>JAZGQO010000010.1:53205000-55605000 GCA_036850965.1 Patella caerulea | reverse complement strand
TTTAGATATCTCAGTGTTGCTAAGTTAAAATTATCTACTCTTCATATCTATATAAGTTAATTTGATATTCTTATCAGGAAGTATATCCTTGTGTCACTTTATTTAAATAAATCTCTTTACAGCGTGAATTATTTCATATGCAAAAGAATTGTGTCAGGCGAAGGTGAAATAAATTGATCATTATATACAAACTGGGGCCGACGTTTATATGTATATATGTATATCATAGGCGATGGAACGTAAACTAGATTCATAACCTACTTTGCTTGCCACGTGTTATCAAGGATTGAAAAAAAAAATAATTACAGAGCTAACAGAGGTCAACTCCAAGATAGTCTGTTTTGTGGTACCCTCTGACATTAGAAAAGTATATGTATATGGTCAGAAGCTACTCCTGGGTATGGTATGAAACAATATAGTCTATAACAGTATGTGCAACATGGTTTGATGATAGTCTATGATTGATATGATCTGGCGATAGGCTATGACGTGTTACGACATGGAACAATACATGAAGTAGGTGTAGTGCATTGTGTTGTTGGACGATCGTCCATAGTATGGCGAAATTCAATTTTGCGACATTCTATCGTTGAGTGCAGCAGAATCGCATCATAAATTAGCATGGAAGATGTCTATTTATGGGTAGACTAAATATAGAATACCATGGTACAATAGATGGAGATCTGTGGTATAGAACCACCTGGTGATGGTATGTTCTGGCGACAGGTCACGAAACGTTAGTATGGTTATAGTCTAGTTACAGTCTAGTTACAGTCTATTAGTAAGTGCAGGGGGGCCGCACTACACGAAAAACAAAAACCTATAAGATTGACCTTCGGAAAATATCAAATCAAGTGAATGGATCCGGGGGCCAGCCGTAAGCGTCCACTGCGCTGTACAGTCCCGGGCCTGTTATGGTACAGGCTTCACTAAAAATGATTTGAATAAAAAAAAAAAAAGAGGTAACAGAAATAATGCGATGATATTATCTGGTGATAGTATGTAATATTATCTGGTGATAGTATGGTCTATGAAATTATCTGGTGATAGTATGATCTATGATATTATCTGGTTCTGGATAAGCTGCTGACAAACCAACGAGTTAGTGACAATCTGCGCCGAAATGGTAATGTTTAAGCCAGGTTTGTAACCATGGCTGAGACCCGAATTCATCACTTTCAACCAAACTCAAAAATTCAGTCTAAACTAGTTGGTCGTCATTTGCCTCGTAATGATGACGTTACGTCAGTTGTGAACGACCTTTTTTTAGGGTGAAGAAAATGTCTTCCTGACCGGCACACGGGTTTTGCACCATAGTTGACAAACGTGTGTACATTTCGAAAGTGGGTATGTGGAAAATAAATGGAAACCATTAACTTTGTACAGCTAGGCTTAGAACTGTTTTAGTAAGCTCTCGTATTATCTGGTGATGGTATGATCTGGCGATAAGCTACCAAACGCTACAGTCTAGTTATAGCCGATGATATTATCTGGTGAAACAGTGTTGTCTAGTATGTTGGGTTGTTAGTCACCTTTATCAATTTCGTGATTGATAACCCTAATAATCGTGATATATTTTAATCATCTAATTCTATTATCATCTCACTCTGATTTTTCACCGCCGTCGACCCGATTCCGATGGGTGTTGAGTGAATTAATAGTTAGCGCGTGTGCGTTTGATCATTGAGTCAAGTGGTATCGTTTCGATTCCTCTGTTGTACGCAACAAGAAGTGAGATCGCCTGTCCAACCTCGTGGTTTATCCCTGGGTCCTCTGGTCTCCACTCACTGCTAAAGACCCTTACGGGCAAGCGAATTATAGAAATAAAAATTGAACCATATGTTAGTTCCAAAATGACCTAGTTTTTTTACTCCCGAGGGTTGTAGTCATGTTTGTTATGTATTGAGTTAGATTAAACATGGCAATTTCCTTACTTGAGCAGATTCATTTATCATCAGTCAAGTAGCTAAATTTGTGTTAAAATCACTTCTCTGACATTTTATATGTCTTCCCTGTTTTCATTAGTTCCTTTGGTTCAGAAAAGCAGGACGGTAAACCCTATTTCATTTATATAAGGCTTTGCACATTTTTATCATTTGTCCACACGCTTCCCATAATTTTGGATTCGACAATATAAAATCACTCCTTGTTATGAGAAGTGCGTAAAAGTCGCGCGATATATTGTTCTTGGATGTTATTTGTACGCATGTGATTTATGTAATTGTTCACCGCTTGCCGTGGGCTTTTTATGTAATAAAATATATCTTATCTTTTCGTAGTCATAGTGCAATGGGAAATACATTTAACAGCCTGGATGGTTTGCCGATAATAGATTGAATTCCAGTGGTGCGCATCTGGCAGACGAAATGCCAGGGACAATTTGTTTTTTTATTAATAATTTACCCCAGGTCAATAATTATTCGTCGGGGCCGACACAATTAATATCCTTGGTGTATGCAGATTTTTTTTTAAACTTCCATTTGATTTGTCAAATATCCTTCCTCGAAGAATAATACAGAAAAATATCATCGCTTAAATTTACAATCACCTCAAATGTTAACATTATAAATGCCTAATGATGAACAACTTCTTGAAAGGATATGAGGTATATCACCAAGCAATATGATACAGTATTCGGGCCCGTATCTACAGGGTCTGGGGAGTGATGTCCCCCCCCCCCCCTCGTGAAATGCTCCCCCCCCCCGCTCAGAAATTGCTAACAATCATTAAAGTATACACATTTCCTAATATTAACCTAAAAAGAGCTATTTTTTGTTTGAATACTTATTTTAAAATGCTTATTAGACGCCTAGGTAACTACATAGCATGATGATTACAACAGTCTGTTAGTATGACCTTTCCGAAAATTACCTCAAAATGTTCACCCCCTTACCGAAAGGTAATGTCCCTCCCCCCCCCCCCCCGCTTAATGGTGTCTAGATACGGGCCCGACAGTATTAAAACCAATAACTGGTGCAAAGTGACACTTTTCACGTTGGTTTTAGTTTACGAAAATACGAAATGAAAGCAACATTTTGCGTTAAGACAAATAGTTTAGTTGAGTAATGCTTCTTGGCAGTAATTATGGTCATGTGATGTTTACTATTTTAAGCGCCTCGTTTTTAGTAATGATTTAATAGAAAATTTCTGAGTTTTAAGCGACTCCATTTTTTATAAGAATATAAACTATTCTTGTAGATAATTCTGCCTCTGCAACTGATTACATTTATCAGTTCCAATGTTCACTGTTTGACATTAGAAAGATTGCGATTGGACTGAACAAAACAGATTGTTGACAAAATGAAAGACTGTCAATGACCCTTTAAGTTAAAGCTAATCAGACAATTATCTTATGGCTCATAATGTCAGTATTTATTCTGTCGTATGTTGTTTTTCTGTAATGTCTGTTCATTATGTGTGTGGTACAGTCTCACCAGTCCCACGCTCTCTATTAATATTAAAATATACACTTACCTATACCAATACCCACAACTATTCTACCAACCAATAAAACATTTTTATCTGGGGCAGCTCCCATAACTACGGCACCAATAACAAACACCACACTCGCTATCATTATGGTCTTTTTTCGTCCCAGAAAATCTGTAAGGAAGCCTGCAAACAAGGCCGAAATTGCCGCTGCTCCTATTGTGGCACTGACAATTGCTTCTTTCCAAACAGTAGATAAATCAAAGTTTTCTTTGGTTTCAATAAGTAACATGGAACCAGACACTATTCCTGTATCATATCCGAATAATAAACCTCCTGTAGTTGCAAAACATGCTAAAACATACACAAATACCGGGTGTCCCTTTTTGGGTTGAGCTTCCTTTTTGTCCATGCTGGTGATCTGTTTTGTAAACGGCACCGTTGGTATCGTTAGCGTCAGTTTAAGACGACTGAAGGTCGATAAAGATAGCTACTACCGACTGTTTTTACCTTAAATACACGGTATACTTGGTTACAATCTTGTCTTAAAACACGCCAAGATATCTCAATATTTATAATAATATTCCTAATCCTACATATATATCAGTCTTTATAGATATCCACCCAATATTAACTTGTATATTTTTTACTTTTGTATAATATCCTTAAACCAGAAATACACTAATAATGGGATGTGCACGTTTCTGCAAGTTTAAATATGTTATCAAATAGATTAGATATCTTTTCTTTATCTTTGATTTATGTTATATTATATTCACTGTAGAATATTCTTTTTCTAAAATTTGCAAAAGTATTCTTTCATAATTAAAGAATTCCCCAAACATGATTAGGGTGGAGAATTTTGCCTGGACAGCGATCTTTCCAAGTATTGGCCAACGAATTCCTACGCAAACGTGCACATGGGTGGGGATCCGAACAACCTGGACACATTTTACTTTTCAGTCCCACATGCGCTACCGCTCACTAGTGAACCTTCCTTGGAAAATCTCAAGGCTTCGGACCCTGGATATTGTATTCGAGTCCAGTCCCCTATACCGCCATCGATCTTATCTTGAAGTATATTCTAAGATGTACAGATATATTGTAATTTGCAATAAATGCATTTCCCAACTTATTACTGCAAAATATATGTTTGTTGTATCATAATCAATAAAGAAATCTTGTGTTCTTCCAGTATAGGCAAAAATACTTTGATTTGAAAATATTAGTTATGCCATACCAAAATTGTATGTCATGCAAAAAGTATTATTTGACACTTTTCGCACATTCTATTATGGAATTTTAATCAATTTTCGAAACCTTTTTTCTTATCATTCTTCAACTTTAGACTGTTTATCTTCTTCCACGAATACATTCGTTTCGATAAAAATAGGTCATATTTGATGAAACCAATGTCAGTTTTGTGCATATATTATACAATAACATATAATCAGCACAGAACTGGTAATCGATGTGCTGTTTCTGATTATGCTTCCAATGGTGATTCTTGTGGGACAGCAAGACCAATCTGACTAGACAAAATTCGCCGTTTTTGACAACTGACTATATTCTATTATTAATGTAAGATCTGAATCATACGAAGATTTCTAATAAATATTTAAAAATCCGAAACTACGCGTTAGAACCGACAATTTCATTGGCTAATAGATACGGAAAGCATCAAGGAATCGAGTATAAACTATAGTTATCTGTAGGAGCCACAAACTGTCGGTTAAAGTTTAACACACATTGGAATAAAATGTGAGCTGTGTTACCTTCGCGCAGCGAAGATTTTGTACCAAATGTTCATTTAGTTCTGGCGATATGGGGCGGGAAATCTGGATAGATTATTTAATACTTTGATATTATTATGATTACCAACTTTTTCCGTATTTAAAGGGGCTGTTCCAGTCTCAGTCTCATATTTCATAGCATACCGTAATTCAAATGAAAAAATGTGGCAATATGGCCGATTTCAAATATAAATATTGGGGCTTTCGAAATTGATAATTAGATCTGCGAAATTTGGCTATGATTTATAGAATGTCAATCTTTAATTATATAAGTGACTTGATAATAACGATGTTCTCTCGCCACTGTATAGAAATGGTTATCCAGGCTGTTTGGCGGCGGTATGGAATTTGAGGAATTTTAGTCACTACCGACATGAAGGCTGAAATCCTCCAACCAAATTAACCAGTTTTATATCCCGAAATATAACCGGGACTCTCCATTTAAAGCGACTACTTTGTAATATAATCTGTAATATGTCGACATTATTATGTTCGCAATATATTTATTATGTACAGTATCCTACTTAAAGGGACAATAACATTCTTGCTGGCTTGGTAGCTCCAGAAAATAAGTAATACCCTTATTCTAAGTACTAGATGTTTAAGTGCCCTACCTGTTGTGTAAATTATCCATTACAACCTATTTTACTTGTCCAGAGGGTTCGAAAATATTTTAAAATCCAAGTCACACTTGAAAAGGTTTACGTTAGACTTTTCAAATCAATTGGTTGAATTTTTCCAATTTTTCAAAATAGTTGTGTTAAGATGAAATTTATATCATCATTTAATTGGAATATTCTAAAATAATACGATTTGTTGACCAGAATGAAGATTGGGACATATTATTCAGTTACAACAAGAGTGTTATTGGGACTTTACATAACAATAATCAGCAATGAATAAATCAAATCATATGTGAAAATATAACTTATCACATAATATGGACAGAGATAAAAAAAAAAGACGTTGCATTCTAGAATTACATGTAGTAAACTATTTTAAAGAGACAGTCGGTGATTGAATAACGATAATTAAAAATATCAAGCCCTTACCCTTAAACATACTTTCTTTAGGCCCGATATGTTATCCTAGTTAATAAGTAAACATTAGTTAACTTTTACTAATCATAATAAACTCTCGATGTCATCGTAGCCTGCGATCGTTAGTGGATTATGGCCCGATTTGCTCCATAACTTTCTTTCACGAATTAACCATAAAACTGATATTAAAATTCGAGACTATGCTTTTTGTCGTAACTTTAGTAATGATGATCGGGGCTAGGCGGAGATTTCAATCGTTTAATTCCCGGTTCAGAACGGATTAGTTTGACTGAAATTGTAAGCAAATTAATTACCTTTACATTGTGAGAACTGACAACACTTTATCTAATCTACCATAATGTATCTTTAAACCAATAACTAATCACAAATTAAATGTATATTAACTTGGGTGTTTGCCAATATGCACATAAAGGGTGTGGTTCGAAATGCGGAAGTTTCTGAAAACATTTTGCTAAAATTAACGAGATGGTGAAATGGGCAGATTTTATATGTCATTGTCAAGAAAAAGAGCCACTTGAATATAATAAAATAGTTTGAACTGGATTTGTTTTGAGACTGATAATCTCATTTCTTGATTACAAATATTATAGCCGGCCGTCTTTGCGCCCAAAGGAGTTGGGATGACTTGGTCGTCTAGAGTGTTGCGCTTCGATCTCTAGCTGGCCGGTCACCTCTGGCTTGCAGCTGTGGTTTCGATTCCTGGTGTGAGCGTATGTGGCATGGAGATAGGGGCGCCTTCTCAACCTCGTGGGTTTACTCCAGGCACTCCGGTTTCCTCCCACTGCTAAAGACTCCTACACGAAATAAAATTCAACCATGTGTTAGTCCCGAAATGACTTGGTTTGTGTTGAGTGGACGTTAAACCCCATCTCTCTCTCTCTCTCTCGCGCACGCGCTCTCTCTCTCTCGCGCGCGCCCAAATTGTTCGACAGCAACAATAGGTGTGATCTTCTGCAATTCTATTTGTACGAGTCATCTCCTCTTCTTACATTCGTATATCTGTTTACTTTTAGATCACAAATATCTGATTGATCTTAGAAGTGTTGATTTTTTTTCAGATTTGTCCAGTTCGCTCTGTATTTTGAATTTTTTTTTATGGATTATTGAAAATTTGTTGACAATTTCGATGTATAAAAATACACACATCCACACTGAAAACCAGAAATCAAATCCTCAGATAAAGCACAAAATTATTTTCGACTTCATTTTGTAGATCTGATGAATTATGCAAATGAAGGGTCTAGCAAAATAAACAGTTCTTAGTGATTAAGCAATTTGATCTATATAATTGACAAGCTTGGAGATTAAAAGAACACTCGGTGCGGCGAGATAACTATGTCGCTATGAATACATGAATTCGACCTCCTTAATACATGAATTCGACCTCCTTACCTATTGATTTTTTAACCCCCCTTGGAACAGTCGGACCCCAATCGAAGCGAGAAATGTCACGCTTTGGACGCAGGGTTATCCGAATTAAATCTAGCGCAAATTACATCTGGTAATACCTTTGGGGTCACGGTGGCCAAGTGAGTAAGACGCTGATTCGCTAGCCCGGAGATCGGGTGTTCGACGCCTGCATTGGCCGAGAAAGTTCATCCAGATTTTCCGGCGTGTACGTAAAAGATCTCTTGACAGTTGGAATCCAATAAGAGTTGGTTGTAGTGCCGCTGTCCGGGCAAAATTTCAGTCATAGCACACTACGCCCGTCTTCATCAGACCAGTTCGGAGCAGAACAGTAGGGCGTTAAACTCCATTTCATTTCATTTTCGTTAATACTTTGATAAAAAAAAAAACAATATATATATATATAGTTATGTCCTGCTACATAATAGCCCTGGCATAATAATATGGTGTTTTCTGGCATTCCCCCCAGTTTCATCGCATTGCTTTGATCTACTGAACTGTAATTTGGACAGATGCAAAATAAAATTCAAATTAGATGACAATTAAAAGTGAACTAAAATTTGTTCCCAAAAATGATTGGTCATGTTTCGAAGAAGACGTCTGATTTCATTTTTCTCAATCTATTAACTGTGGTAAGAGTAACTTTCAAAAAAATATCCCTTTTTTTTTCTCTGACTATAGGGATGATAATAAAATAAAAACAAAACCCACTTTACACTTATCTATCCAGCCAAGTCACTTACCTCTAATGAGAATTTCCTTTTCGGAAATTTGAAACTATCAATAAGCAACGTAAAGATAACAAATTAATATGGACAATTAGCTACTTAATATCGAGTGCAAGTAACAATAAACTGATTTAATATATAATTTATTTATGTTATGAATATTCATATATTTTATTCTAAATAATAGCATATTGGTTATATTTTGGTTTAGGAGATTAAGGAAAAGTCGGAGATATTTGAAAAGCCTAATTTCGTAACCTCTACTCATCTCAATGATCCAGCCAGCCAAATCAGAACAGGGAGAGAGAGAGAGAGAAATGGGGTTTAACGTCCACTCAACACAACTAGGTCATTTCGGCACATTCAATAATTCGCTTGCGCGTAGGGGTCTTTAGCAGTGGGAGGAAACCGGAGTGCCCGGAGGAAACCCACGAGGTTGAGAAGGCGCCCCTATCACCATGCCACATACGCTCACACCACAGCCGCAAGCCAGAGGTGACTGGCCAGCTAGAGGTCGAAGCGCGGCACTCTAGTCCACTAGCCCCCCCCCCCCCCCCAAATCAGAACAAATCTGAATAACCACCCAAATAGGCTTGCAAACTATCTTAAATTTAATCACGCTATTTCTTTTTAGAAATCAATAGTTGACGGATGTTATAGTAATTTGATCACCTTATTTTGGCCTTAAAGGGTAATATGGGTCTATAATATGATGCTGTTTCCTGATCATTGAAAATAAGTTCGGAGGTTCGAACAGATGAACCAATAATTATGCTTGAAGGAACATGTGTTTAAGTTAGCAAATCATCTCTTTAAAACAAGGCATCAAATGCGGTTATAATCCTCGACTAAGCAAGAAACAAGAAAAAAAAAATATAATTAATTCTGGATAATACCATAAACATCGCAAACCAAAGCACTTAGTTCGGGAGAGGGAGGGGGTCATTGTACTTAAAATTCGCTTTTAAAACTTATATAAGACGATGACTTAGCAGGAAGTTAGTTCACTTTGAAACGCTTAGATAAGACTCGTGTGTAAACATTAGTGATGACTTGGCATATTTGCAGCAGATTCTGTCTGCTTACAATCTAATCTGAACATGCGTGGTCAATGTTAAATAATCAAATCGGGTCAAATCGAAGATTGTGTTTGTAATAACCGGCGATGACCCCCCGAATGCTCTTTTAAAATTTACAAAATCAGAGACATGTGCTCTGGCCATTTACCGTCATTGAACTAAGATTTTAATGTAGGCTACTGTGTGTTTTTCTGTCAACAATCAAGACCATTTTGTAGGGTTTCTATGGCAGCTGTAACCGTGCACAAGAAGTGTGGCGTGTTTTTTTCTATATGTCATGATGTTTGGAACGTAAATGGTCTGACATGTTCTCCTATATTGATTTGTGTTTTTAAATGTGATGCCAATAACATCTCAATGGACATATTCCCATGAACATCTGCCACATTTTCAGAGTTGGTTGATCTACCAATTTTGAACAATCTCACCAAAGTAATTAAAGATTTTATTATACTGACATTAATTGTAGTACTTTTGGTCCTTAAGACCATATTGTATCTTTGACTAATTGTTGGTTCACACTCACTACAGAATCCAATCCCACGTACTAATAAAAGTAAATGACGTCTATATAAAATCAGTGATATTTTGGTAAAATCCTTACCATTGTTAAAATATCCATCTGTTTATGACATGTGGTTGATAGACCAAATTAGGTACTGTTCTTCCCTGGTTTGGGGAGGACGGGGGTGTTATTCTACGTTTGCGAATGAAATAAATTAACGCCAAGGTCATTCTCCAACGTACAGAAATAAGGAGGGTTATAAATGCGGGTGTTGGGCGAGATTGGGCAGAGCTCACCCATATATTCCGATTAGCTATCATATATGCTTTATTGAGAACGAGGGACCTTCGAAGCCAACCAGTTTAAGAACAAAGATGTACATGTAGTTTAATTTATATGTACCAATGAACATGTAGTTTAATTTATATCACAAGGAACGCAATACGGAAATCCGATATTATTACACATAAGTCAATGCCGTACTTGTACTAACTTTACAGACGTTCCAGACATATTTTAGAGAACAAGACTGCTCAAAAGTGAAAGAAACCCTTAACTCCATCCTGTATAAACATCTGAAGCTCTAGTAATACTTCATATTCCAAGTTATATAAGTATCTTGATAACATTGACTTCCGTCCACAGGCTTGCCGGGGTCGTATCGTACAACACTGTTATTCCTACACTTATTATTTTAGCGTTTTCCGAGATTCCATCCGGATTATCGCCCTTATTGTTGAAATTGTTTGACGTTCTAACATCTGACGTCAACTGGCAGACTATCGCCATTGAAGAGACGACCATTGTCAAGATCAGTCGTATTATTTCTGTTACCTCTTTTTTTCAAATCATTTTTAGCGAAGCCTGTGCCATAACAGTCCCGGGACTGTACAGCGCAGTGGAAGCTTACGGTTGGCCCCCGGATCCATTCACTTGATTTGATATTTTCAGCAGGTCAATCTTATAGGTTTTTGTTTTTCGTGTTGTGCGGTCCTCCTGCACTTACTATTAAAAGTATAACGTCATACTAAAGACAGGATTGCCTATTAAGTAAAACGAAAGAAAAATAAAATACATGTAACAAAAAAAAAAAAAAAAAAAAAAAATGAATAAAGCCTTAGATGACAAACTTAAGTACTCTTAATTCGTTTTTATTATATTTATCTTTTCTTAATGCCATACAGCTGCTTTGCCTCAATTACATTGAAAATATTTTTTTTACGGTATATTGTTTATATTTTGAATTATGTATTGGAGAACCAAAATCTTTTAGGTATTTGGGGCCTCTGTTGGTCTTAATCCGGACCTGGTCATACCAGTTAAGAAAATTTAGTGATCATTCTCGAATGACTTGGCGTTTTAAAATTTCAGGGAAGTTGAATGGGCTATATCGTCATACATAAACCATTTACACGCACTTTTTGGGCACCGTGTTTAATTAACGCAATGAAGCGCTTTCGGTGTTCAGATGTCAAAATTGACAGAATAGTTGTTGTATCTTCCACAGAACCTCATTCTCAGAAGTCTGGTAGAATTGATCTGTAATGCGTTTACGCGATCGTGATATCGATCTCGTGTTACATTTAAAATTGCATGATTAAAGAGCATCTTTCAAACGAGATATTTCACTTTCATTGCGTCTCAGTATATTACAGAAACACGAAGAATAAGAATGGCTAACGAGTCAGCCAAAAAATATACCACGGAAAATTTGTTCCGTAATGGTGAAAAATTTGTGGAATGTTCGAACGTGAAGAGATTTTCTTGTTATTCAAAATAATAATACATCTCTCTTTTTTGTCTCTTTATGTATACAAGTTCCGCGTTTACCGAAATTTTACTGCGTGTCACTGTAATTGATAGTAAATAATAGTTTGGTCCATGTTGTCCGCCAATGAAACGGTCTGTTACGACAAGCTTTAGGGTCAAAGGGTGCTCGTATGACCTTTGACGTGAACTCCCACTATAACTTGTTAGATCTTCATTGTAGGCCATCGAAAGTATATATAAAAAGCGAAACGAAATATAGATCTGTATTTTAATCAGATTGGTTTCTGTAGCAAAATAGTTTGGTTTTAAGAAATTAAATGGACGTTTTTTTAGGCAAATCGAAACTAGTTGCACAGTTTCTCATCAATAACCGTAATCGAAAAAAATGCATAATACTAATATTACTCTCATGATTTCTCAATTTGGGGTGTTTTCTTCGGCGTGGTGGAAGCTTTTATTAAAGGGACAATAACACTCTTGCTGTAACTGAAAAATATGTCCCAATCTTCATTCTGGTCAACAAATCGTATTATTTTAGAATATTCAAATTAATTGATGATACAAATTTCATCTTAACACACCTAATTTAAAAAAATGGAAAAATTCAACCAATTGATTTGAAAAGTCTAACGTAAACCTTTTCAAATGTGACTTGGATTTTAAAATATTTTCGAACCCTCTTGACAAATAAAATAGGTTGTAATGGATAATTTACACAACAGGTAGGACATTTAAACATCTAGTACTTCGAATAAGGGTATTATTTATTTTCTGGAGCTACCAAGCCAGCAAGAATGTTATTGTCCCTTTAAGTAGGCTAGTCCTTTACACATGTCTGACGCTCTGGTAATTTTTCAAAGAAATACAAACTATCATTGTCTTTGAGAGATTGCGGTAAGTTTTCAAGTGGTTTGATGAAAATACCTTTACAATAGGCCATGTAATGTAAATACATTTACGCTATTATCCGATGCCATTTTTATTGAATCGACTGAGCCCTCGTCTGTTTTATGAACGAAATTAACTGTATTAATCTTAACGATTACGGATATCCACCAAAACTATCGATAACACTCATAACAACTGATTAAAGCAAATTAGGAATTGTCCCATTTTCGGTCGGTATTGGTTTTATGACGAAGCGATACCATACATTACTCGACATAGTTATTGACAGTTGTTTATCAAACGATGGTAGGTCTACTGCATTTGTCGATCTTTGTAACATTTTCAACGAAATGCGATATGGATAGGCGACGCAGATTTAGACAATATCGGGGTTCATTGTTCATGATTGCTTTTGATCATAATGCAGGCGAGTTGTGCCAGGGTCAGAATTCCTGAATTCACACAAAACTGCACGGAAAGAGAAACTGAGTATGCATCAAAATGTTTACAAATAAAAGCCAGGAAAGGGATCATTTCGGACTACGTTATAGTCGCGTGTACGTATATTTGAAACGATGGGTGTAATAACGAACCTTCAGTCGAAATTCGGACAGTAGAAATTAATTCTTCATAACCAATAGGGGAACACTTTTAACAATCGATTCAATACAGATCTGTATCGTAATGACGGTTCCACTTGTTGTCTAATGGTATTTGACTATCTATTTACGGGCATCTGGAACCAAAGTAATTTATAGAGTTTTTTTCTGTCACCATCACCTGCAAATGTTCACAATAATGTTATAAACTCCATTGATTAAAGTGTGACAACGTCACACATAATCCAATTCTTTTATTCTCATTTCATCCTTGGATCCACGATTGCCCAGTGAGACGTAGTTACTCACTAATCCGGAGGTCCATTGATGGGTGGAAACATCTTATATTTCCGATAAAGATGTGTTAGAAAGAAAAGAACTGAGCCAAATAGATTTATTTTAGCTCTTTATATAGTTTATACTTTTTTTTTATTTTTTATAAAATATGGATATTATGCGGACTAGACCTAACAGCTGATGTTTTATAATATTGACAACTCAGTAAGCTACGAAAATTGCATGTTTCTTTTGTCGACCACAAAGCTAGTATATGAAACACAATTAAGGTTCACTAAATGCATGTTAAGTTCACACAAAATCCTTGTCGGTCTATTGATTAAAATCTACTTGTTTTCGCTGATGTCGTTTGGCGTTTGTATAATATTAATGATACTATGGTCTGAGAAATGTAGTGCTCTCAATCCAAAACATTTTCCTTTTAGAAGTAGTTACCTCCCTTTAACAGTTTCTGGGGCAAAAATATTCATGTGGCAAAGAAATAATGTGATGATCAAGACTACAGTGGAAAATATGAGGTTGATGCTATACCGTATCTATCTAAATATAAAAAAGGGGAGGAGCTACCAATAACTAGATGAGCAGTAATTCTAACGCGTTTGTAGGCGGGAATTAAGAAGCATGACCACGCCTTGACATGATCGGTGAAGGTCGCGTTCGCAGCTCGCTTCACCAGCGAATTGCGATACCCATTTTACTACCGACAATTGTGATGTACAAGCTGTTTAATGCATTTAGGAAGCTGAGAAATAAATGAAAGCGACAAAAGTACACGTGACGACACAATGTATAACTCGAAACACCAGGAATTTCAATGCACCAGGTAGGAAGTGTCTTTTGATATCGATATATATATACGGTCGTTTGGCCTGTAAATAGTAAATATGTCTTTCCATATTGTAATACAATAATTGTACCGGGCGGTATTGGTCAGTGGGCGAGAATTGAGAAGTTCATCGAGATTTTCCGACGTTACTTCCTCTTGTCAGTGCTGATCGACGGAGGGTCTGACAGGGACAACTGTATAGTCTTTCGGATGGGACGTAAAACAAAGGTTCCGTCAATACATTGTCATTGATATGCATGTGACGTAAAGGATCCCTTGGCAAATGGCGAAATGGCTCAAGTCAAACTGCGATTTCTTGTAGTTCAAAAAGATGAAAAACCAATGTTCAAATGTTGACATTTTTTCTGGATAGGGCATAAACTAGTATTAGTAAAATGCATTGGCATGCTATGCCATTAACTGAAGAGTGGCGTTAAAATTCCATTTTTATTTTTATTTTCACCTTCACCTAATTTGTAATGTTACGGTACCCAAGGTATCAATTGTTATTTGGCACTATTATTATTGACAGCGGTCATGGCTGATGGGTCAACGGACTTGAGAGTTCATAATGCCACATGCTTGGCAAGTTAAGCAAAGCTTAAATAGTCTAAGTAACAATGCATCTTTATAAAGCTTCATTTATTTACAATTTAATTTTGTTCTATTTTCTTTTTTCTTCAGGATGATGCTCTGATAGACTATTAAAAAATCTAATGTCAAAGTAGAAATTGATGTAAGTGGTTTTATCCTTTGACAGCAATTCAGCCTATAATACTAAAAATGATAAAGTACCCATCATTAGTTCCCAGTGTTGACCAAGAAAATTCATCTCGATTTTCCGGCGTGGTTTCTCCTTGTTAGTGAGTGGTGCAGAACATAGCGCCTGACAAGGACAACTGCCTAGTTGTTGGGATGCAAAGATTAACAGAGGTCCAGTGTACACATTGACGTGTACGTAAAAGTTCCTTTGCCAGTTGGAATTGGATATAAGTGTAGCCCGTAACACCACTGTCTAGGCAAAATATCCCTCATAGCAGTCAGAGCAGTACAGTAGGACATTATACCTCATTTTATTTCTATAATATTGGGAGCCCCTAAGTCTCAGTGTGTAAAGTGTGGTTAGCAATAGCTAGACATGGTCATCCTGTGTTTGATAGCACCTATGTCCAGGCAAAAGAGAGAGAAAGAGAGAGAAATAAATGGGGTTTAACATCCACTCAACACAAACTAGGTCATTTTGGGACTAACATATGGTTTCATTTTATTTCAATAATTCGCTTGCGTGTAGGGGTCTTTAGCAGTGGGAGGAAACCGGAGTGCCCGGAGGAAACCCTCGTGGTTGAGAAGGCGCCCCTATCTCCATGCCGCATACGCTCACACCAGGACTTGAAACCACAGCCGCAAGCCAGAGGTGACCGGCCAGCTAGAGGTCGAAGCGCGGCACTCTAGACCACTAGGCCATCCCAACCCCCCCATGTCCAGGCAAAATTTCCCTCAAACCTCATTGCATGGGGTTTGCCTGTTTTCATTAGCTCCATATTGGAAATTAAAACCCATTTAAGTTTATTTCATGTAGTATATAACATTGACAATAACAATCGTTAACATTATAGGCGTGCGGTCCTGAGAAAAGAAAAGCAGAAAAGAGGCTTCAGATTTAACGTTGTCAGCAATAAGGTAATTTCTTGTTCTTGTAAAACCCTTTTATACTGAGCCGAATATAGTACGAGGTTTGTCCGCCCAGATTTCATTTACAAAGCATTATCTCATAAACCATTTAACGTAACTTTCAGACTGGCTATTTTGGGTTTTTCCTGGGTTTTCTGGATTCTCCTGGTTTCCTTCTGGTGCTAAAGACTCCCAATGCGCAAGCAAATTGTTGAAATCATGATTCTCCTGGTTCCCTTCCACTGCTAATATTGAACCCTATGTTACTCCCAAAATGACCTAGTTTGTGTCATGTGGAGGTGTATTTATAAAATTTCATTACATTGTGTTGTAAACCTGCATCTGGAACTGTCTCCAATTTGATGATTCTTTGATGGTAGTGGTGGTAATTTGTAATTTTAGTTAATTTATGTACACTTACACTATGATTAAATTCATTTATTAAAGAAGACTATTTACCATTATTCTTTCAGGCACTGGGATTCCAATTAGTTGTATATCTATGTACAAAACTATTAATAAGAAGATTCAAGAAAAACTCTCTATTTGCAATGCTACATTTACCATATCTCCAGAATTGCAACTTTCGTGTTTATAATCTTGACAATTTATATGCAACATTTTGTTGAAAGAATCCACAGTATTTGTTGTGGTGAACAAAATAAATATATGCTGTGGAGAGGCAAATTTTATGTTGACCAAATATGAAAATAAAGTTATACATCTGCATGTTTCAATCACTCTTTTTGTTATGCCTCTTTTCTTTTGCAAATTAAGGTCCCAATGTTTTCTGCGGTATGGGAAAATGCTGCATTTGGGCCCAATCTGATGTAAAGAAATGAAATGGGGTTTAACATCCTAGTTTTTACACCTACCTGGCATATTAGGACAGGTATACACCATGCAGTTTGATATGATTGAAATTCCAAGCACCCACCCCTTTCTCCTTCCTAACCTATTCACAAGAGAGAACAACATCGGAAAAGCATGCCATTATGACCTTTGCAAAATACTATTCTTTATTTCAAATTCCAAGCCCCCCCCCCCATCCTAACCTATTAGGGGGAACAACATTGGAAAAGCATGCCATGATGACCTTTGTCAGTCTACACTGAGTGGAACATTGAGCCACCGTGGCCCCTCTAAAGGAAACACCCAATGTGTAGGCAAATATTTTCTGTAACACAAGAAAGCATAACACTTTATGATGAATTTATCATACAAAATCCTCCTATAAGAACCTAGCTGAAAACAAATGCTGCTGTCATGGCTATTGTGACCAAAATATTCTGCTCTGCTGAATAATCTAACTACAATTCCTGCTGTTGGGACTAATCTATATAAATTCTCCTGTGGTATCTTTTCTGACGAAAAATTCTATTTTGAGGCTATCTACCGAAAAATTTTGCTGTGATGGATAATCGAACGAAATTCCTGATATGATGGACAATCTGAAGAAAAATCCAGCTGTTTAAACCAATCTATAGAAGATATCCAAGCAGAAAACAACTTCTGCTGTCATGGCTATTGTGATAAAAATATTCTGTTGTAATCGCTACTGTGACGAAAATTTCAGCTCTGATGAATAATCTAACCGCAATTCTTCCAGTTAGGACCAGTATATAGAAAATTCTGCTGTGATAGCCATCCTGCAGAGTAAGTCTGCCGTGCTGGCTATTCTGTCGACTAAACCTATTGTGATGGATATTCTAACGAAATTCCTTATATGATGGATAATCTAAGGAAAAATCCTGCTCTTTAAACCAATCTATAGAAAATCCCGCTGTTTAAACCAATCTATAGAAAATCCTGCTGTTAGAACCAAACTAAAAACAAATTTTGCAGTTATGCTTTTGTGATGAAAATATTCTGCTGTCATGGCTATTGTGACGAAAATATTCTGCCTTCGTGAATTTTCTAACGGCAATTCCTGTTCTGCTGAATAATCTAACCACAATTCCTGCTGTTGGGACCAACCAATAGAAAATTCTGCTGTGATAGCTATTCTGACGAAAAATTCTGTTTTGGTGGCTATCTGTCGAATAATATTGCTGTGATGAATAATCTAACGAAATTCCTGATATGATGGATAATCTGAAGAACATTCCAGCTGTTTAAACCAATCTATAGAAAATATGCAAACAGAAAACAACTTCTGCTGTCATGGCTATTGGGGTAAAAATATTCTGCTGTAATCGTTATTCTGACGAAAATTTCAGCTTTGTTGAATAATCTAACCACAATTTTTCCAGTTAGGACCAATCTGTAGAAAATTCTGCTGTGATAGCTATCCTGCAGAATAAGTCTGCTGTGCTGACTATTCTGCAGAATAAACCTATTGTGATGGATATTCTAACGAAATTCCTTGTATGATGGATAATCTAAAGGAAAATCCTGCTGTTTAAACCAATCTATAGAAAATCATGCTGTTTAACCCAATCTATAGAAAATCTTGCTGTTGGAACCAAGCTAAAAACAAATTTAGCTGTATATGGCTGTTGTGATGAAGACATTCTGCTGTCATGGCTGTTGTGACGAAAATATTCTGCTGTCATGGATTTTCTAACGACAATTCCTGCTCTGCTGAATAATCTAACCACAATTCCTGTTTTTTGGACCAATCTATAGAAAATTCTGCTGTGACAGCTAATCTGACGAAAAATTCTGTTTTGGTGGCTATCTGCCGAATAATATTGCTGTGATGAATAATCTAACGAAATTCCTTATTTGATGGATAATCTGAAGAAAAATCCAGCTTTTTAAACCAATCTATAGAAGATATCCAAGCAGAAAACAACTTCTGCTGTCATGGCTATTGTGATAAAAATATTCTGCTGTAATCGCTACTGTGACGAAAATTTCAGCTCTGATGAATAATCTAACCGCAATTCTTTCAGTTAGAAAATCCTGCTGTTTAAACCAATCTATAGAAAATCCTGCTGTTGGAACCAAACTAAAAACAAATTTTGCAGTTATGCTTTTGTGATGAAAATATTCTACTGTCATGGCTATTGTGACGAAAATATTCTGCCTTCATGGATTTTCTAACGGCAATTCCTGTTCTGCTGAATAATCAACCACAATTCCTGCTGTTGGGACTAGTCTATAGAAAATTCTGCTGTGATAGCTATTTTGACGAAAACACTGTTTTAGTGGTTATCTGCCGAATAACATTGCTGTGATGGATAATGTAACGAAATTCCTGATATGATGGATAATCTGAAGAAAAATCCAGCTGTTTAAATCAATCTATAGAAGATATCCAAACTGAAAACAACTTCTGCTGTCATGGCTATTGTGATAAAAATATTCTGCTGTAATCGCTATTGTGACGAAAATTCCAGCTCTGTTGAATAATCTAACCACAATTCTTCAATTTAGGACCAATCTATAGAACATTCTGCTGTGATAGCTATTCTGACGAAAAAGTCTGCTGTGTTGGGTATTCTGCCGAATAAACCTGATGTGATGGATATTATAACGAAATTCCTTATATGATGGATAATCTAAAGTAAAATCCTGCTGTTTAAACCGAACTATAGAAAATCCTTCTGTTGGAACCAAGCTAAAAACAAATTTTGCTGTTAGCTGTTGTGATGAAAATATTATGCTGTCATGGCTATTGTGACGAAAATATTCTGCCTTCATGGATTTTCTAACGGCAATTCCTGCTCTGCTGAATAATCTAACCACAATTCCTGCTGTTCGGACCAATCTATAGCAAAAATTCTGTTGTGATAGCTATTTTGACGAAAACACTGTTTTGGCGGCTATCTGCCGAATAATATTGCTATGATGGGTAATCTAACGAAATTCCTGATATGATGGATAATCTGAAGAAAAATCCAGCTGTTTAAACCAATCTATAGAAGATATCCAACCTGAAAACAACTTCTGCTGTCATGGCTATTGTGATAAAAAATATTCTGCTGTAATCGCTATTGTAACGAAAATTCCAGCTCTGTTGAATAATCTAACCACAATTCTTCAATTTAGGACCAATCTATAGAACATTCTGCTGTGATAGCTATTCTGACGAAAAAGTCTGCTGTGCTGGCTATTCTGCCGAATAAACCTGTTGTAAGGATATTCTAACAATATTGCTTATATGATGGATAACCTAAAGAAAAATCCTGTTTAAACCAATCAATAGAAAATACTGCTGTTTAAACCAATCTATAGAAAATCCTGTTGTTTAAACCAATCTATAGAAAATCCTGCTGTTGGAACCAAACTAAAAACATATTTTGCAGTTATGCTTTTGTGATGAAAATATTCTGCTGTCATGGCTATTGTGACGAAAATATTCTGCCTTCGTGGATTTTCTAACGACAATTTCTGCTCTGCTGAATAAACTAACCACAATTCCTGCTGTTGGGACTAGTCTATAGAAAATTCTGCTGTGATAGCTATTTTGACGAAAGTACTGTTTTGGTGGTTATCTGCCGAATACCATTGCTGTGATAGATAATGTAACGAAATTCCTGATATGATGGATAATCTGAAGAAAAATCCAGCTGTTTAAACCAATCTATAGAAGATATCCAAGCAGAAAACAACTACTGCTGTCATGGCTATTGTGATAAAAATATTCTGCTGTCTGTTATAACCGCTACTGTGACGAAAATTTCAGCTCTGTTGAATAATCTAACCACAATTCTTCCAGTTAGGACCAATCTGTATAAAATTCTGCTGTGACAGCTATTCTGACTAATAAGTCTGCTGCGCTGGCTATTTTGCCGAATAAACCTGTTGTGATGGATATTCTAACGAAATTCCTTATATGATGGATAATCTAGGGGAAAATCATGCTGTTTAAACCAATTTATAGAAAAGCATGCTGTTTATACCAATCTATAGAAAATCTAGTTGTTGGAACCAAGCTAAAAACAAATTTAGCTGTGTATGGCTGTTGTGAAGAAAATATTCTGCTGTCATGGCTGTTGTGATGAAAATATTCTACTGTGATGGATATGCTAATGACTATTCCTCCTCTGCTGAATATACTAAATAATCTAATGACAAGTCCTGCTGCGGGAACAATCTATAGAAAATTCTGCTGTGATAGCTATTCTGATGAAAAATTCTGTTTTGGTGGCTATTATGCCGAATAATTCTGCTGTTCTGATGATTAATCTAACCACAATTCCTGATACGAATGATAATTTTCGAAAAAATAATGTTGTTGGGTGCAATGTATAGAAAATCCTGCTGAGAACGAATTATTCCTATCGGGACCAATCGATAGAAAATTCAGCTGTGATAGCTATTTTGACCCAAAATTTGTGATGGCTATTGTGCCGAATAATTCTGCTGTGATGGATAATAATCTAAAGAAAGAAATTCCTGATATAATTGATATTCTAAAGAATCTAACGGAAATCCTGATGTGATGGATATCTAAACCAAAACCCTCTGTTGGGACCAATCTATAGAAAATCGTGTTGTGGGAACTAATCTGAAAACGAATTGTGCTGTGATGGCTATTCCGACGAAAAATTCTGCTGGGCCGAACATTCGCAGTTTCTGTAAGACTCTTATGGCGGCTGTTTTAGTTTTCAACTGTATGTTTTATAGAATAATATTCCATGCAGTATAAAAAACCCGTTTTAAAACGTTTATTTAAAGCCGCTTTAACAGACACTGCATACAACTGATATGTCCATAATTTGGTTGTTGTTTTTTTGTGTTTTTTTATACGATTACATTGTCACTTTGTAAAGTGCCCCTAAACACGGAATATGAAAGGGGGCACTATAAATATGCTGTAATAATAATAATAAATATGATGTAATAGTAATAAATATACTGTAATAATTTAGTAATAAATATACTGTAGTAATCTAGAGAAAATCTTATTGTTGAGACTAATCTATTGAACATCCTGCTGTGAGTGCCAATCGGAACCATTATAAATAATTACTGCTTTGAGGGGTGGGGTGGGGCAATCTTTAGAGAATAATGGTGGGGGCATTAATCTTAAGAAAAATTTTGCTGTGAAAGCCAAACTGAACAAAGCACTCTCAGACTTTAGTTTATAATTTACTCAAAATTGTTCGCCTTATTTTAACTAAAATATAGCCCTGTATAAAACCTTGGCTGTTTTAATGTATCAAATAGGCATACATGAATAAGAAACAATGTGCAAAGTTTTGAGTTTGGGGATCAAAGATATTTCTTATAAACAGTAATTGAAAGTTGAGTAAATTATTAGCTTAAGCCTGAGAATGCTTAGTGAACTCAAGGCCCAACGTGATGGATAATCTAAAGAAAACTTTGTTGTGGGGGCTAATGCGAATAAAAATTCTGCTGTGACTGGCAATCTATATAAAATCATTGGGACCATAGAAATACTAATATTATTATAACATGCAATATTTAAAAAATCGTGCCGTGGGCGCTAATAAAAAAATCATGTTGTTGGGACCAATGGAGAAAATACTGCTGGGGACATTCTAAATAAAAACAATCCTGCTGTGAAAGCCAATATAACTATGGTGTGTGTGTGTGTGTGTGGATGTGGGGTGGGGGGGTATAGAAAAATTAAAACATTGAATGTTTATCTATTTCTTTCGTGACTTTTTGTGCATGTGCGGGGAGGGGGATTAATGGCATTATGGGCGAAAGACAGATTGTCAAAGTTAGGGATATAAATATGGCTACATTAGTTTATGGTTCTACAATGTACTTTAAAATTCGTGGCCTGGAATAGCAGTAGAACAGGTTTTAACATTTATGTGGTCTGCCTCCAGTTGTTAGAATTATTTCCCTTGATATTTCTAAGGTGAAGGCTGACAGCTGTCAATCATTCTGCACTGGTGTGTATGATGCCTGTCACTTTGTGGTAGCTCTGAAAGAGTGCTTACCAAAATATGAGGGGGATAATTCACGATTTATTATTTTTCGAGAACCCACAACATGTTTTCAAAATGATTTTCTCTTGAAGGACATTCGAAGAAACCTGTTTTAAACATGAGTATTTTAAGAAATATATCCCAAACATTGCTGAAAAATGTTCGGCCACATATACGGTATGTATATTTTGAAAAGTTAATTGGAGAAAATAAACCTGGTAAATATTAAATATGTTTAGTTACGGTACTATCTATATATATGTAGTAACGTTAGTTAAACTGTGTTTAACGTTACAGTTTGAGTTGGTACAGGTCTAAGACTACTTACGTAGGTTCAATTGTGGAATAAGTAATTCTATCACAAATAATGAAGACTGTGTACGACTAAAGTAGTTACGGAACGGTTTTTCTTTATGGTACCGGTAATGCATTCTACGTTTGCATAGCGATGTTTCTTGTATTACAATACATACGTAATGACGTATATTTTACCCAAGTCACCATGACAGACACTGGCCAGTTGAGATTTCGCGTAGCAGTTTGGTTTCATCAAATCATATAATTATGCTGTAAGGCTTCACCTTTATTTCAATGGCAATTGATTTATGTTAAGCGTGCAGTACAGTTTTGGGTTTGTTTTATGTGTAAATTAAGGGAGCTATAGGTCAGTAAACTTTTTGTAGTCATTTGACTAAAAAACATGTGCAAAGGAACTCTGTAGGAAAAGACAGAAGACATCAGTAGTGGAACCATTTCTAGTAAATGTTTTATGTAATAATGATTGTTGAAATGGGACCATTTTATCTCAGACCTTGTTTGTTTACCTTATAATTTAAAGAATCGATGTGAAGCCACTGAGTCCATACATACTGGTAATTAGTCCACTGAACTAGTTTATAATTTTTGGCTGTATATAACAGTTAACAGTGCTCTTAATCCTAAGAACCAAGATACAATAGTAGGGGTACCGATGTGGACATATAATGGCCCATTTCATTGACCCGGCTACTTTACTAACCCAAACCCTAACCCTAACCCACAGAATAGCCGGATTAACGTACTGCTCCAGCATGATTATGATGCCATTTAACTGTCATTCACAAATCACATTTTATTGTATATTAATAAGCTGAAGAAGCCTTCCACTCACAACATGTACAGGTACCGGTAGGAATGTCATCTTATTTTTAACCTATGTTGGCAGAATAAAAAGATGTAAAGGCATTAGCCAGACATGGGTCAAAGATTGACATGTATTGTGTATCTTTTTATTATTCCAGAGTTAGTGTTCGTAATCATAATTTTGATGGAGATGTCTTTCAGCGTTCAGAAGTTAATATGTTAAGTAAAGAAGATTCTGATGTTATATACATAGAGACAATCAGTTCTCGTGGCTTCAAACTTAATAGCGGTTTTAGAGTTATTGGTCCTTGCATCATATTTCCTCGAACTGTTTTACATTGGAATGTAAGATATTTGTTTTGTCAAGATATTCAGAATGAGAACGGTAACCATATCAAATAACGAAACACAAAAATAAAGACATATATCAGTTTATTGATTGATTGTCTCAATAGTTAAAAGGCAAAACAGCACCAGGCATTGTTACTGTTGTGAAGACCCCATCCCCAAGCCTAGAAATAAGGCATCTGTCACTGACAATGTCAAACACAGATTCAGGCTTTGTCAGGCACAAAACCTCTGGTGCCTTTCATTTTGTCAGGCACTGATTTGTCTTTTTTAATGATATTATTAATACATGTCCAACACTAAGTTGAAAATGTCAGGTACTATTTCATTAGTGCCTGACATTTTGTGAGGTGTATCTAAAACTGTTATTTCCAGGCCTGCAAAGTTTGAATTAATTAAGAAAGAATAGATGTAATAAGAGGTATTTTTCCTTCTTAATATGGCATATACTTAAATGTTTATCTTACGTCCTTTGAAGTATGAATGATCTAACGGTATATGGATTTTTATTTTTCCAGATCAACACTGCTCAGGAAATCAATGAAAACTCTTTATCTCTTTTTCCACTTTTAGAACCCAAATTAGGTAAGTACAGATACCAATACTTCTATTAATGTACTTTTTTTATCTTGGGTTTTTCTCTTCAATCATCTTAAAATTCAACTTCAATAGTATTTACTGAATCTGTAAAAAGAAAGTTTGTTGGAATATACAATTCAAATGCTAAAATGTGAAAAAATGGAATATTTATCATATTGAAATGTTACACTGAAGATTTTTAAGGGGTTATGCATTGAGCGACCCAATAAACTGGAGTATTCGATACCATTTAGTAAACATTGCCAAGAGATAGCTAAAAAGCGGCAGACCTTCAAAATTCTGTTACCATATTATATCTTCAATCACAAATCACATTGAATTTGATTTGATATACATTTTGTTTTTTTAACAGATATTTTACTGCTAGGTATTGGAGATCGTGGAGAGCAATATGATCCAAATATAATACGATTTTTAAGAAGTAAAAAAATAAATGTAGAAATTTTACCAACGGTAAGTTTACCATTTATGCACATAGATCTCAATATTTTGAGAATAATCAGCATGATTGAAATAACTAACAATTAGTTTTGTATGTTATTGAAACAATAGTGTACGTGATTCAGTCTAGGTTATAAAGCGACTCAGATTGGATTTTTCTTAAAAAAAATTTTTAGTGGTTTTTCCTTTGTGATTATGAATATATATTATATTATGCAAATGACTTTATCAAATTAAACTGCTGCAATATAAAACAATTTGTAAAAATTTATATCGAGAACAGCTGTATGTAAATGAAGGGCCTTGCCTAATGACAGTTATATGGATCTCAGCATCCGGTTTATAGTTAAGTGGTATGAAAGGGATATTATTACCACATATTCCTCTTTATTTAATGATTCAAAATGCCATGGAGATATAGTGAGCTTTCGATGTCTCAATAATAGTATTTTGTTTCGGTTTTTATAGTTCAAAATTTTGTTTTACTTGTCTTTATTACACTAGGATCAGGAGGAGTTGTTATATATATAACCTGCATTCCTATAGATGTGAGGAAATAGCCAATAAAAGGGGTCTGTTACGGCAAGTTTTAGTTATAAGTTGCATGGAACTGTGGGTAACCCACTGGAAGCATCAGTGCTGATTAGTTAATGAAATGTCTAACGTCATAGAAGCTGCGTGTAGGACCTCTGACACGACCTCAAGCTACAACTGGTCAGATATACATGTTGTAGAGGCCATTGAAAGTACAAAAAAAAAAACGAAAATAGATTTTTTAAAAATCAGATTGGTTGTATTTTTCTCTGTCATTTGTCAATGTAAGGTCCTGTTATTTCTAAATCAAGAACTTTGTATCATCATTGCATATATAAAGTACAGTCCTCATAATCTAGCAATATTTTTTTTCATACACAGTTGGCATAATAAGCATAATTTATTCTTTTATCAATAACTTTTGAAATGTAGAATCTCAAAACCAAATTTACATGGTAAGATACATATAAAATCATTTTGATTGTGCTGTAGAGGTTGAAATTTACAGTGAAGTATCGCATGATCACCAAATCTGTATCATTTCGTGTATTTCAGGAACAAGCTTGTGCAACGTTTAATTTCATCAACTCGGAAAGACGATATGTTGCAGCAGCTCTTTTACCACCTAGATATGATAAAGGAGAAGACCCTTTTTTCACTAATCAAGTGAAAGATGAACTTGACAAACTACATTTATATGATAGAGATAGTGAAGGACACAGAATAGCTGAGGACACAGATTATGAATCTATAAGTGAAACTTCCAATATGCAGAGGAAAGGAACATTTCTACCTATCGAGAAGACCCAAGATAAAAAGAAAAAATGAAAATCAGTATACTGAATAGATTTTACTTTTAGAAGCAAAATGTGTGGAAAGATCAAGATTTCTTTGGAGTTAAAGTCATGCTAAATGGCCAAAACTCAATGTTATCAATTCCAGCAAAGTTTATCATGAAACTTTAATTTAATTGTTTAATTTAATTATGATAAAAGTGATCTAGTATTAAGTCACCAGGTAGTGTATTTTACAGTTTAATGGTTTATCATGAAAAGTGCACTCATGTTAAGGAATTAGGTATGGGATTGTACGTAACTAATATACGTAAATTAAATGGCTGCAGGTAGAATGGGTCTGTCCTTCAGATTGGTATGGGATATGATTAATACATAATTCCTCTATTGTAAAACTTGATAGTGGAACTTAATCACTTGGGAAGCAAGTATATCAGTTTTTAAATTTTAAGACGTAATATCTGTGTTAATTAACAGTGAAACACATGTAACACTGACTATTAAGTCTAAGGTTATATAGATGTGCCAGTGATTATAAGTTATTCTATTTAAATGATATAACTCTTATTCACCAACTCTTATTAAAAAGTGGTAGCAAGCATTAGCAGGTCATAACTGGGCTGCATCAGATCAAACTATGGACAAACTATGAAGTTCACTTACTATGTTATGTTAAACTTTTTAAGCGGCAATATAAGCTTATTGGAAATTGTATATAATGTTGAGTTGTATTACTGGAGAAAATGTGCATTTACGTCTTTAGGACAGCAAAGATCCTTTTCTTTGGTCCGCTTCAAATAAAATATCAGTGAGTAAATGAAAATTATCCCCTTGAATTTATATGTTCAAATTAGCGAAGTTCATTTCGACATGGTTTCCTGTTGTCGGTGGTGCAGGCCAGAGGGTCTGACAAAGACTGGTGCCTAGTCGATCGGATGACACAAAAAAACAAGGTTCTATGTTTACATTGATGTGTATGTGAAAGAATCCTTGGCATTTAGAACTTAATATAAGTGTAGGCTGTAGTGTCGCTGCCCAGGCAAAATTCCCCTCATAACACACTGTATAGCCCTTTTAAAGCAGAACAGCAGGATGTTAAATCCCATTTTATCCCCTTGAATTTATATGTTCAAATTGTTGAAGTCCACTTAAACATAGTTTCCCCCTGTCAGTGGTGCAGGACAGAGCACCTGATAAGGACAGGTGCCTAGTCGATCGAATGATACCACTAAACTTAAGTTCCGTGTATACATTGATGTGTATGTAACAGAATCCTTGGCAATTAGAACTCGATATAAGTGTAGGCTGTAATGTTGCTGCCTGGGCAAAATTTCCCTCAGCACACTGTATAGCCCTGTCGAAGCAGATAGTAGGACGTTAAATCCCGTTTTATTTCATTTCCCTTGCATCGATTCCCATTAATTACTCCAGAATTGTACCCTTGTGCACTTTGTAGAAATTTGTGAACAATCTAGAAAAAAGAGTTATTTGATCTGCTCGATATTTATATTGATTGTTCAGGTCATTGAATCAAAATCTCCTCTAGTATCTGCAGTATAGGACTATGTGTGATGCCACATCACGATAGTTGACTTTAACTGTATTTGTGTAGTCTACAAAAATTGATGCCATCTTTTTACAGGGCCAAAGTTTAAAGATAGAGTGTGCTGCAGCACTGTTCTGTCTTGCAAGCTTGTGTATTACAGAACTCTGGATTACCCCCAGAGCCACTTATATTTTTTAAAGAAATTTTAGGCTTTGAACTACTTCAAAAAATGAAAATCGTTAAACTAGTATTAATTCACAAATATGATATTTATTGCCTCACATGTTCTATGTGTATAAACATGAAACAAAAACAAGCCTAAATTATATATTTATTTATATATATTCATATATATATAATATATATATACTACCTTTGTACACGATATATTATCTTTAATATACTACACACATGTACATATCACTACACAGAATAATATATTATTTTTTCTTCACAAAATGAACACATCTCAAAATGAAGGTTTCTTACAAATTTGTTCATGTAAAACTACCTCTAAGGTTATAATACCTACACTGTTTTTTTCTAAGTAAAATCATCAGTTAATTCAAATACAAAACCTGAACACACATTGATTTATAAATATTGTGTTCCTTGATTAAAGAAATTGAACTATGAATTATATTACATGATGGGAGGATAAGGATAAAATATAAATTTTATATAAAACTTGTTAGGATATTACATATATAGTGCTTGATGTCGCTAAAACAAAGCACTGTAAAAGAGTAAATGTTATATTAAGTACAACGTGTATGTATATATTTATATTTTTTAAACTTAAAATATGACAATTATGAACACTGTATAACAGAGATATAACATTCACAGGACAACATAGTATACATATATATATGATGATGATAATAATTAGCATGACCAATTAAATAGAATAAAATATGACATTAAGAAACTTGGTAAAACTAGCTACGACTTCAATTCAAATGTGCTTTTATTTAACAGTGAGCTCTTCTCTGGCAGTGACCATGAAAAAGATTTAATATCATTAAAATTATCGAAGGATTTTAAAAATATTTACAAATATTTTTCTAACCAAGGTATGCAACGATTCCTAAACTTTTTGTTTTGGTCAATTTATATAAGTAGATTGCATGAACTATCAAAACAGAAGCTGTTTGACTATAGTGCAAAAACAATCAAATAATTGAAACAAGAGAAAGTTATATCAATCATTTGGCTATGTGAAGATGTTAATGGTTAAGCTAAGATGTTTTTCAGGTGGTTAGTGGTCGGTTGGCACATGCTGAGCAATAACTGACTGTTCAGAAAAGGCATTTCATAAATGCTGCATTATTATTCTATTTCAATACAATATGCTCTGTAATCATTAAATGAGTCTCTATTATTTTTCACTATTTATATAAACAAGATAAGATGTAAATTTTGCTTTAGCTTTTAATTTGAACTATAGGACTCTTTGAAAAAATTTAGAACTACATGTATGTTACTTGTGATTAAGTTTAAAATTAAAAGTATATTAACTCAGGGTGATAACGTTAGCATTATCATCATAATACAGCAAACTTAGAACTATTTACTCTCAGTATAACAAAATCTTACTGCCAGCATAATAAAATTAGAAAAAAATTACTCTCAGATTACCCGATATAAAATTAGAACTACTCTCAGAATACCAGATATAAAATTAGAACTATAGTACTAGTGTATATTACTTTTTGGGGATCATATATAAAATTGGAACTGTAGTACCATATTACTTTCTGAGGTACCAGAGATAAATTTGGAACTGTAATACCATATTGCTCACTGAGTATCAGATGTAAAATTAGAACTATATTACTCTGAGTACTAGATATAAAATTAGAACTATAGTACCACATTACTCTCTTTGTACCAGATATAAAATTAGAATGATTACCAGATATAAAATTAGATTATATACCACTCACACAGAAATATAACTGAAACAATATATTTATTCTCGGCATAATGTATTATCCCTAATATAAAGATTGCTTTAATTTATACAATTTATTTTCTATCAAATAAATTAATAAACAACATTAATTTTAGACAAAACGTTTACATAACACATATCATACACATTGACATATAACATATACTACTTATTACAGAGGCACTCAAAAAAAAAATAATAATAAAAACTTCTAGGATTCCTTCATAACAAAAAAAGAGAGAAAAATATATACTGAATACTGAAGAAAAAAATATTATGCTTGAGATTGAACAACTTGGTGCTTGATTGATGCACATGACTGAATGAATGGTTTTCATGAAACAAAAGTAAAAAGTATGGAGATATGAAATATTGGAATTCAGCAGTTAACATTAACCATGACAGAGAATTAATTTTAACACAGGTAATACATTACTGTTTGTTCTGTTTACGTTTTGTTGAATAGTTATCCTTCATTGCCTATTACATTATTAGTCAGCAAAATATTTTGCAGGATTATTCAACACCAATCATCTTTGAATATGTGATAAATTAGTTTTGAAATTCAACAGTATATCAAACTACATTTGATGTTAATCAATGTAAATTTGAGTCAAGATTGCATTTGGTATCAAAATAAGTTCAATGCACTAAAATGGTTTCTAAGTAGGCTCTTTGTCTGTTGTGAAATAAACCCAAGCATGGTTTGGATTTTTTCTTATCGATGTCATATTTGTTCCTTATCATCGAGTAGCTCTAAAAATTAGGGCAACTTTTGTACAGTATTGCATTACATGTAGCAAGCAAGTAAGTCATAGTTACCTCCCTTACAGCCCATATTCAGTAACAAATGATTTAGTCACAATGGATCTTGATAGCAGTCATATTATAAATAAATTTTGGTCAGATCAGGTGGTTGGTTAAACAAAATCACTCCTTAGTTGAACAAGATGAGATGAATTGATAAAACAACAATTGTTACCCTGTGTTCTTCCACCGATACTTTGAATATCATTATAAATATAAATAAATGCTCTGATCAATAATTTTATGTCCTACTTATAATATTGATTAATTCATACAAGTTACAACCTTTATTCTCGTACTCATCCTGTTCTTATATTGACATTATGTAAAAATTAGAAACATGCACATTGATTGGGATTTTATCAGGCAGGATCTGATATAAATGACTGACTGAAACAGTTAAACTCTTATCATCAGATCCACTTATACAGGTCACAGTCCTATAGAAAACAGTTACTGCTTATTACTGAGCACTCCTCTTTATCAAGCAATGGTGAAGACTAGACTCAAGAAACGCTGCTCAGTAATCACTGCTTGATGAATCTAGTAGTTGGAACGTCACTCATTAATGAGCAGTAATTATAGTCCATAGAATTGCAACCTGTATATTTCAAGTCCCAATTCTAAAAGCTAATGTAACAACAGATCGACTTAGTTAATACAGATATTGAAAACCTATTAAGATATTAAAAAGAAAATTTCAGGTATTTTTTTTATGAAAACTACAAATTTCTTTAGAATTCTTTGCATAGATGTCACCTTTGCCAAAATAGTTATTGTTAGCAGTACAATATTTTTCCAAATACATAAGTTTAAACCGGTTAAATGTATTCAGAAAAATATCTATTTACCAATAATTGCATCTTAAAACTTATATCTTCTTTTTTTATGCACCAGATTTAGCATACACCAACTACAGACATGAATCCTGTGGATGACCAAAATAACCTTCTTGACATTCAAGCTTTCAAAACATATTAACTGCAATTCAATTAGGAGATAAACACTTCCTGTTTCGCATTTAGAGGGGTGTTATTGTCCAATAGACATGTCCTGAGATCATTAGGACCCGAGATGCGTAGTGTCTCGGGTTCTAATGTAAATTCTCAGGACATGTCTATTGGACAATAACACCCCTCTAAATGTGAAACAGAAAGTGTTTATCGACATTGTAACATGCTTTTTGAGGATTTTAAAAGACATTACTAAAACAGAAGGTGTTATTGTCCAATAGACAGTGTCTAATTGACCAATCAAAACGCAGGGTTTACCCTGAAGCATGTTACAATGAAATGTTATGCACTCTCATTATATTGTTTTCAAATTACATAAAAATAAATCTGAAAACAATGAGAATACATAACTCAGTCAAAAAATTTAATCAAACTTTTGTAACTGGATGACAAAATTGAATTTTGATACAGTACTTCCTTATTACCAAATGAACAATTTCTACAATTTTGCAAAACAATCTGTCTGGGGTCAGACCTACAGAAGATCTGCAAGAACCATGGAAGGAGGTGATGACAATATGTGCCAGCATATTCAATGTTGGCATGTAAAGAATTAAATTAAATTGTAACAAGCATAGAATACATTCAAAACAGATAATAAAAGGTACATGTAGTACAGGAAGGAAAGACAAGATTAAAAAGAAGAAATGCATCAGTCAGTTAAGTACCTTAAAATGACTGAAGATGTATGAAAATGATGAAAATATAGAAGAAAAGACTTAAAACAATATTTACAATATTAAATTAATATATATATAATGTGTATATTCATTCCCATTTTCAAAAATCACACAAATAACATAACAAATTTTACGAAAAAAATAGTAATGAATTAACTACCTGAATTAACAATGACTTGAATATTGTAATGATTAGTGATTTATTTGTTACCCTACACAACATTTAACTAAGGAGGATTTAATCTACTTGCCCTTGAAAAAATAGGTATTTTGTTCCAAAAGCTAAAGATACATTATATATACTTTGAAAAAACAATTACTTAAGAAAGTAATTTTTTTTTATCGGTTTCCCATTTTTTAAAAAAAAGATTTCATTCTAAAAAAAATGATTAAGATGATCTGATTAAGTAATGAACAATCTTATCTACATGTACATAGACATATATATATAAACAATATGTACTTGTAGTTAAAACATTGCGTAATGAATTATTTGAAAACTTAAAAGACGGATAATATATATATATACATAAATTAACTTAATATCGGTTCATAACATTATACAGAACTCCACATCTATAAGGATCTTGAACTTGATTATCTGTTGGTGCTGAACGACTCATGATATCTTGTGACATAGATGGTGCTGTAGAATGAGACAATTTGGCTGCCGAGGGATACTGACGTTCATCAATAAAAGGGTAGGGGCTATTTTGAGGGGTGTATAATGGTCTATGAGTGTAGTCCCGTTCGAACACAGAATGTTGTGTAGGGGTCGGGTGAGAGAGAAAAGCACTATTTGTATTTTCTGTCATGTGTTGCGGATGATACATTGCATCCCTAGGATAAAATTTGTCTAAATTGAACCCACTAACACTGTTCACACCAATACCACTAAACATATCTGAAGATGAGGTGGGAGGCAAGGTCCTGAAATCACTCATCCCAGCTGCTGCTGTTTGTCTATACCGTTCGTCAAATGCTTTCTGAGCAGTTCCACAAGCCGTGCGACTATAGTCTAACGAAGTTGTTCCTGAGTATGGATGGCTGCTGAAATAGTTACTCAATTCAAATCTATCTAGCGTTGGGAAAGTTTCACTAGTTATTTCACGTTGTGGTTGTGGAGAGGATAAACTTGCGAACATATTTCTTTCACTCATGGTCCTAGAAGGATCAAACATAAAGTCACGGCTTGAGAGGTAGTTATCTTTCGCGAAAAAAGGAGCAGGAGTTGCATTACTTTGCCTATCTAACGGACGCTGCAAGTAGGGTGTTTGTGGCCAATGAGGTGGTCGTACATCTTGACTTGACCAAGTATTATACAGAGAATTCCTTGGCATAGTTCCTGGAACAGTGGGAGCCATAAACATGTCTTCTCTTCCCATTGGCGCTTGCCGTAATAAGGATGGGTTAGGAGGTCTTAATGTTGGGTCTGGGATTCTACCTAAAGTTCTATCCGATTGAGGAACTCCTGGGGGCGGTAGGAATGGAGTAGACATCCGTTGTCTCTGTAAAATTGCATCAGTTTCACTAAGTCTCATAAAACTAGGTGCTGCACTAGGTGTACCAAAAGATAGTGGAGTCTCGGTAGGACGCAATAAATTGTTTTCTCTTGAAGCACTATGTAAAGAATTTATAGCAGAGAAACTATCAAATGATGTATCTGGCAATCTAGGCAAAGCAGAAGCAGTATCTCTAACAAAATGTCCTTCATGTTGACGATCCGTGGCTAATATTTCCATCCTTCTGTGAGACATGTCCACAACACCAGGTTGTAAACCTGAAGGTAATATCAAAGATGCAGAGGGTGGTTTGGGTGGGTAGCGACTAAAATCGTGTGGTTTTTCAGCTAATTCCTCTAACCTTTGTAATCTATTAGTTTCCTCTGGTACAGGTGATCTACTATTTGGATTATGGACATTGAGATCTTGCAAATATTGACCAATAAGATCTTTCTCTGATTCTGATTCTCCTGGCATAAACTGTGGTGGTTGTGCAGATTCCGGACTGAGCATGGATCCTTGAACAGAGTTAGGTCCATGAACAGATCCTGGTGGTTGTACAGAGCCTGGTTGTTGAACAGAACCTGGTGGTTGAACTGATCCAGGTCCTTGAACAGACCCTGGACCCTGAACTGAACCAGGTCCAGCAACAGAACCGGGTGCCTGAACAGAACCGGGTGCTGACATCGCTGGAGATGTCTCAATGTTGCCTGGAGGATTTTCAATACTGTCTCTAGCCATTGCTTCTGGCATTTGTGGTGTTCTTGGAAGGGTGTGTGTTAAATTTGAATCTCCAACAGAACCATGATCCTGTATTTCTTGGTTCAAGTGTTCCATTATCTCAGGTGGTGAACCCAATTCCTCATCATCTTCTTCTGGCGGAGGTGGTGGTGCTGGTGCTCTGGGAGGAGACAATGATGCTGACAAGTCATCACTCATACCGCCATATGGAGATGGTGACCTTACACTATGATGATCTTCTTTATCTTCTGGCATACCCGTCATAGCATTATCATTCTCAGCTTCAGCTGGGATACTTCCTGAATTAAAGGGAGAAAAGTCTGTCCTAGATGTTTCAGCAGGATTATCATCATTTAAATTTGCTGGTTGGTCGTAAGATTCAGCCTGACTATTGGCATCACTGTAATTTATAGTAGGGCTTTCTGGTGATAAATCATCATCCTTACTTTTACTTGCGTTGATGACATCTCCATTTAGTTGTTGCCTGTCATCTTCTTCTATCTCTTCTGTATTGTCTTCATGCTCTGTCTCTGAATCTGACTTTGGAACAGGTTTCTTTTTGCCTTTTTTGGTCTTGGTGGCCGTTTTCTTCTTCAGAGCTTTCTGTTTTGGGGATGCTTTTTTCTTAGTTTTTGCGATGGGAGACGGTTTCCTATTACGAAGATTTCTGGTAGAAGATGGTGATTTTTTACCTTTGGCTGAAGATTTCTTACCAACACCCTTTTTAGGAGACACAGTCCTTTTCTTTGAAGTTGTTGGCTTTGCTTCTGCAACTTCTGTTTCTGTTTCACTTTCAGACTTATCTACTACAGCAGCTTTCTTCAGAACCTTTTTAGATTTCTTGTTCTTAGTAGACTTTTTACTCTTCTTTTCAGGTGTTGATTTTTCTGAGTCTTTACCTGATTTTAACACCTTCTCAACTTTTGGCTCACCCTCTTCTATTTGCTCTTTTTCTACTTTAGGTTCTTTTTTCTTTTTAGGTGATTTTGATCTTTTCTTTGGTGCTTTAGGTTCTTTCTTAAGGGTTGACTTTTTTGTTTTTGATTTTTCGATAACAGGTGGAAGATCTTGAGTAACCTTTGGAAGAGGTAGGCTGCTGATTAAGTCTTTATCTTTGAAATTTTCCCTCCTAAAGACAACTGGCTTGTCATCAGCAGACTCACCATCAGATTTGAATTCATATAAATCTTCAACTGGATTTTTATTTATGTATTCCATAAGCAGATTTGTGTCTTTTTCCGTCTTACATTCTGATTGTTGATTTCCGATATTCTCCTCATTCTCCACTTTATTTTGATTAGTATTGTCATTAGTTTTTGTAACTGAATCTGAGGATTTAATTGGTTTTTTATTGGTACCGCTACCTATTATATTGTGATGACGTTTATTATGGTAGTATAATGAGCTTTTTTGACGACACGCAAAGTCACACTGATCACATTGCACAGGTTTTTCATTTGTATGCTGCCTTTTATGTACCCTTAAATTGTCAGCATGACGAAAAGATTTTCCACAGCCTTCAAATTTACAATGATAGTTCCTCTCACCTAAAAAACACAAATTGAAAAATCATTAATATTGTATGTCTAAAATAACAATATAATTGGCACATTTTAATATTTCTGTCCACTTTTAAACCACTGAGAAAAAATAAATCTATGCAAATTATCCGTTTGGGACTTTCGTTTTGTAATGTGCTACTGTGAACTCATTCAAATCAATGTATTTGTGAAGTCACAACAGTTCAAAAATCGTACTACTGTTTTTACTAGCAGAATACTCTGTTCACAGTGCAGACTGAAGAAGTCAAATGACATGGGGAATTCATAATCTGTGATTTAAAACCTGCCATACTCATGATGACCTGGTGGTTACTGACGATATTTCAGTACGGTACTTAGTTATTTCTTGAGAACAAACCACATGGATTATCTAAATGAAATATCGTACATTGATTGAAAACTAAATTATTTACATTTCTAAAGATTCACATGCAAGCTTTCCCCTCCACTTGCTACATGTAGTTGTATGCATGTCCAAAACATGGCCTATCACTCAGCTTTGACAAGTGATGGCGACGGTTATGTTTTGGTCACAACTTCCATCATAGCATTAAATTGATTTACAGATCAGAGAATATTTATTGTTAGCGCATTGACAATTCTAAACTGAGCTAGAGGTAACTCCAGAGCTAGAGGTAATGAACAGGAAATGTTTCAAATTGAATAAGCTTACATGAAGTTTAAATTTAAAGACATCTGATCATACATATACGTGGAGAAATTTTAAGTGTGGCTGCTTACCACTTATGTGAAGAAAAAAAAATATTTTACCTGTATGAGTTATAAAATGACGTTTAAAATGACAAAGTTTGAAGAATGAGAAACTGCATCCCTCCACAGAACAGTGAAATTTCTTCTCACCGAGGCGATGTGCCTCTTTCTTGTGAATGCGTAACAATCGAGCAACTCGAAATACTTTTTGGCAATCTTCAATGTCACATTTATGCACTTTTTGTTTTTCGTGTGTGGCTTGATGTCCTCGTAAACTTGATTTGGATTTAAAGACTTTTTCACATTTAGTGCATTTATGAGGTCTCTCATCCGTGTGACGATTAATGTGTATTCGTAGTTTTTCATCAGTATAAAACATTTTTTCACATAAAGTACACTTTTTATTTCTTTCTTTTTCTGAATGTTTATTGAATTCATGTTTAACAAGATTAGCGCGATAGTTTGTGGTGTAACTACATTTGTCACAGCCATGTCTTTTCGGCTGATCGGGAAAGTGAGTTGTTAAATGCACTTTTAATGCTGATTCATACGTAAATTCTTTAGCACACTCTTGGCATTTAAATGGCACCTTACCCTGACAGTCTTCAAAATGTTTTTCTATAGAGATGTCTTCACATTTAATATATCTATAGCACTTCTTACACAACCTCATATCACTTTTTTCTTTCAGATTGTGCACTTCACGAAGATGTTCATTTAACACTTCTTTATTGTCTGCCTCAAAATTACACTTGATGCACAAATAAATGCCATGTGTGATCGCGTGTTTGCCTAAAAGAGCGTGTTTACTTGTCGCATAGTCACATTTTTCACATTTATAAATATTATCTGGCAATGTCTCCTGATGAACGTTACGTAAATGTCTACTTAATGATGACTTTCCTTTTAGTTTAACTTCACACCGAGGACAGGCTAACACAGGATGTGGTTTTCTGTTTTTATTTTTACCATTTTCGACAGGTATTTCTGCCTCTGTTCCATTTATGTTTGGTGAATCTGAAGCTGATTTTGTAACTTGTGCAGCAGTGTCCATGTCAGCAGTACTTTTGTCAACTTCAGCAGCCGACCCAGATGTCCCCTCTTTCACATCCTCATCACTATGAGAGTCTGATACACCATTTTCTATCACTAAGTGATTTATAACAAAGTCAAATGTCTCTTCCATTTGTTTTTCTAACGCATCACCTGAAACAATGTTTAGTTTACATTTTTTAGGCTTAATCTTTTTCTCTTCGCCTTTCTCTTCTTTAAGTTCTTCAAACTCTTTACTTGGTGAAGTTCCCTCTTCAGAATTATCTTTAACTGGAGATTTCTCTTTACCATGTGGTTTTTCTTTAACAGGTGACTTTTCTTTACCGGGTGACTTTTCTTCATTTTGCTTCTTAGGTTTCTTTTTCTTTTTAGGTTTGGGTTCGCCCTCAATTTGTGATTCTTTGAGTTCTGGTATTTCATTTGTTTCTTTACTACCACTTGCTTCTTCAGTGGGAATGGAAGGTTCAAGCGGAAGTTCGTTATTTAAATGTTCATTGCTTTTCCTTTTCTTGGTTTTTGTGGCTTTTGGTGGTTTAGGTGGTTTGGGTGGTTTAGGATTAGGTTCAACTTGAGCTTCATCGATAATTGGTTCCTTTACTTCAGGAGAAGCAACTACCGGTTCTACTTTTTTCTTGGATTTCTTTGCTTTCGTTTGCTTTTCCTTCTTAATTTTTTCAGGACATTCTTCTTTGCCAATGTCACCATTAGCATCCAAACTTTCTTGACTTGCTTTGTCTTCTGAAATTGGTTCTTTCTTCTTTCGTACTCTTTTCTTTTTCTTTCCACTTGAAACTTTACTACCAGGCAGAACTTCAGAATTGTCTTCCATGTTTTTATCGTTGTCCGTATGATTCTCTAATTTATTATTTTCAATACTGTCATTCACAATACCTTCCAAGACCGCCATTTCCTCTGCAACCTTGGCTAAAGTTTCTAAAGGGGTTGGAACAGGATCCGAAGAGGTTTTTATTTCTGATTTGTTAATGCCATCTGTAAGGCTTTTTCTTCCTGGGGCTTTCTTACGAGGTTTTGGTTTTGGCAACGGTTTTAATGGGACATCATCATCATGGAACTTTCTTTTCTTTGGTGTACGCTTTGACTTAATTAACTCAGGAAAATTTGTAGGGGTAGGGTGTCGAGGTTCTACATTTTCCACCGAAGATGTTTCTGCTGCAGAATTTTCAACTGGTATCATTTCGAATTTAAGCTCTGATGAATTAATATCATCGTTTATCCTTTTCTTTGGAGGTTTCTGAATAAGATGTACATCTTCAGATTTTGCATCAGAGATATCTCTTTCCTCTAAATCTTCATCTTGAACTTCAACTTGATGATTAGTGACTGAACCATCCACAGCATCATCTGCATTCTTAACCTCACTTTCAATCACAAAATTTTCATCAGTTTTCATATTGGCGTCATCTATATCTTGCACATCCACAATCTTCTTACACTTTTTATTTTGTTTTTTAGTTCTTGAAAACTTTTCATCACTTGTTGTTTCTTCCGTTTCTTTCGGCTCTCCATCCTCGACCTTAACTTCCTTTGTTTTCATATTTGTATCAAGCTGAACATCACCTCAGCCATTGGGTTTGATATGTAGTAAAACTATCATTTTCTTGCATCTGAAAACACAAAACACAAAGGTTATTCATATTAAACATATACATAGATCTGAAAAATATTATTGGTCTACTCTGTGGTTTTCGTCCTTGTCCTGATACATGAAAGAAATGTGAAATAAAGTTCATCCAAAATTATGTGACATCTTATACTATCATTTTCCGACAAAATATAAGAATATTGGTAACACTCCATACAGCTTAAACTGATTCCGTAGTGAATATTCACTTGGCTGCTACAATCACTGATAAGCATGACATTGACGAGGCTTAATGAGTACGGCATATTAACTTTTTTACTCAGACAAATTAAATTCTCAAACATTATTTTGAGGTAAAAGAAAAATAAATAAAGACGTTTGAAGTATTTGTAGTTAAAAAATATTTCCTACAGTATTTAGTGTAAATGGGTATTAAAATGAGTAAAATGCATCATTTTGCCCGAAGCAATTAGGTGTTAAGTAAACATTGCATCAGCCGTTGAGCCAATGACTAACGCCGTGTGCAGTGCAGTTGTGGACAGTCATCTGTTACAGAGATAATTTGTAAGTAATTCTCTGTGAAACAGATTGACAGCTTAATATTTTGAAACCCCCTTTCTTTAATGCACATATAGTGGATGCTCGATTCACAGTCCAAAACATCCTAAAGTGACAGAATTGCAATCGAGTGACCCGGAATTCAGTCCTGTCACAGTTCTGTCAGTCCGAACTATAATGTGGTTTGAGTAGAATTGTGACGTAATTAAACATAACAAATAGGCTTAGACTTCAAATGTTGGTTGAGATATTTACTTATCCAGTCGACGCATGCGTTGTGGCCCAAAATACCCCTTTTCACTCAATTGTCACAATTTGGGTGATTGAGAGAGTTCAGTTCTGGAACGTTCAATCGAGTAAGCCCAATATCAACTTGAAAGGCGAAAAATTGTCATGTCAGTGTGATATATGGGCAGTAGGGGGAGTATGTGCAGATATTATTACTGATAAGATACAACATAATTGCTGACTATTCTGATTTTGAGTATTAATAATTTGTTCTTAATGATGCATTGTCTTTATTTTGGAACTATTATTTAGACATTTATTCATATGGCAAACATATAATCAATTCACTAGATCATCTCCAGATTTAAACAGATTAAAAAACAGTTGTCATTTATAATTCAACTTAAAACTGGCGAATCAAGGCTAAGTCTTGAAAGAAAAGTACCGCTGTTATAATAACATATTGTCAAAAAGTTAAACAGTGATAATTTCACTCAAAATTCGATAATTTTAAATTTCACTCAGAATTAAGAAATTTTAAATTTCACTCAGAATTAAGAAATTTTAATGAAAGTTTCAATATATTCATTGCATTTCGAACTATTACGTAGCAAGATTTTCCAGCTCTTTATATAAATCTAACACAATGCATCTTTCAAACTATTAAAGGGGGTCACGGTGGCTAAGTGGATAAGGTGCTGGTTCGCTAGCCTGGAGGTCGGGTGTTCGATCCCTGCATTGGCCGAGAAAGTTCATCTCGATTTTCCGGTGTGATTTCTCCTCGTCAGTGATGCAGAATGAGGGCCTGACAAAGACAGTTGCCTAGTCGTTTGGATGGGACGAAAATCCGAGGTCCCGTGTACACATTGGAGTGCGCGTAAAAGATCCCTTGGCAGTTGGAATTCGATATAAGAGTAGGCCGTACTGCGGCTGCCCGGGCAAAAGAGTAGGACGTTATATTCATTTCATTTCAAATTGTTAAAAGTGAAAAACTGTATTGAGACTCGGTAACAAATTGTGTGGGTATTTTAAATAGTACAACAGTTCATTACAATTCAAAATCTATCTACTGAAGAAGTTTCAAGTGTATCATGATAAAATGACATTGCTTTTCGAGATTCATCTTTTATGATACTGTAGTTTGCAAGTGGTTTCTATATTTCACAAATCATGCCCATACACTTTAAACATGTTTTCTATTAGATCATGTTTAATTCATTTGTATCTTTTTATACTGATATCAGAAAGGAGTGAGGCAAGAATTTGCTTTAAAAGTACATTTCTTGATTTTTCATATACATGTACACATGTCTGAAAGACCACTCAGATTTATTAATACAATTACATGCATGTGGTATTGTTTCGGACATGTTCTTGTTACGTTTGCATTAATATTTACAAAGATTTGATGATAATACTGACCAAACGGGTCACAATTTTTTACGATTAATTACATGCACATGGTTATTATTGTATGATATCAAACTCTGTAACTAATGGTCACATTGATATGTGCTGCTCTAGTGTTCTATATCAGTTTTGTTTTCATCAACCTGGCAACCAAGTTATATACGCTTTAGCATTCTGCTTTGTCGATCGCAATTGGCACAAATTTTGGAGAAAAATATCCATTTGAAATGAAATAAGGGACAATTATTAATGATTCACAATATTTACCCTTTCAAAATATTTCTATTGGTAAACACTGTATTGAGAAAATGATTGTCGAAATGCTAGAGTAGGGGAGTTTCTATTTATTGCGTTATGCTAGATATTTGTACAGGAGCAGAATATAATGCTATGCAAATATTTCTTTCTTAGTGCATGTTATGGACAGTCACACAAGGCATATGAGGTTCTAAAGTGTGAACTGCTCAGACAAAATTTGAGACAATACACTGAATCATCTGTTCAGCCTATTTGAATCCTTATACATCACAATATGCTGACCAGACAATGTATCGTTTTCTTTGATAATATGCAACAATATAATTTTGCTCATTATAATATTGATCAGATCTCTGTTAATGTAAAATTTAAGCGATTTTTAAATCCACAGTTGGAAATAAAATGAATGGTGTTTAACTTCCAACTGTTCTGCTCCGACTATGGGCAAATAACGATGGGCAAATTAAAATGCAATGTTCTGTGATTGGAAATTTTTCCAAGACACGAGTTGCTAGGCCTACTCTTATATAGAATTCCCACTGTCAAGGGATCAGTGTACACAGGACTCTGGCTATTCATCCCAGGTGACTGACTATACATTGTCTCTAACCAGGTAGCCCGGAGGTTGGGTGTTTGATGAAATGAAATGATATGAATGAAATAAAATGGGGTTTAACGTCCTACTCTTTTGCACCTGACCTGGGCTAATGGAAGACGGGCATACACCATACAGTGTGCTATAAGGGAAATTTTGCCCAGGCAGCGGTGCTACGGCCTACTCTTATATCGAATTCCAACTGCCAAGGGATCTTTTATGTGTACATCAATGTGTCAGACCTCGATTTTTCATCCCATCCAAACGACTAGTCAGCTGTCCTTGTCACCCCTCCTTCTGCATCACTGACAAGGAGAAACCACGCCCGGGTGTTTGATCCTTCCATTGGCAGAGAGAGTTCATTCAGATTTTCCAGCATGGTTTCGCATTGTCAGTGATGCATGTCTAGTTATTTGGATGGGATGGAAAACTGAGGTCCTGTGTACACATTGGCATGTACATAAAAGATTGGCAATTGTAATTCGATATAAGAGTAGGCCGTAGCTTCGCTACCCAGGCAAAATTTTCCTCATTAGCACACTGTATGGCATATGCCCTTCTTCATTAGCCCAGGTTAGGAGCAGAACAGTAGGACGTTAAACCCCATTTCATTTCAGTTCGTCTCTAACCAGGGTCTTAATTAATACATATTGGTCAAAAAGTTTCAGATAATTGTGTACTTTTCAAGAACAGTTAGCCTATATCTTAAATCATTTTCATTTTAAGTTTAAAACAGAATCTTTGTAATCTACTATTATGTAAAATATCAAATTTTTTATTCATTGAGAAATTTATTGATTTTCAAGCATAGCTGAAGAGGACTAGATTATCAATGCAAACAATATATAACTTTGTGACAAACTTGTAACAGCTGAGACATTGTATTATTTTTTCAACATAAATAAACCATGGTTTAAATTAAAGTTCATTAATATAGAAGTGTATTATATTAGAACTATACAATATTTTACAGATCTTTTTCCTAATGGTTTAAAGTTTATGCATGTATGTAAAAAAACAATAAGGAAATACAATAAACGGTAAAATGTTAAGCTCCATTTCATTTTATAAACCATATGGGGTGTAATTCCAATATCTTTTATATTCAGTAATGGCACATGGACTAATATTTCAATATTAATTACATGAAATATACCTAAAGAGATATAAAAAATCCTGAATTATTGTTTTATTTATTTTTCTACAATTTTAGCATGCCCTGCAATTCTGAAATGTTTTGGTTACAGACTTTAGTATCAGTGTTTCAAAACATGCACATGTAATGTACATGTAGATCCATGAAAAAAATCATAATAATGAACTGTATAAGGCCTAGATCTGTAATACAAAATTTATCTAAATATATTCATGCAATACAGTATATAAAATTTTTATTAAATATTTTCCCTCAGGCTCATACATGACTAAATCTGATCTGACTTAGCTTCTAACCTATTGACTTTTACTTACAATACAATGAATTGAGCAGTTAATGACTCATGTCATGTCATGTATTACTATTTCAATATCCAATTGCATTAGTTATTTTTGCATCGCTGTACAATGTACATGTTTGTAATACTTCTTATGCAACATGCATGGCATTACAAATGGATGAAAAGGTATACAAAAACAAAATGATGATTAATGAAAAATCTATACACACCTCTAAATAATTTCAATGGATTTCTGTTTTCAATTCTTCACATTTTCGTTAAGAGGTATACTTTGGAAAACTGAAAAAACAATTGTAGATAATGCTCAGGCCTGATAATGCTTATTGCCATTTTTATACATAAAAATAATTTATAACATGAAAATATAAAAGTAGAAAATGGCTATCAGTATAATATACATATAAAATAAATCATAATCTAATGGTACAATGGTTATTAATTAACAGTTTGTTCTTAACTCAGCATTCAAAGCTCTATTTCTTTATCTGAAAATTTACATAAAAATAAGTTAGATCTAAGATACTGGGCATAGTGTGTAACATTTCCCATAATAAATACAATATCATCAGTCAATATTTGTGTAGTATTATCTTTTAAAGTAATTGATAAAATACTTATTAACTGTGGGATATTATCACTATGAATGATTTCAATTGTGTAATAATGATCTTCCTCTTCGCCATTTGGCTTTATAATTCACACTAATTTATAGAACAATACACGTTGCCATAAACCAATTCAACAATAGGAAAGGGTGGTTAACTAGTTATTGTTTTAAAATGAACAGTTAAAAATACTATTGGAGACAATGTATTCATTAATAAAAGGTTCTTTTACCCAGAAGAATGTAGCAAGTGTGAGCAGCCGACTTATCAACCCGTTATCAATGGCCGAACAATTCAACCGGATAATTCCAATACAGTCGCTTTATTGTGGTATTTTATAATAATTTCAACATGAAAATTTATTGATGGAACATATAAATGTCTGAAATTTAATTTTCAAGATACTTGACAGTTACCGTATCGAAGTTATATCAACAAAACGGCTGACCCAGATTAGCCGTACTCACATTCTGCACGTGCTGTCTGTCTGCCAATCATTCGAGTAGCTGTCAAAACCACTCAAGCAGTAAAACTAATTCAATCGGCCAGAAGATACAGTTATCCTTCTATTCGAGTTAAAATCAAACAACTCTCTCATTTAGGACCGTATTTTATATTTTGCTATATATTGATTATTTATTTAGCGATCGATTGAAAAGCCAGAGAAATTACTGATGTCGATTTTCATACACTTCACTCTGGCTAACATCAGGTCCATACAAAATTACAAACCGTTATTGTCTAGTGACCGATATATACTCTCGAAACAAGCAAAATTATCATAGATATTCTTTAGGGTCTAAAATGCGTACTGAGCGCCAGAAAACGGATTACACTCGACAGCCATGATCATAGCGTGGTATCAAATTTGCTAGGCCTGGCTTCGACCATGACGGCTACAGAAGGTTTTACAATCTCGGATATAGTTCAGGCATTTGCAGATGCCTATGCATCGCACTGCAACGCCATTTGAGTCGAAAAACACCCAATATAGAAACTTAAAGGGTAACTAAAGTGTATGCAAGATTCATTTGTATCCAAATGAAAACAATTGAGTCGTGATTGTCAATAAATAAATACACAAATAGAACACATACCTTCTTGCTGAATCTAAATATAGACGACATAGCATTCGGAGCAGAATGTTTTTGTTGTGTTTGATTGGTTCAACATTTGCACCCACAAACCAATGAAAACAGAGCTTCCGGTCATAATTATGGCGCCAACATGTAAATGGTTCCGCTGACAAACCGCTCGATGTTAAATGGCCTGAAATTTGCTACCACACAAATAAGGTAAAGATGGGTAATTAAAACATCTTATATCATGCACTAGATGCCCTTAAAAAAACATCCGAGTGAAGTGGTTGGGGATAGGACAAGGACCCTATGAATGACAATGTATTGTGAAAGGGTGTAGACGATTATTTTGTTCAATCAATTATCAACAATGAAAATAGTGTCAAAAACAATTGGTTAAGATTTAAGATTTCTTTTAATCAGGTATTGTGTGCAGCCGACGATTTAATCTTATGGGTGATAGATGAAATTAACGGCTGTCCTGTATTATACTGTCCAAATTAACGGCCGTCCTGTATTATTATAATTATACAGCCCATGTGTATTATAGCATAGTGGAATACACATTTGTATACCGGTACTCAATGTTGACCATGTCAGATAATCATCATGAACACAGTAGTATTCCATAGTAGGCAATACTGTATAATATATCATTATTGGTCTGTTATTGCAGTTTATGAACTAAATATAGCATTGTTGTATTTCACAGTCATATAATGCACATACATACAGAATAGCTTTGAAACTCCACTGGGTTATAGTTTTTTTTAAAATTGGGAGATGGGGGTGGGGGTGGGCATTTCCACATGATTTAACACATGTGCTTCAGATCTTAAGGTTTGACATTAAGTCGCGTTGCATAGTTTCTAATCCACATTTCTACAGATAAGATAGATAAGATAAGATAAGATTTTATTGTATCATAACACCCATTACGGGCCGCATACAATTCATATACATGATATGACATAAGTAACATAAAATAAATAGCAATATACATAAAATGAAGTAACGGTTCGTGATAAAAGTGAATGACATAAGGAATATAAGATAAATAGCAATATACATATATTATACATTTATAAGTGTGAAAATGAAATCCAGGTTCGTGATAAAAGTGAAAATATATATCAGAGTCATTATTTCCAGATAGATGTTAAAAAAATGGAAATACAATGTGAAGTTTGCCTTGTCAGGTCGAGGTTTGATTTCTATGTTGAAATGCTTTATATACATAGTGACATACACTAACAGAGACTGAAGGGGGAGGATCAAATAGATTTTCATGACAGGGGGGTAGTGTAGCCTGTCCAACCTCATGAATTTCCTCAAGAACAAGCTACTATTTAGACTTCAATGAGCAAGCAAATTATTGAAATAGAATTGAACCATCACAAAATAACCTAGTTTGTGTTGAGTCAAGTTGAGTTGTTGTTAAAATCCATTTCTTCCTTCATTTATCTTGTTTCAAACTCTGTTCCAAAATTGAAAATGTTACATTCTTGAAGTCAAAATTTGTCTTCAAACTTTAGAATATTTTAAAATCCAGTCAAAGCTATATTTGTACAAAGTACAAAGAGCGTTGAGTAGTCTGATATGCACTGCCTTTTCAGCACAAATCTTATTAAGACTTTGCATACTTGTTCCATGTGCAAAATAACTTGGGACGCCTTCCAGTCTGACTGTTGTTTATGCAATAATGGAGATACCAGCAGAAAGAAAACAAACATGGCTGTCTCCAGCAACAGTTTCACACTGACCGTTGATATCTATCTCTATATTCGATGTCAGAAGGATTTCCCCTCTAAGACCTGATTAACCAGGTCTACCATCTATCACATCTTGAAAATTCCTGATTTTATCATTTTGATGGTCAAAGACTACCATTTTATATCCCACATTGAAATGTGGCCGTATAATTATTATCGTTAAACCTGTCAATCTGTCTGTCCGGCGTCCACAATTGCTTGTGGATGCTCTAGAGGTTAAGTTAATATCCGATCGACTTAATATTTATACACAGTATTTATGGACATGAGTCATGAGACAAAGAAGCCTTTTGATTTTCATCGATTTTCCAATAATTACTGCTCAAGTTATGGCCCTTGATTACTTTGAAAAATCTTGTGGACGCTCTAGAAGCTAAAGTTAATATTGACTTTAAATTTATACAATGTTTAAGGTCATAGACGAAGAAGTATATTGATTTTCAACGATTTCTGATAATTACTGGCAGATTTATGACCCTTGATCTATATGAAAAATCTTTGTGGATGCTCTGAAGCTAAAGTTAACCCTTAGAACCCGAAATGCCGCAAAACCGGCTTGACGTTGTATCGCATATGCCCGAAATGTCAGTTTTGCGGCTTGGGGCATGTCAAGCTCCAATTACGTTGACGTCCTAATTAATATGACGTCCTGTAAATCCAGGGAGAGACGTGCAACACCCGATGTATAGTCAGTGTTCAAAAGGTTAATAGTGCCTGTCCAACCTCGTGGGTTTTCTCCGGTTACTATTATTGAATAGTAAGTGAAATTGCTATTTTGTAGTGATTAATATGTATTTTAGCATCCAAAGTAACTAAAAATGTTGTATGTTGAACAAATGAGACACAATCTGATTAAAATACAGATCTACACTTCATTTTGTTTCGTTTTTTTGTCCCCCACCTTTTGAAGAAAGCAGGGGACTATTAAAATGGGTTTGTCTGTCCGTCACAATAACTCTCTTTGTAATTGAGTTACAATGTTCAACCTTGGTGTAGGTGTTTATCTGATCAATGTCACGATGGAGTTTGGAAATGAACATTTTTTGCTTAGGATAAGCAGTTTGATTGGTGGATTCTATGTGACACGATAACTTTATTATAATTAAATGAGAGTGATTAAACTTGGTGTATACTTTCATTACATCAGTACTTTGACTTAGTTTGATGATGAGCATTTTCTGCTTGGGGTAAGCATAGTGATAAGCAATTTGATTGGTCGAGATTTTGGAACATAACAACTCTGCTTTTAAGTTAAGTAGAATGTTCAAACTTGATATAAATGTTTATTAGGTGAATGTCTAGACTGAGTTCAATGATTAACATTTCGAGCTGAAGCTAAGCAGAGCTAATCAATTTTAATGGTCAGTGTTCTGTGGCAAGATAATCTTGATTCTATCTGATAGAGAGTGATGAAACTAAGTGTATAATTTGATTGCTTGATACTTTTGAAAAAAATATATAATTTGTCATCTATTTATTTTGGGATTTTGGCGGGGTACACCATCCTCACTGTTGGCTTATTTATACTTTCGATACATGAAGTTTCTACATGAAGATCTGTGATGTTGTGTCGTGGGTCATAAAGCGCTTTTGATGCTATGATGTCGGACATTAGATTAACTGATCAGCGTTGATTTTTCTAGTAGTATACCCATAGTTCTGTGCATCACCTGCCAAGAACTTGCTACAACATATTGTTTCATTGGCTAATCACTCATATCAACTAGAATGCAAGTTATATAACAACTCTTCCAGATCCCTGTGTAGTAAGACAAGTAAAACAAGATTTTCAACTACAAAAAACAAAATGAAATAGGATATGTTTGTTTTAATCAAATTGAATCTTACAGTGTTAGTTTTAAAATGTGGATTTTAGACTGAACAACACCCTTAAATCAGAAAATTTTTGTCTTTCTTGTCGGGTCGTCGGTTTTGTATATTAACAAGTTATGTTTCTTCTATCCCTCTCCTAAAAAAGGAAACTTCTTTTCCTGGTGTTAAAATTTAATTTAAATAAATTTCTATATTTATGTTTTGCAGTAGATGATCCTGGCCAAACAAGATGTTTCAAGAATCATCTGAATATATCTATCTTCAGAATGATACCACATCGACCGGTATGATTGCACATGGTGGAATACATTCTACACCTAATTCACAGACTACGGAAAGCGAGGCTTCGTTTGACAGTGGATACCTTTCTCCAGCTACCTCTTCGCAGAAAGCACCAGGTGGATTTATTCCACTGACAAATGATCATGTTTTTAATAGTACTGGCAACTTCACATATCAACCCACTCCACCCAGTCAAAAGGTGGCTTTTGATGATGAATGGGATAAAAAATTCATTGAGAATTTTGAAGCTAATTTATTTGGAATTGATCCAATGGAAGATTTTTCAAGTGAAGATATTAATCTTTTTAGTGAGTTGTTATCAAGTCCATTAAAGGGTGGTGTGAGCCCAGCAGGTTTGTTTCATGGCCACAGTCCTGCCAAGTACTCGAGGAGTCCCTTAAGGAATTTGTTCAGTCCACCCAGATCACTGCATTCTAAAGTGAATTTATTTACAGGCACAAATTGGAATACGAGTAATGATGCAGTGACATTTTCCAGACCAGCAGATCCAGTGCCATTGACGGTCACACATAATGCTATCTACGATGGCCTTGATCAACACCGTTCTGTGGATCAACGACTATCCACGCATGATTATGCTAAGCCCCATACCATATCCTATTCTGGTCAAAGTATCCAACAAAATGCTAACTACCCACAATCCATGAATCAGTTGTCAGAATCAATGATTACACCAAATTCGTCGGAGGTGATTCCAACTGTTGCAGGAAACTTGGTACCAGAGCTCTTACCCCCAAAGCAAAAGTTACAATATGTGCGTGCTAAATTTAAACAGACTCTACAAAAAGCTGTTGAAAATGCTGACAATGCTGCCTTGAATGAGGAAAAATATCCTCAGTTGACGAAAAGACTGTCCAAATTATCCTCTGCTGGACAAGTGTCAGGCAGAAAGGAAAATGTTTCCAGTTGTATGGAAGGTTCACCTGATGAAGAAAAAAGTTCTAGTCTATCTGCCTTAGATATTGCTGAGACCCAGTTTAATTCTGCCCCCAAACGCTTTAGAGAGCTTGCCCCTGCCCCATCTGGTAAAAGAACTTTTGCTTGTATAGTTAATAACCAATATGAGGTGAAACAAAAGTCAGATTGTAGAGTTGTGATAAAGAAACGAAGAACATATTAAAGAAAACAATTTGCTACATGTATATGTGCTTACCCTTTGAACATTCTTCGATTTGCAATCTGCGTAGAAAAACATGTTTTTTTGTTCTCTTTACTTAAATTACATCGAATAAAGTTATATGCATGCTACAAACTTAAATTGTATAAATTAATAACAGTGAAACATGATCCACTGGCATATATAACTGTTTAATTCAAATGATATCAAAATGATGGATTAAGCAAATGCATAGAAACAAATAACTTGTGTGTCTGTGTATTGTGATTCATATTATGATAGACTACCGACATGACATCTTTTGGTGAGGGTGAACGAAGATGAGAGAGGAGAAGAGACGACAAAAAACAATATTTTGATGTTGTGCTTTAATTACTGGTATAATGAATGTGATCTTAAAATGTCTGTGATTTGAATACGATTCAAACAACTGGGTTGTATATTTAGAAGTTAAATGTGACTACGACAATGTACATCTATACTGGGAGTAGAAATGACAGTCAGTGGGAGCTTGAATTAACATTTGAATTTTAGTTTATCTTCTTAAAGTCTTTTTATCCATTTTCTTGGTCTCAAATGTATTTGAAACACCGAAAGGAAATCTTATTTAAGAAATAACTCATTAGGCAGAACTGTATAATTGCTGTATATTCAATTTGGTTTTGCAAAATTTCTGCCGAAGATTATTTCATACATACATTACTTTTGAATAATTTTAGTGAAATTTATGATTGATGGGAGTTCTAAAAGTATCAAATATGATGTTTTACAATGTTACTAATGATCTGAAAGTACAAGTTATACCAATTAAGAGTCTAAGAATGGGGGCTGTAAAGACCTTTGAGGAGGACAAGATAATTAGATGGATTTTGAATTGCTGTTCAGTTCATTTAGATCTCCTATCTACATATATGTAATAACACATGCGTACGTTACTTTAGGACAAACAGGGAAAAATTCGCTTTCCTGGACAAGATTGTTTAGTGTTTGTGATAAATCGGTTCAGATATAAATTAGAAGAAACATTAAGATGTTAATTGATTCGATAAAGAGTTTGATTCCAAAATATATCCTTATTAATCTGTCTGATATCCTTATCCAAAATACAGTTTCATGGAACATTTTATGTGTATGTTTGTGATCAAACAGTTAATGTTAGTTTGTTTGATTCTAAATTATAACATTATTATTAATCTGGCTTTTTTACTACAAAAATACACTTACATGGAATATGATGGGTGTGGTTTATTGTATAGTGAATTTTTCATGTGAAATTATAAGTTTCAAACAAAAAAATGTTTAGTTATCCTCATTAACAAGTCATGTGCTATCAAACTTCAGCCAGGCAAGACACAAGTTATAAAGTCATCTAAATTCTTCATATTTTGGAATGAAACTCTTGTGTTTTAAAAGAAAATAATTTATTATTATTTATAGATATAGTGCTTCTTTTAATTTCTTGTCTCAAATTTCTATAGAATTTGAAGAAAAGACTTTCAAGTGGAGAATTTAGAAAGACCACACTACAGTGTAAAAGTGCTAGTGTAGGGTTTTGATGTCTAGAAACTAAGGGTTAAAATAACTGAATTTGACTACATGTAGATGCATCATGTTTTAAAAATGATTTGGTGATAGTTTTGTTTAATACTTGTTATCTAGTTAAATTTACTGCTACTCTTTGATTCATACGAAATATAACAATGTTCCTTTACATACCAACCTGGTATACCCAATGGTGTCGGTCTGTTCTACTCCACTAACCCCTGGGTCCATTCGCAAATTTAAATTATCTGCCCTTTCCATGATTTCATCGACCTCCTAGGTTGATTCTACCAACTAATCAAAGAGCAGTTTGCATACCAGTTTTAGTGTCACCACAAAATACAGCAGCTTTTACACTCATTTGGGAACTCAAAAACGAATGGACCCCCAGGGGCTAGTGGAGTAGAACAGAACAATACCACTGAGGGTACCAAGGATGTTTAAATACTAGTTTGATTGAAAAAAACAAAGTAATTAAATCTTAATATGATGGCTATTAAATCAATTGTATTATACAGTAGAACTGTTAATCATTCATGTATAACACAGCTTCAGTTAATTATTGTATGCGAACACCAAAAATAACAAAAGTATTTATATGTATTATTAAAATGCATGATTACCCGGTATACAGGACTGATAATTATTTATACCTAAACATCTATTTTATGTGTTATTGACTATTTTGTAGACTATTTATCCAATTAAATTTTTGAATAACCCTTTATAAATTGTAATTTATAGAAGCATGATGAATCTAAAGATGGATGTATATCAACTTAATTTTTTTTTTCCTTAAAAACAATATTTCTATTCAGTATATCTGAATGGGATTGGGTAAACCGGCTTAGCCTATGTAAAACCCCTCCCACTTAAAAGTCAATGCTCTTTGTACAATAACACATGACACAATTATATGGAATCCAATTTACTTGGTCACTGAAATAAACTCTTCAAGTAACTTGTATTCCATAAAATTGTGTCATGTGTTATTCTCATCCAATTACTAAATGCCACTGGATTGAGGCATAGTGATGAAATCAAAATGGTTATACCACCACCAAACATTACACTGCATGTTATTATTTAAATGTGAGCTTAAATGAAAAGAATTTTTTTATGAAACTTTTTAAATCCCAATTGCTTTTCATGGTCTGTGGTAAAAAGATGTTTGCCAAAAATACATGCCACCAGATGTAAGGAACCAGTGACTTGTGTTAGAGGTTTGTCATATGCCCATCTTTAGATTTCAGTAATTGTATTTTATATATATATTTATATAAATAATGTATCAAATGGATATATGATACTATTTAGTATTTTAAACTTTTCTTGATTACACTAAGAATATAGTCCTTCTAAAAAACATTTTGTTTTATAATTTTGTCCTATTTAATAGTTCGTATTATAAATACCCTGGTGAAAGGTAACTTTCCATCTTGAGTCTAGCCATCTTGTCATATAAATTTGCCTTTGGCTATTGGAATTTGAAATATTTTTTTAAATTTGAGATTATTTTTCATTGATATACTTGATGGCTATATACAGCAGGTATTTCGTTAAACTGAATAAATATATTCTGAAGCGCATCAAAGCTGTGATTAGCAAACGTTATCGTTAGGTCATGTCTGTAAATACTTTAAAATTTCAATGTATTGTGCGATTAATACATTCAAAATACCTACTTGACATCTGTTTACATATATGTATTAAATTATGCAATAAATCATTAATATCAGAAGTCTTTTACTTGAGAGAGGAGGTAGGATTTTACAATCTTTTTGTATTATAATAATTATGATAATCTTGAATGAGACTTAAAGATATATTCCTTGGACGGTCAACCTACTTTCATAATCATCATAAGAGACTACAGAGAAAACTATTTTGTTGGTGAAAGCAAGATATTTTTTTTTAGTTATGAAAGGGATATCCAACTATTCCGAGTTTGAGTTGCACTGTCACACAGCAGTAGGTAAAGTGTGTGTTGCTACTTAAAGCTATATGCTATTATACTGCATATGTAGTCTTCAGGTGACTGAGCTTCATTGACATAATTATCCCTCTTTCAAACATGGGTAAGGATTTATTTTATTTATTCAGTGTATAATTTTGCCTAGTTCATAAGAAATATCATTGAATGAGTTATAACGTTTTCGGGTTACACAAGATGACCTAATTAACCTCTAGGAACATATCTTTAAGTAATGAGGTCCAAGTCTATAGATTGTATAAGATTTATGACCCGAAATGATTCCATAATAAATGGCAAGTTCATCTTCTAAGGTGATTTCCATATTCTACTTTTGTTATATTAATGATTTAAAGATTATGTTACTATTTATATTGAATCACTGAACTCAGTGATACATATTTTTGAATTATTTATTTTATTTGTATTAGGAACATAATTCATTTGCAGTGGAAGCTTTTTTTTGTTGGTAAAGTTTAGTTAATGATAGAAACTTTATTATTACGTGACCCCTTTAGTTTTCAGGGAATTTTCTTTTTGGTACCGTTTTCTTAGAACTTTGCTTGTTCAAAAAAAAAAAAAAAATGTCCTAGCTTTTAAAAAATGTGCTAATTTTCAATCCTTACTATTACTGTGCTATAGAAATACCATGTTAAATGTCTGTCTATATTGTTTATGTGTTATAAATATTAATGATTGTAATTATTTGGTGATCAGATGTTTTTATTTTTTAGAATTGTAAATTATTTTACTTCGCTTGAAATGAATTTGATGGCTACTACGTGATCTTTATTGCTGTAATCTATTCTCTTGACCTTTCCTGTGTGTGAACATACAGCCAACTGTATGCAATAAAATAGTACCCCTGCTAAAAGCTATATTATATGTCATCCATTGTTATGTTGTGTTCCTGCTGTAAGATACATTGAATTGTGATGTCACTCAAACTGGTCTGGTTACTGTTTCAAGGATATGGCAATAACACAATCCCAGCAAGTTTCCAAAACCAGAGGAATAATTCTTGTTGAACAAACTGTTCAATGGTCAAAGTTATAAAGTTTACTGTGCATTTGCTAACCATATTTTATTATACTTCTGGGATGGGGAAAGGTACATCTGAGACACCGAATTTATAGAAGAAAAACTACCATTAAAGTGGCCTTCATCTGTCAGGGTGGAAACTGACAAACAAAATGGGATGGGGAAAGGTACATCTGAGACACCGAATTTGTAGAAGAAAAACAACCATTAAAGTGGCCTTCATCTGTCAGGGTGGAAACTGACAAACAAAAAGTGTGCTTAGCCATTTTGATGGCATTAAATTGGTGTACACATTGTCATCCACATAAAAGAAACCCACCAACAGTCATCATTAAGGTAGTTAAGGTAGATATTTTTTCTAAAGTAACTTTTTCAACCTCTCCTTTGACTTCAAGTAAATGTCTGCTTCATATTAAATACTTTAAAACCTTCCTTGAATTGGGTCGTTGAAAAATACTATGTATCAAAGATAGTTTAATGTAAAATGTCATAGTAAATTAACATACAATAATTAAAGATCCACTCGCACATCATAAGGTAATAATACCTTATCACAACAAAACATTTAAAACAATATATTACAATGGTCCCTGACATTATTTTACACTATCAAGATGCTGCCTTTTCATGTAATTCTTCGGCTTGAAGTCTTAATTTAAAAAATTCCTCTTGTATTTTATCTGTGATGTATTTTCTTTTTTCTTTCTGAAAATAAAAAAAACCCCAACAAATAAAAGTAGATATACAGTCTCAAGATTCCTAGGGATAATCACATGTCCAAAAGGTACAAGTTACCTTTCTTGATAAAATTCATTTTTGTAAATGCTCCACATCTACAATGTACCTACAATTCTCCGGGTCTTTACATAAATTTGATTACCCAACATCATGGTCAAAAATGAAATATATGTGTATTACAACACCCAATAGTTATCATACATGAATTTTTCATTCAATCAATCACGTGGGTTTCTTGGCAACGTACGAAATGTATGCCCTTGGCAGCTAAGTCGTCTGTGCATGCAGTCTACATATTTTTCTGTAGGTAATGACCACTTTCACAAGACACCAAAAGATAGGTTGCCAGGCAACGAAACATACGCCCACAGCAGCTAAATCGTCCGGGCAGTCAACAAGGGTTGTCGCATATTTTTACTTTTTTTGCTAATGAAACATTTGTAATACACTAAAAACTGATTAAGAGTAACGGCTCATTATGTAATTATCAGAAAATCATTAGAATTTGATTGCCTTTTATAAAGTGTTACCCCACACTAACAATTAGTATATACATGAAACATTTAATATCATGGATTTAGCTGTTCAGTTATTAAAATTCATTGAAAATCAAAATACTTGTTCGTTTCAACACCTTAAACTCTGTGTATCAATCTAAAGTCAATCGGATGATAAGTTTAGCCTCTATAGCGTAACAAGATTTTTTGAAGTTATCAAGGGAGATAACTCTGGCAATAATTATTTTAAATCTCTGAAAATCAATAGGCTTCTTCGTCTCATGACCCTAAACACTGTGTGTTAATTTAAAGTCAATCGGATATTAACTTTGGCCTCTAGAGCTTCCACAAGATATTTTGAAGTGATCAAGGGCCATAACTCTGGCACTAATTATAGGAAATCGCTGAAAATCAATAGGATTCTTCGTCTCATGACCTTAAACACTGTGTATAAATTTAAAGTAAATCGGATATTAACTTTGGCCTCTAGAGCGTTCACAAGATATTTTCAAGTGTTCAAGGGCCATAACTCTGGCACTAAATATCGGAAATCGCTGAAAATCAATAGGCTTCTTCGTCTCATGACCTTAAACACTGTGTATAAATTTAAAGTCAATCGGATATTAACTTTGGCCTCTAGAGCGTCCACAAGATATTTTGAAGTGATCAAGGGCCATAACTCTGGTAGTTATTACCGAAAATCGCTGAAAAACAATAGGCTTCTTCATCTCATGACCTTAAACACTGTGTATAAATTTAAAGTCAATCGGATATTAACTTTGGCCTCTAGAGCTTCCACAAGATATTTTGAAGTGATCAAGGGCCATAACTCTGGTAGTTATTATCGGAAATCGCTGAAAATCAATAGGATTTTTCGTCTCATGACCTTAAACACTGTGTATAAATTTAAAGTAAATCGGATATTAACTTTGGCCTCTAGAGCGTCCACAAGATTTTTTGAAGTGATCAAGGGCCATAACTCTGGCACTAAATATCGGAAATCGCTGAAAATCAATAGGCTTCTTCGTCTCATGACCTTAAACACTGTGTATAAATTTAAAGTCAATCGGATATTAACTTTGGCCTCTAGAGCGTCCACAAGATATTTTGAAGTGATCAAGGGCCATAACTCTGGTAGTTATTACCGAAAATCGCTGAAAAACAATAGACTTCTTCATCTCATGACCTTAAACACTGTGTATAAATTTAAAGTCAATCGGATATTAACTTTGGCCTCTAGAGCTTCCACAAGATATTTTGAAGTGATCAAGGGCCATAACTCTGGTAGTTATTATCGGAAATCGCTGAAAATCAATAGGATTTTTCGTCTCATGACCTTAAACACTGTGTATAAATTTAAAGTAAATCGGATATTAACTTTGGCCTCTAGAGCGTCCACAAGATTTTTTGAAGTGATCAAGGGCCATAACTCTGGCACTAATTATCGGAAATCGCTGAAAATCAATAGGGTTCTTCGTCTCATAACCTTAAACACTGTGTATAAATTTAAAGTCAATCGGATATTAACTTTGGCCTCTAGAGCGTCCACAAGATATTTTGAAGTGATCAAGGGCCATAACTCTGGTAGTTATTATCGGAAAACGCTGAAAAACAATAGGCTTCTTCGTCTCATGACCTTAAACACTGTGTATAAATTTAAAGTCAATCGGATTTTAACTTTAGCCTGTAGAGCGTCCACAAGCAATTGTGGACGCCGGACCGACGGACGGACGGGGGCGACGACAATATACGACCACATTTCAATGTGGGCGTATAAAAATGATGAACAACCCATGAAGTTATTATCAGAAACAATTAAACATTTATTGTAAAAAATATGAAATTCAACACTAGGGAAAAAGGAAATATTCATTTGCAATGGTCAATAGCCCTGACTTTGTACATTGTGATATTTCCTTTCCTGTTAAGAGAGAGAGAGACAAATGGTGTTTCATGTCCAATCAACACAAACTAGGTCATTTCGGTACAACCATATGGTTCAATTTTATTTCATTAATTCTCATGTGCGTAGGGGTCTTTAGCAGTTAGAAGATACCGGAGGACCCATAGAAAACCCACGCGGTTGGACAGACGTTCCTACTCCAAACGGGGAATTAAAACCATGCCATTTGACTCAATAACAGATGACCTAACGTTAACCATTCGGCCACCCAACCCCTCTCTTCCTGTTAACTGCAAATAGTCAATAAAATGGATCACAATGATAATCACATGCATTATTCAATGTTTCTTAACAATAAAACAAAATATGACCAAATTAAAATCTACAAGTTCTAAATACATATCTTATAGTTTTACTTACAGGAGTCTTTTTTAAAGCTGATAATGTTTTAATATCAGAAGTAAAGTCCATGGGACTTCCAACCAGATAGGTCACCTTCTGAAATCAAAAAAAAAGATGGTCATGGAGATGGAGAAGTATCATCATATATTTTTTACAAACTTTTTCCCAACAGGGATGTTAATTATATAGCAATGTTATTGATTTACATATAGTTGACAGATAATACTAATTACATATAATTTTACTTACTTTTCTTATTTGAGGTATATATGGGGTTTTGTTAGGTAGAATTGAGTCCATACCTATCAAAGCAAATTAGGTATTAAAATATATTATATGTAAGGGGAAGAAATAAACTAGATATGGATATTTACATGAATAACATTCAGTATGACAAAATGAAAATAACTTGTATATGGTCATACAAAACAATCCTTCCATACAATCTGATACAGAAAGGAGGGTTTTATTTTGTCAAAGGATCGCTACTTGGCTAAATGAATTGTCATAAACTTCACATTTCAAGGTACTACAATTGTCTCATCATGCTGTCGTTGTTAATAAGAATGTAATGAATGGATGATTATCTAGTATCATTTATTATTTCCATAACATTTATCAGAGTTGTGCATGCTTTAAAAATTGAAGCAAAATATTTACATCAGATATAATAGTAAGATTGTTTTTATTTTTGGAGAAAAAAAATCAAGTCGCGGAACCAGAATATTATTTTGGTATGGCCGTATTGTTAATTTTCCAGGAACCAGTTATTATCTAATCTTTTGAAAAAAAACATTCTATTTAGTTCATTAAGTGTATCAAAAGTGTATAAGTGTATCAAAATTGAATTACCAGGTATTTATGATTCTGTACTTCATGAAAACGTTAAATTATTCACAAAGTTTTTACAACTAGGACAACAAAATTAATGGCGTTCATTCCTTACCCTGGCAACCTATGTTTGTATATAAAGTTTGTAAGGAAGCTGTGGGAATTATTTCATTTTTCATAATTTGACCAAATGTATGATAATTATCTGTCTTGGAAAAATACTGTCAAGGAAAGTACCTTACCATAACATATTTATATATCTATTTGATAATAAGATTAAATTACCTATATGATATATGGGCAAGACAATTGGGGTTACTGAACTTTCACTAATTAATCGACCAATACCTGTAATATAAAGATTCAAAATAATAAACACCTAGAAATGGTAAAAGAATGTTTATAACCAGGCGCGGATCCAGGATTTTTTGCAGGGGGGGGGGGGTCTAGGTTTGATAAATGCTTAACTAAGGCGCTCAACTAATTAATTAATTTGGTAAATTAGATTCAATTTGGTGCATTCTGACATATTTCCGGAAGGTAAATTCCAAAATTACAGGTCTAAAAATCGCCAATAAAATCGCATAAAAAGTTTTCAAGCCTGAGCAGGGGGGGGGGGGGCCCGACCCCCTGGACCCCCCCTCTGGATCCGCGCCTGATAACGGTCACACCTGTAGGTCTGTTTCACTTCATTTCTTTAGGAGTCTTTTACATAGCATTAAGTTTTAATTTGGGAACATCTGTTAAGAATTAAAAATACTGGGACGAATAATTTTGCTTCGAGTCAGATTTTTTGACTATTTGTTTACTAGCTATCTTTGTTAATTTGAATCAGAATGGTTTCAATGGAATTTCAATATCCAAATTCACCTTTTCTCTAAAGCTGGGACATTCGTAAAGAATGCATCTTGAGTTTTTCCAAGTTCTTGTTTTATGCAGGTCTCGCTGCTTGCATGGAAATGGGTTAAGACTGACCTTAAACTAGCTCTCAGCTAACATTATTATTTATCTATCAACAGCTAAGGATAGTTGTGTTTTATCTAAATTTTGATAAAATGAAAACAAATGGGTTTAATGTCCTACTAATATAATAACAATAGGCATACACTATACAATGTGCTATGAGGGAACTACTGCCTAGTGCCTACTCTTATATCGAATTCTAACTGCAAAGGATTCTTTTATTTGCACGGCAATGTGTACACAGGACCTTGGTTTTTCATACCACCCTCGTTAGGCCCTCTGTCATGCATCACTGACAAGGGTGAACCACGCCAGACAATGTTGTGGACTCACACAGGACCTCTATGTTAACAAACCATCTTATTCACTGAGCCTATAAGTCAATGCTGATCAATCTTACCCCATTTTAGTCGTAGCTTTTCTTTTTCTAAATTCACTTTCCCTAAAAAAAAAAAAAGAAAGAAAATATAAAAAAAAAAAAAATAATGACCCTATATAACTTTAAATATAAGAAACAGCTTTGTCTTATTCAAAACGCAATGTGATGGGCATATTGGAAGAACTTTCTTTTTCACTTTGATTTTCTAATCCATACACATTGTAGTTGAAATAGGCACAAAGCCCATGATGGTCATACTAAAGAATACATGATAAAGAATAATTAAAAAAATACAATCATCGGTATATGGACAATTACCTTCTGGAAACAGATGCACCCAATTACCATTATTCAGTTTTGAAATAACAAAATCCATACTTTTTTGGTAAACACCATTTCCACGTACTACTGGTATTGTTTTACCAAGGCTAAAAAACAAGGCATGCCAATAGTTTGTAAAACAAACATCATGGCTTCCTAACGACCATCGAATCCTATCTGGATGTATTAAATATTTGAGTTGTAAAACACCTGTAATATATAAAATGGATATAAGTGATATTTTCAAAAATTCACCAAAATAAAACTGATGAATGTAACAATAAGATCAATCTGATTAAAACACAGATCCTATTTTGTTTTGTGTTTTATACTTCAAAATTTCCTTTTACTTGTCTTCACAACACTAGGATCTGGAAGAGTCAAGTTGTTATATAATAAGCGTTCTAGTTAATTTGAGGAATTAGAATGTGAAATGGTCTGTTTTTGAATTGCTCTGCATAGAACTGTGGGTAAACCCCTAGAATTGTTGACTAATTAATCAATGTCTGACGTCATAAGGTCAGAAGCCACTCCTCTCACATGACCACTGACACAACCTCCTAGTACAATTAGCCAGATCTTCATGTAGTGTAGGCCATCAACAGTATAAAAAATGGAACGAAATATAGATCTGTATTTTAAAGGGACTATAACACTCTTGCTGACTTGGTAGTTCCAGAAAATAAATAATAGCCTTATTCTAAGTACTAGATGTTTTAGTGTCTTACCTGTTGTGTAAATTATCCATTACATCCTATTTTACTTTTCCAGAGGGTTCGAAAATATTTTAAAATCAAAGTCAAATTTGAAAAGGTTTACATTAGACTTTTCAAATCAATAAGTTGAATTTTTCCAATTTTTTAAATTAGGTGTGTTAGAACGAAATTTATATCATCAATTAATTGGAATATTGTAAAATAATACAATTTGTTGACCAGAATGAAAATTGGGACATATTATTCAGTGGTATTGGGGCTTTAAGGATAATAAGATCAAGGGATTTTTTTACTTACCCCATAACAACGGTTCATCTAAACAACTATAATGATTGGCTAGTGTAATCAGTCCGGTATTTTTATCTCTATTTGCAACTGCGTTATGAAGTGCTTCTCGATTATACACAGTAACTTTATTTACCCATTCTGAAAACAGAAAAGCACAATCGTCACTAGAAAGTTTTACCAAAAAAGCAAGTTGGGAACAATCTAATTACCATTGTTACATATTATTTTAATAGTCGATGTGCAGCAAGTACTTAAACATGAAAGAAGTGGGCATGGGTGGTAGGATTATGGTGTACAATAAGGTGGACTTGAGTAGAACAATAACACTGCGCCCCGTAAAATACAGTCCGACAATATTTCGCACTCTTGGCGTAATCACACTTTCTGAAATAAAATCTGTCAATTGAAACCACAGAGACCTCTCAAACTATCTCTGGCACTTTTTTCAGGGATATAAACTTATTCTATGAAGAATAGATGAACTAAAAACTTCACAATCAAGAAATATTAGCTAATTTTGTAAATTTTATGCTGTGCTGGAGAAAATAGTAAATAAGCTTTACATTATATTTCTATAATGATTATATATTTGTATTAGATATGTCCTGATCTTAAGGCATCAGTATAATATCAAGAATCTGTGGAAATCAGAATGATCAGAAACACTTCAGTCTTGTTCAGAAATATTTATGTGAATTTAATATGCAATAATTTCCAAAGAAGAATTGAAACATTTTTCAAACACTATATTTATCACTATGATGAAATAAGTATGATTAAACTATTGAAACAGTCAGACAAACAATCATATTTCACTACACAACGAACCATTTTCACTACACAACAAAACATAAGTAGAACAAACTATATCAGCACAGATAGCACAATTAGATACAGTACAGTACTATTGAAGATATATATTGAACAAAGACAAAATAATAACATACAGAGAAATGGGATAAAAGATTTGATGGGTAACGTGATTGTTACTGTGTATAAATTGTTAAACAAAATTAAATTTTCTACAGAATAATAAATAGAAATATAAATAATATGTGAATTTGAAGAAAGTTAGTTCAACAACAGCTGTCTGATCTTATAGGAATTAAACCTCTTTGAATTTGGACAAAATAAAATATTAAATTGGGTTGATGACCTAAGATTCAAATATTTTTATGAAAGTTTTAAGTCTCTGATCATTTTAAGAATTGTTAATCCCTTATAAACAACAATGACTTTTCTTTTTTTTTTTTTTATTATTTATTAAGAAAGACACATTCTTATCCCCTCACAAAACTAATCAATGAAATCCAATGAAACCAACAATTTAATTTTCTAACCAAATCAAAGAGGTTAAGATATCTTAAATAAAATAGTTTCTAAACGGAAATTAAATAAAATATATAGACATAATAACCTTCTACATATACCAATTTTAATTTCAAATTAAAAGCAATTAACTATATTATTGCTACAATTTACTAATAAATAACTTCATTTCATGTTCTGTTCTTTTCTTCTGTGCAGAATATAGAATTATGTTACAATGTGAATAACAGTGCATTAAAGAAACTAAAATATTATACTAATAGGCCTACCCAAAAAAAACTTAGTAGACATGGCAACAGCAAAACCAGCAATTTTAAAGGATAACTTCCACCATAATGGAAATTTTTTCTTGTCAAGATAATGCCATGCTTTATTCTGTGGCATTTTTAAAGCTGGTTAAGTACAAAGCAACAATCTTCTGATTCAATTTGTAACAATTTTTTTTCTCAAATTATCTTACCAATTGATACATCAATAATCAGACGTCTATATATAAGCAAACAGTTAAGCTTATATAATAGTAGGGCCTATACCAGTAGTACTATACCCTAATAAAATACACAACATAACTCTAATCAGTAATTGCAAGAGTAACTGTAAGACAATTAAATTAAAAAAAATTTACTGTGTACTTCCTTCCGGGACGACTAATATAAGCCAAGAAATAAAGAATGAAAAAAAAACCTAACATGTCATGTAGCTATGGGAAAATTGAGCAATATGAAAAAATGGTACAGCAGCTTGACCGAAGATGTTTAGACTTTCAATCGTTTATAGAGTGTTTGACCTAAAGTCATTTAAATTGTAAAATTTGAAGTGACTATATTATATTTAATTTATAACGTATTAACTATATTATTATAGAAAACGCAGTTCAAAAAGTTAGTAAAATATAATAATATAGCGTCACACAATTTGAGTCTCACCCTCTCACCTATCCAAAATTTCCCTAGTATACCCACAACACCTATCGCTAATTGACTGCCAAATCTCCAAGAACGCGGTACCCTGGTTTGCTTTGGAAACAACCAAATGAGTTCAATGGGCATATCTTTAAAACTACAAGACTAAGTTGAAATGCCCAGTTGCTGGGAAGCTCGTACAAAGTTCTTCAAACGACCGCATCTGGACGACCGCGACTGCCATTTCCGTGTAATTGTGGTATAAGGGAGGGAACTCCAATAACTCAAGTAATAGCACAGAAATATATTTCAGCGGTATAAATTAAGGCTCATTCAGGAGGAATCACTGAGTCCGCTGTCTATTTGAGGCATCCAGATCAATTATTCCTTACATGTCAAAATTCAGATAGAAGACGGCGTGTTTAAATGCACAAAAACACCAATTTTAATAATGACGACTTAAATGGAGTAGTCTCCCTTATATCGCAGTTTAATTTGGCTTTTGGTGAAATTATTTTGCCCAAGTGGTTATTTACTGGAAGACATAATTTTTTCCTAATAATCTGTAAATATTGAGAGACAAAAAATCAAAAAGGGGTATTAAACGGTTTCAATACGCTGCATACGCATGAAAGCGTTCAGCCTATGAATGGTAGTCTGCATCCAAATGCACCCTTTAACTAGAGTAGTCCCCCTTCCATCGCTAAACTAAAAAATATCTTTTGGTAATATTCGGGCGCTTTCTATTTTACGTTGTATCTGCTATAGTGAGAATAATTGTGAGCGTTACAGTTTTAAATGAAATGAAATAAAATTGAACTTCTTCCTGTACTGTTCCTGACCGGGATAATGAAGACGGGCATATGCCATACAGTGTACTATGAGTTGAATTTTGCCCGGACGGCCGCATTACGGTCTGACTTTATATGTAATTCCAATTGCCAATTAAGGGATCTTTTACGTGCACGCCAATCTGTCCACGGGACTCCAGTTTTTTGTACCATCCGAACGACTATACGTTATCCCTTGCCAGTCCCTCTGTTCAGTACCGCTGACAAGGGGGAACCGCTCCGGAAAATCTAGATAAGGTTTATACCACGGATGGTAATTCAGTGATTTGTAAGAGAACCGGTGCTAGGCTTAATAATAATTAGTACGGGAGGACCGCACCTCACACAAACAACCATGATACAACCAAGCAGTAGAGGTATGCCTACACAATACACAGATATTGCACCTAATAACCAGATGCAACAGTCTGATGACTGAAATTTGGGCCGGCATAAAGTAGGATTTCAGTTGCACAACTTTGAAGTTGCTTAAAGGAGCTAAATCGTCAATATTCGGGACCTATTAAATTGACACAAATGGGTAGCAACACAAAAGTGTAATATGAATGTATTAAACTGATTTCCATCAATCGTTTCCATTTTTACTCTAATTTCAAATCAGTTATATTGGCAAAATACGCCAAAAGTCTCAATCGAATGTCAATGTCTAGCGTCTGGTTATTCCAGTCTACACCGATTGCATTTGTTATGTGCGCTCTCCAGATAAGAATATGGCGTCACCGTTTGTCATGACTTGTGCAATATGTCAAGCCTCGTTTTTCAAGTCCCGTGTTACAAATGGCACTGGAACGCATTATGGCACACGATTCGTGTACCAAAGGTAAAGTGTTTATTTGTCTTAAATATTGGATTTTAGACGCCAATCTTTTCCCGGTAAGATTCCAACACCAATATTGATTTAAATTGACAAACAGTTCGTGTGTTCAATGTCGAAGACTTTTATTTGGGTGATATTGAGTTAGAGACTTAGCTACTTTAACTCACTGGTCAGAATAGCAGACAGCGGATAGCAAGGTTCCCGTACCCAGAAACAATTAATTGCTATTGGACCTTGAAGATGCTGTACCCACGGGCTTTTCAAAATATTCTCCCGATTGTCCGGTCTCCGTGGACTGTGAACCATTGGTTGGTATTCGAGCCATATTAGACAACTTTGAAATTGCCGGGTTGAGATCACAAGAAAACGCATTTGCAGTCGTCTAATTTCTCAAATTGTCTCGGGGAAGGGGGTGGGGGTCCATCGCCTCTCGCAGACGGCAGGAGTAACCATCTGTAAGTCGAATTTTTTTCGGGCATTTCAGGTTCTGCCCCCTATATGTTCATCTCCGTCTGACCGCGTGCCGGACAGCATTAATTATTATTTCGAAATCTGACCCAACGCCTTTGGGTTTTTGTTGATTTTCTTGTGCCGATAAAACTCCAGTCTAGCTATTGTATACAGTCAAATTTACATTTCACTTATACCATGACTCTACAGCACTTGCTGTCCAATCAGTGATTCGTGATCATTGTGTCCAGATCTTGTTTACATCAAATATAGACAGGGTTGTTTCTGCTGATAACTATTAGGCTTAATTTGACTGAATAAAACCAAGAGCTGAAAATTAAATTCTGTTAAATTCTATGGGCCTTATAATATCTACACCAGGTATAATAATGACACGCCGGGACAATTAATGTCCAAGAATTTTCAACTCTCTTTATTTGCATGCTGCACATGCAGCAGAACATTATAATAGACTCTATAGACATTAAGGGAATTACAATGTACACGCAACAGATACATCCCTTTTAAAGCACGGTATGTATGCATTGCCGCTTTAGCAGGGAAATATGACCGATGAAAAAGAAGTTCAAAAGTTAATTGAAAAGGTGGTATTAACGAGGCAGGGGCGGATCCAGGAAGTTTTGCAGGAGGGGGTTTGCCAGGTTCCTGTTACGGGAATCTTCCATCATCGTCTCTAAATTACATAGGCATACATACAAATTGAGCTTTTTAAACAGAGAAATCATTTTTATACTGATGTAGGATCACTTTGTGATGTAATTTCATTGATGCAAGGCACCCCCCCCCCCTCTGGATCCGCGCCTGCGAGGTGTAGATAATATAGGCTTTGGTTGCACAACCTTTGGTCGGGGTGAATATTCTTGTATCGCCCTCTCTTTATTAGAACTCGAAATCTTTTGTTTCTGGAATAATTGATCCACTCTAGAACTAATAAAAATCTATAAAAACTGTACTATTATAATTATACTACGATCTATGATCTATGAAACACGCTAATCGCGCACAATACTTGTTCTTTCCGAACGGACAAATATTTTCCCTTGGGTTAGGGTTACGGTTAGGTTTATCTAAAACTATTCTGAAGGGTTAGGGTTAGAATTGTGGCTATAAATATAAACACGGAAAAATATTTGTCCGTTCGGAAAGATCCAGTATCGTGCGCTAATCGCCCGATATTACCCCATTTTATCGGAAGTGACGTCAAACGGAAGTTGATTAAACAAAAATAAAGATTTTGTGAGATAATTATTATTAAAAGTAAGAATAAAAGGTAACATATATTTTTAATGGGTTACAATTTACAGGAGATTGTCACCCTGTCTTGTGGTTAGTCGATTCCAATAGAATAGTTTTACCTGATAATATGACAGTCATTTAAAGATCTGCTCTGGCCAACTAAACGTCACATGATGAACTTGACATGTTTTTGTTATGTTGTAATGTTATTGACACTACTGAGGCTGCATGAGTTGATTAACGACTACCAGTCTTAAATTAGTGCAGTATTCTGCTGATCTAGTAATCAGCATAATTAAAGACCTGATAAACAATCAAATTAAAACATACTTGTCGCTGTCATTCAATTACTTTCTTAAGTCTAAAGTACATTAAATAAATAAAGGAGCTAAATCACTATTACTAACATTGATTTGAGACCTAGAAATTGACTCAAGTGGGTAGCAACACATGACATATAATACTCTAATATGATTGTCAGTTATGTTCGGCAAAATAAACCAGCAGTGTCAATCAAATGCAAATTTCTAGCAACTAGTTATTCCAGTCTACATGTGACGTTTGATTTGGTGCAATGTTTCTAGCCTGGTTCATCGAGAGTCTCTTGCGAGAACTGGGGCTGAATCGCATTATCCTTATGGTACACGATTCATGTACCAATGGTAAAATATTTATTTTGTCTTAAGTACTGGATATCAGAAGCCCATCTTTTTCCGATAAGATCACATCATCAATTTTGATTTAAATTGAAAAATAATTTGTGTTTTCAGTGTTGAAGTTTTTAGATGATATTGAGTTAGAGACTTAGCTACTCTAACGAATGCTCAAATGACAATATCCTTTGTGCTATAGCACATGGCTACTGCTAGAATGCACACAAGTGGGTCGCAACGCAAATAATTAATATTAAATCTGACTTACATTCAATTGTGTTCAGTTATGTTCAGCAAAATACGGGAAGAATCCAAATTGAATGGTAGTCTACTGTGGGACCCAAAAGCATTCCGTCACATGATTTGTGTTCTAATTTTAAAATTTTCTTTTTTTTCGTCTTAAATATTGGATATCAAGAGCCCATCATTTCACAGTAAAATAATAACATCAATGTTGATTTAGATTGACCAATAATTATTTGCAATGTTGAAGACAGTGAATGATATTGAATTGAGTCTTGCCTCCTTTAATGTAGAAATCATGATAGTGATATCATGATAAGCGTAAGATGGAATTTTAAAATCATGATCTATATGATTACAGTAATGTGAAAATCATGCATTTTTACAAATTGTTTTGTTTCATTACAATAAACTTTCTGTTATGCTGCAAAAAAGCTGACATTGATTTAAAGTTGAAGTTAATACATCTGCATGTTCTGTTGAAGAAATGCCATATCGAAATATTAAGTTTTAAAGATTCTATGTCTGAAATAAAGACTATTTTTTTGACATTTAGAATTGGAATTATAAAATGTTTGTGTGTTTAAATTTATTCATTGAATTGTATTTTTGTTTCCACAGATTCAAAAGAAACCAAATGGATGAATATAAGTAACAAGAGGTTAAACTCTAGCTTTACATGGAATCCATTCATCAGTTTACACAAAAGAATATGACGGCGAGTAATATAAGTTCTGATGTGTTAAGATTAGCAGGAAATAATACTGGAGACACCAGTAGTCTGACTCCAATAGTTACAACTACAGTAGATCCTAATAGTACCTTTCCTTCCTTTGTTGTTGAACAACCGTTTTGTCAATGGATATTATATGATGATATTGCAAATTCCAGGTAGATATCATTAAATTTAAATTTATCATTCATGTTTCAAAAACAGCACCAGTATCTAGGTAGAAATTACCAGAAAATACAATGTGTTGTAAAATTCTACAGAATCTATTATTACACATTTACATCTAGAGTAGTGTAAGCTTACAATTCAGGAACTCTGGTATCATACTAAAAAATTTTAGAGCTTTTCTTTCTCTTCAAAAATAGAAACTCAAGAAAATAATTCTGTTAATATCTATTTATTGTATTTTTTCCCCTTTGCAGAGTACGTGTGTGGGATCTGATTATTCTAGTACCAAATGCAGTTTTTGCCATTTTTCTCCTCTACCGATTACGATCTGCTGCTACCAAGCTACAAAATTCAAACAGTCCTATATTTAAAGCTTTTTATGGACTGGTAAGTACCCAATTGAATTCTTTTGATATTTATGGTGCGATGGTAGCAATGGCTTCACGATGTGAATACCCCGTTCATCAGTTACATGTATTTATATTGAACAGATGATATTGAATTAAAAGTAGGCCTATATTTGATATTTACCTTTCAAATAACGATTAATATGTTAAGGCCACTCTTCATGTTATGAGATGAATCTGATATCTTTTTTCTACTCCAAATATACACATTTTACTTACTACTCCTGTTTGTTTTGCAGGTTTTTGTAGTTGCAGGAATCAGTATATTAAGATGTGTTGTTGCTATGACAGTTAATGCTTCAGTTTTAGCAGGGGATGTAGCAGATAAGGTAATTAAGTTAATTAATAATAATAATCTATTTATAAAGGGCTGAATATCCAACTAAATTTCCTGATTACCTACATGTAATGTAAGAATTTAATTTTATAGCGCCATTGTGTCAAATGTTATCCTGTTTGCATGTAGGTGGGTCAAAATACTTATGATGTCCCTTCCATCTCATAAAATTTCCTTGGCTTTACTCAAGTTAACACTTATTACGATCAGCATGACAAATTTAAGCTTTATAAATATGTAGATGTATATGGCTTTGTAGTTTATAAAAAATAAACAGTATGTAGATGAAGCAAAGGACACCAGTATACTAATACATTTCTGTATTGAAACTGGAGTAAAACTTTTATTGAGTTACATAATTTAAAGGAGCTAAATCGCTAACATTTGGGACCTAGTATTGACAGAAATGGGTCGCAACACATATAATACTGTAATATGAATGTATATAAACTGATTTACATTCAATGGTTCCTGTTTTTACTCTAATTTCAAATCAGTTATGTTCCGCGTAATGAGTCATCAGTCTCAATCGAATGCAAATTTGTAGCATCTGGTTATTCCAGTCTACATACGCAGTTTGATTTGGTGCAATGTGCCTAGTCTCATTCCCCGAGTCTCTTACTGCAACTGGGGCTGAAATGCATTATGGTACACGAGTCGTGTGCCAATGGTAAAATGTTTATTTTGTCTTAAATATTGGAAATCAGAAGCCCATCTTTTCCCCGAAAGATCACAGCATCAATGTTGACGTGTTTTCAAAGTTGAAGATTTTGGATGATATTGAGTTAGAGACTTAGTTACTTTAAATAACGTTATATTACTATTTATAGGTAATATGGTTAGTGTTACGATTTTTTCTACTGGCTACAGAATTATCAGTTGTAACATTTGGACTCCTGTTTGGTAAGTATTGGTATAAACGTATCACTATCTCACTTTAACAGACAATCTGGCAATAATATTAGATTCGTATATTTTTCACAGGAATTATTTTCAACCCAAAATAATTCAAAAATAACACAAGGGAGTCCCCAAGTTTCATCAAGACTATCTATTAATTATTTTTCTTTAAACAGTTCAGCTAGATTTATGACCTGTATTTAATGATTTTAATTGTTATAGAGAAAGATATAATACATAATATTAAATACTGTGTTTAGTTTCAAATATACAATAAAAATATCTTTAATTGTTGTATATTGTAGGCCATCTAGAAAGTCATGCAAGTATCCGAAGAGTTCTAATAGTAACATCATTGATAGCCCTGGCATATTCTTGTACACAGGTTAGTTTTGCTGTATTGGATTAATGTTGCTACCTAATTTATAATATCTTACAGTGACTGGTGAAACATTAGAAGCTGACATACACAAAGATTCTGAACAATTTGAACAATCAGTCTACCTGAAAAAAGATTTTCTCATGTTTACATGTATATGCCTACATGTTTAGTTAATAAAAACTATTAATTAGACATTTTAATTAACATAATCAACTCTCGACGTCAAGGCTAGCCTGCGATATTTGTTTGATTATGATCCGATTTGCTGTAGAACTTTCCTTCATGATTTAACGATTAAATGGATAATCAAGACTACTGGTTTTGTCTTACCGACTTTAGTAATAATGATCGAGGCTAAGGGGAACTTTCATTAGCTTATTTCTACGTTAATAGTAGATCAATTTGACAGAAATTTTCAGCAAATTGCTTTTACATTATTTAGTTTTTAACTAATTATAGTGAGAACTGCCAAATCGTTATCTAATCTCCCATAATGTATCTTTAATGTTATATTTATGTTTTAATTTATTTTAGGGATCACTAGAGTTTATCCACCCAGACCCTAAGTTCCGTGTTAAAATACAAGCAAATGGAACAGATAATTATGATATATTTGCACATGGTGGAATGATCTTTTGGTTTTCGAGTTCTTTTTTCTTTTTTGTTGTAAGTAAATCGTATTAAAGTGTCATTTTAGTGCAATATAGATCTCTTGCAAACTACAATATTGTGAAGATGAATCTGTAATAGCAATATTGGATCCAAATGTGGTTTAATTCTGTTCAGAATGTTAAATTCAAATTACATTGATCTAGCTATAATGCTGGATATTTAATAATCCAGCCGCCATTTTGTTTGGGGGATACAACTATATTAAGATGGTTCAAAATAGCATATCTGGTATAAAATTATTAAATGTATTTCTCTTTCAATGTTTCATTTTTTGTATTGACAGTTGTGTTAATATGATTGCATATTTCAGGTATATTCTGTCATATTTATTTTACCATGGACTGGTATTAAAAAACGACTTGCTTTACCTTGTAAGTATTTAATCTAATATTCTTTGGTTCTTTTATTGATTACACAGATTTGTCTTTATTTAGTTTAAAACTTCGGGTTTCACATTGATTCCTTGGTTTCCTAGGTGTGTAGAATTGTGATAAGCCTAAGATTGAATGAATGAAATAGAGTATAACGGCACGTCAGCTCACCCAAGATTTAGAAACACAACAAATGGGCGACAAAATCAACTTAGAATAGCTGACTACTTACTTTAGGGTTTTGATCAGTTTCATTAACCAGTGTGAAACTATTGTCTACATCTGAAAAAATCAAAACTAGTTTTACTACGGTTTGTTCTGACAAATAGAGATTTGGGCGAATTTGTTTAAAACCCTAGTTCACTTCTTTCCTCTGAAATTTTCGGAAGTTGGGATCCTGTATTTGTTTAAACCTCCTGTCAGTGTCTTTTCTATGAATTTTTCTTGAGGTAAGATCCTATATAACTATGTGAATATTTGTTTCAGCCAAGACATCATTCTATTACTATTGTTTAGCTCTGGCTATATTGAATTTAACACAAGCGATTGGTAGTGCACTCATCTACTACAGTGTGGATAATGGACGATGGTAACTATAGAAAAGTTTTTATTAAACAACCATTTATCACCCTTTTCAGTATGCATAGCCCTAGCCAACATCAGTCCAGTTAAAATTAAATCTAAATGTCATTTTTATTTTTGATTAATGTATGTATGGATAATGGATTTCTATTGTGCTTGTCCAAAATAATTGATAAATATATCTTTCCATCTTTATGTAGTGTCAGCAAGCACAAATATAAAATCAAGTTGTTTAGTGGACTTTGGTGCAAAGATCATTGTGGTTGAAGTATCTTTTGTTTTAGTTTTCAAGGCATTATATAGAACATGTTTTGCAGTGATAACAATATATGAAATATGAACTTATTGAGTTATTTTAATATTGTTTCAGTGTAGTGGATATAACAACATATTTATATTTTACTATCTATGATCCCATGGTGTATGTTACATTCTTGAGAGAATTCTTCAGGTAATGACAGTATAATATAATTAATACTAGTTGGATAGGGGATAATATTACCAAGTTATGTGATCAAATTATTGCCCAAATTTATACTCCTCAAAGACGAAAGTATTTCTATCAAGTTTTAAAATGAATGTGTAGTATCTGGAACACTTTTTGCTAGATGTGGGCAAATAGCCAATGAAATATTTTGTTTAGTTGAGCTATACACAAAATGTAAGTAATAGGATGAGGAGGGAGAGATCTAACTTGACAACCCTTTTAAACCTGTTAGAACTGTATGTATAATGGGACATCAAAAGTATTAAAAAAATAAAATTTAAATGTGTATCTTGTATTATATATTTGTCTTTAATTTATTTACACAATTTTTTTTTTATAGTGTTACACAACCAAGTATATTATTTTCTTATAAACATCAAGTAGATGATTTAAATGAAGAGGATACTGTCAGTATGCCGTGTCATACAGGTTACGACAAAGATGATCACTATTCCACGAGTTACGACAGCACTCATTTTGACCGACAAAACAGTTTAGCCGGCTCAGTCAATCATCCCGGTGTCATGTCTGTTAATTCGGACTTCTATCAAATTTCAACATAGATAGAAAACTTGTAGACGTTCTACAATTATTTATAGTGCAATGTTTGACTGACCTTGTGATAAAATAAACACTAATCTCCTAGTTCTATTCGTCAGCTGCCAAATTACATTATATATTTCAGCATAGTGGACATTTAATCTAAAGCCTATAAAAAAGAATTCAAGCTTTTCCTTGTGTAATATTTTATTAATATTATTATTATTATTATATATATGTTTTAAAATTTAGAATTACATTCTGAAATTTTTTCAAAAATTGTTATTCATAACATTTTGAAAATATATATAAATGTGATCCATTTTTTGTGGATATAAGTTTATTCACATAGTATTTTCCAATACATTCAGTTTGTTTGGATAAATTCTGCTTTATTTACATACTATTTAGTAAAAACTGTGTTATTTCTCTACTTCTAAAGAGAAATTATTATCAAAATAAGCATGCAAATTATGTATGTAAATCAAATCAATTTAAAGTCTAGTTAATTACATGTATTTAACATAGAATCAGACATATCAAATTCTTATAATCTAGAATTATTACCAAAATTCACTGATTATAATTTGCATTTTTCGGACAATATCAAATTTTTCACAGCCTAACCTACTTTGATTAGATTGATTATTTAACATTTAATTAAAAAGACAAAATCAAAGTAACCGAGGCAAATTAACAAAATTTTTGCAAAAATCACAGTTGTTGCTGACTTGTGTTCACATATATAGTCTGCAGTGGATGTGGAATGTTGTCAAGTTATAAATCATTTTTTCGAAAGATTCAGTTTTCACAACATTGTAGTTTGTAGTGGATAAACAGTCACTCAAATGATGATCAGAGACTTTAAAATAAAAGTATGGCAGTTCACTTAAATTCTTAATGTAAGGGAATAATGTAAAGGATTATATTCTATAAAGAATGGTTGCTGAAATGTTAGAAAAATGGTTGAAGATTCTTTAAGAATACTAAAATGTTTTATGGAGAACTATGTACAGCAGTATGCCTAATAATAAAAAAAGGACATTCTCAGGAATCCATAAATAAAAAGATCCTGAAATATTTAAACAAGACAAATTTTGTTTTTACTGATATATTTAAAGCAAATCAAAGTTAAACAGTAATCAATAAAATTAAATAATGTCAATATTAATTGTCTATACTGTGAAGATGTTTAAATGTTGTCATTAGCCTTTGTGTTGATTCATATTAATGTGGTTATTTCAATCCTTCAATATTTTTCATATTTATTTATGTACATATTTGTGAATAATATCATGTGTTATTATGTAATTCAAGTCAAAGAGTATTTTTAAGTGAGGAGAGTGATCAGGATTACTTGATGAATACATACCCACCCAGATAATGAGATATGGGCCAACTAGAACAAATATCGAGTGGCCGAAAAGTTTTGTTTTTTTTAGGACAGTGAAAAATTTATCCCTTATTTGTAGCTGGCTTTTGTTATATATTAATAAGTCACAACACAGCAAATGTCTGTTTTGGAAATCAACAATATTTTTGTTCTGTTTTTTTTTTTTTTAAGAAAGCAAATGGGGATAATTTATTGTATTTTATCCAGATTATTTTCTTTTCACTTTCCTTTGAAATTTGTCTCCTGTAAGGTCTTAATTCTGTAGATTTTCAAAAGTTAACCATTTTGAACTGGAAACTATTAGTTAATGAGAGTTGGTTTCTATTGTGATATAAAACGGTTTCTATTGTGCTAATACAAAACAGAATGGGCTTAAAACCTGATTGATCTATTAAGACAAGGATACTGTAAGGTTTCTACTGGTCTTGGATATGTCACTAAAATAAATTGTATAATAAGATATAAATTATTTATAATTTCCTATATTAGATGTATATAGTATGTACCATAATGTTAATATTTACCCCGAGCTCCACCATTGTATTGTACAATGAATGTATAAATAAATTGCCTCGATCTATCATTATATCAATTCTTCTTTTTTCATCTGGAGGGTAGGGGGTGGTAACCATTCTTTTTATAAAGACAGCTGATTGATTAGATAAAAGAAAGAATTGAAATGTTTTAACACCCTACCCTTCTGAATGGATGTAGTCTAATGAAGATGGGAATATTTAAGTGTGATGATGAATAATACACTATGAGATCAATCAATGTAAATATTTTAGTTCTTAGCGAATTAGGATTGTTGATCGGACGTTATCTGGTAAAGGCTCATTTTTCAGGGGCTGCCGCCAAATTTTCCAAGCAAAGATGATACAGCCCGTTCTACAGTCAGATTACACAGATTATTTTCGCCTACCCCACCGTTTAGTCAACGGCTTCATATCAACATGCCATACATCACCCTGAGTTCCCCATCAGTCGTTTCGGGCTGGAGGCTGAGACGAAAGACATATGTGACACCATGATTGCTCTGAACCTTTAAAAGATAATAATATGTATGTATCAACCAGGGCTCACACTGTCGGTCGCCAAAGTCGCAATTTGCGATAAAAAAATGAAAGTGGCGATTAAAATTTGATTTTTGCGATAATTTTTGCGATAAAGTTTTACGGTACTGGCGATTCTTTTTGAGAACTGGCGGAAAAGAATCTTAAAATTCTAATCGTATTCATAATGTTTTAACCATTATTGAGTGTCAATCACGTGGCTAAACACAATAATAAGTTAATCAACTGGTTGATAATCCGGATAGCGTCGCCGAGTAATACTAATCAATTGTCTCGGATTAATGATTAGTAGATTGATAATTGCCAATGATGTATATTAAACCTATATCGCGTCACTATTTAATCTTAATGATTAAATTAAGCGGTGATTATTTGATGTTTCGTTTCGTCTTAAAACGAAGAAAGGTAATACATGTAAACAAAATGGCCGATAATTCTATCGAAAAGAAGTAAATATAGTTCAATTCCGTTTACTGTGGCATCATAACGGCATGTAAAACATACAAGTATGCCTATTGGATATCATTATTTCAAATTATCGTCACTATTTAATCTTAATGATTAAATTAAGCGGTGATTATTTGATGTTTCGTTTCGTCTTAAAACGAAGAAAGGTAATACATGTAAACAAAATGGCCGATAATTCTATCGAAAAGAAGTAAATATAGTTCAATTACGTTTACTGTGGCATCATAACGGCATGTAAAACATACAAGTATGCCTATTGGATATCATTATTTCAAATTATCGTATCATCATCATGGTCGAAAACGCATGAAGTTGGCTACTTGAATATCGGCGATTCTTGAGCGAGAAAGCGGTTCGCCATTTCTATCATATTATGGTCGCTAAAATGGTTTAAAGGTGAACGACGGGTATAATCGTAAGCATTTCTTACAAATAAAATAAAGTACATATCATTTTATCAGAGATTCAGATACCGTTACGGTACCTGAAAATAACAATAGGTCTATTGTACACGCAATCCTTGGACGAGATTAGACGTGTAAATATTGAATATATAGTGCAATACGGCGATGTTCAAAGAGACTAAAGTTACCAAAAGTAAAATCCGATCTTAGTAAACCAAAACTGTGCTAAATGTATTATACAAAGACTGATTCGTTAAAAGTTGCTGTATATTGTATATATTGGTAATTGTTTAATAATAAGCCTAACTGAGACATAAAATTGTTAGATATTGTATAACTTTTTATCACATATTTTTGGCGGATAAAATATTCAAGTTGGCTATCAACTAACTTGTATATTTTAATTATTGCCTAGGTACGGAGATGCTCGTAAACAACGTACGTAAGTCACAAGTTTGCGTAGCGTTTTAAAAACGTGTAATACCATCGAACTTGTAGTTTCTTTTATTACTTTTATATAAACACGGATTTAGAATTACAGTATACGGGTTTCCACGGGTTGAATTATTTTTAAATGAAGTCGAAACATTGGTCAGCGTATAGGCATATTGAGGCCGACACGATGAAGTCCAAAGACAAGAAGAATATAGACCTCACAGAACTTAATATGATCGTCGTAGATGGCTGAATTCGTGAACTGACAAGAGTTATGTCACCGTTGCTGTAGTTTGTATCAAAATATTTGGTATGGGCAGATTACATGTGATATATTATTGAACTAGTTTTTATACGCCCACATTTTCATGTGGACGTATTATGTCGTCGCCCCTGTCCGTCCGGACGTCCGTCCGTCCGTCCACAATTTGTTTGTGGACTCTCTACAGGTCACAATTCTTATCCGATTTTGACGAAACTTGAAATATAGGTTTATCCCCGAAAGATCTCGGTTCCTTTCGATATTGGCATGTATCGGATCAAAACTTCATGGATTATGGCCCCTGATTGTACGAAAAATCACGTTTTTAGCTTGTGGACCCTATAGAGGTCACAATTTTGAACCGATTTTGATGAAACTTGACATGCATGTTTGTAACCCAAAGATCTTGGTTCCTTCCGATATTTGCGGCTATCGGAATGTAATTTCCTGAATTATGGCCCCTGATTGTCCGAAAAATCACCCTTTTTAGCTTGTGGTCCCTCTGGAGGTCACAATTATTATTCGATTTAAAAAACCGTTTGATTATATCACCGTTACACCCTAAGGAAGGTTGAGTTCGAATTTCGGGAAAATCGGACGAAAATTGCCATACAAAATGGCCGCCGTTAGTACGCGAATACTGTTAAAAAATGGTATATCAAGGTTGTGGACCCTGTGGAGGTCACAATTTTGATTCGATTTTGATGAAACTTGAAATTCATGGTTATAACCCAAAGATCTTGCTTCCTTTCGATATTTGCGCATATCGGATCGTAACTTCCTGAATTATGGCCCCTGATTATACGCAAAATCGCCTTTTTTTTAGCTTGGAGGTCACAATTATTATTCGATTTAAAAAAACGTTTGATTATATCACCGTTACACCCTAAGGATGGTTGAGTTCGAATTTCGGGAAAATCGGACGAAAATTGCCATACAAAATGGCCGCCGTTTGTACAGGAATACTGTTAAAAAATGGTATATCAAGGTTGTGGACCCTGTGGAGGTCACAATTTTGATTCGATTGTGATGAAACTTGAAATTCAAGGTTATAACCCAAAGATCTTGCTTCTTTTCGATATTTGCGCATATCGGATCGTAACTTCCTGAATTATGGCCCCTGATTATACGCAAAATCGCCTTTTTTTTTAGCTTGGAGGTCACAATTATTATCCGATTTAAAAAAACGTTTGATTATATTACCGTTACACCGTAAGGAAGGTTGAGTTCGAATTTCGGGAAAATCAGACCAAAATTGCCATACAAAATGGCCACCGTTTGTACGTGAATACTGTTAAAAAATGGTATATCAAGGTTGTGGACCCTGTAAAGGTCATAATTTTAATTCGATTTTGATGAAACTTGAAATGCATGGTTATAACCCAAAGATCTTGGTTCCTTTCGGTATTTGCGCATATCGGATCGTAACTTCCTGAATTATTCGAATTTCGTGAAAATGGTACCAAAATTGCCGGACGAAATGGTCGCCGTTTGTACGCGAATAGTGTAAAGATATGGTATATCATGGTTGTTGACTCTGTACAGGTCACAATTCTTATCCGATTTTGACGAAAAGTCACATTTCTAGGTTGTGTACCGTCACACCATAATCATTGTCGACTTCGAATTTCATGAATATCAGACTGGAACTGACCAACAAAATGGCTGCTCCCAATACAGTATGAAATACAGGACTTAATGATGTAGGAAAAATCACTTTCCGTATTGTTTGTTCTCTATCCATCTCTCGAAAATGTGGGCGTATCCTGCCTGGCAGTGCCAGCCTATCTTAGTAAACAAATAAACGATTATGTCGTCTTCATGTATGAGTTATATGATACAAGAGTCATAAAAGTATTATCTACATCAAATAGATTCGCCCAATCTTGTGCATTAAATGTTTGCTAGCTACTTTAATACAGTTTAAATCATTTTATAAAAGTTAATGCCCTGTAAATCTTATAGCGCATAATAAAAACTCTCATAGATTGCTTAATATAAATATCTCGATACTTGGTGGTTAACGATGCTGTGTTCAACCTTAACTGCTTCCCACATTACGTAATCGAATGCCCTAATGGCTTTAGTTTCCAAATCTGTAGAAATATTTATAGAAAACGTTTTCTGTTATATGTTTTTGGAAACCTCCGGATAAAAGATCTCGGTTAAAGATTCTCCTTCTGTATTCAAGAACAGTAGGCATAATGAGCCAACAAGGAAAGTAAGACTTAAAATAGAAAATGTCCTTTTCATGTCACCTTTAATTAAAAAATTAGAATCACTTTCTGATTCAAATACTTTGCAAAAGTGTATCCATCAAATAAAAGAAGTTGCGAGGTTGAACCAAATAACGAATTGAGAGGGACGACTATTTAGTATAGTTTGGCAACACGATAAATAAGAAATGACACAACCGAAGAGCATCTGATCTGTGTTATTGATACAAAAAGTGAATGCCGTTGCGTTAACTGTTGACGTGCCCAGTTATCCATGTCTTTCCAGAGGCAAGGTTTGTAACACAATGCCTAGCGCTATGAAGTCGCTGGCTAGATGTGGAAAGTACAAAGCAACAAAACACACCACATCCAACGTGTGGACGCTTAATCTCTGTTCTCTGCTACATATTTAAGAACAGCCCTGCGATCGTCTTTGTATTTTCATTGGTCGTCTTGACTTTCCCTTCACGTTGTGTAACTCAGTTAGTTAAAACGTTTGTCTTCTCGGTAATTATAACACTGATGCAGTTCGTTTTTACATCTGATACATGTATATCAAGTAGCTTAATAGAATTAAATCATTCCAGGGGCTGACCCAGAGTGTGGGGGGGGGGGTCAAACCAATCTGATTAAAACACAGATCCAATTTTGTTTCGTTTTTTATAGTTCAAAATTTCGTTTTTACTTGTCTTTACTACTCTTGGATCTGGAGGACTTGTTATTTAATTTGTGTTCTGCATGATATGTGGGGTCAGCCAATCAAATGGCCTGTCGAATCGACCGTTTGACATTTTCATGCGTGGAACTGTGGGTAGATACGTCTATACTAACACCAGCGGATAGAAATCAAAACAAAACAAAAGTAGATTTTAAAAGCGTGGCGGTCGCTAATTGGTCAATCGAATGACTGACGTTATCGGGTCAAACGTCCCGTGCTTGATACCAGGACCTGACGTTATAGAACGTGAGCTCCCACTATAACTTGTTAGATCTACATGAGTGTAGGCCATCGAAAGTATAAAAGACGAAACGAAATATAGATCTATATTTTAATTAGATTGGGACCAAACCCCATCCTGCTCAGCTTCATAAAAAATATTAATTCCTTGCATCAGTGAAATTAAATCACAACGTGATCCTTCATCATTGTAAAAGTGATTTCTCTCTTTTAAAAGCACAATTTGTATGTACGTCTATGTAATTTAGAGACGCTGATGGCAGATTTTCTTAACATGAACCTGACAAACCCCCTCCTGCAAAAATTCCTGGGTCCGCCCCTGCATTCTCTCAATCCCAATTCATCCAGACTCAGTGGGGTGAGTCTGCTGATAGAAATTGCTACATCTCTCCCCATTCTTTAATCAAACTGCTGTCTGACAAATTATCACAAATATGATAGTTTTCTACCTTTGGGTTTCGCACCGTCAATTGTCTAATTGGTCAAATATGATGTAAATAATCATAGAGATTGGTTACTCAAGCCAAATGATGCAATAGGTAAATCACATTATATTCTAATTCCCACGGAACCAGTTAATGTTGACAAAATTATAACCATTTTTATATGCCATCTGTCATTCATTCGCTCATTTTGATTTAAGTACATATACATGTATGTGAATCTAAAGATCTACCAAAGATATCAATTAATTCAATGCTACTAATTTAAAGAGCAAAAATTTTACCAAGATCTTACAGTTTGTGAACCCAAGAATATGTCTTTTGTGAATCGGTGGTATTGATCCAGCACAGCTACAGGAAACAATATTATCGATTCTCTCGATGTAATAAATATTTACATGTATATAAAGTAACTTGTACGTAACTATTCACCCCCTCTCTGTACAAAGAATTTGTTGGGATTAAATCTACAGTAATCTTCAATATTGTACAATAGAAAAACTTTCAATAACGCGAATTATCAATACGCTTTACGCGGAAAATGTTTGAGATTATGCATAGCCATGTATCCGCTACATGTAACCTGTGTGTATAACATTTTCTGTCTATTAATTTCAACTTAATATAATTGGGTGTTTCCCATGATGAGTCTTAAGACCGTTTATTTCATTGCCTATACCGATAGTGCTTAATCTTTATGGATATTAACTCTATCAAGGTAAAGTAGTATACTAATGTGTTTTGGGGTATCTTATAATCATGAGGTTTTATTTAGTCTTTAACTTCGCAAAAAAGTACATTATTCATTTAATATAACTATAGAATTTATACTCTCTTCTACAACTAGCAATACTCCTGTGTATATATACTAAGATTGTTTATCTATGATAAGAGCTGATGTCAATATCGTCGAAGTGATGTTGTAAAAGAAAGGGTTAAATACAATCCCACAAGGTCAAGGGGTACTATTCGAAGAGAATACGTTGGATAATGTGAATATAACTTCGCAGATACCCAATACACAACAGTTTCTGTTGGGAATTAATTACTTTTCTCTTTTATGGTGATATCAATAACGAGGAATATTAATAATCTGACTTTAATAAACTGTATTTGTAAGGTGGCTGTATTCAATGGAGAACTAAACGCGTGTCTTATTATCTTAAAGATTGTAAAGACTGCTTCTAAGGTATCTTATTATAGACTGTATGTTGAAAGGGTTTATAGAATAGACATTAAGATTACAAGCGGTGTATAAAAGAGTTCGTCATATATCAAAGTAAAAGTTCTTCACCTGTCAACATGTATTATTGACGTAAAGCAGGTTCTGTAGTTTTAATATAATATATGAGAATATAAAAAAGAAAATAATATTAGCTTTAGTGAAAGAGTTATTAACGTATAACTTAATCATTTTAATCCGACAAGTTTTACAGTACAGGTGCGTATACGGACATATTTCGAGTATTTCGGTAATTTTAAAGGTGAGTGTACATTGTGAACATAGAGGTTAAATCAGAAGATAAATGTTTAGTTTCAAACATATCTTATAACTTAATCATTTTAATCAGACAAGTTTTACAGTACAGGTGCCTATACGGACATATTTCGAGTATTTCGGTAATTTTAAAGGTGAGTGTACATTATGAACATAGAGGTTAAATCAGAAGATAAATGTTTAAATTCAAACATATCTTATTTTTTTTATTTGATTTCAGGCGCTTTAACTTCAAATTCTAATTCACTTGATTTCAACCCAGTTACATTAAGGTCTGTTTCTACCAAATGCTTATGGTGTCAGTGGTACTTTCTCATATTCGCATTTTTTTAAAACGGTAGTGATGTTGATGAAGATATCTTCTTTCGTTGTTAATTATCTGTCATGCTTAATGTCTATTGAATTCCATTTATTGTCTATTTAATTCCATTTATTTTCAATTCAAATTGATAACAATGTCATTTTCAATGTGAATATACCCAATAGCGAATCAAATGTAGAAAATTAAATAAAAATAAAAAATAAAAAGAACTGAATTAGTTTTGAGATGGTAGCCTAGAGAAAGTTAATTTTATTGGCTTAGCGTAAATCATAATATATCATTATGTAAATAAAGTATCGCCATAAATCTGTACATGTATTCTTATATGAATATATACTAACGTTAACTGTTTTGATATGAACTAGAATATAGCGACAATCTTCTGGATTCATTTTCCGCAAAATATCCACCATTAAGCAACTTAAAATGTATCAATCGAACGAATAACTTTTAATGAAATATAATTTAATCCAACAATGTGCATTTCACAGATAATGTTGACCAAAGAAGCGACCCTTGGTTAATACTACGCTGGGAAATGACTAATTTTGTTGTCAGTAAAATATTAAATAGAATTGAATAATTGCACGTGATTTTATACGACATTTAACTGTTAGCTGAATAGTCTTAGAAGGATCACGATTTCATTAAAAAAGTATTTTATAAGATCGATCGTACCAAGGAAAACACCAACAAAACGAATGGAGTATTTGGCGATCTGTTTAATTTGTACTCTTACGTATTGAAGCCAAAAATACACTTGCGTTTTAAACAGGAATTAAAAAATATTTAATAGATACCTCTATAAAATATTTTGGATTATACAAAGCTTGGTATTTAAAAACGAAATGTATATACACTAACGATTTATTATTTATACGAGAATTGTATCGATACAGGTATACTTACCGATTGTTAACGACAATATTTTGTTTAGGGATTCGGGTTTTGTAAATAATTTGTAGAATATGCGAATTAATGCTTTCGTTTAGAAAGTAATGGCGGGTGAGGGGGTAGGGTATTTTTTTCAAAGTAAACATTATTTTTATAGAGAATTTTGTTTTGATAGTTTTGTTGCAAGACGATCAAAAGGGCAGCAATTCCTTTGATCGCAGAAAGTTAAATTGACAATGCATTCTCATTTATTAAAAGCAAGGATTAAGATTTATGACATGGTTACTACACTATGGTTACTAACTTGTTGACTAATGTTTATATCGGCGTGGAAAGTTAAACATGATATGGGTTTATGTTACAGAAAGTTGGCAGCTAATAGTTTGAACTTAATAGCCTTATAGTATAGATCAGTATCCATTGTAACATGCTTCAGGGTAAACCCTGCGTTTTGATTGGTCAATTAGACACTGTCTATTGGACAATAACACCCTTCTGTTTTAGTAATGTCTTTTAAAATCATAAAAAAGCATGTTACAATGTCGATAAACACTCTCTGTTTCGCGTCTCGGGTCCTAATGATCTCAGGACATGTCTATTGGACATGCACCCCTCTAAATGCGAAACAGGAAGTGTGTATTTCCTAAATATGAACAATCAGAACAATCATGTCTCGGGGTACATGTTTCTTATAGTATACGTGTTGTCTAATAAATATACCAAAGCAGGGTGATTTGAAAATAGCTGAAAAATGCCATGGCTATTAAATCCACGAAGAGGAACGTTTTAATCGGAAAAGTTTGTATGACTGACAGGGAAAAGAAACGAATTCCCAACGATCGAAATCCGCAATAACATTCGGCACACAGCCCCAAAGACGAATATAGTTCGAGGGACTACTGGTATAGTCTTTATGGTCAAGCAGTCTGGCATTCATAACATGGTCTGGGACATTACATTGCACAAATGTAATTGATTACATTTTCATTTCTATTACTTTTAAATCATTAAAATTATTTTGTTCATTTTAATAATGTTGTTAATTATCAAAACCCATTAAATCTAGAGTAATTAATTACCATTACCCATGACGTTGAAAATAATTAACTAGGCTACCCCGTAGAAATATTATCAATACGAAGTTTGCAATGTCCCCTTGAATTGGAATTGTAGTCGGCTCCTCTCTTTTCTGTTTTGTTTTATTATAACACTATAATGTACACCAGTACAGCGGTAACAATGTGAACTGAAATTCTCTAAAGTTGCGTTGGACTAGAAATACCAAGCATACCCTGGCTTATGGACAACCCCAAGCATATTAAACCACCCACCTACCCCTCCCGGACCGGACCCCAAATAGTTCTAAAAAACACTTTGTACCGTAAATATAGTTTAAGATGGGGACGACATATTTTCATAGCTACGGCATGTGCAGGATTATGTACTGTTAATGAAAAGGGTTCCAATGAAACCCAAGATGATTTCTTTCTAATGTTTCCTTTTTTAAAATCATTTCAGAAAAAAAAACGTTTATGACAGATTGCTTCAATAATGATCCGATTTTTCTTGGTGTATATGGTCATAGGTTTTATGACTGTAAACGTTGAAGGTAAATAGAAACGGTCATAACATATATATACAATATAAATCACGATGTTTTCAGTCTATGACATTTTAATCTAGCTCATCTCTATATATTGGGTTACGGTGACTGAGCGAATCAATAAGACGCTGGCTCGCTATCCTGGTGGTCGCGGGTTCGCCTCCTGTGTTAGCCGAGATTTTCGCGTCGTGGTTTCACCTTGTCAGTGGTACAGGACGCGCAGCTTGACAGCTGTCTAGTCGTCGAACAACAGAGGTCCAATGTGCACATTGGTGTGCACGTAAAAGACCCCCACACAGTTTAAATTCGATGTAAGAACGGGCAGTAGCGCACTAGCGACGCTTTCCCGGAAAAATCTCCTCATGACACACCGTATAAGTCAATCGGATCAGAAACCCCATTTCATTCCCACCTCTATGTAAATAAAATAAATTGATTATGGGTGTGTGTATTATATAATTGTAAAAATCCACCAGTTTGTGATTTCACGGCAACGGTTCAATATTGTATATTAAACCATAAAATATGCTCTGTGTCCAATGGCTTAAGAATAATTCTTTACATATGTTGTGTACCTTTGCTGGGTATTTAAATAACTCCATCACGGGATTTTTTTTTCCAAATTTAACAGCATATTGCCTAAAATGTACATGAAAAATGATTCACTGTGATGATCTTCTTATATATTCCCTGATAAACACAACCAATTTAGTGTCGTTTTCATTTATAATGTTTTTCACATTTCACAGAAGCCGCACCAACATTTGATAACGTAGCCGCCGATGGATCAACCCGTGTATCATTAGTTGAAAACACGGCACGTAACAGTGTCGTATATACGCTCGAGGCAACAGATCCAGATGGCAATGACTTAACCTATGACATTAATCCAGCAAATCCAGCGTTTATAATAAATCCTGGTACCCAACAAATTAGAGTAGATGCTACTATAGATTATGAAACACAACAATCCTATACTCTTGATGTCAGGTAGGTAATTAATAGGCCTTTTGAATAACGGGAGCTTCAATAGCTCGGCGAGTACGACGCTAGCTCTCCAAACAGAATATCAGGGACCGAGAAAGTTTACCGGGATTTTCGGCTTGATTTCCCTCACCAAATGTCCAGTAAGGGGTGAGGGATGAGAGGAAGAACCACTAATCGTTGTTGTGAGGTGAAAAAAACGAGGTCCCACGTAGACGTTTATACAATGAACCCATGAGAGTTGGATTTGAAAATAAGAGTGGACCGTAGTGTCACTGTGCAGACAAACTGTCCTTCCTAGCATACTGCACGGCGTACATCCCGCTTCATTATCCTTGTTGATGCAGGAAAATAGAACAGTAAATCCCCTTGCATTTCTATTAAATAACGTAAAATCCCAACTCTTTCGTGCCGTGAAAGTGTATCCAAAAAATAAGTATACGTCCTAATGGTAGAATAAAACATGATTGGCGTCAAAATGTCCGTGTTACGAATGACATCGACAGACCAAATTTGGATTGACCCAACGCCCTTGAGAAGACAAAAATATGTCGGGCGAGTCTTTTTGCCCCCCCCTCTCGTTTTGAACACTAGTCATATTCTGAGGAATTATGCAAAATCTTTTAAAAGGTCTGTGGACGATTTTGTCTTACTGCCATAAGGGCATGGGCCCCATAGACTATTATGGGTCCTGGGGCGGCGCACCGGCTGCACCCCTCTCTAGATCGGCATGGATCGGCCACTACAGGAAGGTTTTTGCATCATCAGCATGAACCAATTTACGACGAATCTTAGCCTCATCATTTGATTTCGTGTAAGGACACAGCCGATCACGCCATTTGTTTGATGCACAGTTTGGGCAATGCCTTTTCCTAATATTTTGCGCTTGTAGGACGCCTCCTTGCTGTAAGTTTATTTCGATATTCGCGAATCCCGTGTCACTTTAGAAACTGGACAGAACAGCACAGTGGTAATCGAAGCCATTCATTTGATTTATTAAGTACAATGTGTATCTACTGGTTGGTCGTCTGGGTTTCTGTTTCTTTGCTTGTGTGGTGCGGTTCTGCCACACGTCCATTTAAAGGGGCAACGAAGCGATGAAGTTCCATCGCATCGTTTAATCACGCATTTGCGTCATCGTTCTACCGAATCATTTAATTGAAGCGATTGGCTGTATTGATTCACCATGACTGACCACTGCTTTTACTATTTAGAACGGGTTAAGATGACCGAGAATGTAATTTATGTTTACAGCGTAAGCAATGGCACTGATGAAGTATTTGGTGTTGTGACTATTGATATAATAGATGTTAATGACAACAACCCTGTTATTTCTGGTACTCTGAGTGTACCAATAGACGAAGAACCAGCTGTAGGAACAACTGTACCGTTTTCTATAACAGTTACCGATGAGGATGCTTCAGATACAACTGCATACTCTTTATCAGGTGATATATTATGGATGTCTAGAGTTATTCTCCGCAGGTGTACTCGGAATTTTCTTAGTAATAATAACTTAACCACTATTATTGAATGCAGCGAGAATGTAGTCTTTTACAATCTAGGACTTAGAATTTCACGAATATGATTACTAATTAGTAATCATTATCTTAAAACCAGTAATTAGGCAAAATCAAAAAAAAAATAAACCAAAGAAAATGTTACCTACTGTTTTAGCTGGAATCATTCTACGAAGTAGTAGGGTAGAATAAAGTGAACTCTTTATAATTGTTCAAAATTTATATTGTAGGTCTGTACAGCAATTATTTTCTGATACAAAGCACAAGTGGAGAAATAACTGTTGGTAAAAGGTTAGATCGCGATGCAGCATCCGTTATTACAGTTTTTGATCAACTACTACTGACAGTAACAGATGGCGGTGGTAATACAGGAACAGCTACATTAACTGTCACACTTAATGATATTAACGATAATTCTCCCATATGTAACCCGTCATCTTATTTCAAGACAATAGTTGAAAATTCTGTTGTCAGTAAGTATAATATATTTACTAGCATTCAAACTGATTGATGATATGTGGATAAGTTTCAATGAACAGTGCATGAAGGATCATGAGAAATTCATATTCGCAAATAACCGAAAAATTAATTTAGAAAGGGTAAGTGTATCAGGTTTCCCAACAGTGACGTCTTCAAAAGTCAAAGGGAAAATAACATGGGATACACCCATCGTCCAAGTAGCAAGATGGATCGTTGTTCGATCCCGTTGTCGAATGTTGAGGTCCCTAGGGTTTTCCAGCCCGGTTTTCCCCATGTTCAGGGCGGTGTCCTTAGCACGGAAAATGTGTCTAATGGTTCGGATGAAACAAAATACCGAGGCCCACCGTATAATCATTCCACAGCAATTATATGTCACGGATATTTATAATTTTTCATACGGTATTTGAGAAAAAAAAATCATTTATAACCGACATAATTCATTTTCCTGAACTAATTCATTTATTTAGATACACCAGTCGTAATTATAACTTGTACGGATGCTGATGCTGGAAATAATGGTGCTATAACATTATCAATATTTAGCGGAGACGATGCAGCAGCTAAATTCAGTATCACTAGTGGAGCAATAGAAACAACAGCAATACCTATAGACTACGAAAGTTTAAGTGCCCAGTCGTATCAGTATAATTTGGTAATACATGCAGTAGACGACGGCACCGTTAAGAAAACGGGGACGGCAACGGTTGTTGTTTCGGTAGGCATGCTTTTCATTAGATTAGGCTGAAATGATTTCGAACCCAGTGGGTACACACATCTCATAGCTTCAAACATAGCCCAACATCAAAACCGTGTTTTGAATGGTTGTAGAATTTTCAATTATCTTCATAAAAGGATGTTATAACCAGGAAGTCCATTTTAACGCTATGAATATGCAATACATATTTGACCCCATTGGAAACATTATAGTAAACTTACTGTGGAATGACTTTGATGTCTGGCAACACATTGAAATATTAATTAATTCTCGATTTCTATGTTTCAGATTTCACCACAAAATGAGCACAGTCCCATTTGGGCAGCCTTTACACCTGCATATGTTGTTGGTGTTAATTACAGTATATTAGAAAGTATTTCTGTTGGAACCAAAGTTGTGACAATTGCAGCCACGGATGCAGATGAAGGCGTTGATGGAACTGTAACCTTTGACCTTATATCTGTAGCTGATGGTATTTACTTTTAATCATCAACAGGGATATTTGTTTAGCGCCCTGAACACCCGGTTCATTCGAAAGGCTTTACTATCAACTGTCATTGGACATTAGGATTTTATCATCTGTCCTACAGGATGTATATATCTTAATAGATTATAATGATCTTAATCAGTATAAATCGGGGTTAAATGACACAATATACAAATCCAAAAGAAGCATAGGGAATGAAAGGAGCTTTGACGTCCTATTTTTCAACAAACTGACTAATGCAGGCATATCAATGTGCTTTGACAGCGGCGCTACGAAATACCCGTGTTTTGGGAGACCGTTAATTTGTCACCTATAGTATACACAATACCTCCTGGTTAGTGAGCGGATAAAAGAAACAACGGTGATAATCTTATTCTCTAGTCTTATTTCCAATTTCAGATACAGGAACCACTCAAAATGGTGTTTTTAATCTCGATACTACAACAGGAGTTCTCTCCACATTAAAACTACTTGATGCTGACACAGCGACAGGTGGTGTTGTATTTTATGACGTCAGTGTGAAAGCTAAAGACGGGGGTAGCCCTCCCCAATCAATCGACAGAATTGTAACTTTTGAACTAACAGACGTCAACGATATAGCACCTGTCTTTGGCTCCAATGGTTATTCTGTGACCATTCTAGAAACGTTGGCTACTGGTGGAAGCGTTGTACAGACTTTAGCCACAGATAAAGATGCTACACCAACAACTTTAACCTATGCAATATTGGCCGGTGACAGTTTAAATTTGTTCACATTTAGTACGACCACAGCGGGATTATTAGAATTGCAAAGAGTGGTAGATTTAGATCCACCAAGTAGCTTAGCCAATATTTATACACTACGCATCGGGGCTTCTGATGGAACGTTATCTGGAACGGCTTCTGTCACTGTAATAGTGGTCCCAGTTAACGAGTTTACTCCAGTATTTGGTACTACTGATCCGTCCAATACTGTACAAGTAAGGCTTCATTTAATCTTAAATATTTTTAAATTCTCGTGTGACAACATTTTCCAGAAACAATGGTGACGAGCATCTTCAGTGGCAATGCTTATGAACACTGCATCAAGACTATGGGCATGAAATGCGCTTGTAATTTTATTTTTAAATGAGACAATATCACGTTCAACAAGAATAAAAAGTAATTTATTTATATAATATCGGAGGTAAAGAGCATATATATAATGGGGTATATAACGTCCACTTGACACAAAAAAAAAAGATCATTTCGTGACTAACATAATGGGTCAGTTTAATTTCAGTAATTCGCTATGGATGATATTGAGTTAGAGACTTAGCTACTTTAATATGTGTTTTTAAACCCATTTTATCTATTGCCATGTTCCGAAGAATAGATGGAGGTTCGATAGCCGGATGGTTAGCGTGTGCGCGTTGTATCATTAGCGTGTGCCGTTGAGTCGACTTGCGTGGTTTCGATTCGCCGGTTGTACGTGTAAAGGAGTGGAGTCGCCCGGCCAAAATCGTGTGATTTCTCCGGTTCCTCCGCTTTCCTCCCACCTTAGTCCTAATTATCAAAAATCCAAGCAGAGTCCCTCTTCGAGTGAGCATTTTAGCTGTGGAAACTACAAAGGCCTATAAATGTAGGCCTACTAGTTGTAATGAATCTTAAAACATCTGTGTATGAACGATGTTTGAGATTTGTCTCAGATTGGAACACGTTCACATTTATTGGGGATCATACGTCTATTTCGGGAATGTTGTAAAGTTATGAATTATGAATTTGCATGTTTCGATCTTCCAGATAACTGAAGATACGACTGTAGGGACGTCAGTTGCAAAAGTTGTAGCCACGGATTCGGATTATGGTGATCATGGTAAAATCACATTTTCGATAACAGGTAAATACTATTATACCTTAAGATCGTTTGGTTTGTACATTGGAAGTTTGGGGTTTACCTTCCACAATTACAATATAATCTCAATCGATTAACCGAAATTGAATCTGTCAGATAGTTTGCGTTAAAGTTACTATCGGTTGTTTTAAATGTATAACAATTTCTCCGAAAATCAAAATACTCAATTTTATGTTTCCTTAAAATCTAAGAAAAATGTTCAATAATTTCATGGTCATGTCAGATTTATGAAAAATTTCCGGTATCTGAAGTTCCCTTTTTTGTTTTTCAAATTTGTTATTTTATTTCATTAGTTATTTTCTTAATTCATTTCAAATTAGTTATTTTTATTATTTTCCCTCGGATAACTTATTTTGTTATTTTATCTAATGATACTTATGTAATTTACATAGTATTTCTTTTTATTTAGCTGGTAACACAAACGCCGCTTTTACTGTAGATAGTACATTAGGAGTGATAAAAACTATGACTAGTTTAGATTTTGAGACCACAACTGTGTATCTTCTGGAAGTAACAGCCACTGATGGTGGAAATCCCGCTAACTTTGCTACTACCACAGTCACGGTTTCAATAACCAATGTCAATGAGAACGCACCTACTTGTACGTCTTATGATGTGGTAGCTACTATCGCTGAAAATGCTGCAGTTAATGCCCCTGTAAGTTAACGTTATTCACCAAAAACCTGTTATTCGAGTTTTATTTTTGAACATGACTTAATGGAACACTATAATTAATTCTCGTACGAGAATATTTTTCAGAAGCAGTGGTAACGGGTATATTCAGTGGTAATGAGCAAGTAACGCCTCTCGACACTTCGTGACTATGGGCAGGAAATGTCTTACTGCTATCAATTATTTTATGCAATCGATTTCGTCAGGTTAACAAAGGCACACCACAGGCACAGTAATGATCAAATTTAGATCTGATTATGGAATTTCAGGTAACTTCTTTGACATGCAGTGATGCTGACACTGCTGATGTATTAGCTTATTCTATAACAAATGGTAATATCGGTAATGCATTTGCACTGGATGCTGCTACTGGATCACTTAGTCTTGCTAATGGTAAGGAATTATGATATATATTACTGGGGGAAAATCAAATTTAACTAATGGACTGGTCGTACGCATTACCTTAAATACACCGAACTATATCGAGGCAGTGTCGTACTCGAATCAGAAAGAAGCAAAAATGGAAACCAAGTGCAGCGTCTGTCTGCAACATATTCTTCACATATATCTATCTACTTCATATCTCAAGAATATACCTCTGTTCTAAATGGCCACCATATCCAAACATTAGAGATACTGTTTTGTAATGCGGTTTCAATAAATAACAACAATTTTATTTAATGGAAGCAGAATTAATACATTAAAATTCTCGAAGTATACTCAGTCAATGACTTAAAATTTCGGCAAACTAACTTAGTGTCTGTCCTCAGGCGGAACTAACTAAAGACAGAAAGCGTACCTTTAGTATATCTGCAACGCCATTATCTACTCTCTAATCCACCAACCAGTAATTATTTTTACATATATAAGAACTTATCAGCTGGTCACTTTGATTATTGTTCAATTGTATATTTACAGTTATTGATTATGAAACTCTGACATCCTATACTCTTTTAATTGATGTTATCGACCAGGCAACGCCTGTCAAAACAACGTCGGCAACGATTAAGGTATTGATCAGTCCTGTGAACGAACACAATCCAGTTTTCCCAGCAGGCGGCTATTCGACGACAGTACCTGAAAATGGAGTGATTGGTAGTATCGTAGTTACTGTGACAGCAACGGATGCTGATACAGGCAACTCACATGGTACACCAAGATATTCTATTATCGGCGGAGACTTACTTGGTCAGTTCTTAATAGGCGCCACATCGGGGCAAATAACCATTGCTAATGACTTGGACAGGGAAGCAATATCGTCCTATACATTGACTGTCCGTGCTACTGATAGTGTACCAGGCGCTACAGATCAGAGATCAGCTGATACACAGGTCACCATAACAGTAACTGATGTCAATGATAGCCCACCAGTTTTTACACCTACAACTTATATAAGATATGTTCTAGAAAGTGCAGCAACAGGTTCCACGGTTGCTACATTAACGTCCACCGACGACGATACTGGTGCCAATGCCGTGCCAACCTATTCTATACAATCGGACCCGTCCTCCTTTTTTCAAATCTCAGGTAATACTTTGGTGTTAATTGGCACTTTGGATTACGAAACGGTGACATCTCATACCGTTTTGTTACACGCCACAGACGGTGGTACGCCACAGTTAACTGGGACAGCCACAGTCGTGATTAATGTTTTACCCGCCAATGATAACGCACCTGTATTTACAGATCCCAACGGTAGTGCTGTCATAAGTGAAACTACACCAGTGGGGACAAATATTTATAACGCTACGGCTACTGACAGCGATATTGGTACTGGAGGAAAAGTGAGTTATTACATCATCAGTGGTAATGGACCGAGTAACACAACTTTCTACATAAATCCTACTCAAGGTGTGACGTATGTATGGTCAATTTTAGACTACGATACATCCCCACAATTTTACAATCTCACTCTAAAGGCAGAAGACTCTGGTGGATTGTTTGATACTATGTGGCTTTATATTACCCTTACTGACGAGAACGACGAATATCCAGTGTTCACTCAAAATACGTATAACGCAGCTATCAATGAAGACGTAACTATAGGAACATCTGTAGCCCAGATTGTAGCTAATGATGCTGATTCTGGTGTAAATGGACAAGTCACATATTCAATAGTATCAGGAGATGGACAGACAAGTTTTACCATTGTGCCATCAACTGGCGTTATAAATACTCAAATAATATTAGATCATGAAGTTAAAACTTTATATTACCTAGTTGTACAGGCTGTAGATGGTGGAAATCCGGCATTAACATCTTCTTCGTTAGTTAAGGTATCTATCAACGACATCAATGATAATCCACCCATATTTTCGCCAACGGATTTTACAGTTAATATACTTGAAGATGTCCCGATGGGAACATCTGTCACAACAGTTAATGCAAAAGATGCGGATTCGGCTGCAAACAGTAACAATATTTTTACTTATTCACTTACGGATAATTTCTTTGAAGTTAATGGTGTTAATGGTATCATCAGTACCAAAGCTCTGCTAGACAGAGAAACACAAGCAAGGTAAGAGATGTTACCACAATCGCATTAATTGTAACGCATTCAATTTATCGGACAAGATCGCATATCAAAGGCAGTAAAAAGTCAAACAAAAGAGAGTGTTTCTTATTTGATTCACATTATGGCAAGTGACGACATATAATTTACAATTTGGTTAGGATTTTGGTTTATGTCATAATAAAGAATGGCCAATATTTGTTTATATCGCCGTGTTCTAGGAATCAAACAGTATAGTAATCAGTCGGTAAGAGATGTCAGATTTGAGTTGTTAAAATAACTTACTTTTTATGTAATTCCAGTCACATATTATTTGTAAAGGCTGTTGATCAAGGTACACCATCTTTAACTGGTACAGCAACGGTTACAGTAGAACTAATTGATGTAAATGATAATGCACCTGTTATAACTGGTAACTATGATAGGACGGTACCAGAAGATACCAGTGTAGGTATCATCTTATTTACTATAGCAGCAACAGATGCTGATGATAAAGAAAACGGGAGAATAACGTTTTCATTAGTCGGTGGTAACATTGGTGGTGACTTCAAAATAGATGCTGACGCTGGTTTTGTCCAGGTAAAAAGTCTTAAATTATGTATCCAATCTAAATCTTGTATTTTAAAAGAAAGAGAAAGTTTATGCTTATATAGTATATTATTAGTAAGTCGATGATGATGAGTATTTTTTCTGTCTTTTATACTAACGACGGGTGGTTATTTTATACGATTCCTTTTAAAATAGATATGCATTTTCGTCTAATCTGCCAAGCGAATTCACTGTCAGCAGTTTTTGTAATTTTTTTTCAATTCAGATAAATAATGCCCTAGACAGGGAAAGAACATCCAGTTATGCACTACAGATTAGAGCAGCAGATAATGGTGTACCTCCAAAATTCACAGACATAACTGTAACAATAACAATTGGTGACATCAACGACAACGACCCTATCTTCACAGGAACACCCTACATGTTTAATATAGCAGAGAATGAGGCTGCTGGGACCCTAGCTGGCACTTTAGCAGCCATCGATGCTGACGAAGGGGTTAATGCGAAGCTAATGTATTATCTGTCTAACTTCTGGACTGGTGATTCGACTCATTTTACTGTAGACGGAATAGCAGGAGAAGTAAAATCTACTGTGATTCTTGACAGAGAATTGATAGCTGAATATTTTGTTCGCTGCAAAGTTCAAGATGGCGGAAATCCACCCCGTTCTACATTCACCAACGCCACCATAACTATTACAGACGTGAACGATAACTTTCCCACATTTGATTCGTTTACCTACAGCGCAACAACCCCCGAGAACTCCGCGGTTGGTACTAATGTTCTTGCTGTGACCGTAACGGATAATGATATTGGCATCAATAAAGACTTCACATTAAGCATAGATACCTCTACTGCAGGTGGTGTTCTCGCTGATAACTACTTAAGTATAGACACGCCAACTCAGATCCTCTCAGTCAAAACTGTCATCGATCGTGAAACGGTTCCAAATTTTAGTTTCTTTCTGAAAGCCATAGACAAAGGAACGCCAGCATTAACGTCCAGTGCATCAGTGTCCATAACAGTTTTGGACCTAAATGATAACGCACCTATCTTTAATCCATTTTTTTATAACTCTGAAGTCTCTTACGCTGGACAGTGTACCAATAATATATTGACCGTTTCAGCTACAGACCTCGACGTAGGAGCTAATGGAGAAGTGATTTATTATTTGGTCCAAAGTACTTATGATCATCTTTTTAATATGGATGCCACTTCAGGTATATTATATAACATTTATCCACTATATTCAACATTTATTTCAGTATTTCCCTTTCATAATTTATGTACTTTCCAAATTTCATGTTGATTTTTTATTTTGTTCTTGTAACACCTCGTAATGATTTTGAAAAAAATTGTTGTAGGTCTATTAACTTTAAAGTCAACAGCATCAACCAATTTTAACTATATACTAACAAGCAATGCCAGAGATAATGGCATACCTTCACAAATTTCCGCCACAGCAGCTACTCTACGTATAGACACCTTTACGCCCAATGAAATCATAATAACATTCAATTTAAAAATCAGTCGTGCAGACTTTTTGGCTAAACAGACTGAGTTTTTGATTGAAGTAGCAAACCTTATGAGAGTAAAGTATCCGAATGCTCAGAGTAGAATATGGTGCATAGAAGAAAGATCTGGTACCGCCATAACACCTCCTGCTAGACGACGGCTACTTGCCATCAAGTAATGTAACACTCTTTTTCAATATTTTTTCCTCCGAGAGAATTTTATGCAAATGCACTTATTTACAGCCATAGAATTATCATTTTCCGAACTTGAAATTATGAAATCACTATCATGTATGAACTAGTGCAGTAGCGCCATGTTGCTTTATCGCTGTGGATAATAGGTCAACAATCAATGACATTCATACATTCTGTGAAAATTATATTAATGTCGTATAAAAAAAAATGACGAGCACACAAGATTTATCGCCACTGTAAGGCCATATATCATCGCAAACATTGCCATTATCTGCTGTAATACAGCTGGTCATTTGCAATGGTAACTCGCGGGATTTTTACTATATATTTTAAGTTCGTAAGTTGTCGCAATTCTATTGTTAGCCATCCCTAGTATCGCACTCAATGTAAATAGACCAATTATAAGACATGTCAAAGGGAGATAATAACATTTAAAATGTTCTGTGGTATTCCGTTGTAATTTTGCATAGCTAGCTTTATTTGTATTTCAAAATTATTTTTTTTTTTGGCGGCAATTCATATGCTATGCCCATGTTTGATATAGACTAATGTGTTAAGTATTGAATTAATTTTCCATTTATGCGTGGGTTTGGGTGTTTCACTCGAAATGAAATTCTTAAAGATTCACTAAAGAACAAACATGTTCAATAATACTCTATTTAAAAGCTAAAATAATTTCTCCATTTCAGTCCTGTCAGTGTTCATGTTTACGCACTAACTGATAATAGTACAGATTCCATAACCAATAGGAACCGAGGGAAAACGTTCCTAACCTATGATCAAGCCCTTTCCTTCTTTACAACTGATCCAAACGGCTCACCATCTTCAGCAGTCACAGGTAGAGTTTGATCATTGACTTTTTAAAATAATTATTTCCTGTTTCGCAACAATGATCAACCTCGAAATTCCTAATACGAAGCGATTTTTGGTTCTACTGGGCTTATTATTTGTAAAGCAGAACCGTAATATACTGCCTCTAACGCCGCATCTGCTGAAGTGTAGCGTGTTTCTTATTCCGCATGCCCCAGCCGTGTGCTGGTGCTGTCAATCTTTTTAATGATAAATATTTGTTTGTGATATCACCCTTGTTGGAAGCGGGGGTCGTAGTAGTAGTAGAGACACCAAAACAAGTAAACTAAAACAAGAAAAAAGGGTATAAAAACAATTCTGAACAGATAAATAAATAAGAAGCAGTATACAGAATAATCGGTCATTGGGGAGGGTTAAAGAGACACTAATTTGTTTTATATTTCCAGTTAAATCCCGAAACCAGTTTTTGGCAATCATTTCTTTCAGGTCCTAACTGGAATTACTACTCTGTGGAAACAGTTACCCCTTACCAAGAACAGACAACAGCATGGCACGGAACTCCTAGTGGAATAGCTGTTATCACTATTATCTGTTTAGTGCTTGTGTTTTTGTTAGCTTTATGTATATATTTATGTATTAGACGTTACAGACAGAGACAAAGGTAATATGATAAACTTTGAGAAACCTGACAACTGCATTTAATTAAGACAAATATTATTAATGTCATGTAGTATCTATAAAGACAACACGCACGAATTGTAACCGCCGTTTTAAGTTCGGCCACTTCCTCCCGATGAGGTCGTTTAGCTCCATATCATATCTGATCAATTAAATGCCCATTTTATGTTTTCCTTTTTTTCTTTACAGACCAATTAAACCAACTCGTGCCCAACTTGTTGATAAGAAATCTAAAATGAAAAATGGTAACATATTAATTCTATACCATGATTTAGATATATTGTATTTCAGAAATATTTCCTTTTTAAAATAAATCTTACATAGTGTGAACGTGTAACTGAAACCTTGTAGCCAGTCTGGACACCATTTTGTTTAGATGAACAACAAACTCTGACCTCCATCTTGACAAAGCTATAGCGTCAGTCATACATGTATTTTCGTTATTCGTATTCAGGTGAAATTCCTGATTTAGATCAAGATTTGAAGAAACATCCCCCTCCTGCCATCCTGTCTCTACCGATGGCTACTAAATCTAAGGTAAGATAAAGATAATTAAATATTGTCTGTGGATCACGACAGCTGTCATTGGAAAACGGAATGAGTTACTACGGGAAAACGTAATGAGTAAATACTTTTTGGAGTGTCGCTTATTCCCCCAGGAATACTTTAAACGATATAATCGACTTTGAAAAATGATGTAACGAAGGGCTTCAGATTAAATGGAATTGCTGCTTTGTATTCTCCCCATGAAAACCTTTCTTTAGTAATCTTCACTAAATTGCCATATCTAAGAGATTGATCGTTGCACTATTTTATAAATTTTAGACCGTGCCAGTTAAGCCATATGATGAAGACTTTTTCTGGGGTGGACAGGTCGCTCCATTAAGTACTGCTGGTACCCGCCTTCAAACAATGACACCCTTACCACTTGTAGATGATGCCCCATCGTACCGGATATCAAACCGCAACTTTGACGGAATGGCCGTAGATCCAGGTAAAATAATTATTTCCTTCTTCGTTACTATGGTAAAAAAAATAATAACTGAGCCCATATTAAAGGTGAAAGAAAGAACTCCTTATATAATGTAATGCATGTAACTTGGAATAGTTTTCGCTTATTGATATGTATTTACACGTGCGTATTAAATACCAACTAGTGAATATAATAGGATGGAAATAAATACACGCGTCATTTAAACTATAATAGTCCTATTTCTTAATAATTTTTTAGAAATAAAAACTTTAATCAATTATTATAATACTGATTTATGTTCACCTCTTCAGTAATAATGATGTCCGGACATTTATCCACATTGAATTACTAGTAGTTCATGTTTATTGATGACTTGATGATTGAATTAACATTGACATAATTTTAGTTTCAGGTAATTTGTACGAGTACAACACAAAAACAAATGCAACAAGATGGATTAATACGCCTGATGGCAAAACAGCACGTGTCAGTAATCTACTGGCTTAAAGACAGGGCACATACAATAAATGAGCTGTTGACATGTATTTGTTTTGACTGACAAAGAAAATATTTTATACAAATTGATCTGTTTATCATCAATCTGATTGAAATACAGATATATATATATTTCGTTTCGTTTTTTATACGCCCACATTTTCATGTGGACGTATTATGTCGTCGCCCCTGTCCGTCCGGACGTCCGTCCGTCCACAATTTGTTTGTGGACTCTCTACAGGTCACAATTCTTATCCGATTTTGACGAAACTTGAAATATAGGTTTATCCCCATAAGATCTCGGTTCCTTTCGATATTGGCATGTATCGGATCAAAACTTCATGGATTATGGCCCCTGATTGTACGAAAAATCACGTTTTTAGCTTGTGGACCCTATAGAGGTCACAATTTTGAACCGATTTTGATGAAACTTGACATGCATGTTTGTAACCCAAAGATCTTGGTTCCTTTCGATATTTGCGGCTATCGGAATGTAATTGCCTGAATTATGGCCCCTGATTGTCCGAAAAATCACCCTTTTTAGCTTGTGGTCCCTCTGGATGTCACAATTATTATTCGATTTAAAAAACCGTTTGATTATATCACCGTTACACCCTAAGGAAGGTTGAGTTCGAATTTCGGGAAAATCGGACGAAAATTGCCATACAAAATGGCCGCCGTTTGTACGCGAATACTGTTAAAAAATGGTATATCAAGGTTGTGGACCCTGTGGAGGTCACAATTTTGATTCGATTTTGATGAAACTTCAAATTCATGGTTATAACCCAAAGATCTTGCTTCCTTTCGATATTTGCGCATATCGGATCGTAACTTCCTGAATTATGGCCCCTGATTATACGCAAAATCGCCTTTTTTTTAGCTTGGAGGTCACAATTATTATTCAATTTAAAAAAACGTTTGATTATATCACCGTTACACCCTAAGGAAGGTTGAGTTCGAATTTCGGGAAAATCGGACGAAAATTGCCATACAAAATGGCCGCCGTTTGTACGCGAATACTGTTAAAAAATGGTATATCAAGGTTGTGGACCCTGTGGAGGTCACAATTTTGATTCGATTTTGATGAAACTTGAAATTCATGGTTATAACCCAAAGATCTTGCTTCCTTTCGATATTTGCGCATATCGGATCGTAACTTCCTGAATTATGGCCCCTGATTATAGGCAAAATTGCCTTTTTTTTAGCTTGGAGGTCACAATTATTATCCGATTTAAAAAAGCGTTTGATTATATTACCGTTACACCGTAAGGAAGGTTGAGTTTGAATTTCGGGAAAATCAGACCAAAATTGCCACACAAAATGGCCGCCGTTTGTACGCGAATACTGTTAACAAATGGTATATCAAGGTTGTGGACGTTGTAAAGGTCACAATTTTAATTCGATTTTGATGAAACTTGAAATTCATGGTTATAACCCAAAGATCTTGGTTCTTTTCGATATTTGCGCATATCGGATCGTAACTTCCTGAATAATGGCCCCTGGTTATACGCAAAATCCCCCTTTCTTTAGCTTGTGGTCCCTCTGGAGGTCACAATTATTATCCAATTTAAAAAAACGTTTGATTATATCACCGTTACACTGTAAGGAAGGTTGAGTTTGAATTTCGGGAAAATCGGACCAAAATTGACAGACAAAATGGTCGCCGTTTGTACGCGAATACTGTTAAAAAAATGATATATCATGATTGTGGATCCTGTATAGGTCACAATTTTAATTCGATTTTGATGAGGATGGTTGAGTTCTAATTTCGTGAAAATCGACCAAAATTGCCGGACGAAATGGTCGCCGTTTGTACGCGAATAGTGTAAAAATATGGTATATCATGGTTGTGGACTCTCTACAGGTCACAATTCTTATCCGATTTTGATGAAAAGTCACATTTCTAGGTTGTGTACCGTCACACCATAATCATTGTCGGTTTCGAATTTCATTACTATCAGACTGGAACTGACCAACTAAATGGCTGCTCCCAATACAGTATGAAATACAGGACTTAAAGATGTAGGAAAAATCACTTTCGGTATTGCTTGTTTTCTGTCCATCTCTAGAAAATGTGGGCGTATCCTGCCTGGCAGTGCCAGCCTATCTTTATACTGCATGATAGCCTACACTACATCAAGATCAATGTTGTAAAGAAAAGTAAAACGAAATTTTGAACTATATAAAACGAATCGAAATAGGATCTGTGTTTTAATCAGATTTGTTAATCATTCTACTTACTGCTAGTGATTCCAGACCCTGAAAACTTCTTTTCCCAAATACAAATTGCTATGAGTGATATATTTTATTGCAACATTTAAAACGGGGCTTCTGTCTAGGTTATCAAGCAATAGGAATAATTGAATGGATGAATTATTATAATATTGAGGTACATTACCGTGTTTTGTTCTTCATTATTTACTCCCTACATATTACTTTTTGTACAAATACTAGATATACTCAGCCATATTGTCTTTGAATATTATTGTATAGCGGTATTGAAGAACTTCAAAAAATATTCCAGAATAATTCACCAAACTGCTGGGCATTAGGCTCACTCAGACACAAGAAAATAACCAGACATTCAAATTTAACTTTGCAGTAGGTAGAAATAAGCGTTATTAATCATTGAAATAATTTAATATGTCAATTTCTTGGTGCTCCTCTCTTTGCAGTCTTCCCCGAAACCAGGAATATGTATAATATAGCGGGGTTGGGGGAGGGGTGCAAACTTATAGACCCACTCTTATTTTTAAAACGGTTCAATAACCAAATCAATGTAACATTAGAATTTAATGATCATTTTTCTGTGATAAACTCGCTTATGAGACACATGCTGATTATATACTGTGATAAACGTACTCTTGTTGAATATTTGTAATAATATGGTTTTTAAGCTGGCTTGCTGTGTTGACGAGGGAACGGGTAATTGTGACACGGTGGTCTAGCTAACTGACTAACAAATATGTTATATTGTTTTATAATTTTCTAACTGTGATACTATATCATTTGATAATAAAATTGTGAGATTAACGTGTATATGTTGCCTAAGTTATATTAAAGGGCCAATCTCGATTATATTATGGGGAATAAAACTGCTTGATTTATTCGCTTTCAAAGAACTTAAACCCACCGGTCTTCATCTGGAAATGGGAGAGAAAAAATGGGGTTTAACGTCCACTAGACACAAACGACGTCATTTCGGGACTAAATGGTTTAATTTTATTTCAATAATTCGCTTGCGCGTAGGGGTCTTTAGCAGTGGGAGGAAACCGGGATGCCCGAAGGAAACCCACGAGCTTGAGAAGGCGCCCCTATCTCCATGCCAGATACGCTCACAGCAGGGATCGAAACCACATCCGCAAGCCAGAGGTGACCGGCCAGCTAGAGGTCGAAGCGCGGCACTCTAGACCACAAGGCCATCCCAACCCGCCTCATCTGGGAATGGAGACCAGTGTCCCAAGTTGTATAATGCGGTGTCTATAGATAAAACATGACTTTTATTTTATAAAAAATAAAGTGTATTTAACATTTGCCGTTCGTTATCAAGTACAGAACATGCACCGCGCACTGGTTTTGACCTGTAAAGGGACGGTAATAGATCATCAGGTCAGATTGGTCCGAAATCTTAAAACGGTTACGTGTACGGATAAACGGTTTTGATGTTCACATCCAAACGAAACAATATTTTGACTTGAAATTTAAAGACAAGGTAAATACATCATTCCTTTGTATTTTGGGCTTAAATTTCATAAGTAGACATACTTTTATTTATTTCGGAGAGTCTATTAAAATGAAGAAGGTCCCTTTAAAAGTACGACGAGATTGATTCATATTGGCTACTCGCGAACGTCAAAAGTGTCAACCATACCTTTTCCAACTTTCTCTGGCTTGACACCGCTGCTATGACACCGCCATCTTATTCGTTTATTCATGTTGCTAGATCTCATACCACCGGTGGTGGTATAGCAGTCATCTAAAAAAAGGTCTCTTACCATTGAAAAGCTTACCGACAAAATTACTACTTACTCTTTTGAAAAGCTTTCAGCCAACATAACCCTTAAAGTCGTCTGTATAGACCCCCACCATCTGCGAAAAATAGACTTCTTCCTTCTGATTTTTATGATGAATTTTCACCCCTTTTATTAGCACACTTTAAAACCAACACATTAATTCTAGGTGCCTTTAATATCCAAAATAATCATCTGGACAAACCAGTGGTAAAAAAGTTTGTGTCACTCCTTGAGGGCAGAAGCTTTGATCAACATGTGAGCAAACCCACTCACAAATCAGGCATCTGATTCTACTATCATAAATAACGTAAGTGTGGTAGACAAGAAAATATCTGATCAATACCACATTGCTGTTGATCTTAATCTGTCTAAATCTCGTAATGCCAGAAAAACTGTAATATGTAGAAACCTTAAAGCCATTGACTGGGATGCCTCCAGAACAGACTTATCAGATTTTCAACTTGAACTTATTCAAACCAACGATGTAAACACTCAAGTTGACCTTTACAACAAAACTCTTACGGATCTACTTGATAATCATGCCCCGGCCGTAACAAAATCTGTAATGATACGCAAATCTTCGTCGTGGTATAACGAGGAAGTCAATCAGTCAAATCATCATTATTGAAGTGCTGAAAGACGATGGCGTGAGAATAAAATTGAAGTACACCGACAAATATATTGTCAGGCAAAATGCCGCACACATGAAGTGATTAAGAAAGCCAAAGGACGATATTGTAACTCGTACTTAAATAACTGCAGGAAGAACCCTCGCAAGACTCATAGATACCAAATCTGAAGCCAAATTGCCCAATATAGAAAACCTTCCTCCTCTAGTTGAAAATCTTTTCGTTGACAAAATTGAAAAGATTTGCAATGGATTATTCGCAAGCAATATTCCCCCACGACGGTACTTCGGATATCTTCAATGGACAACAATTATTAAACTTTACGCCTTTCAGAGAGAACGAGGTCAATGATCTTGTTAAATCATCTAAATCCACAACCTGCTTGTATGATCCTATACCTATTTCAATTGTGTTCAAACTCCTAGACCAGCTCATTCCATTTTGTACTTTATTGGTTAATACTATTTTAGCGACAGGTGTGTTTCCAGATAACTTCAAATCAGTTGTGGTTCGCCCACTTCTAAAGAAAGACAATTTAGATGAAAACGAACTGAAAACCTATCGTTCGGTCTCAAATCTTCCATTTCTGTCAACGGTCGTGGAATAGGCTGTCAATGCTCAGGTTAAAGATTATCTTGCTGCAAATTCCCTTTTAGATGATTACCAATCTGCTTACCACCAGGGGGTGGGATGACCTAGTGGTCTAGAGTGCCGCGCTTCGACATCTAGCTGGCCGGTGACCTCTGGCTTGCGGCTGTGGTTTCGATCCCTGGTGTGAGCGTATGTGGCATGGAGATAGGGGCGCCTTCTCAACCTCGTGTGTTTCCCCCAGGCACTCCGGTTTCCTCCCACTGCTAAAGACTCCCAAGAGCAAGCGAATTATTGAAATAAAATTAAACCATAAGTTAGTCTCCAAATGACCTAGTTTGTGTCGAGTGGACGCTAAACCCATCCCTCTCTCTCTCTCTCTCTCTCTCTCTCCCTCTGCTTGTTACGAGTCGTAATAAATGATCTTCGATGTGCTGTAGATAGTGGTAACCTTGTGTCACTAGTGATGCTGGATCTATTCGCAGCCTTCGACACGATTGATCACGAATGTGTGGTATCACAGGCTCGCCCCTAGCATGGATTAATTCATATCATGAAGGCCGCACACAGTCTGTACAAATTGGCAAAGAGTTTTCAGGTAGGATCCAATTAAATTGTGGCGTACCACAAGGATCGGTCTGAAGTCAAGTCCTGTTTGTTTTATACAGCAACCATGTTGATTACTTCATCAGTAACCATGATCGTGGATGATGTCAAATCGTGGATGGTGTCAAACATGCTAGAACTAAATGACGACAAGACAGAGGTGATGATTGCTGGTACCAAAAGTAACATCCAGAAAATTGGTTCGCCTACAGTGAACATTGCTGATTCCGTCATAAGAGTACAAGATAGCGTGAAAAATCTTGGTGTCTTTCTGGATTCACATCTGACAATTAAAAACATGTCAATTACTTATGTAAGATAAGCTATTTTCACCTACGAACCATTGGCAGCATCAGACATCTATTAACGAAGGATTCGACTCATACTCTGGTTCGGTCGCTAGTATTCTCCAGGTTGGTCTACTGCAACATTATTCTGAGTGGTCCAAATCAAACTTCGCTCAAAACACTGCAAGTAATACAAAATACAGCAGCCAGGATAATTCGCCGCTATTCAAAACGAGCGCATACTGCACCTCTTCTGAAAGAACTGTATTGGCTTCCTATTCACTTACAAATCAACTATAAGATTCCATGTTGTGTGTAATGATGTCTAAACGGTTCCAGTCCAAAATATTTATCCAAACTAATCCAGGTGCACAATCATCAACGAAACCTACAATCCCAATACCAAAAGAATGCTTGTAGTTCCCAAATGTACCCTTCAAACTTTCGGATACAAATCATTCAAACTCAGTGCTCCTAATCTTTGGCTTTGGAATCCCCTGCTACTGAGTGTTAAATCTGCTCCTTCAATGGACTCGTTTACAATTAGATTAAAAACGTATTTATTTCAACGTGAATATGGCCATTAATGACCGAGACAGTTGAATAGTGTTCATATGTTAGCGCTTTGAGCATGCATTTATAGATGGATATATGCGCTTTATAAATCTACATTATCATTATTATCATTAACTCCCGTTGTTGCAGAATAGTAGGACGTTAACCCCCACTTCATTTCAGAACACTATACTTAGCTACAGCAGTGACGGTGAATTGTATACATTGAGAATACTATTAAAGTCTTCTTCTCAGCGTAATTGAATTACACTAGATGAGTGAGGGCTGTGCTGATCTTGGGCCAACAAATGCTTTGAGACATATAAAAACATCCGGTGACTTGGTTTGTGAATGGAAGGTTTGCGAAATATTTTCTAATTTTGATCTCAGGGCTTGTGTCAGACGTGATGTTGAATATAATAATAATATGGTCGCCGTGGGTGGTTTCTTGTATAGATTGTACTTTGTGAAAAAGATTTGGTTTATTTGGCATTTAAAACACTTTACTAAGTGATAACTACCTTAAAAAGCAGCGACAAAAATGATATACATTTTTATACGTCCACATTCATAATGTGAACGTATTATGCCGTCGCCCCTGTCTGTGTGTGTGTGTGTGTGTGTGTGTGTGTGTGTATGTATGTGTGTGTGTGTGTGTGTCTGTGGTTCGCCTACAGGCCGCAATTCTTCATGGATTTTCTTCAAACTTGGTATACTTATTCCTTATACCCCAAGGAAGATCCCTATTGTTTTGGGGGCATGCCCGACCCCCAGGGGCCGAGCCACGCCCATTTCTAGTATTTGTTTGTTTGTCGTCTACAGGCCACATTTCTTAACTTATAATTTTGAAACTTAGCATACACATTCTTTGTACCCTAAGGAACATCCCTATCATTCAGGGGCGTGGTGAGGGCAATTATTGAGAAGAAATTATGAGTAACAAAAAAGATTTTGGCACAAAAACCCTTTTACTGACCGCGGAGCTGTGGCCGGCGAAGCCGGCCACCGCGAGCGCCGAAGGCGCGAGCCCGCGGCGGGGGGTCCGGGGGGCCCTCCCCCGTGAAAATTTCGAAAATTAGAAGCCCAGAAACGCAATCTCCAGCAATCCGAGACAAGAAATACGGTAATAAAATATTGTTATTTTCTCTTGGAGATTCCATTCTTTCCAAGAGAAAATCACTTGACTCTTTCAAAATTTTTTTAATTGGGTCAGATGAAACAATTTTTCCACTTACAAATGTTTTTCATTTTTTGAGTAATTTGATTGTGATTTTGGCGCAAAAACTTTTTGGCGCATGATTATGGCTACTCATGAACTCATTCTCACCACGCCCCTGCTATCATTTGGGGTGTATGCCCCACCCCCAGGGGTAGAGCCACGCCCATTTTCTTTTCGTGTGTCTTTGTGTGGCCTACAGGGCGCAATTCTTACTGGATTTTCTTCAAACTTGGTATACGTATTCCTTATACCCTAAGGAAGATCTCTATTGTTTTTGGTGTATGCCCGACCCCCAGGGACAGAGCCACGCCCATTTCTAGTATGTATTTGTTTGTCGTCTACAGGCCACATTTCTTAACTTATAATTTTGAAACTTAGCATACACATTCTTTGTACCCTAAGGAACATCCCTATCATTTGGGGTGCATGCCCAACCCCCTGGGGCAGAGCCACACCCATTTTCTTATCGTGTGTCTTTGTGTCGCCTACAGGCCGCAATTCTTATTGGATTTTCTTTAAAACTTTGTATACTTACTCTTTATACTCTAAGGATGATCCCTATCGTTTGGGGTGCATGCCCAGCCCCCCAGGGGCAGAGCCACGCCCGTTTTCTTTTTGTGTGTCTCTGTGTCGCCTAGAAGCCGCAATTCTAACTGTATTTTCTTAAAACTTTGTATACTTACCCTAAGTATGATCCGTATTGTTTTTTGGTGGATGCCCGACCCCCAATGGCAGAGCCACGCCCATTCCTTGTATTTATTTGTTTGTCGTCTACAAGCCACATTTCTTAACGTATCATCTTGAAACTTTGAATGATTATGCTTTGTACCCTAAGGAACATTTCTATCATTTGGGGTGCATGCCCAACCCCCAGGGGCAGAGTCACGCCCATTTTCTTTTTGTGTGTCGCCTACAGGCCACAATTCTTAATCGGTCATCTTGAAACTTAAAATACTTATTCCTTATACCCTAAGGATGACCCCTTTTGTTTTGGGTGCATGCCCGACCCCCATGGGACAGCAACACCCATTTGGTTTATGTATTCCTTATAGCCTGAGGGCGTCCACTATTGATTTTGATGAATGTCCCGACCCCCAGGGGCAGAGCCACGCCCACTTTTTGCCTTTAGTGTTAGGAAGGCACAATTCTGAATGGATTATCTTGGTATAGTTATTCCTTATACTCTAAGGACGGCAACTATTAATGTTGATGCACGACCCTCAACGCTAAACAAACCAAACGCCTAGCCTTCTTGACAAAGTACCATATCAATCAAAGTAGGAATGTGGACGTATATTGTAGCGTTAGCGTTATGTTTATATTCGAAAAGAACCATGAAGCCAGTTTGAATTACCGAACCTTTTTGCTTCAAAGGGTGCAAAACATTTTACTAAGTGATAACTATCTTAAAAAGGAGCGACAAAAACGATATACATGATCAATATGAAGTCATCTATAATAATTTGTTAATAATTTGTATGGTTATGGTTAGTTCGATAGTTATATATTGGCACGTCTCTGTTATCATAGTCATGAAATATCGGCACAGATAAAGTTCCCAGTTTGGCTATACCTTATACATTGCTTATAATTTCTATGATAATTACTACTAAAAGCGAGGCTATTATAATTTTATAAAATGAAAGAATCGGTAGATTCTATGTTACATATCAGGGTCACCGTCAGAATGACGTAGTAAATTATATTACATATATACGTACAATTGGTTAATTTAAAATCATACAATGTACCTACACGTATAGCATACCACATAGTATTAATCCATCTTTTATATTCTATATAAGTCAAGGTAAAATAGAAAAAAAGGTAATGAATAGCACCTGTTTACTTCATGTCGCATACTCTTTATCGTCGTCTCTATTATAATGCCTTAATAATGTAGTATATATATTATGTATATTAACTCCCTTGCTTGATATATTAACCTATTGGCTCTATTATATCTGAACAAGAACTCATTGAATATAAATACAGTAGTATTAACCCACATTACTTTCAATATACGTTCCTTAATCATATAAATGTTCGAATTGTTCATTAATAACGACGTTTTCGGTTTTTAATGAACTTTCGGCAGACTTTTGATCATTTGTTGATTAGTCTCCATGACGTTTCTCAAGTGAAATGAAATCATTGCAGAAATCATATATAGATACTTAGTCATAAATAATACATTTCTTTAAAGAGCGATTAAGCTCATTGATAGATAGTTACTGGCTAACCAATGAACTGGCGACGATTTTTAAAGAACTTTGGGTCGTATAATAAGATATTTTAACGTATTTATTATATTTCGAGAAACTTTCGTGGGAAAAGTAATTACAAGTGAACAGTCGGAAACATGTGAAATCTTTAGCAAGGAGTGGTATATGATTTTACGTTGTGAATTAAAAAATATTATTATGTAAGTAAATTCACCTTATTTCATGTGTCCATTTGTTAAATTTAATATGTAGTTTCGGAATCAACAATTAATTTTTACATATATTTGATATTCAACAAAATATGTAAAGCAAACAGAGCGTTTTTTTTTCTTCTCATCAGAGGGTGAAAATAATGAAAATAAAATAAATATGTGGCATTCAGTTTAAACTTGTAATAGAATATAAAAGAAATACAGTCGCCATTTTCTTGCAGTGAACGAAAATAGTGAATAAGAAATAAAATGAGTAGGTTTTGATTTTAAACTTAATAGAATGCGTTTAGTTACCTGAAACATAAAAGAATATTCAATTATTTTAAGCTTCTTTGTAGCGATTTCTATAATGTCTTATAAGCATACAGGTATGGTAGGCAGGTCGGCTAGATTATCGAACAGTTGTCTTCTTTTGATTACAAGATACAGTTATAAGTTTCAGAGAAATTTGTGCAACCAAGTTTTTGTAATTGTTGGTTGGTCTACATTTAAGGATGGTTGTTGAAAATGCAGAGCCGAATTCGGGAGGCCCGCAGTTACAGAACAGGGACAGATTGCAGTTGGGAGATGTGAAAAAATAGCCATACCTATAGCAGCCATGCTGCAAGATTGCCTGGAAAAGGTTTCAGTTGGTGAGCTGGGAGGCTCAATTCAGGGAAATTGGTCAATTGTGCCCAAAACCGGCTCCGTGTACTTTTCTGCTCGTAAATTGGGCTAATGAAGACAGGCATGAGGAATTAACACAAATTCCGGAAAGATAAAGTGGTTGTTAATAATAAATTTTTTGGTAGAGACCAAATCAGCCCCACCTCATCCGAATGAAAGTACCATGTTTCTTAAAAAGTGTCTAGAACTGCAGATTCTAATTTGAAAACCCGAATACAATGTATATCTATTGCAGCATTAAATGGTGATGGAATTTCCATCACAGAAAGAGTTTGTTTGCAACAATTGCATTATGCCAATTATAATTGAAATATATATCGAACAACAGGACCAGGATCCGTACAGGGGGTAGGCACTTTTAAGAATTTGGTGGCATAATATATGTATAAGCCACAATAAACCACAAATGAATTTACATTTCTCAAAATAATGTTTAAACGTCATTATTAATTGAGAAAAGTCGGATAATAGTAAGAAAAGAAAAAATGATAATAAAAAATAAGTAAAAGTTCGTAATTAAGTTTTCGATGCTGTTGTGCTCCCTTAACTTTAAGCCCCGGACAAAAGCTCAGTTTGCTTAATGGTTACACGAGCCCTGTTTAACAGTATTAAAAATATCCAACAATAATGACAAGTTATAAAATAGCATTACTTGTATAGAAGTACCTGGAATTCTCATTAATAACTTTACAAATCGTTTAGGACAACATTGATCGCTGGTTTCAGTGAATAACTAAACTAAACATCGTCCTTTTCAATATCAATTTCTACACTTATACCCATTATATTTTCACTAACAAAATATCTGTCGTTCTTTACGTTACTCTCAATGATTGAATAGGACGAAAAAGATAACGATTTTCGATTAATGCCAATGTTTTTTTTGCAAGTTTTGCTAGGTCGTTTCAGTTGCTATCCTATCAGCGATACTCTTTAGAATTTGGACAGTTTATTTGTTGACAAAAATAAACATTTTGTACTTCCATTTTAGGAACCCTGCATTTGCTTTAATGTTGTTTTAATCATATTAATATCGATTATCGATTCATTGACTACAATTGGTTAATTATGATGACAAACACGGATCATCGATAACTGTTTATCCATGTCAGTATGTCAGTATGGCTAAATTGAGAGGTTTAAGGAATTCTGGTATTTCAACGAATAACTTGTAATTAAATATTGGATTGTAGTGAAGAAAACATTTTTTTCAAAGAATCAACCAATTAAACAGTGAATACAATTGTTATGTTTTATCGACCAATTATTATAATATCATTTTGAAACAAAAAGCAGGATTGTTCCATAGGCTACAATTCAACATGCACCAGTATCTTTATCTCTGATTAAGGTAAGGCATAAATACGTCGTTTAATATGTGAATTAGTTTCTAATTATAATACGGTACTGTGGGCCTCTTCTTGCGAAATTCATTCCTGTGGATCAAATTTTAATAAACACTAAAATGTACAGAAATTATTCATTTAGAAAATGCAGTATCATTCCCTAACGCTATAACCCAGAATTTGATTAATTACGTTTGACATTATTGCGGGTGTTGCAGTTTTAAGAATTCTTCGGAAATACCGTTGTCAGTTTAAAGATGATCTATGCGGCAATACAGGAAATATGCCAATAAATGTTTGTTGGGACATCAATAGTCATGTTTTTAATTCTGACTACGTGATTCCCCAGGTTAAAGTTTATTAAAATGAAATGAATATTCACAATACTATTAACGTTCGTTTACTACCACGTGCACGACACTAGTGTAACTGCAACCCTTGGTGTTCTCAATTTTACAGTCAGCAAAATAATTATACTCGAGGTTTGTCAGAAGGTGGAGTACACACAGATCAAGTGGTATTTTAAATTTACAAACTGGGCATTTTCGATCTTAAGCTCAACGACGGATTAACCACGGCCCCCCACATTAGCGGGGGGGGGGCACAAAAATCTCAGTTGCACGCCTCGAGCATGGTCGGACCGAGGACTCCAACGGCCGGTGACCTATAGTGACGGAGCCCCTACGATGCTCCGAAGGCCCTCCATCGGAACTCCCTGGGGCCCCCTCAATCCATGGTGTGTTGCGATCGACATCCGAGAATTCGGTGTAATCTTTTATTGTCGTGAGATCTTCTGTCGGACCGAACATCGTCTAACTCGAATCATCGTATAACTCGAACAAATTACCCGTCCACATTATTTCGAGTAGTGCGAATTTTGCCTCAGGTTGACGTACGATTGTATATAAGCTGTTGGTGATATTTGTTGTGGGTATAGGCTGAATGTGATGAGATGCACATCATGATCACACGAAATATTCAGATTTCTTGATTAAATCTCGTATTACCATTTGGTACTTACAGTGTTAGACGTTCGTCAAAAATCGAATCCGGCTTGGTCGTAACGTTACGGCCTCCATTCATCAAATCATCGTGGGGGTATAATACAATTCCGAATCAAGTGACCCCGTTCTTTATCACTGAGCGACTTCACAAAATTTTCGCTATAACAGTTTCAATATAGATAAGAAAAAGAGAATATATCAGTCAAATTGCTTAATTGTGGGCGATGTTATGAATGTGAGCGGGTTTTTTTTTTTCATTGTTACCTTTGCTATGATAATAAACATAGCTTAATCGATTTTCCATTTTTAAAGTAAATTAAAATGCCGATCGTGTTTGAATCCATTAAAAAGTCACAACCAATAGAAAAACCTGCAACAGGGAGATTTACCTCTTACATATTGCATCTAAAAGGGACCCCAAAACAGATTATGTATATGCATTTGTTTAAATGTATTTAGAGTTTGTATTAAGACATGGAATAAATCTTTGTACCAGATACCATGATTAAACATATTTTACACCCGTGTGTCTCCCATTTCGAGTTATAAATGCCATTTTGTTCGGGGAAGTTAATCTTTTAAATAGAAAATAAGGAGGTATAAAATGCGCAAGCTGGTGCACATTTAATCCTCTGTAATTAGGATCGGTATGGCTTTGAATAGATTGTGTCTAATGACAGCCTCCAGATAAGTAGATTCAATTGTGCTGAGCATGTCTGTTCCTATTTGAATTCGTGCATATAAAAACGACAATATTGATGCGTTTGCAAAGACACAGCACAGATAAACGTATGTTTAAAGACTGGACTTCCTGTATTCATAACACCCGTGACTGTCGCAGATACGACTGTAAATAAATTACCAGCAAGCCCCAGAGGACGTCATTTGTAAATCAAATACACATACTCAAATCGACTGTCATCGTCTACCCGTGTGATTATTGGGCCTATACTAAGAAGTATTGTGTATGAAGAATCTTGTCAAAGTAATACTAAAACCACATAATTTATACACGCCATTATTACTGTGACGTCACATATAATGTGACGTAAAGAAGAAAAAAATGGCGGTGCATTGACGTCCATCTTTGTGGTCTCAAACTAAAAATAGAAATATATCAAAATAAGAGAATAAAGAAATGGTCAATATCGAATTGGAGTACAAATACCAACAATTACTATACACGGGTAGTCAATGATGAGAGTTTAACTTTGGCAATGGAACATGACTGCAACATTCGTCATGGACGTCAGCAGGGTCTGAACTTGGTAGTCCTATTCTCATTAGCTTAAACACGACTATGAGGTAAAGTTTGTTAATCTAAACACCAACTCATTTCTTTTCGTGAAAATATAGGAAATTACTGCAATACGACACTGGTGACGCCACACAGGTGGTCATGTGACATTTTCTACAATTTAGATTGGCGTCCATTATAGGTATACTAGTATTACTACATTTATTTATTCTAAAAAAAGTATTAAATTAAATTAATTAGATTAGACACAATACCCCCCCCCCCCAACACACACACACACACACAGTCTCAAAGGCGTTTCAATTACTTACACAACAAACAAAGGGCTCACGTAATTGTATACTAAGGTGAAGACTAAATTATGATAGAGTACAATTCATTATAAATCATTGTAGAATTATGATACTCTGATACACATAATTTATATATTCACGGCCGGGGTTCACCAAGCCGGTCATCGATGAACTTGAACGTTTATTAGGTGTGGACATATCACACATACAGTGCCTACTACGGGGATTATTTAGATTTCTTTGTATAAAGGATTATAAATTATCATATGATTTGGAAGATAAAGTTATGGAGATTGACAACGAGTTATTATGATTTCCCTGTAGATGAAATTTCACAGTGTGTGTAGAGGTACTAGTCATATTAATAATGTATTCTCTTTTCGTTTTTTGGATCACAATATCTTTGAATTTCGTGATTTGTGTATTTTATGGAAATGTGTTTTTTCAGTTGGCTGACACATCCAGTACGGTAATAAATACTTTTTCGTCATTTTTGATGTGTGGTAGCCTATAATAAAATTGTGTCGCCTTTATAAGGATATAAATATTAATTTTGCAAGACATGTATATAACAGATAATGCACCCATCGTTTCTAACAAATCCAGATAAATATTATTTCGACGATTTCATTATTATTTTGTTTATTTCTCGCTAGAAACTAAATGTAATCTCATACCTAATATTACTGTATTACCTCTGCGCTTAAGATATATTGCCAATCCAGCATCAGTAGTTTCGACTTCGAAAATATCGCCCTTCTTGGCTACTTGTCGTGGAAGGACGTGTTTACAATTTTTAGAATGTCGTGTACTAAGCAACGGAGGCAGCGCTGAAGAAAAGGTCATTAGTTCGATATGGTTGTGGACCGAGAAAATTCTAGTTTCCCTCTTTCGAAGAGCTTTGATAGTAAAGGGTGGGACGAAACCCGAGTCTCCCGGTACATGTTGGTGTGCATGTGGCAGTGGAATGGCCGGTGCTTCCACTCGAGGTTATCACCGGAAATAAGCACTTTCCATGTTACGTTTTGTATTTCCGGTGCTTTGCTGACTGCCATTTCAGGATAATATCTGGCTTTTAGATGCGATGAAAATTTAGCTATATTCCTATTAGGTTAAACAATTTTACGGACGTATAGTGCACGTTATTTTTTCAGTTCATATATCTAATATTGATTGTTTTATGCACACTCAAAAACGTCCTAATGGGGTTTCCATGTTCGACTGGCGTTTGTATCTAAACAGTTGCAATCAGGAGTCTGCCCTCCCCCGCCACTGGGCCTTTTAATATCATAATTTCAACAAATTATTTTGTCTGACACGTATAAACTTATTTTTTCATACAAATCCACGTAAACAAATGCAGTCAAAATGCATATAACCATTAATTTTTCGTTTAACCAAAAATGTGGATGTGTAAAAGCGACTGTAATGTACAATATAATATTTTTGAATTGAAAGATAACATGTAGAATGTAAATGCGTCCATTTTAAACGCTGTTTGTCGAGCTTTAATGACAAGCAAATCTGGGTAGGTGTAATTTGAGTTTATTATATTATATATACTAACGTTCTCGTCCGTGACAATTTTTATTAACTAAGTTTTGATACTGTATATCAATTGTATTGGTATCATACTGTATCCTTTGTATTGGTATTCAGTATAAAATATTTGTCTATTCACGCGTATGACAGTTATTTAAAACAGTCAGATGTTTAACTACACAGAAGATATACTAAATCTATATCTAATATTTACATTCAAACACGTGAATATATCATCATAACCAGCTATGGCTGTTTAATATTAAAAACAAGCCAACTGAAATAACATGGTCGTATTTGTCAAAAGGAAATCCTTGTTGTTACTGTTTTTAATTAATTTGCTACATTGAGCACAAGGTTTTAATATTATTAAAACACCAGTTAGAAATGACCATTGGACATAATGTAGCGCTATACAAGACAATTATTTTTATTATTAATCAAAAGATTTCAGTAGAAATAATTGAAAAGCAAAAGGTTTGTAAACGAATAAGACATACAGCTCCAACCCAAATATTAATACTACAGATAACAGATGATCAGCATAGTTGGTAGATCTTTATTGAGAACATGGAATAGACATAGATCGGAAGGAGCCCTATTCAAGTCTGACTTAATGTCACTAAATTCGATAAACTATTGGTAATCATAAGATCTTCTACAAATATATCATAATTTATTTAAGAAGATCATTTCTATGTTTCAGATACTGTGATATATCACCAATAACGAGACTGTAATATGGAAGGAAATTTCCAACTCCTTCCAGTACTGCTGTTGACATTCATAATCCATAATGGTATTGTATTTTATGTCTGTATAGACCAAGTGATGCACTTTGTTTCACCAGCACTATTGTAATTTTGACCCAGTATAAACTGTGAAAGTGCATGACAAGGGCTACGTTAGTAAATGTGTGGTATTCAGTCCAGGAATATTGATATAAGAAGTGTTTTTCTAAAGTTTACTATTTCACATTTAGCTAGAATTACTTCTACCTCGAGGACTTCGCGTAGCCAACAAATTGCACTCGTCCGTTTGCATTTAGACATAAAATCCTCGTTGTGAAACTAGTAGAACAGTAGATTTTCAAATCTAAATGGCCCATCACAGTGGTGTTCATCAACGGCGAGGTATTAGGGTTCATTGACATTAAACATTTCGTAGGATTGTCCGTTAGAACCATGATTTCTCGAGAGGGTAAATAACTTTTTCCTTTCGTTTATTCCTCCATTTATTCGTTCGTTGGTTTTAATGTCTGCTTGCACCGATGGCGATATCACCGACAAGTGTTTGCTAAAATTAACTCGCAAGAAGAACAAGTCGTGACAAAATACGAACAATCCAAAACATTAGACAAATTTCGAAGTCTTACAAAAACGGTATAGGCAACAACCTAGCTTAGACTAGAGATAAAGGAGATAAAGTTAGTTTAACTTTCTCTTTTCTCTTGGTCAAAGGCACAATCGCGCTTTTTGGGATTTGTTGTCCAATGTTGCTATAGAATCACCACAAAGGCGTTGCTCCTGATGACTTGTTCCTATAACTAATTGTTTATCTTTCAGCTTCCACCGTGCCTATGTTCACTAACTTGGCTGCAACCGCAACAATTGATGAAAACGGCGGAACTGGTACGCTTGTGTTCACGGTACTGACCACTCCAGCCGGCAACACCTACGCTATCAACCCTCCCTCTACTGAATTCGCTATAGACGCTAATGGAGATGTTACAAATTTAGTTGTTTTAGATTATGAAGCTCAATCGTCATACACATTGACTATACAGTAAGTGGTTGTAGGGGCAAATACACCTTAAAAAGATAGGATTAATGATGCATCTTGTAGGTCTCTTTTCTGATTTTAAATACATGTATTGTATAAATTATTTAGACGACGTATATTCACATGATAAAGCCATGATAAACCTTTGGAGACATGGGGTGCCCGAGAAATTGAATGAATTATAAGACCTGTGTCATTTAACAATTCAACGCTAAAATGGATAATCGATACCTCGTAGAAATGGTACTTGACAATCGAGAATATCTTCACTATATCTTTTCAAAACTTCAAACATTCAAAATAAAGTAATTTGACTGAAATGTTTAATATATTCATCATCTATTTTTGAACTTATAAAGCAAGAACAACTCTCTCTATATGTAAATCTTACATAATGAACGTTTTAAATTGTTGATTTAATCAAATTTCATGGGGTACTGGTGGGTATATGTCTATATGTATCCGCAATATGGCCCATTGTTGATATAACAACAGTCGACAGTATATGCCTATGGAGAAATATTAAATTTATGCAATATATTTACTTCCAAAGCGAATTTTTTGCAACGTTTTAAAGTTGATATTTTATATTCAGATTGTCTATTCCAAACATACAATAAGGCTATTCCATATGTCTATTCCAAACTAATGGCCTTCATTGACTATTCCAAACGCATGATTGTTCCAAATTCCAAACATATGATAGTATTTAATTATTTTATTTCATACACAGGGCTGATGACGGTACTACGGCAACAGAAACACTAACAGTAAATGTAATGGATTTAAACGATAACCCACCAACAGTGACTGGCAATGCTCCCATAATTATAAATGAAAACGTTGCCGTTGGTACAGTTTTAACCCTTCCCTATACAGTGGATGATGTGGATACCATGGATACGCCAGCTTCACTCACATATACCATCACAGGTAAATCCCCCCCCCCCCCCAATGCTCAATCTTGGTACACACTAGCATGGATTAAGCCGTTAGAAATGTGATGATTAACCACCCGTGTAAATAGTGCATTGCTACTTTAATTTCCTAACCAAAACATGTAGATTACGTAAAAAGTTTGAGCTGAGAATTGTATTCCTTCTGGTAATTGTTGTAACATTATTTTCAGGAGCTGATTCCTCATATTTCCTAATAGACACAGGAGCATCTGGGCAGATAACGGTTGCTAAAGATTTGGATTATGAAAACCAAAATAGCTATTCATTTGATTTAGTTGTTACCGATGCGGCATCAGCTTCAGTTACTGAAACATTAACAGTGAACTTAAATGACATTAATGACAACTCCCCTGTCTGTTCTCCAGCTGTATATTATACTAGTGTTGATGAAGCAGAACCCACAGGTAAAATCGTTATTGAACATTCATCTTTAAAGCCGCCACCAGTGGGTGTATGTATTCAAATAAACAACCATCATTAAGCGTACTGATTTAAATAGATACTCATTATTGAACGGATTGATTAAAAACAACCAACGATCAATAAACGCAATGATTTAAATAATTTTTTTGAAATTGGGCATTTTATTTTCTATGACTTAGGAGTATGAAAATCATCTGAATCATTGCCAGTCCTATTGCTCGTAGTCGGTTGTTCCAATTTCCAATGCTTTGGTTATACGCATGAATATATACTGCAAACATTGTTATGATTAATGTACAGTTTGAACCTTTACTCAAGAATCTCCTTAGCGATTCAGAATCGATCGATTCGTTTTCAAATTGCTTGTTTTCATACACGTGACCAGTTCCTATCTAAGTATATATATGAAATATTTTGTTACAGGTGTTAATGTACAGGTTCTTGCCTGCTCAGATGCTGATACAACTGCAGCAAATAACTTGCTTACCTATTCAATAATTATCGGTGATGACACCACCAACAAGTTTCAAATTACTGGTTCAACAATACAAACTAGTGCTAATGCTATTGATTATGAGAGTCTTGGTGGACAATCTTATCGGTATACTCTACTAGTTAATGTCGTAGATTCAGGAGCACCAGCTCTAACAAGTACAGCAACAGTAATCGTACAAGTTCAACCTGTAAATGAAAATACCCCAGTATTTGCAGCAACTGCTACACCTTACAGTATAAGAGAAGATGTATCTATCGGAACAGTGGTGGATACTATAGTAGCTACTGATGGCGATAGTGGTACTGATGGTACAATATCATATCAAATAACATCTACTGTTGACAGTAAGTATTTTATCTATTGTTAACAGTCAAGATATAGATATAAAAATCTGTTAGCTATGTGAAGTGGTGGTTAACTTAGTCAAACTACGTGTTTGAAAAACAAAAATCGATGGTTTGGATATGAGATAACATAATTGTCCAGAGTATGTTTACTTAGGTTTGTTTTCTTTTATTCTTTAAAGGTTCGTCAAATACTGTAAACAACGTTTTTCGAATAGATTCCGGTACCGGGATTTTGTCTACCATGACAACATTAGATCGTGATGGTGGAATATCATCTTACACCGTAAATGTCAGAGCAAGCGATGGTAATATCACCCCATTATTTGCAGATACCGTAATCCAAATAAACATTAATGATTATAACGACAATGCTCCTAAGTTTACCCTTGCAAGCTATCCAATCATCACAGTGTTAGAATCTAGTGCTGTCTCAACCAGTGTCGTTTTGTTAGCTGCAACGGATGCCGACTCATCAGCAACATTGTCTTATGCTGTTGAAGCCGGGGACACAGCTAAATTTGAATTTAGCACAACTACCATTGGTCAACTACAGCTAAAGTCAGTAATTGATTTAGACAAACCTACCAATGATGCCAACTATTACCCTTTAAGAGTCATTGTTAAAGATGGCGAAATTCCTGAATTAACAGGAACAGTTTCGGTCACTGTTAGTATTACTGCTGTTAATCAACATGATCCAGTGTTTGGTACCACAGTTCCGTCTGCTACAGCTAGCGTAAGTTATTCATTTTTGTTTCAAAATCAACTTTTCTTTGGATATTTTGTTCGGCTTATGATACAATAACAGAAATGCACTTTGGCTTGGATCCTCTCGATTTTCATTTTCGTGAGTTCTAATTTGAATTTACACACCTTTTTATATATTAATAAGCCAAGATCCGTCATTAACAAATAATAAAATTGTTATTTATTTCAGCTTCCAGAAAATGCTGCAGTAGGAACACTGATAGCAACAGTTGTAGCCACGGACAATGATTATGGAGTAGAAGGTGTTGTCAGGTATTCTATAACAGGTAATTGGCGGATCAGTCTACTTCTACATCACTAGTTACCAATCACTTAATAATGAAAGATAATATGCTACGCCGGATTTATAATTATTCCTAAACACCACTTCAGTGATCTGAGTTGAAAATAACTGGCATTACCCATAGATTACTCAAACAGATGTGTTCCCGGATGACTAATCTCCTGTTTTGCTTATCGTTATGGCATGAAATATATAAAATACTTTTTGTATTTATCTTAAGGTGGCGATGCTGGAGGATTTTTTACCATAGACACAGTCCTGGGTAAAATAACTACAACTAAAAATCTGGATTTTGACACCCAACCGCTAACTAATCTGGAAGTTACAGCCACTGACGGAGGAACTACTCCAAGATCGATGACGTCTACAGTTACTGTGTCAGTTACAAACGTTAATGATAACACGCCATCATGTACATCATATTCTATTCTAGTGAACCTTCTAGAAACTGCAGCTGTTTCTGATCCAGTAGGTACTTATTGATATCTCATAGGTGTGGCAGAAATTTTGCAAGATGGAAATGTAGATCTATGTATCTTTTAATAAATTGGAATTAAACCATTTTTCTTTTCTTATCAGGTTACAACTTTGGCATGTACGGATAGTGATACTGCAGACACATTAACATATTCAATTTCCAACGGCGATCCTTCAACAGACTTTGTTATATCCACAGCAGGCGCAATAACTCTGAATAAAGGTAATAGCCTACAGAACCTTTGTTTTCGTTAAATGCTAGATAAAGCAACATTTTCCGAACTAACCACTAAAATTACATTTTTTTAATTAATTATAATTTATGTTACAGTTGTTGATTATGATTCAGCCGTCCAATCATATAATTTAGAAATAACTGTCACAGACGGTACAAATCCAGTCACAGTTTTTGTAATAGTTAATCTTGGACCAGTAAATGAAGTCACGCCTTCTTTCGTCAGTAATCCTACTATAACCAGAGCAGAGAATACCAGTCCTGGAGTTTTATTGACATATGCAGCTACAGATACTGACTTCAGTCCACATGGCATTACACAATATAAAATAACTTCAGGTTAGTTTTAATATTTTAACACGGTATCGGATTTGTCAATTTGTAACAACACATATTCAAAATAGCCCTACATTAGATATCGGATTTTTCAAATACCTTCAAATGTTTCACACAGTATCAAATATGCTTCAATATGAAATACTTTTAGCTACAATTTTAGGTTAGATTAAATATTTTAACATGGTATCATTAATCAAACACACCTTCAGATTAATAGACATATATTCTGTTTTATACTTTTTATTCAATGCGGCATTAAATGATATATCATGTCAGTGAATCTGTTTCATACTCCTAATTTGGTACTCCCGAACTATTTCTGTATTCAGTGACTCAATCTGGAACATCATTATTCAGTATTGACTCATCGGATGGAAGATTATTACTTGTTGGTAATCTGGACTACGATGTTCTACCAACAGCAACCAAATTTTACTTGATTACAGTCCAAGCCATTGATGGGGGTGCTTTAACGGTAAGGGTTCTATGTGAGGTAGTATGACTGAAATATCTTAATCTATGTTTTGGTCAATACGAACCAATGTTTTGTTTGTTTCAAAGATCTGGGCCGGTATCTGTTGTGTTTTGGGTTGTTTTTATCCAGAAAACTGGGACTGCAACTGTTAGTGTAACTGGTGTAAATGCCTAATATCTTTTAGGGAATACAAACTGTTAGTAAATGTTTTGTTTGTTTCAGCAAATTGAACTGTTGGTGTAGCGGATGTAAATGTATTGTTTGTTTCAGGGAACTGGAACTGTAACTGTTAGTGTAACTGATGTAAATGATAATACACCAATATGTACTCAACCTACATATACAGTAAACTTCGATGAGAACCAAGGTACCGTACAATCCATTCTAAGGGGAAAGATGTCATAAATGACAAATCGGGATAATAGTACGCGGTGGATGTTCCAAGATATCATAGTTCATATATACAAAATGATCAATGTAATGCTATAGGTTTAAGACGTTTCTTTGTGTCACTAACAATACGTGGACACAAACGCTGACCGAGGTGATCAAATACATGTATGTTATATAATGTCGTTCACTTTTCAGGTGTTGGTATTAATGTTCAAACACTTACGTGTACAGACCTGGATGGTCCCATTCCAACACTTGCTATTGTAAGTGGTGACGACGCAACAAATAAATTCCAGATTAGCGGTTCGGCAATACAAACCAGTGCTAATGCTATTGATTATGAGAGTCTTGGTGGACAATCTTATCGGTATACTCTACTAGTTAATGTCGTAGATTCAGGAGCACCAGCTCTAACAAGTACAGCAACAGTAATCGTACAAGTTCAACCTGTAAATGAAAATACCCCAGTATTTGCAGCAAGTGCTACACCGTACACTATCAGAGAAGATGTTTCTATTGGAACAGTAGTGGATACTATAGAAGCTACTGATGGTGACAGTGGCACCGATGGGACAATATCATATCAGATAACTTCTACTGTTGATAGTAAGTATGAAATATAGGATAACATGAGAAATATGACTTCTGCCGTATTTACCCTCCGGTAAAATACGTGTTACAAATGGATGATATGTTTATTTAACCTATGACTAAAAGAGATGCAAAATACCGTTTCTTTTTTTACAATAACGTGATTAAACCATTATGTTAACTTAAATCATTTTCTCCCCACAAAGGCTCATCAAACACAGTAAGCAACATTTTCCGGATAGATTCAAGTACCGGAGTTTTATCTACCATGACAAATTTAGATCGTGATGGTGGAATATCATTTTATGACGTAACAGTTAGAGCAAGTGATGGTAATGCTACGCCTCTATTTTTTGATGTAACAATTAGAGTAAACATTGATGATGTCAATGACAATGCTCCAGCATTTACACAAGCCAGTTATCCAATCACCACAATACCAGAATCTAGTGGAATCGGAACCAGTCTCATTTTAGTAGCTGCCACAGATGTTGACCAATCGTCAACCTTGTCCTATGAAATAGAAGCTGGGGATACTGCTAAATTTGAATTTAGTACAACTACCATTGGTCAACTACAACTAAAGTCAGTAATTGATTTAGACAGCCCAACAAATGATGCCAACTATTATCAACTAGGAGTTATTGTTAAAGATGGTGGGGCGCCTGAACTAACGGGAACAGTTTCCGTCACTGTTAGTATTACGGCTGTTAATCAACACGATCCGGTGTTTGGGGCTACCCTTCCTGCTGCTACGGCAACGGTAAGTTATTTATTGACCCCGTTGATCCACACTATCTACACAAATGCGTTTAGAGCGATTATTTGGGTGGCCAAGAAGCCCATTCGTCCAAAGTAAAAGATTAACAAACTTAAATTGTGTAGTAAGAAACAATGAAGAAATGGATGTAGTGATCAAAGACCATGAACAAACTGTGTAGCGTTAAATGCATCCTCATCTGTCTTTTGTTTGGTTCATGTCATATATCGTTGCAGGCGATGTAAAATGTACTAGCAGCTTTTTCATTGGCCTGGACTGGCATATTAGAGTGTATTATTTTGTTTCAGTTTGCGGAAAATACAGCAGTCGGGACATTAGTGGCTACAGTTGTAGCAACCGACAATGATTTTGGATCAGACGGCGCTGTAACGTATTCTTTAACAGGTAAATAATATTTAACATAGCTTTACGCTTTATAGTCAGCTGAAATAGGTTCAGGTTTATCAAGTCAACGTCTGAATGGGTGAAATGAATTTGTATGTTCACAAGAAAAGAGTTATTCATGTTGTCCCTTTGTCTGCAAAATGAATAATTTGACCAAAAATACCATACGATGCGTCTTGTTTTATTCGCACTATATGTTTGTAATATTGTAGGCGGTGATGCTGGAGGATTTTTCACAATAGATACAGTTTTAGGTAGAATAACAACAAGTAAAAATCTTAATTTTGACACCCAACCTTTAACTAATCTGGAAGTTACAGCCACTGATAGTGGAACGACACCAAGATCGATGACGTCAACAGTTACTGTGTCTGTTACAAATGTTAATGATAACACGCCATCATGTACATCATATTCTGTACTGGTGAATCTTCTAGAAACGGCAGCTGTAAATGATCTGGTGGGTTCTTCATGAAATATATATCTTAGTACATAAGTTGTCACGAGTTCACCAAGCAAGCATACAATATATAGTATCCTCCCGAGATTAATCTGAAGATAGTCACAAGTTTCTGATGCTAAATGTGTTACTTTTATAGACAGGCGCGACTTGTTCATTACAACAGATAATTTGTTGATATAGGCTTCCTATCATAAAGAACAAAATAAACATAACAACGAAATATTTTAGCCCATTCTTGTTATTTAGAATGAAAGTAAAGCCAGTTTTTTTTTAAGTATGTCTTCTGGTGGCGAAAGGGACAAAGGGTGCAACCGGGTGATTTTATTGGTTTTTAAAGTAACATGGCGACGTTCAATTTATTGATAAAATGAATGCTGAAGACTCAGATATATTTTGTTAATTACGTGATGATATATACTGATATCAGAGATGTTTTATTTTATATAAATAAGTAACAAATTTAACAAGTGTTATATTTATGTTAACAGGTGACAGCTTTAACATGCACAGATAGTGACACGGGAGATGTTTTGGCTTATTCCATCTCAAATGGGGACCCATTTAGCACCTTTGCCATTTCTGCAGCAGGGGCGATCTCAACAAGCAAAGGTAGGGTTAACTTCAATTTCGCTTAAATGTTTCGCTACAGATTGATATGACAATTATATGTTCTCTGTTTCTTTTACAGTAGTGAATTATGATTCAGCCGTCCAATCATATAATTTAGAAATAACTGTCACAGATGGTACAACTCCAGTCAAGGTCGCCGTTACAGTAATCATTGATCCAGTAAATGAAGCCACACCTTCTTTCGCCAGTAATCCTACTGTAACCAGAGCAGAGAATATCAGTCCTGGAGTTTTACTGACATATGCAGCTACAGATACTGACTTCAGCCCACATGATATTACACAATATAAAATAACTTCGGGTTAGTTTTAATTTTAAAAAAAATGCTGTATCTAATATTAAAGTAAATCGTGTATTCAATGTCAAATACTTTGAAAGATATTGAGTTAGCTACTTTAAACAACCCAGTGTTCAATATCTAAACATTACACACCTTGTGATGTTATTTCCTTTCATCTCCATGCATGTTATGAAACGTATCAACATTTCATGATGTCACAGCAGGTTTTACACCACTCTGTAATGAAAATGAACACAAATTATTTCTTTTAACATTTCATTCATTTTTTTGTGCAATGTTGTCCAACCTTTCCGATAATGAACTTTGCCAAGCCCATGTTACTTAGTTTCCTCATCTGACCATCAAGGACTTGTCTTCTCTCAAATTCTTGATTGTGTAGTATAGCCACGTCAGTTTTATTTGCAATCCTTAAATGTGAAACCAGTCCCATAACTAAATACGGAATTCAGTTGGTAATATTCAATTAATTTTGCTTACTTCCAAGGCAAATCTATGAATCCAAAAAGTAAGATCTTAGATACTCATATCTTCCAGCACACTCAGAATTTTTCGCTCTCTATTATGTTTTTTTATTCCGCCACACTGACCAAATGTTAGACCAGTTCTGATTTCTGCGTGTGGTATTTATGGGCAAGGCTTTGTTGGCACATTCACTGACATCTGTTGGTGACTCGAAATTGAAAACCGTTTGTCATTTTTATCTTCCTCACATTCCGAAATATCTGAGTACAATAATCCTTGTTAAATATTTTCTGCATAAATTCTGCACGTTGACTACATTTAAATAATTCATTGCCAGAATCTACGTTTTCTTTTTCAACCATGTTTTACCCAATCTGATCTGCTCGATCAGTTTGTTTTTCGAATCGTTTGACAACATTGTACTATTGTAACAATGTAATACTTATCTCCTACAGTATAGACTGCCATTATTAAACTGTCATCATTTTCAGTCACTCAATCTGGGACATCATTGTTTAGTATTGATGCATCTGATGGAAGATTACTGCTTATTGGTAACCTCGACTACGACATTCTACCAACAGCAACCAAATTTTACTTGATTACAGTCGAAGCTATTGATGGCGGCGCTTCCACGGTAACTTTGTAGATATTGAATATATAGAAGATTCTGCCAGACCTTATATCATGTGAATCTAAAACAAATGATAGTGTTATTATCATAATGAAATGTATCCGATTTGAATGTAAATATAATGTAAACCACCGTGTAGGATGCTTGGTTTCTGTTTGCATGGAACAGGAAAAGTAACTGTTAATGTAACTTATGTAAATGTCTTGTTTGTATCAGTGAATAGTAACTATTTGTGTAACTTTTGTAATTATTTTGTTTGATTCAGGGAACGGGAACAGTAACTGTTAGTGTAACTGATGTAAATGATAACACACCAACATGTACCCCATCAAGCTACAGTATAAGCATCAACGAAAACCAGGGTAAGTTACAATGAACAGACACAAAAGTTTCAAAACTAATCTGAAGCTATGACATCTAACAAAATAATATTATTGTGTTTTTACTCTGTGGTAAAAATGATAATACAGAATAATTCACACGTTTTGCTGTTTTATTATGTATTTCAGGTGCAGGTGTGAATGTCCAAACCCTTGCATGTTCAGATTTGGATGGCTCGAGTGTCACCTACGCAATAGTTGGTGGTGATGACCCATTAATTAAATTCCAGGTTTTGGGTACATCTATACAAACCAGTGCTAATGCTATTGATTATGAGAGTCTTGGTGGACAATCTTATCAGTATACTCTATTAGTTGATGTAGTAGATTCAGGAGCACCAGCTCTAACAAGTACAGCAACAGTAATAGTGCAAGTTCAACCTGTAAATGAAAATACCCCAGTATTTGCAGCAACTGCTACACCTTACACTATAAGAGAAGATGTATCTATTGGAACAGTAGTGGATACTATAGCAGCTACTGATGGTGACAGTGGTCCGGATGGTACAATATCATATGTAATAACATCTACTGTTGACAGTAAGTATATTGTTAAAAACATCATATAAGATACTGTTGACAGTAAGAACTGCGTTTAAAATGTAAGATGAAAGTAACTTTGAACTGATGTAGTAAATTCAAAAATCGGTCCATAGAGTTATGTTATATAAACCCACGGTTGACATTGATGATGACGGGATTCTTGGTCGACGAGTAATTATTCTTCTGATTCAACATTAAAAGTCTACAGTGCATATAAATACAGCATAACGATATTCGGGATAGAAATGTCTTTGTGTGGATAGAAAAGTCATAAACTGATGGATAAATCGGAGAGTGGTAATTTCATATGTAACTGCAAAACTCTGATACAGCAACAATTTGCATAAACATTAATACTGAGTGTCATGCATAGAAGTATATTCATGTTCATTTTGTGTTTCTCTTAAGGTTCATCAAATACCGTTAGCAACATTTTCCGGATAGATTCCCGAACCGGAGTTTTATCTACCATGACAACGTTAGACCGTGATGGCGGAATATCATTTTATGACGTAACAGTTAGAGCTAGTGATGGTAATGCTACGCCTCTATTTGCTGATGTAACAATTACAGTAAACATTGATGATGTCAATGACAATGCTCCAGCATTTACACAAGCCAGTTATCCAATCACCACAATACCAGAATCCAGTGGAATCGGAACCAGTCTCATTTTAGTAGCTGCCACAGATGATGACCAATCGTCAACCTTGTCTTATGAAATAGATGTTGGGGATACTGCTAAATTTGAATTTAGCACAACTACCATTGGTCAACTACAACTAAAGTCAGTAATTGATTTAGACAGCCCAACAAATGATGCCAACTATTATCTTTTAAGAGTCATTGTTAAAGATGGAGGGAGTCCTGTACAGACAGGAACAGCTTCTGTTACTGTTAGTATTACTGCTGTTAATCAACACGATCCAGTGTTTGGTACCACCACGCCATTTGCTACAGTAACGGTAAGATATACGAATTTGAAATATAGGTTGTCACAGGCAACAAATACACCCTGGTCACGGCGGTGTTTTGCTGCGTAGACGGAGAGGGTGGTGAAAGTGGATAGGAAGCATCCTTGCTTTTTCCACAACTCTATATCTTCACTGTGAAATAGAGATAATTGCGCAATAAATTATTAATAAGGTCAATAACTCTGTTATCAGTTGTTCCATGGCGCCAAGTGTTGATATTCTATAGCTTCCTATGAAGCATCAAAAGTCGCAATATTTGTTTGACAAAGCCTTTGAATTTCATTCCAATATGTATGTATCTCTATTTTGTACATTTTTATGGGAGAAATATAAAAAGACAACCGATATTACATTTTTAATTCAACAATATATTTGAAGGCGTCCCGAGGGCGTCCAAGTCGTCAAATTATAGTATAAATTTTGTATTTAGTTAGTTGTCTCTCCCATTTCATTAGGTATTTTAGGAAACCCAGTATTTGAGCATTGTTCAATAATATGCCTTTCAGTATCCCGAAAATGCTGCAGTTGGTACATTAGTTGCAACAGTTGCAGCCACTGACAATGACTTTAGTGTAGACGGGGTTGTCAGGTATTCTATAACAGGTAGGTAAAATGATCATTATACCAAATATGTTCATTTCCAATGAATCGATTTATTGGCTTGATGTCCGAATTCTCCTTGCTTATCGTCTGGTCAGAGTATTTAGCATTGACATAAGATGCTAACCATCCATTGTTCATATATTAATACGATCGACTTCCCTCACAACAGGAAGTACGATATCACCCAAGTAAATGTTAAATTTGAATTTTTTCCGATAAAATATGGGTGTTTGAAAAACATAAAGTCCTTAATATCTGCAATATCACTTACTTGGTGAATTGGACGTAATATAAATTTATTTCACACAATTCCGGAAATACTTATTTCTTTCTGAAGGTGGTGATGCTGGGGGATTTTTCACCATAGATACAGTTTTAGGTAAAATAACAACAAATAAAAATCTGGATTTTGACACCCAACCGCTAACTAATCTGGAAGTTACAGCCACTGACAGTGGAACGACACCAAGATCGATGACGTCAACAGTGACTGTATCTGTTACAAATGTTAATGATAACACACCATCGTGTACATCATATTCTATACTGGTGAATCTTCTAGAAACTGCAGCTGTATCCGATCCGGTAAGTTCATTAGATGCTGGACAGCATGGGCTGTTATAGTTTATATCAGTTTTGTAACATAAACTAATGCAAGCCATGGTTAAGTTATATGTTATACACTGTGGTGTGAAAGGAATTTTGCCCGGACAGTGGCACTCGGTCTATTCTTATACTCAAACTGCCAATTGATCTTTTACGTGCAAACCAACGTGTTCGCGGGATCTCGGTATTTCGTCCAATCCGAATGACTAGACATCTGTATTTCTCAGCCCACACCGGGAGCGAATCCGTGACCTCCAGGCTAGCAAGCGTCGTACCCAATTAGCCACTGTGCTCTCCTTAAATAAAAGAGGTAACACATTCAACATGGGATAACAAACGTGGTGGAAATGGACGTAAAACTCCAGGAACGAACGAACTTCAACAAGCATACTGATCATTGGGAGAAGATGTTTTGGTTATCTATTTAACATGGGTTTTTTGGTATATTTATATTAATAGGTAACAAGTTTGACGTGTACGGACAGTGATGCGGGTGATGTTTTGGTATATTCCATCACAAGTGGTGATCCTTCTAGCACTTTTACTATTTCTGCCGCTGGAGCAATTACTCTAACGAAAGGTAATATAGACTATTTAGTTATAATTTCATTGAATTTGATCCATGTGAACTCTTCGAGTGAGAATGGGTATCAAATGTTTTTGGAAAAGCATACATGACTTTAACCATTTTATTTCAGTAATTAACAAATTGTTGTTTTATATGTATATACATGTAAGTATATAAGTTCAAACAATCGACCCATAAATACAATTGTGGTACACAGAGTAATACGGGACCCGGATTTAGATACTTAGTACTTATACATTAATTTTCTCTTAAAAAAAACTTTTTCTCACTTACAGCTGTGGATTATGATTCAGCCGTCCAATCATATAATTTAGAAATAACTGTCACAGACGGTACAAATCCGGTAAAAGTTTATGTTATAGTTAATCTTGGACCAGTAAATGAAGTCACACCTTCTTTCGCCAGTAATCCTACTATAACCAGAGCAGAGAATATCAGTCCTGGAGTTTTATTGACATATGCAGCTACAGATACTGACTTCAGTCCACATGGCATTGCACAATATAAAATAACTTCAGGTTAGTTTAAATATTTATCAGGTGGTTATTTCCATGGCAAGTTTGGTATATTATATATGGAAAGTACAGACGTCCATTGTTACTAGAAATACTGGATTACCCGATCAACACCGATGGGCAAAGATGTCAGGGTGTCTATCACTGACTGTTTACCCGACGGATTATTCTATGCCAGCTTGATTTAGGGAGCGGTTGTTATCTTATGCTTGACTGGTTAGACGGTTTTGAAAACATTACCGGGTGTAACAGTATGACATTTTTATGGCGGAAAAAGAAGTTGGCAGAAAATAATTCAATGTTTTATAACGTGAGTAGAGGGATTTGAACTTCAGATAAGTTCAATTATCCCACACCGGACCGATTACATTAAGGAAAGACTTCAGGTTGGTTCAAATATTAATACCGTATCAAAAACCTTCACCTAAAACTTCTGGTCAGTTCACATATCAAATACCTTCCCGTTGATCAACACTTCATTTAATATCCTGAGTCAAAAAAATCGTCTACTTTATATCTCTTATTAAACTGGTTAAATGTCTTTTAGGGCTCGTATTCTTACACAATCAATTTTCTTAATTTTTTTTAAGTCAGCCAATCTGGAACATCACTGTTTAGTATTGATGCATCTGATGGACGGATACTGCTTACTGGCAACCTTGACTACGATGCTCTACCGACAGCAACCAAATTTTACTTGGTTACAGTAGAAGCTATTGATGGCGGTGCTTTAACGGTAAGCATGATACAGAGTATATACATGTATAGAGTTTATATACGAACGTTGCTTTCACTTACAATACACTATATGACTACTTATTTTCTAGGGGACGGGAACAGTAACTGTTAGTGTTACTGACATAAATGATAATTCGCCATCCTGTGCACAGTCTAGCTGGACTGTGAACATCAACGAAAACGAAGGTAGGTTCAAATTAGTTTTGACTTCAGCTCGGTGATATTCTATATACTACATGTGTTTGCCAGGATCAGGCTATGTACACCAGTAGCTTTAAACAATGTACATATTGCATTCACAGTGACACCGTTTGCTGTTGTAAGCCTTGGCTGTACTGATGCAGAAGATGGAACAACATTAACATACAATTTGGTTCAAACTCCTGGAAGTCTCTTCGCTATTTCAACAACTGGAGATATTTCATTAACAAGTAAGTTATTATATTTTAACAAAGTGGGTTCCTGAACCGGAAGTAATACAGTAACACCAGAACCATAACATCCCCCCACTTTCAGCTTCCCTAACCCAAACCTAACCCGGGATGAAAGTAATATAACTTTGAAACTAAAAAAGGTAGCGCAACGCCAGCAAACTACTTCACTATTCCTCTGTTCGAACTGCCTTATACGGCCACAGATCACTAAAGATTTTCCCATTGACTTAAATGTTAATTTCCACCAAAACCTTGCATAAAATGTATTTATCCACACCAAAAACTTAACATAAAGGGAAAGAAAGAAAAGAAATAGCTTTGACACTTGTTTCGTGGGAGGGGGGGATATTTGGTGAGCTGCGTCCATACGGCAAACTTCAGCCAAGGGTCAATCCTAGTGTACGCGCCATTACTGGAGAAACAAACGGACAAACAAAAGGCACAAATATATATATAGACACTCATTTGATCTTATAACGTCTATTATACTTTTGTATTGTATCCATAATATGTAGTATGAAATGCCGTGTGGTAATCATTTACATACATTATAACATCCGAAGACAGCTATCGTTGGTTGTTTTAACTGGGCGTGTGCTTTGTTAGTGTATCTACCGTAAACATAGAATCTATATGTTTTTTAAAGGTTTTAAAGGTTTGTGTGCTACTTATAATGATAACTTTTTGTAAAATTGTTCCTTCTTTTATAGGTGCATTAGACTACGAAACAGCCACGTCTCACACACTAACCGTAAGTGTAACTGACACGGGAACCAATTCCATATCTGTAACAGTTAATGTCAACGTTGTCAATATAAATGAGGGAGGACCAGTGTTTACGGGACCCTTCGCATCAACAATATCAGAGGGAGCAGTAATCGGAACGTCCGTAGCAGACGTTGTCGCTAACGATCCTGACACAAATAGTGCTTTTGGAATTCTTGAATATTCAATTATCAACGGAGATCCTTCTAACCAATTCTTCATTGATTTGCTCACAGGCCGGGTTTTTACAAGAGCTGTTTTAGACCGGGAAACGACCCCATTGTATAATATAGTTGTTCACGCAAAAGAACAAAGTGGGGCTAACACGGCAACTGTCACGTTGGCTGTGACGGTGTCGGATGTTAATGACGTCGTCCCAGTGTGCGGCCAATCTAATTTTGCAGTAACAGTAACGGAAGATAAGACCGTGGGTTTTGTTGTTTTGAGTATTGGTTGTACAGATACAGATACCACTGGTACTTTGACATATACTATTACTTCTGGTGATACGACAAAATTTGAAATGTCTGGTGCTGATCTTAGGTTGAAGCAAGTTTTGGATTTTGATGCTGGTACACGAAAATATGACCTGATTATAACAGTATCAGATGGCATCAATAATTTGGCTATTGAGGGAACAGTAAATGTTGGAGGTGTTAATGAAGTAGCCCCAGTATTTGTTGGAGGTAGGTTATTCACTAACATTTAATACACACCAGTCAGGCGCAAGACAGGGTATGCTTACATTAAATCATCACAGTTTACTATTTGAGGATTTTCTCATGTAGTGACTTCACATCTTACTCGATTTTGCCGAATTTGATAGAATCGGTGCATATACCAATAATATACACAAGTCCGTATTCAAACAATTTTAATGGTTCAATTTGTTTTTTGTTTTAAGCTCCTTATGTTGTGACTTTTACCGAAACTACAGCAATATCTACAGTAATCCAAACAGTTGTTGCAACAGACGCAGATTCGGCGGATACGAGTGACGGGAAAATTGTGTACTCATTCACAACACCCAACCCACAGTTTAATATCAATGCCAATACCGGTGATGTTATTTTGTTGACTAGTCTGGACTATGAAACTGCGCCTTCCCATGTACTCAACATACAAGCATCTGATGGTACAAATAATGTGGCAACTACATTGACGTTAACTGTTGGCGATGTAAATGATAACACGCCTATCTTCAGTCCCACGGTATATAGGTAAATATTTTTATATATTTATTGATATTACCGATTTTTTGTCCCTAAATAATTCCCATTTGTTAACACGTCATTAATTATACTTCTGAACACTTAACATTATTGGATTTGCTTTTTAAGTTTGACCGAAAACGAAAAGGAATTATTCGATATGACAAGCATGACCACTTTAGTTACTAAATAGTTAATATTTCCTTGAGATGCAGCAGCGCCCAACTTTCCCCACCCATATCCTCATCTTAAGGGTTGTTTATGAAGAATGTCAGAAGGTCCTTGTGATCCGTGACACACTGTTAACACTGACTGTGCTTGATTTTTATATAGACATTTACAAAGAAGGGGAACACCCACTTTCTTCACATTATCAGTAATTCCGCGACATAATAATTGAGATTGCTTGCTTTATTATAAACATCTCTTTCTAGTGCCACTATATCAGAAGGCGATCCAGCCAATACCAATATTGCAACCGTAACAGCGACGGATGCCGACAATGGAGCTACAATTAATGGCCAGATACGATTTTCTATCATAGGTAGGTAGATGTGATACAAACGCAAAACAAATTCATTTTAATAAACAATGCACGAAACCTAACAAACACAGTCACAGTAAATGGTATAATAATACACGATTTGGATGGAATTAACTCTGATTTTCATTCTAATTATCGAACCATTCAAAAGGTATTATAATAAAACCCGACACATTAAAAATATTGAATTACTAAATTTATGAATGCCAGTTCTTAATCCTTGACACAAAATAATATATTAACCTTTTCATTCTAATAACAGGTGGAACCGGGGACTTCACAATAGATGCAACGACTGGTGCCATAACAAATACTAATACACTTGATTATGAAACGGCAACCTCCCACATTTTAAGCATTCAGGCGGTGGACAGAAATGGGGATGCTTCTTCAAAATCTTCGTCGGCCATTGTGACCATTATAGTTACCAGCCTCAATGAACTAGATCCAGTATTTTCACAAACAACATATACCTTTAATACACCAGAAAATTCTGCTCTTGGAACATCTGTAGGACAAGCAGTTGCCACTGATGCTGATGCAGGAGATGATGGCTCTGTTTACTACTCAATGTTAGCTAATACATACTTTTTCCTTAATACTGCCTCTGGAGAAATAAATATAAAATCTGCTCTGGACTATGACACTTTACCAAATCATTCATTCGAAGTTGTTGCATATGATCGCGGCACCACACCTCAGCGTAGTGCAACAGCAGTAGTCAATGTCGTTTTAACAAACGTTAATGATGCGTCACCAATATGTACACCGACCTTGGATGTGGTTACTCAGAGAGAGGATGCTAGTGGACCGATGACTACTCTCAATTGTAATGACGCCGACAGCCCGACTCTATCCTATGTAATAGAAAGCGTAGATGGTGTACCGGGAAACGGTATATTTTCTGTTGGGGGCACAGGTATTGTAAGCCTTACGGGGACATTAAATTACGAAACTGCTACTTCGCATAACATTGTTGTTGTCATATCGGATGGGGGAACTCCTCTGTTGACAACTTCTGCTGTTGTTAGTATCACTGTAACTGATGTGAATGAGACCCCGCCCGTCTTTGCGGCAACGCCATTTACAGCTACCTTAGCAGAAACAGATGTTGCCGGTAAATCTGTATTAACAGTTGCTGCAAGTGATACAGATTCTGGTGATAAGTTAACCTACACGCTATCGTCCACAACGTACTTTATTATAGACTCTAGTGCAGGATTGATAACTTTAAAAAGTTCCATGACATCTGCCATCAGTCCGTACACTGTCAATGTTTGTGCTACAGATTCCAATACCATAGATGCAGTAAAGCAAACGTGCGAAACCATGACAGTCACAATTACTGATTCCAATGACAATTCACCAGTATTCAACCCAGGGGCATATACGGCCACCGTCAATGAAAATGCTATAAACAGCTTCAATATTCTTACAGTAACGGCCACGGATGCAGACACTGGTGCATTTGGAACTGTTGCTTTCACAATTACAGGTGGAAACACAAACAACGTATTTGCTATTACTGTCGGAGCTAACCCCACAGAAGCTGATATAACGATCAATGACCAAACCTTCTTGGACTACGAATCAATTACGTCATATTCGTTAACAATTACAGCCACAGACGGTGGCGGAAAGACCACTGATGTTGTGGTCATAATTTCCGTTACGCCAATCAATGAAGTAGCTCCTGTATTTACGCCGGCAACTTCTACACAAAACATTCCCGAAAATTCTGCACTAGGTTCTGCGATACTAACTTTGGCAGCAACTGACGCTGACAATGGTGCAGATGGAACTATTGCATATTCGATAATATCAGGTGCATCGGGTAAATTTAGCATTAATTCAAATACCGGTGTTGTTTCTGTGACCGGAAGTTTAGATAGAGAATTAATACAAACATACTCCATTGTGATACATGCGACTGATGGTGGTACTAACCCGGCCGCTATGACGGGGACTTATGCGCTAACAGTTAATATAGATGACATGAACGACAACACACCATCCTGTACCCAGTCACTTTATACTACAACTATTTCGGAAAACACAGCACCTGCTGCATCTATAGCACAGCTGGTCTGTTCAGATCTTGATCAAGACCCAGCTTCTTTGAATAATGCTTTAACGTATACTGAAAACGCGGCTAGTGACCCTGGTAGTCTGTTCCAGGTTAGCACATCAGGATTAGTGACAGTTAGTGCTGGGGTGGTGTTTGATAGGGAGACTCTGGATAACTACCAATACAGCGTTACAGTAGGAGATAAAGGCACCACTCCCAACGCCATCACTGCTGATGTTTATATAGCCATAACGGGTGAGTACGTGTTCTCCCTTAATGCAGGTTTGAAATAAAGTTTTGAAGTATTGTATGTAGTTTAAAAGTTAAAACTAATTCCTTTCAGATGTGAATGACAATGCTCCAGTATTTAGTCCAGCTTCCTATACCAACAGCCCACCGGAAAATCAAGCTATTGGCTCAACTATAGTTACCATTACGGCTTCGGACGCTGACATAGGAGCCTTTGGTAAGTTTGGTAATTTTCAAGTAGAATTGTCTCAATTTTCACAACAACTATATTCGCCTACAAAATAATCTTTAAAAATAAGAACATATTGTCATTTGTTTTATATTTTCTGTACAACTTTTCTTGTTCTAGGTGAAATCGAATATTCTATTATCAGTGGAAATGCAGATGGAAAATTTATATTGGACACTATAACTGGGGCGTTAATTCTTAAAAGTTCTTTGGACAGAGAAACAACTGATTCATATACTATTGGAGTGCAAGCAGCAGACAAAGGAACGCCAGCATCGGTCGCTGCATCATCAATTACGATAACAGTTGCGGACTTGAATGATGAACCCCCGGTCTGCAATCCACTGGCTTATAGCGGTTCAATTCAAGAAGATGTTGGCACAGGAACATCAGTTTTAACGGTTAGCTGCCCAGACAGTAAAGATCTAGCACCGAACAACGTCGTACAGTACTCAATTACAGCCGGTGATCCAAGTGCCCATTTTAACGTTGATATTAATTCCGGGGAAATAAGAACTAATTCGGCTTTAAATGCCCAAGTTACTTCACTCTATTCAATAACAGTTACGGCCACAGATGGCGTGTTATCAACTACAGCTTTTGCACAAATAACGGTCACTGATGTTAATCAACAGGCTCCTCAATTTAACCCACCAGGTCCCTACACAGTGAACCTTCCGGAGGATACAGCTTTAGGATTCACGGTCATTGATCTAGATGCTACCGACGCCGATCCCACTGCTGGTCCGTTTATTTACTACATCACGGGTGGTAATGCAGACAATAAATTTAAAATCGACTCATCAACGGGTGTAATTATTTTACAAAATTCTGTTGACGCTGACGCTACTCCTAGTTATTCTCTTTCTATTGAAGTGGCTGATGGTGTGGGCCCAGGAACTCTTACTTCAACATCTGCCATAACCGTTACGCTTACTGGTATTAATGACAACAAACCCGTTTGCAATCCAGCAACTGTTTTTAAGGCTATACCCGAAAACTCGAAAGCTGGAACAGCAGTCACGACTTTAACATGCACAGATGCCGACATACCAACACCTAGTCTTGTTTATTCGATATTAAATGGGAATGCTGGGGGCGAATTTTCTTTGGATTCTGCAACAGGTAAAATCTCCTTGACAACAGCTGCATTCGACTATGAAACAAAACAGGCGTTTACATTAGAAATATTGGTTTCGGATCAAGGTACGACACCTGGTTTATTTACTGCAACTGTCCAAGTAGCAGTAACACCGATAAATGAACATAACCCCGTGTTTGTTGGGGCACCCTACACTACTACCCAACCGGAAGATGTTGCACAGGGAACGACAATAGTAACAGTAGCAGCTACTGATAATGACCAAGGATTACAACATGGGATAGTTAGGTACAGCATAGTAGGTGGCGACTCGGGTGGGTTCTTTACAATAGGTGTTACCTCTGGTGACATCCAGATTTCCAAATCATTGGATTTTGAAACGACCCCTATACACACATTGACTGTTAGAGCAACTGACGACTTCGCGGGCTCGGGCTCTGAAAGGTCAGTTGATACAACTTTAACAATAACTGTCACAGATAAAAACGACAACAGTCCTAAATTCAACCCAGACTCGTACGCAGCGAATGTTATTGAGTCAGCTACTATTGGTGCAACGATACTTGCTGTAACGTCAACGGATGACGACAGCGGCGTTAACAAAAATGCCGTATATTCAATAACAAGTGGTAATGCTAACGGTGACTTTAATTTTGTAAACAATGAATTAGTTCTCGCAAAAACGCTGGATTTTGAGACGGTAACAAGCTATAACCTAGTAATTCAGGTCGTTGATCAAGGAATTCCAGCTTTAACAGACACGGCAGTAATAAGCATAGCAGTACAACCAGTAAATGAAGATCCACCAATCCTAACAGACACAACCCCAGCTGCCACTATATCAGAAGACACATCAATAGGAACAACACTTTATAAAGCAACGGCTTCTGATAATGATGCTGGTACAGATGGCAAAATCACATATTTTATTGTCAGTGGGAATACAAATTCCGCTTTTCTTATTGATGACACTCTTGGTGATTTAATAGTTTGGTCTCGGTTAGATTTCGATACTCCACCACAGACTTACATGTTGGGGATAGAGGCTCGAGATGCCGGAGGGATGTCCGATTCTCTATCACTGACAATAACATTAACGGATGTGAATGATCACACTCCATTATTTACCCAAAATACATATAGCGCAGCTATAAATGAAGGAAAAGCTACAGGAACATCTGTAACCCAGACTGTAGCCAATGATGCTGATTCTGGGGTAAATGGACAAGTCACATATTCAATAGTATCAGGAGATGGACAGACAAGTTTTACCATTGTGCCATCAACTGGCGTTATAAATACTCAAATAATATTAGATCATGAAGTTAAAACTTTATATTACCTAGTTGTACAAGCTGTAGATGGTGGAACTCCGGCATTAACATCTTCTTCATTAGTTAAGGTATCTATCAACGATATCAATGATAATCCACCCATATTTTCGCCGGTGGATTTTACAGTTAATATACTTGAAGATGTCTCCGTCGCAACATCTGTCACAACAGTTAACGCAAAAGATGCAGATTCGGCTGCTAACAGTAACAATATTTTTACTTATTCACTTACGGATGCATATTTCTCTGTGGATGCCAGTACTGGTGTAATAATGGTTAAGGCAGCACTTGACAGAGAAACTACTGCAAGGTAAGGTCCATTTTTATGATACGCTTTTTACCGCTTTATGTTAAATTGAAGAATATTCTTTTTATTAGTCAATCAGACGTAGCAGACATATTGATTTCTATTGGTTTTTATTTTGTTAGCCACATACTAACTATACAAGCAACTGACCAAGGAACCCCTGCGATGGTGGGAACAGCTACTGTCACCGTTGTCTTAGATGATGTCAACGACAATGCCCCTATTATAACTGGTACTTATGATACAAATGTAGATGAAAATAAAGCTATTGGCACACTTATGTTTACGATAGCAGCAACTGACGCGGATTCTGGCGATAACGGCAAATTGACATACACCATCACTAATGGCAACACAAACACAGATTTCAAATTGGACGCCAATGCTGGTGTTCTCCAGGTAACTGCATGTATCTATTTACAACTTCTGCATAAAATGTATGCGTTGCTGTGCTTTCATCCGATTACGTAACCACGTGTTCTTCATTTCGTCGGGGCATTGATGTTATCATAATTATTAAGGGAGTATGTTGACTCTTGCTAGAGCAGCTGATACCACTTACCACTGAACTGTTCTAACAACTATGTCCCAGGTGTTTGCAGATTGTCACCCACTGTTTGTATTTGCTGCTTTGTTCCTTACTCTGTCTAGTTTGTATTTTAGCTTTAATCATAGTATTTTGTATTTTAGCTTTAATCATAGTATCATAACATGATCACTCTTTCCTTTTGCAGATAAATAAACAGTTAGATAGGGAAACAACTCAAAGTTATACATTACAGATAACCGTTTCTGATAACGGAGCGGTTCCAAGGTCAGATGTCATCGGTGTGGTCATTACAGTTGATGATGTAAATGACAATGATCCAGTTTTTACTGGACCACCTTACATGTTCACCATAGCCGAGAATGTACCTAACGCTTCACCCGTAAATACGGTAGCTGCTACGGACCAAGATGTGGGTTTAAATGCAGCACTGGTTTATGACTTCGTCAATTTTTGGCAGGGTAACCCTACTCATTTTCTTATTGATGCTTCCACGGGTGCTATAACGACATCCGGTGCACTGGATAGAGAAACCACTGACACTTACGTCATTCGATGCCGAGTACAAGACAAGGGATCCCCAATACGATCTGCGGATGTAAACGTAACAATTACTATACAAGATCTTAATGATAATACTCCAGTTTTTGACTCAACTACGTATGCCTCTACGACCATCGAGAACTCGGCATTCGGAACAAGTATCATCCAAGTAACTGTTACGGATGCCGACATCGGTGTCAATAAAGCCGTAACGCTTTCAATAGACACATCGACGGCACAAGGAACAAATGCTGATACATTCCTTGCAATAGATTCGGCTACTGGAATACTATCTGTTAAAATGAATATTGATAGGGAATCAAACAACAACTTTTCCTTTCAACTGTTAGCTGTTGATGGAGGGACACCTAGCTTAACCTCCACAGCGACGGTAACATTATTAGTTAGTGATGTTAATGATAACAGTCCTATATTTAACCCGGTGTTTTACAACAGTGAGGTTTCCCATGCTGGGCAGTGTTCAAGAGTTATTACTACAGTAACAGCTACAGATGCAGATGAAGCTATTAACGCACAGTTGGGATTCTTCCTGGCACAACAAAGTAGTTTGTTCACAATTGATGGTACTTCAGGTGAGTGATTAGAGCATTACATTTCTATTTGCTTTGTTAAAATAGACACCTTACACTATAAGTAATATGTTAGACATTTCCTGTCCATTTTATTATCAATTAACATGATGGTTCTGTGGGGTTTGTTGTAATCAAGCTTCAATCTGTGGCAGTATGTGGCAATGACTAAATGTTAGTAGTAGTTCCAAACCCTCAACTTGCCTAACTTTGCAATAATTATATTTTAATTAAATTCTAATAGGAACAGTCAGTCTTGTTTCATCACAGTCTGCAAATACCAACGCCAAATACACTCTGGATGTTGGTGTAAGCGATAACGGCTCTCCGCCTTTGACTGCAGCAACAACAGCACAGATAAGAATCGACACATTTGTCCCAAACACGATAGCAGTTACATTCCAACTATCGATAAGTAAAGCTGACTTCGAGGCTCGCAGGGCCCAATTTATAATCGAGCTTAAAGCGTTGCTAGTGACTAAATATCCTACCAGTCGTATTGTTGTTTGGTGTGTAGAAGAGCGTGAAGGAACATCTATATCACCACCGGCTAGAAGACGCTTGCTGGCGACAAGGTAAGTAAATGGATAAAAAAAAAATCAAATTCAAAGCAGAGGGGTACAATTAATTGTCCAGGGTTCTATTGACGCAACAGCTTATATTCGTAGAATAAGGTCAGATATGTAATCCTTGGTTACGCTGTAAAAGAAATCCGTATGAACAGTGAGATTCTAGTTTGCTTTACCCCGTATCTTGATCTAGATTCGTTTCTATTTTATGTTTCAGCCCAGTAAATGTTCACACCTACGTAGTTGCAGATGATATCACAGATAATCAAGCTAATTTAAACCAAGGAAAGACGTTTTTAACATACGATCAAATATTATCAGTGACAACGTCAGACGCTGCGACGGGAACTCCATCCAACTCTATCTCAGGTTAGAATTAAAATCACTTTGTTCCCCAACCACGTAGTCAACTGTAACTCCATTTAGGACATACTGAATAGCAATAACCAAACTAAATTATGCATTGACAAAAATATTAACTGTTGGTGGAATAACATTATTTAATATTCATTCTTGACCAAGGTCAAAATGGAAGATATTGGTTTTCTGTCACATAATAAAATCTCTTTTAAGTTAAATTATGTGGGGAATAACAAACTCTCAAATTTGTAATTAAAGGTTCGGCTGGATGGAACTATTACTCTGTTGAAAAGGTGACAGCTTATGTGGAAGAAACAACGGCATGGGAACAGACACCTGTGGGAATAGCAATTATTGTTTTATGTTGTCTTATGGCTTTATTTTTGATTGGACTTTTAATATTTCTGTGTTGCAGAAGGTACAGAAAGAAAAAACGGTAAGATCGATTTTGGGCAAATGTCACTTCCTAGTTATTTTTTAAGGTGAATATTACCGATTTTTGTCGCCAACAATACTAATAATATGAACTATGATATTTAAGACTATGCGGTCAGTCATTTAGGGCTTCCACGTGACAACTGTCATGTTACTGACACCGGTGTTAGTTACGTAACAAATTTTAGCTTTGCATTCCCTATCTTACTGACACAAGTGTTTAGCTACACGACAAATTGTAGCTTTACATTCCCTATGTAACTGACACGTGTGTTAGCTACATCATTTTTTAGCTATGTTATTGACATCGGTGTTTCGCTTTACACTGTCTATTGTATTGACACCGGCGTTTCGTTGCGAAATTTGAATATGGACTACACTTTAGTGCGATATGATTACTTGTTAGACTATCTCTTTAAATGGTACATTTTATAATTTCAGTCCAATTACACCCGTTAAACCACAGTCTATGCAGAAGAATCAAGAAGTCTTAGAAAAGGCTGCCCCTGTGTTTGTTTCAAAACGAAGTAAGAACATGATCTTTTCTAATCGGTATAATTTAAAAGATGTAATCCTACCCAAAATACCCATACGCATACACCAGAATAAAACTGTATTAATAGCCTTTTTGTTTTAAAACAAGAGAAATGGTAGAATTGTATGACCTGCTTATCCCCCCTTATATTTGATTTCTAACATTTTCTGGATTTTGTACCAGCAATCCATAAACTGGCGTCATTGGCTAATCACGATTGGTGAAAGTACAACAGCAACACCGTTTTTTTTTTTGTTTTTTTTAAAGTGCAGATACTAAAAATCAACATAAGTGTTCTCAATAAACTGGGCCATTGAAGACGGGACATTACTCTAGCTGACTCAGTAAATGCCAACAAAATTTGTAATCAACCGTAATCACACATACCTGATCGATCTTGATGTCTTCAAAAAAAAAAATGCCAACATGATTGATCGTATGATTGACTGCAGTCTTGGTGTCTCTGTAATATTAGCCATCAGAAAAGTATTCTCTTTCCGTGGTTCAACTAAAAATACACAACAAAGAACAAATCAAAATATTTTGTTATACAAATACTTTTTTAACAGATAACATTCCTGATTTAAATTTAAATGAGAAGAAACATCCACTACCAGCAGTTTTGGCTTTACCAATGCCTACTGTAGTTGATGTAAGTTTTATAATTAATTTGCTATATTCTCTTTATTATTAGCTTATATCTGATTAATATTAAACTAAAATAATAGAGTAGCAATAATATGCATGTGACATAAAGATACGGTACTCAATCGATCTTCTAATGATGCACAAAAATTAGAAATAAATAACAAATACAGTCGCAGATCAACAAGCAATGAGGTTGTGGAAAAAACGATGCAGCTCGATAAATCAATTTTCAATGGTTATAGATTACGTAGTTTGTCATATGAAAATGCTTAACCAAAAATACACGTAACTGGTGCATTTTTCTGGAGTCTGAAGCATAGTCAAAGGAATGAAACCAAACCGGGTATGAATTCGGAATATTTTGGACAAAGGAATCTTAAAACTGTTAGTATTGGTTAGTATTAAATGATCTACTCAAATATTTTATAGACATACGAAAAGAGGCCATTCAGGGAACCAGTGTGGGGAGCACCAGACGATACTAAAATACCCGTAAGAACTCCGCGAGTTAGCAGGTCACCTCGAACTTCCAATTCAGATCCCAGGACTCCAAAGAACTCTTCTTCTGTGAGACAACCTGCTAAACCACCTGGAAGTGGCGGGGGTAACTCTGGACCTGAACGTACACCAAGAAATGTTATAATTGAACCAAAAGAACAAGTCGATAATAGCTTTCGTCCTGCCAACCGAGAATTTGATGGCCGAGCTGTGGACCCAGGTATGTTACTGCATCTTCAGTCGACCTTTTTTTAAAACGACTAAAATAGGAGTTGTTCCCCTTAGTCTTAATTGTCTGTCGCTTCCTTCTCCCTGCATCAGGCGCGGATCCAGTGGGGGGCGCACCCGGCGCACGCCCCTTCTATTTTTTGAGGTGTCGAACAATTTTTAGCTCCATATATTCTCGCGAGAACGAATAACGAAAATAGTTTAGGTTGGAAATCATAATTTACTATACTAGTACGAAATTAATCCTTGTGGGCATTTTTTACACTCAAAAATTACGGTCCCTGGCTTCGCACTCTCAAGCTGGGGAAGCACGCCCCCTCTTTCTGAAAATCCTGGATCCGCCCCTGTGCATCTTAATGTCTGTCAATAGATATGATATTCACTTCAGCTCAGCGAACATGTTAGATCACTCCTGACCAATTACACATTGTCCCTCCCGCGTTTAATGTTGCTTTCCATGATCATAAGCATAACCTTAAAATTATAGTAAAACAAGTCACGTCAATTAGTTAAATTGTGTAAATGTTGAGTAAATAAAATATATTATATTTAATTCTATCTTTTAGCTACAGGAAATGTATATCAGTATAATACAAAGACTAATGAGCGAAGATGGATATCAACACCAGATGGACATGATATCAAAGTTGACATGGTTTAAAATTAAACGATTCTGAAGATGCATTACATTAAAGTAGAACAGTGTTAATGTTAAGTTACTGGTCCGAGGCAGTCTTAAGACAAAAGTCACGAAATCATAAATTAAAATATTTTAAGAATACTTATTGCGATAAAGTTTAAATTATTAGCCAATGAAAATGATGAATTCTTAAAATATTTTAGTTTCAGTATTCATAAATACGACCACTGTTCTACACATAATTTCTAAAAACCTTTAATCCACATGTCAAGAAATCTGGTGGATTTCTTTCCAGTTACTTTAATTTAATATCTAAGATACGTCAAATCCTGCAAATCCTACTTATAATCTATACCATAGTACAGGATGTTCAACTTGACTTTATCTAGAGTTTTAATTCTCGGGATCCGATATTTCTTAATATTACAGTATAATGATCGTTTCTAAGATTTGGGATTTTAGAAATCTAATATTTTAAAATCCTTGGTATAGATGTTTTACCTTGATTCTACAATACAAAAGCACGCCAAAGTCTGCTGGTGCCCTTTCTATCATTGAATCTATTTTTTCATAATTTATATGACTTTTAGTTTAAGTAAACTATGAACATTAGACTATTAACTATATATGCAAGCCAAGTCAGTTTATTGAGTTTTATTAATTTCACTTTATTAAAGAACTTCTGTCTACATGTTGAAGATAATGGATTCAGTCTATAATATTATTATAGTTAAAAGTGCCAAATAATTTTGTGTCTGATTTACGTTGTTTATGAAATACTTGCGTCCACATTTAAATATTCTGAATGTTTTATTGTTGTACATGACGTACCATCTTTTGGTTATATTATTTTGCATTGTGTTATTTTTTCGACGGTGGTTTCGGAGATAGGGAGAAATCATTAGTTGAGAGGCCCATGCCCTTTCACTACCGAAACGTCTAGAGAAAAATATTATCAGTTATAGAAAAATCCAATATTCAAAATTTTTAGCTATAGAAAAATCCAATATTCAAAATTTCAGATGAGTTTCAGTGGATTCTAGCAGAGTCAAAGGTATTTTTAGCAATCTTTGTTGAGACATAATATCATTCCACTCCCCCTCCTGCACAATCTATTTATTCGTTGTTTTATACAATAATCAGGGTTTGAACTGTTGCTACTGTGATACACTTTTTTTTATTTATAGGCAGATTTGTTTTACAAAATAAACTTTTTTTTTTAAAAAGATGATACTATGTTGGGTTTAGTTGGGAATATATTAATTAAAATTACACAGATGATTTTTAATTTACGAATGTCAAACCGATAAAATTGTGTGACTGCGAATCAATAACTTCAACTCTCAATCAAATAAACTAGAGCCAACCGCTATATTCATGATTCCGAGATTTGGAGTTAAGCTCCGCCCCCTTAGATACTGTTACTATGTCCCCCAAGCTTAACAGCATTAGCGGTTCAATATGGCGACCCAGCACCTGACAGTTTGATTCGTGCATGCATATTGTCATCAAATAGTAACTGTATAGTGTGGTTTTAGTGGTTTTCAAAAAAAAAGTTTACATAAATAGAAATAAATAAATATAGAGTATAAACTTTATTCAGATAGGCCTCGAAATGTCGCTTTAGTAACTAACCTGTCAATTATTATTTTCCACGTCACACTACTCACACATTATCCATGGCATGTGCACAAATACGATTAAATGGTTCATATTTGATATGTGAATATCATAATTAATTTCTTCGACATCGGCCGGACTAAAAATTCACACGAATCGCCGCAATTTTTAGCGGTAAGTTTCTGACTCGAATTGGCGTGGATTTCGCTTAGTAAAAGCATGCATCCCAAATGATGCTTTAAATTGAATGTACTACAGGTGTATGAGACTGCCGTTGAGAAATGTGTAGATTTCGAACTCTAAAATATCGGTATAAAATTTGAATTGAATGTCAAACCCGACATTGCACCTGTACATGACACTATTTCAATCACGTGCCGAGGACAGCTGATCACGCCCCCTGTAATTCCTTTTTCGCATTCCAACTAATTTACGCTAAAAATTATAATGTGTAAAATACTCTTTTGGCCAAATTATTTTCTATTGTCAAATTGTCCTGTAAATTATACATAAACTTTATTTTCGGACATTGTTCTGAATTTATATTTTTATTGGAGACAAAACGGAAACAATTGTTACGATGCAGGCTTTATTGTGTCCAAATTGTTAATTGTTATGCATGATATTATTAAGGACAGGCTGATTTAATTAAATTATTTACAATCACACTGTCGTGAGAAGAGAGGGCGATCATCTTCTCCCTTTATCATAAATAAAAACATGTTAAAACAGAGCTGACGTCAGATGTTGTTAAATTAAATATTATCTGGCTTCTTACTTAAAAATGTATAAATACAACTCAACCCTCACCACATGTTTTATTACTAATCCATAACAATCAACTAAGTGTTTATTTAATAATAAATAACAAAGGACCTGTTTATTTAACAGTAAGTGGACCTAAATGGGGAAACAATCTGGGATAAAAAAAAAATTGGGTTGGGATGAAACAGCCCGAGTTGAAACGGTAGTGGGATAAACTGACCGTATCCCCTTGATCCAGGGCAAACACATTTTTAATTGTTTCTTTGATTTCTGAAAAAGTATAAATTTTTGCGCCATGCCGTCTTTCTGGGCAACGTTCGTTCATGCTTGTTACAAGTTCCCCACGCGCAGTGTAATACCATTTCTACGATAAATGTAGAAATAACAAACTTCCCACAGAGCACGGCCTTGTTTGTTTGTGGGACAAAAATTGCTGCCAATCTTGAACTACGCGGGCCAAATATAATCGGGCTTTCTGATTGGTCAATATCTTTACAATGATTGACAGGTCGGATTCATCAATTCCCTGGTCTCTTTAAACCAATTATAGCCTTAGCGTGCTCATAAACCAATGGGCGTTAGATAAATAGGTGGAGCCAAAACTCAATCCCTATTATTGGGTCTCTCTCTGCTCTATGATGCATTAAGTATACTACGTGCGTGCTAATAAACACTCTGAATGCACGCAGTGGATAAACTGGAATTATTCAAAATCTCACAGTATAAGTTTACTTTTCATCAGGGTTCAAAGGTAACGAGATACTGACATGAGATGATGTGTTAATTATGTAGCAAAATCTCTAATTATCCTCTAATTATCACCTTTCTCAACAGGTAATCAAACCTGTAAATAACTCTCCCATCTCTGGTTAACACAGATTTTGTAGCGATTTTAATACATGTCCAATTTTGTCTTATAACCATGGCTTGCCATAACTTAAGTCTGGTTTACTGCACAGGGTCTATCACATCTAGGGTATATTTCTTTCGCTATGAGCCCAATAAAAATTATTTAATGCTTTATAGTCGAAGATTTCAATATGGGTAATACTGTCGTATTTAAAGTGGTGGGGCAATCATAATGCAATAATATGAAATGAAATAGGGTTTAACGTCTTGCTGTTCTGCACCAACTGGGATAACGAAAACGGGCATACGTCATACAGTGTGGTGTGGCTGAAAATTTTGCCCACGCAGCGATACTACGGCTTTTCTTATTTCGAAATCCAAGGGTTACTTTATGTTCACGGGTCCTCGGTTTTCGTCCCACCCGAACCACGATAATGTGTTCCTTACCAGGTCCTCTTCCCGCACCACGGACATGGTGGAACAACGTCGGAAAATCCCGATGAATTTTCCGGCTGACACCGTAATCGAACACGGGACCTCGATGTTAACGAGCCAACGTCTTAATCACTGAGCCTTTGCGGCTCCCGTGCTGAAATGAAAAGGCTTTTAACGTCAGGTTAATGAAGACGGATAAATGACATGCAATGTTCTATGGGGTACGTTTTGCCCGTAGTGTTTCTAACGGAACATGGTTCGTTTATGTTTTTCACAATTCATGTGTGTCTTGTCCCACCCAAACGAATAGACACTGTTCGTTGTACGAGGGTGAAGGCGGGCCTCCTAGTGAATCGATAGAAACTGTGCCAAATTGATTATTGTTTTTCTTCAAAGGTGAAACGGGATTGAACGTCCCACTATTCAGCTTCAAGGGCCCAAACTCCACCCTGCTCAGCTACATAAAAAAGAATAATGCCTTGCATCAATGAAATTACATCACAAAGTGATCCTACATCGGTATAAAAAGCTCAATTTGTATGTATTCCTATGTAATTTAGAGACGATGGTGGCAGATTTCCGTAACAGAAACCTACCATACCATGCCATCCTCAATCAATCCTGCAGTTAATATTACTTTTCAATATCAAGATTTTAATACCCAGACTCTAATCCCCCCAACATCCCGAGAAACGGTTCCAATTCTTAGTAAACCTTCACTGATTTTGAATCAATGTTTCTGCGCCGTATAAATTTGTATTCAATATTATGTAATTATTGGTGGCAGTTCGTTTTGGCAGTGATTGTTCTCATTAAGAGATTGGCACGACTCCATCACTGGTTTGAAATACATACGTCACTCACACCTGTAAAATCATGACGCATGTAAACATGGCTAATGGCTTGACGATGAACTTTCCTGAAATGTCAATTGTACTTGGATCTATTGTTAAAAATATGGTCACTTCTTATTTTTATATAGTGGACAACAAAAGGCCAACAGCCGTGGAAATAATGAATTATTTATCGAGGCTTTAGACAAACAAGAGATTTGGCAGACTATCAAAATGATTTGTAATAATATCGATTATTGAGCGATTAACATTTCTAACCTACAAAAAAAATCCCTATTTTTTCCTTTGAGCCACCCACAGTCTTGTTTAAGAAAACTTAAACCATCACAAAATTTAGCTTAAAGTAACTGTGCGTGACATGTATTTTTCGAAAAATTTCAAATTTCTTACGGGATGATCAATGTTAATATGCATTTAGAGTTATTATTTAATTAAGAAAACAAAATCAAAATATCAAACTAGAGTCCCCGTTGGACTAAAAACAAGTCTTTCAGAACTACATGTACATTTCGCAAAACATAAAGGTGGAGGTAGGCTTATTTACATGAGAGCAGCGTAGATCGATGAAATTTCAGTTGATCATATCTTTGTAAACACCGAACAGAACTGATCCATTTTTTAACTAATATTCCCACTTAAGATTCAATTTTAAAATATTGTGGTTTGCAACGGATTCCTTAAATCACGCTCAGAGACTTTATTAACTATTAAATCAATATGATTGGAAAGATAGCAAACTACCGCCCCCGCCCCCTAATTTTCGACAGTGCCCTTTTTTACTACTGAAAGTGCCTTTCAACTAGCCTTTTTGCTCGATTTTGAGGCTCTTTTCTACGATTTCCGAACGTTTAGACGAAAATATCAGCCAAATAGCTCTTGAATTGGCTACAGATGCAAGGAAATGACGGATAATTTTCTTGGGGCCCCTACCCCCTCTCAGCGGCGTGCCCTCAGTGCCTTGGCGCCCCCCCCCCTTTTCAAAATTCCTAGATCCCCCCCTGTACCCAGCATTGAATTATTTGAATGCAAATTGCCCGGTATATCGTTTATTTTCACTACAGTTTTAGAATTTAGCACGTAAAACGTAACAATGTGGTAAGTAAATATAAGGTAAGTATTTTTTGTTGAAAGTAATTAATATCAAAAGAACCATAAGTACTCAGATTTAAAAGATTTTCGAAGCTAAACAGCTATGTCACATGAACGCCAGAATAACCATTTAAACTCAACCATCGTCAGGGTGTAAATTTATAAGGACTTTTAAAATAGGATGAAAATTATGACACCAAGAGGGTCCACGAGCTTTCGTTCAATCAGGAAGTTATGGTTCGATATGCGCAAATATCGAAAGGAATCGAGAACTTTGGCATTTTAATCGAGAACTTTGGAATTTGTACACGCGTTTTAAATAAAAGTTTCATCTAAATCTGATCAAAACTGTTATCCCAAAACTGACTATCGAAGCTAAACAACTACGGTACATGAACACCAGAATAACCATTCAAACTCAACCATCATCAGGGTGTAACTTATAGAGGGGCCACAACCTTGATATTAATATTAAAAACTTGAAGACTATTTGCGCACAGCGCGTGGCCATTGTGTCCAGGCGTTTCCATATAATTTTCACGAAATTCGAACTCAACCATCATTATGGTGCAATGGTGACAAATTCGAACGATTTTTAAAATCGAATAAAATTGTGATCTCTAGTGAGACCACAAACTAAAGACATGATTTTTCGTACAACCAGAGTCATAATTAATCATGAAATAATGGTCCGATATATGCCAATATCGAAAGGAACCGAGATCTTTGGGAGACGATAATATACGTCCTCATGAAAATGTGGGCGTATAAAAAATATTAAATATTGCGTTAGTAATGATTAACGCAATCCACAGTACTTTTATTTTACAAAATTACGGTCTAAATTTTATTAATATCGATCAAATAATTATTGTAATAATAATTCTGTCTGTTATATTTTCGTATCGGGGAGGGTGGGGGGGGGTCTTGTATAGCCAATATATGTAGTCTCTCCACTGACACACAGTATATGGTTTTGACTTTTTGGATATGTGAACAACTGGCTTGATGTGTCTTCAACTGTGGCTCCCTGGGTTTGGCGACTCTGTCTCTTCTTAAAACAATTGCTTTGCAACAATTAATTGTGCAATTGGTTTGGACACGTAGACAATAGCCTCTATTACTTCTTTTATAACGTAATGATAAATTAATGCTACGTGTATATGTATATAAATTCCATTATAAACAAAATATGTTATGTAAGTATTTATTTATTTACAATATACAGAGAAAAATGAAATAACCATTTGCTATTAAAATTAGAAAACGGACATTTCACTATTAGAATTAGAGAAACTACTTTTCACTGCTAAAATTAGTGAAAGGGCCTCTAACTATAAAACAGAGAGAGAGAGAAAACCTTTATTTTTAAGATAAGAGAACAAATCTTTCAAAGTTAAGACAATGCCATTTACTGTTAAAATGAAAGAAAGAACACTTCGTTGTTAAAATGACAGAAAACTCTGTCACTGTACATTACAGAAATAAATTTTCGCTCTCATAATTACAGAAAAAACCTTTTACAATGAAAAGTAAAGAAAAAATCTCTAATTTAAATTTAGAATTAAGCAACAAATTTTCATTATTACAAATAGAGGAACAAACTTCTACCATTAAAATTACAGAAAGAACCGCTAATCTGCCTATTATAATTACAGATATGATTGCTAATCTACCTATTAAAATTACAGAAAGAACCGCTAATCTGCCTATTATAATTATAGATATGATTGCTAATCTACCTATCAAAACTACAGAACGAACATTTAACAATTAATATAAAATAAAAAGTCTTTGACTATTAAAATTACAGAAAGAATGTATCAACTGTCGGATATGAAACACTTTTAACGACCGGCAAATAAGGTAAATTAATTTAGCGTCACAATACGAGCGGGGTAGATAATAAAATGAATAATATGAAAATTTCATTCAAATCACTCTATTAGCATTTGAATGTTCGACAAGACGTATGCCATAACTTCAACTACCGTACTGTTTGTTCGAAGTTAAGTCTCGCTCTTCTATTTTTAAATTAAATGAAAATATGGCTGAAACTCGTTCTAATCTATTTAAAGGACAATATTGGTGCCAGTCATTATCACATTATGTGATAGAACTGATTAAACACTTTCCAAATATAATATTAACACAGAGATCATCGCTACCATAGAGGAGTAATAAAGGATTCATGAATCGGAAGTGACGAACGCCAAAGGAAAACACGAGTTATCTCTCTATGTGAATGACTGAAGTGACGAGTGATGACAGATAAACGGCCGAATTTCTGCTCACTAATAATTCCTTCTAAGACAAAAAGTTGTTATATGGGACCGCAAGAGGTTATCTGACGATACAATAAAGTAATTAAGTGTCATAAGATAAGAGAACACGGGGAAAATAGAAATACTCCGTACAGCCCCTTGTTTTTATTCATTCGATAGGGGAGACAGGGGCACATTGAACCACTTTGTTCACATACGTTTGTCCTCATTTCATATCAAATGTTTTTATTATAAGATCTCTTTATTTCATGATAAAAATTTTAAAAGAAAATCAATATGCCCTCTTATATGGATCAAACCCCGGTTTATCTGGATTGTATAGATTAGACATATATGAACTTAAGTACAACAATATCCTAGGCTAAGAAGTTAACATATATGGAAAATTTTTCTCTTTTAAGCGCTTTTTTGAAAAATCCACTGCCTAAGAAAATAATTTACAGCATGTGGCTTATTGATGGAGAAATGGGTCTAAGAAGTTATCTCACTTCTGTATAGTGTTGGGTTGTATAGTATTATTTATAAAAGATATATCCATTGTGGTTCAAGGTGTCCCGGTCTCCCCTACCTTATAAAAACATGGTAATGCACGGACTTTTAATCTGTTTTTCTTTCCTGTTCTCTCATCTAGTGGCAGTCAATTATTTTTATGAATTGTAAGATATTCTCTCACAGTGTCACACAGCAACTTTAGGGAATTATTAGTGAGCAGATATTCGCCCATGTATCTGTTATCACTAGTCACTTCGGTTAGTTATATAGAGGGATAACTCGTGTTTTCCTTTGGCGTTCGTCACTTCCGATTCATGAATCCTTTATTACTCCTCTAAAGTAGCGATGATCTCTGTGATAATATTATATTTGGAAAGTGTTTGATCAGTTCTATCACATATGTGATAATGACTGGCACCAATACTGTCCTTTAATATCGGAGAAATCCGATACCATCGAGAGTTGCTTATGGTATAGATCAGTTACTTAATGTCTAATTAATAATAAAGGCCAAAAGAAATACCGGCCTACAATAGACAAACATTAACTCCTGAATGTATGTTAAAGTAAATTCTAATTTTATAGAATTGTTTGAATCATATGTTTAAGAATGACTTAAAATTACTTAACTCAATTTTGCAATAAAATTTCCAGTAAACTGCACAATCAGTTTGTAAGCACCAAACACAATCTGTCACAGTGTTTCGGTTCTCGGGAAATTTCTTTACTTTGCTGTTGAACTTTTTATTACTTGTTTAATTTTTTCTTGAAAAGTATTACCTATTAATATATTTTTTAAAAAAATAATTAGGTGATTACCCCTTTCTGTTGATTATTTTACATGATAACATGGTATTTACTTTATTCATACACGGAGAATATTGAAAACTTTCTCTTTGATCAACTTATGATAGTACTATCATAGATTTTAAACTGAATTCAATAGAGTCACATGAAACGATAACGCCATTATAGAAGCGCGTGCCATTGTGCGGTGTATCTCTGTCGTTAATTGTAATAGTATTACTGGTCATTTGTTCGTTTGTAGAAAATCTAATAAAGACGAACATAGAGTAATATGACGGCTAATTAACATTATATAATACACATCTGTTTGGCATCACGATGACTCTTATTTGACCCGTCAAACACTAGAAACAGACTTCATTAAGCGCTCTTACCCTGCCAATATAAATAGTTTTACTTACTAGAAAAGATTTACCTTGAACTCATATTCTGACGTAAGCACACACATATCTAAACGCTTTTTGATTGGGGATTTTGACAATTTCTTCGTTTAATGGCACATAATTCTGGTAACGTTTAAAGATGGCGTTCACAGTTCAGTTATTGACCGACGGATCGAAGGACAGGGTGGTGGGGTGTAAAAATTTACGGAGCTCTGTCGATTGAAATTTCAGAATACTCCCCATTATGAAAATGGAAATTATTCACGAAGTGATCACATAGCCTATCCTTTCAAAGTTTGTCGATTGTATTTCCGTTCATAGTTAGCTTTAAAACACATGTGAACACAATACATGAAAACGAACAATTTGCAATCTTTTAAAAATTAAAAGGTTTAACGTCCTACTGATCTCCTCTGACTATGTTAAATGGGGTGGGATGCATAGACCATATAGTGTGCTATTTTGCCCGAACAGCGTCGCTATGGCTTAGTTTTACATGGAATTCGAACCGCCAATGTGTCTCTTACGTGTAGACGAGCAGTTGGATTGTCTTTAATTCGAACGACTGACTATACGTTGTCCCATGTCAGTCCAACTGCCCTGCATCACTGACAAGGGACATTTGAACATAAGTAAGAATCCCATCCAATGCACGTGGAAACAATAAAGACTATTTAACAGCCTTTTCTCTGGATTTTAAGATAATCACGAATTTTGTCAATCACCAATCATGGAGTTATCTCCCTCAGTTGATCTATTAGGGCGCAAAGAAGCTTATCCTCATATATTTTAGTGGGGTTGGGTGGCTTAATGGTTAGCACGTGCGTGCTGTATAATAAAATCTGTCATTGAGTCATCTGGCGTGGTTTCAAATCCCCGGTTGTACGTGACAAGGAGGAGGATCGCCTGTCCAATGTCGTGGGTTTTCTCTGGGTCCTCCCACGCGCAAGCGAATTATTGAAATAGAATTAGTTCCGAAATGACCTAGTTTGTGATGTGTGGACGTTATACCCCATTTCTCTCTCGCGCTCATACATTTTCGGATTGGAGGTTGACTACACTAGTGACAGACCAGCGCGTACCCAATCAAACGACGACTACAATAATTTGGTTTAATGCGATAAAATTTCAACAAATTAACTAAATTAACTGAAAGAGTGATGAATAGGGTTTAACGTCATATTTTTCTACAAGACGATAACACCAATCACCATTACAGTAGATACATTAAAAAAATTCGTAGGTTTTTGTTTGTAACAAAATGTAACATATTTACGTTTTATTTTATGGTCTAATCTTAATCCATCTGGCTTCTGGAGAGAAGGGGAAAGCTTTTGTTTCTAACGTTCCACGTCGAAGTTATGGTAACAATTGTTCAGTAACTAGCTGTCAAAATTAATTATATAATACCTCATTAAGTCGCCTCCATTGAAGCGAGACAAATGAGGTGTGATAGACTGGTCGGTCATTGTTTACTTATTACCCCATTGGTTACGTAATCCCTAACTCCGATACGTGGGCATGTATTAACGCGAAACAATCGGCGCACGCGCAGAATAATGGTAGCCAAGGTTGACCCGAACATGACTTGATCTCTCTAACTAATTGCAAAGATCAGAATAAAACCTGATTATAATATTCAACCTAAACGAAAACTCTTTCAATTCGTTATTAACTACAGCATACGAAAACCTACATGTGCCAGCCCCGTCTTTAAACCAATCTTCCAACTCCTATTTCTGAGATAGTTACAAGTGACCGGCTGCTGACCACAACTACGTATTAATCCTGAGACGGGATTTAAAACGGCCGTGTGACCAATCACCTGTGGCTTTTTATAGTTTTGTTCAGCTTCAAGAAAAACTGACCAGTTACTCAACCACTCTGCTCTAGCACGGACTTCAAGTGTTCTGTACATCAGGTAGGTGATTCAATATCTATTATTTTGTAACCTCCTAAAGTCTTATGCGCGGGCTTTACGTAATACCGTTTGTTTTGCTGAATTACACATTAACGTAACTGTTTCACACTATCTCAAAATTTCGCCTTTCCGTGTAGTGTTACGTGAATTATTACGTAATTCAGGTAGTCGTCTGATCTGCTCGTGCAATGAACGAGCAAGTAATAAAATAAATAAACAATTGTTTACATCATATGGTTTATGGAATAGGTTCGGTAATCTATTAACGAGCTTATCTCCTCTGTTACGTTGCAGAATTTATATGATATAACTTTAATGGTGAAAATAACGGCCTCTATTTTTATTACATAGGTATGTTACATTGTCTAATGTTTATTATATAGAGATAATTTTATTACATATTGACATATATCTAACGCTATTATAAGTACTTGGGGAAAACATTTTTATAATTCACACTCAAACATTCATGCCATGCGTTTCAAATCTTGAAGGATATTTCACTCACAAGTTAACTGTGAAATTTGGATTATTAATTATGGCTACCATTGATTATAATGTGGCGGATTCTAGTAATAGATGAACATGTATTAGAAAATAACTTTTCGATTCTTGACATTTAGTTATCTTTATTGTTATTACATTTGGATGTTAGACTAATCTCAACACAAGTTACCGAAAATATCGTTGGCTTCTTGTTGCTCTTAAATGGTTTCTCTTTGTAAAAATTTTGACGAGATTTGGGATTATCAGTAATGTTAATCATTGACGTTTGTTTTATCAGCCCTTGATATGAATTTAGATATTGGTTGGATTATTGTTGCTTTTGATGTAAATAAATTTCTTAATAGTAGTACATATTCATATTGTTTAGCCAGACAAATGTTTTGGGCGTTTTATTTCGTGTAAAATTATGAAACATACTTCCATGCTACTACATATTTTATTTTAGAAAATCCATGTCATATGAAAACGTTAAGAGAACACTGTTCGAAATGTCGCCTAAATAAATTAGTAATGGTTCTTCCATTGTGTTATAGTTTATTGCTCTTTCCAGTTACTTAATGCCCCTTTAAGATTAATGCTCATAACCTTTGATAGTTTTGGGAAATATTGATATTCAAAACACTATTATTCATATTCAACAAATACTTTTTTAGAAATATGAAATATTGATGAATATCTATAAAGTATGCTTTGAAACAATGGAGGCGAAATAAAGACGTAACTTATTCCAAGAACATAACAGTGAAGAACGCTCAAAACGTTCCTTGATATTCGAAGGATTGAAATTTCGTTTCATATAGTATTTAAAGAATTTCATTTTCTTGTCAGTCGTAGTGAAATAAAGATAAAAGACCCGTGGGTAATTTTCGAGGTTGAATCCCCCCCCCTCCCCCGAACCAACTGAACTTTCACATTTATGTTGGCTTTTTTTTAAGTCAACAAATATATTTAAAACTTTTTCAAAGTACTTATTTAATTAAAATATATTTTAATGCTGATAACGATTGTCAATTACTTATTTGATTAAAATACATTTTAATGTTGACTGTCAATTGCTTTAATTAAAATATACATGTATTTTAATGCTGATAACCATTGTTAATTATTTATTTAATTAAAATATATTTTAATGCTGATAACGATTGAATAGAAAATGAAACAAAAACAATGAAAAAAATAAATAAATGAAGATGGAGTAGAATCTCAAATAATTTGAAAAAAAAAAGTTATCAAAATTTATAAAAAAAATTTTTTTATAACTCGACCCTTAGATACATACATACATATTTCTGAGATGAAACATCAAGGAAATAGTATCATTTCAACGAGAGTGTATTTAAGTGCTAATTATCTTATTATTGTGTGAATGGGGGTTAAATTGTGGGATAGTCTAAAAGAAACATCTGTATTTAATAAAGGCATTTAAGCTGTCCTCGGGGGCCCAACAACTAAACCTTATTATAGTAAGGAGCGCCTCCCTAAGAATGTCTGTCCCCTTTCTGACCCGTCACTCGTTCCGTTCAAACTTGGGATTGTCGAGATCATCTTTATCAATGGCGCTATATCTTATATACACGTATTTGTCGTTAGAGGAGGATTTTTACTAAAAGTGTTAAGGTTTCGTTTCGTCCGATATCAAAACTTCAGAAGGGGAAATGTATTGTAAATGGATGATCTAGACAAAAGGCAAAATTATACATGACCATAAACTGATACAAAACACAGCCCCTCAAACCCGTTATTATGAGGACATAAAGATTTCAAACAGGACTGGACATTGGTAAACATGTTCAGAATTAGAGTCTATGAACGTTTTTTGTTGGATCATTATAATCCCTCGAAACTGCAACATTGGGAAAATTGAATGTGTAAAAGTAATAAACGTCCATTTAATGTTTATAACGATATGACGAATTGAAGATTTTGCCAACCTCCGGCATCCACAGTAAACGATATAGGACATATCCAACACAAGCCAAATCTCAATTACGAGTTTCGCTGATATCTTTTGATGTGTCTCTGCGAATGAATAGGAAGAGTATGTACCGTTGACAATTTGTTTTCTTTATTAAATGTTCAATATTAAATTTAAGAACATTTTAAAGAATAAAGTTGTGGCAAATTTTCCTAAAAATGTAAATCAAGAAGAGATACTTTAAAGCTTTGATTTGGGCATTTCAAAAAATATTTAAATTCGACTGTTAGTAGAAACGACTTCAGCTACTTTAAAGTTTCTATAAAATAGTTGTTCATCAACAAATACCAAGACAGAAAAAAAAATGTGTTAGGTTTCATCAAGATATAAAACAGGAAAAAAAGTAGTTAATAATTTTAAATCTGTATTATAATAACACATGAAATATATTTATCTCATTTTTACAATTAATTTCTTGTTTTTTAAACATACTCTGTTGAAACTAAATAATGCATTTAATCAATTGGAGAAAAATCTGAATCATGCAGTTCTTAATTGTTTTTGAGTTTATTCCAGGGTTCGACTTGTAATTATTTGAAAATAAGTATCAAATTTATAGAAGCGAGAACCTTTACAAACTGTATCTTAATTTTATTTGAGAAGGAAGTCCTGCTGAGATATATTATTTTAACAACTACCTGGAACCAATTACAATTTTCATTGCAGTTAACACTTGAGAGACCTTTCCAGTTGATAAAATTAACCCGTGTATATTATTAACGGTCTAAAGTAAACTCGAGACGCATCTATGACTTAACAAATTGAACGCAATTACATCCTTCTGAATTAAACATAATGACTGAACATGAAGCTAATAAAACTCGTATTAAAACTTTTAACAACGAGGTTTTAATTTCAAATTTATTTGTTCGGGTATGAATGTGACTTTATCACAAAGATATGTTCCCATTATGCTTGTCGTTTATAGACGTCATTAACCTGTGGTGCCGGTGACCGATTCTTAATAAAGTCTTTGTTTTTACGCTTAAATGTTTTCATAGATTTCTAATCATGAAGGAATAGCATACCTGTACATACATACATACGGATATAAACTGAGGAATTCGTTTCGTAAAAATAACATAGCTGTACATAAAGAATCTGATATAAACTGAGGAATTCGTAAAAATTAGCAATTGCCAATAAAGTTAAAACCAAAGATTGTAACTAAATGCAATCAACTCATTTGACATCTAATAAACTGGTTATGTAATATTTGATGGAATCTGCAGTAATCTGGCGGGGGGGGGGTAGTGTTTTATGCACAATATTTGACTTTGGGCGAAAGGCGTCGAGATGTTTTCTTGAACTGTGTAATATGCTAAAGAAGTTTAATATATGTAATCCCCCACCCATCCATTAATTATTTTCTTATTAATTCGTTAACTGAAAGAAAAATATGGATACATGACGAACATATCCACCCTCAACTACGACACTAGCAGGATAAAAAAAAATACCCGTCGAAGACAATGGGTTTGTTCTTTGAGGTGTACGCATGGTTGGTGATTGGGTTTATTTTTCGGTGGCGATTTGTCAGAGGTTGTTTTTATGTTGTCCAGTTGTGTAGATGTATAAGATACTTACTTATCGCTATTTACATTATGATTAAGGAATGGAGCGTACTGAGGTCACCAAGATAAACTCTAATGTGTACAACTTCCTTCCGACATGTATCATGTTCTATCTATAGCCGGGCAACCTTGAGATAATGGAATTGAATGGATTTAACACATGCTATTTTTTAAATTTTATTTTACTATAGTTTCGTCCGCAAGGAATTACTACCCTTGCTTCTTCTAGCAGAAAAGTATGTTTTTTTTTAAATGCACATAAAATGCTTGGAAGTGTTTTCGTCCCATGCCAGGGTTAGAATTTGAGACGTTTTAGTAAAGGTTTCATTGTCTTAACCACACGGCCATTTTAGCTCGTACGTTGTACCCCGCCAAAATTAATTATGAAATTAATTCCAGAAAATTGAACAGTTGATAATTCGTGAGATACCGGAGTGAAGCAGGGTGGTGCACTAAGACCATTCCTTTCTTTAAGTGAACATAAAGGTCCTCATTTTATAAAGAATACCGCTATTATTAGCATGAAGAAACAGGAGCAAGACAGGGAGTTGTACTTAAACCGTTCATTTTTCTAAAGAGAATAAATGAAATTACATGAAGAGTATAGATAATTCATTTATAACCACCCAAAGTATGAACAACATTTACTTTTATTCTGTTATATATGGACAATATCCCAGCTGAACATATAGACATAATACTAATTTGTTCAAATAAACTAAAATTACCCTTTATAAAGCTATGAATATTGTTGTTTGTCAGCAGTAATTGATCTATTTTCATATAAAACAAAATTATTTCACAGTACATGATCTATTACGTTCAGCCAACGCGACAAATCATTGGTATTTGTTTGTGACAATCAAAAGAGATTTGTACAAGTTGTGTTAAAATGATTAACCTATGTCTTCGATTATTGTCTCTTAAATACCGATGTTTAAAGAACAGATCAAAACCTGGATAGAAAACATACAAAGAATGTTGACGATCGAGCAAAGCACGTGGCGGAATCTTTAGAAAAGGAGCTACGGATTTAAAATGGCAAATAAATATGACCCACCCGTAACCCCACCTCTAACACTGTTTCTGTTTCATTTCATTTATATTCCATGCTTAATTAGACCAACCCAAGACCTGCTCCAACACGTAAATCATAAACTAATTCGTGCCAAATGGCCTTAAGATGTTTGTAATTAAGATATAAGTATAAACGAAAACCACTGATACGAAACCAAAAGGAATTACTTTAATTCAATGAACGAAGCGTGTTCAAATTTTCACCCCATGTCATCTGTACAGCCTTTATATGAGTATACTCGCTAACTACGTGATGTATAATTTAAAGTAATTTTTTTTACATTTAAATGTTTAGGAGTTGTCAAGACCTGTTAATGTCTGATCTTATTAGACAACCTTGACACAGCCATGTCCAAATACAATAGACATTATCACTCATGTTTTAAAACACAGCATATACAAAAATCGGAAACAATTAATAAATAGCACCGACATGAGACCTGTTTGGACGCCCAAAAAATAAAAAGAAATGAAAAAAACAATCCAGAGGACCGTTTAATAGAATAAAAGCTCTCTCTATCGGCAATGTCTTGCGAACATTTATATATGTAAAAATTCCTTTTAGTATATTTAATATGCTACGATTACTAAAATAGAACATGATGGTTAGTCCATCATGCTGGTAACATTATTTGACTAAACAAAAATAATAAAAAATTATATCTACCCCTTAAGTACAAACAAACTTTATTAGTCAAGAAATGAATAATCAAGCATTTCTGAATTTTGAGAACGTTCGTTCTAGATTCAGATAGGTTCGTAAGGCAGTTAAAACACGGTCACCGACAGCTTTGTAGTCTAGAACGTCAATATATATGGAGGACATCCATAAATCACATTCGCTCATTCCAGCAGCATTCAAACTTCTTCTTTTGTGTTTTTCAGAATGGAGCCCCAGATGTATGGCCACGACCAATCTTGGATGGGATCCTGCGATGGTCAATTTTTGCCCAAAATAGTTCAAAGACGAGCCAAGAGAAGCATACCTGATAACGACAAGGACGATAAATATTGGGAAAAGCGAAAACGAAATAACATGGCCGCTAAACGATCAAGAGAATGCAAACGTCAAGCAGAAACAGACATACGTAACAAAGTGTCATTTTTAGAAGAAGAAAACGCGTTATTGCGCAAAGAAATCAGCCTAATGAAAGCCAAGTTCGGTATTCCACCGGAACAAAGCATCTTATCCCAAGAGGACAGAACACAGTGCATGCATGATGTCAGAAGTAACCGACAGTTGACAGACAATGGCGCCAAATCTGAGAGTGAAGACGGTAGCGACAGTAGTATGATGTCACCTACAGGTGCCAGATATTCTCTTGGTGGAATGTCTAAATCAGTCAGTCCTTATGGTGATAGAATGAACGGTGAAATAAGAAGACAACAAGGCGTCCAAAGGCACAAGGGCGCCGATATGAATGGTGGCAATGGATACGAAGTATACGCCTCGTGGAGCCAACTACCAGCAGAAGCCTCCTACATTAATGCTCAAATGTACCAAAACGGCGAAGGAAAATATCCTCCTAGTACCCCACAAGAATTTATGGACAAACACGCCATGTTTTCTAACTATGAAAGATACGTGGCAGAAGAAGGGCAAACAAATCCTAGAGCGGGATACCAGTATTATGGCTACCAGCATCAACTTATGTATCCAGGTTCAACTTCCGTTCATACTCCAGCAGATTTAACACTCAACAGAAAATCTGACGAAAGAACGAGAGATGAGTGTCCGGAATTTATGGACAAATCGGAATTAAACGGAAGCATATCTGTTAATTCCAGCCCGTTAAAGCTACCAATTAAACCTGAATATTACAGTGAAGAAAAGGCAATGCTTCTAAAACATTCGGCACAACTTGCTGACAGCACCACAAATAACGCTTCACATCACAGTAACCAACCTAACTCACCCGATGGAGAATTTTACGGAAATGACGGAGTAAATCTAAAAGCCAAATTACAACATTTATCCTCACATTTTAACGAATTGAAGAAATGAATATATATAATTTCGAAGGCCACTCCCAAGAAATTATTCTCTACGGTATAGCATACTGTAGCGTTCAGTACCCGTTAGAAGCCCGAGATAAAATTTTGTGCTAGAACAATATTTAAGTATTTATATGATTCTCCTGTGGAAATTGTTTTTAGATGTTCGTCGTGAATATTAGTGATATAAAAGTGTTGCAGGGTAACAGACTTATGCTATATTGTGATGTTTTTGTTCAGTGTGATTATTATATAGCTAATTAGACTTATATACTTATCTTAGTTTACAAAATGTATAGTATAATACCAATCGACTACATTTCAAAACCGTATTTAAATTTATGTATATTTATAAAGTTTTTTTTAATTTATTGTTACGACTTATTAACTTTATAAAAACGTAGTTCCGACTCGGAAATCAGAACTTTGCAAAAAGTTCATTTACCAAAATTTAGTATATTGCCCATCGACCACATTTCAAAACCGTGTTTGAGTCTATGTACATGTATATTAAATAATGTTACGTTCTTTTTTAAATCGAAATAATTAGTTCCGACTGGGAAATCAGAAGCCTGCAAAAGTATTGGAGCATGCCTCTTCTATCGTTATGGTAAATCTTATTTTTCACGAGGGATTGATTTAAATTCACACAACTCCCAGTCAATGCGTCTTTACTGATAAATAATAAAATAAGAGCATGAATGAGATTAACATGTATACTGAAATTGGTTTCAAGACTCAATATTTTTAACTAAGTAATAATTCAATTTTAGTAGTTATAGTTTATGTTTTATAGGTGTTAACCAATGACTTTTAAAGATTATTTATTTTAGAATGTTATAAATGATAAACCTTTACATTTTTGTATAGAATATTTCAAAACTCATTAAGCCTGCTTTCATTTTCATAAAAGACATCTTGTTGTTAGGTGTATATGATTCCAGATTAAAAAAGTTGTTTTCTGTAGTTGTTTCTTCTTTTAACAAAAACAGAATTTAAAAGCTTGTATTATATGTGAGGCTCGACAGTGGCGTTTATGCCTATATCAATTTGCAAACTGATGGTTTGCGCACACACGCGACAGCGGTTTCTCGTCCCATCCGAAAGACCTCCCTTATCAGCCTCCGAACCGGACTTAAAAATTCCAGGAACAGATTCTTTTGCGCACACACCCGGAATTGAACCCTGAACATTCTAGTTCGTTTGATTGAACCACCGAAAAATTTGAGACAGGCGATATGAACCGTTAAATAAACTGTTTTGGCGATTACTTCCAACCAACCCAATATTTGTTAAAATTTGTAAATAAATCAGTTTTTCACATTTGACTTTTAATTGCATGCTTAAAGGTTGTTTTCTTTGGAGACACTCTTAAAACTGTGAATTATTATGTTAATGATGACCCACGGAGTTCCAGTATTCCGATACATGACAAACCACTCTCATCCTAACCCACAATCCACATATGACGTCATTAGACCATGCTCCAGTGGATGGAAAAAAACGCTTACCTGACAAAGCAATCGTTTTAGATCTAGTTGTACGCATTACCAAAATATGCAATGTAAGTTATGTTAGATAGAATATACCGACTTATTGGAGAGCCGAATATCATAATATCCAGGCCCGTAGCAAGAAGGGGGGGGGGGTGCAAGGTTTGGCTGCTTTGGCAACATGAGGCCAACGAGAAAGGGGTCCAATATCAGTATGGGTGCCACATAAAGCCGAGTTGGACGCCCATTTGGTTTCATGGATGCCTCGCCAATCGTGTCGTTGTATATGGGGCGCCCCCGCCCCCAAATGGTGAAGCACCTCAAATGACTCATATGATTTACACCACAGGTGATAGGGCACCCAAACCGGCTTGCTCTTTGGGGCGCCTAATCCCGGAGAGGCGCCCATAGTTACATGATTGGTGGGTCGCCTTATAATGACAATATATTGTCGGGTCGCACATAATGCCGAATAAGATAGTTGGACGCCCACGACTTGATCAATAGGGCGCCCAAAACGGCATAACTTGTGTGGTTTCTCATCCTGGAGGTGCGTCTGTATTGCCGAGATTGGTGGGCAGCAAGTTAAGCTATATCAGACCACTTACTTTTTTAAGGGACAGGAATAGCATGATAACGCCCTTGTGGTCGTCAAATTATCTAGGGGAGGTGGAGAAGCGTTTGTAACCGCGGAAATATTTTAGGGCATTTCTGTTTCTGCCCCTCTAGCGTTAATCGAGACCGTACGCTTATGGAGAGTACCCTAGACCCACGGTACCGGTCGCCGTTGACCGTCAAGTGTAGGTACATCGGCGCCCCAGAAGCTTTTGCAACCCTAACAATTTTGGGCTAGCTACGGGCCTGATATCAGGAAATCAATTTTATATACAGCTCTCTTCAGCATAATCAAGTTAAAGTATTGCATCAACGTTTAAAATCAATGAAATTAATGGTGACACTGCTTTTGTTAAGCTCAGATATTTCAAAGGGGTACAATTTCTAAACCGTTGTATACTGAATTCGATCTTTTTGATATACATGTAATATATAAACGTAAGATTAAAATCATATAAATTTACAAAATGTCCGCGTATCTCCTTGTTTTGGGGGTTTGTTTGCTGATCGGAAATTTATCGGGCTTTCAATGCGTTGCATTTTTTTTTAATTCCCCACACGTGATGGTACAAGCGTATGTCTATATTATAATGATTTATTTAATGCAACGGTTAATTGGTGCTTTCTACATATAGATGAAATTGGAGGACTAAACTGAACACATGGTTAATAACTATTGTGATTACCAGTTATGCTAATCAATAGAATTATATAACGGCCGCTAATGACGGGACTTGTTCTCTGCTTATTGTCTCCCATTCATTAATTGCTAACTGATTATCTTAACTTAATACACACTGGTATACGATGATGTAATACCAAATATCGATCTTTCATATATTTATCAGATCAATAACCTGTATGTCTTAATTAGGAAATCTCATATGCATTAACCTTATATTTACACCCAGGGATCGAAGAGGAAGCTCATATTGTCCCACTGTCCCTTTTGTTTGCTGCAGGTTTCAGAATTGATAGTATAAAAACTATAAAAAAACATACGCATTAAGATGGAATTGATAATCGCCCGTAGAATTAAGTTGCTAAACTACTCAACCTGGTTATATGTATCAATCGCAGAAACGGTTGTGGATTACCCATGGCACATCCGCACAAGAGCCCCAAGAAAGTTAGAATACCAATTTTCCTTTTATTTTAAAGAACTTCAAACTTCATGTAGACTTCCAAGTAAGTGCGCCAGGGCCCCCATCCGTCTCAACAGGTTTATTATGGTGTTGATCTCGGAATTGATCTCAGACTTCCTGTGTGTAAGCGAAAAAGAAATTCCGACATTTCTATAACAACAATCGCCACTTTCTATATAGTGATTTATTACAGTTATAGCTAGATAGTGGGAAATCTAGTTTTCTCTCCACTCCACTTCTTTATACTTCGTCCATCTGATATGTTTTCCAATGTAGACAAATATAATAAGATTATGATAAAGAAGCTTAGCTGCTGTCACGGCATTTTTGATACCAGGTTCCGGATTCAATGCCGGTGTTGAGGCGTGAGTGATGGGTGGGTGATTGAGAGAGGGGGGGCTGAAAACCGAGATCCACGGATACCGCATCAATGTCACAAATTGTCTACAATTGCGTGTTGAAAACAATACATTGAGTATACCAATAGTAACCTCTTTCGGATAGGACAAAAATGCTGAGATCCCGTGTACACGTTGGCGTGCACGAAAAGAATCCGTATAGGCTATTAAGTGTTTTAATTACACGAAGACGCTGTCCGGCCAATATTTCTTTCATAGTAGACTAACCCGTCCTGGCGTACATTTTATTAACCCCATAGGTAGTGATTTGTAAATGCCATTGTTTCCTTATAGAAAATTCCAAGTCCTTTAAAACAGTTCATCACTTTAACGTTTAAAATCTTGTTGTGCATGGATGACTTTCCCTAGATAAAACTTACCTGAATAGGGAAAGTAGAGCCAGCAGCAACACTGAACAAAACAATTTAAACATTTAAAGAATAATACATGATATCAAACTTTAAAATACAAATTATACAAATTTATATGCATTGTTAATTTTAATAAATGGAATGGTTGTGCAGGTCCCTGTTCCCTTTATTTTTATTTTTAACTAATATCATTATATTAAATCAGGCAGAACCGCCATACTGTCTTGCAACAATAATAGTTCCTTCCTGGGTAACTATAAGTGCGTATATAATTTATTCTAATATTATTTCCTAAAGTGACTCTGATACTTTTATTCGTATTATTAATAGCCAGCTGCCCAAAACCCCTTTCACTATTAGTTTTATTGTCTTCATTTAGCCTATTCTTCTTGTGAATAGTGTTGCCTGTGCAACCTCGTGGGTTTTCTCCTGTTCCCCCACTTTTAAAGACCCCTATTATTGAAATAAAATTGAAACATGTAGTAGTCACGAAATGACCTAGTTTGTATAGAGTGGGCGTTAAGCCCCATCTCTCTCTTATAAATTCACGTGGTTGCTTGCTAAAAAAACGGTCATGATACAGGGCATGCTATTGCAAGGGGGGCTACTCCATTTAAGCGATAATACTAAATTAATGATTTGACCATAGATCATTATAGTGGGGATCTAGAATCAAAGGAAAGGTTTTGAATTTACACTTTGTGTCAGGTTTTTGCGAATATACGTGATCTTAAGATGACTGAAAAGAAAGTAGCCTATGTGCAAAATATACACAAAAGTTAATTATACTACTATATTTGAATACATTGTTTGTTAATGTAGACCATAAAAAGAACGTTGTATAAAGTTGCACACCATGTTTGCTGAATAAAATTGCAGCTTGAACATATTTTGGAAATAAAATGGGTTGTTGAAGTAATAAAATGTACCATAAACAAGTAAAAGTCCTGTGAAGTTCTTTAAAACATTGTTTGTTTTTGACAGCTTATTATATATTTTGTGGTGCCGGCGAGTTAAATTATTTCTAACCCGATACGTATATTATAATTCATTGCTCAGGTATACTTTTGAGCAAGGTATGTATTGCTACATCCATATGATAGAAAGCGTTCAGAACCTCAGTCCAATGATCATTAATTGGGGAAAAGTTGGAGTTGGTGGTCTCTATCCGAATCGCGACTGTAAGGGGAGTTAATCCAATCTAAATTAACAAGATGGCTGCGCCCATGGTTGTAAACATTATTACATGATCGACATGTGGAAGATAAAATAAAAAGATAAAATGTTGACCCCAGCGTTTGAAATACATCAAGACAATGATTTTTTGTTTTTCTACATTAAAGCACCCTACACAAAGATTTCAGATACTGAAATATTCATAGAAGACAATGAATTCAAGTTTTTTTCTAAACCCTATTTTTTACGATTGAATTTGCCTGGGCAATTGATTGAAGATGGGAGAGAAACGGCAATTTATGATTCAAATAAAGGTAGGCCAGTAGACTAGTCTTATTTTTATGGTTGGTACACGAACAAGGCAGGGTAACAGCTAGTGAACTGTCATGCCTCATCATGGGTGGTCAAATCAGTTGAAAAAACTGCTACTAGTAGTAGCCTACTGTATACCTTTTCTGGGTGGTTGCATGGCCGCATCGGCGAATGGTTAACGTGTGCAAGGTGTATCATAAGGATAAGTCTGTTATTAAATCAATGGGCTTGGTTTTGATTCCCCGGTTGTACGTGACATGGAGAAGGGTCACCTGTAGTTCAGCTGTGAACGTCGGTCTCATTACACTCACCCTGAACGTTCAGTGACTGGTCCATTCAATCAATGTCGAAAATAATTTGAAAACCAGTCAATTTTACTGGGCAACTTTTCACTGCGAAACATCGGAGTGTCAATCCGTGTGGATGTCTGTACAATGTAAACAAACATCTAAGTGAGAAAATAAGACCTTGCTTACCTCGCTAGAGTCAGTATGAGCGAAACAACACGCTGTTTAAAATACGTCCCCTCCTATCAAGTTACCCTTTCGCCACCATAACACAGCGTGCTATGATGCTCATACTGACTCTAGCGAAATAAGCAAGGTCTTATTTTCTCACTGAGATGTTCGTTTACATTGTACAAGAGTCCACACGGAGTGACACCCATCGTTTAGCAGTGAAAAGTTGCCCAGTAAAATTAGTGGTCAAATTGTTTTTGACATTGATTGAATGGGCCAGTCCCCGAACGTTCAGGGTAAGTGTAATGAGACCGACGTTCAGAGCTGAACTAGGTCACCTGCTGTTCAACCTCCTGGGTTTTCTCAAGGTCCTCCTGTTTCTTCCCCCAGAGCCAGAGCTAAAAGACTCCTACGCGCAAGCGAATTATCTAAATAAAACTGAACCGTGTGTTAGTCCCCAAATGACATGAAAATCAGGTCTATGTACATGTATAACCCAAATCCTAACTCTAGCACTGTATACCATGCTTCCTAATTGTTTACTTTTAAATGCACGTCTTCGACATTAGCCCAGTTTAGGTGCACAACAGTAGGACGCTAAACCCTATTTCATTTACCTGAAATGGTAGTTTCCATTGTTTTTAATTTAACTGAATTCAACGTGGTTATGCCACCCAGCTGATAAATATACCCGAGAACAATTAGTTTTTTGTTTAAATCAGTCGGAAAATAATGCATTTTTCAAGGACATTAGAAAAGATTTGCCATGGTGAAACTCAAAGGTACCAATCATTGCTAAAAATAAAGAGATCAGATTTGCTCAAAAGTGTTTTCTCATATCTACTAAATCTACTCTAGGAGCCACGGTGGCTCAGTGACTAAGCTGTAATACCCTAGCTCTTTAATAGTCGCATGTGTCAGGTTTACTCCTGATGTTGGCTGAGAGAGTTGTCTAGTCCTTCCTATATGACAAAAAACCTTGGTCCCATGTACACATTAGCATGCACGTAAAAGAACCATTGACAGTTGGAATTTTATGTCAATAAAGAGATGCCCCTCGATTTCAAGTTAATTATAAACCCTTTTCTTTATATTTTGCAGGACATATCACCATCAAAGTACCTAAAAAGACACAGGGAGAAGTATTTGAAGGGCTGGACATGCTGACAAAATTGTTGGCCCCCAAAGGAGATAGAGCAGCAACAGAACCTTTAATAGAAGTATTAGGTACGTTGTAATAAAACTATATTATAACAATAAGTGCAGGTGAACCGCACCACAGACAAACAAATACGTAAGAAAAACCTATGAACTGAACAGGACACACAGACACTACAAACAATAAAAGCACATATCAGATTATATAAATTGACGCAGAGTCTAGCTGTAAGCTTCTTAATCCTGTCAAAATACAAACTTTACTTAAAATCAAAAATTACAAATATTGATTTACAAGAAGGGTGATAGTCTGACGTCTTGGGCGAGAATGTCTAAAAATCTAATTATCCAGAACGAATTTTGGAAAATGCTAATTGCCACTAAAGTGGTAAGGACATCCCTCTCTGATGTTTTTAATGCATTGGAAAAACCAGCAATTCGAATCTATACTTACAGTTTTGTCAAGTGTTTTTAGCAGTATACTGATAAGTTGTTTCATCAGGTCATGTCATGGGGTATTTAATAAACTGTTTCTGTCAGTAAAATTTATTAGAAACTATGATTTATAGTGGGTGTTTTTTAAAGTGCTGTTAATGTTTGATAAGTCAAGCGGTTAAACTTTATTGAAATATAGAGTTGCAGATTATTAATTTATGAGTGTAACGCTCTAAAGAAATTCATTTTCAAAACATTTTTCTAGAAAACCTAATTATTAACAGGAAGTTTGGGTGACTTTGCTTACATGAAGTATCTTTTATATCTTGGCATGGCAACCTACTTTTATAACATCTTTATTATCTGATTATTTTTTATTGACAGGATCTGATGCTGACTGTCCACCAGGTTGTATTTTAGATGATAATGAGATTGATTGGTATATAGAACAAAAACCATATGAAGAACCTAACATCATTAATACTTCATATAAATATGGTTTTGCTGGCCAGAAATCTGGTATTTTTAGTCGTCTTGCCAATGAACTTAAACATCTAGTAGATGTAAATGATCCCGATAACTTATCTCCAGTTGATCGTCTTAAACAAAGACAGGATGTAGAAGATAATAAATTTGATGATGATCATTATTTAGCTGATTTATATCAAGATGATGTCATGAAAACTATTTTGGCCTATCAACCTGATTGGAATAGGTCTGAATCCAGCAATGATAATGTGAAAGTAGATCATGCAGACATTATTTGTTTTAATGATGATCAAAAGGAGAGAATGAGAAATTTACCAAAAAAGGAATACGTTATTGATAAAGAAGTTTTACCATCAGTATATCTTAGTCTTGTTGATCTTATTTATTCCTATTGTTATAATCATAGAATAACAGAAGGGGATGATAACGTAGAATCAGGATGGAATATCTGTAAATTGAGTTCAACTCTATCCTGGTTTGTAGTGGACACAAATCCTAGAGATGTAATAATCACGAACATTAGACGAAGCTTGTGTTTTCCACTGCACCGGCACTGGCAACTTGCAATTAAAGTTTTGGAAGATACACAGAAACTGTTTGAACTTGGCAAAAGGCAGATATTAAAATGTTTATTAGAAATTCATCAATTGTTTCATGATTGCGATTCGAGATATATCTTGAATGATATCTATATTACTGACTATTGTGTCTGGCTCCAGTCAGCTAGTGATGAAAAATTAAAATCATTAGCGAAAGCTCTCAAAGACTTAAACATAAAGAAAATAGATGTTAAATTGAACTTGGAGGAACTTGAGGCTGCTGCGAAGGTGGCCATGGAAGAAGATGTTTCAAATCATTTAGAAAAATTAACTGTTGCTGATAGTGATGATGAGAGTACAGAAAGCAGTGATGAAGACACTACTGGTAGCAGCTACACAGATTCCAGTGAAGAAAGCACACAAACAGATGATGCAAGTGAAGGAGAAAATGAAAGTACTAAATCTAAAACTATTTCTGTATCTAGTAAATGATGTGCAAAAGGAATCATTTGAAAATAGTGAGAAATATATTAATGTTGATGGGTCAACCATCAAACAGTGACTGACAGTTTAAATGAATAAGTTGGTAATATGAAATAAATACCTTAAACATAAATACATAATCATCCAAACAGCGTTTTAACTTGTGGACCCTCTAGAGGTCACAATTGGTTCGAAATTGTGTGACGATAATGACAGCTTCTGGTAGAGAAATCGTGTAAAAGTATGTAATACCAAGGTTGTGGACACTCTAGAGGTCACAATTTTTATCCGAAATTGATGAAACTTCAAATAAAAGTTTAAATTCCAAGGATCACAGTTCCTTTTAATATTGCCACATATAGAGCCGTAACTTCATGGATTATGGCTTCTAATTGTGCGTAAATTTGTGTTACCAGTGTCTTGAATAATCAAAGATAATCCTGACTTTAGACAGGGTATAACAGGAGTGAGGTCTCAACCTGTGGGGAAAGAAACAAAACAGATGACATTAGATTTAGGTTTTATTGAACTGGCTGGCTGGGTGACAAACACAATGCACTCTTGGAAAGAATTGTCTAGTAACAAATTTGTCTCAATTACAATAAACATTTTATATCATGAACACTCATATCAATAATCTATTCTAGGCTTAAGGCCTGTGTCAAAATCAAACTAATTAGCATATTACCAATTAAATTAATGTATTGTTGGAAAATGAATAGCATGAATGTGATATTTTGGGCCAATTAAAACATACTAGTAATAGTACTAAACTATGGCACCTATATTAATAACTTATATTAGTTATGTTGCATGGCTAGGCCTAATGTTACAAAGATGGCTGCCATGACAAAAACAAATGTGCTTTGTAAGATTTCTAGGCATTTCAACTAAGACTGCTCATTTCTTAATATACTGACTATAGAAATATCAATAAAAATTACCGGGGAATTCTCGTATTTAAGCCGTGGGCTTAATTTCGAATTTGACCATATCAGTGATAAAAACGTTTCTTCTGAAATTAAGCCCAGGGCTAAAATGGCCTTAATAACGGGAGGGCTTGAATATAAGTATTCCCAATACCATGACTACTTTTTAGCTCTTTTGATACAAGTAATAGTGTTGGAAACTAAATAATTACCTGTGTAGAAAGAAAAAAAAAAAGATGAAATTAGATTTAGGTTTAATTGAGCTGTGACAAACACAATGCACCCTGGGAAAGAATTATATCCCCTTATCAAACCTTGCAAAACTGTAGAGATCACATTTTTTTATCTGATGTAGATGCCGCTTGGAATATATGTTCATATCGAAAAGATTTTAGTTCCTTTTTGATATTGTCTTATGTTGGACCCTTAACATCCAGGATTATGGACCCTGGTTATACGGAAAATCAAAATTGCGTTTTTAGCTTGTTCTCTGTTAATCTCTTGAAAAATGTGGACATATTTGCATGGCAACCGCTTGTACAGTGATAAGGTATATTTTGCCAACCCCACATTTTTCCAGCAATACTTTTGATGTATATGTAGGCCTACTCATTCATCACTGAATACTTGACACCTTTAGATTCACCACCTCACGATATTGAAAGTTTGGAAATGGCAGTAGTTACCACCCCAAATAATTGCCAAGCTGCTTCCTCCTCACTATTCAAACAGTATTGCAGGTATATTCCCACAGAAATACTAGAAAATGACACTCAAGATGCATTGAAACAGAATATTGAAACAAGTCTTATGTTTGAAACATTCATTTTAATTTCTTGATATTTTAAAAATAGACAATAGAATAACCCCATGAAGAACCTGTTACTTATCGTTAGCCCTATAGTGTGTGGTAGTCCACTTCTTATTTTATGTGAAAGGAATACTTGCTATATTGGGTGATTAGTGTTTTTATTGTTTTTATTCCATACAATATTAATTAAATACGATGCATATTTTAAATGTGCTATTACTATTGAATTAATTTCTTTCTTTTACAAAAGCACACTCAGAGCACTAATATATGTAGAAGGTTTTAAAATAAATCAGTTTTTTTCAAATAATGACTGAAGTGTTGACTGTAGTTGCAGGCTTCTTTATTCATCTATCTAATGCTATTAAGTCGTACTACAATACATAAAATGTGATGGAATGAAAAGATAAGCTGGACTTTTTCTATTGAATAAACCACAAAAGTTGGTGAAACAAATATCCTCCATCGGCTGTTTTAAATCTCAACACAATAAATTCTTTTTTCAAAACCCTGGTCTGTTAAATAATCAGTGAATATCACAACCAACTGCACTGTTCTTCAATATAAACACGGGTTAAAAATGATGATGGGAGAAAATAGACAAGTATTCTGTTTTGTTTTGGGATTGTTTTTTATTTTTTTTAATTGTTGAAAAACAAATATGAAAATGTGTATTGCATGTAGATAATCTTAAATTATCATTTATTATTTGATTTGAGAGACATATTTATTGCGGATCACGGTTTTGATCCATCAAACATTATTGCATACAAAGAACTCAGAACTATGTAGACCAGTAGACGTAAAGCCCATAATTAATCAACCATTTTTGGAGTGTTGATCTTTTTATTTTACAAAGAGACCATGCAAGTGCATGTCAAAATAGGTCTTCGTCCTACCTTTTCTCTCTCTTTCTTTTTAGTGGTTACCTCCCTTGTGTCAACCAGGTGTCTTGTGTGACAAACGGGACTAGCAATAGTTTATTATGGTTACTGATCGGATTTCATATTCATTCGCGATGGTAAGTTACAGTTGTATCAATGCGATAATTTAGAATTGATCTATTTGTTTTTAACGAATAATAAGAGATTTTAATCGACTGATTTTTAAACACCAAATTCTAGCTAAAATTAAAGTTGAAAAACAGAACTGCCACTTTTCTCGGACTTATATTTGTCGCCATGGTAGTGATGAGTCGGTCGTTAAAAAAAAGTTTTGTTGATCTTGCAAAATATGGAAATTGAAGTGGAATAATATAACAGGAGCGGGACATGCAGTAAATAACGGTATTGCAGTGTATTACTGTGCATGAGTACATTTTAAAACAAACTATATATTGTGGTATAGCAGATTTTTAAAAATAATATAATATAGATTGTGCTTAAAAGGCCAAGCTAAAAAAATTGTCAGATGGCAAAAAAATCGAGACTATAATATTAATAAATAAAGCACAAAATATAAACATTATATTAATATTATTTCAATAACTAATAGTAATAGTTGGCCATTTTCAATATAAAAACAAACAAGGTCTGTTCTTGTTTTGATAGCCAAGATTATTATTATTACATTAATTATTTGTGTAGATCTAACTGATTTGTCCTGTTCAAACTTAACAGTTAATTTTTTTCATTGAAAAATCGTCTACTACTAGGCTCTAGTACTAACTAACTAAAATTAAATAGTTAAAATGGAACCATCATCATATCATACTCATGTCACAGCCATAACCATTAATGAACCAAATAGCGCCCCAAATGTGCCTATTATTGCTGTATTTCAGATTTCTTTTGGCCCCAAATGATTAGCCTTAGACAATTATTCACATTACACCCATAATCAACTCTAGAACATTTGATGGTTGTGATTGCGAATGGATTGAAATATAATCACAATTCATTCAATAATTAAATAATTTAAAAGTGGATAATTGAGATTTGACTGAAATTTCAAAAAAAAATGCCCCTGACTGCACTCAATTATTTCGGAATCAAAAGTATCATATTTGGGAATAATAGTTATGAGATTATCTTAGAGCTTTATGCAATCACTAATTATTAATACAGAAAGCTGTATAATTTATACATGTTGATGTAGACTGTGTTGGAAAACGTAAAAGGTCAATTGAAAAGATAGATTTATTTATTTTCTTCATTTATTAGATTTTCTAGAGGTTAATAATGGAGGATACTGTAGAGATGAACCAACCAGAATCTACCAGCAGCATGGAACATCCAATCAGCAATGAAGATACAATAAACTCAGAATTCAAAATATCTAATGATTCAGAATCAAGTGAGAAAATAGAACAGGCCCAGGCAACACCATCAGACTCACAGAAAGCAGATGATAAGCGACCTGAAAGTGTTAAAACACAGGAAAGTGGCATTAGTGGTCGACCAAAGTCTACAAGTAGTGGAGATCTCATGTTTGAAGCCAAACGAAAAAAGAAGAAAGCCCCAACTGATCCCGATGCTTATGATGTGACATTTGTAGTTACCATAGCAATGGCTATACCTTCAGGTTTGTATTGATGTGTATGTCAAAACTCAAATAATATTTTATCATAGATGCATTAGTTCTGAATAGTCATTCTTAGATTTAAAGTTCATGATTAAAATGTAGTTAGAGTTATCGTTCACTCACTGTATTCAACATTATGTAGACAATCTTTTCTTTTTAATTGATTTTAATAATTATTTTTAGCTGTTGTCAAAGATCATGATCTTGACAATCATCCAAGTCCAGGTAACAGTTAGCCTATCACTATTCAAATCATTTTTGTTATGTTGTTTTATTTAATGCACTTTTTTTTTTATTCACCAGTTGACATTGTCCGACTTTTCAAAACTAGTGTTTAAATCCACTGATCTTCAGTTGGTGGAGTTTGACTCCCTTGCCAAGCCAACTATAATATTATAAAAAGTTAAACTATGGTTCAATTCCATTCATTATATAATTTACAAAGATATTGATTGAAATGTGTTTGCATCTTGTAGGCAATATAAACAAGCCACTGCCTCTTGTTAATTCAGCTGTATACACTCTTAGCAGGTCTTTTATCGGGCCTGAATCACTATATAAATTATTTATAAGACATTTATTATCTCATGATGCCATCTGATCTTCCGATTTTAAATAGATTAGGACGGTCTGACCATTTATTTTAAAAATGGGGGATTGATGGTCGAATGGTTAGCATGTGCGTGCTGTATCATAAAGCCTATCATTGAGTCAACTGGCAGGGTTTTGAATCTCCGGTTGTATGTGAAAAGGAGTAGGGTCCACTGTCTGACCTCGTGGGTTTTCTCCAAGTCCTCCGGTTTCCTCTCGCTGTTAAGGACCTCTACGCGTTGGCGAATTATTGAAATGAAATTAGTCCAATAATTACCTAGTAAGTGTCGAGTGCACGTTAAACTCCATTTATCTCTCTCTCTATTTAAAAAATGGAGAAAACCAGGCTAAGACTCGAAAAACCAGTATAATACATGTAGTTACAATCAATGCACACATCTTGTCAAAACTACAAACTATGATAACTTAAATAAATTAATTTGAATCAAATTTTCAATACATACATTCATTTTTGATTTGTAGGCTATATTTTTTTAAATATCTAATAATATTGCGGGAATGGCCTGCCAACCCTTTATCTAAATCTTACATAATGTCCATTTAATAAAATGTAGTCCTAAAATTGCACAATCAGGATCGATCAATTTAATAAAGTGCATGTATTACTGATTACTTATCAAATAAAGTCTCATATGTCGACTGAATCATGACTTATTATAGGCGAATCGACCCCTGATACAGTTGATATTGTTAAGAGAATTTGAGATTAAAATGAATGACACAGTCTAATTGAATGTCACTTGTTTAATTATTTTGCACGTTTTCTAATTTTAATGCAATTGTTTGTATGTAGCCCTTTTTTAGAAAGTTTACACGGTACAGTATTTCACTGTTTGTATTACATTCTCTGAAACCCAATGTGTTTTTTGGTTTAGGAGAAAACATTTTTTCAAATTATGAATGTTTTGAAAATGATTATTTTAAAAATAGCATTATTAAACTTTACTTGAAGAATCATTTATCAGTTGCAAGATATGAAATGTATTCATTGAAGCATACAACACGTTCAAAAAATATAGTTTGTTATTAAGACAAAAAGACAATGCTCTAGACTAATGTCATGAACAGAATTGGTGGTACAAGGAAGTGACCTATATCCTTTCTTTATATTTTGAATATATTTTACACCAGTTTTATTTCACTCACTAAAAAAACAGGCATTATACAAGAGCTAAATCTGACTATCGCAGGTCTTTATTTGGAACTTAAATGTTATATAAATTATTAATTAGACATTTACATGACAAGACTAGAATCGATATTAAATAGATTAGAAAAGTTCGTACAATCAGTACACTCTTTTCAATCAAAGCACACATCTTGTCAAACCTTCAAAGGATAATATCTTTGCTCAGAATAAAGTAATTTTAATGAAATATTCAATATATTCATTTTTCCGCTGTTTAGCTATTATAGCAAGAATGGTTAGTTCTTTGTCTAAATGATACACAATGTTTCTTTACACGAAATTTGTGTTGGGTTAGGACCTTTATTGTTTACATTATGTTTGTAGCTGAAGAAGAATTGAGCCAAGAAGTGCGAGATTTGATGAAGAAAAGGAGACGTGTATTTGAAGCACCCCGTGCTCAGAGTTATTACCATTTAGAGTATTATTTAGTTCCTGATGAAGAGGAGTTAATGAAGACAGATTGTGTCACCTATGGTGTGGCTGCTAAACTGTATATGGAGCGTCAAGATCCGAGAGTTATTAAAACATGGCAGGAAGGCATGATTACTTGGGTAGCATGGGCAAATAGGTACTGGTGTATTCTTCATATAAAATTTACTAAACCTGCATATGGAATACATGTATATGCAGCTATCACATATTGATATCCGCTTAGCTTAGCATAATATGACTTTAAGATTTGTTTTGTTGATTGCTGAGATCCTTCATCAAGTTCACAAAGCATTCTCAGACTTAATTTAAAGGGACAATAACATTCTTGCTGGCTTGGTAGCTCCAGAAAATAAATAATACTCTTATTCTAAGTTTAAGTGTCCTACCTGTTGTGTAAATTATCCATTACAACCTATTTTACTTGTCCAGAGGGTTCGAAAATATTATAAAATCCAAGTCACATTTGTAAAGGTTTACGTTAGACTTAAAAAATCAATTAGTCGAATTTTTCCAATTTTTTAAAATAGGTGTGTTAAGATGAAATTTATATCATCATTTAATTGGAATACTCTAAAATAATACGATTTGTTGACCAGAATGAAGATTGGGACATATTATTCAGTTACAACAAGAGTGTTATTGGGGCTTTAAGGATTTACTCAACTTTCAGTTATTGTTTATAAGAAACACAAATCTTTGCACATTGTTACTTGTATTTGATACATTAAAACAACAAAACTCTTATAATATAACGGGCTATATGAGTCCTAGAATGTTTTGTGAAACTGGGGCTGTATTTATGGATGACTTCATTACACTCAAAGGATTACAAAAAAACTTGGAAAATGAAGGAAAATGAATTGTCTCTGCATGTGTTAAAAATTTGAATTGACTATCAGTTTGATCAAATGATTTGTTTTATGTGATTTTTCTTTCAGCCACACTATCACAATGACAAAAGAATTACTGTTAAAGTTATTTACCCACACACTGGAGCTTCGTGTTTGGGACACAAAAGATAAAGTTTCAGCTCGAGCTAGATTTGACCGACCTAAAGCTTTCCGTCTTCCTCAGCCTAAACCAGGTAAATATGATTAAAAATAGCTCAACATTTACTTCAAGTATAGGAGCGGACAGTAGGATGTGAGATTTTATTTTCTACTGTAACTTATTCAACAACACAATGTTATTTGTACTTTAATAATGATAAGAGAATATTTATCAAAACATTGTGCCGGCGTATAATAAACCAGTGATTGTTCTTCCAGGGATTGATATTTAGAAAATGAAAGTGCCAAAAATCGCTCTCCCTATTTGCAACACTCTTCTAAAAGTTAAGCAGGATTGAAATATTCTAACATTTCTAGTTGAAAAATATTTGTCAAATTAACAAACTTAATTAACACATTGTTGTCGTTGCTGTAAAATTTCCCGGAGAACATGTCAGTCTCGTCCCATCCGCAAATATTGGTCACAGAAATGGTAATCTTTCTCAGTTTTGTGTGAATCTATGGTACTATGAATGTTTACATTACAGTTACAGACATTCAGTTCCAGGCTAGTTGATTTTCACGCAATGAATGAATATTTTTGGGTGAATGAGTTACAAATTTGTCTGAAAATGATCAATGATTTTGCACTCCTGTCAAATCAATGCGTGTTGTCCCATATAACTGGGTTAAATGCCAGGTTTATTTCCATGTATATTTAAGGTGAAGATGCTGATGATGTAGGAGGTGTTAAACCAACTGTAATGAAACAATGTCGTAGTTATACCCGACTACAACCAAAGAAAGGTCCAGCAATCCGTCCACTACCTACAACAGTTACCTACGCAAAGTCAGAGACTAGTATCAAGCGTAGATATTTGAATGAAGGTATGTCAATGATTTCATCGTACATGGATAATTTTTAAGCATGTGACATGTAAATGGTCATGTATCGGATAATATGGATTCGTGTATATTTCATTCATATATAGCAGGGTGGGATGGCTGAATGGTTTAAAGCTACTATTTCATATTTTTAAGTTATGTTTTTAAAATGTATGAAAATAAAGCCTTAAAGTTTAAGGTAGATGGTATCTATAAACAGTCCTACCGTACCTTGTTTAAGAATAATCCTATATCCAATAATTCACTATTGCCATTTGAGAAATTGGCAAATATATCATTTTCAACTTCAAATTCAAACGTTGTTTCCAGTGTCAATGATTTTTAAAGGTGGGGAATAATGCCTATGATCGTATAATAGTGAGTTGACAACCTATTGAGCAAAGACGTAGAAATAATTATGTTTAGACTTTCTTAGAAAATATGAAATTCCTGCTTTAAAGTGTGTGCGTTAAATCATAAAGTCTGCCATTGATTAACTGGCTTGATTACTATTCCCCGCTTCATTCAACACGAACAAGGTGTAGGGTCACCTGTCCAACCTGGTGGGTTTTCTCCATGCTCTCAGGTTCCGTCACACTGCTAATGTTGAGTGGATGTTAAAGTAGCTAAGTCTCTAACTCAATATCATCCAAAATCTCCAACATTGAAAACACGAATTATTTATCAATTTAAATCAACATTGATGCAGTGATCTTCCCGGAAAAAGGTGGGCTTCTGATATCCAATATTTAAGAAAAAATAAACATTTTACCATTGGTACACGAATCGTGTACCATAATGCATTTCAGCCTAAGAGGAACGAGGCTAGAAACATTGCACCGAATCAAGCGGCGTATGTGAACTGGAATAACCAGACGCTAGAAATTTTCTATTTGATTGTGACTGCTGGATTATTTCGCCTAAAGTAACTGATTTGAAATTAAAGTAAAAACGAAGACCATTGAATGTAAATCAGTTTTTATACATTCATATTACTGTGTTATATGCATTGCGACCCACTTGTGTCAATTTCTAGGTCCCAAAAGTTAGCGATGTAGCTCCTTTTTGCTCTCTCTCTCACTCACATTCACATATACATGTACCACTTTCATAGGTTCATTTTGTATGTGTTCTTAAGAACCCAGTTTATACATATATCATTTATATACTCATCATAAGCACCAACTAAAGAAACAGTTTTATAATATTTTCTCTGGTTTTATTCAGGTGCTGTTTCAACTGTGCCTGATGATGAAATGCAAGAAGATTTTGATCAAACTGATAGACCTTCTCCTGAAAATAGTATAGCTATGCAAAGTGACAAACTACCCAGCCCACAAAGCCTAATCCCCACTCCACAAGACAGTGAAAGAGTTTCCCCAACTCCACATTGTCTTGTTGCTGTCCCTACAGATACACAGCCACAAGACGGGAGGTAATTTATGTTCTCTTTGTCTTTCAATTTCGCTTTTTTAAATTTGTAGTTTTAAAAAAATTTCCTTTCATTGGAAGTTTGATTGTGAAGTAAAAATGTACCTGGTACTTGCAGTACTAACCATAAGTTTGTATGATCGAATTGTTAGTCAGTTTAAAACTGCCACACTCACTATATAGAATATCCCATGTTCAGCTAGTTGCTTGGATAAAACCTGTCTTTAATTGAGTCAGCTGTTGTGGTTTCGATTCCCCGCTTGTATGTGAAGTAGGTTTGCCTGTCCAACCTCGTGGGTTTTCTCCAGTTCCCCGGTTTCCTCCCACTGCTAAAAACTTCTACACATAAGCAAATTATTGAAAAACTTGGAACCGTATGTTAGTCCCAAATGACGTAATATGTGTTGAGTGGTTGTTAAAACTTCATTTCTCTCATGCAAAGAAGCAAAGAAAGTGTGTCTTGTTGTTCAGATTATCTAGGTACATAAACGATCAAGTCGATATTCAGTTGCCGCCATGGTATTACAAGAACCAAATTACAGTTTCAAAAAGATAGTATCTCCATTCAGTGTCATTTGACTTGATTAAAATTATGCTATTACATAATCAAATAATTTAATGTTTGTGTCTAATTTTGTTTCTTTAAAGTTTCAGACAATTACGTAAGAAAAAATGGTAGGCATACCATTGAATGAAAATAGTTTAACATTACCTGCATGATTTAACTTAGTCAATAATGATTGAGTTCAGTATATTAGTAATGTTGTCAGCTTTTGAAAGATTTGTTTGTCTTGACTATGTTTTAGATATTTGTTATTTAAGTTTGTTGATTTCTATTCTTGTTAATTTTGTTATTGTCTCAGTAATAGTATTAAGTATTGAATAAGCAATATAGGTCATATCTGTTTTACTAATTTAGAAGATATTTTCCAAAAGAAAATCAATTGATTCAGATATAATTAACGATATATTTTCAAATTTTAATTTTACTTAAACTTTACCACTGAAATTGTTATTATTAATATTGAAGATAGAAATTGTTTGAAAGCTTTTAGCTTTTTTGATAGCTACATGTAAACCCTGTTATTGGTTGAAGTATCTAGTATTACCGGTAATTAATAAAAAAAATAAGTTGTTAATACTTTGATAGTTAACTCTTCATCAAAAAAAAATATTCTAGTTGTCTGTAGGTGTAATATGGCCTTAATACAACCAATAGATAATTTGTGTTTTGTGTCTAATTTAATTGACTGATCTACGAACTAACTGAATGATATATTTATTATAGAAAGAATTTAACATTTGTACCAAAAAAGTATATTTTTGTTTTCATTGAAAAAATTTATTTATGGTTAATTTCTTGTTCTTTATCTCCTCAGGACATTCAGCCGCCTTGGTCACCTTGCAGGCGCTATGACAAATCTTTCCACTACTGGCAGAGAACAGAGATCACAGAAATCAAGTCAACATCAACTTTCTGTAAATGTAAAAGCTAGGACTCCATCTCAAACATCTAATATTAGTCGCGGTCGTGGTGAACGATCTTCATCTAATGCTACTAGAAGAGCTCTACCGTCAAGAGCTTCCGATGGTGAGGCTTATGATAAATATAGTCTATATAACATTAGAAATGAAACGAAATAAACTGCCAGGGGTCGTTTACATACACAAGGCAATATATACAGATGGACCTTTGTTGCTAGATACTGTTTCCTTGTCAGACATTTTGTCCAGCAACACTGACCACGAAACCATGAAGATATCTGCTATTGCCAGGTTGTGACCTGGAACCTTTGTATTAGATAAAGGATTAAGATATTAATATAAGAAAGTTAAAGATAGAAATGTGTAGGTTCAGTAATCTGTGGACATAGATGTTTGAGAAAATGATTTGAACTAAGCCTTAAGCATGATTTGGGTTTATAATAATCTTAAGACTATCTTCTGAATTATTTTGCCTCTAATACATCAGTATTTTATATGAATATAGAATTCTGATCTTAATTCGTTATAGCATCCTGAAATTAAACAATTTCCTATCTATAGGTGGCATTAGTCAAATTATTCAGGATTTATTTCAGTGTAGGTGTATTATGTAGTCACCCCTATCCATCCTGGATACATGCCATAGGAACATGATCAGACAACTTTTCTACTGGTAGACATTAAGGTGCCTTAAAAAAAAAAAACACTGCAGGTAAAGGAGTGTATCTTTGAATAAATTAATATTATTTTTATTTCAGGATCAGCGCTACACCCTGCACAACTAGATTCACCATCTAAACATAAACGTAGTAAGAAAGCAGAGGCGGCTGCACAAATGGCAGCTGAAGAAATTAAAAAGAGTGGTATCTGTAATGTTCCTATACAGATGTCTCTGCTATTTTCAGGTATGTTATTTTAAACAATTACATTCTTGACAATCTTTTAAGATTAAATAAAGAGCTGACAGTTCTCATTCTTACTTAAAAGATAGATAATGAAAAATAGAAAATGCGGAAAATTACCATTAAATTGCTTCACTCTGAATCGAGATATTAGCAGTTCAATTTAGGCTATCCTTGATTGTCGTTACGAACGTTGATATGATAAACAAAGTTATTCATTTTATTATAAACTATTCATCACAAAATATGGCATCAAGAGTTGATATGGTCTGGATAAGTTAATTAATGTCTAATTAATAATTTAAACAACATTTCAGGCCTATGAAAAACCTGCTATTATACAGATTTAACACTTGCATAATGCATGTTTATATGTAATGTTTGATTTAATGAATTTTGTTTTATTAGACATGAAAAGTGTGACTAGTAGACTAAAACATCCAGTTGCTGGTGTAGAAGATATGTTTATAACTGTGGCCTTAGACGGTCCACTGATGAGTGAGAAAATAAAACATGAATTAAATCCAATGATTATAAAAATACATTCAGCATCAGATATGCCAAACACACCGATGTCATTTTCTGAGATGAGATCCAAGTAAGTATAGTCTTGTAGTACCAGAATGATATGGAAAATGTTGATTAGCAAGGAGTATATAACAAACTATCCCCACTGTCGTGCGATGCGTTACTGTAGGGTTGTCCCTATTGCATCCATGATCTGCTACGTTCGTTTCAATATGATCAACACAATTGCTACAACTGACCTCAATATATGATATTAGGACCTGATAGGATCACCACATTTACTCCACGATTAAAACCACAATTTCAATCATAGCACGATTGGCGATAGTGGTAACGTAGCATAAAGAACTCCCTTGACTACAATATTGTGAAAGTTAAATCTTCAATGGGAATATCAGTCCATAAATTTCGTTTAGTATTTACAAAGGTATGACAAATTAAAAGTTGCATTTCCCTGCTGCTATCTATATTTGACATGAACCATCTTGATTGGCCTGTATTTAATCCGATTGAATTCAAGCGAGGAATTAGCCAGTAGATATATTCTGATGTAGTTTACTTAATTGTAATGCAAGAATCTAAAAAAATTAATCTCAGCATACATTACATATTTGCGTTCAATATTTTCCGATAATGCAAATCACATATTATAGTTACTGTAAGATAGATAATTTGATTTCATGTAATCCCTATTTGTATTGTATTCCCTCCAAAATGATCCCATATTGTTTGTTGTTTTTGTAGATGTCATCCAGTTTATTGTAAATATAAGTTTTATAAACAACCAGAACATATAAGTGCTGGTAAAGAACATGGTGACAATATATACTGGGATGATACAAATGTTGTTTTATTGGGTAAATATAGTTTTTTCATAATTTTTTTCTATTATTATCACTTAAATGACACAGGCACAATTTTAAATTTCTGTCTTCGCACACTGCATGTGGGATGATACAAATATTGTTTAATTTTGTAAATTTTGTGTTTTTCCAATATTCTTTTATCATTATCATTATTTACTTACAAGATACAGTTACAATTTTTAAATATCACTCCTGGCATACTACATGACATTTTACCATCTTCCTTCACCTGATAGGTGCAAAATAAGAGAGGATGTTAAACAAAATTTTATTTCATCGCTCTATTTAAATTTATTCTGCTTCATTGCTTTAGAAAGCCATCCATTAATTATTCTGTAATTTTTTTTTTTTATCAGGGCATATGGAGAAGTCTGAATTAAGAGAATATTTGAATGGTCCAGCACTGGAAATCGAGATTCATGATAGAGATAGAAAATGTGAAGAAGTTAAATTAAAACCAACTTTATTTGGAGATGATTTAGAAGATGAAAAGATTAGTAATGTTGGTACTGTTACAAGTAAGGAAACGATTGATTGATTAACTCATATCGACAGCCAAAAAAAGAAGGTTTCTTATGTCAATCATCGTCATAACATTTCTCATGGTTTACATTCAATTTTTATTTTCCTAGTTGTAGAGTGGGGTCTCTTTAATTGTATGAAAAAATCAGGAAAGCGACGTTGGTTTGTTTCACAATCACAGGATACAGACTAAAGCACACAGATCAGGCCCCATGATTCTGAGTTCACAAAACATTCTTAGACTTTCAAGCACTGTTTATTAGAAATATCTTTGATCAAGAAACACAAAACTTTGCACATAGTTTCTAATTGATGTATTTGATACATTAAAACAACAAATGTTTTTTTAAAGGGCTATATTTTGGTTAAAATAAGGTGAACAATTTTGATTAAATTCTTAATTGAAGTTGGAGAATACTTTGTGAACTAGGGGACTGAGGATATTTCTTTTTATGCTATAACTTTAGTATATATTTGCTTCAGGTAGAAGAACTGTTCATAATCCATTTCATGGTAGAAACAAACCATGGGACCCGTATGGTGTATCTAAAATTAATCTCTCGGAATTATTACTGGGACATCGCTACCTTCATTTAAAGATACCGATACACAACTGTCCTCTACCAGATGTATTAGGTTTAGAATCCAGTAAAAATGGTAGAATAATGGGAGTAGCAGGAGCTGTTGATGGACCTGGTTAGTCAGTCTAATTCCTTTAAATATACATTCTCACTAAATAAGTTATAGGGTAGCTATTTCCAATAAAATTATGGAAAATTTGATATATGGCTTGTAGAGACGCAAATAAGAAAACACTGAATTCCCCGGAAAGTACCCATGAGGCAAGTACTTGACAAAATTTCAGGGTATCACTATCTGGCAAGCCAACTGCTTATTATCTGTCAGATTGACTTATGGAGCAGTTGTGGTGATTTGGGGAACATTGTTTCAAAAGCATTTAGTAATTGAACTGGAATATATAGGTCACATTTCTATGGAATACAATTGCTGTGATCTATATATTTATTTTTTTTTTTGTCTTTTCTGTTCGCTACTGTCACGACGACCATGACAAATGAAAAATTGAAAATAACCCATAGATTTATTCCAAATTTGCATTTGCTTGTTTATTAATGGAAATTTTGCATGTGGATTTGTATACATATTGTTATAAATTATTTTGTTGTCTATTTATAGTTGAGAAACCTCTACCTGCTGGGCATTATTTAAAACATAATACAATGTTAAAAGTTAAAATAGAACTAGCTGTACCTTTAGTTACACCAGATAAAATACAAGCAAAGGAAGATCTAGCGACGACATTTGAGGTAAAATTCATATCACATAGTTCATGAAAGGTTCTACAAGAAACAAATTTAGAGTTATACATAACCTCATAACAACATTACTATCTTGAAGAGTTGTTAATACAGGCGTTCTAGTTGATGTGAGGAATTAAGCAATGAAACGGTTGGTTAAGGAGAGTTTTTGGTGTGCTCTGCGCGGAATTGTGGGTAAACCCCTAGAAACATCAACACTGATTGATTAATCAAAGTCTGACGTCTGAGGGTCAAAAGCCGCTTGTATGACACTCTGACACAGCCCCAGTACAACTGGTCAGATGTTCATGTATGTGTAAGCCATCGAAAGAATAAAAAAAAACCGAAATATAGATCTGTATTTTAAACAGATTGCAGTCACAGTGATATTATAATGTTAAGAAAAATATCAATTTAAAGTAGTTAGAGTATATTTGATTTAATATAAGGCCAAGTTATTATGGATTTACATGTTCTTATCTGTAGTATTTCCATGGTACAATCAGAACATTTATTGAAATGGTGTATGTTTTTTTAAAATAATTTTCTTTTTGTTAACAGTGTCCATTTGGTCGCCTAGTGTATGTTTTTAGTTATCATAATACAGTGATGTTAAACAATTTACAACAGTTGATAACAGATCTAAATGCTGAAGCACTTGATCTTAAAGATATGCCTCAACATGTTATGAATGCTGCCTTATCAACTTATAAATTATCAATGTAAGTCAATATTTAATAAACCCATTATCTCTTCTTGATACTGCTTGCTTCAGATTCATGGTCCGAAGCGTGGTTGTTAAACAAATATTGTTTTATTGTGACATGACAACGAACATTATGCCCCCCATAGAGAGTCATAGTAGACAAATATGACACTAGGTTATTTGAAATTGAATAGGTCATTTATTATCAAAAACAAACTATAATATAACATTATAACAATAATGCAATAAAAATAAACTAGAGTTCATGTCGGTATCTATTAAAAATCGGTATCAACTTTGACTCATGAACTACATGTACCATTTAAAGTTCTGTCGACTAACAAATCATCATTATTTTTATTTGGCAAATTTATTTACTTATAAATCAAAATCACCATCAAAAATAAGTATTTATTGCCTGATGTTGTCAACTTGCAATCCTCCATTGAAATCTAGTATTTGTTGACCTATTGCATCTTTGATAGTGTTTTTTAAGTATTGATTGACTTATAAACCACCATTGAAAGTTAGTATTATAAGCCTCAGGCGTGTTTGTTGACTTCAAGTCGAATATTGAAAGTTAATATTTGTTGATTATATAACCAACATTTCTTTATCTAGCTATATTGTGTATTTGTAGACAACAGCAAGAAAGTCGTGATTTAGATATAATAACAGGTTTTCAAGTAATGGATGGTAAACACCATATATTTGTAATAGAAGGATTAAGAGATAAAGCATTGAAACTTCTATGGAACTCTTTACCAAAGGAAGAAAATTCTGGTAAGAGTTGATAATAAAAAACAAATTAAAGAAAAATATTTTGAAAAGGAATGTCATTGTTACATTTTTGTTGTAAAATACTTTTAAGATTGGTGAAAGTTAGTAATCGTTCTTTATAAAGGGGAGCTTATGTCGACCATAAGGCAACTGAAAGAGCAACTGAGCGCTCATGTCGACTCAGAAATGATAGCAAGTTGCAGAAAGTTAAACATATATGATTGACTGCAACTGCAATTAGTTGCTTTGAGTCGTAAGAAACACCCAGATCAATCTTTTTCAGTTGCTGAAACGCCAGTCGCTTTTAATTGCATGGTTGGCATAGGCACCCACCTCCTTGAATATTAAAATTACACACCACATATCCTTACGAATATTATTTATAGATATATAATATTTATACATTGTTTTTTAATGTTTATTTATTTTGAATTACAGATACAAAAGTATTATATAATTCTGATATGAGTTTTAGTCAGAGACTGTATAGAGCATTAGATGTAGATTTATGTCGTATTAAATTACATGAACCACTATCAGTGATAGTTCAGCAGTCATTATTATATGTTCGAGACATGGTGCCAAAACTTTGTTTTCAATCTCTAGTCAAATTACACCAGGTATATATAGATATTGTAATTTATGTGAGCTATTCCATATCATTTGGGGGGTTGGATGACAAAATGCTTAGCATGTGCATGCTGTATCATAAGGTCTGTCATCGATTCGACTGGCATGGTTTTTGATTCTCCGGTTGTAAGTGGCCAGGAATTGGGTCGCCTGTGAAACCTCGTGGATTTTCTCCGGGTCCTCTGGTTTCCTCCCACTGCTAAATACCCATGCGCGCATTTCTCTGCCTGAATAGCAGTTGCTATCTGATACATGTAATTACAGATGATTTCCATAAATGATTTTGTTTGAAAGATGCTCAAAAGTGTTTGAATTTGGCTATAAAATCATTAATGGCCAAACTGTAATTACATGTTAATCTTTAGTTGTATAAGTTTAGTATGCTTATATTAAATCTTTAGTTAATTCTAAATTGTATTTGAATAGTTTCCTTACTTAATGAAAAAAGTGCATTTTTACAAAAGAATACTGTGAAGCTATTTTAAAGGTATTTAACACGTGCCAGGACCTGAAATTTATAATGTTTGATGTTATTTTTTTTAAGCTATCTACTATTGATAAACTACGAGATGCTGTTAGAAATGATTTGTTTCCAACATCTGAGATGGTTATATCTATGAGTAGAGAATTTGGTGTTCCATTTACAGCTGAAGATTTTGATGGTATGAATACATATATTGTGATTTAACTTTATTAAATGATATTACAAGATTTTAATTGTAGTAATCTTGGGAATGACTGTGATATTAATTTGTCCGATTGTCATCCATTTAAAATTTACCTGGCTATTACTGTTATTGGATGAGTTACTTAAAATTATCATTGATTCTGATCAAAATGAATTACAATATGGAGATTTGACAGATGTTTAGTGAAATTGAAACCCCCTCCAGAAAACAAATTGAAATTACTCCAACTCTCCCTCTTTCACTCTCTCTCTATGGTTCTGCCCCTGCACAGCACTTCGGATAGTTATACAGGGCTAACATCAGTCCTCTATGAATATTCTATGCAGATTTACAAGTCTGGTATTAGATTTGAACAACTTATATGATTTGTATTTGTTTCAAATTTTCTATAGAACTTCGACCTGAATTTGAGTTAAAGAAGTCACCACCACCAATGATTAAAGAACCATCAAGACTAGGAACAACTAGAAATTGGACACCTATTGATAATGTTAATAAAGGATATGAAGCCATGTTAGCTGAGAAAGAAGGCCGACAACAAACAATAGATTTTATACAAGATAATAAGGTTTGTAAATTTGAGCAATATGTTCTTAATTATTATATATATATTACACTATCCTTTTACACTGATGAAATATTTTCTAAAACAAGTTATGAATGTATTAAGTAGTCAATGCTTTCTATTATTGTTGGTTCTTTCCTTGAAAAAAATACTGCACTTATTTTAGGTTTATTTACTAATAATGTATTGAACTTGTATAGGGTCAATACCCAATTTGTATAACTCTCAAGAAATTTTTTTTTGAAATAAGTTCAACCATTCCAAATTCTTTATATTTTTATCATTATTTTATCATTTATCTGATGATATGGTTTTAACAGTTTATGTCTATTGTTGGATCTGATTAAAATTCTATTATCCAGGCTGCTGTAGAAAACCAGAGTTATTTAAATAGAAGATTAAGAGAGAGAACACAAGTATTAACTATGAGAGCTGATGTTCATACAGCGCATAATTACAGTACACAAACTCTTAATTCTACGGATCTAGGTAAAGAAAAACTTAGGAAAGCTTTATCAGCGGTAAGTACTTTTGAGATTTCTCCCATTTGCCTTCCACAAATCATGTTCCTGCATGTGTATATGAAAATCTGAACATGGTAGTGGATGGTTGTGTCAGGGGTTATACAAACTGCTTTTGACCCCAAACATGAGTCATGTGATTACCCGATCAGCGTTGATGTTTCTAGAAGGATATCCTCAGTTCTGTGCATTGCACGCCATGAACTCGTTGCAACAGACAGTTTCATTGGCTAATTCCTCACATCAATCAAAGTGCAGTTTATATAACACCTCTTCCAGATCCTAGTGTAGTAAAAACAAGTAAATTCTGACATTTAGCTATAAATAGTTAATGTGTGTAATTCTTGGGGTATTTTTTTCTATGATGTATAGAATCCAGATAAAAGATATACATATTGTCAAGATTACCATCATTCTATGACCGTTGTTCCTGTTAATGTTGATGAATTAAAGAAAGCTAGTGTTCAGGAATCTAAAGAAAGGTGGCTGACGCAAAGTGGATGGATACAACCTGGTATGAAGACCATGTTAGAAAGTAACGCTCATCCTAATGATATTGGTGAAGCACGTAAAGAATCATTATGTCAGGTAGGTTTATATCACAAATGTTTATATCGTAGATATTTATATTTTTATATCACAGATATTTATATCACAGATGTTTATATCAAAGAGATATTTACATCAAAGATATTTATATCACAGAGATATTTATATCAAATATATTAACCCATAACCGGTCAACGTCTATTTGACGTTATGACGTCAAGTGGTCAGGCTAAAAAATAACTAACGTATAATGTTTTGTATGCCTATTACAATCGACTTCTGTCGAATAATTATTAGTGATAGACTCTTGACACCAATAAAAAAGTTGAAGAGGATAAGTTGATCTATAATTTGCATATCATTTTAAATCATTTTCAATAGAAATATCGTCTTCAGAATCGACGTATTCGATAAAATTCATATATAGGCATTTCAATGACTCCGAGGGTCTTTAACATTCCAAACATCGTTTTTTGTCCAAAAAATGTTGAACGAAGACATGTTTTTCTCAATGTTATTGACAAGACAAGTTCCTGTCTGAGACGCATGCGTGGCGATATCAATTAAATACGAAACTAAATACTCAAATGCGGCTTACAAAACAGGGTTCTTGCTATGGTCTCAAATATGCGACCGTGACCACTTTTGGTTATATTGTTGTGGTGCAAATATGCGACCCTGACCAGTTAAGGGTTAATGATATTTACATCACAGATATTTATATCAAAGATGTTTATATCAGATATTTATATCAAAGATGTTTATATCAGACATTTATATCATAAATAGTTATATAAAAGATATATCATATAGATATATAATATCCATTTTGAAGATATTTATATCATTGAAACTTATAGCACAGAATATGTCCCATTTGTAGACTGTGTCTTAACCTACAAAATTATGGATGAAGTTGCCATTGTGACTGGTTCATGGATAAAATTATGTCATATATTTCATGTTCTTAATGAAATAAAGACCTTCATATTCTATTCATAAGAATTGGTTTTATCAAAACTGAAAAGGATAAGTTATTGCAATCCAAACAATTTTTAATCCTGTCTTATAAATTAACTATTTCAGCCATGGAGAGAAAATATTCTTCATGTGAATCACCTTCAATCTACATTAGGTAGAGACAGATATCCCTGGGATTATCGACGTTATGATATAGATCTGTATCGACGTCCACAACCATATTTTGATCCTAATCAACCTACAACCATACATCTGGCAGGTGAAAAGCTTAGACAAGAAAAATTACAAGTTCAGCAAAAAGAACAAGAAACATGGAAATCGAAAATTGTTGTTGCCGATACACGTTCATATTATCATCGCTGTTTGCCAGAAACGGAACTATGTAAATCTGGTTTTAAATCAAGTAATCAACTTGAACGTCTAACTGGTCTACTGAAAAATAAGCCTGAAAAATATGCTTTAAAACAGCCAGGATTTGCTGCTAAAATTATTCCACCTCTGAATGTCGTTTTAAATCCAAGAGTAGATACAGCAGCTAGATTGGAGGGACGAATTTTGGAATCTGCGAATCCTGATGAATATAAAGATTATAATAAGGGTTTTAAACCGGGTCCAATAGATGAACAGAGATTGATATTCGATAAAAATGTCATCCCTGCTGATGATTATAAACATTCTAAATTTATTCAATTAAAAGGTCAAGATTTCAAGTAAGTATAATTATTTTCTCTAATTTTTATCATAATAGTTTATTTATCTGATATTAAGTAAAGAGGAAACAACCAACCTTAGTTTAGATTGGTGATTCTCAACCAAATAGTCACGACTGATCAGTTCCACTTGATCGTAAATCAGTCGCCGATTTCGGGTCTCCGTCAGTTTTATGGTGTCGTAGGGCGACATAAGTTAGGCTTAAAGGTTTTGCTTCTATCAAATTAATCATTCACAATGTGACAATGTAAATGCTCGGACAACTCGGCTATCTTCGCAAATGTTTTATTGTCCAAGTTATAGTGAAATGTCATTGATAATGTAAGCCTAAAACAAGTGCCTTTATTTTTCAGTGTTTATCACACAGAAAGACAAATTTTGTGGCAGAGGCATATTCAAGCATTAAATGATTCAGAAAGAGACAACCATTTATTCAGGATCCCATATGATCCTGCCATCCATGGACCTTTAGATGTTCCTATTGAATTTCAACTAGGTCAAAGGTCACAAACTGAACCTGATGTTGTGAATAGATCAGGAATTTTGAAACCCATGACTATAAATAGTGAACAGTTTTCAGTATCTCAAAAAACTATGGAGCCTGTCAGTTGATGATTTTGTTGGAATACTTTTATAGAATTTTCTGTCTCGATGACCTTTCAGAGTAAAAAAAAAAGATGCGACAGCGTTGATTATATTGTATATAAGAAAATTTGTTAAACTATGGATGTGCCGTTTGCGTGTTTAATATCAAAAATTTCTGTGGCAACAAAGGGGTTAGGGCTTATTACATAGCGAAGCAGGATACATCAATTCAAATTTCAATTCCACATACCTTAAATATTGAAAGAATTTAACCATTTTTGGACTGAAATTCCTTTAAGAGATTCCTATAGCACTAAAATGGTGCGCCAAGACTTGAAGTATTCTCAAGAGAGATACTTCTAGAATAAGTTGAAATAATAATATGGTGTTTTTTTTATTTTCTCCCCCGGTTGTACGTGACAAAGAGTAGGGTTGCCTGTCCAACCTAGTGGTTTTTCTCCGGGTCCTCCCACTGCTAAAAGACCCCTATGCACAAGCGAATTTTTGCAATAAAATTAAGTATGTTAGTCCTGAAATGACCCCATTTCTATCTCTCTCTTTATTATCTGACCTTTAGCTGCCAATCACTTGGTACTTAAATAGTTTGTACTGCCAAAATAGTTTCAATAAAATGTACATTTATTGCCATGTTTAGTACTTATAATCTGTTTGAATCCAGGTCAAATGTTTGTCTTTTAAAGTCTGTGAAATATTGTTGCTCAAAGGTATATGACGAAACCCAATGCTTTTATATATATAATATTCAAATGTGTCAAAGGTCACAATTGAGGTTACATCTGAATCTGGTACTCTTTTGGCCTCAACACTGTTAAACTGATTGGTTCGTTGATTTGAATGATTGTTTAATTATGTCAATATCTGGTTTTAAATTGTTTTCTTAGGTATGGGATATTAAGATCATTCAGCTGTTGTCTTGAACTTTCTAAAGCCTGAACCTTTAGATCTGCTACTTTAACATTCTTTTTGTAGCTATTGAATTGTGGTTGTCATATCAAAATTCTTTTATAATCATATGAATGTATGTTTATTTTATTTAGTTGTCTGTAGCTTATATACACATTTCATATTACAGCATAACTATTTGGTATACCTTTTATATCCAATTCAATGATTATGCACACTGTGCTCTTTGTTATTATACATGTAGAAAATGGCACACTGACTTTTACTGGGCTTTAGCTATACAGCATTATACTATATTTAATCTAAACATGGCAATAACGTATCTTATCCAGCCATATGTCGCCTTTAGTCAAACCTGTGGAATATTTTCATAGAATAAAGTTTGTTGTTTTAATATTAGAATGAAGTACATCAGTATATTAAAATAAAAACATTCTTGAAGAATGGACTGGCTTGTTGTCGCAGAATTATTTATTAATTTACCTTTCTTAGACACATGCATTGCTACAATTTGAATAATATTTGTTCCAGTGTCTGTTAGTACTTTTATAACATTATTCTGGCATGTTAAAAATTGGGGCTTTAATAGTATAATTTTTAATACACATTCATTTAAATGCAAATTTGTGTATCACCCTCTTTACATCGAAAGATTCCAAATCAGTTCCTATCTGGATATTAAGGCGAACTAAAAGAGGATTTAACTTCTATTTTTATTTTATATTAGTATTGTAAATTATTAGTATTGTTACCAAATATAAAGAGCTCTGTGATATTATGTTATGTATTTAACCTCCAATGTTTTAGATATATATTTTTTTTGTGATTGATTTGGATGAAAAATCTATGATTTTTTCAGTATTATTATATGTTTACAAACTAAATTTAAAATATAGTGTTTCAGTACAGAGGTCATTCACAGCAGGTTTGTTGCCCTGTTTTGGTATCTAAATATGCTGGGAATGATACTGAACAATAAAAAAAGGATCAAAATCAAAAGATTGACTTTAAATTTGTGACTTTAGAAAATATGAAGCAAATACAGTAGAATCTGCATTAAGCAGCCACCCATGGGAATTTGTAACTTTAGAAAATATGAAGCAAATACATGTATACCATTTGGCATTAACCAGCAACAGGGTAAACATCACAACATGGATAATCACAAAGGTTCACAGAGATGCCTGACACAGAGGTATGATGGTGTAAATGAATGACATGAAATGGAGTGTAACGTCCTACTGTTCTGCTCCAAAACTGGGGTAATGAAGACGAGCATACGCCATACTTGCTATGAGGGAAATTTTACCCGGGCAACGGCGCTATGACCTATTCTGATATTGAATTCCAACTGCCAAGGGATATTTTACGTGCACGCCAATGTTTACACGAGACCTTGGTTTTTCGTGCCATCCCAATGTCTAGACAACAGTCCTTGTCAGGCCCTCCTCCTGCCTGTATCACTAACAAGAAGAAAACACCCCGGAAAGGTGTAAATACATATCTATATAAAGTTGTCAGTTAACGATTATTCGCATAAATATTTTTAAAAAAAAAGAAAAAGTTGCTGACCCCAAACGCATGGTAGCGAGGACGTGGAAATCTCACACTGGAAACAGGAAAACAATTCGAAAGTCTGAGACTTGACTGCTGTTCTAAATAGATCAGAGTATCATTGTCATGAATTGAGAAATATTGACTGCCCTCAACATTTGTCATGGTAGGTGTAACCTCGATTTGTTTACATGATAACATGTGGTTGTATGATTTAAAGGGATATTATTGACAGTGAAACGGTGCATTGTGAGTGGTATTGTTTATTTTGGATAGAGTCATTAATTTGTGTTGGAAATTAACATGTCGAGCCTTGTGGGTGCCAAGATTATAGTATTGCAACAAGATGGCATCACTTTATTACCTTGCCCTTACTCGCTGACAAATTAATGTCTCACCACTATATAAATTAATGGTTTAGCTCCAATTCGTGTCAGAATTAATAAATTTCAATAAACAAATAAAATAACCTGCTGAATATTATTTTTATGCCCCCACATTTTCATGTGGACGTATATTGTCGTCGCTTTCATCCGTCTGTCCGTCAACAATTTGTGTGAGGACACGTAGGAGGGAGCAGTATCCGAAAACAAAGCTTTATAGGACTACAATTTTGGTAACACTTTAAAGTCGATCCGGGCTTTCACAGGCAGCCAATGAAGACTTTCAAGAGTTTCTGATACATGATCTCCAGAAGATGACTTGGCAATTAATCGAGCATCGTTGAAGGCGGTTGAGTCCATTTCCATAGTCCTACTGAGATATGACTAGTGCTAATACAACTCTAGCACATGATTCTTTATTAAGATATCTCCTGGTTCTGGATATTGGCTTTAATCTCATGTACATTTTACACATAGTATTGTTAACCTGTGGGATGGTAGGCATTGTTTTGTCCATGATAAAACCAAGATTTCGTACTTTACATGATGGTGAAATTTCGGCATATCGATGTTTAGCTTAAATTTGTTTTGATTCATCCATGTCCTAATATCACTGATACAGGATTCTAGCTTGCCTAGGGCACTGTGTATTGGCATCTGGTCAGAAGAAAAGAATGTGTAATAGAATTGTGTATCATCGACAAAACCATGATAGCTGATACCATGTCCATGAATAATTTTACCAAGTGGAAGTACATACTGTAAGAAAAGAATGGACCTAGTACCGATCCCCATGGGACTCCCATTGACAGCGGTCTAGATGAAGAGTTGCTGCTATGAATAATGACACATTGGCTTCTGTCTGTTAGATAAGACTTCAATCAATTCAGCGCCGACTCCTTGATTCCCACTGATAACTGCAGTCGATTGAACAGAATGCTATGGTCTATGGTGACAAATACCGCACTTGATCAAGAAGTATAAGGTTGATGCCAAGATTGCTGTCAAATGCTGCATCAATATCAACCTTTACCTTCAAGGGTACTGTGGTTCGTGAAGATTGTTAACTTGCAGATAGTTAGTGATTTGTCTGGCTATCACCCTTTCAAGCACCTTTCTGATAAACTCATGATTTGAGACAGGGCGATAGTTCTTGGGGATCTCGCACTCAAGCGATGGTTTCTTCAAAAGTGGAATCACAAGAGCAGCCTTTAATAAAGTCGGCACACAGATTTTAGTGATGAAAGGAAGGAGCGCATCCAATACTGGTTTGGACTTAAGAAGCCATGTTGGGAGGGGATCTAGGATACAGGAAGTTGGCCTGCTCTTACCACTGACGGACCGGACATGTTCTTCTGTAACTGGGGCAAACTCAAACAAACGGCTTGGTACACGATGTTCTTCAAACGCATTTAACCCACTGCTAGTACTGTCAAGAGTACGTCTGATAACACTGACTTTGTCATGAAAGAAGTCACTGAAACGTTCAGCTAGCACAACATCGGAATTAGACTTTGGTAATTTCTTCTGATTTTCAGAGATAAGTTTATCGATAACACTAAAAAGATCTTTAGAATCTGTTGCAAAGTGTTTGCTTTTATAAAAAGCTGTCTTAGCATTCGAGATCAATTTTATTACCCTCTTGGATTGTGAACTTCGAGACCTATTTTTACATATTTTCTTTCTGTTTTTCGTCTGAGAATTCTATCAGAGTGAATGACATCAAGTGTGGACTCAATGACCCGAGAATACCGATGCAGTAGAGTTACAGGATCATCAGAATCAATACATTTCACAGTCTCTTTGATAGACGACGCAAACCTCTTAACATCAACATCTTTCAGTTCTCTACTCCTAATTTCTTTCTCCACAGACGATGCGCTTTCAAGGTTTATGTCACATACTATTGGGTAGTGATCTGATAATAAATTTGTGGTTACTTCAAGGGTATTAATAAGTTGGCTGTTTTGTTGAGAGATAACAAAGTTCACGTTTGTGTAATTTAGACTTCACATGTTGATATAAACTTGTGGAATCTAGGATGTTTTGGAATTTGGAAACAGTAGAACCGTTTACATTATCAAAGTGTAAATTGAAATCTCCAATAATAAACAGACTTGTGTTAAGGAGAATGAACTCAGAAATCATAGTCTCAAAGTCTTTCAGAAGATCCTGATACCTTGATTGTTTTTTCTTTGATGGGGGGGGGGGGGGGTGATATAATATCACAAGCCGAAGGTTTTGAGGCCTCTAGGGGATACAATTTTGATGAGGTTTCGATGAAACTTGAAATACATGTTTATAACCCAAAGATCTTGGTTCCTGTAAATAATCAGGCATGTCGGGCTGTTACTTCCTTATATATGACCCTTGTTTGTATGTGCACGTGCAATGTATCATAAGGCCTATCATTGAGTCAATCGGTTGGTTGTACGTGACAAGGAGTAGGGTCACCTGTCCAAACCTGTGGGTTTTCTCCGGTTTCCTCCCACTGCTAAAGACCCCTACGCGCAAGTTAATTATCGAGGACGTTAACACACACACACTCCCTCTCTCTCTCTCTCTTTTGTTGCTAGGGTCGTCCCTGGCTAACGCATAAACCACCATGAGAATTGATAGAGTGAGAAGACTTTTGAATTTCGGCATACCTTATTAGTGAACGTCTTGTGCAACGTTTAATTCAATGGGGGCGCAAGGGGCGCCCCCCCCCCCCCCAATTTTCGACTTCGCATTTTTTTACTGCTGAAAGTGCCTTTTCTCAGACCCAAATAAACTGGTGTCCGTTCCGAATGTTTATGTAGACGAAAATATCATCTAGATAACTCTTGGAAAGGCTACAGATGCAAGGAAATGACGGATAATCATCTTGTGGGACCCCCCCCCCCCCTCGAAAACCCCCTCTCAGCGGTGTACCCCGTCTCCAGGGTCAGTGCGCTCACTTTACTTCGCCCCCCCCCTTCAAAGTTCCTAGATCCGCCCCTGTTTAATGTGCTGTTTTACAGGGTGCACCAACATCCGTAGTCACAAATATGCCGAAAGGATTCACCGGTGAACCAGTGTACAGCGATTTTTTCCATGAAAACGATGAACGATATTATTTTTAAGAATATCGATAATCGAGATTTTTTTTTCAATTTATGGTTCACGATTAATTTCAAACTATATCGCGATTTGTGTTCAATAAATGAGACATGTAGGACCCTTAGAAATTACCTATTAGTTCAGTACGTACGTACACAAGGCCTTTAAAGAAACCCTCGGTAGTTATAAATAGACTAGGAACAGCGGAAAATCATAGAGTGTACAGAGGAAGACCGATGTTGAGCGAGACCGCATGTCAGTAAATTTGATTGACAGTTCGGTAAACGGCCTTGATGTTATGTTTAGTTGAGGTTAAAATGAGGGTTTGGATCTTCCGGCATCCGCTTCTTGCGATTATATTTTGTATACATTTTCGCAATTAATTTCCATTCTTGATTGTAAATAAAAATTATGAATATTATCTAATATCTAGTAGGCAAAATCATCGCCTTATATCACAAAGTATCTAAACAGGCTCGATGTATAGTATAGTAGTTGCAAAAATGAGATGTTGGATCTTCTACTAAATCTGTGCTCTCTCTCTCCCCCTCTTCCTCTCTCTCTCTCTCTCACACACACACACACACAATGTCACATAGAAATAATAGCACCCAATCGGCCTTGTATTTGAAGCATGTTAAAGTATTTCTTTAAATAATTTTTCATGGAAAAATAATATTTGTGTCATTTTATTCTATAAATGTTATTATAGGTCTCAGACTGGAGTGAATTTATTATATAAATGAATTATAGTATATCACAGACATCGCACTATACCACGTGAAGTATACAACCGACTTCGCTTAGCAGTCAGTATACTTTGAACCAAATCGGCGTCGCTTAGCAGTGTGATTTTTTCCTTTTATTTGAAAACATTTTAAAGCATTTCTATGAATTAATTTACATCCAAAGATAATATTTGAGTGAATGTACATGTATTATATAAATTTAGGATAGTATCTTATAATATATCACAGACATCGCACTATACCCCATGAAGTATAAAATCTATTTTGAAAGATTTTAAAGTATTTCTATAGTAAGTGCAGGAGGGTTGCACCACACACAATTTTACACAAAAACAAATATATGGACAAGACATCATACTCAAAGACCACAAACATAAACAAATCAAAGAGAGTGAATGGATCCGGGGGCTAGCCGTAAGCGTCCACTGCGCTGTACAGTCCCGGGCCTGTGGTGACACAGACTTCACTCATATTTGAAAACAACTGGGAATGCAACCCAAAGAAATAATTATATAGTGTCAGCATGAGTCATGATCTATTATATGTTGCAAGAATTACGAATGCAAGCATATTGTTGTATAAATTCCGCTACACAAGTAACCACATAGTTAAATGTATCAGAAGTAGGCCTAGTTCAAAACCAAATCAATAAAAGGATTGAAGTATATAAATGCATTTAGGACAAACATTGCAACCGCCACAGAAACAAAAACACAACTGAATACAAAGAAGCAAAGGAGAAGACTATCTAGGGAGACAGCCGTCTGCTGACTGAGTGGTGTGACGTGAATCTGCCGTAATAGTTGTTATGACGTCGTGGTTGAGAAGGTGCAATTTCCCGGTAAAAGGGCGATAATTTAGATAAAATTACGTAAAATATAAAAACTATTAGTTTTAAAGATCATGCAATTGTACAAACCATAGTATAATTATTATATAATGTCCCACGTAAGAAATGCAAAACAGGAATGCTAAAGAAATCGTAAGTTATTAGTGTATTCCTAAAAGCCTAAAAAAGGGCAATAATCCAGATAGGACTAGACATCTAGAAGCAATTTATATAGAATCATTATCCAATATGTAGTCAGTAATATCATTATAAGAAATGTAAAAATTATTATGTTGAAGAAATGGAAGTTTTGAAATTTCTTTCAAAATGCGTAATTGTGTACCACCTTTGGCCGTGCACTTAAAATTAAGAGTTTTTATTCGGGAAAGAAATAGTTCTTTATTGTTGCATATTTTTAAAAATCGTAATGCCTGTGAATAGAAAACATTGTATAGTGTCGTATCTGGTATGTTACTATGAGCTGACGGGTATTTTACTACTTCAAAACCAAATTTGTCCGTTTTATCGAATATACCGACATTAAATTTGTTATTAATTATATTGATGTCCAAGTCAAGGACAGATGCATTTATAGTGCCCGAATTTTCTTTATTTAATATAAGTTCAGGAGGATATATTTCATCTTTATATTTATTGAAATTACCATTATCATTGATTGGTGTTATGTCATCAATGTAACGGAAGGTATAATTTAGACTTTTTGCTACCTTGTAATCTGTTTTTCTTTTATGGTCTTGAAAATCGAATTCGTATTTATATAAATGTGCATTTGCCATAAATGGGGCGGGGTCAGTTCCCATTGGTAAACCAATAGTTTGTTGTATTATCTGATCCCCAACCTCAAATATGGCATTGTCAATGAGAAAATGTATAATATTTTGAAATTTTTCTTTATCGAAAACTACAGTATTGGCATTGCGCCGTTTTATGATCCATCTTGCATCTTGTGAGTAGATGGCCATCAGATTTCTGCCTTTTCCAAAAGCACCATTAAAGGCCTTATCCACGAACCAATCCAAATTCTTTTTAAGGTCTGCATGTTGTAGCATAGTATATAAAGTAGAAAAGTCGAAAGTTTCTATTGATTTTGCATTGTCTTTTTGATTGATTTTATCTAAAGTGTATACTATTGGTTTATTTTTATCAATTATGAAAAAGCTATTAATCCCAGTATAATTGCGAAGTGTTTTGCACCAAATGGCATGTTGGGCCTGGCATAATTTAAGTCCTTTAGTAATAGTCACTGCTAGAGGTTTTGTCTGGCAGATGCTGGAGGAAATTATGTATCTGAATTTTACTGGATTTTTATGAAATTTCGGTATAGAATAAATATATGGAAGGGCATCTACTTTTACATTGTCTTTTATATCATTACTCCTGTTAAACGAATATTGATTTTGTAAAATATCTAGTTTAGATAATTCCGTAATACATTTATAAGTGTTATTATTGGTGTTAGGCCAGAGTCCGACTTCGGTAAGGATATTTTTAATATAGTACTTTTAATTAATTTACATCGCAAATTTTGCATATAAAAAAAAGAAAAAAAAAATTAGAAAAAATACCACATCAAGTATACAATCGACGTCGCTTAGCAGTCAGTAGGGGCCTATACTGAGAGACCAATCGGCCTCTCTCAGCAGTGGGATTTTTCTTCTATTTTGAAAGATTTTAAAGTATTTCTATGAATTAATTTACACCAAAAGATAATATTTGACTGAATGTGTTATATAAATTAAGGATATTATCTTATATATCTCGAACCTCGCACTATACCACATGAAGCATACGATCGGCTTCGCTTAGCAGTCAGTATACCTTGAACCAGATCGGCGTCGCTTAGCAGTGGGATTTTATCTTCTATTTTGAAAGATTTTAAAGTATTTCTATGAATAAATTTACATCCAAAAATAATATTTGAGTAAATGTATTATATAAATGAACGATAGTATCTTATTTATCAAAGAAATCGCACTATACCCCATGAAGTATACAGTCGGCCTCGCTTAGCAGTGATTATACTTTGAACTCAATCGGCATCGCTCAGCAGTCAGTATATTGAAGCAGATCGACGTCGCTTAAGGCCCATTCTCACGGTGCGACTTGTAGTAACTACTTGTAGTATCGACCCGAGTTGCAGCAGGAGAACGCCCAAGTCGTACCAACTTTTACAAGCTCCCAACCAGTTGAAAGCGAGTTGGGTGAAATAGAAACTTCCCTATTTCAGTCAACAGATCGTATGAAATTGACCAATCAGAGACGTCGAGTATTAGTACAAACACGAGTTCTCTCCCCTTGTTGTTTGTAAACATGGACGCGAAGCGCACCCATCAAGAACCATTCGGCAAAACTGAGACAGAATTTTGTCAATTTTTACCTCGCACATCCTTGCTTATGCGATGTGAGTCATAAGACTTATTCCAAGAGAGACGTGCGGCAGGCTGCATTGGCGATGATCGCCATGCAGATGCAGGAGAGCTGCGACCGAGCTATGACAGGTGAGTGGGCCTATAGTAGCAGACGACAGACTAGACTAAATTTAGTTTATGAACTTTAAACTAGCCTACTGTACCTTCATTCATGCGATTTTATTTCCTGAATCCCGATTTCATATGTCTATGCAAGTGTATACACTATGTAGCTACCAGATTTAATCATCTTTGCATTTCATAGGCCAGTGTCTCTTCGTCGCTTGATGACGCCCTTATGCTAAGAGTAAGACATGACGAGATTATCGCGAGATTCCAAGTCGTATCAACCTCATTTACATACGATTTTGTAATCTACATGTAGATACTACACGCAGATACTACACGTAGATACTACAAGTAGTTACTACAAGTCGCACCGTGAGAACGGGCCTTTAGCAGTGTGTTTTTTCTTCTATTTTAAAAGATTGTAAAGTATTTCTATGAATAAATTTACATCGCAAAATAATATTTGAGTGAATGTATTATAATAACTGAATGATAATGTCTTATATATCACAGACATGGCACTACATCCAAAAATAATATTTGAGTAAATGTATTATATAAATGAACGATAGTATCTTATTTATCAAAGACATCGCACTATACCCCATGAAGTATTCAGTCGGCCTCGCTTAGCAGTGACTATACTTTGAACTCAATCGGCATCGCTCAGTATACTTTGAAGCAGATCGGCGTTGCTTAGCATTGGGATTGTTTGTTCTATTTTGAAAGATTGTAAAGTATTTCTATAAATAAATTTTCATCGAAAAATAATATTTGAGTGAATGCATTATAATAACTGAATGATACTGTCTTATATATCACAGACATGGCACTATACCCCATGCAGTGTACAATCGGCCTCATTTAGCAGTCATTATACTTTTTAACCCAATAGGCCTCGCTTAGCGGTGGGACGTTTTCTTAATAATGAACCAACCACGTGAGTTTTCTCCGAGTTCTCCGGTTTGCCTGCTAAAGACCCCCATAAATTAAAACCATACGTTAGTGCCGAAATGACCTAGTTTGTGTCGAATGGGCGTTAAATCCCCTCTCTCTCTCTCTCTCTCTCTCTCTCTCTCTCTCTCTCGAAAATTTATATCGAAAAATAATATTTGAGTGAATGTATTATATAAATGAAGATAGCATCTTATATATCACAGACATTGCACTATGCCTATACTGCACATAAAGTATACAATCGGCTTCGCTTAGCAGTAAGTATACTTTGAACTCAATCGGCTTGGCTTAGCTGTGGGATTTTTTCTTCTATTTTGAAAGATCTTAAAGTATTTCTATGAATTAATTTACACTGAAGAATAATATTTGAGTGAATGTATTATTATATAAATGAAGAACAGTATCTTATATATCACAGAGACCGCGCTATATCACATGAAGTATAAAATCGGCCTCCCTCAGCAGTCAATATACTTTAAACACAATCGGCGTCGATTAGCGTGGGATTTTTTTTCTTCTATTTTGAAAGATTTTAAAGTATTTCTATGAATTAATTTACACCAAAAAAATAATATTTGAGTGAATGTATTATACAAATTAAGAATCGTATCTTATATACCTCGAACATCGCACTATACCACATAAAGCATAAAATGGGCTTCGCTTAACAGTCAGTATACTTTGAACCAGATCGGCGTCGCTTAGCAGTGGCATTTTCTCTTCTATTTTGAAAGATTTTAAAGTATTTCTATGAATAAATTTACATCAAAAAATGATATTTGAGTAAATGTATTATGTAAATGAATGATAGTATCTTATATATCACAGACATCGCACTAGACCCTATGAAGTATTCAGTCGGCCTCGCTTAGCAGTGACTATACTTTGAGCTCAATGGGCATCGCTCAGTATACTTTGAAGCAGATCGGCGTTGCTTAGCATTGGGATTTTTTGTTCTATTTTGAAAGATTGTAAAGTATTTCTATAAATAAATTTTCATCGAAAAATAATATTTGAGTGAATGCATTGTAATAACTGAATGATAGTGTCTTATATATCACAGGCATCGCACTATACCCCATGCAGTGTACAATCGGCTTCGCTTAGCAGTCATTATATATATATACTTTGAACCCAATAGGCCTCGCTTATGTTAGTCCCGAAATGACCAAGTTTGTGTCGAGTGGGCGTTAACCCCCCCCCCTCTATCTCTCTCTCTCTCTCTCTCTCTCGAAAATTTACATCGAAAAATAATATTTGAGTGAATGTATTATATAAATGAAGTTATCATCTTATATATCACTGCACATAAAGTATACAATCGGCTTCGCTTAGCAGTTAGTATACTTTGAACTCAATCGGCGTCGCTTAGCAGTGGGATTTTTCTTTTATTTGAAAGATTATAAAGTATTTCTATGAATTTATTTTCATAGAAATATAATATTTGAGTGAATGTATTATATAAACCAAGAATAGTATCTTATATATCACAGAAATAGCGGAATTCATCGCACTATACGGTATACAATCGGCTTCACTCATCAGTCCGCCTTTTTCTTATGTTTAAAAGATTTGAGGATATTTTTTCATTTGATATATAAAATAATCACATTTCCTTCGAGCGTTTTACGTATATTAAGGACATTATACTATATATCTCAGAAACACTTAAATGCATCACCCAATACCTCGAATAGATTCTAATCGGCCTCGCTCAGCGGTTGGGTTTTTTCTTAATTTTGAATGATTATAAAGTATTTCTATGAATTGGTTTTCATAGAAAAGTAATCTTTGAGTGAATTTGTTATATAAATAAAGAATAGTATCTTATATATCACTAAAATAGCGTAATTCATCGCACTATACCACATGAAGTATACAACCGACCTAGCCCTTTTCTTATGATTTAAAGAGTTGGGATATTATTTCGATTGATTTTTATAAAATAATAATATTTCGTTCGAGCGTTTAAATTCATCGTCCAATACCGCGTATAGATTGTAATCGGTCTATAAGCTACGCAGTCAGCACTTTGAGGTAAGCGTTAGATCATTCATTGCGAGGCCGATTTCATAGATTATGCTGAGTGAAGCCGGTGTCAGCCCCGCCTCTTTCTTGTTTTAGTCCCTCCCATTTTATTTGAAGGTCGAGTTTAGAAAGGACTATTTATTGTTAATAATAAAATAAATCTCAAGTGCTATTACACTTCCGTACACCTAGTGGTTTCCGTGGTCCTAGTACTATCAATAGTCGCTCGTAACACTTCCTTAAAATTTAAAATCTCTACGACCATGGGAGGTACTAGCGGTACGAAAATTCAATAACGACAAAATGTACTCTCCCTGACCTGTTCTACTATGTAATTAGTCTTTATCGTCAAGACAAATATTCTACGTTTAGACTTGTGGGGGGGGGGGGAGACTACTGTGTACTCGGAGTTTTAAGTGGTCGATGAATTTCCCTATTTCTGGAATATAATATTCTAAAAATATGTGAATCACTTACTGATATATCATTTAATTTACAAAATATTATATTTCTATGAAAATTAATTCATAGAAATACTTTATAATCTGTCAAGAGAAGTTCCACTGCTATGCTAGGCCCATTGGGTTCAAAGTGTGCTGACTGCGTAGCTAGACCGATTACATTCTATACGCGGTATTGGATGATGAATTTAAACGCTCGAAAGAAATATTATTTTATGAAAATCAATCGAAATAATATCCCCAAAACTTTAAAACATAAGAAAAGGCAAACTGATCCCGCAGTGAATATTCGCTTGGCCGCTAATCGTTAGTAATTCTCTGTGAAACAGGTTGAAGAAACGGGTGGACTGCTAAGCTAGGCTGGTTGTATATTTCATGTAGACTAGTGCGATGTCTGTGATATATAATTAAGATACTATCCTAAATTTCTATAATGCATTCACTCAAATATTATTTTTTCAATGTAAATCTTTCAAAATTAAGAAAAAGTCCCACTGCTTAGCTAGGCCGATTGGGTTCAAAGTGCGGTAAGTGCTAAATAGTATGAAGCCGGGCCGATTTTGCGAAATTGTATAAAGCGAGTATAATTTAAGCCCTGCCCTTTTGTTGTTTAGGCCCTTCCCACATTTTTGAAGGTTATGGTTGTATGCTAGTATCACCATGGACCTTATGGTATCACTTACACCGGAATTTGTTTTAAATTTATAGGTTGCTGTCTTATATAAGAATTAAATTAAGAATAATTCCATTGAAATTATGTTTTAGTAGTTTGAAAATCACCCCCTTCTCCAGAGAGTATCAAATGGTTTAGTAAAATCTATGAAAAAAATGTACAAAGGCTGTTTTTTTTATATTTAATATTCTTTAATGATTGTTTTTAAAATAAAAATATTATCCGTGGTTCTATGCCCTGATCTATATCCACATTAGGCATGATCAATAATGCCACTGACTTCTAAATAATTTTAACTTATGGACAAAAAGCATTAATTTGGACAAACAGTTGGCCAGAACAATACCCCTGTAGTTATTTGGATCTTGATTTCAGCTTTTATCGTGAATTTCGACAAGGAAAGACTGTGACAAAGACTCTAGAATAAATGCAGATTCGAGAATCAAATTAAAAAGTTTTTTTAAACTATTGGTCAATCATTTTAGAAAAATGAACGCGCCAATGGTTTAACCGAATATTGTCAGTTACGTTCTTGTCAGCTTCAATTAAAGAATCAACCCCGTTCCGGTACTCACGTAAAATATTTAAATCTAAATTGTCAAGCTTTAGTTAGAATTTCACTTTTGGCACTTCTATTTTTGTACTTTGGTACCCTTTTGTACCCCCTCTTTCGTTTAAAATAGATTGACTTAAGAATTTTATTATGAGAATTGACATTAGAAAAAGACTCACTATAAAGCGAGGGCGATTGGGTTCTATATTATGTGGTAAAAGGCAACCATTTTCTTTATATCTAGGATACATAGGATAATATTCTTAATTTATATACTCATATATCCCTAATATCGGGTTTTTTTATGGAAATTAATTGAAAAAATACTCCACGATCCTTTATACATAAGATAAAAAACTCGCTACAAAGCGAGGACGAGTGGGTTCAATGTATGGTATGAGGCAACGATTTTCTCTATTTCGAGGATTTATAGGGTAATATTCCTCATTTATATAATAAAATCACCCTAATATCGTTTTTTGAATGGATATTAATTGAAAAAAATACTCCAACATCTTTTAAACATAAGAAAAAGACTCACTATAAAGCGAGGACGATTGGGTTCAATGTGTGATATAAGGCGACGATTTCCTCTATATCTAGGATATATAGGATAATATTCTTAATTTATATAATAAAATCACCCTAATATCGTTTTTTATGGAAATTAATCGAAAAAAAAATGCTGCAACATCTTTTAAACACCAGAAAAAGACTCACTATAAAGCGAGCACGGTTGGGTTCAATAAGACAACGATTTTCCCTATATCTACGATATATAGGATGATATTCTTAATTTATAAAATCAAATCAGAGTAACATGGTTTTTTTTATGGAAATTACTCCAAAATCCTTTAAACAGACACACTATACAGCGGGGCCGAAGAAATTGACAGGAAGATGCAATATCTGATTTAGACTCTAATGAACTGTTAATCCATAATTTTCTCTGTTTCTAGGATATTTTTAATTTATATAATAAAATCACGCTAATGCCATTATTTTATGGAAGTTAATTGAAAAAAAATACCCCCAAATCTTTCAAATATCAGTAAAAATCGAGTTCGATTGGATCCGATGTAAAAGTGTGGTGATATTCTATATTTCTAAAGGGGGGTGCCTAGTGGTCTAAAGTGCCACGCTTCGAACTCTAGCTGGCCGGTCACCTCTGGCTTGCGGCTGTGGTTTCGAGCCCAGGTGTGAGGGTAGGTGGCATGGAGAATAGGGGCGCCTTCTCAACCCCGTGGGTTTCCTCCGGGCACTCCGGTTTTCTCCCACTGCTAAAGACCCCTACGCGCAAGCGAATTATTGAAATAAAATTGAAAACCATATGTTAGTCCCGAAATGATCTAGTTTGTGTTGAGTGGACGTTAAACCCCATTTCTCTCTCTCTCTCTCTCACTTCCTTGAGTGTTTCGCACAAAATGAAAAATGTGCCAAAAATATTGGTTAAAAGTTAAATACATGTGTAAATTTTAATTTATCTTATAATAAACAATATAAATTTAAAACATTGTGTATTTTTTCTTTATTTCAAGAAAACTTTAGTCAATTTCACATTAATGGCGTGTGTATCGTGATGCACCCGTATCGTTGGGCTACGACATCATGCCGTATCATATCGTGGCACAGCGTATCGTTTCGGCCCTGGGCCCTAGCAATGAGACAACTTTACCTTTAATGTAGCGTTCCACAAGGCTCACGTGATAGTCAAAATCTCACAGTCATTGCACGAATACTTTTTGGGGAAAATTAGGGAACGTATAAGTAATTTCATGTTCTCACGTAGTTTGGGGCCCTTTTCTTTTAAGTCTTGTATCATAAAGACTGTCATTGAGTCAACTGGCGTGGTTTCCATTCCTCGGCCGTACGTGACAAGGAGTCGGGTCGCATGTCCAACCTCAGTATAATCCCACTGCTAAGGACCCCTACGCGCAAGCGAGTTATTTAAATAAAATTAAACCATACGTTAGTCCCGAAATGATTTGGTTTTTGTCGAGTGTACGTTAAACCCCATCTCTCTCTCTCTCTTCCTCTCTCTCTCTCTCTCTCCCTCTCTCTCTCTCTCTCTCCCGTACGTGACAAGAGACAAGGAGTAGGGTCGCCTGGGTTTTCTCAATTTCCTCCCACTTCTAAAGACCCCTACGCACAAGCGAGTTACGTTACATCAGGATATATTCCAGGATATACTCTAGTTATTATATAGTGAGTTTTTCTAAAATGTTCTTGCACCCTGGGGACAAACAACCCTAATGACCCCAATACAGTGAGGGTCCCCTAACGGTGCCTGTCCGAGAATCTTGTAGCCGCCAGTCCATCCTTGTGGAAAATTGCAAGGGGGAGGGGGGGTCAGATTCTTCCAACTAAGAGACTCTTTCTGTTGTAAATTAAATGATATAATTCTTTTCATTTGATTTTCAGTGGAGAACTCACCCCTTTCTGTATTTGGTATATCGTTGTATTGGTGCTGCTTACACAATGTCCAGTCTGCTCTATGTATTTGCCACATCAGAAACATTGAAGTATAACTGGGGCGTATATTTCCCCAACTGGTCGTATGTTCTTCTCATGATCTACTTTCTTGTGCACTACATCGTCACATTACTGAATTACTTTCAAAGTGTTGAATCAATATTTATTAAAGTTGCCTTGGAAAATCATATAAAATATTTCAAGGATCCCAGAACATCTTTAAGGGAGCAACAAAGCGAAGATGATGCTTCACCAGATTTAGCGCAGGATTCGAGTAGGGTTACACAGCTTCCATTTTATATTAAAGCTTTATGGATGCTGTATGCAACAGTATTACCTGCAGCATTGACAGTAACTGTATTGTTTTGGTGGACGTTTGATTATGAGAGCCCTTTCACGTTTAATATTATCGCATTCCACATTTTAAATTCCGTATTAATACTACTAGAATATGTGGTAACAGCCGTACCTTTTCGTCTACTTCATTTTATATACCCAGCAATTTATGGCCTCATTTATTGTATATTTAGCGCCATTTTCTGGGCAAGCGACAATACGAGAGTTATCTATCCTTTTTTGAACTGGAACAACCCGGGTGTTACGTGTGTTTATATTCTGTTAATAGGATTCGTAGGGGTACTAATCTTATATTTTATACTTTTTTGTATATATCGCATAAAACGTTTCATTTTTTATAAAACCATGCCCTTTATTTCGGAAACTGAATTTGTCGCATTTGTTGATTCAAGTTAAATAGTCACTAGTGATAATTTCCGTTTTTAACCCCACTCACAGTAGTGGATGGTTCTTAGCCCATCCTTTGAGCAGCTCTTGTAATCATTTGATTCCTGATGAATCTTGTAGCTAAATTATACGAACCATTCATTAAACAATTTACGCATTTGTTTTGAGTTCGTTTTTATAAGGGTAGATAACCCTATTTCTGTCATTTCACTGAATGATTTATGTAAATAATGTATATATTTCTAATTCACTAATATTTAGTCTATTATCAAAATATGTCGTATGTTTCGTTGATTTGTTCGGACAAATTTGTAGCTAAATTATACGAACCATTCATTAAACAATTTACGCATTTGTTTTGAGTTCGTTTTTATAAGGGTAGATAACCCTATTAATGTCATTTCACTGAATGATTTATGTAAATAATGTATATATTTCTAATTCACTAATATTTAGTCTATTATCAAAATATGTCGTATGTTTCGTTGATTTCAAATATGTATAACATATGTATTTGACTATTGATATAATTATTACTTTTCGTTCTTTGTCTGAAATGTTTCATTCTGTTATTGTTATTATCATTGAACTTACATGGCAATTTGATACGAAAATTTCTCGTAACCTACACATATATAATAATTTGTCGTTAATAAATACGCATTTAGTATACATTGAGTTTCTATCAATTAGGCTATCTTCTGGCTAATTCCTAATATTTTCTCTTGAAGGGGAGTCTTTGCATATTGCAAATTACAGATTTATGGGATTGGGCGATAAATAAAGCACGATCACCAAGGACAGATGACTTAAAAACGTGTTCTTCACATAGATTGACCTAGAGGTTAGCCCAGTAGAACGCGATGAGATCACTGGAGATACTAAGGATGACTGTCAAATGATCCGAAGATCTCGGATTCGATCAGGATTTTTCGGCGTGTTTGCCCCTTGTCAGTGATGTAGGACGGGTGACCTACAGTTCCGTGTACGTATTGGCGTGTACACGTAATACTTTAAAATCGAAATAAAAGTAGCCCTTAGCGCCGCTGTTCGGACAAATTTTCCATCATACCACACTGCTAGCTTTATCCTCGTCTTTATTAGTCCAGTCGGTGCAGATCAGTAGCTCATTAAGTCCCATTTCATTTAATTTATTTTGAGCATTGAATTTTCACAATATCCTGGTTTGCAGGAGATTCCCCGATTAAAATACATTCCAGGTAATGTTATTCCAACTAAGTCATATTATTTAATATTTTATTCAACTATATTGTACATTAACATTTTATTTTCCGACTATTCAAACACAACATATTTTATTACAGCAGCATACTTTCTATTAACATATCAAACTATATAGTATATACAACATATCGATATTTACAGCCTCTACAGGGTTAATATTCTAACATTGGATTAACTACCAATTATGGGTTGTAACGCTTAATATTATGTTTAATTACAGTAAGCACTGTGTTTGAATGGGACGCGTAAGCTGTCAATAAGCCACATGGAGTCCTATAAGGTTGATACTATGCCCAAAACAGCTGATGCTCAAACTCTACGAAATTAAGCCGTTTAAACTTTTGAGGACCTGGCCAATTTAGAAGTGGCTGAGGAAATTTAGTTGATTTCACACCAGGTTCCACAGATGGCACCATCATTGAAAATAGGGTCTGTGCCCCACGTCGCTTTCTACAGTATCCAATGAAGTTATGTCCCCTTTGGTGAGATATCACAATCTAATTTTAGGATTTTCATTTATCTCAATCCAATGAAGTTATGTCCCCTTTTCAGTCAATTGGATATCAATTACATTTACATTTATCTCATTCCTTGAGTTAAACCGCTCCTGGTTACAATAATTACTCTTTATTGTACAAATTGCAACTATTATAAAATATTTTCAATGTACAACACGATGGTATAATAATTTACGTATTAAAGCAGTATTATTTATTATATACATCTTAATTACCTATATCTACCTGTCGCTATATACATCAAAGAGTCATGTGGAAATTCCATAATGGTGGGGGGGGCTATGTGAAACCTGTAGCAATCAAATTCTACTAGTTTATGAAGGCGCTGTTGTTCTAATTTTATGCCTATGTGGTCCAAATATACAACTATCACTAAATGGTTCAAGTTATTAAATTACTAAGGATATTCTTACAGATATAAAAAAATAATTGCCGCCCAAAGGGGTATTGCAATTTGGTGATTGAATCATCTCCAGACCATTCCCGTGTATTAAACTTCATGACTTCCACCTTAACATTTTAAAAATCAGCAGTAGAGAATATTAATAAAATACAGCCTACGTTCTGTAGCAGTTAAGTCTCCCTTTCCATTCATTTTTAGTCCGGTTGTTCTCTTTTGTTAAGAGTCCGATGTTTTAGTACATTCGTCCCTGTAACCTAACCACTATATACAGAAACACGAAGCTTGTAGGGTTTACATTAAACACACTTTGGCAAATACACATCGTCCTTTAAATATCATTTTGTAGGTAGCCTACCAACCCTAAATACCATATTTCATCTGAGATCAGATCATCCAACGAAAACGTTTACATAGGCTACTGATGTTCTCGAAATCCAATAAAAACTTCCATCCCCCGAACAGTTCAAATCACCCAAAGAAAACTTTTTAAACTCAATTTACTCGAAATATCAGATAATAATGACCATCATTCATCATCCGAATGGTTTACATCATGGAAGGAAAAGTTTGTTTGATCGCGACCATCCCAGACAAATATTTCAGACACCCGGTCTCTCACCATGTCTTGAATCTTCCCTGTGGTCCAGTTTTTGTGTTCCAGTAAACGGATCTCCTCCAAATATAAGTTGTTGTTGTTTTTCTTTTAAACGAACGTCGGAGTTGTTATGCTATTTTCACTCCAGGGTACTTTCGATTTCTCGCCCACAACTCGAATCACCAGCATCAACGATTCCATTAGACTGTCCCGAAATTGTTGACTCATCGTACAATACATGACGAAGTTGACGGCACTGTTAATCAGAGCCACAGCATCTATCAAGTCACTTAATGGAAGGTAAACATCCACAAAAAATCCATCAACACAAGCACACAGGACCACGAGAATACTTTGTGGTACTTCCGATATGATATACATTACAATTACAGCCAGCAACATCAGTGTGGTTCTTCGATGCGAGTGACTCTTGTGGTTCTCTCCCTTTAAACGACTTCCACGTCTGTCACTTTCTCGAAGCGTGTGCAACAAGAAACCACCAAATATAGAGATCAGTACGCATGGAATAATTTTACCAAATACCGGATAGACCCAGAAATTTAATAGTGCCATCGTGTTGGTTTCGTTCTGAGATAAACTAAGGGAATCCAGGCGAAAGGTAGATGCATTATATTTGTCTGAAAATGCTTCATGTATTCCTGTCACAAGGCAGTTGGGAATAATCAGGACTGCCGAGCCTATATATGCAAAAACAATAATGATAATGGTAGAACTATTTTCCATGTTTTTCTTGCTATTTGGAGTTGCTGCTCGAACGAACACATATCTCATTATTGCCATAATGACTCCAAGCCAAATGGACACAGTGTGAGTTGTCAATGTCAAATTAACGTGAACTGCCATGAAAATGGTCCAACCATAAGAATATTTGGCTGGAGTTGCTTCTAGTCCGTGTACTAGATAAAAATGAATAGCAAATGGAATGTAGGACAGCATAGTAATTAGATCAGCAATAGCTATGCCAGTCAGAATGCAGTTAATTGGCGTCCTCATTGACTTTTTCGTCAGGACAGCTATGTTAATTAAGTTTGTAATGACACCAAACAAACACACGATGAGACTATAGTAGCCATGTATAGACCAATAGCATTCTCCAAAGCTTTGTAGCGGCGTCGATGTGTTCCAATTGCACATTTTGACTGTTGTTCAGTAATTGAATTGGCGTCACAAATAAGGTTATTAGGAATTGTCTCTTAATCACACGATAACTTCGCCATGGCAACCAGTGTCAAGTCGGTATTCTAAACTAACATTTGACACCATATAAAGTTTGGTATCCAGTGGGTTGTAAAAAGAACAGTCCGTGCTCATAACCGTCTTCCGTGACAAGGAACTAATTATGAAGGCTTGCTAACAATTGCCTTCTATAGAACTGAGAACTCCCCAAGGCTATCAGCTACTTGCGATGGTCACCGTTTTCAATACGCAACTAAAAGGATTCTAAATGTCATTGGGTAGATTGATATTCACGACTAACATGTCTAGAAAACGAGAATCTGTTCAATAGTAATAATCCTCTACTCTTCAGCCCATTAACTTGAAACACAACAGAGTTTACATCAACATCAGTTACTTGTTTCTCTTCTTATTTATTGGGTCTCGTCACGTGAGATTTATTGGTTAGATCCACCATTCCACTGGATTCTATTAAATAATAAGATGCATCTAAAAAGAAAAAGCAAAATATGCACGTTATTATAACAGGTATAAATTCAAAATTTGTGTACATTAAATGATTAATTTCAGATGCAACTTGATTGCATTTCTAGACAAACACTCTTGAATTTAATCAATTGTGGCACGTACATGCAAATTAGTCTAAAAAGCTTCGTGTTGTTCTAGCATTATTGTAAAGTGGAAAGTGTATATTTTCTGCTGATTCAGCTTTGATTCTTGTGCGCATGTTAACCATCGTAAGAATTTGCTGAGTAAAGTCATTTTGGTCAGACAGTAAATTCCATTGGTGTCTCCTGTGTTACCTTTATTAGGACACAAGACGGCTTTCGTTTCAGCCCTGTTCTACGTAAACGACAGACAGATGTATTAATATTGTAAATGTACATATTAGATTTAATATACGCTCAAAGATAATTATGAAAAAGTCATATTATGCCGAAATAGACAGTCCATTGGGTGATATCACTTTCATTCTCTAGCGTAAATTGATAAATCATAGCACATAATCGGTCCATAAATCAGAAAATAATAAATATCTATTATCGGTAAGAATTTTACTTAAATTTCACATTCAGTGTAAATATGAAACCTTTGGTTTTAATATCAGCGCAATAAATAATTCATGAATCTAGGTCAGATTCAAACATTTCCCAGATCTAATGGATGTTGGGCCAGAGGCAAAGATTAATGTGGTCGAACACGGGATAGCCAGGGGTGCAATATGCGTCCAATCTTCCAATCTATGTCAAGTCAAACAAAAGCTTGCGATCGTGATTAAAATTGGCATCTGATTTTATATATCCCCGAGGCCTTGGACTAATTCGAATTTAACCAGATTCGTCAATTATTATCTTGAAACAGTTAAAGTTAAAACTAGCTTTTGCACGTATTTGAACATGATTTGCCAATAATCGCTAAGTTATCGTCCTTCGACGTAAGTGAAACACCACAAAAATAACTTGGAAGCGTATTCGTGCAAACACTTTTCTTCCGATTTATACAGAGCCTGGCATAAATACGATTGGTAAAATTGAGTTAGTGAGTTTCAAGTAAAGAAATATCAATGAATTCAAACTTAAAGGATTGTCGATTGTTTTCAGCGACCGCATAAAGACTCTAGTTTTCACCTGATTAACTTGCTATTTGCCTTTGGAGCCACGATAAAGTAAAAGCTGCTCATATGGTCAGTCAATCACACCGAGAGATGTTACAGCCCTGCAGTTAGTCTTAATATGGTATTATGTGTTACTTGTAACGACATACTATAACCCGTTTAACGTTACACGTCACATGTTTACGTTAATGAAGATTTTATTTTGAAGCAACTTTGTTCTCTAAACCCGAAAAAAGTACAAGTCCCGATGAGATTCCGACAATATTTTTAAAAGACGACGCTGGCGTCTTAAAAGTTCATGTTCAATTTCTTATTAATTATCAGAAAACACACCAACGGATAGCCTAAATTTACTCTGTTCTGCAGGTATTCCAGAATGCGCGGATAAAGATCAGTTCGTATCATTTAGAACGATTTGCCGAATGATATTAAGTCACTATACAGCTTTAAAGTTGTAGCCAAGAAGTATTTATTGTTAACACAACATTAATCTTTGACAAGCCTACATGCATGTTCACCTGGTATTAATACAAATGGTTAATGTATAAATACAGACATAAATGTATTTAATTATTTTTGATATACTGCAGAGATCGGAATGTTTATTAAGTTTTGTCTCCTAATGATGACCTGACTCCACCATGCCAACTTTGGACCCCATTTTAAATAAGCAACGGATGTTATATACGTCTGGCTTTATGGGCTATTCTAAGTAAAGGTCTCCTCAAGACACCATATCTATACCTTTTTTTGCTCTTCTCAGTTCACACCCCAGTCATATAATGCAGCACATAGTTTTTATTTTGTATACGTATCTATATTTATTGTTGTCACCTTCCCAATCATACAATGCAGCATTTTTTTATTTCATATTTATTGTTGTTATGTTAGGTAACCTTTACTTAAATAAATAAATAAATAATTGGAGGTTAGAGCCTCACCATGATGGAATTCCCCTATTGAAATTTAAATATTATACATTTGCCACTGTTGTCTATGTGTCATAGATAAATGAAGTAATAGTAATGCCAATTTTGACATAAGTGGCCCATTCTACATGGATGTGCTTAATGATAACAAGGCTGGTTATGACTAAGTTAAAGGCCATAAGCTTGTAAAAGTTTAATACGTTGTGTATTTTGAAAAGTTTATATAGCCATGTATCCAAACTTCCATGTATCCAAACTCACATTGGAATCTGTAGAAAGACACATGGACGGGTAAATGAAATTTTAGAATGGATAACTGAACTGTCTATCGGCCAGTGTATATAACCATACGTTTATTATCCATATCTATGTTTATCGCCTAATTTATGCCATTTGGTATTATCGCTTTTCAGATGTTAATGATGACGGTTGTGTATATTTCCTGTATGAATATTCTGGTATTTATGTATGTATGTGTCTTATTGATTTAAACCGAACTGATATATTGTAAGTAAATCCCTTACCCCACTGGGAAATGTCATTTGGAGTAAAATGTATATTAAATTATAACGTTCCATCTTTACACTGCCCCCACAGTGCTAATGAAGACGGACATAAGCTATATAGTGTTATAGTGTGCTATGAGAGAAATTTTGCCCAGGCAACGGACCTACAGTCTGCTATATAGAATTTCATCTGCCAAGGATTTTTTATGTGTAGGCCAAAGTGTACCCAAATATACGTTCCCCATTGCCAGCCTCCCTTTCCTGCTCCAATGACAAGAGGGGGCCATACCGGAAAATCCCGATGAACTTTTTGGTCACCACCCGCGATCAAAGATGGGGCCTCAAAGTAAGTGAGTCAAGGCCTTACTCACTAAGCCACCACGACTCCCCAGTTCCGAGACAACTGAATATTTGGAAATATGAGATATCAGATGAGAAAACAAATTTAACACATCATTGTAATTCTAGCCATTCAAGATCAGATTAAAACATGCCAGCTTTCATCTAACAATACATTTTATATTGCATTTTACGGGTTGGGATGATTCAGAGCTTAAATGTTTTTACCTATTCAGCAGTTAGATGTATTACCCACCAAGTAAATGAATAAGACCATGTATATATTCCGTTCCATTTTTTTTAAAGGTGCTGTTTAACTAACGGGAACCGCATTGACTCAGTGAACAAGACATTGGTTGGATAACCTGGAGGCACTGTGTTCGGTGACGATGTTGGTCGAGAAAGTTCATAGGATATATTCGACGGAATTCAAATTAAGAGCAGGCCGTACTGTCGTTATCCAACATAATTCCCCTTACAGTACATGGCATGGCTTATATCCGTCCGCATTAGCCCTTTCGGAGCAGAGCAGCGTTTAACCCCATTTCACTTTTCTTTTTTGTTCTAATTTTAATAATAAGTGTTGTTTTATTATTATATTCATTTTCCGGTTCTCTATAATTTGCCATCGTAATTTGTTAAACCGTTCTTGTCGAAACAATCTCTTGATTAGCTAGGCCAGCTCTAGTCAATTATACTTGACTACACCAAACACAAAAAAGAAGTGGAAATAATAAAGTCCCGCATTAATAACATCGGCAACTGATTGTCTAGCATCTTTCTGGCGAAACATCTTGTATGGTTGTCTTCACGTTGTCAATTATTCACATTTTGGCGGAAGGAACAGGAAACAGAATAACGAGACCTTGAAAGCGCAGTCAATTATCGGTTAGCGTCTCCCCAATAGGACACTAATTAGTTACTTCATCACAGAGTCCTTGGTTAAAACGAAAATATCTCCAATGCTGCCAATGGTTTCTATTGTTAAAGATGCATTATTCAAGATCTTTCGTTAGAGTACACAACCATTAATTAGACAATTATTTACACGTCAGACCTATGTTCAACTCTCTAGAACTTCGAAGGTTTTAGATTTTCAACATATTTAAATATGATTTGCAGTTATTGTAATTTTTTTTTCATTAAAAATCGATAATCGAGATTTTGTTTATTATCGTAAAATAACAGTGGCAATGATTATAATGCAGCACAGAATGAAGTAATTTCAGTGCCATTTTCAACTTTTTTTTAACTATTGTAGGGAGAAATTTCAACGGGGTTTTCGACGTGATTTCCCCCCTTCTAGTGGTGCAGAACGGAGGGCCTGACAGGGACATCTATAGAGTAGTTCGGATAGGAGGAAAAACCGAAGTTCCGCGTGTACATTGACATGCATGTAGATGCCAGTATAATCAAAACAGATGTATTTCGACTATATAGATCCGTAGGCTAAACATAATTCAAGAATTCGTAATAATATAAGGATTTTAATCTGATTACAGAGTTTACGACAAATCTATATGAATCTATATGGGTTGTGTTAGTGAGCAGTACGTGCATTGGACTTCCGAATAGAATAACCTCCGTCTGGATCGTGAATAACCTTCGGAGTTTTAAAGCTGACATGGAAAGCATGGATGGTCCGGAAAATCTTGGGCCGTTTGTTCTCCCATTGGTGTACATAAAAGAGCCTTGCTAGCTGGGGATCAAAACTTCACTCTTGGCAATAAATAAAAATTACCATATGTTCGTCTCAAAATGGCCGAATTATTGTTTTGATTACCACTGTTTGTCTCCAAAGGACCAAATTATTGTTTTGACCAGATATTAAATTCCATTCCATGCCATAATGTCCCGACATTTAATGGAGTGGTATTACATTGATATGAGAGCCAAACCCTAGGTCAACTATTCCATGTTACTGGATTTAATATCGTCTATTAAATTTATTACATAATACCAAATATTATATTATTGTAAATCCAGTTAAATTATATAACAGAGCAAGCGATGCCAGAAACAATTAACCTATGATGCTTTGTGCGTGCCATGGTAGATTAGATTAATGAATAAATCGAAATATTATTTTGATAAAACAACACAAATTCGTGAAGTTGTTCCAAAATTAAAGGGGGCGACTTCTAGAAGTTAGGGGTATCAACGCAGACGACCTTCAAACCCCTCTATGTCTGATATGTTTTCCCGCTTGCAAAAAAGTAAGTAAAGTTGCAATATGGTTAGTAAAGGCCAATTAATGGATTAAAATCGTTTACATTGCGGTTAGTAAAGGTTGATTGAGGTATTAAAGTCGTTCCCAATGCGGTTTACAAAGGCCAATGGATTAAATTCGTTACAATACAGTTAAAGGGCGATTGCATTGACGACACAGAAATGTACAAAATAGTCCGAAGGTCGAGGTTATATGTAGATCAGACGTGGAAATAATTATGTTTATTCGCAGAAATTGCGTTCGTTTTATCTTTTCAGAAATAGCAGCCGATGATGTCAAATAATACCCTAAGATGGAACTGTGGCTATGAAAGCCATTAATATTCTATTGCTAACAAAATGTGTTTTAGCTGTAAATATTAGGTTTGGCATTAAACACGCCTGTCTGATTATTTAATTGAAATAATTAGCCTTATTACTGCAGTGGTAAAATATATTTAAGTGGCTTATAAACATTAAACCTATTAATCTTGAAAATCAACACCGTAGCTGAGCGAAAAGATACTTTTTTTTATTCCATTTTATTTTTGTTTCTCTTGGCATGATTGACAAAATAATATTATACTTTATCAAGATGTGATATTTCTAATCTGTCGTTACATCCTCGACAATTTATCTCAATGGCAGAGATATTAATAATTAAAACAGCGATATATTTGACACTTGGTATCATTTAATCTGTTTATTTATGGAGGACTTGAAACAATTGCAACACCTGTCACTGGCAATGTCAGGCACATATTCAGGCTTTGTCAGGCACAAAACCTCTGGTGCCTGTTAATTTGTCCGGTACCCATTTGTCTTTTTTTGAATGATATTATTAATACATGTCCGGCACAAAGATGAAAATGCGTATTACTATTTCATTAGTGTCTGACATTTTGTCAGATACATTAAAACTGTTATTTCCAGGCCTGATAGGAACTACCAAATTAATATGCAATATTGTTTATCGTTAACATTTTAGAATACACAATTAAAGCCATCCACAATCTGATTCAAACTCAGATCCTATTTTGTTTCGTTTCAATGGTTCAAAATTTCGTGTATAAGACACCAGGGTCTGGAAGAGTTTTTATCATTGACGTGTTTTGGTTGAAGTGAGGGATTAGCCAATAGCCAATGAAACGGTCTGTTACGGCGAGTTATTAATACACCGAACTGCAGGTAAACCACTCGAAAAGTCAACGTAGATTGGTTAATCAAATGTCTGACGTCATAAGGTCAAAAGCCGCTCGTGTAACCTATGACGTGAGCTATTGCAACAACCCGACATATCTTCATGTAGCGTAGGCCATCGAAAGTATAAACAAAATATAGATTGGTATTTTGATCAGATTGATATACCAGAGGCTTGTAATAATAAGTAAATACGAAACATAAAACAATAAGAAATTAAATGTGTATCTGACAAGAAGCATTTGTGTTTGTTATAAAGCTGGGCATTGTATAAAAAAGAAGACATTAATAAAATGCCCGGAATTGATAAATTCACCAGGTAGTTATAAAGTGGACGTTTTTAATATGATCATATGAAAAGGCGCAAATAAACAGAGCAAGAAGTCATATGAGCAAGAAAATGACTACTTTTCAAAGTGGTTCCGATAAGGATCCATTCAAATAAATAAAAATAGGTTGCCAGGCAACGAAACATACGCCCATAGCTAAAACGTCCGGGCAGTCAACAAGAGTTGTCGCATATTAAGTAATTATCAGAAAATCATTAGAATTTGTTTCGTTTTTATAAAATTATGCCCCATGCTAACGTTTAGTATACGAAACATTAAACATTATTTCTAAAATTGGATAATAATTGAGATCTCTAGAGGGACCACAAGCTAAAAAATAAGTCAATTTTGCGTACAATCAGGGGGCTATAATAAAGGAAGATACAATCCGATATTATCCGTTGAATATCAAAAGGAACCAAGATCTTTGGGTTATAAACATGCATTTCAAGTTTCATCAACATCAGATTAAAACCTATACACCATATTTTTACACTTTTCGAGTACATTTGGCGGCCATTTTGTCCGTCAAATTTGGTTTGATTTTCACAAAATTTGCACTCAACCTTCATTACCATGTAACGGTGATATAAGCAAACGGTTTTTCGGACAACCAGGGGCCATAATTCAGGAAGTTTCGATCCGATGGGTGCAAATATCAAAAGGAACCAAGATCTTTGGGTTATAGACATGCATGTCAAGTTTCATCAAAATCGGTTCAAAATTGTGACCGCTATAGGGTCCACAACCTTGATATAGCATATTTTCACACTATTCGCGTACAAACGGCGACCATTTTGTCTGTCAATTTTGGTCCGATTTTCACAAAATTTGACCTCAATCTTCATTATCATGTAACGATGATATAATCAAACGGTTTTTTATATCGGATAATAATTTTGACCTCCAGTGGGACCACAAGCTAAAAAGGGTGATTTTTCGTACAATCAGGGGCCATAATTCAGAAAGTTACGAATCAATGGGCGCAAATATCGAAAGGAACCATGATCTTTGGATTATAAACATGCATGTCAAGTTTCATCAAAATCGCTTCAAAATTGTGACCTCTACAGAGTCCACAACCTTTATATAACATATTTTCACACTAATCACGAACAAACGGCGGCCATTTTGTCTGTCAATTTTGGTCCGATTTTCACGAAATTTGAACTCAATCTTCATTACCATGTAACGGTGATATAATCAAAGGTTTTTTTTTTAAATCGGATAATAATTTTGACCACAAGCTAAAAAGGGCGATTTTTCGGACAATCCGGGGCTATAATTCAGGAAGTTACGATCCAATGGGTGCAAATATCAAAAGGAACCAAGATCTTTGGGTTATAAACATACATGTCAAGTTTCATCAAAATTGGTTCAAAATTGTGACCTCTATAAGGTCCACAACCTTGATATAACATATTTTCACACTATTCGCGTACAAACGGCGGCCATTTTGTCCGCCAATTTTGGTCCGATTTTCACGAAATTCGAACTCAACCTTCATCACCATGTAACGGTGATATAATCAAAAGGTTTTGTAAATCAGATAATAATTTTGACCTCCAGAGGGACCACAAACTAAAAAGAGTGATTTAGGGGCCATAATTCAGGAAGTTACGATCCGATGGGTGCAAATATCGAAAGGAACCAAGACCTTTGGGTGATAAACATACATGTCAAGTTTCATCAAAATGGGTTCAAAATTGTGACCTCTATAGGGTCCACAAGCTAAAAACATGATTTTTCGTACAATCAGGGGCCACAATCCACGAAGTTTTGATCCAATACATGCCAATATCGAAAGCAGCCGAGATCTTATGGGGATAAATGTATATTTGAAGTTTCGTCAAAATCGGATAAGAATTGTGAGCTGTAGAGAGTCCACAAACAAATTGTGGACGGACGGACAGGGACGACGACAATATACGTCGACATGAAAATGTGGGCGTATAAAAATTGTGACATGTACAGATGCACAGAGTTCCGGACCCTTGGACGTACAGGGCCACGGCATAATACGTATGGATAAAAATGTGGGCATATAAAAACTCAAACAATAGACCATACATAATATGTCACCGATTTCACAAAATGCATTGTGTGACAAACAAGGCTATCGGAAATAGCTACACACTTAAGGATTGAGTAATCGCAACATTTGGAATATTTTTATCATTGTTGGGTCACAGGTACAGCAGACAATTATATTGTCATGTTGCGTATTGTGTTTCAACAAACTGGATAATGGACGGTGAAAATATACACACTCCGCCACACTCTCAGTACAGCAATGGCCAGAGAGAGATTTCTCGGGCCAATGCTTCGGGAATATCTGAAAGGATATGCTTATAAAAGTGTCGTTTAAGTTAGATATCAATTGTCGTATTTCTCGAAAGCCGACTCTCTTTAACTACTTATTCTATATCAACTAATCGAATCAATTTGTAGAAACGTGCGATCACCAGGGAGCTGTATATCTAGTTATGTAACCTATGTCTATGAAATTATCATCGTCTGATAGAACTTAAATACCACAAGATGATATACCAACCCACGGACAATGACATTAATACAGTCTCTTATCTATTGGCAAGTCTTTGTGCCGCCATGACGTGCAAATTATCGCTGGGGAATATTTCGTTAAGTCTAACCGCTTTAGAAAAGAATATAGCCCTAAATCAGAATGTTTCCAGACTAACATTTTAAACTGATGGTAATAAAAGAAAGAAAAATATGAATCTTTAGCTATGTGAATTTTATTAGAGAAAAAAGTAATCATGGCATGCTTTTTACGCTTTTTATTCCCGGAGATATGCCCCACTTTTCAGTCAGGGCTAACCACTTTAAATCTCTCGAAAATGCTCTGTTTACTAGCCCTGTAGTCTACAAAATTAAAGTGCAACGTTAAAAAATAATGTTAGAAGTGCGAACCTCTTGAGAGTTATGTTCTGGAGTCGATTTTAAACAAGTCAGTAGTGGTAGGAAATATACATATCGCGTTTGTTCCGAATACATATTGATCAAGGCTGTAAAATTCATGGTAGTCACACGTGGGAATCTGTTGTCAACAGTCTTGGAGTAGTCAACAAAGAACAACCACTATATTGTAAAATTTATCCACTAGCTAATCACTGACTTTTATTAACAGTGGCGTAGATCAACAGTGGTATAGATCAGTATTAAAACTTGCGTTATCACCGTATCACATGGTCATTCAGAACAAAAAATGATATCAACGATTTCACGTAGTGTCGGTTGGTAGCAAGAAACCTGAAATATTATTTTTGGTTGAAAGCTGCAGCGGTCGGGCCCTTTTTTTTATAGTTTTAAGCAAGCTGAACGACAAGAGCCGCGAACCGGCATCTTCGGAGCCGGGCTGTGCCGTGTGCCAATTCAGATTACTAATCTGTTTAGAACTACTATAATCCGCAGACCACCATTCAGGTCGAAATTTCAAAAACATTCTCGGCGGAGGACCCCCCGACCCACTGGGGTCCGGCAGCTATGCTGCCACGGGGTTCGTTACTGGTCGGTGCCTACGGTGCTATTTTGATCGACTGTTCCTACATTGTTGGCAACAATTTGTCCACATTTTGGACTAGAATGAACATAAGCATTATTTTCTCTGCAGAAGCTGCATCTATCACAAGTAATGTCGAACGTACCTATGCATCAAGACAACATTTTGACGCCCCATTTTTTCTTGTTAAAAGGTTGTTAACAACGGCGGAAATATATTAATCTATTTAAAGTCCTATAATTTCCGATCTGGTTAAGCCTCGTTGTGCATTGACATATTCACTTCATGCATGCCTTTACACTTCCGATATTACATATAATTTTACTCCACGTATCTTTCATCTACGTTTATTGACCGACTACAGGTTGTATTGATGGTTAATGTCAGCCTACTGTCTGGTGAATAGCACGGTTCCTTTTATTATATAGTTTGTGAACAAACCAGTCGTTACTTGAGATGACAGGTGACATTACCATTAAGGGGAAAAATTTAGATATAATTACAGATCATTGGATAGATACAAACAAAGACAAAGAACCGCTTTGGACATAAACCAATATTGTGTCCTTGAGGCAAACACGGCAAAGAGTACCTAATAATACAATCGATATTAGAGCATTAGAAATATTAATTAAACGAGAGGACTTCGACATTATTTAAAATCTCTGAGCATCATTCCAATATCCAAGCACATATTTATATGTCGGGAAACCATTTCTGATTCCTTTTCACATTTGTTACTTTGGGCGTTTTATATCCGATTGCGTACACCCGAGAGCAATATTGTAGTACTATTATAGTACACATTATGTAATTTTTTGTTTTTGTAACTGAGAATGAAAATTAAATTATCGGGACGACGGTGTGGTGAATTAGGTTTCCCCAAAACGCCCAATAACAAAATTAAATGAAATGTGGTTTTAAGTCCTAATGTTCTGCTCCGAAGTGAAGACATACGCCATATGAGGGATATTTTGTCTGGACAGCTGCACTACGACCTACTCTTTTACGTAAACGCCAATGTGTACACTGCATCTCGGTTTATCGTATAATCCGAACAACTAGACAGCTGCTCTTGTCAGGCCCTCCGTTCTGCATCACTGACAAGAGGAAATCACACTGGAAAATCGGGATGAACTTTCTCGGTCAATGCAGGGATCGAACACCCGATCTCCAGTCTAACGAGTCAGCGTCTTACCCATTTAGCCACCGTGGCCACACGCCCAATAACTGACAATCAAAATAATTATGCTTATGTCGGATATTTAACAAATGTCCCCATCCCTTCGCTGGTTTTGACGTAAAGATTTGTTGTTCTATAAAGATTATCTTCAGAAAATGTGTCTCTCTTAGAGATTCTATAAACAATTATATCGGTTGTTTTCGTAAACATGTTAATCGCCTTTAAGGAACATGGTTGTTTTCATGACAGGAGATTATTGGTATAAATGTTAATAGGTGCGAAAGGTTAGGTGAAGGCTATAACTTATATTATCTTGCACTTTGCAATGATCCCATGAAATACAAAGCAGACTAAGACTTTTCCCCTCAAGACTTTCAAATTTATGGGTTTCCTGGCCAAGCGAGATTTTATCGAAAACTAAAATAAGAAGACCATAAATCACCCTGACTGGATAGATCCTGCTTTAGGCAGCCCTCTGTGCTTATTTTTCTAGTTGTATAATTCTGATACAAGCTAGACAGGAAATTGAAGTCGTGCCGAGTCATTACTTCTTATTGATGGCGGACAAATTACTTGTCAACAATAGACAAATGTTCTAATATAGACCATTAGTGTTTGAATTATGATCACAACCTTATCAAATTCGTACTGTGGTTTTCTGGCGCTGCAATGAAATACATCAACACTAATTGAGTCATCCAAAGAAGATATCATGCACGATGATTTATTTTGTTTCAACTGTTTGTCTATGGTATATTTTATGTTCTTTATAGACATCAACAAAAAATCAGAAATTTATGTTCCACAACAGTCAAGCTATAAATGGATTTCAGCTACATTTTCCAATTATGACCTCCCGCAAGGAAAGTAACTCTAATGACTGTCGGTAGATGGCAATGTTTTTCACGTGGATATTTGAAGATTTCAATTGAAGGAGAAATATAAAGACTAACAGTATTTACAAAGATATAATGAATTAAACTTTTATCTACATTTCAACATCTCCTGTAGATACGATATAATACAAACCCAACCACCACCATATAATCATCGCTAATCCAAACAGATTATCTACCGCTGATATTTTGATGGATAATCGAGATTTTCTTTATATTATGGTAATAATCGAGGCTAGACTATATTTATACCACCAATATCTAGGTGCAGAATTCAGATATTAGATTGGAATTGTTTAGCATATTCTCTTTTTATTATCTATTTTTTAGACTTTTACATCGAGAACTGTCAGCTCCTATAGAATCTTTCACATTGTCCCTTTAAATGTTACATAATAAATTCGAGTACATGTTAGATATTGTTCTAAAAATTCAAAAGAGACCAACGGCTTAATAATGATAAAAAGGTCAAGAATTACAATGCATGGTAACTTCGTTGACAGAAATCAGCGGTCGATAAAGGTCTTTCAGCTGACTCTAAATTCAGATTCATGATAGTGTAGGTCGTATTGTGGCGTTTGACATTTAACGCCGTTCAGTGATCGACGCATTCTGATTTTATAATAAATGAGCCGAGACATCACGGTGTCAGGAGATGGATAATATATATAATTTAGTATTGAAATATATTTTTCTAATATTGGATTGATAATGCGATAAATTGCTGCGAATACGAAGATTTGCACTAAATATGGCGCGATTGCTGAAAACCTACCGACTCCCTAAGCTTTTGAAATATTTGAACGGCACACTAAAAAATTAGAAAAACCAGGTGATCCCAATTTGATATCCATTGGTGTCTGCTACTGGTATACACTTGTACGTTCATAGCTGTATCTTTCTTTGTTTAGTGTGTGTCATTCTACGTGTCTATAACTAGCCGTGTCATTTCTTGTTTAGTGTGGGTCATTCTACGTGTCCATAACTAGTTTGTATGTAAGATGACGTCTATGACTTGCCATGTTTTTATTTTGCAAAATTCAAATATTTTTCATATATATTTAGCCAAGTGTGCCGCTAATTTTTCATTTGTTCCAAGGTGTAACGTTAGCAAAAAAGGATGAGAGCAACCTTGTTGGTTGTAGCATGTAACACAGGAAATAGATAGTGTGAGAGATAGATCCAGCCAAAAAAAATCCAATTCTTTACATGGGGATTTAAAGTACCATTATACTAGGACAGGTGGTTGTCAATTTAAATCACCATGTTTTCTAAGCTGCAAAAACATGATCTGGTGGGACAAAAGGTTCGGGTCTCAATGCACCCCTCTCCCACGCCGATACGAATATTCCTGGATCCGCGATTGGATTCATTTTAAGCACCACAGTAATCAAGAAGTCACCCCGATGAAGGTCGCAGACGCGAGACGCGATGTCTATTTTAGTCAATAAATATCTAATAAAAACCTTCTGATATAAATCATAACTAACTGCCTATACTTGAAAGAGCGATAACATTTAAAGAAGAATGTTCTTGTAGGTCCATGGCAAATATTTGAAGCGCTATAGTTTGATGGCTAATTCTAATTCCTCATTCTGTGTACATGGTGTTATGTCATACAGCAGATTCTGAAATGTGCGAAACCGTTCAATTTTGTTTTCAAAAGCCGTCAAAATAAATATTCTCTAATCACGCAATTCTTGAAATTGGTTCAGGTTTTATACAGCGAAGAACGTTGTCCCAGTTCAACAATATGACAACTTTGCAGGGGTTAAAATTTATAGGCAACACAGAATGATTACCTAGCTACATGAACACAGAAAAAGATAAAATTTAGTCAACATTAATCACGCGAAATCTTCCGAAACGAAGCAAATGATTTCGATTCCACCAATGCGATTAAGTTATCTAGGTCTTTCTTCACTGTATTGTTTAAAGAGAGACCACTAATGTATAATTTGGTATTTGTGTCACACATATGTTACTAAAGGCCTAATACAGAAAAAAACTGTGCATTTTCGAAACACACCTATCAAATTTATGGCTAGGTCTAAATATTAAGGTCACCTACAGATTACGTCACGGTCACAAGATATAAACAGGGCTAACTTACCGTAGCCTTAACCCACAATCCCTAACCCTATTTACATCGTGCGACTTTGACGAAAACTGCAGGTGGCCTTGATATTTAGACCTGACGAATGTATAAACAGTACAGGGTCGTATGCCAACAACGTCTTTCTGCTAGTGCAATAAACCCCACCACTTTTCAATCACCAGACCTGTTTTATTATGGTATCATGCACAGCTAAAACGATAAAGCGTCACTTGTTTTCACAGATACACTTTAATCTTGCTATGCTGAAAATAGTGTTTACGCGAACCGCGTAAAAGCACAATAGATCATTTCTCTCAAACACATAAAAATGAATTAACAGAATGAAAATTTTGACACTTAATATTTTATGGTGCAGGCATGGGGTATACAGTGTGTCTTTTATTTAACCAGCTATGGTCAGCATAACTTCTGTGGTTTTATTAAAGATGCAGCGATATGTCAATATTGATACCCAAACAACGAGAACACTCCATTCGATAAATAAAGAAGGCATGCGTAGTAGAGCCCGACACGCTACACACACTTTTGAAAATCTTAATTGGTTCACTTTTGGGTGGGGCAAAACTGTTAGGTTGAATAGAAGTTTGGCCCGCAGAAAGAAAACAACAGATTATAATTGTCAACAAGTGAGACAATTGTTAATGAGTTGACATTGCTTTAAGGATATGTCATTACTGTCAAATACCTTAGTCCCTGTCCTATATACCTACACTTGGCGATATCGGTGAGTTTTTCGTCGAACTAGGTTACCGGAGACTTTTGTTCATTGAAAGTGATCGCCGTTAAAGGACAATTTTGGTGTTAGTCATTATCTAAACACGTTCCAAATACAATTTCAACAAAGAGATCATTGCTACGATAGATGCGTTATGAAGATTTCGAGAAAGGAAGCGACGAGCGCAAAAGGAAAACACGAGTTATCCTTCTACAAAAACTGACTGAAGTGACGAGGGATAACAGATACATGGGTGAATTTCTGCTCAATAATAATTCCCTCGAAGACCAAACGTTGTTATGTGAGGTTGTGAGAGGATATCCAATAATTCAAAAAAGTAATTTCACTAGATAAGGAAATCGAAAAAATTAGAATACATGTAGTCCGAACAATTATTACTCATTATATCCCTTTTCTTATCTGGTTACAGTGAATTATTGTTTTCAATTATCAGATGTCCTTTCACAGTCTCATAAAACAACCGTTGGTCTTCGAAAGAATTATTGGTGAGTTATATATAAGGATAACTCGCGTTTTCTTTTCCGTTCGTCAATTCTTTACTTGCAATCTTCATAACGCAATTTTCATAGCATGTTATAAACAAAACAAAGACCCTTCGTAATGACATAAATCAATAAGATTATAGATTGTCATCAGGTTAATTATATATATATATATATATAATATACACCAGGTTAATTATATATATATATATAATATACACCAAGGGTCTCATCTATATTCAAATGCAAACATTCATGCAACCGAGTTCCTGAAAACATGTGGATAAAGTTCACTCATTACCAATGCCTGGTATCGGACTTCCTAATTACTGACTTGGTATCGCAAAACAAATCAGATTTCCTCAATTAGTGATATCGGAACCGAGGGGAAACGTCAATAAATGTCAATAAAATACATGAGCTATATCCACCTACAAACATAATGGCCAGTTAAAGTCCAGCCATTCGTAAACTTGTCACGTACCAACCCCAAGCAATTTGCTATCTGAATTCCGGACCGCAATGACCAAACACACATAACAGAGAAAGAAGATTAACAACGTCCATCTGTTATCCGGCCACAAACTCAAAAGGCCGCAATTATGAGTTTGCAATCATGTGATGAACTCTTACCAACATTGCTTCACGGTAAAATTTCAAATTATTAATATGATGCTGAATTCTCCCCGGGCGATTGGATTACGATTTATTGAGTTTATAACATGTGTTATAGGAATAAAGATCGGAGAGTTTAACGCCCACTAGGCAAAAACTAGGTCATTCCGGAACTAACATATTATGGTTCAATTTTAATTCAATAATCCCCTGGCGCCTTGGCTTCGGTAGCTGTGGAAGGAAACCGGGGGACCCAGAGAAAATCCACACGGTTGGACAGGCGATCCTACCCCTTCCCACGTACAGACCTTATCGATTCACGCGCACGCATTGAACTACTAGACCCCCCCCTCCCCGTTATAGGAATGTATTTAAATATTATATAAATATGTTCTGTTATGACTAATGATTGTGAACTCTTATACGCGTAAATATATTAATAAAAAGTTAAATCGACAACGTGATATCACTGAAGTATTTCACAAACTAAGGGAAATTTCATAATATATTCCCCCATAATATGATCTGGACTTAGTTTTACCAATCACCGGGTCAATTCAGTCCACTCCAGGAACTATTTGGCAAATTTACGGTTGTGTCCATTCGCAGTTTCTGTCTTTTGAATAGACGTGGAGGGTGAGAAAATATTAAGTTCCAAAGTTATTGAAAATATCCACACTTGCTAACAACATTATTAATCTCATAATAACTGTTTGTTGTATTATTGGATTATACGCTTAAATCCCTCGTTACTCTTGACGAGAAATATGAATTGGTTTATACTCCTGTTTTGCTTCTACTGAAAATATTCAACGGATAAAAAAATCAAGGTTTCCACAGCACATTGCATTAGTTTTACAAGCAATTAGGAAGTAGTTCCGCCTGAAATCATTTTATTCCATTTAATCTAGAAAATTAATCAAATGAGTTCAACAGCAAATGAAAGACAGAAACCATTACATCTTCTAAAGGTAAATATTTGTCTCGGGGGAATAGGCGTTCGGGGTTTTAAAAGATCTAACAGCCAATACAGGGTAGACAAATTTAAAAGAAGCCATGATGTTTTACAAAGATATATTCTGGGTAATACTATAGAACTTTTACATCTCAACTATCAAAATATAGTTAAAGGATGAAACCTATACATTTTATACACTCTGGCTGTTGGGCATTCTCAACCCCAATCTTCAAAAAGTGAGTTACCATACAATGCAAACATATAGTCAAACAGTTGGATAAATCATCAGATATCTCGATCTCGATAATTCACCTTATTTGACGCAAACATGAAAAATTGAGCTCATTTGTTGGCCCATTCCGCTCATCCAGTCGATACTGCCCTTGTCTTAGGGGAAAACACAGAGAACACGCCCAGTGTATGGGATGGAGACGTGGGCGGGAAATCGGCATATCGATGGAAGCTGGAATATCGGTACATGTTGAAGTCTTTAATGTGCTAACTAGATTTCATAACTAAGGGGAATAATTTGTATATAATTACTGACGAATTTCAGTCTGTGAAAATCTACTTATGTTTAAATTTCTGAAATGCAATAAATAAGGTGGCTCGTAATATAATATTAACACAATGTCAAACAATTATATAGTATTGTCTATGGATATGTTAAATGTTAGTCCCGAAATGAGCAACTTTGCATCCAGTTGACGTTAAACCGTATTTCTCCCTATCTCTTCCTTGGGTGGTTATCATATACATGTAGCTTCGTGGTCCTTTTATTGAATATGGCTATTTATACCACTTCTTCTTTATCAAGAAATTCGTCTTGGCAGAGACTTCATTCAGGAATGGTCCCATAGTAAACCAGATACGATTTACAAGGAATTACGTTTCCATTGAATTTGAAGGGTGTAGGTTAAGTATTGCTTATTCAGCCATAGCGCAACCCCAAATGAAGGGGATAGCAGTGGTCACTCAGACTCCCAACCTCCCTTTAACAATAACAGTTCAAGATTCAAAACCCCCAAACTGGATGTCCACCATCAGTACCATGATTAGTCTAAATAAACAAATATCCAGAAATGTTTTGACTTTTATCCAATTTTTCTATTTTATAGATTGGTTCCTTGAAGGTCAATTTCGATTAAATTGGAACTAAAAAGACAACACTCATGTGCGGGCGTATTCCATGAGAAGATTTTTGTTAATGATTCAGATCACGCTTATTTTTCTATTAACTGACTAGCAGACAAATTATTTTACCAATCCATTTTGAACCAGCAATATCCAGGTAAAGATATTTAAAGGCATTCACTGATTTTGTAATATTGGTGGATTTGGTCAAATTGTGCTAACCCTTCTGAAATTGAATATTTTGAATGACCATCCTGGAATTTGTAACATTGGTGGATTTTGACAAATTGTGCAAACTCTTCTGAAATTTGTTTTGTTTTTACTGCTTGACTAAGTTTCAAAATCTGTCAGTTTAGCCATATTGTACAAGATATCCGTCTTCATTAGCCCGATTGATGCTGAAAGGTACGACGTTAACCCCCATTTCCTTCATTGTACGGCACAACCACAGGTTACCTTAGATATCGTAAACTGTTAGAACAAATTGGTGAACAGGTTCTAATATCGCTCCTACTTTTATATTGCTAAAAGGTGTTGAATATTACAACAACAACTAATCCAGACTTTGGATACATCCCCACCTCACTCATACCTTATCAGCGTCAATTATTCATAAACTAACAAAATGGACGGACTTGACAAGTAGAAATGATGTAAAGTAAATTAAAACAAATAATGTATTAGCACATATCGCCAGGAACAATTCGTTCGTTATTAATACCCCGGACATAACGAGAATTATCTCCCAGCCACAGTCAATAGATCAGACATCGTCTAATAACTCCACGTTCAATTCAATAAATCATCTCCGAACCTCTTACCGGCATTAAGTCTGTCCTTACTTCCGTGAGATGATATTTTATTCTGTCATTATCTCTTTTACGATACGGAAAAGCCCACGGATGATACTTGAACTTAGACTAGACATAAAAACTTTCAGAAATTTATGTCCATCAAATAATGATAATAAAAAAAACCGCTGGGTTTGCCAAAGACTGCGAACATCAGCCATCAAAATTATTTGATTTACAAGGATATCCGTACGCGGCATCGACTGTTTGAAATGGAAACAGATTTTCAGCCACAATGATTTGTGTTTCAAAGACAAAAATGATTAATGTCTTGAATGTCGTTGTTAATTAATTCATTGTCAGCCATCTTTTCTGCTAAAGATTATTAGTCCCGATATGACATAATATGCGTCTAGTGGCTATGTCGGAATTCTAAGAGTGTTGGAATACCCAGTTTTATCAAAACAAGAAATATTGTTAACTTCGAAAACCGTAGTCTCGGTCAATCAGAACATTATAGTGTTCAACGTACGGAGGGTTCGGGAAAAGTTTTCAATATTTGACGTTAAGTCCGTTGCCCATGAGTGACTGTGAGTTTGGTTTTTAATGTATTTGATTATCCAATCTCTTCTGGCCAAGTCAAGTAAAAAACCCGCAATAAATCCCATAATTCATGCAATAATACAAACAAACATGAATCGTGACGACGAATTAGTATTAAATAAAAAAAAAACTAAACAGAGCATACATAAGGCCCATGAAAAGTGAATTTTTACAATAAAATAAAATAAGAGTGTTGGATTTTGAACTGAAATGCAATCAAATGTATCATTTGAAATGACATTCTTAAATTAATTTCTTTGGCGTCATCTTCTTGTTTAAGGACGAGTTACCTCCCTTATAAGATCGGATAGTCAATCAATGTCCTACTTTCCGTCAAATGTCGAGGACCTATTCAGACTAATATTCGTAGAATATTTTTTTTTGATGATAGAGACTACGAAAACCGGAAGTATTATTATAATGTAGCTTCGAATCACCAGAACTTTTCCGTACATTCAAAATTTTCTTACATTAATCTTTATTTCATTCAACTTGCGCAGACATTTTGAATAGGTCACGTTGTTCGTTAATTTATCTTCTTCGTCGTCTTCAGTTGATCGCACACGTGTGTTTGCTCTCACGTGTTCATTGATAATCTGTCGTTCTGTGCCAAAGTCGTCGTCATACGGTTGTAGCATCGAAAACCGGAAGTATTATTATGGTGTAGCTTCGAATCACCACAGCGTTATTCCCTTTAAAAATGATGAACTTCTCCGTGCATTCAAAATTTTCTTACATTAATTTTTATTTCATTCAACATGCGGACGCATTTTGAATAGGTCAAGCCGTTCGTTAATATATTTTCTTCGTCGTCTTCAGTTAATCGCACACTTGTGTTTGCTATCAAGTGTTCATTGATAATCTGTCGTTCTATGTATGCCAAGGTCGTCGTCACACGGTTCGGAGAGATCTTTGGGTTGCATCACCTCTATGGTATGGTTCAATCGGCATGCGCAACGAATGTTTCTAACAAGTGCTAGGAATATTTTTACGACTGTGAATTAGTGGGAAAATTCGTGAATATTCTTGAGTATTAGCTGCAATTACTGTCTTACAAGAGATTATAAAATTATCAAAGTAATCAGCAATTGGAGCAAAGACCTACGGTAGCGAGTTTTAATCTCACCGATAGTTGATTGGTGATTGCTTGTTAATGTTAATCTTTTTGTGGCTTCACAAATTATATCGGATTGCACAGAATGCCGGAGTGATCAGAGTTCGGATGTGAGTCCACTGTATCTCAATCATAGATTGGTACATGAGCCTCGAATTTGGCACCCATTTGCATCATTGATATCCTCTTACCCGGTGTCTGTTACTTGAAATGAAAAATTTTGAAGGTTCCGCTTGACCAAACATGAGGTTATGGATCATGGAGTGGACCTGGATTTTCCAGTCTGGTTTCCTTCTTGAGATCCGTAGATAGGACGGAAATCTTGACAAGGTCAAAATCGTTCTGGTAGTACAAAAAACTCATATACTCCACCCGTATTCTTAATTACGTTCACGTAAAGCAATCCATGATATTGATTTCACTCACAGCACATTGAAGCACATTAACCTGGTTAATACAGGATTGAAGCTGGACGCCAAACCCCACTTTAAATAAACACATATAGTTTTTTGTGGCAGCGTTTATAGTCTAATTATTTTATTTGTATCAAATTAAATTTCGCTCTTTATTTTCTTGAAGATTAATTTTAACCAATGGGAGACAAGTGACGCACAACAATACTCATGAGGCATATGTTGCTAAATGTCATGTTTTCAGACGGCAGGTGGATTGTTGGGGGGGGGGTGTTTGTTTTTTTTAAATTTTTTTAATTGTTTTTGGGTAATAAGATTCTGCATACCTGCAACTTAGCAGTCATTAAAACCTAGTTAAATTGTTCCGTTAAATCATCCGTGAGAACAAATGAAATGTTGGTATTCCATAGTCTATAAAACGTACATCTGTATTTAAATCAAGGGCTGATACTGGCGAGGTTATCGCTCAGTGAATAACACTAACAGTGAAGTTTTTGCCGCGGAAGTGCAGCGAGATTTTCCAGTATGGTTTGCCTTATCAGTGACGCAGATGGAGGGGCTGACAAGAAGCAGCGTCCAGTGGTGCAAATTGAGGATTGGGCAAGGAGCAGCGTCTAGTTGGGCAGATTGAGACCATACACCCCACCCCCACACACGCTACCGTTGACCATAATATGGAATATCAATATAAGACGTCTTTTACAACCTGCTCTGTTGCTGATTAAGCTACCGTGATCCCTATGGAATACCAATATAAAAGGGCTACGTTAAGAAGTCTCTTACAACCTGTTCTGTCCCTGAAGACACTACTAATTTTAAACCTCGTGTCAAAAAGAAAAACAACCATAAATAGGATATGACAGCACCATTTCCGCACCTGTGACATTTAAATTTGTTGGCCAATAGAAAAGAAACTAGGTAATAATAAATTCCCACTTTTAATCACCAATTTTCCTTGTCAAATCTTTTGGCACTGCTTTTAACCATGGGTGCTATGTGTCGAAAATTGTCTTAGAGAAAGTAAATTCGAGAAAAACAAATCGAAAGGTCGTTGATTTTCTCAGCCCCCATCTGCCATTCCAGAAAAATTGTTTTGTTTTGTTTCCCCCAGTACACGCGGCACAGTTTCTACATAACAAATTTGACCCTCTGTCGTGTTTGAATTTCTATTCTCAGCCACCGAGGCAGACCTTCAAAGAGAAACTCCAACATATTTAAATCGCTTTAAGGGTTCAACGACGCCTCTAACGGTCTTCTTCATCCGAAGAATTAGATCTTTTAAATCGTCTTCTCAAATTCCATATTGGTTTCTTCTTTCTATCTGGGTGATTTTCACATCAATCGTGTACATAAAGCCGATTGAACCCCTACTTTGCCACGGAGGAAGATTGTGTTTACTTTGGAGTGGAAGGCCGTCTTAAACACTTTTATTTCTTTTCTAAAATATTCTTTCTTTGCTTTTCTTTAATGTTCGTCTAGAAAATTTACCGATAAATGCTGAAAAAATATTTGTCGTTCGACATCTTCGACTAATGGTTCCTTTCTCTCTACTGAGCCATCATATATGAGCTAAAAGAGGAAATCTACTTCAATATTAAATGAAATTCACCATATGACTCATTACTAATCCTGTTACGAAGTTGTTATAGAATGTTTTACATTGGATTAAACAACAGATAATATTATATTTTGTCTTTAATAAAACTTGCCTACTGTCTGATCAACGATGTTTGGCAATCGAAAATCGATGTTTACTTCTAAAAACAAAATCCTGAGGATTATATTCAATTATAATATGTCTTTTTTTTTCAAAATGACATGTTATTTCAAGTGACTTGGCTATCGATGGATTTACCTTTAGAAAAACTGACCATATACAAACCGTGCACAGATTTATTAAGGCTACCACTGCAATTCATGAGTATCAAAAAATTAACAAGAACAGATGATAGAATTCGTTCCCGAATGGTCAATGGTGCCACAATATTTCTTAAGGAGATACCTGGGACCAATAGCATATAGTGAAAAGACACATGGGCATTCGTACAGTCTGTTGATTTATTTCTGAAAAATCCCTTGACTCCCCCTTTAAAAGATTTTTGACGCCATCAAGTCGCTTATAGATAGGTGAAAATAGCTTCATATGATAGCCTTTACTTTATTAAACATATAGCGTGCACGCCAGATTCATAGTTATTGTCCCCGGAGTCACTCTGGCAATTTTTATGAAGCAGTTACCGTATTTCATTTGAATTAATTCTTTAAAAAAAAAGCTAGGAAAATAAACTAATATTTCCATGTTAGTCTAGAAAAATAAGACCACATCTGCCTCCAAACGCCATACATTTGCTGGAAAGCAATTACCAAAGTCTCTATGGTACCAATAACCTATGTAATCCTCTTGGGTGGCGACATAACCATTAACCTGTATCAAGTGTAATTGTGGGCTGCAGTAGCCATGGAATGGTTTTATTATAACTTTATATATTGACTAAATTGTACGCAAGAGAAAAAAAAAATAATAAAAGATAACATGTCTAATACAATAAACTAAGCAATGAAACATCCCACGTTTCTGCTCCATTCGGGCTACCGAAAAGCGACACACACTATGCTACGATCTACTTTGGTTAGTTCCAAATAGTAATGGTTATTTTTACTTGTACGCCATAAACCGGACCTTGACGTTATTCTTTGCCCGGCCACGATCGGGTGGCCTTGGACATAAGACTGAGTAAATAACTTTAAAGTAATAGGGATGTTTATAAACATCAGTTTATATTTAGCTGCCCTCCTATCAATTAACTATTGATTGTTAATACGTTGTTCATTCAATACACGACAATCTTGCTTATATTTTTAAAATTTAAATGTTAGTATGTTACTTTCTAAATCGTGCCTGGAGTTATTTTCTCACTACAACACGTACACCATTTATTTCTTTTAATGTAATATATATTTTTTTATTATTATAATTGATCTCAGACATGACCATATATCGTTGATCTGTAACTTTTTGCTGTCACTTTTTAAGTAAATGCTAAATATGCATTATGTAAGATTTAGATATGCAGTTCCATGTTCTTGCCATAATAGTTTTGAAAAAGAAAATGAAAATAAATATAACGAAAATTTCATTCAAATTACTCTATTCTAAGCGAAGTTATGACTGTTGGAAGGTTTGGCAAATCTAGCGTAGATTTTTCATTTTCGTAGCAACGTTAATTTTTCTTTTTTTAAATCTCGCGGGTATCCTAAACCATTAAACTCTCCATCATCCGATGGTTATAGACTTGATTATAGGATTGTCATGTGAATAAATATCTAAATATCACATTTTAAACCAAAACAAAAATCTGCTCCACATATTGCAAACTCTCTGGTATTGTAACTGCACGAAACTTGACAACAGGCTTATATTCACTAATATTTTCTTTTTCGGCCACAACTCGCCATATTGAACTCACTAAGTGACTTGTCATTTTCTGTCACTGTGTTCCAGCTCAATCCCCCAATTAATGACATTGTTCGACGATACAGAGAACCAGAAACCCAGAAAAAATACTACTTGAGCATGACATCTTAAATTACGAGTCTCTTCAATAAAATGACATTTAATTTCACAAAACGCCTCCTCTACAAAACCTATCAGCCTTTTTTCTCTAGTAATTCAATGTTTTGTCACGAGATTCACTAATTCATTGTTTTTCTGTTTTTAATATTCAGAACTAAAATATTACTTTGTACAGCAAAGGTCAATCTGTAACAATACGTATTTCGATTAAAAGTCTTGTTAAAATACAGATCTATATTTCGTTTCGTTTTTTTAATATTATCCATCACCACCACCACGTGAAGATATGACGCGTGTTACCCAACTCTTCCGGATCCTGGTGCAGTGAAGACAAGTAAAACCAAATTTTGAACTCTAAAAAAACGAAACCAAAAAAAATCAAATCATTAGAACACAAGACAATTTCCACACTGTTGGTGTTCGTGTTAGGAAGATGGAAATTGGGTTTAATGTTCACTTGACATTACACTAGGTCATTGTAAGGCTAACAAATGGTTTCTTCAGCATTTGGCAGAAATTAGAAACTGGAAAATGCGTCAATATACAAGCATTCTATCGAAACCACAACACTTAACAGAGGTAATAAATTCAAAATCTGTTATTTTCGTTGAAGTGGTGTATATTCGTTAAAATTATGTTGACTTATATCGAATAAATAATTAAACACTTTTATAATTTGTTCATACTAGACCCTCGACAGATAATTTAGTACCATCTTCAAAACGTGTGAGTGACACCTCTATATCTTTGAACTAGAAACAACAGTGGCTACATACAAAACATCTCCGCGGATTCGAATAAAATGCGATAACTGGCGCTCGGGTCACCGTCAGGTGGGGTTTACGAGCTTAAAATGATACACCGATTTGATTTTGGTTAAAATGGAATACAATATAGATGATTTGTTTGCATTTAATTTGTTTTGTGACATAAAAATCCGTCTTCAGTCTTCAGTTAAAAGTATGGTCACGTACACCAAACCACGACTCAGATATAACCGATTGTTAAGCACAAATTAAAATTAACAATCAAAGCAACTTCTGCTCAAATCATTACGAACTAATATTGAACCCTACAGCTCTAATAGAAATCATTTTTAAAATCAACCTAATTTTTGGTGCGTTGTTTATTTTTACCCCAATCGAGGTGTTCTGGACAATGAAAAAAGAAATTTAATCGTTGTTTTGTAGTAATTTGTGATATTTTGCTCCATTAAAAAGTGTAAGTGACACAGAGTAAGATATTGCAAAATACAACTACTCAAAACAGAAACATTATTTATGCTTAGCAACGCAGTCGAGTTATTTTCAAAACAGCAATGGAAATTATTGGGCTAGTGTTGTTAAATTTTGAATGCATTCGAGGAGGCTGGTCGTCCATTAGCGTTTTTATAATTACAATGATAGAATAATTTCATATGGATTCGTAGAAAGTGTCTATAATACCAATATTTCCGGCGGTGCATGCTTTCCACAAACATTTTATTATTCAGTGTCATATCAAGCACCGTTTATTAAGCTACCAACACATGGACAGGCATTAGATCTGTTTTAAATGCCAATTTGAGGACCCCACCAATCCCCATTTCAGGGATTGTTACAAGATGCTGTAACTTTACCATTACTATGGAACCTCTTCCACTATATTCTGTGACCTCTCTCCACCCTCCTTCCCCCCTCTCTCTCTCTCTCTCTCTCCCTCTCTCTCTCTCTCTCTCGTGTTGCTAAAGGAACCAACATACGGTGCTTAATAAAAACATAAATATATAAATATCGCTTTGGTCCAATTTGCCCCTTTATACCTGAATCTATCCGGAAAATAACCAATGTAATGTTTTATTGACAGGACACTACAGCTTGAATCTTTCCACCATGTCGTAATCTGAGAGTTATCCATCTTAATATTATCTCTCAGGTGGAGATAATAACGAAATTTATCTAAATAAAGTGTCACTAGGGATAATGACTCTGTGCATATTGGTCATTATTGCCCCATATATTAGCAGAACTCATTTCCAGATAAGCCGGAAGTTTGACGTGCGAAATTTTCGAGTGCGATTTATTCAAAATAAATTGAGCAAAAGATACACTGTTAATCTTAATTCTGTCCAGATAAGAGACTGTATTGGAATTGAACACATATACTTCCGGATATCCGTAACATATATGTCGCGGAACGTATAAAACATACATGTAGTTACTGCGCTGATATACGCATAGATGAACATCTTCAAAACGTAACAAAAATCAGCAACATATATAATAAAATAAATCTGCTCGTCTGTCCTTTGATCTAATGGCTTATTGGGTTCCTTTATACCGACTAATAACCCAATCCCATCGAGAATAGAGATTATCTTTTTATCAAACAGCGGAAAAAGAGGCTTTATTCCACAAATCTCCTCTGTCAATATCTGCATAGACTGATTAAACTAAGACATGCAGCAATTACAGGAATGGCCCCGGGAGAATGTCATATGAGAATGCAAGTATGCATGGATTCTTGTCGTCGTAATGGTTGGCGACATGAAAGAATCTAACTATAATGTGGCGAACAATACTCAACCCGTGTCATCTCTAGGAAAATTACAGGGGAAATCAAAATGACCCTTTCTACGGACGACTTCACTCACTATATTGTGGCGCAACACCTTATGGGGATTGTACGTCAGCCATTAACAACCATTCATGTCGTTTATTTAGGCCTACTTTCGATGATGAACGTTTTTGAGAAGTTTTCTAGATTTATTTTCAGAAAACGTACATTTTATTGCCAAATCGGTTAGCTAAATTAATAATTATGTCACTTTATAAAACGAACAGAAAAGAAATGAAACTTAAAAGACAAGGTGCGGGATTCAACTGCTGCCAAGACAGAAATATATCTTAAAGCGGCATTGTTCAAGATTGTGACAGTTCTCGCTATAATTGTTAAAAATAAAATAGACAATGAAAAGAAAATGTTTTCAAATTTTCAGTCAAATTACTTATCTAAGGTTCCGGGATTTAATTAAAGAGTATCCTAGGTTGTCATTAATACCGTTAATAATAAACAAGGTCGCGATTTTCCAATTTTTACGGTTACAGCATCCACCAGAAACATATTTTAACCCATTAAATATCACAGGTTCCGATGCCTATAGAAAGATCTGCAATAGGAAATAATTAAGCTCTGATTTGCATAATGCATCTTTACAATTGGTGGCAGAAAATGGAGGAAATGATGGAATGGAAAAGTGAAGGAGAATACAATATATCTAATCTATTGTTCGAAATTCACCAAGGCAAACAGTTGACGCCTTTATACAGACTGCCACTGATATATAATAATTAAATTGAATTTTATTGAATTTTATTTGCCGTATGTGTCTATAGTTCACGTAATATAACTGTCATACCAAATTCTTACCTCGACAAACAAATGTTGAACATGTTGCAGTAAACTTTAACACAACGTCATGAAATAATGAATTAGGCGGTCTTAAGCGCTTAGAAGTCCGGGTGGATACTGTATTTAAAAAAAAGTTAAATGTAATAGTTATTTAAAAAAGCAATGACAAAAAACCGCATATTCCCATAAACAATAATAATGGAAACAGTTTTTTATAGGCAGATTTGTTGTTACTGCACCCAATTAACTTATATTCTCTTAATGATAATTTGTTAATACTCATCTTCTCCGTAATAAAATATTTTTTAAACCAATTATATTTTTAACTGCGCATACCGCTATACAAAATTACACCTAACATGTGCATCTTCCGTATAGCCGTCACAGTACTATTGGAATTAGGATAACAAGACAGTGATTAGATTAAGGACCTACGATTGATTAGAATGATTAGAGGTTTACTTCCTGAAAGTTTTAAAAATATATCTGCCACGGGAACTCACATGCATTGGAGACGAAGAAATGACCCAAGGGAAAGAGTAAAATTTCGACATGGCCGTCAGAGGAACACGGGCGCATTTGGGATCACGAGCGACCTATAAACGATCCTAAGAAACAAATTTGGATAACTCTACACAAACATATATTATTAATTACTGATTGATACAGAAAGTTATTGTAAGTTTCGATATTCGACCATACAATGAGTCAATTATTGATAAAAAGAAGACAAATCGTGATGTAGTTGTTGCCATATTTGAAAATCTTAATTTAGGGGACTGCAAAAAATGCGCCTGACCGTAAATCCGATATGGCTTTGTGGATTAAAATAATAATCTATTTGTCGCGTTTTTGAAGCTGGCGACAACTATCACAAATCTAGATGTAATCCGAGAACGGTATACCCTATTAATAAAAAAACTCATTGCTGTGGTAGTTGATCGGCCAGGACACAGGATTTTCAATACGAACCACGGTTTCGAACCGAATATATGATTATGATTATGACTCTGCGTCTTCCACGGTAAATCAGTAGAAGAATTTATGTTAATTTCGAAGTTATTTGATATTCCCCAGGTGAGCCTCTGTAACCAGTTATAAATTGTCTCCATTTGTTCATCATAAAACAAACGTCCACTCTATTGGATTAGATTTCATGTCCATGGTAAGCAGATTTTACAATGTATATTTCTGATTTTAAATATGAAGCTTCTTCTGATTTATTGAATTGTTTTTGTGTATCCACTGAATTTAAATATTAAATGTAATCTGTATACAAAATACGAAAATAAATAATTACTGTGGAGCCTAAGAGAGGCACACATAAACATATGGTACAATTTCATCTCAATAAATTGCCTGCGTGTATGGGTCCTAACAGTTCTGGGAAAACCAGAGAACCAGGAGAAAACATACGTGGATGAGCAGTCGACCCTACTCCTTGTCACGTACAACAAGCATGGGATCGCAACCACACCATTTGACTCAATTTCACACCTTATGATCTAAAGCGCACGATAGACCCTCGACCTTCTACGTCGTTCACCAAGAAGGAGATAGATAATATTCTAACAGTCTTGTTGATCATTGAAAAGTTATGGACAGTTCAAAAACTTCTGCGACCAACACGGTTAGTTTTCATTAGTGATCATCGTTTCAGATCGTATTAGATCGTAACGAAGAGCAACAGATCGCATCACTATGGTCAGTCAGGGTGCAGTCGTAGCTCAAATCGTGATCACTCTCGACCACAATCGTATCCTAACGCAAAAGAGCGCCTCTGTTCCTGATGTGACCGAACCTATGCTACCAGATCGCAGACTTAATATGGGCAATCCTACCGGTACGTATCTGGTCATATCTGAACGGGAGACCAGATGGTGACGGACCATGTCACCTAAAATAGACCAGTCGTTACCATATCGCACCCAAACGCACGAAATGGTACCAGTGTGTATCAACTCGTATCAAAACGTGAAATTTCAGAGAAGAAATTAAAAATTTCACTATCGGCTAAAAATGGCCAATCGTCGCATTTGTAACACATCACACGACAGTGGGGACCTATCATTAGTTCTATGAAGAAAAAACCAACCCCAAAGACGATCAGGGAATAAATAATGTTCAAGTATAATATTTTATAGTTCATAACATACGGATCAAATACAATTTCGACCTTACCCCTTGTCAACATCAAGCCTGGGATAAAATAAAAACCGCATCATTTAACTTGATGGCAGACCTTAATATTATCTTCTGAGCGAAGATGCCCCAGTAAGTAAGACGTTGGCTCGCTAACCAAGAGGTCCCGTTGCTCTTTCTTGTCAGTGGTGGAGGGTAGACGGTCTGACAAGGCACAAAGTGTAGTCCTTCGGATGGAACAAAAGACCGAGGTCTCTTATAAACATGGCATTAAATAATGCTCTCGTTTTTACGGTATCTAACGTCAATTTCACGTCACATCTGACACAAATTCATATTAATTCAACTCTATTTTCAAGGAGAATTTATGCGATTATTCAACATACACAAAATACGTTTGGATTGACCAACTGCATGAATTTTTAATGGCAAAGTTTTACTTGAAAATGGTGTTGAATTATTATAAATATGTATCAGATGTGGTTTCCTTTGGCGAAAAATAAATAACATGATGAAAAATAGAAGTTAATGATTCCATATAGACTTAGAACAGAGGTAGGAAAGAGCGGTATTTTCATATTGCAATATTGCAACATAGGGACGGATAGGAACGGTCAGTGGACAGCGATCATAAAGGATCATAAACTGCATCCTATGTGAGGATCTTTCCTCGTGGTCAATTTATATTAAAACAATTAATTACTTTTGACCTCCCTTGTCCTGAACAAAAAATGGTGATAGTGTATGATTATTTCTTTAAAAATATATGCTTACTAAATAAATCAAAATTATTGAAAAAGGATGAAAAAGAAAAAAAAACTATCGCAGTTTTTATTCGGAAATCAATTATATATTATGTTGTTTTTCTTTTTCTTCGGGGTAGGATGACTTTGGTTCTTGAACAAAAAGTAAATATGTCTTTATGTTTCTTGGACCAACTACCAAATGTCAATTGGACGATTAGTCTGTCAAATGTGAAATACGTTAGCGTCTGGACAACGTCACAAACAGACAAGAACAACAGATATAAAAAGAACTTCTTTAAAATATACGTTAAGATACAAATCTGAATTTTGATGGAGTTTTTTTTAAATAGCAAAATAAAAAAAAGAAACAGTGCATTTTATATGGCGTTTCATCGGGTATTATGTATTTTTTTCGGGATGTAGAGCAAAATAATTGAGAAATAGAAAGGACGTTTCTTTTTCCTGAAAAATAATCTCGAATTTAACGGCTTCTCTAAAAGCATTTCTCTATTTGATTAATAGAATCATAAAAGAAAATCACGAGTATAGGCTTTAAACACGGATTAGGACTAGTATTTAGAAAAAAAAACAGAATAATCTTACATGACTGAAACCAAGCAGTTAAAACACAGAATTCCCTTAAGGAAACATTCTCGTTTTCCTTTAGATTATATTTTGGTCTGTTGGGTATTCTTGTCAGTCTGTTTGAATCATTGTTAACTCCGGTCTTTTCCCTATAACCGATCAACCAACGAATCCCTGACTTTCCATCTCTGACAGTTGAATTAAGGCATTGTTCAGTTCGCCGATCAACTCAGTACGGCAAAAAGTCCCTCGATCTGCCGAAGGACAATAAAACTCTCTGATGTTAAGCCAAATTACTTTGACATATTTCCATTCTAAATGGGTTTCTTTATTATGTTTACGCCAACTAAAGCAAAACGCTGTTGAAAAGAAAAGACGTTGAGAAACACTTAAAGCGAGTACTGTATCGTTAATAACAAAACACAATAACCAAATTATTAGAATTCTTCGAATGTATAAAAAACGGTTTAGACGAAGGTGAAGTACATTCATTGCAGACACAATCTCCCTCACCCCTGCGCCACCTCTTAATATACGCCACCCCCGAATTTACGCCACACCACTCAATCTATACCTTCCCCGCCACATCCCCCTCTCCTCTCAAGATTTTAAACTAGTTCATATTAATATTTGTTTCACAAATACATGTTTCACACTTTAAAAATGTTAGGAAGGATACAAAATATTCCTTTAAAAATGTGTATTACATATTGTTTTATCTCCAAATTGCCAGTAAAGTGGGAGAGGATTTAGTATTTATGTCGATATTGCTTATAATATGAACAACTGACAATTTATAGTAAGCAACACAGAACAGATATTCACAGAGAAAAAAAAAAGGATGGCATTGTCGCCCCGAAGAGAAATTAATTCCATCATTCTTTCGGAAACAAATTAGACTTGAAAAGTTATCATTTAAGTGATTTTTCGATTGGTAATTTGATGTCTGGCTTTGCCGGGTTCTTCTACAGAAACTAGAATAATTAATCTTTAAAAAAAATGGTTTAATATATTGGATACGACATTTGTCCACGAGACATTTATTCAAGTAAAAGTAATTGTATCTTGATAAGAACGGATCCATGGCTTCCTTCCAGCATTGTCTGACGTCTCATAACACGTAGTTTAATGTAATCTTAATGTTTTCGGAGATCTAAATGTCGCATATGTAACTTGAAAAAACAGTCAAATTAAATTATATATTATGTTACTCTGAGCTTTATCGCTAGGAACGAGTTCAATTTTCAGGAATTAATCTTATGCCATAAGATATATAGCACGGTTCCAGCTTGTGGCATCTCAAAATATAAATCTCAGACCATTTTCATTATTTTTCGCTGAACAAACCATATCTTTGCATATATTGAAAGTTATATATTAAAATTTACATTAAAAAAATACCAACCTTAAATTATGTCCCATCACAGCTGTTATTTCCAATCACCAATGAAGAAACCTTCTGGGAGTTGATGCTCTAGTTTGTAATTTTTTAAAGCACTAAAAATGATTTTGAAGTATAAAATAAAGTAACGGAGTCAGCAGCGGAGTCCTTTAAGGTCTCCAAAAGTTCTCTGTATAGTATGTAAAATCTAACAACAGTCAGATTTGTTTCTTGAGTGTTAAAGTCATCAACAGTCAATCATAAACGTGGTGATGAAAACAACACTTAGTAGTTAATACAGAGATCGACAGAAAGTCATCGGCGTTACGAGGTTTAAATACCTCTTTCCACGCTTCTATAACAACGATCGAATGATGCCCGAATCTTGTAGCGAATTCATGACAAAAGCCGAAACTGGAGGCTTGGAATCAACCAATCAATACGAATATCAGTCCAAGACATTGACAAAATGGATGATACTGCTTTTGTTGAGAAACCACCGGAATTCTATCTCTAGTATATTAAATAAGTTTAACCGTGATCGGAATATCGCCTGAGATGATGTTATTTGCTCCAACATCAAGCATCAATGATTATTTTTCTTCGAGCGACCCGATGTCAATAAGGTTTAGTATGCATTAGATATCTGGGGAGAATTAAACATATTATTGTTCGCCCCGCTATAACGTTAAGTTGGATAATGGCGCGTTAATGCCTTGTCTTCTACAAGATATTATCCAAGATTTCTAGAGTATTAGAAAGTTACATGTATCTTGGGATCACCATAAATATTACACATTTATTTGTCATGAGCCAAGAGACGGTTCACTGAACAATGAACTTATTAACGCGACTTACCATAAAAAATCTTCTATTTCGTTTAATGCTTTTTTAGTTTCTTATTACATATTCCGTATGTTTCTATCAAATAATATCCAATTCCAAAAACAAGCTTTTTTCAAGTTTGATATTCTATTCTTATTGTTTAGTAGCCATTTATGCTTTAATAAAACATGTTCGGTAGACAAACTCGATTAATCATTTGGAGTTTTGATAATATGTGAAACAATGAGCAATTTCTGAATCACTGAAGACTTTAAAAAAAAAAAAACGTTTGCTATGTGTTCCAGGTTATGTAACAAATAGGGAGATCACATATTGCAAAGATTATTCTAGATTGCTCTGCAAATGTAAATAAACTACAATGTGGCAAAATTGTTTTTCTCCCATTGTTCATGTTAATTTTCGTCGTCTTTTTATTCTAGAATCGACGAAATGGGTTTGAATTTACATATTCTGATAGATTTAGTGAGGAAAAACAACGATGGCTCAGTTAGTAGTACACTGATTCACTAATCATGAGTGCCTCGGGAGTTTCCAGTCAAAGGTCGGTGGTGAAGGAATTAGGACAGCCTTGCTAGAAACCGCTGTCAAGCACGTCTCCCATTAGCCCAGGTTAGGTGCAGAAGAGTAGGACGTTAAACCCCATTTCATTTCATTTTGTAATGTGTAATGGTTGAGTCTGTAAAATGTTATAATAGAAACTATGTAATTAACCTTATTTTCCTGTCAACACAATACATGTCAATTCGTATCTTTACAGTTGTCATGTTAGCAGAGTTGCTCCGGTTAATAAAAACCATGTTCGATTTGCTGGAATTAGACAATACAGACACACCAGCAGTGGTTAAACTAGATTATATGCAAATTTCCCAATACATCGGTAAGAGGTAGACAGTCTTAAGATAACATGCCATATAGAATATTTATATTATCTCCCATCTAGAGTAGATATGTTAAATCGAGTATTATGAATCATTTAAATGCGTTTGTTTTGCAATTTGGTGGGGATGGGGGCCAAGGTGTCTCGGTTGCTGGTCACTGACGATATCTCAGCCCAATTTTACTCGACAGTTGGACGGTTTGTGTAGCAAGGATGGGAGAATGCAACGCATTTTATTTTATTTTGTATTTATCTTGAATTCTTTGCCAACGTCAAATATTTTTTTGTTTTTGTCAATGATTACAAAAAACGTTAAACCCCATATCTCTCTCTCTCTCTCTCTCTCTCTCTCTCTCTCTCTCTCTCCCTCTCTCTCGTTTGTATATTTATTTGTAAACATTAAACAGAGTAAAACATGTATCTATGTAAATCAACCGCCGGCATTATTTACCTTATCGAGACATGGTCATCTATTAACTATAACTACAATTATTTTATAATCTGTCATATTTCATCTAGCCACAAATGTCATAACTCTATAAATAATTATCAATTGCCCTTTACATATATCGATTATTATAGAAAGATTTGTTTAGGGAAATATATGGTTAACGTTACATATATATATATATGTTATATATATTGTAGAAAAAACTGAATTGGATATTCCCCCAGACGATGTAAGTTAATAAGAAGTTCTGCTTTGTTAAATGTTATCATTGTATGCTGCTGTATGCACTCGTATGAGTTAAGACTAAAATGGTTTCTGAATTTCGGAGTGTTTCCAAGTCGTTCCACATGAATGAAACGCTCAAATTCACGAAGAAACGAGAGGAATGTCTTTTTTTTTAAAAAATAAAAAGATTTTTGAGGATTCTCGTGTCAACTGATGAAACATTGAAGAAATGACATAATTAGTATTCCCTTATGTACCAATCGGTAATGTGGCAGCCATTTAATACAGCTGCCTGCATTTCAAAACTGTCGAATATTTTAACTCAAATTCCAAATCAAGGTGTTGAATTTATTACGATAAATTATTTTCTTGTTAATTTAATATCTGTTACTTATCTAGCTATATACTGGAGAAGCGTAATTAAGAGTCATCATCCTTAATGGAACATTTATTTAAAGCCTGCCATTACATGCACTACCTCTGTGAACATAGCTTTCCAGAAATTGGTAACAGTAAGACGTAATGCCGCAATTTGTTTCAAGGTTTTCAAGCTTTTGCATCCCCTCTAAAATGGATATATTATAACCCTCAGATATATTATAACCCTCTTCTGTCCCGGATGAAAACAACTTTTACTTTTCAGAGCAGCACGGCACCTCCAACTTTAAGTACTGTACTAAGGAGCTCTGGAAAAGCAGAAAAGGAGATCCGGTAGAAGCATATTCAGAATCTGTCCACAAACTACTTGAACTGAACTCTAATTCATGTCCAATATACCTAGATTACAAGCAATATTCTGGCATCTAGTTTTAGAAATTATTTTAAGTTCGGTTTAAGTTGCCGGTCACCATTTGAAGGGCGTTGAATCCATGGCAAAGCACAATATTGTCAATATTGGCACTCTAAATCTAAAACTAATATCAGTCAGAAAATGACTGAATTCCGTTCAGAATTTGGAAAGATATGACGAATCGAAGAATGTTTCAACATTGGCATTAAATGCAGACAATATGGTCAAACAGTCATTGCCACTTACAGTTTTCTTGATAATTTTTTGATGGGATTCTTTTCAATCCGATCGGACACGATCCAGAAGCATATCTTGCGTTGAAATTACGATTTTGTATTTTAAGTTAAATGTAAAAATGATCAATTCTGAGTATTATGTTAGCTTAGATTAACACGTATAAAAAAAACAGGATGACAACCAGCGACCTTTCTGGAGAGTGCGAACAACTTGACTCAGTCGTCGTCATTGGTTGCTATTGTGTTAACGTAGACAAGACATCATTACCATTGTAGAATATTACGATAAATTATTTTCTTGTTAATTTAATATCTGTTACTTATCTAGCTACATACTGGAGTAGCGTAATTAAGAGTCATCATCCTTAATGGAACATTTATTTAAAGCCTGCCATTACATGCACTACCTCTGTGAACATATCTTTCCAGAAATTGGTAACAGTAAGACGTAATGCCGCAATTTGTTTCAAGGTTTTCAAGCTTTTGCATCCCCTCTAAAATGGATATATTATAACCCTCAGATATATTATAACCCTCTTCTGTCCCGGATGAAAACAACTTTTACTTTTCAGAGCAGCACGGCACCTCCAACTTTAAGTACTGTACTAAGGAGCTCTGGAAAAGCAGAAAAGGAGATCCGGTAGAAGCATATTCAGAATCTGTCCACAAACTACTTGAACTGAACTCTAATTCATGTCCAATATACCTAGATTACAAGCAATATTCTGGCATCTAGTTTTAGAAATTATTTTAAGTTCGGTTTAAGTTGCCGGTCACCATTTGAAGGGCGTTGAATCCATGGCAAAGCACAATATTGTCAATATTGGCACTCTAAATCTAAAACTAATATCAGTCAGAAAATGACTGAATTTCGTTCAGAATTTGGAAAGATATGACGAATCGAAGAATGTTTCAACATTGGCATTAAATGCAGACAATATGGTCAAAACAGTCATTGCCACTTACAGTTTTCTTGATAATTTTTTGATGGGATTCTTTTCAATCCGATCGGACACGATCCAGAAGCATATCTTGCGTTGAAATTACGATTTTGTATTTTAAGTTAAATGTAAAATGATCAATTCTGAGTATTATGTTAGCTTAGATTAACACGTATAAAAAAAACAGGATGACAACCAGCGAACTTTCTGGAGAGTGCGAACAACTTGACTCAGTCGTCGTCATTGGTTGCTATTGTGTTAACGTAGACAAGACATCATTACCATTGTAGAATATGTAAATATAATAATAAAAACGATTAAGTCAAGTCTAGTCCATTCTAACAAGAACAGAATTGAATTTCTTAGCATATCCCATAAAGGCAAATCAGCTTGAAAAAAATACTTTTGGATCTAGTTCGTAGTTTAAATTTGATTTTCGTATTTTATTTTCTGTTATCCGCTGATTAACATCTCAAAGTACCGCCACCACATAATTAAAAGTCAACACAACCGAAATAGAACACAATGTTCATCATTATCTAAGTCCAAATACCACTGAAGTCGTAGTATCAATGTTTGTTTTTTAGATATTTATTCTTTAAGTATACAGATATTGAAAGATTATAGATAAGCCATGATTTATCTTGAACACCTCCATTTCACTCAGTAAACTTAAAATGGATGTAAGAGTGGTGCATGCGCATAGAGTATATAGTTACCAGTTACACGTAATAACTAAAATGGAGCCGGGTTAGTTCCTTACACCGTCTAAGAACTGGTGGTCTTGTTCAGGTCATATATCTTTCTTAAACTCATTTTGTTTCGAAATGTCAATTCCATTGGTAATGCATGTAATTTGTTGTACCAATAAAGTTTAAAAATGTATATTTCGTAATATCCAATTAGCATCAAGCGAATGATCTTGTCAGATATAAAAAAGAGAAAGTCGACGAATACCCTTTGAAGGACGAGACACGTAGTTAACATCTCTTGTGTTCAACTATTCATACCAATCGGAATTCAATTATTTCCAGAAATATTACCATGACCAGCAAACCCTGTAAACACTCGATACCTCAAGATTTCTCTTTCAAACGTGTCTTCATTGACAAACCCTATATAAATGAATGAATGAAATGTGGTTTAATGGCACATCCGCTCCAACCGGGCTATATTGCGCCAACAAACCCTATATAGGGTTGGAACCAGAGTGTATTTTTAAAATACGGAAAGTCAGGGTATCACGCCAATTGACAGAACTATTGCCATTGACATGGAATGCTTATAATTGCCCCGTTCATCGTGTTTTTTTTTTTTTTAGCTTGCTGGAATAGCTTAAGAAGTCATAATTGTACGGGTATGCCAACGAGAGATAGCTTTTCACGACAATTAAGCTGTTGGTGGCCGTATGTTTTGTTGACTGGCAACCTATTTTGGAATATTTGGTCATAGGGATTGTTCTGTAACTGAAACCCTTAATCAAATATATGAAAATTGAAGGCGGACCCCATGTAACAATTAGTTGGAATCTTAGAAGACAAACACGCGGAAAAGACAAACAATGCGAAAAATGTAGTGTGACAGTATTTGTTCTTTATAACAGCACTGGTATAACTTCTAATAATACTTTTATTCTGCTTCTTACAACTCCTAGACCTGACTGGGCCTCCTGACCATTCGTTTCAGTTCTGAGTTTATAACGGCTCATTAGACACCTGTCTAATTTATCATGCATCATATCAGGTTTAACATTCAATATAGTTTATCAGACAAAGAAAGTTAGATAAGACATGCCAACAAGAAGTTAGAGTTACACAATGACATAAGGAATGCTACCAAGATCTCCAGTCGGGTGTTGATAACAGGTTGATGTTACAATCACTAACACGTATTTTAATATGGCAGGACGCTTCTGTGACATATGTCATTGTGTTATAGTAGGCATTTCTTAAATAAAAGTGTTTCTGACATTTTCAGCAATTATTCTCTAAACTTGGAAATATTAATATAGCCACCAGTTCTACAAATAACTTGCACTGCTATTGAGCTTATGTTCCGTTGCCTGGCTACCCACCTTATAATGGTTTTTGCATGTTTAGGAATCGCACTGGTTGAACCGATCAAATGAATTCTTTATTTACTGTTGGGTAAACAACAATATTTACTCACCTACTAGTGTATAAATACATTCTGTAAACCGAATGTAAAGGCAAGTTCCACTTAACTTAATTACATGGCTTAACACATGTTCGCTCAAGGTTCCGAAAAAAAAAAACAAGGCAATCAACTTAAATCTACTCGAGGGCTGCTTGATACTAGTTCTGTGGCAGTTGTGTATAAATAACGTATCGGTAATTTGTTATAATGGGAGTTCGTTTAGCGGCTAATTCCTTAAGTTAAAAATGCTCAAGGGTTGGAATAGATTTGAATAATTCATGAGATGTATAATCTTCACATCGTGTTGTTTGTATTGGATTAATGTATAATCGTTAGTTATATAAGTAAAATTATGCACGCTTCATAAATCGTGTTAATTTATTCATGTACATTATATAATTTTTTTTTTTTGAGATTACAATCCCTAACAGAGAAATGTTTTGGAAAGATGTGGCAGTGTTACTGGTGCGCATACGCTAATTCTTTGAAGGACTTCCCAATTGTTATCCGTAAAAATCTTTACTAATTTACTAATGTTCTGAGCTGAAAGTTATGGACAAAAACATCAAAATAACTAATTTTTATGTATTAGAAAATAGATTAAGAAAGGTTACCAGTGCTGTTATCTGGACATGCATGATACATGCTTACACACATTGCGTGAATTAAAACTATCTAATCAAATCTGTATCCTGCTCCAATACTTTTTCAGCCAAGCCTTTTCTGAATGATATGGATTTGCATTGATAGCGAAAATGGTGGCACAAAGATGGCAAAAACAACCTATAGTTCATAATAAAAGTGACTTAACATCAAGTGGGAACTGGTAATTAAGGATTTTGTTTTATCTCTTTCTTCTGGCGTTCAATTACATTGTCATTATGTTTCAAATTGACTTGGACATTTGTCCAGTCATCCATCTACTGTCTTCGTCACCTTATTGATCGTATTCTGATGTTTACAATATGGTCAATGTTGATAGCAGCTCTTGATAGAGACCGGCTCGACTTGCTTGAACTGGTAGTCAATCAAGGGGATTATCTATATTCCTGAAACAATGGCAACTAGAATTATCCTAACGCTTGCACTTTAGATAATACAGTCTGTCATCGAGTCAAGTGGAGGCGTGGTTTCGATCCTACACTTGTACCTGACAAGAAATAGGGTAGCATTCGATACTTCGTGTGTTTTCCCATGTGCTCGGGTATCCTAAAGAACCATACGCGCAATATAATTGTGAAGCTAAAATAGTCCCATATTTTAATCGTAAAATGACCTAGTTTGCATCGAGTGACCGTTAAACTCCCTTTCGCACCCACGCAATGTAATTCCCTCGTGTTGCTAGAATAAGGATCACCCATGCTCGGATTTAAATTGGTCAAAACCTAAAAACCAAGTGGTTTGAAGGCTTGATTTTTTGTAACAGATTTAACTAATTTTGCATAAGAGGTTACCATCTTGCACAAACCTCGGATAGAAGTTACCAGCTTACACCGACGTCAGTAGATCACCTTAATTATATGTTTATTCTATTGATATATAGCGTTTAGGGCCTTGCTTGTCCTTCTCATTTCTTGATACAATTGTGATCGTTCACATCCGGTTGAGTTCATCCCCTTCGTACTGTCTACACAGCATGAAATTCTACATGGAATACAATTACTGCGTATTGCAGAGTGACGTTTCACCTAAGCCAAGCAATTATAGATACAAAATAAAATATGACGGAGCACGGATTATCTACATTCAGCTTTTAAAGGGTTTTGTCTGCTGTATTTCCATGGATTTCCGTTTTGTTTGCGTTGCACTTTGTATTAAATTCTATATGCGCATTTGCATTTTCGGTCAAGTATCAAATTTTGCATGGCTTAATTCAAGCTAAATATGTAATCTCCCGGCTCAGATGCAATTGGATTTAAACCAGACCCATCTGTTTTCTCCGTTTTGTTGCGCTAGAGCAACGGAATTGATATTCCTATTACAGATTCAATATCCACAATAATGTAGTTAAATGACGCATCGGGCCTTTAAGTTTGAATCCAATTTAACCACCGATACAACCGTGTAATCTCTTAAGATTTAAACTGACAGAAGTAAATTTGCAAATGACTACAACTCGTTTAATGATTTCCAATAGTCGACTTTGTTTCCTGTTTTTCATTTACATTATTTTTGAATCGGAGTATCCGGTGCACTTCTCTTGGGAATCTTTTTTGGGTCTGATAGTCGATTGCTAATAGAGCTAATATGATCCCACCAATGTCTCATTGCGCGTTGTCCTTTATGGATTTAATCAGCGGAAACGGCGGATAACAAAAATTGAATTACTGGCGAATGCCTTTCGGATTGATTCTATTTTCATTAAATTTTTCTTATGGTTTAAATGAATTTACACAGACATCAAAATATGGTGGATCTCAAAATCTACTTTATAACTGTCTCTATACTTGATATGTTTCTGTCCACGGAGAACACCGACGGTATCGTGTTACGGTTTCCATTATGTTTCAATAATTTACTGTCATTTTATCGTCCTGTCTTCATTACATTTTACACTGAAAATAACAGAAGAAATATCACTCGGTTATTAAATTATACACGAGTGTAGGATTTCGCGTTTTTTAGGTTTATGTAGTGTCTTTCTTGTTTTTATATTTTCCAATTTGCTCTTGCTACTATACGTACACATTTTACTTTCGTGGGTTGGCTTATGAACCTTGTTTTATGTACTTACTCTAAAAGGTCTGTCGAAAAATATTAATGAATATTTTTGTCATCGATTCAAACAGCCCATTAGTTAACAATTTCGGTGGACAAACAGACATATACCTTTTTATCCAAATTGAATTAAACTTTAAGATGTGTATTTTTCAGTAAAAATATGCGTCTTTCTCAAAGTTGCAATTTCATATTTTTAAGTTATATTTTTAAAATGTATTAAAGTAACGCCTTAAAATAGATTGTATCTATAAACAGTCTTATCTTGTTAAAGAATAATCCTATTGATCCTAAAATTCACTATTGCCAGTTGAGAAATTGGCAAAAAAATCATTTTCAACTTTAAATTCAAGCGTTTGAAGATAGCCATTTCATGGGGTGAATGGAAAAAACAAGGGAGGTAATTGTGTTATTAGTTCATGTGTCACTAATTTTAATGCCCGGGAAATAATGCACATGATCGTATAATGGTGAGTTGACAACCTTTTGAGCAAAATACATAGAAATAATTATGTTTTGACTTTCTTAGAAAATATGAAATACTCGCTTTAATATATGTGAATTTAGGTTATTGTCCGGATGATTTAAAAATTATATTGCAAACATACAGAAAGGGGCATTTGACCGAATGGGGTGACAATTGAAACATGTTGAATTCTTAGGGGACAAAACAGGGTGCGTACACAAGGATATTACAAATCGGTATGTTGGTTGCTCACGTGACGTATTGCTCACAATCAACACTAAACAGAGCATTGTAGGACTATTTCTAATAATCCGTTTCGCGCAGACCTCTTTTTTAGAATTTGGAAGAAACCAGTAGCCATAGCTTATGGGCAAGCGCAAATACTTATGGTTTGGATTTATTTTATTTTATTTTATTCTTCCTGTCACGGGTATAGGAGAGCATCTAATTATTCGTAAGGGATTTAAAAAAAACGAGCCCCCGTTGAAACCATTGACTTTCACGTAATGCAAAAGAACCCCTGACAGTTTTAATTTGAATAATATTAGACAGGAAGCCGCTCCATAGCATACTGTATGACATTTTGCCCATCTTTTGTACCCTGATACATGCAGAAAAGCTGGACATTAAGCGGCGCATGATCATTTTAATTCATTTTCAAAATCAAAAAGGGCCTCTGATCGGAAATATAGACGCTAGTGCATCAATCCTTTTTGCGGACTATTGTTTTATTATTATATTAATATCACAAGCATGCAAGCCCCTCTTTATTATATAATTCAATTCTATTTTAAGATTTTGTATGATTTCTGAAAGACATGTTTACGCATTAACCCTTCTACATTTGACTCTAAAATAGGTATCCAATTATACGCAACATAAGAATGTGATAAGGTTTCCTCCATGAAAAAGTATGTCTTCACAAGATATGAAAAGCACTCGAAACATTTCAATTGAAAATGTATGTCTTCACAAGACGAAAAACACTCGAACAAGTTCACCCACTGTTGGATAATTAATACAGGATTATTTATATGCAACTTACATTGACTTAAAAGATTCTATATACGTAACCCACAAGATAGAAAACACTTGTAAAATTTCAACTTAAAACATGTGTCTTCACAGGACGGAAAACACTCGAAACAGTTCAACTGCTGTATGATGTTTAATACAGAATTATGTATATCCAAATTACATGAACTTAGAGCCGACAGTTCTCGCTGTTGTGGTTAATATATTACATAATGTGAAGAGAAACTGCTGAACATTTCAGTCCAATTACTTCACCCTGAGTCTTACTATTAACGATACAAGTTTAGGCTAGCCTCGATTCCCATTACTATCGTTGTTGTGATAATAAACAAAGTCTCGGTTATGTATTTATACAGTAACCGCATCAACTACAAAACGTATTTGAAAATACTAAATATCACAGTCATCAGATGGCATCGAGGGTTAATTATGGTCCTGATAAGTTCATCAAAGTCTAATTAATAATCTACATAACATTTAAGGCCTAAATAAAAGCATGCGATCGGCAGATTTAGGTCTTGAAGTAGACTTCTTGTGGACGAATTTTACATGCACGGCTCTTGATATATTTTGTTGCAGTTTTATTTCCAGTAATATTGTTAGAACACGTTCAAGATAAGCTGTCTCAAAACAAATGAAGACAGAAAAAAAACTTTTTAACAATTGTGTTTTAACAATTTGTTTATCATAGGTTATTATTTGAGTTGCGTTTGCGTGGGAGTAGTATTGATATTTAACAGTTGTTTTTCAGAATGGAACAACCATTATCATTCATTGACAGGCTTTACTCAAATCTACAGCTGACGTTAAGACCAAGGTTGACTTAAATTTACTTCAAGACCGGAAAAGTATTAAATGGCCATTATCTCTTCTTATTTGCCTGACTTTTTATTCATAGACAGTCGACAACGTGAGAGGAAATATTCAATTTCCAGGGATTGGTTCTTAATTGATCTTGTAATGGCTAATCGGGAAAAGGGGTCCGGTGGGGACACTAATTGAGGTTTATACTTGTGTTTTCTTGAAGCAAAATTCGGTAAGATATGCGGCAATGTTCTCATTAAATATCATCAGATGTATACAGCATGATGAACCGAGACACGATGAGAAAACTTTGACACCTGAACGCGCCATTGCGATAATTCAAGAGGGCATCTGTACTACAACCTCCGCTTGCATGACGGATAGTATCTTGTTGTGCCATCACTCTACCCCCCCCCCCGACATTATCCGATCGTTTCCATCAGACATCCTCAACTACTGCTGTTACTGTTTGGGGTCTAGATGGGTTCATCAGTGCTGAGTGCGCTCTGTCGAATTGCTTGACAATCTTTGGGTTGTCTCTCCTATGGTCTAAACGTTCATGCATTTAGCAGTATACTAAACAAGGAGATATCTTTCAAATGTATTCACTTTTGTATGATGTCCAAAAGCGTATGGTTAGATTTTCTTGTTTCCAATGGTAACGTGAAAGTCGCCGTTAAGCCAGTACGGCGATCCGCGATATTGACTTGCGTATAAAGCGATGAATGGATTCGCACGTTTCGATTATAACAGTGATGTCTATTAAGAGACTCGAAATTCAAAGCAGAAAACATAAGTATTTCTTATTCATTTAACGGAAAATATAGAAATTTTTACTTTTTATATGCCATCTCAATGTCTGTATATATTATCGTCCTCTTCTTCCGTCGGTCCATTATAACGCCTGTTAACAACTAGCTTGTGATGCTACAGTTTCTAATCGAAGTTATGACACCGTTTCCGAAAACATTGCGAACGTTATAACGATAGAGGCTACCGTCTATACTAGCTTTTCTTTTTTAAATTTGGTTTGCAGCTTTAGGATGAATCTTATTTATTTCCAAATTGGGATCGGAGATGACGAATGTGTTGATTTTCGGATTTCTGTGACTTTCTGTTCCAAATATAATTATATTACGTGAAAAGCCCCCGTCAGACCGGAGTGGTGACCCTACTGCGCTTTGCGACCGAACGGCGGCCTGGAAATACACAAGGTCGTCGGCAAGCGTGAACACAACGCGGAAAAATGTCCCAAAATTACAAACTTTAATAAAAAGTCGCGTTCTTACTGCCACCTGTGCGTTTATATAGCATTCTCGTGGCGGGTTCGTCACGATCTATCCGCGCTTATGGCGTTTCGATTGAGATCTATAAGCTTGACAACGGCGGTCAGCGCGAACCCGCGTCGCTGAACCACACGTCTTATCTGGGCTACACGTGCGTTTCCAGCACGTGATCACGGCGACTATGCAAGCTGGTTAGATTTTTTTTTCGAAATTTCAAGATGACCTTTGAATCGCCCGTTTTCAAAGCAAGTCGTACATGAAAGGCATGGTCGCCATAAGCGATTAATGCAAGCTTAGTAACCTCGCCATGGTCGTATTAAGAACTCCATACACGTTGTGGGGACCTCATAACATCGCCATATGCTTTAGAGGTAGCCCCATGAGGTCGCGATGCAGTCGCGCAACAGTGGTGGAATCACCGTAACATCGCCATGACAACGCCATAAGGACTCAGAGCGCATGGTGGGGTCGCGGTCAACGCGTGAGGGTTGTGGTGAAGACGCCACGAAGGCATCGTTGCAAATGTTATACAATTTTCGCAGCGTCTTTTCCAGGTGTGTACTGCGTATGTGCTACGTTCATTGAGATGTTACCACGCTTATCTCGCGACCCTCGCGACCCACCACGTTCTCTCGGTTTTCCAAGTCATATGACAGGACCTTGGCGTTTGCTTTGAACATACTCAAAGCAAACGCCGTGACTCAGCGATAATTGGCGACCATGGAGACCACAGAACGATATCTCGCGTTTCCACAGCGCTCATGGTGATCTTGGCACGCCCTGAAAACATATTTTGTCGTCGTCGAAGCAGCCCAATAAGGCCTTTTGTTGCGACCCCATCACGTTCTCGCAGCTGTCCAGGTCATATGAGCATGTTCAAAACAAACGTCATAGCTCGGCGATCATTGTCGACCATGGAGACCACAACACGATATCTAGTGTTTCCACCGCGCTGTTACCACGCTTATGGCGATCTTGACTCGCTCTGAGTAGTCTGTGACCATTTTTTGTCGCAGTAGAAGCGCAGTAAGGACTCAACTCCGGTCTGACGGGGGTATAAGGAAACTTCAATGTTTCCTTTCGGATAAGTTGCCGCCTATGGCTGTTTGCATATTTTTTTCTTATTTATGAATGAAAATATATTGAAAATATCGTACCCTCGGAGATGCTAGGTGAAATACATGTTCGGGTTAATAAAGGAAAGCCGTTGATAATATGGCAAAAAAAGAGTCGACGGTTTAGAATTAAAATTTCAGACTCGTATTTCATGTAAGTCTAATTAAACTATCGAAGAACAGTTGACTCCTCGTTTTAGGTTACCTTTTAAAATAAGATTGAAAATATGCAAATGTTTCTCAATTTATTGGAATTGGATCAAACATGTAAATTCAAACTATTTTATTTGCATGCGAAACTAGTAAACTACGTTAAAAATGTTTGAATTGTCTGATTATAAAAAGCTAATCCCGATGTAATCTGATTTACTAGGTACGAGATTAGAATTTTAAAGATTCCATATTGGCTGGTAAAAGAGGTACTTGATAAATTATAGCTTTATTTACTTTTTCAACCTGAAATTCAATTAATTCTAACTTTATATCGATTTTACCCTTTCCATTTTTGTATTTAAACAAATGTGTGAATAGAAAATTAATGGAGAGAATATATTTTTTTAAAAAATAATGCGCCGAAACCTATAAACAAAACCTTTAAAAACATAGAAACGTTTTCCAACTGATTGCTAAAATGTTTTGCAGACTTCCAAATGAGCCGTGGCTATCTTGCAAACTGCAGCACCAGTTGGCTACTCAAGAAAGCCTTAAACACATCTTGAAATTCAGTGTGTTTTTTTATGTTAGTAACTGCATCGACGATGTGTTTCCTTTCCTTGGAGCATGACTGGACATAGACATGGGATAGACACACAAAAAACTTTCTGAAAGGAAATAGGATTAACAACCTGCTGTTCTGCACCAACCCGTCTAATGAAGATGGGCATATATCATGTAGTGGGTCCATCTACTCTTCTCCAACTTCCAGCTGGCTAGGGTTCATTTTAGGTCCACACCAACGAGTACACGTCACTCCTCCTTGAAGGGCCTTACAATGAAAGGCATACCAAACAGGATAGTACAGAAGTAATTTGTAATGACTGATTCATAAACGACAAATTAATAACAAAAAAGTATATATATAATGGACTGATACGTATTTCACTGAACATAACTGATTAGAAATTGCACTACATTTGATTACAAAAATTGAATAAAAAATACTTAATATTACATTCATATTACATTAATATGTGCTTTTAGACAAATTTTCTTCTACTTGAAGCTTCCAAAAAATAGAGTCACGCGCCCTTTAAAAGGGTTAATTATAAACACAATTGCAAACTGCAGAATGGTTAGAAATAAACGAATATCAATTTAGATGGATAGTTATAGACAGACTATTCCGTAATTAAACTGAAGGCTATTTCGTCTTAATTTACGGGGGTTTTAAGGCGTTATATGTACAGTTACCATTATTATCACATGATATTTTCAGATCTGCACGCAGATAAAGTTTTCAATTCGGTACACACCAATGGGTTATGCAAAAGCACACTCGATATTTTTGCAATCTTCGTCTAACATAGTTATACAGATCATTAGTGGTTGTGTTGTTCATTTTAGATTTAGATGGAAATTACAGTTTGAAAGTAAACCTGCTTGTCATTATGGATCAGAAATAGAGCACCTTCATTTAAACTAACAACTTTAATTGGTGTTTATCCATTCGGGATAAATACCGTGTCTTAAATGATTTAGTAAATATGAGAAAAAAACAGACCCATTAACGTTAATTACAACGTTCGTCTTTAATCGATTAGTCAGTTTTTTAGGCGCCCATTTGCATTTAAATTTTCTTTTACGTGCTCTTCATGTAAAATCAATGGATATCTGATCTATAGTATAAATATTTGTGCGCTATAAATGCTAGACCAAATTGTGATATATGAATCTTTTTAAACATAATTTATCTCGAATATTTTATGTCGACCTTAGGAGATTCGAGATAATGGAATTCAACTGTAGATGTATTTGTTGTTCTGACCTTCTTGACGTTTGGCCTTATTATTTTTATAAATTATAGCGGAAAAATTCATAGTTTCCTTTTGTTATTCAAATCAATATTTTTACGGCCTAGATAGAGATATTTATTACGAAATAAACCAACCCTGTAAGGCGATTTTACCGTTCGAAAAATTCTTGGTCTCCATCATATGGCCATAAAGGTGCTCTTTCAATAATATGCTAATCCTAATGAATATTATTACGTTATACAAAGTCGTATTATGCATAGATAAAATGAACTGTATGTAATTAGCTCACATTAAACATATTTGTATCCACTTGATTGAATATTAATACTGTCTAGTTGGGGAGTTTTTAGGTTCTGTTTATCCATGATATATTGAAATGGTTTTATTTTATTTTTGATGAGTTATGTCAGCTGTGCCTAGATTTGACGCTTTTGTGCGTTTGGTGAACCTAGAGTTTCGGTTAGGGTCTGGTGGCCTTTATATCCGTATGATGGAAGTCATAATGGTACCAAACGGTAAAATGAGTTGTCGTTTGCCTTCTTAGGCCGATTTATTGCGTAATAAATATACCCTTCTGGAACGTAATAATATTCAATCGGGTGACCAACTCGTAAAGAATCTTAGAAAAAAACATATTTCCCCACACAGAAATAAATAGATTATTATGTTTATGAAAAGGGGTCTATACAGGAACTACAGTTTCTGTCACATTCGATATTTGTATGTAATCATTCATTTCAATTTTATAGAAAAATTATTTATTCATTTCACTATTCGAATCACTTGAATCTACACATTGATCGACTGCTTAATGCACGAAAAATGATGGCAAATCTTTAAGATGTATGAAATTGATAATAGCAAAATTAATAAGTTAAAGGACAATATTGGTGTCAGTCATTATCACATGGTATAGAACTGGTTTAACACGTTTCAAATATAATTGTAACACAGAGATCATTGCTTCGATAGATGCGTTATCAAGTTTTCAACAAAAGGAAGTGACTAACATTAGTTATCATTCTATATAACTGACTGAAGTGACGAGTGATAACAATAACAGGATACACGAGCGAAATGCTGTCACTAATAATTCCTTTGAATACCAAAAGTTATTATAACAGAAACCTTCATTCAACATCACATACGTTGAACGAGTTCTATCACATGTGATAATGACTGACACCAGTATTATCCTTTAAGACGGGCATACCTGCACAGATGCTAACCAACAAAATGCCACTGTCAAAGGTTTTTTTTACGCGCACGCCAAGGCCCATTTAGCGAACCAGCGTGTAACTCACTGAGCCACCGCGGCCCCCTAACACGTAAAAGAGGTTACTGTTTGGATATTTAATAGCATTATACACGAACGCAAAGTGTACAACCATTTAGAAGATGGCATGAACGACTGAAGACAATGATCGGTAAAGTTAATCCAAATATTTATGGATTGGTACCCTTTTGACAGAAAATAGCTTCCGAGATCCACCAATAACAATGTGAAGGCAGTCACAAAAGATGAATATACCAGAATGTCCACAAAAAGTTGTCAAATATGAAGCCTTGGCTAACTGCTGGTGTCACTTTACTACACGGATTTTGCATTTTTTAACACAGTTAAATCCAATTACCTCTACAGACTCTTAATCTGTGATTACCTATAAAACCAATGTCGGTGTCCTAAACTTTTGATATCCGGAGACCTTTTTGTTTTGTGTTTTTAACAATTTTGATGTGTAAATAATTTAATTAAATCAATCTATCCGTAATATCAAATTTGTTGTATTAGACTTAAATCTGTATTAAACAACAACAACAACTTTTGCTTAAAAGCATAAATTTGCGATATCATTTTGATTAAAGCGCGCGATAAATAAAGCTATTTAACACACACGCGCATACGCATGCGTGCACACCTAGGCATAAACCGATGATATGATCACCAAAAACAAGTCATTCAAAATTGAAACTAGAGAAATCAACACCTCATAAAATGTGTCCATTTAAAGTTAGTTCAAGATCACTTAACCAATATTTTACTGAATCAAAGCACGGTTGTTTTTTTTACTATGCGTACATGAATAACAAGATAATTGACTTTCTAGCTTGGTCCAACCTAACTTGTTTATAAACTAACCGAGTTATTGCTTTAATAAATGTTAAGGACTGCATCAAGGGTGAAAAGTTCATATTACTATTACATTTGTATTCATACACAAGAATAAACCAATTAACTGATGGTCACAACTTAATCCCAACTTTTATAATACAATTCATTTCTCAGTTGGTTGAATCATGGTACCTAGCATAGAGTAAGGAGAGTTTACTCCAAGTTTATTTGTATTCACATCTTAGATTTATTTAGACAGTTGGGATTGAATCGCGCATGGTCAAGGTTGTTTTCTTAAACTATGGGTGGAACCATAATCCAAATAATTCTACCGATGAAAGGTGCTTACATTAAATTTGTTCAAATCATCCAAGCAGCTTAAGAAATTAATTGGAAATTCCATAGTTGACGGACAACAGATTTAACCTTGATCTTCAGATTTTTGAAATAAATCAGACACAGCATGTTTTATTTTCAATCCCTGATCTGCGATAAATTATACAACCCGAAAAATCATCCCACTTAAACTACTGGGCTTGATACAATTTACGGACGCCATTGCATTTTTATCTTTTGTGCCAAGGAATCGTTGTATGGGTCAACATTTAAACTGCTAATCGTCAGCTTAAGCCAGGTTGACATTGCACGACTTTTGGCCACGATTTTGTCGTGCCCACCAGTGTCCACATTGACAAGAACTCTGGCGCAGGCCCGAATTAAAAAAAAAAAATTGAATATTTATATATGTTTAAGTTCCTTCGGAAACAGAGGTTAAATACGCTTCTATTGTATTCCGCGCACAACTATCTTTAGGCGCTCTTTTAGATGTAAACGAACACAGGAAATTATCTAAACAACGTATTTTTTTTTATCCAATTCAATATCATAAATGGTTTTATCAAAGGTTTAAATACGGAAGCATTTCGCAATCTATAATTAAATTTAAAGCTCAGTCGCATACAGTATACAATTAGATCAGCCTTTCTTCCGGGTTTGAAATTATTTTTATATTAAAACTTGTTATTTTTTAAATATTATACGGGTTTGCCTTCAAAACGAAAACAATTTATTTTGAATGTTCGTATTAAACCAACTTGAATACGTCACCATTTACAACAAAATCTAAGTTCCAAACTCATAACGATACACAGTGCTTGATATATTAAATGATGTGGGGTCACGGTGGCTAAGTGGATCCCTGCATTGACCGAGAAAGTTCTTCAGATTTTCCGGCGTGGTCCCCGCTTGTCAGGGATGCAGGACGGAGGGTCTGACAATAGCAGCTGCTGTCTAGTCGTTCGGATGGGACGAGGTCCCGTGTGCACATAGGCGTGCACGTAAAAGACCCCTTGACAATTGGAATTCGATATAAGGGTAGGCCGTAGTGCCGCTATCCAGGGACAATTTCCCTCATAGCAAACTGTATCGCGTATGCCACCTTCATTACTCCCAGTTCGGAGCAGAACAGTAGGACGTTAAACCCCATATCAATTCATTCCATTTATATAATATGTAGGATATGATTACCCCGTGGCGAAAACCTGACATCTCTCTCTTTGCAATTTTCTTTATGAAATTTGATTGCTTAGTGAAGCAATACTTCCTTGTTAACATACATATCAATAATATGACTACCTAAATGTATAATCAGACATTATTACCTAGTAAGTTAGTTTCCTTACATGTCTATTCAACTATAATGTACAGACTGGTGAAATAATTTGATAATCTGACAATTCTCTGTTATGTAAGGAATCATTCCTAGACTCGAACAGTTTATAAATGAGACAATATCTCAAGATATTAAACAACAATTTTTATACGACCACATTGAAAGGTTGTCGTATTTTGTCTCCGCGTCTTCCCGTCTGGTGTCCACTATTGCTTGAGGGCGTTCTAGACAACAAAGTCACCACCCGATTTGCTTTATAATATGTACACAGTGTTTAAATTCAAGTGGTGGAGAAACTAATTGGAATTTCAACAATTTGGCATAATTACTGATATAGTTATAGCCCTTGATCACTTTGAAAATTGTTGCTGATACTATAGACACCAACATTATCATCCGATTAATTGATATGCAGTGCTTACTGCCTTTAGACAAAGAGTTTCGCTGATTCTAAACGATTTCAGCAAATTAAGCATCTAAATTCTAATGGTAATGCGACAAAACCCCTGGGGACTGACCGGATGACAGTTGAGGGTATATGGCAACATATCTTAAAATCATGTAAGACTAATTAAGGAAAATATGGGAGCAATACCAGTACAACGGTGCAATGTTTGGGAAAGGCTAGATGGAAGTCCATTACTGCAAGAAGATTGCTTACTCTCCGCTAACTTACGAATCACTTTTCGCTTTCTATAATGTAAAAACCAGGTGATTTTTAGTTATCAAAAACTATCTTTTTACATTATCAAAAACTACATGTTTACTTCTAATTCGCAACTACTATTACTGCCCGAAGCAATGGTAATAAGCAATAACTGCTCATTAACTATGCTACACTTGACTGCAATCATTGGCGATTATTACCATTGATTTACCTAGTTCGCTGACCGACTAATGAAAACAGTTGATATAATCTTAGGTGTTTTTACTTTGTACATTAAAATTAATCCTGTAACCTTTGTACATTTCTCTAAAGTGCATCGATTAAATCTCCCGGAAAGCTTCATATCAGTCGGAGCACCATTAGCAGAGCAGGAGCTATCGACTGTATAAATCTTATACCAGCTACCAGGCGCGGATCCAGGATTATTTGCAGGGGGGGGGGGCAGATTTGATAATTGCCACCGCCACCATTATCGGGGGGTTTGGGGGTCCTCCAGCAGAAAAATTTGGTAAATTAGATTCAATTTGGTGCATTCTGACGTATTTCCGGAAGGTAAATTCCAAAATTACAGGTCTAAAAATCGCCAATAAAATCGCATACAAAATTTTCAAGCCTGAGCAGCGGGGGGGGGGGGAGCCGGACCCCCTGGACCCCCCCCCCCCCCTCTGGATCCGCGCCTGGCTACACCCTGTTTTTGTGAATACTACTAGAAAGTGGGCCGGCACCATAGGTGGAATTGTAACTTGAATGCAAGGAACTACCATCTGTATCAATCTTAAACAAGATAATCGGGTTTTGTGATCAGTCTACTGCTAGGATACACTCGTGCGTATGGGAATCAGACCCAAAGTAAGATACATTGTATAAATAACTTCTCAGAAACACAATTTTATCGTAGTAACGACGTTTCGATTGCTAAGGGCAAATAAACTCACATCCAAAGCTTTAGTAATATTTTCGGGGAAGTATCATAAGAGAATATAATTATTTTTTTTATAAATATAGTTTTAACACGTGAGCATTAATGCGATGTGTACACAAGGTATTGACAAGGAAAACTCGAGATATTGAATATCTTGAATTGTATTATCTCTCAACTCAACCCACTTTATTTCACGATTTTCATAAACAACAAAACAAACTATAAAAATACCCCGTAGTTATTTAAGAAATGCTAGTAAAAGTCTTCTTGAAATTAATAATAAGAAGTTAAGCACTATAAAACTTGTTGTAATTAATAATTTCCCATTATGGCCTGAGGCTTCTTACGTGACTTAGAAAGATGGTCACTCATATTATTATATTTGTTTCACTTGTATCCTTGGATCGGGTCTTCTTCTGCCATTAGGACTAATATCAAACTTGTAACTTTTTTTAGTAATGTGCCTGTGGCAAGACTTAATGACGAACATCTTCTCAGTACAAAAACATAATCATAAAAAATACATACCCGTAGAATGACAGAACGAGTGCAATATGTATGGCTTCCAAGGCAATTTTACTTGTATTGTTCTTCAGCTTGAAATATGTTTTCATGCCTTGGGAATTCAAACCAATACTGCGTGGTCACAAATTTAATTTATTGACTTCTATGTGCAGACTGAATTACAGGGTGAAAAATGAATCTAATAAGTATTTGAACTTTGATCTGGAGAGAGAAAGATATGTTTTAACTGAAGATATACATTGTTCTGTTTCAGATTTTCTCAGTTTGAAAAGAAACAATGTAAAGTATTAAAGGGGCAATCCCGATAATATTTTGGAGAATAAAACTGCTTAATTTTGCGTTAAAATCCCCTAAAATCATTTACCCCAGGGCTGCAACTATACGTATTCAAACAACTTAAACCTGGCAGTCTTCATCTAGAAATGGAGACCGGTGTCCTAAAATGTATTATGCGGTGTCTGGATAAAACCAGGCTTTCATTTTATAAAAATAATGTGTAGATGAAATTTACCTTTCGTTATCAAGTACAGTGCATGCGTCATGCGCTGCATAGACCTCTAGAAAAACGTCACCCAACGAAATGTTTATCCCAAGATCTTAAAAGGGTTACGTGTTCGAATAAGCAGTTTGGGGTTCACTTCAAAACAACTCAATTATTTGGGCTGGAATTTGGAGAAAAGGTAAATACACCATTCCTCTATATTTTGGTGCGCAAATTTCATACGAACTCAAACTTTCTGTTCAAATCGGTACAGTCTCTTTAATGGAACATATAATTATTATGGATGGTTGAGTTGTCCAGATCGCTTGGTCTTTGATTCCCTTCACTGTTAGTCTTAAAATCCCTTAAAATCCACTACCTTAGGGCCGAGCAGCTAACAAAATATATCATGTTTTCGAACAACTTAAACCTGTCTGTCTTCATCTGGAAAAGGGAGAGAGTGACTAACATATGGTTCAATTTTATTTCAATAATTCGCTTGCGCGTAGGGGTCTTTAGCAGTGGGAGGAAACCGGAGTGCCCGGAGGAAACTCACGAGGTTGAGGAGGCGCCCCTATCTCCATGCCACATACGCTCACACCAGGGCTCGAAACCACAGCCACAAACCAGAGGCCATCCCAACCCCCCTATCTAGAAAAGGAGACGGGTTATACTCTACACCGGAAGACACCAAACAACACCAGAAAACAACCGGAAAGCACGGGAAACATACCGGAAAACTATCGGAGAACACCATGTTATACCGAACACCGGAAAAACATAAATACCGGAAAACACCCTAAATAAGCAACCATGAGCCTGTTCCTCTGGAAAACACCTAACCCTAACCCTAACTCTCCTCTGGAAAACACCGGAAGAACCTAATCCTAACTGTAACCCTCCGGACACAGAGGACCAGGCGCGTGGTTACCTATTTAGTGTGTTTTCTGGTATTTAGTTTGTTTCCGGTGTTTTCCGATATTTAGTATAGTTTTCCGGTGTTTTCCGGTTTTAAGTCCCGAAAGGAGTTTGTGTTAAGCGACTAGGTTACTTCAGACGGTCAATGTTACACAGGTAAAATTTAAATTAGAGTGATCTTTATTACTACCCTACATATTTTCGGTTCCATTATTATTCTAAGGGCAACACAGAATATCAAATGACCCGCAATCTCGATATAAGAAAACTATACATTTGTGAGGGTATCCAAAAAGTGTCTAGCTAATATGCCATCTATATGAAAACTATCATATACTTATTCAACTGTTTCTTCCGTATACTTAATCGGTCATGTAACCAATGTTTCTCATGTGATCCTAAATACTGTCCCACAGCAGTAATGACCTCAACATCCATCCCAAATCTGCAACGCCTGAAGACAGATTTGAGTCTTGAGAAAAGGAGGAATATACAAGGAGGCAACAATCCTCTGCAGTACTCTTTACTACTTTGATGATGCGAGCTGCAGCATTGTACTGAACTGTGTGTGCGTTCTTGACGTCACCCACTGTATGTTTTGACTGTTTGATCTTGGTGATGAACCAAGGTTTCCCACAGCAATACTATAAACCGGAAAACTACCGGAAAATACCATGTTATACCGAATACCGGAAAACACCAGAAAATATTAAATAAAGGTAAACACACTAATTACCGGAAAACACCATAAATAAGTATGTTTCCAGAGGACCAGGTCTTCTGTGTGCGGGGGTGGGGAGGTAAGGTTAAGGATAGGGTTAGTTTTTTGTGTATTTACCGGAGGACCAGACGCCTGGTTGCCTATGTATTTTCGGTGTTTTCCGATATTTAGTATAACATGTAGTGCTGCGGTTGTTTATAGCCTTTTTCCTCGGAGTAATAATACGATACAAGAAAGTATGCTGATTTCTCAGATATTTCTCTCGAAGCTGACTTACCGTGACTCTATGACGTTTTTGTTCTGAGGTCATCAATCTGGCCAGATACCTTGTTCATGTGAAAAGACTCTTGTATTTATCGTTCCACTAATGTTTTGCTAATGTCATGTGAAGCGTTTCTTGAATTATTCGTTCCAATAATGTTTTGCTAATGTCATGTGCAGCAGCAACTTACTGTCCAACAGTCACGCGTCTGTGCATTATTATTAACTTTATCTTGGGTGATCGCTTCAAAAGGGCGACTAGACCGGGTTTCGTCTTCAGTACTGAACCCAACCCTTGTAAATTTAGCACACTACTGCACGAAGGAGCATTGTCGCCTAATGTTTGTGTCATTTGTAAACTTCGAATTACTGTACTTTGTGCCCAAAACATGTTTGCCTTTGGATTGATTGCAAACACCTGCACGTATAAAGATACTGGCATGTGTTACAGAATGAAATGAAACGCCCTACTGTTCTTCTCGGACTGGACTAATGAAGACGGATGTTTCATAGCCGTCACTCTTCTCTGATCATTGCATATTAATACGGTTATTTTGTAGTAACACTAATGGCTAGATCATAGAAACGAATCTTGTTTTTAGGAACTGCAATTACATTATTTTTAGATATAAATTTAGTATTTTTATAATAGCTACTTATTGGTTGGGGTAGGGGGGAAGGGGACGAAATATACGAAAGTTCTGAAAACGACCATGAGGTTATCTGATCTCCCATAATGTTTTGAGTGTGGGAAATAATGCATATGACCGTATAATAGTGAGTTGACAACATATTCAGCAAAAAAAAGAAATAATTATGTTTTGACTTTCTTAGAAAAAAATATGAAATTCGCGTTTTAAGTAGAATCCCATTCAAAGAACTAAAATAACCTCTGTAGAAAATAACTAGTACTATTACAACTTTTTGCAGGAAATGAATATATTTTATCGTGAACTTAATTTACTATTGTCCGATTAAAAGCAATCCGAACTCTTGTGTATAAATTACAGTTGTAAGTTTTATTTACAGGCTGAAAAACATATCAATTAACTTTTCATTAGACTGGCTAAAAAGCGTCATAAGATGAAGTTTAAATCTGAATTTATAGCTAAAGGTTTTAAGTAAATAAGGCGGTATATTGACGGTTTTTAGCCCTGAGCCAGCTAATTATCTCATTCCTCTTTTCTCTTATTTAGAGTAAGAGATTAAACGGAAATGAAGACCAAAGTACATATCAAAGTAAATATTTAAGACAACTCGAGCATAGTTCTTCTAAATCATCAATATTATCATGATTGCTTTTCTTTCGAGCTGAATTGAAATGAACTTGATTTAAACTAGATGTCGTCTGTTTTTCGATTTGAATTAAATGTGTGTTACTTTAAATCTTCCTGTTTGTAATGAACCACAATTTAAATGTGCATCTTTAATTACCACTTTCCGACAAAATCCGTGATCGATAATAACGTAATACGTGACTATTGAAAAGGCGCAGCTTAAAGGAACAATCTGAATCATAGACTCTCCCTACCTGCAGAGCCAGCTACCTTTTAATTTTTTGTACGTTGGTTACGTATGCGTAAAGGAGCTAAATCGCTATTCTTTGCCACGAGACACGAATGAGCCCCAACGCATATAATAAACTGATTTACATTTAAATGTTTCCACTAGTGTTATCTGTTCTTTCACTCACCATTTAACTCTATCGTATCTTTTGAATACTTCTAACAGTATAAACCAAAAACAAATAGTCGGTGATTGCCAACATCCCGAAAAAAAATCCATTCGGTACTTTTAAACTTGTTAGGGGTTTCTTAACAATCCTGGCATATTTTGTTTTTTACACGTGGGCATAAAATGACTACTGGACGATGGATAGCTGTTTAAAACCATCGTCAAGAAAATATCTTGATTTACAAAAATCAGAATGTGGTATGTTATATTGAGCCTTCCGGCAAATGAATCAAGATCTCTTTCTTGTCAACAATACATTGATATTGATGTAAAAAGCCAACAATATAACCAATAAGAAACGATTTAAAAATATATATAATAAAAACAATAACCTTTGAATTATGCCACCCTTAGCATATTTGCTGCAACAAAACAGAACACAAAGTCTTGAAAATATGTGATTATTATATGCTTCGATGTAATCAGTGAAATTTACATTAATATTCCCATTCATTAATAGAAAATATGGTTCGTGATAAATTGGGTTTCATTATATAGCGTAAGTTGGACATTACCGTAACACATTGTGAAGATTACTCTATTGTTGCTTAGCATCCAATATGTCTGCTGTATTGTATACATCCTGATGATGTGCCGATTTCATTATTCGGTTAATTTGGAGAGACACGAACGTCTAACAAAATCTATTAGCAATACCCTTTATTGTCGCCTTTATAACACATCACCTGCAACGATTACAGCATCAATTGAATTATCAGCATTTGCATCCGGAACACGCATAACCGTCAATATGACGGACATTGGTTTTTGAACTTCAGTAATCTAATATATCAAGAATGTTAAAGCGACTAAACGGGAAATTTAAGTTTCCTTTTCACGTCAATAAAGCTTTCTCTACAGAAATCGTTAGTTTGGATCTCAACAGAACGTATTTCTTAATCTTTGACCATACGATGACCCAATTTATTTACATCCGCTCCTTTAGAAAAAGAAAAACGAAATAGAATGAGTTGTTGAAATAGAAGGATTACGATTGCGTCCAATACAATTGGGTCATTGATTCCAATCGGAAGTTAATTTAGATTGCTTAGCAATGTCGCCAAAGAAAATTATACCAATGAAAGTGGCACGTTTTTTTCACGGATTATTTTCAATTGCGTTGCAAACATTATTTGCGATAAATATGAAACAATTATTGTTCATTTTATATGACTCTGCAATATGTTATTACAGCGATCACTTGTTGACAGAAAATGCGGAAGCCTCCGATGATCAGCTATATATTCTTATAAGTTGATCTGTTGATCCTTACGCTTTATTAACTCGGGTTATTGAAAAACTTGTCTTTAAGATGCTGTGTCAGAGATCGGCAACTATTGACTATAGCTGATCATCCGGGGCAATTTACTGCGGATTAACTGAGATGGTGGTGAAGGAGAATTTGATGAGACAGCTCGGCATTGAACGAGGTACTTTATTCAAACCGTGCATGATTTCCCTTTAAATATTCTCCTTGTTGATCGCCCACTATCAACCAAGTTAAATTAACTTCTGTTGTCAGTTGCTTTATTGTGGGAAATAATGGAAGTCTTGATAATCGATCTGAACAATAATACATGACCGATAAGTTAGATAACCCATCTGCTTTTCTCGTTTACAATCTCAACTCCTACAGGGTTTATTTCAGTGACAAATTTAATATCAATCTAGCTTAAAAAGAGATAAACAGTATAAATTGTTTGCGATCTTGTTACATTTGTTTTATGGAACCCAACGTCTTATCATTTTAGTGTTTAATTTAGACAGGTGGAGCACTATGATTATATAGACGTTTACTGTGGTCGTATACGTTTTAAAAAGTAGCTGTTTATGTCATTGTCTATAAACAAGATAGTTCAAATTCGGAAAAATAATGAAATCGATATTTTCGTCTCTATTGTCCATCAACAATCTGATTAAAAGACAGATCCTATTTCATATCATCGTTACTACACTAGGATCTGGAAGAGTTGTTATCAATGGTGTTACGACGAGTTCTTGCATGGAACTGTGAGTAAACTACTAGAAACGTCCACGTTGATTGATTAATCACTGCCTTGCGTCATAGGGTCAAAATCCGCTCGTTTGACCCCTTACCTGAACTCCCACTATAAGTTGTCAGATCTTCATGCAATGTAGGCCATCGAAAGTATATATGAAACACGAAACGAAATACAGATCTGTTTGGGTTTTTTTTATCAGATTGGTCCATCAAGAATATTTTGTATAATTCTTTGCTGAGTACATCTAGCTGATTTGATTGGGAATAAGAGTGCATCGATTTTCATCATATTTTCAGGTGTATTTAGTATGGAATGGAGATGTATTTGCTGAAATCACATGTGATTTCACTTTTTGACAATTTTCATCATAATTATTTTCAGGGATAGTTAATATTGGGTTAAAATTAAAGTGTATTTCTATATTTTTTAAACATAAAATATGTAAAGGCTACTTCTTATAATTGTAGATCTTTTTTTAGGCTTGAAATGCTATATATGCTATTAATTAGATATTCATTAAACATGCATTATGCAGGAGTTAAATCTGCCTATTGTAGGTCGTTGTTTAGGCCTGAAATATTATCTAAATTATTAATTATTAATCCGCTCTTTTGAATCTGTAAGCCGGGTTTATGCTGCCGGCATTAAACGGCGTTGAACGGCGTAAATTAATATTTATACTAATGTCGGATGTAAAATATCGTTGTGAATAGGCCGACATCAACGTTCAACGCCGTAAAATTTGCATAGTTCAATTTAACTTTCAAGGCCGAAGTCGACGTCGGTTGGCACCGTTAATATTTTTAAACCCGACTTTATGCAGCACTACATCCCTAACCCCAGTAAAAATTTATACTCTTTGAAAAGGGCTATACTATATACCGGAAAACAACCGGTAAACACCATGTTATACTGAATACCGGAAGACGCCGGAAAATACTAAATACCCCTCACCCCCGCATACAGAGGACTAGGCTACGGGTTCCCTATTTAGGGTGTTTTCCGGTATTCAATGTGTTTTTCTGGTGTTTTCCAGTATTCAGTATAATATGGGGTTTTCCGGTAGTTTTCCGGTGTTTTTCGGTATTGTCGCTGTGAAAACATGGAAACTTAATAGAGATAATACCTTATTATGTTTTTTTCTGGTGTATGCTACATTACCCGGTAAGCTATCTGTTGCGGAGTTATTGGACCAGTTCCTAAATATGCTACGAAGGTTTGAAACTTAGATTCGCCTTATGACAAACAAGGGCATTTAGGGCATCGTTTCAGGTCCCCTGACTTTAGTCTACATTGTTTAAAAACCCTAGGTCTGCTATACAAATGCCGTGACTGTTACTACACAGCGTACTGTAGCTTGGTGTTCTGAAAATATCACAGAAATTAAGTTCATATGGAACATACTCATTACAACCAGAACCTTGTTACTTGTTGCGAAATTGGAGTAAAATATGTCCATTACTGGGATCACTTTCGTTAGAAAAAAGACGACTAACTGGATGACAATGGCGAAATATAAATCAAATGAAGCTCATAATAAACATTGAACTGCAAAAGCATTGTTAAATATACGGTGATCAAATTTGTGTTGGTCCACGCCTGGTTTTCCGCGTTTGAAAGCTTTTAAATATTCAAGACAGCTACAATTTAATTTTTTTCTTTCATTATAACCCGAAGTTCTAGGTATCAACTTGCACTTGAGCAACAAAATGTCGTTATTGAAATCACTTCAAATAACCCCAAGATTTAATAGAACTGAATAGCTCTGTTAAAAAAAATACACATCAGGACGAGCAGATCTTTTCAGTAGTGTTGCAATGATATTAAGTTAGTTTGAAAACTTCTATTCATTGAAATGTGATTTTTGTAATTCTGCTATTATTATTCAGTCCACGTGACAATTTACGAGTCTGCATTCATTCGATTTCACTCAACACAAATTTAGAATAATCTTTGCAGACGTGTCACTAGAAAAACGTTAAGATCTAAAGATATTCCCTTTTTAAATCCGTCATTTTCTCTGACGCGTTCGATGCGCTCTGTGAGCAAGCGGGTTATATTTAGAAAACGTTTTCATTAAAAGAATAACTGTTTCCAAAATCGTCAACTGTTTGACATATAGACGACAAATCAAACCCCGAAACTCGTGATTTCCATTCATAAATCACTAAAACTATTATGGGATCCACTGAAGTGTTAATACAAAATGAAACTGTCACCAAAAAATCGTGACTTTCTTTTCATATTCGATTAATAAAAAATATCAAATTCCAGTCAATCTTCAGCACCCCGAGAATGAAATGGCGGCGTGACAAATATTATTTAAAAAAATACAGTCGCCTTACTTTTCTTCGTGTCCAAATTATTCTCCCCGCTGATGTCAAAGTTATTCCTGACATTTCTTGACCGATAATTTTTTTTAGTATATTCTGATTATGTCAATCTTTTAGATAGCCACGGGAGCTTTGTGACGTTAACATGGTCTTTGGATAAGGGTGTAACCGTGGAACGGAAAATCGTTGGAATGAAATGAAAAAAAAAATGGGGTTTAATGTCTGAAAAATATGGATGAACTTTCTAGGGTTGTACACCCGCCCCTCAGGCTAGCGAGCCAGCACTTTAACCACTTAACCACGCGTGAAAGTCGTAGAAAGCTGAATATCAATAGTGTTCATCCTCTTTTGCCCCCTGTGTTGCAAATCAATTTCTTAAAAATATGTTAAATTTGTAGCTTGCCACCACAAGGTATTTGGCAAAGGGGGATATCTCTTAAATGAAAAGTTGTAGAATTTGAACACTGAACATCGGCAGAGTTTGCCATCTCATGACAGGGGCGATCCACGCAAAATTTGAAGAGAATCCTTTAAATATTGTAGTCCGCCTTGTCCACGGCGGACAAGGTGCCGACATAATATGTGGGCGTACAATAGCCACAAATATCCACAAAGGACCAATATTGTAGGGAAGGGATGCGCTTTTTTAATTTTAGATTTTTTAGAACTAGTCATATTGGCTTTGAAGTAATTCTCGTAGATGATTTCCATATATCATGTATGTTTTCTTCCTGATAAATTCTTGTTTCAACTATATAATCACCAAATGTTGTCAGAAAATATAAATTCCTTGATCTTGAAATATTTGCTTGTCTTGTCTGTTACCAATAACCGGTCACATTAGCTCCAAAGAATATTTTCAGTAAAGTTTCATAATAATAGTATAGATAAGACATTTTTTCAATTTTTATACGCCCACATTTTCATGTGGACGTATTATGCCGTCGCCCCTGTCCGTCCGGACGTCCGCCCGTCCACAATTTGTTTGTGGACTCTCTACAGGTCACAATTTCTATCCGATTTTGATGAAACTTGAAATATAGGTTTATCCCCATAAGATCTCGGTTCCTTTCGATATTGGCATGTCTCGGATCGGAACTTCATGGATCATGGCCCCTGATTGTACGAAATATCATGCTTTTAGCTTGTGGACCCTATAGAGGTCACAATTTTGAACCGATTTTGATGACACTTGACATGTATGTTTATAACCCACAGATCTTGGTTCCTTTCGATATTTGCACCCATCGGATCGTAACTTCCTGAATTATAGCCCCTGATTGTCCGAAAAATTGCCCTTTTTAGCTTGTGGTCCCTCTGAAGGTCAAAATTATTATCCGATTTAAAAAAAAACGTTTGATTATATCACCGTTACATGGTAATGAAGGCTGACTTCGAATTTCGTGAAAATAGAACCAAAATTGACGGACAAAATGGCCGCCGTTTGTACGCGAATAGTGTGAAAATATGTTATATCAAGGCTATAGGTCACAATTTGATGAAACTTGACATGCATGTTTATAACCCGAAGATCTTGGTTCCTTTCGATATTTGCGCTCATTGATTCGTAACTTCCTGAATTATGGCCCCTGATTGTACGAAAAATCACCCTTTTTAGCTTGTGGTCCCTCTCGAAGTCACAATTATTTTCCGATTTAAAAAAACGTTTGATTATATCACCGTTTCACCTTAAGGAAGGTTTGAGTTCAAATTTCGGGAAAATCGGACCAAAATTGACAGACAAAATGGCCGCCGTTTGTACGTGAATACTGTAAAAAATGGTATATCATGGTTGTGGACTCTGTATAGGTCACAATTTTAATTTGATTTTGATGAAACTTGAAATGCATGGTTATAACCCAAAGATCTTGGTTCCTTTCGGTATTTGCGCATATCGGATCGTAACTTCCTGAATTATTCGAATTTCGTGAAAATCGTACCAAAATTGCCGGACGAAATGGTCGCCGTGTGTACGCGAATAGTGTAAAGATATGGTATATCATGGTTGTGGACTCTACCGGTCACAATTCTTATCCGATTTTGCCGAAAAGTCACATTTCTAGGTTGTGTACCGTCACACCATAATCATTGTCGGGTTCGAATTTCATGAATATCAGACTGGAACTGACCAACAAAATGGCTGCTCCCAATACAGCATGAACTAAGGACTTAATGATGTAGGAAAAATCACTTTCGGTATTGCTTGTTCTCTATCCATCTCTCGAAAATCTGGGCGTATTCTGCCTGGCAGTGCCAGCCTATCTTTCAACAATGGTGTCACTTCACTGAGTTTAAAAGCAACTAGTCCTTTTTTTCAACGATTGTATCATTAGAAATTGAATATTTTTCAGAAAGATCACAAGAGCCCGCGCATACTGCACCTGGATATATAATATTATCTGATTTTCATTTATTGTATATTTCTAATCACCCACTGTAAAAAATTAAATTGAATAAAACAAAATTCGTGAGAATTGAATAGATATGCCGCACACTAACCACTATGCAAAAAAAGGAACCCGAAAACTATTCGTGAAGACATTCATAAACATATCCAATATATATACTATTCAAAAAAAGTAGGGGATATTTGATTTTTAAAATGAAATGAAGTTCACATTCATCGATTTATTGCAAATGATCGTTAGACTAAGTAAGGCACAGACTGACCATTATAAGGGTAAAATGATACCTGGGGTCAAACACCAAAGTTACCACAGCATCACAACAAAGTCAGTAACGGGTAAATCCTCCTCTGTTTGCCAAACAAGCATTGATCCGACGTGGCATACCCCTAATGAGACGTCTAAGGTCATTTTGGTCCATATTGTCCCATTCCTGTTGCAACGCAGCAGCAAGTTCTTGGACATTGGCAGGACGTTGTTGACGTTGACGTAACCTCTGTCCAAGCATGTCCCAGACATGCTCGATGGGGGAGAGGTCGGGACTCAGTGCTGGCCAAGGTAATGTGGTGATGTTCTGTTGTTGGAGGTAACCTGTAACGATCCTGGCCCTGTGACATCTTGCGTTGTGAAACTGGAAGATGTAACGGCGGCCATGACGTCATGCGAACGGCACCACATGGACTGCCAAGATGTTGTCCCGGTAGTACTGGCCTGTAACACGCCCTGCAACAACATGTAAAGCCGTTCTTACAGCAACAGTGATGCCTCCCTACACCGTAACAGAACCCCCCCCCCCCCAAATCGATCATGTCTGATGACGTTAACGTCTTGGAAGCGCTCGTTTCGACGACGCCACACCCTCCTACGTCTGTCCAAAAAATCAATAGTGAACCTTGACTCATCTGAAAACATCACATTGCTCCAGCGTCGATTATCCCAGTGTTGACGATCCCTACACCAACGACGTCTTGCCTGAATGTGATGATCTCTCAAACAAGAGATCACGCGAGGACGTCGGGCGCGAAGGGGACCCCTATGCAGTCGATTCCGAATCGTCTGGCCACTCACTCTCACACCAGTGTCTGTTTGAAGACGAGTGCTGATCTGATTTGCTGTGATGACACGATTTCTCAAGGCCAAGGTACGGATAAATCGATCCTGGGCTTGAGTTGTCGTCCTTGGTCGACCTGAGCGTGGTCTGTCCTGTACAGATTGTGTATCACGGTATCTGGACCATAGCCTGCTTATGACAGACTGAGAAACATTCATCGTCCGCGCCACAACAGTATATTTCCAGAAGATAATCTTTTTTTTCTTTTACTTTTGGTAGTTTACTATAGACCTAAAATATAGTCCCCCCCACCCAAGTTGGTAAAAGTTAGTTTTACTACATAGACCAAAGATGTACCTGTTTTAATAAAAGATGATTTTAATTTATAGACCAGATATAGCCCTATTTGAGTAAAAGTAAGTTTTACTAAGTTTTATCGCCAAAATTATATTTTTATCGCAATTGGTGATCAACAGATACGGACGTAAATTGTCTTCACGTGTGTATCGTGCATTTAATTGTGCCTGAGGGGCGGTGGTGGTATATTTTATTGTGACAGATAGAAGTTTTGTGGCTCGAATAGGCGACCCAGTCCAGTCATGCTCCAGGGAACACATAGAGTTGATATCAGCAAAACAGAGAATATTTTTACCATTTGTATTAAGGCGCTATCTTGAAGTGCCAATCAGTGCTGCAATTTGCATTGCAAGATCTGTCCGACTTTGAATTCATTAGAGCAGTCTACTTAAATTTAGCAATCAGTCTGTCTTAGTTGGAAAACACTGGAATTGTTCAGGGTATCAGTTTCATTTAGTGGTATTCAATCAGCGAAATTGTAACCACAGTAGACATTTTACGTTGCTTCATCTACTCTAGACGAACACAGACTTGAATTAATTGCCAATAGTTCATTCATGTTCAACAAATTGTTGTTACTCCTTGTCGTTTAAAATTGCTTTATAAACACAAAGGTTTCGACGACAAATAAGGCTTTATTAAAACCTAACAAGTCTATATCAACAAGAATTGACAACTTGTATCAGAAAGAAGAAATCAGACATCCTTTTACCGACAAATTTGTCTAGAACTGTGATGGGTGAACACCGCTGATGTTGATCTATTGAAAACAAATTGCGATGAAAAAAACAATTTCTTTCTTGTACGACTGTTATAAAGCCTTTGGTCGATCCTTTATTCTATTCATACAGATTTCAGACATTTGCCGCCATTTTCACCGGATATTAATGCTCAACTACACCACCTGAAGTTTGTGAAGTTCAATATATCTTCTGATCATTTGTCTTGAAATAACTTTTCTTAACCTCTGTACATGACCACGACTAATTTCTTACACAGGGCATTCGGTTTACCGACGAATGCAGCTGTTTACCTTGCCAAATGAGATAATTATGAAAATGCTTAGTTCTAACTTTATCTAAAATCTATACGTATACATTTGTGATAACATTAGATCAAGGACTGGGATTTCTCGGTATATAATATACTGAGCGCCATAGAAAACGCATCGTATAACAAAATGATCCTGTAAACATATCTTATTTATTTTGCTTATTATTGTAAATAATGGGAACACGTGAATAACAAGACATTTGCACACTTACTGATATTTAATCTGTAATCAACGGTACAAAGTCAGAGGAGTCAAAACCAAAAGTACTACCTGGAAATATCAATAAGTGGGTTTAGTCCTTACACAATGCCTGTTTAAATAGTATTACTAAATTATGTTTTTGTTTCATTCAAATATTTTCCCAAATGTTATTATAGGTTTTCACCGAGGAATGTCCGTGCAGAAATGCATCCTCTTTACATTGTGTGGTTGTTAATGAGGATAACCCTTTCTAACATTGTGATTTTGTTTCTGGACAAGGACGTGCGGTTCCAAAAACGCTCATTATCAAATGCTCATTACAGCAAATGTTCATTATGGTACATAATCAAGGTACTGATGTAATGAAAAAGTATGTCAAATGTTTATTATTGAACGTAATCAATGTGTATAGGGTAATTAAACAATCCGTCAAATGTGTATTATCGAATGTAATCAAGGTATTGATGTAATGCAATTGTAAATTAAAATTAAAATAAAGTTTACCTTATCCCTGAAAATTAAAAAAAGCGAAGAAACAGATCAACATCGACGTCAATGAAGTTATTAATCTAAGGATAATCTACACCAAGTTTGACCATTCTATCTCAGAAGCAGGGGTATTGAATCCACTTGCTTCTCTCTTCTTAACTAAGGAGGAAGTGTTCAAAATGAAGTTCAATAAATAAAAAACAGTTATTAAATCCCAAAACGTTTGACGCACGGGCGGGAAGACAGACAGATGGGTCGATATTAACAGTGGATTGATTTGATAATACCCTTGCTGGGGTTGCTTTGTAACGTTTGCGTGATAGTTACGTATGTGACGTGCTGTTCCTGGTTACATACGAGGAGGTGTGAATCGTGACTGTGACAGAATAACAGATCCAATCAGAATATTCACACCATGATGAACAGTGTGTCAAAACACCCGCTTATAATTTAGAAAATGTAAAAAGAAAAAAAAATCACTTCATTTGACAATTTTTGTTTTGTTTTGTGCATCCTGTAAAAGATGATTTATTCAAGTACTTATGAACTAAAGTCATGTTAAAAGGTGATTGTTTATGATTTTTACCACTTCATAGGTAAATCGGATGGTATTGGAAATGGTATCTGGATACGGGTACCTCGAAAAATAGCTTATGTACGCTGAAGAATATAAAACCCCTCAGTCTTAGTCAGTATTTGGATATCAATAGGAATATTTATAACAATCTTGAAAACATTGGGATAAATGACCACGCTGGCGGTTCCATATTTTAAGTAGGCATTACCGCCTCCGGAATCCCTTTCATTAAAAAATAGAAATTTCAGTACATGTATATCTGTAGGGCAATGTCAAAATTTGTTGTCTAAATTCGATATTTGTTAATTAACATTACTGAATTGTGTTTTTGTTTTACTCGAATCTAGTATGGTTGGTGATACAAAAAGATCTGGAGATTAGGGCGGGGTTGGGCGGCGGGAGGAGGGATATCTCGTTACGCTTTACAACAGACCTGTCACGAGTTTCTAAGTTATTAGTCGTTTTTAGATACAAAGGAGGCACCCTATCGAAATTCAGAGCCCCCCCCCCTAAAATTTTGCAGTCAAAGGGTTCCTGTTACCGAATCCCTACAGAATTAATGTTTTTATGATTGTTCTTTCTTCTTTTTTAATTTTTTGTCAATGTTTCGCTAGTAATTAGGAGGCAATCGATCAAAATTAAGAGCCCCACATTCATATTTCACCAAGTCACAGAAACGCACATTCATTTTTCGCTGAGTTACTGCCCTTGCCATCGAAACATTTTTAATCAGTACAGATCCTGGTTTCTTTTACAGGAGGTACATCTCTAACTCAAAATTTTCCATTTTATATGAAATTAAAAACACAAATTAAAATTCAATATTGACCCGTTTCATTCAATATTCATATTGAAATCTTGCCGTGAAAACATGGTTTTGGGCGTCATTTGTAATTTTGTAATCAAAAAAGGAAATCATATAATACAATGCGCAGGAAATTCATAATAGCTAAATCACAAACAACAAAATAATTATTTAAAAACATGTAGAGTGGATTAAATAGGCGTACAATGTGGACTATTCAAGTATTTCACGGAACATAATTAATTAGAAAATACAAATTTTTTTGCCATAAAATAATTATAAATCAGTTAATGATAGCAAATTCACAAAGTCGGTCGTACACGATTGTAGATCCATTATGACAGTTCACGTATTTCACCGAACATAACTGATTAGAAATTGAATAAAAATCAGTTTATATACATTCAAATTACTTTAATGTGTTTTTTTGTGTTTTTTTATCCCATTTTGTTCTATTTCAATATTTCAACAAAAAAAAAAGAGCCATACGCTCTTTAAGACTTTTTTCAGACATACAAGGGTTGTTTGACTAGTTTTAAGGATAAACCCCATTAAATGTACAGAAAATCTGCCAGTCATATTTTAATATGACGATTTTTGACGCATGATTCGATAATTAGATGTATAGGTTTACGGTAAATATATCAAATACAAATTAATTACTGCTATGTTAAGTAATGAAAGTGGTAAAACCCCTCTTAGAGTATTCATGAATATAAACCAAGTTGAAATAGATCTATACTAATGAGATATCTAATGTAAACTTTTATATGTGAAAGATTTCCATGACAAGAGCTGCTTTCTAAGGAATATTTTAGCAGATAATTAGAAACTGATGATAGAATTAAACATGTTTTCCTGGAGATACATATTGATCTCGAGTTAAAGATTATGTGACATCACATATCAAGAAAAATGACATTATTGGCATCTGTTAAAAGAATATTCTCTTATCTTGTCGTATCGCTAGCATCGTTGACAAGAATTTTAATAGAAATTGGCTACTTTTTATGACTAGTTCCCTATAAATAGCATCAGATACCAAATTGAATTATGAAAAAAGTTGGACGACAATCGACGACTAAAATGAGATTATATAAAACAAGAATACGCGTTATTAATTTGACAGTTCTCTGAGTGTATTTTTCTAAATGTTTGTGGTGTATGAAATGGGGCCGATATTATATACGATGATTTAAATTGTGAGAATTATTTAACAGCTCGCTGACCATTAGATTCGGGTTTATGATGTGGTTATTCTAGTCAGTGGTGCAGCAAAGAAAAACCTCTAGTCGTTGCTCTGGGGATTTAGCGAACAAAGGCCCAGTTTAGGCATGGGCCTGAGGGCCCCAGGTCCAGGGCCCCATGGTTTAGGGGGTCCAGCGGGTCATGGTCAAAAGAGAAACAATTCAAATTCCACGGTAATAGATCTAGCGGCGCGAGGGCGGAGACCGGCTATCCCTCAACCTTCTCTGTGAAGTTCAACTCGATGATCGGTCTGGACTTATAGCGGCGATTTCACTTGTTATAACAGTTCCCCACCGTTATAATGTCATTTCCGCGCATTGTATGCCATTCGGAACTCACTCGGCAGATTCCGTAAACTACATCTACATCTGTATGACAGTAAGTGAAATGTACATGCATACGCCCATACATTTGCGATGCGGCTACCGGTTTAATTTAACAGGAAAACTTGACGCTATTACACAAATTGGGAACCTAATCGGCTAGCGACCTATTCGACCGATCGAGCTGCAACCTGTTCGTTGGAAACCTATTTAGAATAAAGACAACAGTCGCCTCAACTCATCTATTTATCAACCAATAAAATCCAACGTTATGTCTATCAAATGAAAGTAGAATATATTATTTTTTATCCATTCCTTTTGCTCAGATTAGAAGTGTAATATCGTTAGCTTGATCGGTCGAATAGGTCGCGAGCCAAATAGGTCGCCAACTTGTGTTCGGAATGGGCGCAGCCATGTATCATGCGGGACCTTTAAAGTAGTTCCAATATGGCGAAATTCATCATACAGAGAGTTTAGAATGTCCGAAATCTTCCGAGGTTTGCCGAGTGATTCGGAACTGACATTATGTGCAATTGTGTGTTACGCATGCGTGCCGTTCAAAGGGGTATGATATAATCTTTTCTTCGCGTTAGGGGCCCCGTGAATCTAGACAGACCCAGGGCCCCGCCCCGGTTAAAGTAGCTAAGTGTCTATATCATCCAAAATCTTCAACATTGAAAACACGAATTATTTGTCAATTTAAATAAACATTGATTCTCACCGGCAAAAGATGGGCTGCTGATATCAAATATTTAAGACAAAATAAAGATTTTACCATTGGTACACGAATCATCTACCATAATGCGTTTCAGCCCCAGTTGTAACAAGATACTCGAGGGTCGAGGCTAGACGCATTGCACAAAATCAAACGGCATATGTAGACTGGAATAACCAGACGCTAGAAATTTGCATTCAATTAATACCAGTGGCTTATTTCACAGTACATAACTGATTTGAAATTAGAGTAAAAAAAGGAAACCATTGAATGTGTACATTCATACTACAGTATTATATTCGTTGCGACCCACTTGTGTCAATTTCTAGGTCCTTTAAGCTGGGCTTGGTAGCAAACACGGAAAAGAAACCATGAATTCAGTTGCTGTGCGGACAAAATTGAACAAGTATGACTGATGCCTGTAGAACAGTAGGGCGTTAAAGCTCATTTCATTCATTTTTAGAGTCCTTTATCACCCATCGTCTAAATTCATTCCGATTCTTTATGTTGATTGAATACATCTTACAATTTATTGTCAGTGGTGCGGACGTGAATGGTTATCAGGGCCAATAAAAAACTATGAGACAACTGTGTCTGTGTCTTTTTGAATACGACAATGGTTTTTTTATACTCGTATATTACCATTGCCCCTTGTGTCTCTTTCCATTGGATGCTGCAATTTTAATATGAAAGGTAGAATCCTATTGATTACCAACGTTTTTCACTGATTACTTCTTGATTTATGTTACTTCTTAAAGAAATCTTGTTAGCATGCTAACAATTGAATTTTACCACATCCTCACTAATGCCTCAAACGTAACAAAATCTTGTAAACACTTTAGTTGCCACAATTATCCAGAAATATTTGTTCTTATACAAGTGTTGTTCATATCTTTCCAAATATCCACGTCAAGCATTCTTCATCTGTTAACACTTTTTAGCGCATCACTCCTATCTTTGATTTTCAACAATTTCTATAATGATTTTCAGTGTTATGTACCGACGCCAGAAAACTTATTAAGTGCAATCAAACACGATAATTTCAAATTAATCTGAATTGTTGTCTCCTACTGAAATCTAGTGAAATGGAATGCCAGGATTTTCTATAATGTTTTAGAATTTGGCTATTACTATATAGAGACTGCAATTATCAGTTTTTTAGAATTTGAATGAGGTGTTGAGCATAATGAACGGTTTGTCTCGATTGCCTTTTCTGATTGTTGACAATCGCTATTCCCGTTTCAAATCCAGCATTGTGTAGAATATTTTCTACATGATATGGAATACATCCTTCATTGTTTTGAATGCATCCTTCATTGTTTTGAATGCATCCTTCATTGTATTGAGTACATCTTACATCGTATTGAGTACATTTTACATTGTACTGAGTACATGTCACATTGTATTGAAAACACCCTTCATTGTATTAAGTATATCCTTCAATGTATTGAGTACAGCCTCAGGGGCGGATCCAGGAATTTTTGCATGGGTGTGGGGGGTGACAGGTTTCTGTCACGGAAATCTGCCATCATCGTCTCTAAATTACATAGGCATACATACAAATTGAGCTTTTTAAACAGAGAAACCACTTTTATACTGATGTAGCATCACTTTGTGATGTAATTTCATAGATGCTAGGCATTATTTTTGTTTATGAAACTGCCCCCCCCCCCCTCTGGATCCGCCCCTGAGCCTACGTATTCTTTTAAATACTACCAACATTGTATTGTATTGCATTGAAGCAGTGAATACACCCCACCTGGAATTAGGCTCCTTGCGCATATTTTGATACGCGTAAAAGGACCCATGAAAGTTGGAATTTGGTATAAGACAAGGCTCTAGCGTCGCTGTCTGAGCACAATTAATTACCTCCATAGCACACTAAATGTCGCATTATCCCAGTCGGGCAAGAAAAGTAGGACATTAAACCACATGTCATTTCATTTCCTGAATTCCACTTATAAAATTGAAACGTCAGAATGTGGAGAAGACTCTCTTATTTACGAGAAAAATATTTCGAATTTTCATAGGGTTTTCTTATATACCCAAATAAACAAATCCATGAAAAACTTTATCGTGTATTTCTTTTACATCGGCTTGGAATAGAAAAATTCCGAAGTTCGATAAGTTTCTTCCATAGTGCATGAAACAAATATACTTGAGCTATCGTGCCTCAACACCTAGTTTTACACCCGAGTTGAAATAAGTGTTTTATCTATGCTTTTGTGAGATTCTAGTGTCCAAAGACTCCCTAGTTGAGGCTTGGTGGTGCCGTTAATGGTAATTCCAATTAATTCGCAGATTATTCAAAAATATAATTTGGCGTTTTTGTAAGAATTTACTTAATTAAATGGACTTTTTTTTTAATTGGAATTTGGAAATTGTTATCAAAACTTTGAATCTACGAGACAAAAATCGTTACGGATGGATTAGAACGAGATCTTGAATTATAATTAAAAGGGGTGTCTATCTGAAAAAAAATAATAAGACAATTCAATGAAAACAACTTTTCTTTGAGGATACACTTGAATATAACATTATAATGGTTGGTTGGAACCAATTGTATTGTAATCAAACATTAAATGTTGTAAGTGTTCATTGATAAGAACAGACATTCCAGAGTAGTCTCCCTCTAACAATAACGTGTATCACCAACTCTGGCGTTTGGGTAATCTGCTAGATGATCTAAAAGTTCTACCAGAAAAATATAAGTCAATTAATTCAGAGAATTATAAAGAAGCGGGATAATCAATACAATTAAAGTTAACAATACCATTTTATACTGATTTTTAGACTTGAAAGGTAACAGTGTAAGTTGATTAGAATGTGGGAAATATGGTCAAATCTTGTGGAACCGGAAAGGCAACTGATCGCTGTATTTTGCACTCGTACTCTTTGAAGTTTGTTTACAAGTTCATCAGGAACTTTGTTTAGAATAGAGTTATGGTTGTTAACATGAGGGATGACTAAAGTGTTATAAGTGTTTTTAAACAAACTATAAAAATATAATTGCGGACTTTACCAAGGTTTCGAACGTTAAAGTAACATTTACGACAACCATGTTTACCTGTTGTTGCCAATATATGTATCGTACTGTAATTTTCAAAGTTTAAAGCCGATAAGAATATATTCGGTTTTGTTATCATTGAGTTTGAGATAATGCCATCGAAAGACGGATGTCATTGATACAATTTGCAAGATTATGTTGTATAGAGTAAATCAGATGGTCGTTTTGAAGTAAAAGAAATATACAGCTGCGTACCATCTGTATACAAATAGGCCTCAGGGATGTGTTTTTGAACAATGTCTTGAGTAGGGGTGATGGATGTACAGGTTGAAAAGTATTAGTCCCATTTATCTGCTACCCAACTAATTCTCTAGAATCTTACGTGCTGCTCTGTGAATTCCAAATTTATCCTTGAGACTTCTCAAGGAGTTGTGGTGGACGGTGCCAAAGCTGCTGACAGAACTAGCAAAATCAGAGAAACAGTTCTGTGGGAGCCTTTTTATAAGCATTTCGGAATTTCACAGAAACGATTGTTAATTTCAATATATTGGATCCGTTGAAACGCCAGACACTTTCTTTGGAAATAAAAATTAAGTTTCAAACTGGTGTATAGTTTCTTTTAACACATTTGGTACAGATTTCTTTTCGTTATCAATGGTTTCACATAGGCTAATTTGAACATATATGACACCGGAAATTGCTGAATATAACTATTGTTAATATCCGTTAAGATAGAAAGGGATGATTTCTGCTAGACTTTGGTTGGAATCGGGTTAAATGAATAGGATTTTGGAGACGAAGTATTAACTATTTACGAAGAGCTTCTTTGGATATTTCTTCAAAGTTGCCAAGTACTGTGTGTAGAGTCAAGTCGAGGTTTTCCTTGGTGCTTAAAAGACAATTTTGGATAAATGGATCGTTGTTACGAATAAGTTGCAAAACATCTCAGCCAATGCTGCATCTATCTCACTTTCTGGTTGGATTGTTAGTTGAAAATTGGTGTCTAGAAGAGAGTTCATCACTTTAAACAGGTCTCATTGCTCTTTGTTACTTGTATCTATCTTATCAGAATAAGTAACACACATTTCGTCTAAAAAACACTAACGAGAATTGTGCCAGACAGAGAAAAAACTACATACATATTCCAACCACGAACTTACGCCTTTGGCGTGGTAAACTGACAACTGATTGATAAACACAATATCGATATGATGCGAATGGTACACCTTAGAACTGAATTTACATAAGAAACGAAACGTACAAATCATATACCACTGCAGTTTTTAACGATTTATAGAACAAATGGAAGGAATACGGTATTATGCTTGATAACGATGAGACAACACTTATCGAAACATCATGCTGTATGTGCATAAACTTGTGATGGTTTCCATGTAAATTGTGTTGTGTTTTTCTTGTAATCAATCATTAAATGCCACTCAACAATTATAAATGAAATGTTCTTCGCCGACTGCGCTAATGACGACTGTGTAACGGCCTACTCTTAAATCAATGGGAAACCACACCGGAAAAAATTCCGATGGGCGAACTCGCGACGTCCAAGCTACCGAGAACATATATGGTACATTTTATTTCGTAAGTTTATTTAGAGGCAGTGAACAACACACCTATGACGTAATCCCCTTCCGCGATTTCCCTTGTAGTTTAAGATAGCCAAACTATTTCATCGATAGCAACATCAATACGTTGCTTCAGCGTTTGTTAATCTATAAATGTCTTATTATTTCAATAACATTTATCTTTTGTAATGTTACAAAAGATACAGAATAACGTAAACTAATCAAAAAATTCATGTTGAAAAGAAAATCAATTGCAATAAGTTTTGTTGTTTATGGTATATGTTATATTAAAAGGTACGACAATAGTAGTCCCGTTTATCTTTTAACAGCAAAGGAAACGTGGGTGGGGGCGGAGATCCGTATCGGGAGATCTAGGTTTCGATTCCCTGTATAACCTGTACGGCTTCAGCTTGTCAGTGGCATAGGGCGATGGATATGAAACAAAGTTTGGATTGGTCGAAAAACCGAGCTTCCCAGAAGCGGATACCCCCCTGCGACATAGTTAGTTTTCATTTGCGTTTTCTTTGTTACTGTTATAGTTCACATATCTGCTCTTTAATAGATGATATGTAAACATGATTTTCACACTGTCTCCGCCCATTGTGTGCCCCCCCCCCCCCACTGCATCCGGGCCTGCTACCATATACACGTTGGAATTCGGGATAACAACAGGACGTAGGGCCTAGAATCCCAGTACTGAATAGTTCACATGGGTAATCAAAAGGTCACATTCGGTTAAACAGAAACTATCCATTCCAGATGACCTTTTATTTCTTTATTTGCATAAATCGCGAGAAACAACGGACATAAGGAGTGTCTCTACAAATCAGGCCCGTAGCCCATAGAGCTATGGTCGGCAACTTTTTTATTGAGGGGGGGGGGGGCACAAATATTGCTACTGGTCTGTAAAAATATTTACTTGGTAGAGAGCCCATTTTAATGCAAAAGTTTAACAAATATTTTGTTAGCGGGTGCAATAAAGGAACTTGTTTTGTTGAATTTGGGTGAAAAAAAGGATGGGCCTAGAGCACTATATTGGTATTTCATGCGCAGTATCACGCACAGTTGGAGCACCGGTTTTCGGTCCTCTTCAGTCTTAAAGTGAATCCATTCCTTAATATATGTTCCAGGCGTCGATATTGTGAGTAAAAAGGGTGTCTGGGAATTAGACCAGGTCATTATAGAAGTGCATTTCCTTATTGAACACTAAACCTCAGCATGCAATGTTTCGTAAAACAAATGGCAGACATTGTCAATAATATATCGACCATGTTCACAGTCAGTGGTTATCATCGCCATCAATATCTCTAATTATTTTTGATAAAAACGCTATCTTTAACCAGTTTTTAAAACATTTTAAAAAAAAACTAATGACTACTTACAACAAATATAACCGTTTCACAGAGATCATTTTTTACAAGCTAATTAACAAAAAATAACCGAATTTGAACAAAAAGCTATATTATTATTATTCTATTTTCATGGTGTTATTGTCTGGTATATATCACTTTGATCTGATCTTTTTAGAGAGGGGAGTTTCCTTCCTGTTATTATGGTTTCATGGTGTTATTGTGTCGTAGATATCACCTTGATCTGGGCTCTCTTTATATCTACTGCAGAAAATGTTTAAACCCCTGTTGTTACTGTATCGGTTAATTGGCTGTAAATGATTATCGATTTGGCTGTTGATATTAAAGACGTTCAGCCATTCAAGTCGCAGTATTAATGCTTCGTCTGCTTTATACCCAAAAGATAAACTCTATATGCATAGTTCAAAGGTGTCTATGATGGCATAAATCAAAAAGCTCTTTATCCAACCAAAATTTCAAGGGAAGAGGGGGGGGGGCATCATATGATTAAGATTACCTCCATCCGTCTACGCTTCACCGAATTCCAACAGTGGAGGGTTACGTTACTTGTACGTTAGGTGTGTTCCCACTTTGCCGGCAAACTGTTAATCATTTAATTGATCTTAAAACTATACTCTGATTAAAATTAGTCACCCAAGAACTGTTCACTAGTGTTCTTAATCCCTCTTAATAAAATCTATTTATAATTAACCATCTAATAAATGATATTTTGAACACAGTTCATGCCGGCGTTATGCCTATAAACATGAATTCAATTCACCATATTGATATAATAAGATAGTCGAAATTATAGTAATATTAAAATAGCAAACGTTCAGGTTAATATTCGCTTTATCTCCATTCTCCAATAATCCGAAATTTAATACACCAAGAATGGTGTTCTTACAGCTAATGGTGACCGGTTTCTGCTTTTTTCTAGCAGAAATACATGTATGTGCATATTAACAACAGATGAAAATCTACGATATTTACCGATTTCGAGACAGCAGCACAAAATGCCGCAAAGATTGTATTTCATTCTGATGTTAAAGGTTGCATGTTTCAGTTGATAAAATCAATACATTTCTATATTTGTAAATTATTTAATGTTATTCAATAAAAGTTACATTTTTTTAAAATCAAAACAATTTCATTCTTTAAAAAGATATGGACTATAGTTTATAACACCATTGTTCTAGGATTAACTCTGGATTAGCGGCAAAATTTGACATCAAAGCCTGCCGGCAAAGTGGGAACGCCCGGTACGTTAGATTGTCAGACCCACCTTCTTACACCACCGACAAGGACAAATCACGTTGAAAAATTGACAGAGCACTGGTCGGGTAGTGAGTTAGCACCTAACAGGCGGGCTACAAGCTTGTTTCTTCACAGAGGTGGGAGAATCCCTTTACATGATACATAACAGTGGGACGTTAAACCCCATTCCTTTACATGGTCTGTAATCACTGAAAGGAATCATGGTACGATTGCATAATCCCGTTTTAACTATATATTTTATTGTTCGATAAAAATCATATTCTGGTATCTTGTAAATTGTATTTGTCGTCATGGCAATTATTCTTATAACAATAATATACCGTTTTAATGAATAGTTATAAAACAATATAAGATAGGCTGAAAAAGCAGTTTTGGAAATGTTTTTACTATCGATAATAATCTTGAAGAAAAGAAAACAAATTATTTGTAAGGCGGTGGGTCATTTAGTAAGAATCTATGTTTCACAGAGTGTAAAAATTTTGACAGATTTAATGAAATGGATCATCTTAAAACTACATGTATATATGAAACGAAATAAAATAACAAAAGAAATTATTTGAATATTTCGGATTTGGATTGGCATTACCTTTTTCATCATTCTCCTTTTAGCAGGTCATATATGGTTATTTTATTAGTCAATGCGAGAGAATTTTCAATTGGTCTCAAGTACCGCTGCTTATATATATATACGTTAGTTTTTTTCATGCAATCTATTGATTAACTCACACGATGCAGAAAAGTAAAAAAATAAAACCAGAATCGAATAATATTGATGTGAGTTTCAGTACGTTATTGATAAAGAGGTTTTATACTTTTCTTGACATTAGATCAAGAGGTTTTATACTTTTCTTGACATTCGTTGAAACTGGATTAAACTAAACCTTTATGATTTAGATCATACATAAATAAGCCGACGTCTCAATCCCAATAGGAATTATAACTAAATGTATGTCCTAAAGATTGGGCACACAATTGGTTTGCTTTCTACTTTAATTTGTGCCGACAATTGAACAAAAAGTCCGTTGCGAATCAAATACTGGTTTAAATAGCAAGGACAGCACAGATAGACTACCATCCAATAAAACAAGAATTGATTAAAGAATTGTTATAACGGGAAACGCCGGAAAACACACTAAATGCCGGATACACACTAAATACCGGAAAACACCCTAAATAGTTAACCCAGAGCCAGGATATACTATTTTCCGGAAACTTACGCTAACCATAAGGGGTTTTCCAGTATTTAGTGTGTTTTCCGTATTAAGTGTTTTTCCGGGCATTTTTTCCGGTATCCAGTATAACATGGTGTTTTCCGGTAGTTTTCCTGTGTTTTGCGGGTGTTTTCGATGTTTTCCGGTAATTTCCGGTATATATTATTGTCGCCCACAATCTGCCATAAGTATAGCATTTGTTGTCAAAGACCATTTTATTGATAGTATTATTTACCCTCGAGTACGTAATTCTATAACACATATTGTTAAGAGAATGATCTATTTTATTCACTGAACTGAAACTTCCGATATTGGCTGTTAACAAACACAACACGTGTTACAATTGCTATCTTAGTGATAATCAATATAAAAAATGTGTAGGTAAATATCTAATTACGTAGTTGATGTTTATATAATAACCTATATTATATAAATATATTACGTGCATAGCGGGTAATACACCCCAAGCCGGTAGAAATCGAAAACTACAGCGTATAGATGTCAATAAACTCATTAGAAGAAGAATATTCTTTATTAATTAATACTGTGGCGTTTACTTTTAAAGACCCATCGAAATCGACCACTAAAGTGTATGGACGTCGATAAACTAACATTAAGAAGAATATTCTTTGGTAATTAATACTGGAGGCTTTATTTTTTAAGCAGATCGCGTCCCATTTCATACACGAATTTGTCCAACAGATACAGAGCCTGTCATACTTTCAGCATCGATCTAGACCAAGATCAAATTCAGTGTACTATACCTTGTGTGCTTCTATGATGATATTCAAAATAGTTCTCATTTCTCCAATCTGATTAAAACGCAGATCTGAAAGAGATGTTGTATAACCCGCATTCCGGTTGATGCGAGGGATAATCCAATGAAACGGTCTGTTATGACGAGTTCTAGGTGTGCGTAGCACAGAACTGTGGGAAAACCGGTAGATACATAAACGCTGATTGGTTAATCAAATACCTGATGTCAAAGGTCAAAAGCTGCTCGTATGGCCCACAGACCCACAGCTCGTATGACATTTCGTGCTAAAGTATAAAAAACCGAAACGAAATACATATCTACAATTTTGATCAGATTGCCATTTCTCTCACTTAAATTCTATGAGATATTCTTATATTTCCCGGTTGGAATTTCCGTTGAAATCGTCGGTAAATTATCAGCCTTTGATATATTTGAAATTTATTTTTAAGTCCAATGTTATATAACCAATTTGAGTACATTTTACTATGGATTAAGTCATGCAAAGTTATATATTTACCATACACTTGTCATTACTTCGATAACACATTAATGTTTGAGTTATTATATAATGGAATTTATAATAGCTTTTCAATTTAAGACCACTTTCGTCTAGAGATGGATTGTGTGATATTTAGATAAAAAAAAAAGAAGAGGTTATTATCGTTCTAAAATAGAAATGAGCGAAATTGTGAGTCTTTAGGTGTTTGACGGTATCCATTTTAGGTAGCATTGCTACACCAATAAAAATTCTCGATTATCCAGTAATAACTTAGATTGGTTAATGGTGATTATGTTTTAATCACTAAAAATTAAGGTCATCCGATGAGGCTTGTCATATTTATAATTTTTGTTCCATTTGAAGCCCAAAGAAAAAACCCCGGCAATAGTCAGATTTAACTTCTGAATAATGCATCTGGAAACAGTTGAATTTTATATATCTTCTATATGTAGCTATAAAATTTAATGTCCAATCATTATGTCGTTAAAAGGGCCCCAGTCGGATTCTGATATTGTTTTACTGTCGACATCAGAGAGGAATCTTTAGATCAATGTTATGATTAGTGTATCCTTAACGGTGGAATATCGATAAATCTGCTTGCCCACGTATTTATATTACTTATAAAACATTTACACCATAGCAGAGAAAAGTGTTGAACGTTATAGTTCTAACTTAGCCAAGGAAGGTGTTAAATGTCACAGAAAAATAACATTGACCGGGGAAAAATGTTTAAAACTATTCCTAGATATATTTTGTGTATTTCGTCATTGTTATTGTGTGTCGACGGTCAGTGTCATTCGAAATGGAAACTTCTTGGATTTCGAGATGTTTTCGTTTCAGGACATATGGCTAACTCGACTGTTTCTACATTCGAGGATTGTGTTTCTTTATGCATGAATACAATTAATTGCAAATCCGTTGGAATAACCAGTATGTATATAAGTAATATGATGTGTTATCTATATGATGTTAAAGTGTATTCTGGTCAAAAATCTGAAAATAAAACTGGAATAGTATATTACTGGCCCTTAGTAGGTAAGCTAGATTTAATATATATACACGGAAGAGAAGGAGAAACTTTTATATTTTAGAAAGTCACCAAGAAGATAAAAAAAATGTATTATTTCTGAAAATCTAGATTACTAAAATGTTTATTTTTAAAGATTCGGTATAGCATATCTTTCGTCAATTTTACATACATATAATATTGACTGAATATTTGCCATACTTGTCTGAATAATCTGTCCGACGATTCAAATTAACATAGGCGGACTCTTTTCAGTATGCGATCTAAAACAATTGTATCCTACAGAGCAAATGAAATGTGTTTTCGCGCCCAACTGCTTAGGGCCCAACCATTCTGCTCCATCTGAACTAATGAGGACCGGCATACGCCATGCAGTTTGCTATGGGAAAATGTTACCTGGACAGCGGCACCACGGTCTACTCTTATATCGAATTCCATCTGTCAAAGTGTCAAGGGATCTTTTACGTGTACATCAATGTGTACACGGGATCCTCGGTTGTTCGTCTCATCCGAACGATCTCGGCCATTGATGGAATCGAACACGCGACACTCGGGCTAGGAGCCAACGTCTTGCCCAAATTGTTAACAAATCCATTATGAACTATTGAAATGAATGAATGAAGGAGGATTTTAGCGGGCAGCAAATGAATTCCTTCTGTCGTCTGTCAGTGATCCTTTTGTGAACACACCAAGGTGTACATAAGATAAAATGTGAGTGGAAAAATAACTACGCGAAAGGCGTGCGAAATTGAAATAAAAGTGGATTATTCCAGAATACCATCTATTTATTCTAAATAAGTCTTTAGACGTTTACCGAGAACATGTTTTGATATCGCATTCGCGACGGGGAAGTCGCGGGGGCTCAGTGAGTTAGACTTTAGGCGTTCACTCGCTAATCTGTTTGATCACGGTGACAGTTCATCAGGATTGTCCGATTTGGTTCCCCTTGACAATTGCGAAAATGAGTAAGCCGTAGTGCGTAAAATTCCCTTCATGCAACACTGCATGTCGAACGCCCGTGTTCATTAGCTGGCTTTAAATGTAAACAAATGTGAACAGTGAGATAGCTCCTCGAAACTTTTTCAGTAAGTACAATCCGAAACTTTTGTACTTATACATGGTACCTCCTTATGCCATCAGCTGTGTCACCGAGTTTCAAAATCTGAACGTGTGTAATCTCAACGGATGTGAAAATTACTAGGAAATTATCCAAACACTTGAATTTCGAAAGGGCTACTGATAATTAGCCGGGCACATATTATGACGACAATTAAATGTGAATCATTAAATGTGATTAAATAAAACAAATGTTGTTCAGTTGCGTAGACAAGTTTGATATGGTAACGATGGGTGTGTGGGTATATATGGAAAGTAGAGATATTTAATCTTTATAGAAAAATACTGAATTCCCTGAGGACAAAAATATAAGGGTTTCCCTTATTAGGATTTTCTGCGCGCGTGACGTCGAGGGTTGCACGCGAACATTAAGCCCTTTGTGTACATGTTGATAAACTTTATGAAGCGTAAGACGTACATCACTGAAATAAATAAATGAAAAATAAAATAAAATCACGGAAAAAGACGCGGGCAGTGAATAATCCGAGAACTTAATTACGATTCGATATTTGTAATGAATAGTCAACGATTACACACAACTTCGCCTTATATGCTACGAATTCTCCTCCGACTTCGCCGCCGTTGCTATAGGTACGGAGAAAGGTAAGTAACGTGACACAAACATGACCTCTTTTGTTCGATTTTTATAGCAGTGTATTCCGTGGCAATTACAATGTTTTGAGAAGGATTTGAAGAAAAAATATGATAAATTAATTAGTTTGAATATGTTTTTAGTCCAAATATATTATTAAATAACCCAGTTTGTACACGGAGATGTATCTTTAAAGCCCCAATAACACTCTTGTTGTAACTGAAAAATATGTCCCAATCTTCATTCTGGTCAACAAATTGTATTATTTTAGAATATTCAAATTAAATGATGATATAAATTTCATCTTAACACACCTATTTTGAAAAATTGAAAAAATTCAACCAATTGATTTGAAAAGTCTAACGTAAACCTTTTCAAGTGTGACTTGGATTTTAAAATATTTTCGAACCCTCTGGAGAAGTAAAATAGGTTGTAATGGATAATTTACACAACAGGTAGGACACTTAAACATCTAGCACTTAGAATAAGGGTATTATATATTTTCTGGAGCTACCAAGCCATCTAGAATGTTATTGTCCCTTTAAGGTCAAATGGGGTTAAACGTTTCTATTGTAAAAACGTATCTTTAACGTGTGTATTGCTTGCTAAAGCATATGGTTTCAATCCACATGTCGATTTAGTCAGGTAACCACGATAGGTAGGGATAATTGATATTACTGACTACGATTTACAAAATTCAATTACATTTCCCTTTCTAAATCATTGACAAAAAGTGTAAGCATACCCCGTCTTGTGAACAATGGAGCGATAGTTAGGATCTGGCAATTTGTGTCAATGCTATCAGTTCAAAACTTTTGAAAAATATGTTACGAAGTGTGAATCATACTTTGAACTGTGTGGTGACCTCACCGCGAGATAAACATTGATCATTGACAATAGGTTCTTTGAAATAGAATATATTACAGGCAAAATATCTATATTTTAGAAAACGTTATATATTCACTATCTATAATAGACGATTGTAATAATTTCCGGTAAGTCTTGAATAATTGTTTTGTGTATAATGGTTATAGCCACAATACGAAATAAATTTGGCTGTTGAATGATAAAGATTATGTAGCAATGAATAATGCATCAACTAACAATACAAAAGAACAAGATAAATTATACAAAAATAAATCATAGTCCGGTACTAACAGGTCGAAACCATTCGCTGCAGTTGGCTGTCTTTAGCAATTGACATACGTAGGCTTGGTAAAGGGTTCTCTCGCCGTTACCAACGAAACGTCGCTTTAAATAAATTTGTTACGTGCTGTTTTAGTATATCTTCTTTATTAAAATTACTTATCTGAGGTCGAACACACAGTAATCTGATTTGTCGATTCTTTGAATCGCAGTAAGTTTACCGCAGTAAATGAACTCTTACCAGACTATACTTTCACAATTTCAGTCATTTAACTAATTTCGAACATTAAGGTTATCCTCGCATTTTTAATTGCCCTGAGATCCGTTTCGCGAAATCGTAACTAAAGATAATTCAATTTTGATTGGTTGAGCGCTAAAATCGATCTAATATTGGACCTAAATATTAGCCATCAAAATACTAAAATTTGGATTTTATTGCGTGAAACAGGCCCCTGCGGTCTTTTTCTTTTAAAGAAATAATTTACGTCTTGAAAGATATCTTTATAATCTTGAATTCGACACCAATGCCACCCACGCATATATATTTAACCAGCTTACTGCAGTTTGATTGCATGATAGATTATTTGAAGCGCAGTAACTTTACCTGTAATGAAATGATTTTGGTAATAAAATATATGTTCATTATCACAGTTAATAAACCGAGCATAAACTTAAAATAGACATACAATACGCTATATCAATCATTAAAGATGCATTATGGGTGATTTAATAAAGCGTTGGCAGTTCTCACTATAATTGTTAAAAACTAAGCGATTGAAATTTCTACCTTGCCTCGACGACCATCATTACTCCAGTCGGTGTGATAAAAAGCATACTCTAGATTATTCATTTAATGAATAAATCGCAAAGGAAAGTTATGCAGCAAGTCAGATCATAATTCGCCAACGATCGCAGTCTAGCGATGCGATCGAGAGTTAATTAAGGTCTTGATAAGTTAATTAATGTCGAATTAATAATTTAGAAAGACCTGCAATAGGCATATTTAGTTCCTGAATGGTGTACATTTAAATTACTATACTGGAATTTCCTTTGTGAATTCTTTGAAAATAAAATACTTAAATATAATGTTACTAAAACTACAAAATTTGGTCTTTTTAAATGTACTTTTCGTTGACCGATTTTTATAAAACTTTAAAGGAGCTAAATGGACGAATATAATAATTATAGTATGATTTGCATTCAATCGTTTCTGCTTTTACTATAATACGCCAAGGGTCAACATTGGCGTCCTGATTATTACAGTCTCCACCAGTACTGTTCTAGTGTGTGATATATTTAGCCTCGTTCATCGTGTTGCTTCATTACAAATGGAGTTCGAAAGCAATCTGGCAAGCGATTCATGTGTCATTTTTAAAATGTAATTGAGTCTTAAATATTGGATATCAGAAGCCCATCCTTTCACGACAAATTTAAATTTACCAATAAGTTGTGTTTGCAATGTCAGAAAGATTGTGGATGAGTTCAAGACACCCTCTCTTAAACACCATCATATCAGCCTCAAACAAAAATAAGAACATTTGTGATAATCGTTCATTTTTAATATGCTACTGCATGTATGAATACATCTTCATGGGTCACTAGGGGTCACGATGGCTAAGTGAGTAAGACGCTGGCTGGCTAGCCCGGAGGTTCTCTCATGGTGTTGACCGAGAAAGTTCATTGGGATTTTCCGACAGAATTCCCGAGAAATGTCATCTGAAATCTCCGGTGTGGTTCTCCCGTGTTAGAGGTGCTGGGCGTAGTTGATCGATGTTACACCAAACCGAGGGGAGGTGTACACTTAACGTGTACGTAAAAGAACTCACGACAGTCTGAATAAGAAATCTGAGTATGAAAAATTATCCTCCCTCAAACAACACTGCATGATGTTTTCCCGTATGAATTAGCCCAGTCGATGTACAAAAAAGGAAGTTAAAACCCATTTCATTTCATTTGCATCCATTGCCATCCATTGTATTGGACGAATAGTTAACTGATACAAAAAATGGGCGGGGCATCATATCCAGCTCATCTTTTTTTTAAACTGAAAGTATGATATTTTCAATCGCGATTATTAATTATCAGACATCGTAAAACATTATATATTTTCCTTCATTAGACTAATTGGTAGTTAGACAAGTTTGAATTGTTTCTTAAAATAACAGGAACAAACAAAACTGTCAGATAGCATATTTTTGTTTAAAGGTTGGACAAGTCTTCAAATATGGATTGTTCTATTTATATATCACATTGTTTAAATTCATCCGCGAACAGAATAATCATATATTGAAGACGCTTGACAGACATTTGAGTTGCAAACCAATCCAAGTTCAGATTCCACATGATTCGTTCAACATAAAAATGAGCTAGGTGGAAGTGGACGTTAAACCCCACGAACGAACGAACGAACATCCTTGTGTACAAAAATATTTTTTCGGCCAGGAAGCGCTATTCATATTGTTGTTCTAGATACAGGTGAAGCTCGTCGAATAAAAACAATGAACATGGAATGAGACATGCTTGTTCTTTTTGACAATTGCCCATGGTTTTGGCAGATTTCGATTGTTGGTGTCACAATAATCCCAAAATAGCGGAGATCACGTCATATTCGACCCCTCGTCCAAAGTACGCTCGTACTTTTTGCTCCGCCAACGTCTTCCATTAGCCCAGGTTAGGTGCAAAAGAGTAGGGCGTTAAACCCCATTTCATTTCATTTCATTTCTTGCTCCGTCAATTTAAGAATGGTCAAACTTAGCATATCTGTTCCTTGGAAACTTCCCATCGATTGGTGGACTTCATTGTTTGACATGGCGTCAAAATTCCAAAATGACTGTAATCACGTCATTTTTGGTTACGGTAGATATTATCACCATTTGTTTTACTGAACCCCTTTAATTTATTCAAGCATCTAACATTGTAATAGCTTAGATCAGAAACTTTAGAATATTAAAATATGTTGCCAGGAAACGAAACATACGCCCACGGTAGCTAAATCGTCCGGGCAGTCAACATTACAAGAATATTAAGAAATTATCAGAAAATTATTAGAATTTGTTTGGTTTTTATAAAAGTTCTGCCCCATGCTAACGTTTAGTATACGAAGCATTTAATGTTATGGATTTAGCTGTTCAATTATCAATTTTCAAGAAATTTAAACTCAACCATCATTAATGTGTAACGGGAATATAGTCAAACGGTTTTTTTAATTAGGAATAAAATTGTGATCTCCATAGGGTCCGAAAGGTAAAAAAAGACATGATTTTTCATACAATCAGGGGCCATAATTCAGGAAGTTATGGTCCAGTGTGCGCAAATATCGAAAGTAACCGCGATCTTTGGGTTATAAATTTACATTTCAAATTTCATCAAAATCGGATTAAAATTGGGAACCCTACAGGGTCCACAGCCTAGATATACCATATTTTTACACCATTCGCGTAAAAGTGGCGGCCATTTTGTTCAGCAATTTTGATCCGATGTTCAAGAAATACGAACCGAACATTCATTTCAGTATAACGGTTATATTATCAAAAGGTTTTTTTTTTAAATCAGGTAATAACTGTTACCTCCAGAAGGACCACAGGCTAATACGGGTGATTTTTTGGACAATCAGGGGCGATAATTCAGGAAGTTACAATCCGATGGGCGCAAATATCGAAAAGAACCAAGACCTTCCGATTATAAACATACAAATGTGGGCGTATAAAAATCACCTATTAATCTTATGTCATACTCCAGTTACTTGATATGAAAGAAGTTGCCGAGGTTGTTTCGAGAATCTTTGCTATTGTCTACTTTGTATAAGCTGATTTAGTTTTTAAACCCAATATAAGAGACAGTGAATCGATCGATATGTTTATAAAAATGATTTTAGTTTGCTATAAGCAAAAGATAAGAGAGAAGGAGAGAGCGAGAGAGAAGGGGGAGGGGTGGGGGGCGTACGAGAGAGGGAGAAGGAGAGAGAGAGAGAGGAGGCGTATCCCTACAACCCCCTCCGCGTGAAAAGTAACTAAGCTATTATGATACACTTATATTGAACGGATACAAGTTTATTATGGAGCATTTTTGGTTCATTTATTATAATGCTCTAAATTTCGACGATCACTTTGTCTTTTTGCATATGTTTTGTAAAAGGTGAACATTATAATATTTTATAATAAAAGAGTATGGCATTTATTATCTAATTGGGTTCAAATAAAGTAATATAATTTAACCATTCCGTAGATATTTACATCTTCAAACCAAAGAATAGAAGAAATCGATATGGCCACAATTACTTTTTTGTTGATTCGACTTGGAGTAAAAAATACCCTGTAGGTAATTTAGTTATTTTCAGGATTTAGAATTAAAGCGTAAAGCAAACATTTCTAATTTATATGTCGTTGTATTTTATAGATGTTGCTAAAGTATCGTCGTCATATACCTGTATTGAAGAAGAGAAGTATTGTTATAGACTTTACAGCCACCCAGAATCCTGGCAGGAAGCACAGAAAGTCTGCGAAGATGATGGAGGTTATTTGTTCCTTGTCAATTCAGATAAAAAGTATGAAATTGTAAAACTGAAAGCCCTAGCCGATGGAGGTAAATTGATATTCCAAATCATTTGTTTTAAAATGTAAAAAAAAGGTATTTAGGCAATTCAAAGAAATTCATGTTTGTCGCTTTTAAGAGGCATTTGGGCTAAATCTTCCTATTGCATTCATTCTCTGTTCTAGCTACAGATGTTAAATTATTTACTCTTTAGACATTTTTGTTCACATGACATGCCCATACTCCATTCTCTAGAACACCGGATGTCTTAGCTATAATGGACGCCGCATTCAGAGACAGCCGATTGACGAACTGAAAATCGAGACAATTTGGGCCATTTCTTGTCAAAACTTCAAACATTCATAACTTCGACGTAAATAAAATAACATTCGTTTATCAATATTTATTTTTAAGCTATTATAGAAGGAAAAGTCGGCTCTGTATCTTATATATATATATTTACTTAAATTGGCATACGTGTTATAGTAGATAGGGAATGGGAAACGTAAACACCATGGATGTTATTGTTTCAGTATCTAAATGAAATCAAAAAAGTGCACAATAGAGTATAAAATAAAAGAATGAAAAAAAGTTTCTTTATAAAGGGAAACAGGAACAATAAATGAGCCACACCCAGAAAAGCTTTTGCCTTGCAAAGGTGCGGTTTATGAAATAAATATGGAGTCGTAGAAAACCTTGAGCTTCCAAAGTCGATTTTATTACATCTTTTTTCAACTACTCATCTGGGCCGTTTCTCGAAATCTTAACTAAAGATAAAACCCAAATTTTAGTAGACACTTCAATTTTGATTGGCTAATCAATCTAATATTATTTAATCAAATACTAATATTTGGATTTTATCTGAGTTTCATGAAACAGGCCCCTTAACTCACTAATTCAGCTTTAATAAAATAATGGTTTGTGTGTTGGGTTTTTTTTTTTGTTTGTTTTTTTTTTTATTTCAAGGCTCTGGGTCTGTTACGTATTATTATGTGGGAGCTACAGATGAACACAAAGAAGATGTGTGGAACTGGTTAGATGGAAGTCCAGTTAATAGAAGCTATTTTATTCCTGGTCGACCAGACAATTACCAAAAAATTCAACATTGTTTGTCTTTTATGACAGGCAATGACGTTGGTTTGGATGATCGTTCATGCTTAAGCCCACACAGTTTTTTCTGTGAAATATCTTTATCTTAGGTACAATGTTAAGCCTACAATTTAAATAAGGTCGGTCCCGTAACTAGGCCCACAATGGCCGTTGGTTTTGTATTGCGTCGAATGAAAAGAGTGCCCGATCGGGGTAACTGATTCTTTCGCCATTGGGGCCCAAAATTTGCTCCAGGGGAGTCAGATTTCCCCCTGGCCCCCCACCCCCGACCGCCAGCTACGGGCCTGAAGGCCGGTTGTCCAATCCATAGACATAACCAACAATACATTCAAAATAAAAACATTAAATATTATTGTTAGGGTTAAACTAAACATTATTAGCAATGTTGACTTTAGAGATAAACGAGTAACATGTTTTGATAGCTAGCATTCAATATAAAGTTCAAATAGGACATATCTTTGATGTTATGAGAAACAACAGAGTATGTTCTGTTTGCAAGCGTCGGAGTATTTGCCACTGTGGTAAGTGTACAAACCGTAGTTATAACTATACAACCAGGAAACGCTTACCGGAAGTGACCGATATTTTCCTACTATCGTATTTATGGCCACCGATCACTAATTATTTCCCCATTGACTTTAATGTTAATTCTCGTCTCTTAGACCGGCTGTAACTTTTCCCCAAATATAAGTTGGGTAGAACGCTTTCTGCCACAGATGGAACAACATGTGGCAAACTCTGGCCCAAAAGCATGTATGAGGTTCACCATGAAAAACTTGAGATACACAGGCTGGAAGTAGAGACAACTAAACAAGCAATTTTCGGCCCTCCCTTTCAACGTAACCAACCTCACAACCCTTGTATCCTTCCGCCTCAAAATCATGAATATTCGCCAAAAACTGGCAGAAAATGTATTTTTAAACCCTTTTCTTCGATTCTACACCAAAAAGTCAACAAAAATCGCCATGCAAAAGGGGGAAAAGGGAAAGAGAGAGAAAGACTAAAAATAACTTTCACCCTACATTTAGTGATCTGTGTCCTTATGTTATCACATGCTATACGTTTCATTGCAATCAGTTGAACATTAAGACCTGTAGAAGTTTCACATGATTAATGGTTTGGTTACCTGATACTCCTGAAATCGCTAAACGGAAATGGTTGATAGTTGCGGTCTGCAGCCATGCCACATGAACTGTGTAGTAACCTGAAATCTCCGAAACCGCTGACCGGAAGTTGCCGAAATTTTGCATATTCCGACACATAACGAATATTATTTCACTCTGTTAAATTCATTAAAGAAGCTACATGATAATGTAATATGAATGTATATAAACTGTTTTACATTCAATCGCGTCTGTTTTTATTGTAATTATCAGTCATGTTCGACGAAATACGCAAAGAGTCCAATTGAATGGCAGTCGTTTGTGATGTGCCTACAATAGTTTTACGCATCGTAATATATTAATGGATATTATTAAAAGGTATTATATTATTATACTATATGCTATTCCATTTTTGTCAAGATTTATTTTAGTATTTACCTCCCTTCTTTTACGTCGAGTGGACGTTAAACTCGGTTTTGAATTACCGTTTGTATCTTGTCACAAGAAAGTATAACAAAGAAAACAAATATCTTGAATTGGATGTTCCCTGTAATGGTTGTTCAATGCCTAAGCCCCACGCCCTTTTGCAAGCCATTCATCACATGAACGTAGATTTTAACACGATCTCAATATTGAAAACTCGTAACAAAATGAAATGGGGTTCAACGTCGTACTTTTCTGCACCTAACCTGGGCTAATGAAGACGGGCATACGCCATACAATGTGCTATGAGGGACATTTTGCCCGGGCAGCGGCGCTACGACATTCCCTTCTATCGAATTCCAACTGCCAAGGGATTTTTTTTTCATACTTTAGATGACAAATGAAACCACTGCAGTGATCAAATAAAATCTACATAAAGAAATTTATAATTGAAAATTGATAAGAAAAAAATTGAGATTTCATTTGCACGAGCTAACTAACTTACTTTCAGTTCCAGCATTAAAGATGCTTGCAGGATTTTCCGTAAAAGTGGATTAACTCTGCAAATCAATAGGATAGGGTAATCATGACCGCCTACACATCATTACAAAGGAGGTGATCATCTAAAAATATTAAAAATCAATAAGCCTCATTATTTCATTGAAATACACCACACTTCTTAATTCCAAACACGTATATGACTCTTGTTAAACTTGTGATCGATAAACCGACAGAAGGATTTAAATATAAGCTTTTAAAAAAAGACACAATGTATATTGTAACATTTTTCGTGTTGAGAATAGAAAATTAATACAAAAAATTATGTAATAACTTAAAGCGAGAATTTCATATTTTCTTAGAAAGTCAAAACATAATTATCCGGACTTCTTTTATCGTCATGCAGATTGCCGAATCGTAGCCTTCAACACTAACAAGTATTTTCCTTTTTTGGCCAAAATAAAGAGCGACGTGGAATGGGGTTTAAAGTCTGGGTAATAATGTTTTGTAATAATGAAGACGTGCATACGTCATGCATTGTGCTATGGGAGAGGGATGGGGGGGGGGGTAGCCGGAGAGCAAAGGGTTCTTTTACGTACATGACAATGTTTTGCACTCGAATGTCTTATATTGTCCATGGGAGGGTGCACCCTAAATGAATATCTCCAAATATCTCGACAATTACACAACAATACTAATATATTTAGAAAGCCTTAAATCTGTTTCACACATTTATAGTCACTAAATAAACGACCATGCCGTACTTCATAAGCTATGATCATTAAACCATACATAAATAATACTGAAAAATGGTTTGGAGTGGCGTACATAACATCCAGACATTTTTGAGTAAAAGATAGGTTACGTGCCCTTGTTTTGAAATTAGTCTCGCTTAACTAGTCTACCGATCATTCTACGTCTAATTGACGGGTCGAAATAATCAAGACTACTTTTTTTTACGAAACATGGAACAAGAAATTGAATTTAGAAGCACCAACATTAGGCATCTCAACAATATTTTTAAGAACCTTGTAAAAGTAAAATGAAACTACTGCTTTGATCATATTCTTGCATTACGGATGTTGAGTCAGAGATATTTGTACTTAACCAAAATATGCAGCTTCTAATGGTACAGCTAATTATAAGGCAATTTAAAAAATAAAACGAGCGTAATTTCTAAAGATGCCGTAATAACCAAAAAGTTAAATACTATTGCTAGAATCGTCAACAATAGATTTTTTACGGCTGTAGTAGTGTTTGGTGTTTTGAACATTTCCGCATGCTGTTGCTATTTATAGCCCCAACGAGTGTGCGAGACTGTTAGAAATCATTAGTAAGTCATTGAACTAAAACGTGCAGGATCAACGTGTCAAGAACAACTTTTCAGTTGGCACGTGGGGCACCCTATCCACGGCCAGCATCACTACTGACTAGAGGGAAGCGCACCAGAAAATACCTACTAAAATCTTTCTCGGCCAAGGCAGGGGTCGTATACGGAACCTCCAGGCTAGCGAGCACCCATATTAATTTTCCATTATCTATTTTTGAACGAGTAGGTTATATCCATAACCAACAGTTCTTACATAACGCATCTTTAAACATGTATATAATAAAATCAACAATGCCACATGAGTATTTATAGTACTTTATTATTATTTAACTTCCACCATCATTTGTGGAGTATGGCGAACTTTTAGAACCATATAAATACACACCATTGTTGACGTCATCAGTATTATACCAATTACTAGTAATAAAATAGTAATTAGTATGCGACCATTTACCAGATACAATGCCCGTCTATAATCATGCAGCTCGTTACTCGACTGTCCAATTAATTTCGTGGAATCTGCAAAATAAAAAAAAGAATGAACCAGTAGTTCCAAATTCCTAACGACGTCACTTTCTCGATTAAAAGATAGCCACAATTTGAAAAAACCTTACGGCTGTGGGATTTATTTAACAGATGGATACAGCGATAAAGTTTGTGGTTGAAAAGCAGGCTGATTGATGGATAGAACACAGAAGGCATGGCCTCGTTGCTTCAATCCCAATGTGAAAAAATATAGCAAGACTTGGTTGAGGGACACTGAGGCGAGTGATGATAAAATCGATCTGTAGGCAATACTCTCTTGGTCCATATGCAATGCTTTACATTCAAAATCAAAAGAATCCACAACTAAATTGTAGCCAATGGAGTGGGTTATTAGTGAGTACCAATTCGTAATACCAAGTCCGAGTCTATATTACGAACAAAAATATGTAGGATCTTGTCTGAATTCCATAGGAATCAATTTCATAATAAGAGTGTTCCCATAATAAATAAAAGAAATCTGTAATTATTTTCGCCTGCAGTGTGGGTGCTATCTGGTGATACTACCCTGGGGTTGAATATGCCAAGTCTGTCTATATGTCGGACAAAAATTACCGGATCTTCAAATTCGAAAGGTAGCATCTAAAGGTCATCGACATACACAAGCTATAAAAGCAATCCATAAATAACGGGGCACGGATTGATAAATACTGTGATGGGAATGAATATGCCAAGTCCCAGTCCATATTTTGGGCATTATTTATCGAGCTTTAAAATCAATAGGTGTCATCTTAAGAATGATATCGAAATAAATCAAACGAATCTATAACGAATTGAGCCTGTGAGCGCGAGCTAACAATGAACGGAAAGGTTAAGCCGATAGACATGTAATCGAGCTGTCAAGTCCAGAAAACACAACCATCCTGAACCAGGAGCAAGATGGATAATTCAGGCTAATACTGCGGTTGCATTCGTGAACCATGAGTTAGAAAGACAGTGCAAGTCATTGGGAAACCGTCGGTCCTCTAATTTATGTAAAATAAAAAAAAATAATGGCGTACCTGAATCATGTATAGCTAAATAACCCACAGCTCTTATTACACCCCTGCTCTCTGGAGTAACCAATCCAAACTTGTCAAACTGTACACCATCCATACTCCGTCTAGATCTTAGAGCGCTATTGGCTTTCCAACACGAGTTCTTAAAGAAATATGATAAAAGGCGAAAATTTGTATTTAACGTCTACCCAAGAAATATTAGTTTAATGACGTACATTGTATATTTCAATAACAGAATTATGCGAAGGTGGGCGTTACCAGATGGGAATGAAATGGGGTTTTAAAATCAAACTCCCGACTGGGCTAAAGATGACGAGCATATGCCATACAGGGTGCTATGGAGTGAAATTTTGAACGAAAAATGGCGGAACGGCCTACGCCAACTACCAAGGGATATTTTACGTGCATGACAATGTGCACACGGGGTCTCGGTTTTTAGTCCCATCCGAAGTACTTTACACACAGCCGCCCTTGTCGGTCCCTCCGGAGAAAACCCACGAGGTTGGATGGGCGACCCTACTCCTTCGAAACCATGCCAGTTGACTTAATGACAGGCTTTTTGATACTGACGTGCTTACCATTCGGCCATCCGAACCCCCTGGTACTCGAAAGCATTCTAGGACACGATTCATGTACCAAATTTTCATTTTGCCTAAAATATTGGATATAAAAAGCCCAACTTTTGAAGGCAAGACAATATCAGTGGTGATTTAAATTGACCAATAAGTCGTGTTTGCAATGTCGAAGACTGGATGACATTGACTTAAAGACTGCTTCATAAAAGATCTAATCTTTCTAGCCGTTCCAAGAATTTGTCGACATTACACTCCCACTTATATATAAAAAAAATGTAATTTTGGAGTTTTACCTCGACTGTTATGACGTTAAAACTCACCGTATCACACTTTCCTACACAGGAAACGAAGGCGCATCTGAATGTTATACCCGGACCACTCGCAAATTTAAAGGCCCGGAAAAAGGGACTTTCACCATCAGTACCATTCAATGTAAAACCCTCGTTATTTTGCCAGGGAAATCCCGTGCCACACCTGACAAAGAAAAAGGGGGGAAAAAATGAAATAGGATTTAACGTCCTACACAAGAAAAACGAAATGAGACTCAACGTCGCTGTTCTGCACAGACTGGCATAATGAAAACGACAAACGACAACCAGTATGCTAACGAGGGCCATTTTGCCCGGACCGACTCTTTCACCGAATTCCAACACTCAAGTTCTTTAATTACACGCCGATGTGCACACGGGACTCCGGTTTTTCGACCTGCCTAAACGATTAGACAGATGTCATTGGTGTGACATCACCAACTAGGGGAAAGGGAAACTACTCTGCAAAGAAAATTCTGGTCAACTTTCTCGGCCATCACTGGGAGATAACCCGACATCCTCCGCTAGTCAACGAGCCGCTTACTGATCCATCGAGTCGCCAACAAACAGGTAAAGGGGACACAGTGTCGTTAACAAAATGTCCTAAGATAATTGTTTTCACTTCTTTAGTAATATCATGATCAAAACCTACAATACACTGGTCCACTACATTGTGCCATCAAATAAACAGGATATTTTAGACTAATAAAATAGATAAATACCCATCGGCTAAAATAGTCATTTTAATTTTACCATCTAGAGATTCAGCCAAACATTCTAATGGAACGAACCCGGTTTCAAGTTTTGCTTCTGTAAAGTAAAAATAAATACGATTAAACATATAAACACAGTCTGCCAGAAAACGCAATTAATAACGACGATTAATAACATATAAACATAGTTTGCCAGGAAACACAAAGTTCTGGATTAAAAATTGAAAACAGCATCCTTGGTTTGAAGATTCACACGGCTAGCGCATTAGCCCTCTTTGTAGTTCCATTTAGGGTGACAGCAGCAAGTGCGTCCACAATCATCAGGAAACACTATACTGATCTCCGAGAAAATAACCCCAAAATCTTCACAGAAACTTATAATTGTATATTCTAAAAATAAAACTCTGAACGACATCCTAGTGCATAGTAAATTAGACTAAATAACGCCAGTCCTCACCCTAATCCAAAGAAAATAATATATCAAACCTTAGCCTAACCTTTTGTTATCAACTTATAAGAATCCTTGGCCCTAACCCCAGGAGAGTGAAAAATCTCAGTTTTGGAAAACCCAATCCTAATAGGAAACGCATTAATGTGCCTCTGACATTCCCTTTTTACAGAAATCAAAATACCAGAATACCACAAACGAAATGGAAGGAAGACCATCAGCGCCACCAAAACCAAAAACCGCGCAACCAACCATGTAAACCATTTAATGTATTGCACGTAATTTGAAATTAAACTAGGAAATATCATGAACCAAATTTTCATCATCCCAGGTCGGTGCTATATGGAGAAGATCTCTCCCCCAAATTCTTAAACCTAACCACTCGGCAAACCTCGGCAGATTCCGGAACCTACATCTAGCCTCGGCAGATTCCGGAACCTACATCTAGCCTCGGCTGTATGCCAGCAAGTGATATGCACCTACGCCTATACAATTGCGATGCCAGGCCGGTTTACTTATTAGGAAAACTTGCCGCTTTTAGAAAGAAGTTCTCAAAATTGCGCCGTTGGAAGGGTGTGTATAATTTTCAGTACAAACTTGTCCTTGTCTAAAGAAAATCGTATAAACTTAAAAGAAAACAGCTTCAAACATTGAAAACTTTGTAAGATAAAACATTCTTCAAAGGGCAACGTCGTTGGTAATCCAGGAACTTGAAAGTAGTTCTAATGGCGGACTTCGTCATTCAGCCGAGGGTAGATGTAGGGTACTGGAATCTGCTGAGGTTCGCCGAGTGAAACCCAACCTTATTAATAGATAATGGCCGACTTCTGATGTATAATATCTGTCAACGGAGCAAGTTGAAAAGGGTTACATAGGATTTGAATAAATCTCGGTATGGACTGTAAAGAAAAAAAACACTTTTATTGCAGTGACGCTGATACAGCGACGAAAGAATTACCTACCAATGCAATTGTAAAAATACTTACGCTCCATATGTGCCCAGATTTTAACAACATGATTTTCTGGTATAGAACCTTTAATAATTCTCGATCGAACATCTATCATTTTAACACTAAAGTTTGATGCCGACAGAATGCCCTTATTAAATAACATTGTATCCATAGCCTTAAACCTGAAACCGAAAAAGGATTGATCATAATAATGGGTCCATTTTTATCTTTAAAAAGTCTCTTATCCGGAATTCGAATTAGTTGGATGAAAATTGACAGGAATACTTTTGAATGGGAACATTATTTTTCGGAAAAAATATCCTGTAAATGAAATTTGGCAAAAAATAGATTATATTATTATCATTTTTATGATTGGAGAATACGAATGCGATAGTATCTTGACTCAAGTAAAGGGCGATATCGGCTACACAAATCTCTGATAATCACTCGAAACGAACCCAAATATTCCCGAAAGAAGAAATTGCGTTACGATATCAGCAAAGGTGAGTCAAATAGAACAGTTAGTGGTAACTAGCAATATTCTACTGCTGATTCTGCGGCATGGATTACAAATCACAATAGAAAGGCACCAGTGGCTGATGCTACACGACCGAGCGGTAATGCTTGGGCCTACTTTTTAAATTATTTTATGCTACAATAAAGATGTGAAAGGGGCTTAAACTTCCTACTGTTCTGCTCCGACTAGGCTAATCAAATTGCCCAGACAGCGACGTTAGGTCCAATACTTAAGGATCTTTTACGTGCACATCCATGCGTACACGGGACCTATGTTTTCGTCTAATTGGCGTGCACGTAAAAGATCCCTTGGGATTTGGAATTCGATATAACAGTAGGCAATATTTCCCTCATTTACTCTTATTTCCGTCTTCATTAGCCCGACCGGAGCAGGGCACTAGGGCGTTAAACCCCATTTCATTTCAAAAATATCACATAATATTGAATTAGTTATTTGGCCTTAATAAAAGGTTTTAACGCAATATTAAGCAGTTTTATTCTTCAAAATATTATCGGGAATGGCCCTTTAAGAGAATACTCACGGTTGTATGAGGTCGAGATTAGTTTTAACGTTATCCCTATAGGCCATGTAGGCACACTCAACGAGAAAACTTTCATCTTGGTCACTTTCGAACAGTTCATGCATCTTTCGTGTTTCAATGCGTATACAGAAGGCATCTCGCAATGGCGAGGTTCTCTGTAAAAGAAATCTGATACAAATACATAACGTGCTAAACAATAATCATTAAGAATAGTGAATGCTATTTAGATCATTGGTCAACATATACTGCCTTACTGATAACGAGAAACACCAAGAGCGCATATTTAGTCAATAAAGTCCAAAGTATTGCAAAAGGTGACCGACAAAGACAAATATGCCTATTTTAAGCATATTTCTAATATTCAAATCATTTTGAATAAAAAAATAAATTATAGATGACAGAAATTATATCATACAATAATACCCGTTAACCCAGTGTTGTCGATTTTTTTCTATCCGGGTGCAGGAAAGGACACATATTGGGATCCTGGGTATTTTTTTAAAATCTTACAACGGCGTCAATTCGTAGATCAAAAGAGCATCCCAAAATTGAAAAAAGGGCCCCAAATTACGTGAACGCATTAAATTTGGGATGCCCAAGGGCCTACTATACTAGCAGTGTCCGCAGTCCGATTGCTACAACGTAAGTGATTATATGCATATATATTCAAAATGGAGATATACTATATACCTACCACAAAATAACAATGTTCTTTACTCGGCTTGTAGTAAACGGCCAGTGAAAAGGTTGCGGTGGAGACATCTTGTTTGAATGGCCAGATTCTGCTTGTAGGGTCATAGCTAAAGACAGCTTTAGCATCACCAGTATAGGTGAGTATCGCTGGTTTATTGGTCTTGTAATCACCACACGTAACATTTACTACAACAGTTTTAAAACATCGATTTAAACGTTTTCTAAAACTGCTTTTTAAGACTAAACCGAAAATAAACTACTTAAAACCATTTCTTGTTATTGGCCAATAATCTGAATAAAACACAGATCTTATTTCGTTTCTTTTTTTATATTTCAAAATTTCGTTTTACCCGTCTTTACTACACTAGGATCTAGAAAAGTTGTTATCATTGATGTGTTCTGGATGCTGTGAGCGATTAGTCAATGAAACGGTCTGTTACGGGGAGCTTGAGGCGTTTGGTGCCCTGTACTTGTGCACAGAACTGTGGGTAATCCACTAGAAACATCAATGCTGATTGGTTAATGTCTGACGTAATAGGGTCACATGACCTCTGACGCGACATATCGCTACAACCGATCAGATTTTCATGTAGTGTAGACCATCGAAAGTATAAAAAAACGAAAGGAAATATAGATGACACGGTATTTAATCAGATTGGTCATTGGCCTTTTTCACGGACAATATTATCAACAATAATCTTCGGGCGTGGTTTAATAAGATTAAACAAAGATTATAGGTGGCGCTGGCTTCTTTTTACGATATCAAGTTTAATATGCAGAAGGTGCCAAATGTTGACAAATTTATAATTCATCAGTGAAAGGGATTTGACCATACATACAAATCTCAATAGTTTTCAGTCGATAAAAAAAATCCACCAAGTGACCAGAGACAGTCAACGGTGGGCATTATCACTTTCATGAATACACGTATAATAAATTTAATTTTTATATGCCTATATTCAAAACAGAATCACTTACTGGAAATGAATTCAATTGGCATGCTAATAAGACATGGAACTAAAGTATATAGTTTCCAGTTTAATGTCGTTTTTGTTTTTGGACCAATCCCTGTTGGGCTGCGTTAATTTGGTCGTTAATGTAGTAACGGAAGTGTGCCTCTATAAATTCTACTTTCATTTTGACCCAAATTGTCTTCTGAATGTGTTAACGTGACTGATAATGTAGCCAGTGCGTTTCTACACAATTATAACTATATCTATTTAGTGAAGTCGGTCTCTTTATAAATTTTACTTTCAGTTTGACTCAATTGTTGACTGTAAAGCTGGTCTGTTTATGAACAAACACCTGCCAATCGACAAAACATAAATGTTCCCATCCTTTTTCACTGTAACAATTACATAGGATTACTTACCTTTGGATGTTGCCGCTTGGGTGCCTGTGGTAGATACCTGTAACAAATATAGAGCATATTCAATTTCTATTTTATAAGTTGATCAGTATCCGAAACAATGTTATACAGAAACATTTTTGGTTAAGTCGAAATCGTCATAATCAATATTATTAAAATCTGTATGGACAATGGTCTTCTCTTGGGTTATTTCTTGGGGTTGTTGGCTTCACAAGACTATTGTGGAGGGAGGGGGGGAGGTAACGCTCGCTCGACATAAACTAGATCATTTCGGGACTACCACACTGACTAATTACAATAATTCGCTTGCGTGTAGGGGTCTTTAGCAGTTGGAGGCAGGCCCGGAGAAAACCCATCAGGCTGGATTGGCGGCCCTACTCCTTGTGACGTACAACCAGGGAATCGAAACCACGCCAGTTGACTCAATGACAGGCTTAATGATAGAGCGCACACACTTGCCATTTAGCCACCCACCCGCTGGCATGGTTGCTATATGGATCACCATTAGCAACACAGCCTGTTTCAGACTGACTTGTTTGTGCTGGAATATAAAACACGTAATCCAAATGTTTGTGATTATATTGCACAAAATAAGTTTAACGAAATAAAATGTGGTAAAACGTCCTACTGTTCTGCTCTGACTAGCCAAATAAAAACGGGTATACGCTATGAGACAAATTTTGTAAGGGCAGCGGCTTACTTTTATATCGAATTCCAACTACTAAGGGATCTTTTACGTGCATGTCAATGTATAGTGGGACCTCGGTTTTTTGCCCCACCCGAATGACAAGACATCTCTGACAATTGGTAAACATGTGTATACTTACAGACAGTATTACCAGGATAACTATTATCAAAGGCATTTTTCTGAAAAACAAAAAAACTCCATATATATTTATATATATCCCATTTATTCATACTTTCAGGGAAAGTTAGAGAAAGATACCGATTGCACAGGGCCATTTGATGTAGGCATATATCTGCTTTTGATATACAATGGCGAAATTCCAACTGTCAGTGGTTATTTAACGTCATTTCTCCATCAACACTGGGATTGAAAACGGGACCTCACAGTTTGTGAGCCAACTTCTTACTCACTGAGCCACAGCGGCTGTCGACTAAAATACTAATCTTCAAATTTGAAATGATTTTTGTAATCCATGTAGTTGTAGCAACGGGTTAAACATTCAGGTCAAGATTTGTGGAGTTGATGGCCAAATTATGTAATGACATAAATAAAATTCGTCATACACAAACAAAATAAAGTTTACTCGTCTAACGCCTTCACCCCTTTCTTGTAAAATGAGATTTCATACACGCTTAGCACGTGCTTGAACATGAGTTTGGGCAATACAAACGATAGTCTTGGTAAAATTGAGGATTTGATTAATTTCAGCGATAGCATTCATATCATATTAAAACAAAACTATCCAAATAACAAAAGATGTTGAATTCTTCAACTTAATGATTTATTTGTGCATCTTAATTAAAGAAAAAACAAATTTGCGATTTTTTATTCAGAACCTTTTCCTTTCCAGTCGACCAAACTCTCATGACGTATTACGGAAAGCAAACCACGGCGTGTATTCACACGGCTTAGAAGACGGCGTCAGTGCTTTGGACAACAAGAAGTTCATTGAAGCAGGATGTCGAAAGGTTGTGGTACGTATTTTGTTACTGGAACAGTGTCTTTTTAAGAGAAGGACATGGCGTGGTGTATATAATTTGGAACAATATTTGCATGAAACCAGAGCATATCACGTAGCCTACTCAAAATAACTGTATTGCATGTGTAGGAAAGATGGGTTATCAGTCGGGTTTAGATCATGGTAAATGGACACCATCTTGTTACATGTCACCTACAAGGTTGAACATTTTCCAATCACAAATTATAGTGGCCCTTGATAACAAAAGTCCAAAATTGAACATTACTCAAAATACTCCATTTTCACTGTCATTCCTCTGAAATCGTACACCCGCGTGTTACTTATTGGATGAACAATTGTTTTTAATTTCAACACTTTCTTACCTCGTAAATGTCTACAGATAAATACGTTACCAATTGGGGTAGCTATTACGCAAACAATAATGATTTCTTAGGAGTGTTCTTAGTCGGCCACATCCTCAACCCCTCCAAAGAACTCCGTACACCCTCCACCCTCCAAAAAAAAAAAAAAAAAAATGAGCTGGCTACGGGCCCGAGCTATTATCAATTGATACTCTGATCTATATAGTATAGTATTGACAATAGTCGAGTGTTAGATTTTTAAATTTTCTTCTTTTTTTGTGAAAGTATGCTTCGGCTACGCCATTTTGTAAAACGTCATCTACTGATGACTACTGAACATTCATACCTTCAGACGAGTGATTTGAATTGAAGTTAAGCAAATGTTAGTGTCTTCCAATACAAAAATGGCCGAACACATCAGTTTTAAGACAATTTCAATTCACAATCACTATTGTCCAAACAACCCTTAAAATTTTAATTGAAATTTCATTTCTGATGATACTCTTTACAATAAGTATCCTTTAAAACGTGTAGTGCCTTGGGGAAACTGACCGACATGACGTAATGTGCTGTAGCAAAAAGACCCGTTTATTCCAGTATATTAAATTAGACAAGATTCTGAAATTGTTGATATTATTTTCTGATCACGTTTTTTCGCAAAACTTTGTTTTTCTTCAGGTCTTCAGAAACACGCAGCAGTTGTAATACTGATTACATTGGTAAGTATCGTCATTTTATTTAGTAAAATTACGATTGTTTTTCTCAATGCCTAAGGTACCCTGGATTGTCAGTATTCGCTTGTGACGTCAGTGAACGGTAAATGTAGCTTAGTCAGCCATTTACTGTTTTAATTATTAAATGGACGACTGTTTAAGTCCAAGCTGCGTCCACAAAGTTGGTCTACAAAGTTTATTTTGGGCTTGTTATGTAAGTAAAGGTTTAATAATATCTGAAACCTAGAGGAAGACTTGCAATGTGCATATTTAACCGTTAACTAATGTATCTTGTGCTAAAGCCATACAAATAACCATATGAATCAGGAACTTTGTGTTGTCATCTAAATGTGATTTTTATACCAAAAGTCAGATTCATGCGCAATTGTCCAAGGAACATACTGGAATCGGCTTAGCTTCCGGTTTTCGAAGAACCCGCCCCCACCCACAGGAATACGAAGAGGAAGATGAATACCGTTTGTTCGGTCCAAAAGTATTGAATGGTAACGCTACTGATTGAGTCAAGTGTTTGTTAAAAGGGTGGGAAAATGAACCCTTTAATTTCAATATGAAAAATCTGAATTTATTGTTTCCTTCATGTTCTTTTATTTACCATGAATTAATTTAAATTGTAGCTATGCTGTGGGACAGAAGCGCAATTAAAAGCATCAGATTTTATTATACAAGGTAAGGAAAGATATATACTATGGCATACCTTTGATCACATATGGCAACTGTGTATTTCAGCTCGTAACCAGGTAAACTCGGATTTCGGTTAACCGAGTGGGGAGGTTCGAGAATTTCCGTAGTCCACACTGGCCACTTTATGTATTTAAAGAAAATTTGGGGAATACTATACCTAACACTTTTTAGAAGACTAAACTAGGATCCAATTCACCATTTACATACCCCCCCCCCCCCCTAAAAAGGGTTAGGGTTAGTATTCAAGTGGCTTGATAAGGCTTTGGCTAAATAACAAAGAGGTCCGTGGTTTGGTCGAGAAACGTTCCCGTTATATTCCAGCATAGTTTTCTCCTTGAGCAGGACGACGGGCCTGGTATGGGACAAACCTATTTGGATGAGAAGAGAGTCCAAGATCCAATTAACACATTGCTGTGCCTCGCAAAAAAGAACCCTTGACAGTTAAATTTGGCCAACGTTTCCCCCATAGCATGTTGTGTGACGCACGCCAGTCTTCATTAGCCCATTCGGCACACAATGGGAGGGGGGGGGGAAATGAACCCAACTTCCTTTCACCTATCTACGTTCCATTTTATTTTTTTTTTACAGTGGAGTCAGTATGCCCGAAAAAACCTACAGGCACGGCTAGGATAAAGGTTCTAACTGATATACCCGACACTCTACCATTCGCTTATTGTCGTCATCCCTTTAAAGCTTATGACATCAAGTATGTTTCGACTGGGGAATTTGGAATGGACGTTTCCTTTACTGGTGATGATAAAGGCTGTGTTTTTTCCGTGAGTTAAACTATTAATCAAGTGTCATAATGTTCATATTATATAAGCTTGAGTTTGTAAACTATACTCAGCCAAATTAAAAACTTGACATTTCATGATTTTCAACCCATTTTTTTTTTCTGGTAAGTCAAATAAATTTTAAAGTGTTTCTATCGATAGTAAGTAGTAAGAAGCCTATAATTTCATAAAATTGTGAAGTCACGTGGATCACGTAACTTTTGAGCATATAAAGATGAAAAACCTGAAAACAAAACTCGTGAGGTCAATCAATGCAAGTTTGTTTAAACTGAACAGCACACGTAACTTGAACTGGAAAAGCAAATTAAAATTGTTTATTTTCATCTTTGTTATAAAATGCCGCGCCTTTCAAATGTAGAACGTCTACGTGCTATAGGTAGGTTCTATGCTGGTCAGTCTGTAATAACTGTTGCAAGCGCCTTTAATTGTTCACGCCAGACAATAATTAATCTTAGAATGAGAGTGCTTCAAACTGGAACTATAGCCGACCGCTCTAAGGTTGGAGCGCCACGTGTGACGTCACTCCAGGAAGATCAAGCAATACGATTACGTCATCTAAGAAACTGATTTGTCACTGCAACCTCCACAAGTAGAGATGTTCGAAATCCCTTGAAGGCTGCTGGTCTTCGAGCTCGGGAGGCCCTATAATGGACCAATATTGACACCTCTTCATCGCCGTAACCGACTTGTGTGAGCCACAAGACACATAAGATTTACTCAGTCAGTGGAATTCGGTTGTTTATAGTGACGAATCTCGATTCACTTTTAGATTTGCCGATGGCAGGGTCCGAGTGTACCGCCGACGAGGCGAACGTTACTCTCAAGTATGCATCAGAGAAGTTGGGCGATTTGTCGGCGCGGCGTCATGGTTTGGGGTACTTTTTGTGCACATGGACGTTTTCTTGTTGTCCAAGGGAACTTAAATGCTGTTCCAGTACAGGGATCAGATTTTGCAGCCTGTTCTTCCGTTTATGCAGAGACATGGGCCTGGACTAACGTTTCAACAAGACAATGCTCGGCCCCATACGGCAATTGCTACCCCGGAATTTTTTAATAAATGCCGGGGTCAGTCCTGGATTGGCCGTCGCTTAGCCCCGACCTTAATCCTATTGAACACATCTGGGACGAACTGGGTCGACGTGTTCGTCAGCAAGTGAATCCACCACTGACGTTACAGGACTTTCAACATGCTCGGGTAGTGTTTACCAATGTTCTGAGATCCATAAGACGTTGTGTGGCAGTACAAGACGCCAGAGGAGGCCACAACCGTTACTAAACACTTTATTCCGATTGTTCTCCAAGTCTCTGAATTTCATTTTTTTTTTTTGAGGGGGGGGGGGGGGTACTGTGACATCACGATCGTTATCAATGTCAAGGACTTTCGGCGAGACGTATTCTTGCTTTCTGTTGATGTCAAGGCCGTCTGTGCACAACATAACACTACACTAAACCAAATATTAAAAATCTAGTCCCACAAATCCCGAGTATTAAGTTTTTAATTTGGCTGAGTATTTTTCTTTACGAAACTTGGCATATACATGCACTTATCTGTCAATACACTGTAAAAAAATTTTATGTTTTTTAACAGGAAAATCATGGCAGAAAAGTTGCCATTTTTTCTCGTAATTTTACATTAGTATGTATTTTTACACATGCAATGTTAAGCGTTTCTTACAATTGTAGGTTAAAAAACATAATGCCTGTAATTTTACATACGCTGTGTAAAATGATATAACATATCACAATGTTAAATAACAATAGATTTGTATTTAAACTTGAAGTTGGTGATTTAACCGTTGTATGTTATGCTTCCCCTACAGTTGCAGGTTAAATAACATATACGCTGTAATTTAACATACGTGGTATAAAGTAGACCTGTATTTAAACAGGTTGTTGGTAATTTAACTGCACCGTGAGAAATAACTCTGTTAGAAACCAGAAAAAGTTCTGGCAGTTGGTTAACCAGAACTTTTTCTCTTTTATTTTTAACCTGTTTATTCTTTGACAGAGAAACAATCTGGTAAACCATCTGCCTAAACTTTTTTCTGGTTTCTAACAGAATTATTCCATGTTAAAATAGAGCTTCTGCCAGAAGATTTTCTGTTTTTTAACATAATTATTTTGGTTAAATATAAAACAAAATCATTGTAAAAAATATTTTATTTTCTGTAAATCCAATTTTTGTGTCCTGAACGTACAAAAATATTAAAAATTAACAGAAATTAAGAGTAAGGGATCGTGAATGGCTTCAAATTTTGTGTTCTGAAGGCCAGGTTTACTACTTTCTGTCGTCTCTTCCACTTCTTACAAATTTTGTTACCTTGAACCTGAAACGAAATGACATACAGGAATGAAATCAGAAGGGCAGCGGAGATAACTCTTTAGGGCTGAAGGTTCTTTAACACGTACGGCCAATAACACACATGGCCCCAGTTAGTGCCAGCTGAACAAATCAGAGCTTGCACCATTGACACGAAGGCCAAGTTTCAAAACAAGCTTTCTTTGCTAATGGTTAATAATCCAGCATCATATTCTCTTAAGCATCGCGTTTCTTACACTTTAATATTGTTTACATGGCCGAGTTCAAATTCACAATAAAACATACATCATGACCACTATGTGTAGGCCTTATTATGTATCTTCTTATGCTGTAGATTTGCCTTCGCACATTCATTATTATTAGGAAGACTTACCTTCACATCTTATTGTTGGATTTCCACTGTTCTTATCCTGCATCGTCAATGCACATTCAAACATTCACCGATATTAGTTAAATCTGCGACGCGCATGCGTTAACCCTATTCATGAGTATAACTATGTGAATTAACAGAATATTGCCGTTAATATACCAGTTATTCTGTAATATTACAGATATGCAACTAAAATCACAGCCATGTGTTTGACAAATATTTTAGACTAGTGTCAAACATGTCACACACCTTGGACTGAGGCACCCCAGCCTTTCTGATATCGGTCTAAAGCCAGCCAAGTCTCAATAAAAAAGAATATAACATGAACTACAGATTTTGATAATAAAATTGAAAAAATGAACTACAGATTTTGATAATAAAATTGAAAAAATGAATTTTCATGTCTTAGTAGGATAGCAGTGATATTTTCAAAGTAAGCAGCTGATCAAGCACGGAATTACAAATAACTATTAAAAAAAAAAAAAAAAAAAAAAAAAAGATACTTGTTAATAGGAATGGTCTAGAGCGACCGGGACACTGCAAACATTGAGAGACGTTCGGAAAGAAGCCGGGTTCGCCGCGAATATATAAATATAGGACGAACAAAGTGACAAATTAAAATATTTATATAAAAAAAAAAATTACGTCAAAATTGCTCAAACAATCGACAGAGTAATAGCTAGATCGTGTATCCATTTGTAAATTAACTTGAATATTCTGTTAAAATGCTCAATCTGTTAGATTGCATACCTATTTGGTAATTTAACTTTAATATGTTGTTAAAATACACAATCTCGGATGTTAAAAGTTAAATTTTTACATAAATGTTTATAAACACAGTTTTTACGTAATTTTACATCTGATAGTTTTATAACAGGACAGTTTGTAAAATTTTACAGTAATTTCATGTTTTTATACATATAATTTTTACAGTGTAGTGAAACTTCGGTTTTAATAGTTTCCATGCATGCAAATTGGACTACGTTTTGGTATGTTATTCCCGAGCACAAAAAGACCCGTTATGAAACTTTATGACATCATCGATCTATTCTGTTAAATGAAACAAATGTGATGTGTTTTTTTTTTCTATTAACTAACGTTTGGAATAAAATTAGTGTCGTTTGCTTGTTGGATTTACGGATGAATAAATTCCGTTGATGTTTCAGCTCTCGTCGGGTTTAGTATTAAATTATGTAATAGTTTAGCAAACTTCTAAAAACATCAGTAAAATATTCTATACATCATCAAGTTGCATTGGAAATTCCTATGTTATCCCTGTATTTCATTCTGATTCACGTTGTTTCTTAACTTATTCTTGTATTCCAATGTGACTCACTTTGTCTTTCCCAAATTGGTGTTCGATCCCTGTATTGTCCGGGAAAGCTCATCCAAATTTTTCTACGCGATTCCCTTAGCTGTCTAATCGTTCGTATAGGATGGAAAACTGAGGTCCTTAAAGGACCCCTTAATAGTTGAAATTCGACATGAGTATACCGTAGTGTCGCTGTCTGGGCATACTTTCCCCTCATAACACACTGTATGGCGTATGTCCGTCTTCTTTCACCCAGAGCAGAACAGTAGGGCGTTAAACTCAATTTCATTTCTTAAATTGACACATTCTCATTATCCTTGTAGAAATCTGACAGTGGAGATATATATAGTATAGAAGTATATGTACCATTATCTGGTGGTGTATTTACATCAGAAGATAAACCACATCTAGTAACATGTTCCTACGAAGACACGGGTGTACAGGAATCAAGCCCTACCGAATTTTCAGATGCGTAAGTAAACACGTTCAACTGGTGAGTTAGTAAATGTGGTCCATTGATGGTAAGTAAATGGACGTTAAACCCCATTTCATTTCCGGTAAGTAAATGCAGTCTACAATATCGTTAGACATATTCTGGATTTACTTCAGTTTTGTATGGTTTTGACTGCATTTGTTGTAACTGATTTTCATAGGGTGATATCGCAAACAAATTGTCTTATTTTTATCTTGGTGAATGCGCCGTGGTCTTTCCTTGAGCTAGAAACACGAGAATCTTAGACCCCCTCCTCACCCCAAGAAAAAACTTAATGTCCCGCCAGCTTAAGTAAAACTTGAAACGCTTCTAAATTGGACAATGGCTCGATGTTTGGCGATATTTTATGACATTGCAATTCTTGTGGGGGTTTTTTTCAGTGCAAAGCCAGTAGAAGAGTCGTTGTATAATATGGGTAAAATTAGTAAATCAGACGTGGATCTTTATCTTGAAGATCTGACAAGATCTAGGGTTAAATCTGGAGTACATCTTGGAAACACTGTTCGTTTGATCGCTATTTTGAAAGGTTAGTTATTTCTTCTATTGTAGTTCCAAGAGTCAACTGAGAAGTCAAGCTCAGTCCCAGAAACAAATAAATTTGAGATGAAATTCTATTTGTTTAATCCCGCAACTTCCGGTCATTTTCTTCTCCCAATTTCATTAATCTCGTTCAGTTGGCATTCCAGTCACGATACGATAGATATTGCAATTCAGGTGCTACGATACGATTCGTATCCTGATTCATAACCAGGTCAATGTTTGCCGATTGCAAAAAAAACGAGATAAATGAATAATTGATATTGTTGGTCCTGCAAATGTCTCAGAAATAAAACTGGTTTATATTACCATATTGGTGTGACTCAAAATAAGAACCAAAACAGTTTAAACATACATTATGCAAGAGCAAAATCTGCCTATTGTAGGTCTTTCGTTGGGCCTGAAATGTTATAGACATGAATTAACTTTGTTGGGTTGTAGTTCGATTTGCTGCAAAATTTTCCTTCGTGATTAATGTTTAACTGGATAACCGAGGCTACTAGTTTTGTCTTACTGACATTAGTAATGATAAGCGAGGCTAAGCGAAACTTTCATTGTGTGGTCCTCGGTTCATAGTGGATCAATGCAGAACGGAGGGCTTGACGAGGACAGCTGCCTAGTCTTTCGGATGGGACGAAAACCCGGCCCCGTGTACACATTGGCGTGCACGTAAAAGATCCCTTGGCAGTTGGAATTCGATATAAGAGTAGGACTTAGTGCCGCTGCCCGGGCAAAATTTTCTTCATAGCACAGTGTATGGTGTATGCCCGTCTTCCAGTTAGCCCAGGTTAGGTGCAGAGGAGTAGGACGTTAAACCCCATTTCATTTCATAGTGGATCAATTTGACGTTTTCTATCGGCAAATTGACTTTACATTAGCTAGTTTTTAACTATAGTGAGAACTGCCAACTCGTTATATAATGTCCCATAATGTATCTTATGTATCACCGGAGACGGTGAATTGCGATACATCGATTGAACGATATATACTTCTGGTTTTACAATAGGAAGTTAAAAACTCATTAGTTTCGTAATACCTTGTAGGGTGGCTGTAAGAACGTATTTTGTCCAAGATTCATTAGTACGTGGTTTCTGGTACCAAATAATGGTCTTGATAGTAAATGTCGAATTAACAATTTAGAAAACATTTCAGGTCTTGGGCAGTTTGAGATCTTGCATAATGCATGTTTCACAGTAAATCACTAAAGTTTAGAATCTCGAAATTGGCACAAATAGGTCGCAACGCATGTCATATGAATATATTTAAATTGATTGCATTCAATAGTTTTCGTTCTTGATTCCAAATCAGTTATGTTCGGTGAAATATGCGTTGGCAATCTCGTCTGGTTATATCAGTCTGCACCAATTGTTTTCATTGTGCATTCTCTCCAGATAGGATAGGGATGTCACCGTTTGACAAGACTTGTGAAATATATCTAGCCTCGTTCTTAAACTCCTTTTCTTTACAATTGGCGCTGAAACGCATTATGTACACGATTCGTGTACCAGTGGTAAAAGCTCATCTTTTTCCGGTAAGGATCACATCAATGTGATTTAAATTGACAAATAATTCGTGTTTTCTTTGTCGAAGACGATGATATTGAGTTGGACTTGGCTACTTTAATTTTTATTAACAGAAAGTAATGTATTACCACTTACAGTTATCGTCAATTTTAGTTGTCAAGAAATTCCGAATTTCTATAAATATTCCCGATGGGATTTATTCCGTTGTAAAAGCGAAAAACTCACCCGCCATGGACGTGTTTCACATTTTATATTATGTTATATGTATTGTAGGTAAATATTCTGATGAGGTCAGTTTTCAAGCCGTATCTTGTCGAGCTATTGGTAAAGGAAATGCTTACTCTATTTTGGTGGGTGGGTAAGTATCTCAACGCTTTGAATTATTGGTATGGAAACAGACTAGTTTCTAATATCCCAATTGCCTTTGATGTTAAACCGACAAGACTTGTTGGCCTAGAACATTTATAACCACAGAGTCCAAAAGGCCACAGCATCGAATGTTTTGAAGGGTGTTGCCTATCTCAGTTGAGGTTGACTGTCACTGTTTGGGGTGGAGGTTGGGGGGAGGGGTAGTTGGGCTATTGGAACACATTGAAATTGCTGTATTCACGGGTCGGAAAAGCAGGAAAACGCATATGCGTGCGTCCATATTTTTCAAAATTTCTCGGAGGCCCCAATACCTGCCCTCGTAGCACTTGGCACATTTGGCGCTGAAACTCAGAGGATTAGAAACGAGCATTTTATCGTCATTTACTTTGTCTCCCTCCAAAATCGGGAATTCGGTTGTATGGCATCAGTGGGGATATGTTAGACCACTTTAAAGTTAATGTATTTCCAAATGTCTGTAACCTAACCCTAGAACTATGAATGAAATGTGTGTGATGTTTTAAAAAATAAGTGTGCATTTGAAGGACATACGCCGTGTGTTTTAGAAATTTAGGACACATTTCAATGTTATTTGTAGATGTGGCGATGGTATAGTTATATCAAAATCTAAAGGGTTTTTAACTACTGGCAGGAGAACTGTAAGTCCTTACTTCCGGTCATTTCGGCTACGTGGGTCTCGTTCACTGACGTTTGATTGTACATTTGCCATCTGCAAAAAGAGCTGTGATGGGGTAAGATTTTCTTATTTTTTTAAGGCAGATGGACAATTTGATTTATACAGATTTCCAATATTCTTAGATTTACATTTCCGTAGTCTATACCATTTGAGGAATTCCTTAATAGTTTCGCAAAATGCATAGGAATATTATTATATTGGCTAAGTTTGATTGTTAGATAATTGATGTCTGTATGGAGACCATCCTGTGATGTTTTCTTTCTTCGGTTAACCAATTCCTTTCAGTCGTCAAAACTAACCAGAAAATTGCATGACTTAATACGATATAAATAGATTCATTTCAAAATCTCTAGTTGCGATATGCGTGATAATTTTGGCATTCGTGCGCATGTCGGAATGAGTCCCTTTTTTGCAAGTACTTCTGATACTGCTTCCGGTTTACATTATTATTCATTACAATATTTGTAGAAAAGTAGTTCGAGTATTCAGCTTCGTAAAGTCTGAAAATTTGCTATTAATAAAATCAAATTAATCCTAAATATATGCAGGGAATTTTATTGATTATGGTCCATATTTTTATTTAAGAATTCTTGTAGTAACCAGCTTCCTAGAGGTAAAAGATCAGTTCGTTATGTAAGAGTTTTAGCAGGTAAGCTGTATGATAATCCAAATAAAAGAATATATTTACAGTCGCCTGCGAGTGCGTTTTGATTTCGAAACATAGTAACACAAGTCGATAGTGTAAAAAGGCGAGGTTTTGCCTTTTTGTTTACTTTATATACTTAGCGCCATAGAAAAACGCATCACTTTGTTTTTCGTATAACAAAATGATCCTGTAAACATCTTATTTTGCTTATTGTGAACAATATTCAAATGGGCACACATCAATAACACATTTGTACACTTATGGATGTTCGATCCGTGCATTGGTCGAGAAAGTTCATCCCGATATTCCGGCATGGTTCCCGCTTGTCAGTGATTCAGAGTGGAGAGCCTGACAAGGGCAGCTGTCTAGTCGTTCGGATGGGACGAAAAGCCGAGGTCCCGTGTACACATTGGCGTGCATGTAAAATACCCCTTGGCAGTTGGAATTCGATTTAAATTAGTCGTAGCGCTGCTGGCTGTCCGGGGAAAATTTCCCTGGTAGCACACTTTGTGGCGTATGCCCGTCTTCCATTAGCCCAGGTTATGTGCAGAAGAGTAGGACGTTAAACCATCCCAGTTGGTGTAGAAACGTAGAATTTTAAACCCCATAAGTTATACATCGTTCTCATTAGGCTATATAAAACCTGTTCTAGTGTGAATACTTAGAAGTAGCAAATAATTCAATCTGTGAATGTATGTGCTATTTATTTACTAGATGGTTCTATGAAGGTAATATCGATCAAAAATGCTCTTATAAATGAAGAGGATGGGGATGATGATATCGAAGATGAGTCAAGTCCGTCTGTGCGGAATGTGTCTTCACAGGTAGATATAATTTCCACATACTCCTACTAAATGTGGACGTATATTCTTTTCACCAGTAAGCGTGGGCATAATATGTTGTGACCGTTCACACCAAGCGTGGACGCATTGTCACATCGGAAGGCTCGTTCAAACTCTTGGTGAAAATAAACGGAGAAGGTAATGATCCACTTCAGTGACTGTTGGGGGTTATTTATCTCGATTTGATTTGTTAATCTTACTGTATTTGTGGATCTGTTCATTTTAACAATGCACTTATCGTACAAATACACCCAGCCCCCAAGGATGTAATTAGCCTGTAGTTTAGAGCAGGTTGGGTGGGTGGCCGAATGGTTGTCGTGCGCGCGCTGTATCATGCGGCCTGCCATTGAGTCAACGGGTGTGGTTTCAAATGCCCGATTGTACGTGGCAAAGAGTAGGGTCGCCTGTTCAACCTCGTGGGTTTCTTCCCACTGCTAAGACCCCTAGTTAGTCCCGAAATGGCCTAGTTTGTGTCGAGTGGACGTTAAACCCCATTTCTCTCTAATGTATAAACACTTTCTACGGTAAAATTCTAAAGTTCATATTGTTTTCAAAATTTGCATAACATTATAGCGTGATCCGATGTACTTGCATTAATTATGGTATATTTTTTTCTCCGTATAGGCAAGACCGAAGCCAGTGCCAGTTGAAAAGAAGCTCTATGTTCCTATGAATTCAAGGGTCGGAGAAGCTGATACACACTTCACCGTTCGTGACCAGACAGATGACAAACGTAAAATGGTTGAGCCATCGGTTTGGTCAGGAATTGATCTTGGCATGTGGACACTATTGGTTATTACTATGGGTTTCTGTCTGCTGACTATTCAGATAGTGGTGTTAATTACTAGAAGACTGTTGCTGTTATTCCAGGAGATTATAGCTATTTCTAGCTTGAAGCCATGCGACTTGAATAATAATTCTAAAACGAAAGTAGCTGTAATTGGATTCAGTAGCCAATAAAGAACTACCACTCCTTAATTGTTTTAAATACTGATGCATTTGGGGGGGGGGGGGTCTAGTGATCTTATGCGTGCACTTGTGGTCAAAAGACCTTGGTGTGGTTTCGATCCCAAGCATATATTGACAAGGATTAAGGTCATCTGCCCAACCTCGTTGGCTTATTCCGTGTCCACCACCGTTTTCCTCCTGGTGCTAAAGCCCCCCCCCCCCCCCCAATACGCGCAAACAAATTATTGAAAAAGTTGTACCACGGTTGTCATTTAGAGGTAAAACTCCAGCATTTCGCTTTAAATGTATAGTGATGGTTCATTAAAATAGTTACTCCGATCACGCACCCTTTCTCGGTGAAATGGCTACCTCCCTAGATTCAATACATTTTCGACTTTATTAGCTTTGCTGGCTCTTTTGATCAGAAAATAATCATCAGTCCAGTGAGTTTTATTCAAAATCTAGCCGTTGCCAGATTAGTCTGAAATTCCCAAACTTTTAGGGACGTTATCCCCTTTACCAGGCAAGTGATACAAACACATAAAATTCTGCTCCTAAACTGGGCTAATGAAGACCTGGAAACATTTAAAGGAAAATATTAGTTTACAGCGACTGTAAGCTCATTTTTGGTAGAAATAATTGTCGGAAAACAAGACCAATCTTGCTAGCAGAATGGAAGAACAAAAGGTAAATTAGAAAGACTAAGATGTGATATGGGCCATAATATAATCATAGCAGCCGAACATCGGAAACTTCAGCAACCTTACAACAGAAATTCTCTACGGGGTGGGGGGAATCTTTGGGTTAGGACAAATTTTTAAACGTCATCGTAGACTCGATTGTCTACCTAGCGCAAATTAGTAAGCATTGCCACTGGTTGACGGAATATAGAGAAGTTTCTCAACTTGGTGTTATATCTACCGAAAGAATCGGGGCTCAGAATAGTAATCATTTCACGGTGGACGAATGTAGTAAGTTAGACAATTTGTCACTCAGTTTTGCCCTAGAGTTGGAAATGAAATGGAATTTAATATCCTACTCCAAACTGGGCTAATGAAGGCGAGCATACGCCATACAGTGTGCTATGAGGGGACATTTTGACCCGGCCTACGCTTGTATCGAATTCAAACTCAAGGATTTTTTTACGTGCACGCCAATGTGTACACGGATCTGTTTCCGTCCCATTCGAACAACTTGACATCTGTCTGTCAAGCCCTCCGTCCTGCATCACTGACAAGGTGGAACCACGTCGGAAAATGTGGATGAACTTCCTCGACCAATGCAGGGATCGACACCAGGCCAGCAAGTCAGCTTCTTACTAAACCACCGTGGGCCCCTACGTGATAAGCCATGAAATATTCTTTTACGCGTCAGATTTTAATAGACGAATTTGGTTAAAGGTTTAGCCAAAACTCGGCGATTTTATTTCCTTATATTAGTATGACATATTGTAACGGTACGCCGCTCAGAGTCACCGCATGTAGTATCGTTCTTTTCTATCTTTTAAACTCACTCCAAACGGTTTTGTAAATGGGAATAAAATTGTGGCTTCCATACGGTCCACAAGCTAAAGACCCGATCTTTCGTACAATCTGGGACCATAATTGCGTTCTAGAGAAGTTTCAAACTATAATGGGGGTCGATCTTTTTCAGCGATTTAAAAGCACATACCCTGAAGATTATATTATCAAAAACCTGACACTTTCATTTTTGAATGATGTTATTAGGGAAAGTGTCATGTTATAATAAACTCTAGATATTATCCGTCCGATGGATCGATTCTGTCCCTGAATTCAATACACCTAATGGACGCACGTGAATAAGCGGATACCAGATTGTTTTTAGATTAGTAGCACAGGAGTACAATTTAGTACATGTATATCCTTTAACGAATTCAGCTGAATAAAAATTGAAATATGGGTAAACTGGGAGAGAAGTCACACGCTCTACGCGCCGTATATAACAACTATTCAACGCGCCTTTGTCCAAATTGAAACCTGTCTGAGAATGTGTCTTCCTTGGAGCACGGACGTGCGCCATAGTCGGGACGTCAAATGCCAAATTTTGACTGAACCCACTTTTCCCCCGATATATAATGTTTCTCGGTGGATTATTGTTGGGTAGGGTCCCCTTGATTTTCCCCAGGGTGTGGTCGTGTTACCCTTGGGGAAAATTAAATATTCAAGGTGGCGCCTTAAAGTGGTGGGGAACGTACAAAAAATCATTTTTAACCCCCTAGGTCGTGTAATATCATTTTATAGGTTTTGAGGGTCGCTGAACACGAAGACGCGCATTTTTAAAACCCGACAAATTTATTCAAAATGGCGTCCAAAAATGACGGCGAGAGTACAAGAATTTCAAATTTCGCCCTACTAGACACTCCCGACAGATTACGGCACCTACATCTGACGAATCCCGCCATATTGGAACTACTTTAAAGGTCCCGAATGAAACATGGCTGCGCCTATGGTGTCTTTGAACTACTTTAAAGGCCCCGGATGAAACATGGCTGTGCCCATGGTGTCTTTATTTGTTTGTAATAGCGTCATGTTTTCCTGATAAAGTAAATCGGTAGCCGCATCGCAAATGTATGGGCGTAGGTATACATCACCTCCTGTCGTCATACAGCCGAGATTTGCCGAGTGCCTACTAGGTCGTGTTATGCATAGTTTTATATGTTTTGGGTGTCGCTTAACGCAAATTCGGACATTTTTTTTAAAATTAGACCCATCGTTAAGGCGAAAATAGAAAAGGAAAGTTCACACAGCTGGATTTGCGATAAATCGTTCCAGAAATTTCAATTTTAGCTACAATTATAAGTAACAAAACATACGATATGTGAAACATAACCATGAAACGAGTCTACCTTCAATTAAAAGTATGCTTTTCAGCCCTGGAAGTCGATCCACTAGATTACGCCTGGAGTGAGCACTCTTACAGTCTAAAAAGTCACTAGTGCCCAGAATGGTACCGAATGTTCTGGGAAAAGTTATAAAATGCGGGCAGGCGCGGATGCAGAGGGGGGGGGGGGGGTCCAGCCCCCCCCCCCCCTGCCGCTCAGACTTGAAAATTTTTTATGCGATTTTATTGGCGACTTTGACCTGTAATTTTGGAATTTACCTTCCGGAAATACGTCAGAATGCACCAAATTGAATCTAATTTACTAAATTTTCCTGGGGGAGGACCCCCAACCCCACCGTTAATTGGTTGTGTGCCTTTTATCAAACCTAGACCCACCCCCCCCCCCCCCCCTGCAAAAAATCCTGGATCCGCGCCTGAATGCGGGTGTTAATCTGAGCCGCTATGTCAAAGCAGCCGTTTTCGTGGTTGTAAAAAGTCGGATTTATCATGTTCTGATTTTTACTCTGTTCCAATTCAGACAAATACTTCAATCCCGCCCCATTTGAGATTAGAACAGGATAGTGATTAAGACAGAATATGATACACTATTAAAATTGCTTTGTTAAATGCTTATCATATCGTATCTTTGTTACTTTTAGCTAAAATTGAAATTTCTGGAACGATTTATCACAAATCCAGCTGCGTGAACTTGATTTCTTTCTATTTTCCGCCTTCGTGATGGGTTGAATGTTAACAAGATGTCCGAATTCGCGTTAAGCGACCACAAAACATTATATATAGTACTCCCATTGCCATTTTGAATATCTTTGTCGGTTGTTAGAAATATGCCAGATTTCGTTTTTAGCGACCCTGGAAACCTAAAAAAATGATATATTACACTACCTAGGATGCATGGGCGTCACACATGGGGGGGTCCGACCCCCCCAATTGTTTTCCTGGGGGGGGGGGGTCTGAATATACTTGGACCCCCCAAAATTTGGCAAAGTAAAGTTCCCGAAATCTAATAAAACACTAATTTTAGGACTGGAATAGCAGTAAAACGCGTTTGCGGCCATCAAATATTCCAAAATTTTCTTGAGGGGTCGAAGAAAACTGGCCGCAGCCCGTAAACCTGCTTCGGGCATTTCTAGTTTTTCTTCCCTAACTGTCATCGAGTCCTAATAAAACACTTATTTCACTTTCCTTTTAATTGTATACCACGAATTTGTACTGAGTTGACTATTGATTAAAACATTTTGTCTGGAGCCACTCTACTTTGTGAATGCAACTGCAACAGTGTGATTCGATGGTTGGAATTCAGAGTGGGATTTCGACAGAACCATTGGATACTTTTGGACTTGCTCACACAGGCTAGAATAGCAGAAAACGCATTTGCGGTGGTTAAATTTTCTCCGAGAGGGGAGTGTGAGTCTCCCATAGCCCGCGACGATTGATTGGTTTTTTGGAATTCTGGGCAGCCAGGTAGGCTATATTGGACCAAATTGAAGTTGTATTCACAGACTACAGGCTGGAATAGCAGGAAAACGCGTATGTGGCAGGTTAATTTTCTCCCAACGGTCCCGTCTTCGTGGGTGTAAACTAGTGATTGGAATTCGAGTCAGCAAGCCACCTTAATTAGGCTACATTAGGCCACTTTGAAATTGCTTTGTTCATCGGCTGAAATAGCAGGAAAAAGTGTTTGCAGCCTGCAAATATTCCAAAATTTTCTTAGGTGGGGGTAAGTAAGCCACGCTTCTTCGTCTCTCGGGGAAGACCGGTGCCGCTGTCTGTAAACATGATAAACGTTGTATTGGTGTGATGTTTTAGTTTAACCCCGTAAAATATGCCAAAAAATTAACAGAAGACTGAGACTTTAAACAAAATTTATGGGGGTACCCCCACCCCCCACTCCGTTGCGGACCCCCCCCCCCCAATATATATTTCATGGCTACGCCCCTGCTAGGATGGTGAAAAATGGTTTGTATTTGTCTTGCCATTTTTGGTCGCCATCTTGAATAATTAATTTCGGGCTTTAAGTTCTGCGTACCCGCCCCCAATATGCACCGAGCCCGTGCGCCTATGTGACGGTATGACTTAATTGTGTGCCGGGTGAACTTGCAAATAGGTATATGCTTTGGATATGCGCTTCGCTTAAAATCACCATCCTCGACTGCAAGAGTCATTTAGGACACTAGGTAGCCTTTTCAATTTGGGTTCTTCGTTAATTTGGGTACTTCGTTTATCGACATGCAGATGTCAAGTTGAATCGTCCTCAAAATATCCCAATTCACACCAACTAACTCCCATTTTGACAAATGTTACACCATTTTAGTTCCGTCTTGAAATATTTAACAAAAACAATAATCAGTTCCAAACTAGTTTATTCTTTTGAAGTTACATTTATGGGAACGCCTTGTTTGCGGATTCGCGATAAAGCGTAAGCAGTTACTACTGCTGATGCTATGAGCACAATACCCGCAACAGCTAAAATGGCTGTATACATAGAGTTCTTGCTAAATTCAAAAGAGTTCGTCTCGGCTGAAAAACAAATTAAAACTGATAAATACTAATGACATATGTAACCGGTTTAAGCCGATTTGTTAACTAAGCCATCTTTATACCGTCATGGAATTAATTCAAACTGCAAAGAATGTTACGTTCATGCCAATGTGTACAACGGACTAGACTACTGTCCAATCTAACACATTAGAGCGCCCCACCCTTTTCCTCTAATTATTCTAGAGTCAAATAACTGACAAGTGATTACGAGTTCTCGGTCAGAGGGCTCGATGTCGGGGCTTCCTAATTAATACAGATTCGACTGTCTGAATTTAATAGCTTAGCTGGTTGTCTCTGCGAGCAACTCGCATTTTAGATCATTCAGATCTTTCGACGCAAATTTATCAGGACACTGTGGGCCAATCCACTATAGCATTTTCTGGATCCTAAAAAAGAAAAGTTTCAACTAATTGCACATAACCGGAAGACTGGTTTGCAATCATCGATAAGTTTCTCGTAAGGCTTCATGAGGCAGTTTGACAATTTTGGCAGTCAACTTACCATGCATCTTCTGGTGTTCTGGTAAATGTACGTTAACAGCTGCTCGTTTGACCTTGCTGTTATCAGTCAGTAGTCCAAGAGAATTGTATTCTAAACCATCAACACTTCTGCGTTTCCTCTTGGTTACGACGCAAGAATTCTGAAACCATAAAAAGTCTGGGTGTTGACGTTCCCGGTTAACATTGTATACGAAGAGCACTATAATGTATAATTTAGCGGACTACACCAAGCTTAAAAGATTCGGATGAAATTACAGTATAAATTAAAATCTATAAACCGGAGAGACGCAATTCAAGAAATTATGTACAGCTTGTATTGTAATATAAATGGCATAAGTCGTGTCCCTTGATTAAAAGACGCCCATTAACGACAAAATGTAATACTAAACGTGTCCAGTTTAAGAGGCATGTCAAACTATAGCCAAGATTATAGGCTTGACATGCTTGTCTGCTGAAAATGACATGTTGCTAAATTTTCTAGGTATTGGCATTTTTTGGAAAAACGATTCACGAGATTCCATGTTTTAGGTTTAAATTCTAAACACAACAGCAATAAGCGGATTTAAATAACGCGTATTGCCCCCCCCCCCCCAATATTTACAATAAGTCAATTTCTTTTAATTGGAAATCTAATACGAGTTGCGGTAGAATACTGAAGTACAGTTAGTATGTCACTGGTGGAATGCAGGATAGAACCCACAGTCGATACACTACTTATCAGTTCGTACAGAATATATACCTACCCCATTGCATCTGCCTGTACAGACCACAAAGCTACATCTGAACACGATACCTTGATTCTTCGATATACGGAACATTCGAAATTTAGGACTATCGCCATTTGGTCCGTTCATTACGAATCCTTCGTTTTTCTTGAATGGAAATCCAGTACCACATCTGAAATATTCGGCAATAGGAATTCATATACTCTCGAGATATTCTGCATGATTGGGCAGGTGGTCGAGATAAACATTTGTTTTTATAAGGACAATCGTCGTGCTTCTGCCGTGGTCGAATTATACGCATCTGAATTGAATTTAGTGGACTGTACGGACGCGACCCACCGTACTATGCATAGAGCACAATCTGGCTAGTTCAAAGATGGCGGATAAGTTAGATGCGCAAGTATTTGAAATACTCACCCACTAGCCAATACCAAGATCTTCACCTTGCCGTCTGAAGATTCAACTACACACTCTAATGGTAGATATCCAATTTCAGTTTTCTCTTTGGCTGAAATTTAATCAGTGTAAGCATGCAATTTTAGCGCCAAAATATAGAGGAATAGTGTATTTACCTTGTCTCAAAATATTGTGTTTGGGCATAACCGTCAATACCAATTATCCAGACACGCAACCCCTTTTAAAATTTCGGGTCAAGTTTTCGTTGGGTTAACTGACAAACTACTGTCAGTTCCTTTAGACTATGCGGTGCACGACGACCCATACGGTGTACTTATTAACTGGTGATAAATTTCACCTACAAGTTATTTTCAAAAAATAATGTCAGTTTCACCAAGAGAGCTTGGGACACCGGTGTGAAAGGATTTTGGTGAAGTTTTTCCTTACTTGTCATATGGGTATGTAATTTGACTAGACTGTTAACTAGAATCGCTCCTTTTAATCTTTTATCACCAACGGCACTCATCATATAAATTTCGAAAACAGACTTGGCAACAGTTCCTTTGGGAATCACCATCATTTCAGCTGGTTTGTATCTGAAAGTTCCAAAAGGAAAGTCATTTAAAACAGTTATGTTAATAACATCTAGAGTCGTTATAAGAGCTAGAAATAAGTCACGGTCCGGCTTTAAACAACTGCATTTTGAATTTTAATAGTGGTTTTGAAATACTCGTTGGTGACAACGGACCATTTTGAAAAATAGAAATGCCTCCACCAAGGGGCTTTGCCAATCTAAATACGATTGGTTAAACTTAAACAAAAGGGGGTTTACTAAAGGGATGAGTTCAATGTCGGGACTGCCGAACCGAAATCCGGTCATAGCAATGGGATTTCTTTCACCGTTATTAAGCAATGATCTACATTTTACATTGTCTTTTTGAACTACAAGTGTCGGCTATCTTACACGTGCTCCTATTTCCCGGCATGGTTCCGCCTCGTCAGTTTCAGGACGGAGGTTCTGGCAAGGACAGCTGTATTCGTTCGAGACGAAAACCCGAGGTCCCCTACACAAATCGATGAGCACGTAACAGATCTAGACAGTTGGAATTTGATACAAGATAATGTCGTAGCGCTGCTGTCCGGGAGAACCCCCCCTCCGGCACTGTATGGCGTATGCTTGTATTTAGACAAGTTCGAAACAAAACACGACAATAAACCCCATTTCGTAACAAAATACATGTACTCACTTTTCTTCTAGAGCAACATCAACGGATATGTTGGATTTGTATCTCATGAAAGAACATTCTATTAAAAATCGTTCATCATCAGCACTTTCAAACAGTTCGTGTAATAATCTAGATTCCACTTTTAAACCAAATATAGCTCGAGTCGCCGAAGTTTGCTGCAATACAATTCAAATGCTTAAGTAAAAGTATAAGGTTCTCTTATCGGAACTGCAATTTCGACTTATCTACTTGCGACAGTTTGGGTTTAATATAACGCAAAATAAAGGTCCCATTGTATGGAACAAAATGGCAGTGGGGGTCAATATCGGACATTAAAAAGTGACCATGACAGACGATACGCTTGCAGTCTACTATCAGGTAGTTTATGACCAGCAACATTGTGCAACGGCAGACGTCACGAAATCTTTGGCCAACGACTGGCGCATTCACGGTCACAAGGTATTAGTGAAAGACTCGGGACACAAGCTTTAATGTATATTTAAAATTCAGATGTGACGTCATCCTTTGATGTTGCGCATCATTATTTCAAATATTGGTACGGACAAAGTGCCAAGCGTACATTGTACTCATAATTTTGAGACCCGTGTGACGTATTTCATTGCAAAGCACATGCGAGTGTGTATTTCAAGTTGTTAGATGGTTTGTAGCATCATACATATATTGATAGACCCGCGACTAGCGTCAATCATGTGCCGTTTAAATACAAGTATATTACTTAATATCTCGCTCAGGACCATTCAACTACACATAAATATACTAAAAAAAACGTACATGTAGAATGCTGCAAGCCCCAGGCAATATCAATTAAAAATTTCATAAATAACCAGAAAATCGTTTAACTATAGAACTGAACTCCAAGTAGACAAGGCTTTTAATAAACAATGTCATTTTTTTTTTATAGCAGTACGTTTATTCTTTTTTTTCTCTTTATAAGTGCTTCTGAATTGTGCCTTCAAATGAAGAGCGTCTTTCGTGTGTCGAGCCCAAGTTAAAAAAACGAGATACAAATTTATAATATCTTGCCTACTGTAAACATAAATGGGAAGGACTGGCTTAAGGTGAAAAAGCTCAAACCAGACAATCTTTTATTCCAAATTCAGAAGACTATCTAAAACGAAAAAAAAAATAGAAATGATACACATCTCCATTTTAAAGTGATGTCTTACCTGAAATTTGCATTGAGTTGTGGTTCGGTAATAAACTTTCAGTTTAAAACTGGCGGTAGAAATATCTTCTTTAAATACACAAGGAGAGGCCAAGGCACCATAGCCAATAACAGCCACGGCATCACCAACATAAGTTATAACGGCTGGTGTATTCTTGACGTGATCTCCGCATTGAACATTTACTGAAAAATAAAAGACTATATGTATTTCGAAGCCACCACATTTAAAAATGAAGACATTACCATTAAATTCAATCGTCCACACCCCTGCATATGTGTTTTCCCAATCTTTTTCAGAATTAATTTTTCTTCCGGGTGCTAAATCGTGTAATATTTACTATCTAACATGTTCGTATTAAAAACTATATATATACATCAGAAGGCATAATTTTTAATATGAATGTCTTTGATTGTAAACATCTGATTTAGCACTAGATAGTAAGAATATTACGATCACTAGATAGTAAGAATATTACGATCAAAAGTTTTGAAAAATAAGGAAATATCAAAATCAAATTTTGAAAAAAAGAAAAAAAGAAGCAAATAGGTAATAAGGGCGCTCCTGTCCACATGTACCTGTGCTCCAATTTGGGTAATTGACAATTTTAAAAGTTACCACTAACACCGTTACCCCATGTAGCTGGATCCGCTTTCTAGAACGTAGATAATTAGAGCCAAAGCCACTCGGCAAACCTCGGAAGATTTCGGGCAATCTAAACTACTGTCATACAGCCGATGCTAGATGTAGTTTACGGAATCTCCCGAGATTTGCCGAGTGAGCCAATGCATAATATTCTGAAATATATTCAACTTGAACAACCGTAACGCCTATCTGCTCAAAACCCGTGATGGTTAGCCTGGGACTAAGTTAAGCGTTGAAAACTATTCCCGAATTAAAATATACTCACAAGTTGTTGACGGCAGTTTACAGTAAACCGTGGAAACCTGAAAGAATTTCTCTACATTTCAGAAGGGTGTATTAACTTATTTAAAATTCCATTAACAATTTAATGATATAACGGATAATCAAAACTTAAAGAAAAAGTTCAAAATTTCAACTCATGAGAGCTTCGCTCAAAATAAAGTGATTGGTCTGAAATTGATTTTATTTTTTTTTTTTTCCTCAGTGTGTGTACATCTTACATAGGTATCTTTAAACATTTTAGGTGAAAATATGTCACCTTTTAGTATAATAGCCGATTCAAGTGTTCGAAAACATTTGTTATTTAAATGAATGAACCCAGACAGTGACAGTAATTAATTTGATCCACATACAGCCTCGTTTTTAAAATTTATTATTTCAGTATAATAGCCTGTTAAAATGGTTGGAAAAGAAAACATTTTCCTAAATCTAAAGTCAGTATAATTACTTACCAGTAAACCAACGAGAAGAGAAGCTAAAATATTGAGATGCATCTTTAATCTCTGAAAATATACGAATAGAAAATGAAACTTTATGCATTCTTTTATTGGCTAATCCTACATTTTGTTTATTTATTCCCCTGTTCTATGAAGGAAGAGTAGACAGATGAAGACTGTTGTTATCGTGTGTATCACACATGAAGACTGCATTATCACACAATAAAAACTTTGCGAAACCCTAAAAATCTATAAAGTAATATATCAGCTAAGATTCGATCCAAAATCTATAGCCAGTTGGTCTGCGCATACATTATAATCTTCAACATTGATAACGTGAAAACATTCACAACTTCGTTATTTACAAAGATATGAACCACATCAAAACATAAACACTTAAAACAAGTCACTGCTACTACCTTCGCTATTTCCACCTCTTTGCACCAACTAAAACAACATTCGTCACTTTATACTCTAAATTTGCACGTGCTGCGTTTGAGCGTTAACGAGAACGAGTCAGGTTTGCGTTTAAGCGACAGTGACACCGGTGAGATAAAATCATACGAAACTTACGATGTCTGCCTACAATTGACTCCTACTGAAAACATGCGAAATCGGTTGACAGTCATTATTTAAATTGCTATAGTACAATGACGATTTAAGTCGTAAACAATAAGTATGCTACCAGAATTTTGGGAAATATTTATTCCGCTTGTAATTTCATACTTAATGAAATCGATCATGTTTTCTTACATTAAGTTTCTCAATCTGAAAGTTTTCTTATATCTCTGTAAAAAAAATTATTGCCCTCCAAAATATTCAAAAATTTTCTTGGGGTCCATACAAAGTCAGCCCCGCTTCTTCGCCTCTCGTAGGAAACCGGCACCGCTGTCTGTAAACCTGGAATTTTTTCGTGCATTTCTAGTTTTGCTTCCATGTCACCGAGCCCTAATGAGACACTAATTTTACTTTTCTTTTAATTGAATACCACGAATTTGTACTGAGTTGACTATGGATTGAAACATTTTTTTCTGGAGCCACTCTACTTTGGGCGATATTTTTTGGGTATCGATTAGTATTTTTGAATGCAGCTGCAACAGTCTGATTGGATGGTTGGAATTCAGAGTGGGATTTCGGTTACAAAACAATTGGATACTTTTGGAGTTGCGGTGGTTAAATTTTCAAAATTTTCTCCGGGATGGTGGGGCACTTATACCCCGCGACGATTGACTGGTTGTTCGGAATTCGGGTCAGCCGTAAGGTAGGCTATATTCGACCACATGCAAGTTACTGTATTCACAACCTGGAATTACCGGAAAAAGCTAGGACCGCACTACACACAAATAAAAATCTACAAGATAAACCTGAGTACCAGACAGAAAAGAGACATTGCAAACAATAAACAAATATCAAATCAAGTGAATGGATCCGGGGGCCAGCCGTAGGCGTCAAGTTACTTTATTCACGGCCTTAAATAGCAGGAAAACGGGTTTGCAGCCATGAAATATCCCTAAATGTTCTTTTTTTCCATACATGGTAAGCTCCGAATAATCCTTCGCCTCTCGAGGAAGACCGGCGCCGCTGTTAGTCAACCCGAAATTTTTTCGGGCATTTCAGGCTCTGAATGGAGCCCGTACGCCTATGAGTACTCTTTCATTTAGAGGAGTTGGTTTGACTGTTACCGTGAATTTATGACCCCATCGTCTTCGGGGTGTCAATTTGGACCATTCCATGGGCCTAATCGTCTGTTATGAACTTCGTAATCAGCGGTATATACTCTTTCATTTAAAATCAGTTTAAACTGGTAACTCGATTGTATGAATACAACCTTTTTTTAGCGTGTCAGTTTGGGCAATCCCAAGGTCAATATTGTCTGTGATGCGCAATTTCGTACTCAGGGAGATGTACACTTTCATTTAAAATTGGTTTTGATCGGTACCGCGAATGTATCAATATAACCTTTTTTTCAAGCCCTCTGGGGTCCATATTTTGGGTTATAGTTTGGGTCACCCAAGGGCCAAAATCGTCTGTTGTGGGCAATTTCGTACTCAGTTTGTTGGCATGCACATGAGCAGTAATCACTTGTTTTATTGCCGAATCCCGAGTAACCATTAACGAGCGAGCTCGTTATTCGAGATTCACCAATAAAACAGACCGGCCTATCACCCATCCTCCCCCGCACTCACCTATGTCATTGCCGAATAACGAATCCCAATAATGAGCCAGCATATTATTCAGAATGCGCTAGTAAAACAGACCATCACCAGGGGTGAACCCCAGACCTGCCGGTTAGCGAGCATGCTATATGTTTCGCCACTGTCCCGTGCAGTATCCTTTCCAAAACCCTCATGTCCAACTCTATCTGTTTTAGCTGTCTACAGTCCTGGACCGGGTGGTAAGCCCGCTTTTGTTACCCTGTTTTGGTAATATTTTTATACTTATGTTCCCCGTGTACGGCATTCATCTGTTGCATCACTTAATAGCCAAAAGATTGGTAAAAAAAATTTTTTTAATCCATTGTGGCATCGAAGGAAATGTTTTGTGTGTACTACGTTAGGAGAAATCTTCCTTGTGGAAGGGATTTGGATAGAAGGTTACTCTTCAATTGGTAGGTAACCGTAGGACGTTAACCCTCATTTCATTACATTTCAATTGGTAGGTAGAATCTGAGAATAGAAATACTATAAATTGTATTTTCTGTTGAATGAAAATTTTACATCGATAATGTTTTACACATACATGTACAGTATGCAAGAGCTAAATCTGCATATTGCAGGCTTTTCTTTAGGCCTGAAATAAAATGAAATGGGGTTTAGGGACCTACTGTTCTGCTCCGAACTGGGCTAATGAAGACGGTCATACGCCTACACAATACAGTATGCTATGATGGAAATGTTGCCAAGACAGCGGTACTACGGCCTACTCTTATATCGAATTCCAATTGTCAAGGGATCTTTTACGTGCAAACCAATGTGTAGACGAGACCTGTTTTTTTTCATAATATCTGAGTGACTAGACAGCTGTCCTTGTCAGGGCCTCCGTTCTGCATCACTGACAAGGGGGAATCACGCATAGGCGTACGGGGAAACTAGAGACTTTTGGCAAGCGTAATTTCTTAGTACGTATCGCGTATCCGTATGGATTTTGTGTGTGACGTCATCAATGTGTGTGTATTTCTCATACGTAAAACGGCACACGGATACGACAGCCTGTATCGAACTGCTTTCATACGGAGAAGGTCCGTTTAACATTAGAGACTTTTGGCAAGTGGCATTTTCCCTATCCGTATCACGTATCCGTATCGTATACGTCACACGTTACGTCAGAGTACTTTTAGAGTTTTGGCAGATTCTTGCGTCGCGTACGTATGCGTCACTGAGCTGAGCTTAGTTCTGTACAGCATGATGGCAGTATTATCTACCAAGATCGCCATCAGTACTTGTCAAGTGCCTTGCCTACAATTTCTCGGAGTGCGTGAAGTCATTTGACAGTCGCTGAGCTATTAAAAAAAAAATGTTGGATCTTATTTTAAAAAAAATCTTTGACTTTGACTCGACAGGAATTTTTGGTTTCACTAATTTATCATTGACACCCCTTTACCATAGAATCAGATCATTCACAGATTTTCAAGGTCCCATATCTACCTAAAGCTAGCGCGTAGATCAGACAGACAGGAAAAGTATGAAAATTCCGAGAAAAAAACACAAAAATAATGATTAAATTCCAGTCTTTATTGTGATTAAATTCACATGGCACTATTCTAAGATACACATAGATTCATAAAAACGCTATGATACAACATTTCAGCGTCTAAAAAGACGACGATGTTATACGGACCATCTCCGTATGAAAGCTGTTTGATACGGGCTGTCGTATCCGTGTGCCGTATCACGTATGAGAAATACACACACATTGATGACGTCACACACAAAATTCATACGGATACGCGCTACGCACTAGCAATTTACGCTTGCCAAAAGTCTCTAATGTCACTGAAATGCTGTATCATAGCGTTTTTTTGTGAATCTATGTATATCTTAGAACACGGAAGTGTATATTTGATGTGAATGTACCCATAATAAAGACAGGAATTTAATCATTATTTTTGATGTGGTTTTCTCCAAATTTTCATACTTTTCCCGTCTGTCTGTCTGATCTACGTGCCAGATTTAGGTAGATATGGGAACTTGCAAATCTGTAAATGATGCAATTCTATGATAAAGGGGTATAAATGATAAATTTTAGTGAAACCGAAAATTGCTGTCGAGTTGAAGTCAAAGATTTTTTTTATAATAGCTCATGGTAGTGGTGATCTTGGTAGATAACTGCCATCATGCTCTACAGAACTAAGCTCAGCTCAGTGACGCATACATACGCGATGCAAGAATCTGCCAAAACTCTAAAATAACTCTGACACAACGTGTCACGTATACGATACGGATACGTGATACGGATAGGGAGAACGCCACTTGCCAAAAGTCTCTACTTTTGACTGGATGGGAGGGGCGGTTGTGGTTGGTGCCCAAAAAATGTAGTTAGGTTTGTAGTATGTTACAATATAATAATGCTTTCTGAATGACGGGTAATGGCAACTACAATTTAATATTATTAATACAAAATATATAGGTTCATGTACCAGGCCTGTAGGATGAAAACGAAGTGTGCAGATACTTTTACTAAACTAACGGACCGAGTACCAACTATATTTCCGAACCGTATGCTGCTAAGTGTGTCTGTGCTTTTTTTTTACAAAATCTCTGTGAATAAATATGCATTTTAAGTGATTCTGAGGAGTTTTTACCAAATAAAAAAAAGTTGAATTCTATTTGAAGGCCCATGACAGCTTCTACAATATCTCTTTTGCGATAAATAAGTTCTTAATTTCTAAATCATCAATCAAAGAGAACTATATTTTATTTACTTGTAGTATACAAACAGAAAAACAGTTGTTTATGTAAGTATAACTCGTGGCTTACTGTCTTAAGTTTTCCACTTCATTGGGTTCGAGTCTTAAGATTTCTATTTAATCGCCTAACTATAGACACTCTGAATTTAAATTTGCTGTTAAAATTGGGCACATTCAAGAACACAATATTTTTTATAAAACTTTTACACAACTAAAAACAGTTGTTTATGTAAGTAACTCGTAAGTAATTGGGTTCGAGTCTTAAGATTTCTATTTAATTGCCTAACTATGGACACTGAATTTAAATTCGCTGTTAGATTGGACACATTCAAGAACACAATGTAAGCGTAACTCGTGGCTTACTGTACTCCAAACAATAGAGGGTTCGAGTCTTACGATTTCTATTTAATAGGGTTCGAGTATTAAAGGGACAATAACATTCTTGCTGGCTTGGTAGCTCCAGAAAAAAAATAATACTCTTATTCTAAGTACTAGATGTTTAAATGTCCTACCTGTTGTGTAAATTATCCATTACAACCTGTTTTATTTGTCCAGAGGGTTTGAAAATATTTTAAAATCCAAGTCACACTTGAAAAGGTTTACGTTAGACTTTTCAAATCAATTGGTTGAATTTTTCCAATTTTTTAAATTAGGTGTGTTAAGATGAAATTTATATCATCATTTAATTGGAATATTCTAAAATAGTACGATTTGTTGACCAGAATGAAGATTGGGACATATTTTTCAGTTACAACAAGAGTGTTATTGGGGCTTTAAGATAGACACTCCGAATTCAAATTCGCTGTTAAATTGGACACATTCAAGAACACAATATTTTTGTACAACTTTTACACAACTAAAGATAGGCTGGCACTGCCAGGCAGGATACGCCCACATTTTCGAGAGAGGGATAGAGAACAAGCAATACCGAAAGTGATTTTTCCTACATCATTAAGTTAGAATTTGATATGTGCAAATATCATAATGAATTAAGATCTTTGGGTTATAAAGGTTCATTTCAGTAGGCTTCAAATTCGACTGGGGATCATGTTGCTAAGTGGGTAAGATGCTGGCTCGGTAGCCTTGAGGTTGGATGTTTGATCCCTGCATTGGGTGACAAAGTTCATCTAGATTTTCTGGCGTGGTTTCGCCTTGTTAGTGATGAAGGATGGATGGCCTGACAAGAACAGCTGTCAATTTTGGTCCGATTTTCACGAAATTCGACCACAACCTTCATTACGATGTAACGGTGATATAATCAAACGGTTTTTTAAATGGAGTAATAATGCTGACCTCCAGAGGGACCAAAAGCTAAAAAGGGTCATTTTTTGTACAATGAGGGGCCATAATTCAGGAAGTTACGATCCAATGGGCGCAAATATCGAAAAGAACCAAGATCTTTGGGTTATAAACATGCATTGTGACCTCTATAGGGTCCACAACTTTGATGTAACATATTTTCACATTATTCGCTTACAAACGGCGGTAATTTTGTTTGTCAATTTTGCTCCGATTTTCACGAAATTTGAACTCAACCTTCATTACCATGAAAGGGTGATCCAATCAAACGGTTTTTTAAATCGGATAATAATTTTGACCTCCAGAGGGACCACAAGCTAAAAAGGGCGATTTTTCGGACAATCAGGGGCCATAATTCAGGAAGTTACGATCCGATGGGTGCAAATATCGAAAGGAACCAAGATTTTGGGGTTATAAACATGCATGTCAAGTTTGATCACAATCGGTTCAAAATTGTGTCCTCTATAGGGTCCACAAGCTAAAAACATGATATTTCGTACAATCAAGGCCATAATCCATGAAGTTCTGATCCGATACATGCCAATATCGAAAGGAACCGAGATCTTATGGGGATAAACCTATATTTCAAGTTTCGTCAAAATCGGATAAGACTTGTGACCTGTAGAGAGTCCACAAACAAATTGTGGACGGACGGGGGCGACGACATAATACGTCCACATGAAAATGTGGGCGTATAAAAACCGTTGTTCATCAATCAAAGAGAACTAAATTTTATTTACTTGTAATATACAAACCGAAAAACAGTTGTTTATGTAAGTATAACTCGTGGCTTACTGTCTTAAGTTTTCCACTTCATTGGGTTCGAGTCTTAAGATTTCTATTTAATCGCCTAACTATAGACACTCTGAATTTAAATTTGCTGTTAAATTGGGCACATTCAAGAACACAATATTTTTTATAAAACTTTTACACAACTAAAAACAGTTGTTTATGTAAGTAACTCGTAAGTAATTGGGTTCGAGTCTTAAGATTTCTATTTAATTGCCTAACTATGGACACTGAATTTAAATTCGCTGTTAGATTGGACACATTCAAGAACACAATGTAAGCGTAACTCGTGGCTTACTGTACTCCAAACAATAGAGGGTTCGAGTCTTACGATTTCTATTTAATAGGGTTCGAGTATTAAAGGGACAATAACATTCTTGCTGGCTTGGTAGCTCCAGAAAAAAAATAATACTCTTATTCTAAGTACTAGATGTTTAAATGTCCTACCTGTTGTGTAAATTATCCATTACAACCTGTTTTATTTGTCCAGAGGGTTTGAAAATATTTTAAAATCCAAGTCACACTTGAAAAGGTTTACGTTAGACTTTTCAAATCAATTGGTTGAATTTTTCCAATTTTTTAAATTAGGTGTGTTAAGATGAAATTTATATCATCATTTAATTGGAATATTCTAAAATAGTACGATTTGTTGACCAGAATGAAGATTGGGACATATTTTTCAGTTACAACAAGAGTGTTATTGGGGCTTTAAGATAGACACTCCGAATTCAAATTCGCTGTTAAATTGGACACATTCAAGAACACAATATTTTTGTACAACTTTTACACAACTAAAGATAGGCTGGCACTGCCAGGCAGGATACGCCCACATTTTCGAGAGAGGGATAGAGAACAAGCAATACCGAAAGTGATTTTTCCTACATCATTAAGTTAGAATTTGATATGTGCAAATATCATAATGAATTAAGATCTTTGGGTTATAAAGGTTCATTTCAGTAGGCTTCAAATTCGACTGGGGATCATGTTGCTAAGTGGGTAAGATGCTGGCTCGGTAGCCTTGAGGTTGGATGTTTGATCCCTGCATTGGGTGACAAAGTTCATCTAGATTTTCTGGCGTGGTTTCGCCTTGTTAGTGATGAAGGATGGATGGCCTGACAAGAACAGCTGTCAATTTTGGTCCGATTTTCACGAAATTCGACCACAACCTTCATTACGATGTAACGGTGATATAATCAAACGGTTTTTTAAATGGAGTAATAATGCTGACCTCCAGAGGGACCAAAAGCTAAAAAGGGTCATTTTTTGTACAATGAGGGGCCATAATTCAGGAAGTTACGATCCAATGGGCGCAAATATCGAAAAGAACCAAGATCTTTGGGTTATAAACATGCATTGTGACCTCTATAGGGTCCACAACTTTGATGTAACATATTTTCACATTATTCGCTTACAAACGGCGGTAATTTTGTTTGTCAATTTTGCTCCGATTTTCACGAAATTTGAACTCAACCTTCATTACCATGAAAGGGTGATCCAATCAAACGGTTTTTTAAATCGGATAATAATTTTGACCTCCAGAGGGACCACAAGCTAAAAAGGGCGATTTTTCGGACAATCAGGGGCCATAATTCAGGAAGTTACGATCCGATGGGTGCAAATATCGAAAGGAACCAAGATTTTGGGGTTATAAACATGCATGTCAAGTTTGATCACAATCGGTTCAAAATTGTGTCCTCTATAGGGTCCACAAGCTAAAAACATGATATTTCGTACAATCAAGGCCATAATCCATGAAGTTCTGATCCGATACATGCCAATATCGAAAGGAACCGAGATCTTATGGGGATAAACCTATATTTCAAGTTTCGTCAAAATCGGATAAGACTTGTGACCTGTAGAGAGTCCACAAACAAATTGTGGACGGACGGGGGCGACGACATAATACGTCCACATGAAAATGTGGGCGTATAAAAACCGTTGTTCATCAATCAAAGAGAACTAAATTTTATTTACTTGTAATATACAAACCGAAAAACAGTTGTTTATGTAAGTATAACTCGTGGCTTACTGTCTTAAGTTTTCCACTTCATTGGGTTCGAGTCTTAAGATTTCTATTTAATCGCCTAACTATAGACACTCTGAATTTAAATTTGCTGTTAAATTGGGCACATTCAAGAACACAATATTTTTTATAAAACTTTTACACAACTAAAAACAGTTGTTTATGTAAGTAACTCGTAAGTAATTGGGTTCGAGTCTTAAGATTTCTATTTAATTGCCTAACTATGGACACTGAATTTAAATTCGCTGTTAGATTGGACACATTCAAGAACACAATGTAAGTGTAACTCGTGACTTACTGTACTCCAAACAATAGAGGGTTCGAGTCTTAAGATTTATATTTAATTGCCTAACTATAGACACTCTGAATTCAAATTCGCTGTTAAATTGGACACATTCAAGAACACAATATTTTTATACAACTTTTACACAACTAAAAACAGTTGTTTATGTAAGTAACTCGTAAGTAATTGGGTCCGAGTCTTAAGATTTCTATTTAATTGCCTAACTATAGACACTCTGAATTTAAATTCGCTGTTAAATTAGACACATTCAAGAACACATTTTGTTATACAACTTTTACACAACTAAAAACAGTTGTTTATATAAGTAACTCGTAGCTTACTATACTCCAAACAATAAAGGGTTCAAGTCTTTCAGATTTATATTTAATTGCCTAACTATAGACAACTTTTACACAGTACAATTGTGTGCCCAAATTTTCCCAGCATTTGATGCCCAAAATTGGTGGGGAGAAGCAGCTCGTACGCCTATGGAATCACGCCGGAAAATCTGGATGAACTTTCTGGACCATTGCAGGAGAGAACATGAGACACAAAATAGTTGGGCATATTACATAGCAAACAGCATAGATATATAATACATGCATTTAAACATATCAGAATCGGACCATTTAGGACTGTAGTTTGCAAGGGAGAGAGAAATGGGATTCAACGGCAATGCGTCACAATTGGTCATTTCGGGACTAACAAGGTTCAATTTTATTTTAATAATTCGGTTCCGCGTAGGGGGGGGGGGTACCTGTGAAAGGAAATGAGAGGACCCAGAGAAAATCCACTATGTAGAATTGGGATGGATTTTCAGTTTGAAGGTCAGTCGAAAAGGCCCAAATTTTGGTATGCCCATGAAGCGGCCCCAAGGGCTTAAATTTTGCACATCACGTTCTTTCGTCATGGTTAACTTGCATACCAAAAATCATACAAATCTGTGATGGTCATGTCAAAATGGCCCACAATTTGTGTACACTTAGATCATTTCACACGGTCGAATTTTCTTATTTCAATCATTGGTTTGTGCAAGGAAACGGTCTTTGGCAGTAGGAGGAAACCTTTGTATCTGACCAGGAGAATACGCACGACACTCAGTGACCGACTTTATAATACAGCGCACACGTGGTAATCATTCAACCATCCAACCCTCCGAAATGGAGTAGAGCCGCATTACAAATTGTACTAGTTTTTGTATATGGCGGCAATTCAGGACAGATTTTGTCTCGAAGAATGAAATGTGCAGAATGTGTTATTATCCTATATATCGCACCCATCAATGCACCATATCGTCACGCAGACGATATGAGTTATAAATTAAAAACAAAGGCTCAACCCAAATTACTTTATTTCATTAATCAACTATTAACGGGGGTTCGCCCTTTATTTAGTCGTGACATAACAGAAACGGCCATAACGATGACAGCTAACAGCACAATTCCCGTTACAATAAAGATGGCGACATAGACTGGAAAATTTTTCATTTCTACTACATCAGTTTTCTCTGAAATAGAAAATTAAAATCGTTTTAGGTTAGAAGTGAGAAACCCGGAAAACACAAGATTATGCAGGAAACCCATAGATGACCCTAGTCTTTGTTAAATGTGGCACTGGTAAGCGAAAACTAGAATATAAATAGCCCATAGTAATGTACGGACTTTTTCTGTTAACTTTGGTTCTTTTGTCTAATAACATTTCTTTTTATAAATTGACAGATACCCTCTCACAATCTCATGAAAAAATATTATCAATTATCAATTTATCTGTTGTCGGTGGTTACTTAGTCAGTTTTATAGAAGGATAACTTGTGTTTTCTATTTTCTTTCATGACTCCCGTTTTTTCAAATCTTTGTTACGCATCTATATGTGAATGTGTTTTATCAGTCTATCACATATGTAATAATGACTTACAGCAATATTGTCCTTTAATAAGAAATGCTCAAAATTTACAGCTTATCTGAACTGAAGGCACTTACCCCCATCAGATATTTTAACAGCAAGATCTGAACGTACAACTCCTCTGCTTCCATCACTCAGTAGACCTAGAGAATTGTACTGTAAACCATCTACAGATCTTCGACGACGACGACGTCGTGTTTTGCTAGCCGCAGCACAAGAACTCTGAAAAGTATGATAAACTTCAGTCAATAATACTTAATGCTACCAAAGAATTGTAAACAGAAATAACCGTTAATTTGAATTATGAAACAAACTGATTTGCAGCACATTAATGCCAAACAGCATATTTATACTCCTACATTTTCGCGTTGAGGTATATTGTCTTCCAGCATCGAACATTGCCCATAAACAATCTGTTAGTGGACAATCTACCGCAATGGTCGTGGATCAATTTTTTATACGCCCACATTTTCATGCGGTCAATATAATGTGAGTGGACCTTTTTGTGCAAGTTCTCAGATTTTCTTTGCCAGCTTTTGTTTGATTTCTAGCAAAACAGATATAGATAGGAAAATAAAGGCACGGAGGTGGCAAGTTAAAGGGGTGCCTGGTTTACTAATAAAGAGATCCTGGCGTAACCGACAACATCTCTGGATTCCCCAGTCAGCTTAAGAGTATCTTGTCCTTCGGGTGGTACGAAATATGAAGTATGCTGGTCTTCATTAGCTCAAATGGTACAGAAACGTATACAGGAAGTTGAACATTTTATTTCACTAAGCTATACTTACACCATTGCAAGAACCTTGACAAACTACAAAGCTACATCTGAATACGATGCCTTGCTGTTTGGATATACGGAACATTCGGAACTTTGGGCTATCACCATAAATTCCATTCATTTGGAAGCCTTGGTTTTTCTTCCACGGAAACCCTGTACCACATCTAAAATAAATCTCAATTACTAGAATAGTCTTAAAATACATAAAATTAAATATTCGAGCTCCATACTGGCCATTTATGTGTTCCATACGGAACTTCGAGAATCATGGGAACACTCGCGTTACCAATTTCTATCATGAAAACGATTTTCAATTCGTATTTTGATAAGAATTGAAGGCCATTTTGTGCCTGAAATGTAATCTAAATCATTAATTGGACATTAACTTATACAGAATATAATCAACCCTCGATGCCGTGTTATCCGGCGATATTTACTGGGTATGAATACATTGTGTGATTGTTTTTTAACGGAAAAATAGATAATCGAGGTTTTATCATAACAACGTTAGTAATGAAGACCGTCACTTATCTTAAGCAAATTACTGAAATTCTTATCATATTGTGTTTTTATTACCAAAAATGTTGACTATAGTGAGAATTATCAGTTCTGTATTTAATCTGTGTGCCCTATTTGTGTTAAGAACAAAGGAAAAGGCGTTTGGCCTCATTGGCAAAGATCTTCGTAAAATATTTAGGGAGATGGGATCAGAGCTCCATCCTCCAAGACGTTACACAAGATCTTAAAAATGTCGACTATTGTCGACTAAACATAGCACTACATACATTTAAAAAATATTACAGTGTATTACTATAGGTTAAGATGCGTACCCACTAGCTAAAACCAAAATTTTTATTTTTCCATCCGTCGATTCTACCAGACATTCTAATGGCATATATCCAACTTCCTTATTTTTACCTACAAAATATAAATAAACATTTCGGAAAACATGGCGACAATAACATCCAGGTTTCACTCTGTTAACAAACCTAGTGAATGGTATTCATAAAGCTCTCTTAACTAAATGCTCTTTAAATAGACACAACGTCTAGATCTAATTGTTCAACTAAAACCCAAAATGCTATACACACCCATCGATAATCCCAATTGTTATTTCTGCTTAGGGAAAGCATTACATGATCATCGAAATCTGGCAAGACATTCACGTAAAGGACATCCACAGCAAGATTTAACATTGTTCCTCAATGTTTTTTCCGGTCAAATTACTTAACCATTTGCTTAACCTGGTCAGAAAATGCTCACTGATCTCCTTCAAAATCATGCACCCAACACATTGCAAGTTTGAATAGTCGATCTCAATTGGGCATTAATGTCCCAAAAAGTATGACAAACAGCAAACCCGATGAGTCCCTCCTTGTATTAGTTCTTTCTTCGAAATCGGGAATTATCTTTATGCATAATCCATCTCCCAGTAATCTAATCGGGGTGTTATTTTCTTTACGCATATCATGACGGTTTCTTTATGTAGATAACCACAGATACAACGAAACAACATATTTATACATTTACAGCCATCTATAAAGAAATACAGTACTCACGAGTTATGCGAGTCTGTAATTTGACCAAACTATGGACCTGAATAGCACTTCGAAGTCTAAAACCACCAACTGCACTCATGATGTAGATTTCAAAATCAGATCTGGCCACAATTCCTCTCGGTACAACAATCATCTCTGCTGGTTTATATCTTTAAGATAAAATAGACCATGTTTCACAAGCCACGAAGTAGTAATCCATAATGAACAATAAATGCTACCAACTGGTATACACGTGTTAACAAAGACACGAATATGAGAGATAAGTGGGGTTTAACGTCCACACAACAACAATTCCTCTCGGTACAACAATCATCTCTGCTGGTTTATATCTTTAAGATAAAATAGACCATGTTTCACAAGCCACGAAGTAGTAATCCATAATGAACAATAAATGGTACCAACTGGTATACACGTGTTAAGACACGAATATGAGAGATAAGTGGGGTTTAACGTCCACACAACAACTATGTCATTTCGGGACTAACATTTGGTTTAATTTTATTTCGATAATTCGCTTGTGCGTAGGGATCGTTAGCAGTGGGGGAGGAAACCGGCGGACCCGGAGAAACCCCACAAGGTTGGACATGTACCCCTTCTCCTTGTCACGTACAACCGGGGGTTTGAAACTACGCCAGTTGACTAAATCAAGGCTTTACAATACAGCACGAACGTGCTAACCATTCAGCCCCACCCCCTTATGTAAATGAACAAATGGTACCAACTAGTACACCCCGGGTTAACCAAACCACGAATAAGTAATGTACGTAAATGAATAAATATTACTAATCGGTACACATGTTAACCAAGGCACGTAATAGTAATCTATGTTAATCAACAAATTACCAACCGATACACACTATGTTAACCCAGGCACACAATAGTAATCTATGTTAAATCAACAAATTGCCAACCGATACACACTATTGTTAACCAATTGAATGGAATAGTAATCTATGTTAATCAACAAATGGTATCCGTCGATACACGCCATGTTATCCAATGAATGGAATAGTAATCCATCTAGGTAATAAAGGGTAAACTATATACACCATCTTAACCGATGGGAAATCTCTAAGTTTTGTCCACTTTTGTTAATGAAAACCAACTACAGATAGTAAATTGCTGGAAAATCGATCTGACTTACTTTTCGATTAGAGGAACATCAACTGATATATTAGATTTGTATCTCATAAAGGAACATTCTATTAAAAACTTCTCATCGTCTGCACCCTCAAACAATTCATGTAACAGTCGAGATTCCACTTTTAGGCCATATATTGCTCGGCTTACAGACGTTTGCTGGAAGAAACGGAATTCTAATACATAAGATGCAACACATTTTACACATTGTATATTTTACTTCCAAGAACGTGGCATTTTCAAGAGAAAGTTTATAGGTGATAGTATTGTTCATAATAAAACACAACACAAGGTATATATGGATATAACTACTTCTCTATAATTTAATAACGACGTTTCGTAACACATACAGGTCACGTTTTCAAGTTAATCCATACATACCTGGATATAATTATATCCATATAGACCTTGTGTTGTGTTTTATTATGAATAATTATATCCATATATACATCGTGTTGTGTTTTATAATGAACAATATCCTTGCTTCTAGATGTCATTTAAAGATTTGATAGTATTGTTTGGTGCGGCACAAATAACATCTTTAATCAATACTGAGCGCCATAGAAAACGCATCACTTAGTTTTCCGTATAACAAAATGATCATGTAAACATATCTTATTTTTCTTCTTACTGTGAACAATATTCAAACGGGAACACATCAATAACACCACATGTGTACACTTATGGATATTTAATCTGTAATCGACGGCACAAAGAGGGGTCAAAACCAAAAGTACGACACAGATGTCAGTAGCGCGTATGTCCTCCACTGGCTGTAACGCACGCTGTGCAGCGACGTAGCATGGAATTAACCATCTGTGTCTTAATTTTGGTTTTGAATATTGTTCACAAAATGAACCAAAATAAATAAGATATGTTTTCACTAATTTGTCCAATCTACTGATAGTGGGAAGTGTTCCCCAGTAATAATAATTAGAGTGAGGAGTTTACACCAGTGATACTAATTAATTAAAACAGACTATAGCCCTACACCCACGGTCTACTGACCTCCTAATCCTTTATCAAAACAATCAAATGTGAGGAAAGTGAGGTTAAACCCAATGACCATAGGCGCCTGTGAGTAAGTACGATGACTGATGACTATGAAATAACTAAACAACTGGGGCCGGTTGCTCAAAGCTCTGTTAACTTTTAACGATTCGTTAACATGGAGTAAACGGGTCGTTAACTTTAACGGATAGAAAGGTTGTTTCTAGAAGCCCTGTTAAGTTTAACGGATAATGAAATTGACTTTCCAGCAACAGAAATTTAACAGACCGTTAACAAACGACACATGAAAGATAACGATCCGTTAAACTAACGGATCGTTAAAATAATTTACTGAAAAATGTGTTTCAAATCACTAATTCTTACACGTTAGACAATCAAGTCTACGATGACGGTTAATGTCCACGTGATGTCATTATTGACAACATACGAACGTCTATAAACCTTACCTGAAATTTGCATTGAGTGGTGGTTCGGTAATAAACTTTCAGTTTAAAACTAGCTGTAGAAATATCTTCTTTAAATTGACAAGGAGGGGTCAAGGCACCATAGCCAATAACAGCCACGGCATCACCAACATAAGTTAAAACAGCCGGTTTATTCTTGGCAGGGTCTCCACACTCTACAGTTACTGTGAAATAAAATAGCTATCAATAAGATAGTTCTTACAACTTTATTTTTTAACCGATTTCCACGCAACGCGGGGGGTTGGGGTGGCCTAGTGGACTAGAGTGCCGCGCTTCGACCTCTAGCTGGGCGGTCACCTCTGACTTGCGGCTGTGGTTTCGAGCCCTGGTGTGAGCGTATGTGGCATGGGCATGGGGGCGCCTTCTCAACGTCGTGGGTTTCCTCCGGGCACCCCGGTTTCCTCCCACTGCTAAAGATCAATACGCGCAAGCGAATTATTGAAATAAAATGAAACCATATGTTAGTCCTAGTTTGTGTCGAGTGGACGTTAAACCCCATTTCTCTCTCTCTCCACGCAACGCCTAATCATAAATCATAATTAATAAGTTCAGTACTAGAAAGTTGCAGAACCTAAAAAGAACCCAAAAGAGACCCCCAATTCCGTCTATGGAGAACGTCATCAAAATGATAGTCATTCTAGAGGTTTACATTTTTTGTGATCTTGGAAATATGTTGTGTGGAGGTATTTATATACTTACAAGTTGTAGAAGGTCGTTTACTATTTGCAGAGGAAACCTTAAATAAAAAGAGACCGTGTAGCATAAATCTGAATACACATTTAGAGGCAAGGGCAATAATAGAAACTTTACAAGTCTGTGAAAATTGCCATAAAAGTCTAACTTGCATGTCAACACAAAATGTGCATGGCCAAGAATGTTGATGAAAACATACATGGAGGTTTAGAATTGGCGCAGATTAAATATCAATTTACGTCAAAGCACATCTGATAAATCATAAGCAGAAATATCTTACCAGTAAACTGGATACGATAACAAATATTAACACGACCATTCCCTGAAATTAAATCCATTAAACCCTTTAAACTTCATTAACATTCTTTAATATTAATTTCTTCCAACCCAAAACTAAGTCTGGCCTATAACCCTTGTTCCACAGAAAGTCCAATAGAATTAATGGAATTGGTTATCACTTTACCATTTCTTAAATAATTTTCCCGCCTAATCAAGTTGAAAAGAGAAAAAAAATGGGGTTTAACGTCCAACGACACAAACTAAGTCATTTCGGGACTAACATATGGTTTAATTTTATTTCAATAATTCGCTTGCGCGTAGTGGTCTTTAGCAGTGGGAGGAAACCGGAATGCCCTGAGGAAACCCACGAGGTTGAGAAGGCGCCCCCATCTCCATGCCACATACGCTCACACCTGGGAACGAAACCACAGCCGCAAGACAGAGGTGACCAGTCAGCTAGAAGTCGAAGCGCGGCACTAGGCCACCCCAACCCCCCTAGTCAAGTAAAGCTAAATATCGAAGATTCAGGGGAGACTGAAATCCAACAAAATCATACCATGGTAATGACGACGGAGAAGCAGGAGTGGGAGCAAAATGTCAAAAAGTAAAAAGGATAATAAGGGTTTTTTTTTAAAAGAAAAAAAAAAAAATATACTCAACTGCTCTAAAACTAACTGCGACAGCAAATCACCTGTCTTAACGCCAGCGTCTATTGACAATGACAGCCATGTGACCTTCCCAAGCGCCCCAAACTTGCGCGTACTACTGAGTTTGGGCGATGCATGCAGCGTCTATTTTTTTTTAGCCACAATTATAATTTGTCAGCGTAATAAAACATCGTAAACTATATATTATGATCAGCAGCATTATTTAGTTTAAAGATTAATTTGTGAAGTTAATTTCGACAAATTGGAAACGGGTGACTGTCATTTTCTTCAGACTAGAGTAATGATGAAGTTTGGTTGGCCGCCTAAACGCATCGCATGCAGCATCACGTGCGTTCAAAAAGAAGCGGATGAAATGCAAAATCTTCACAATCAAGGGTAACAGCCGATGCGTCAGAAGACTATTTTGTCTACAACGGTAAGAACATATCAAATTTTCAAATGCTGGGATTAGATTGTTATAAATTATATTATGTGAAACGTGTTTCCTTGGTCGAAGTCTGGGGTACTTCGTTTACATCCTTGAATTTATCGTGTAACACTGCTGACGTACAATCTCAGTAGTATGAAGTAGTGTTTTATCAGGAGTAAAACTAGGAGTAAAGCCGCGTTAACACGTTCTACATAAATTGACATTGAATACACCTTCCTGCTATTATGGGGCATTTTTTTTTTTTTAAATGTGTTTTGTGTCCATGCCTTGTCGGCCATTTTGTCTCGCCAACATGGCATACTTTCGTTCGACAACATAATGGACATCCTTTTGGTTTGAAATATTGATCAACCAGTTGATGGTGGTCAAGCTGCTTTATGGTACCATATGAACTGTCCGCGATAAAAAAAAAAGAATGCTACAAGGTTAGGCTTTTAAAGCTTAATGGAAAGATTTACTTTTCCAGTCTGCCAATAGTATCCAAGTTTTTGGTGCCGGTTTTCGAATTAGTTTACACAATGTGGATTAAGAGAACAGCTGTGGTCTAACACCGAGACTATACAAACACATCTCGGATCAAAAACTTTACAAATATTACTACATGTAGTTCAGTTTAAAGCTATATTGCACATGCAATGATTATGGGTTGATATTTCAGCTTATTCAACTTCATTTCTCTGTTCAATAAAAATGTATCGCATTGTCTCCCATTGTGTACAAAAATAGGAAAGATTATGGGTTGAGGATCGGGTTTAAATTCTTGGGGAAAATTTGATTGATAATCCAAGTTTTTTCAATTTCATTTCTCTGTTCAATAAAAATGCCTCCTATTCCTATTAAATACAAAATATAGGCGAGAAATTCAAAGCGAGATATTTGAATATTTTCCGATCACCAATAACAACCAAAACATTTTGTCAGTAGCCAGCTGTATTTTCTATTTTAAATGATATAGATTAGAATAAATTGGTATACACCTCCACATTTTCAGTTTGTGAAATGGTTTCAATTTACCAGTTCTCCGCGTTATTGGTAAGTATTTTTTTTTTGGTAAATTGTTTATATCAAAATATTCAATGTACTATATGTATACTATATTAGTATGTAATTTGCCATAGATCTGTGATACCCTGGGTTCCATTTTATTCATTTGTGACCCAGTGTGATTTAAGTTTTAATGGTTCTCATATAAATAAATGCTCGACGATGCGATCGGGTTCACAATGTGGTGAATCCGTAATTCTTGACAATGAAGTATCGAAATTTTTATGGAACACAGTATCTGATGCTTCGAGTTATGACTTCACATAAATGTTATGAATTGAAGTGCTTAAAAATTAAATACACAGTACAGTGCTTATGAATTGAATGCACAGTACAGGGTAACACCTGGGATGTTTGGAAAACGAATTTGTAGCAAATTCCGACATGATTCTCCTTATACCGGTTTTCAGGTGATCTCGGTAGATTGTTTTGTGGTTGATCTGACGCTTGCTTAAAGTAAGACGCATTTGTAAAATGAAACGAGGGTGGGGTCCAGGATTTTTTGCAGGTGGGGGGTGCCAGATTTGTCATCATCGTCTCTAAATTACATAGGCGTAAACTGAGATTTTTAAATAGCGAAATCATTTTATAATGTAGAATCGCATTGTGATTTAATTTCATTGATGAAAGGCATTCATTTTTTTATATGCAGCTGAGGAGGGTGGGGTGTTTGACCCACCCACCAAAAGAACCCTCTGGATCCACCCCTGTTAAAGTATTTTATTTCAATTTTTTTTTATTTCAGTGGATTGTTTCAGCTGTCCATGCTCAATGTAAGTATTTATTTTTTAACATGTTTATATATAATTACCGCGGTGTGTAGGGAAGCTTGAATGGTGGCCTATAGTTGAAAATGTCACTTGAGGCCCGTCAATGTCAGTAAATGGAATCATGTCGCTCACAAAGTTGATATACAGGTCGAAGTTAAACTTTATAAAATTTTATTTTTCGGCCATATTGTAAAAGGCAATGTTAAGTCTTTCGGAATCCCGCTAGAACACCAAGGACTACTAGACAACTGGTTTAAGATCTTTTATACCACAATGCCGAACCTTCTCTTATGGTCGTGAATTGTACATTCTGTTCAACTATACATGTACCTTTAAACTATGCGTCCCTTTTTGATTTTTAAATCGATCGTGATTAAAGGTTTTCTTTTTCCCTTAAAGTGAATGTAAAGTGTGGCAAACCAGTCGGTAATGTGAAGGGTACTATAACATACACCGGCGACGCAGTAGCCGTTATAGCCTACAGTAAAGGCAACAAAGTGTGTCGTTTTAAAGAAGATACGTCTACAGCAACTTTTAAACTAACTGTGGGCTACAAAGCCGCTCCTGGCATAGACTGTCTATTTGAGGTAAGTCTTTATTTGCAGAAAAGATGAATGATTAGAGGTTGATATAATACGTGCGTGGTGATAGCACACCATTAAACCACATTTCTTTCTATCTGCGATCTAGTTGCAAACGTTCAACATTAATTTGTTTAATGTCGAGGATTAAAGGTACTGCGTGTGTGAAGGGTGTGTGTGGGGGGTAATATGGGTTGCGTTAAATTAATGGAAGAATTTGTTGAGCGGATATCTTAAAACGTTAAATTGCCACTGATCATATTTTAATTGGACGTATATTGTCGCACCCTTCCTCAACTTGTTGCAACGTTATCTACGTTCCAGGCAGTTTAGTATACCCTAACCATATGCCGCAGGCAATACTTTACAGTTTTACTGAATAACTAGGGATAGTTGGTTTAAAGACTTGGGGAGCCATGTTGAATAAGTGGTTAAGACGCCTGTCTGGAAGCCTGTTCGATCCATTGGCCGAGAAAGTAAATCGGGATATTCCAGCGTGGTTTCTCATTGTCGGTGGCGCAGTCTAGTCGTCAGGATGGGCGAAAAACAGAACCCGTGTATACTTTGGCGTGCACGTAGGATTCATTTCCGGCGTAATTTCCCCATTAGCAGACGCGTCCTGCATCGCGGACATGGACAGCTGTCTAGTCATTCGGATGGGACGAAAAAACATTGTATGGCGTATGTCAGTCTTCATTAGCCCAGTTCAGAATCAGAGCAAGACGTTAACCCCCATTTAATTTCCCTTGGCAGTTGTAATTCGATATAAGACTAGGTCGTAGTGCCGCTCCCCGGGCAAAATTTCCCTCGTTGCACACTGTATGACAGGTCAAAGTCTTCATAGCACAGTCGGAGCAGAACAGAAGGACGTTAAATACCAGTTCCTTTAAAGAATTGTGGTGTTATGATTAATTTAAAGGCCCATCGTCTTAATAATTATTCTGATCGTTTTTTTTTTTCAGAAAACCGCGAGCAACCTTCAAAATTATGGTCTGCGAGTAGAAACCCGAAAACTTCACGAACTCTTGGAAGGTGGTGATGACGATAGATTTGTGGTAGAATGTGTCTTTACACCTGTCAAACCGAACATAGCAGTGAAAGTTTTACTTCAGCAAAAGTGAGTCGAAAAGTTAAAATTGGGCATTGCTAAACTTAATCGTACTCGGCTTGTGCATGGGCATGCAATTTACAATGACTGAAATTCTTTTTTGTATAAGCTGCTTGTGATGAGGCAACGATACAATTTATCATCTTGCCGGAAAATCCGTGTGAAGACATCCAAGTTTCTGACGATCTTACAAGATATTTCGGCTTTCAAAGTTGGGCAAAGGGACAGGGTCATCCAACGACTTAAAGCAGTGATTATGAAATAAAGCAGTGGTTATAAAATTAATAGGAATATTTTACCTTGTCTAGCCCAATGAAATTAATTTAACTGCAATTACGATAGGTCTTGATGGATATAAATAAATTTCTGTTTAAAACAAAAGATTTATAGACCACCGTCCTTGCTATAATAATGTAGTTAAAAACTAGTTACTGAAAATTTGATATGTAAGTTTGTCAAATTACTTTACTTTGCGCGAAGTTGTGAGCGTTTGAAGTTTTTAATCGGATATAGTCGAGCGTCTCGATTTACAACTTTTATTGCTACGATACTAAACGATGTGTAGATCGCACATTAAAACGTTTAATTATTAAATGGCACTGATTTTCTCGGCTGTCTCGTGGTCTTATGTGAATAAATGTCAATTTGTATAACATTTTGAAGCCAGATAAAGAACCTTCATTTTGAAGCCAAATAAAACTAATGCTACTGATTTGGTATCGACATAACTCGGCACATCTTGTTCTGGAAATTGCCCTTAGCCAAACGTATGTTTAATTGCAGGTATAATCCACCTAAATTTGTAATGAAATCGTCCGGTATAGCCGCTGCTTCCACCATCTCCATCTTCCTAACAGATATTATCAATGGACGTTTAACTAAACCAGTTGCAGAATCTCAGATTATTAAAATCAGATCTCTTATGGTTTGTAAGTAATACTTTAATATAACACTTCCAAAGTTTGACAATTTAGTCTTTAAATAGACTTTAAATAGGGGGAGGGCGGCGCATTATGTTGTCCCACTGGCCTGTATGTCCCGTAGTCGCTCCCAATGTTGGCCTGAAAGTTCAGCAGGATATCCCGACGTGATTCTCACTTTGTCAGCGCAGCAAAGGACCTGATAAGTGAAGACGCGTTGTATATCGGATTTTCCGAAAAACAGAGTTTCGTGTTCATATTGGCGTGCACTTAAAAAGACCATTAGTTGGAATTCGATATGAGTAAGCTGTAGCGCCGTTCTCTGTAAAATTTCACTCATAGCACCACTTCAGTCTTTGCAGAAAATTAGGGCGTTACACCCCCATTTTAAAAAAAATAAGCCATGGATTACTGTAATTTTTTAGATTTAATTAACCGCATCGAGAATTGTTTCCTCAAACATTAGATAACTATTAAAATATTGTAATTTCAGCTAAAAAAAACGAAAAGGGTTACCAACCAATTGAATGCACAGCTGAATCTATAGACTCAACCGTTAAACTTCTAGTTCTATCTGACGGGTAATTACACACTTTTCGTATAAACACATTTAAAGGAACTGTCCCAATTTTACCAGGTGCCACTTGCAGAAAAGGAATCACAGCTGTGGGTAACTAACAACGTAGTCAAAAACCTGAGGCCACGTGTACACATTGGTGTGCACTTGAAGGGGCCTTAACTTTAACAGTTGAATTCGATATAAGAGACCGCTGTGCCCCAGCACAATTTTCCATATATAACATTGTGTCTATGCCCATCTTCATTGATCCAATCGGTGCAGGACAGTAGGACGTTAAAACCCATTTTGGCAAAATTAAAGCTTGTAAGATGGATCATTACTAAACGGAATTTGTCGTCCCGGTGTAAACTTTTATCCGTCTTTTATCCGTATAATTGTACACCGACAAAGCGATATCAAATTATCTTATAACATCAAATAGGAAATATATAGTTTGATTTAAGAATTGGGCGAACAATTTGATATTAACATTCAAATTTTTTTTTTTGTTTAATTTCATTAAAGGTGTGGTACTGGTTTTCCTTGGAGATATGACCAAGGCTTCTCAATGAAAGGTGTAAATGGTGACAGCCCGACTTTCCGAATGTTTCGTATCAAGAAAAATGAGGGTGTAATTTTCAAATGTACTTTTGTGATCTGTCCATCGGCTTGTAACGAGGTTGGTTGAGTTTACATATGATTGATATACGACCTAATTGTTCCACCATTTTTATTAGTGTCATAAGTTTACTGTGGAAATCAAATTTTGAATAATCTAGGGGGGTTGGGATGGCCTAGTGGTCTAGAGTGCCGCGCTTCGAACTCTAGCGTGCCTGTCACCTCTGGCTTGCGGCTGTTTCGAGCCCTGGTGTGGCATGGAGATAGGGGCGCCTTCTCAACCCCGTGGGTTTCCTCCGGGCACCTCGGTTTCCTCCCACTGCTAAAGACCCCTACGCACAAGCGAATTATTGAAATAAAAGTAAAACCATGACCTGCAACAGGCAGATTAAGCGCTTGCATAATGTTTAGAAATTCATTTGTCCGCAAAATGTCCACGGCATTTGGTTGTAAGAGGTCAAACTTTAAACCATATGTATTGCATTTATCTTGTATTGTACATCATTGAATTTAATTTTTGATTTGTAGAACTCTTGCTACCTCGCAAATGTACTCAAGAGGCGTAGACGGTCGGCGGCTAAGAAGTTCACACGAAGGACCCGGGGAGTGCAGTATAATAGTTTGGGTTTAATATCTCACGAAAAAAGTAAAAATGTTGTGGGTGCTGGTGTTCTTGCAGCACATGAAGAAAATGAAGCTCCCACAGATGTCGAAGTTAACAAAGACATTGGGGATGCCAACGATTCGGTGGTTGATATGCCTGCATATAATGGGAAAATGGATAACCAAACAGAAAATACCAACCTGTTCCAGGATAGTAATGGATATGTTGAGGGAACCAACGACAAAAGTATTTCTGGTGGAAATCCTGGTGGGCCTGGAAATGATAAAATAGATCAGCAAACAGAAAACCTTTTCCAGGAAACGAATGGAGATGTGGAGGGAAACAACGGCAATTTTGTAGATATCAATGGGAAACAAACTGCCGACAGTCCTGGCGAAATTTCAGATGGGCCTGGAGATGAAATTGATAAACAAACTGAGAACCTATCCCAGGATACTAATAGCGATGTGGAGGGAACCAACGACAATTTTGTAGATATCAATGGGAAACTAACTACCGATAGTCCTGACGGAACTCTAGAAGAGCCTAGAGATGAAATGGATCGGCAAATTTCCCAGGATAGTCCTTTAAATGTGGCGGAAACAAGTGAGCCCGGATTTGATAAAATAGATACACAAAAAGCGAACATACCTCAGGATAATCCTGTAGATGACGGAACCAGTGAGCCTGGATATGAAAAAATGGATCAAACAAATAACATACTACAGGATAAGCTCGGAGATGAGACAACCAATGACAATTTGCAAGATGACCGCAGTAACGGGAATAAGAATGCCAGTGCAGAACCAAATATCCATACTGTAGATCTTGTTGGCCAAGCCGTTCACGTAGATAATGGGAGATCCAAAGGAGAGAAGCCAACCCATACTCTAGAAATGGGCAATGGATATCGACTGGGCGCTCATTCTGCCAACGGAGATAAGAAAACAAAGAAGATCAATGGTGGCAAGATTACGGTTCTCACGGATGGGAAGGTCAAGGATATCCGTGTAGAAAACGATAAAACGGCTAACTAGGGTTAGTATGTTCAGATCGTCCGTGTATCTGTTACCACTCGTCACTTTAGTCAGTTATAGAGTAACTAGTGTTTGTCTTTTGCCTTTGTCACTTCCGATTCATGAAACCTTACTACTCATCTGTTGTAGCAATGATCTGTGTTAAAATTATATTTGGAAAGGGTTGAACCAGTTCTATTACGTATGTGATAATGGCGGACACCAATATTGTCCTTTAAAAGTCACTTGTCGATCATAATTGAATCCTTTTGATCTCGTGGTCCTTGAGCACAATTAAATCCTTTTGACTCCGTGAATAGCTTGCGAGTGCGTAATCCAGGGCATAAAATGGAGACCCCCGCTCCCTACCCCCATGAACTTGGAAGTCCTAGTCTATTATGTAATTTAACACCCACACCTAATTCATCCAGTGTCGGCTATGCTACTTAAAGATCCATCTCGACAACCTTGCACTATATAATGCTAACATTGATATCTTTTTTCAGCTCGATGATTATCAACAGTCAAGATTGGTTCAGTTAGCACTATCAACCGATTCTTAACTAATTAAATGTGACTTTCTTGGTTGTGAATAAATCATTTGGGCTCATTTGTTTCTCGTTTATTTGAAAATATTTGGTCGCCGGTAGTATTATATTTTTGTTTTTTTTCTTGAATATTGTAGACTATTTCACACACCCCTCTTTAATATACATGTCTTGGAGTAAGGCGGTGGATACTTGATGAGCTCCCGTAGAATTCGTTCAGAGTTTTGACCAAGGAAATTGTGTGGGATATACGGAACAGAGGTCGGGGCGACTGGCAAAGAATGGCATCTGGTCGTTCGGTTCAGACGGAAGTTTCCCGCTGGCGTCCATGTTAAAGAATCCTTGAGCTTGAGCATTTTTCAAAGATGTTTAACAAATTATATTTAGCTGAGCAGGGTGGGGTTCGGATCCTTTAACCCCCTCACACCAAAGGATCCACCTTTATCTTCAGCTTGATTTCTTCCATTTTCGTAAGAACGTACCTAAATGTTTAGAATTTCCGACTTATCTAGAAACGACTAGATTGGCATTCATGTGGCTGTGAAACGAATGAAAACCATATTGAAATTTATTGCTTATAATAATGCTGGATAAATGCAAGAACAACTTTCAGCAAATGAAATTACTTGATATGAAATGTCCAACCGAATAGCACGTAAAAGGGGGAGGGGGTCACGTTTTGCCATTCATAATTTAACAAAAACAGCAGTTCAGTAACGTGTGTCTACGCATGTTATCGGGAGCATCCCATTCCCGCGTCAATCCAAAAACGAAAGAACCCGGAAATGTTTGATAACGCTCGAATTCTAATGACAATATGTTGCCACCTTTCCCTGCTGCCATTCCATTCTTCCAACCAGATCCAGTGATATAAATGAAAACAAATCGCGCCCATTCTACATGCATACATCATCGATCACATTTAGCACCATGGGCCTTTCTGTCAGACGTGGAGAGTGGACCTCCGAAACACCGGTCGCCATATTACGAATAACCCATGCATCCTTTCTTACTACATATTTTAGTAGCCTTGTGATCGTCTAGACTTTGTCTTCAGCCTTCTTTGCTTCTCCTTCACATTGTGTATTAGTTGTGTATTACTGTTTTCTTAAGACGTTTGTCTTACCAGGAATAACGATGCAAGTGTTCGTTTTTACGTTTTATATATATCAAGCTGGATACATACAAACATAGTGTAAATTACAATATTAAAGTCGTTATCAATCACTAGCCAGCCAAACTTTCCCTTCCAGAATCTGTCTACTGCCTAACGAATTCTCACAAGTATATTTTTGTAGCTGTGGGTTTTGGACGTTCAACTATCTAATTAGTCAAATATGATGTAAATAATTAGTGGGGGGGGTACGGTGCCTAAGTGAATAAGGCGTTGGTTCGCTAGCCTGGAGGTCAGGCGTTCGATCCCTGCATTGGCCGAGAAATTTCAGCTCGATTTTCCGGCGTGATTTCTCCTTGTCATTGATGCAGAATGAGTTAAGTATATGTGAATACGTTTGAATCTGACAATTTCGCGAGCAAACATTCTACTACAAGTGTTACATTCATCTCGCTGTTGGTTGGTTTTCATTATCGGTGAGACAGGGAACCAGTCAATGCTGCTAGTGACCGGCTGATTTCTCTGATTTTTGGGTCACAATTCCGAGTTACGTAGGCATTACAACAGTCAAAAGGCGCACTGGGTATCTTTGGACCCTCGGACCAAGTGGTTTCATTAGACCCAATCATGGTTAAGAATGTTTGACAAGACGAAAAAACAGAACTAGAATGATTCACTACTCCAGCACCTTATACCCTGACATCATTATATTCGTCATAAGATGTTAAGATTAATATTATTGATTTTGCAAAGAAATATAATTCAAATTGTTTTGGGGGGTTTTTTTTCAATTGAGGCCGATGGGTTCCCAACCCCTCTGGACAACCGAAACCTGAAAACTGTTGAGAAATAATCAGGGAGAGGGCAGGGGGTGGATGCAAACGAGTCAACAACTTTTTACCGTTTTGATATGATTTTTCTGAGAATAATCACACGACTAGTGGAATAAGAGATTATTTTGTTAAAATGTTACTGTTTCCGACATTCCTGGCCAAGAAAAGAGAAGACCGCGGCTGGGCCCAGCCAAATAGATTTATTCGAAGTCGTTGAAGCTTGATATATACAAATATACTTTTTAGGTTAAATGTGTCTTTTTTGGTTTTACTATATTTATATAAAATGACAAATCAGTAGTAAGTTCATTTTCAAAATCTTTGGAACCCCTTCTGATGATGTGACCTGATAAACAGTTTGTGGCATTTTTATTTCCGTTTCATATGTTCACAGATTATTATCCGTATCACAGTTTTGATTTCCCCAACCAAATACACTTTTTCGAGCTCTCATTGACTCTTGGTATTTATTATAATAAAGGACATGTTGATTGTGCCTTTTGAAGACATATGAGTACTAAGTTAGTTGCATAGTTATGTGTCTCAGCAGGTCAACCAAAGTTAACTTTTAAAGAAAAACACACACCGTTATATCCTCCCCTGGCAGTCGTACTTGTTTATCATTGCAACATGAACGCCTCGGCTGATATTTTGGGAGATTTCTTGACCATTTTCTCGTTTGTGTCTCAATTTATCGAAAAGGAATGAAACTTGACAGATATCCTTTATAAGGAATACTAGTCAGTTGTGATGCTTGTTTCGCCCTACGTGCCGATTTGTTCAGATCTCCAGGACTTAATAATAATGCCTCCACCAAGCGTCAACGTATAGTATGAGATGGTTCAGAACCAAGAAATTCCCTAACAAGAAATTCCCTAAATGTTTCTCCCCACACAACGTGAGAGAGAGAGAGGGGGGGGAGAGTTTGTGCCTGGTCAGGCTCATTTCCTGCGACGATCGGTGCTCAAAATACCGCCAGACTAGTCTTTTTTCCAAAATGGTCTGAGAGAGAGCCTGGTTGGTGCCTGGTCAGGATCATTTCTCGCGACGATCGGTGCTTAAATTACCATCAGACTAGTCTTTTTTCCAAAATGTCTTCGCCACCTTAAAGTCTCTAAGCTCAATACCATCCAAAATCTTCAACTTTGAAAACACGAATTATTTGTCTATTTAAATCAACATTAATCTGTGATCTTACCAGAAAAAGATAGGCTTTTGGTATCCAATATTTAAGACAAAATAAACATTTTACCATTGGTACACGAATCGTGTACCATGATGCGTTTCAGCCCCAGTTCTAGCATGAGACTAGGGGGAACGAAGCTACACACATTGCACCAAATCAAACGGCTTACATGTATGTAGACGCTAGAAATTTGCATTCGATTAACACTGCTGACTTATTTCGCGGAATATAACTGATTTGAAATTAGAGTAAAACGGAAACCATTGAATGTAAATCAGTTTATATATATTCATATTACAGTGTCATATGCGTTAGTACCCATTTGTGTAAATTTCTAGGTCCCAAATGTTCTCACCCAAATATTCCCCCTTGTCTGTGCACGGTATCAGATATCCCTGATGATCTTCAAAATTCGAACAAGTCGCACTGCAACCCGATTTCGAATTTTTCTTTTTTCTCATAAATTATTATAGGTACGTTAAGTCCGTATTCTCCAATTCGAATTTTCATAATGTTCATCCAAAATATCACAATAAGCCAATATCGCAAATTCAGCCTCTGTTTCAGGGAGAGTACCCTAGATCCTTCTCCGAAGGGGGTGTGTTCATGGTACCGCTCGTCGTGGACCGTCAAATATAAGTGAATCGGCGTCTCAAAAGCCCACTCGACGCACCCAGAAGCCTTTGAGCCACGTTTTTAGTTTTGACAAGATGTGTACATTTTGGTAACGATGGCTCTGCCATATTTGAGACTTAGTCTCTTAAATGGCGGGGGGGGGGGTGGCCTAGTGGTCTAGAGTGCCGCGCTTCGACCTCTAGCTGGCCGGTCACCTCTGGCTTGCGGCTGTGGTTTCGAGCCCTGGTGTTAGCGTATGTGGCATGGAGATAGGGGCGCCTTCTCAACCTCGTGGGTTTCCTCCGGGCACTCCGGTTTCCTCCCACTGCTAAAGACCCCTACGCGCAAGCGAATTATTGAAATAAAATTAAACCATATGTTAGTCCCGAAATGACCTAGTTTGTGTTGAGTGGACGTTAAACCCCATTTCTCTCTCTCTCTCTCTCTCTCTCTCTCTCTTAAATGGCGATCTGTTCTAATCTAGTTAAAAATCTTGAGTATCCGATGCCATCGGGAGTTGAATATGGTCTTGTTTGTTAATTAATGTCTTATTAATAGTTGATATAACGAACACCCTAGACCTTTCTCCGAAGGGGGACGGTGCGGTCAAGTAAGGTAAATCGGCACCCCAAAGACAATCGACGCCCCTAAAAGCCCAATCGGTGCCCTTATTGTGGTAACGAGGGTTCTGGTATATCCGAGACTTAGCCTCGCTTTCCTTTGTTGAAATTATTTTTTTTTAAATGACTGCCCGTTCTAATCTAGTTAAAATCTCGAGTCTAATGAATAGTTGATATAAGGTTTCAGGCCTAAAGAATGACCTGCAATATGCAGATTTAGCTGCTGCATAATGTTATGTTTAAGCGTAATATGAAAATACTCAATTCTATACTCCATTTTGGAATCCTTATACATTCAGTTTTTTCACTGTTAATCTATTTTGTGCTAAAGGGAATCATTTCTCGTCGCATATAACACAAATCTATAATAATTCAACACTATTTCCAAGTACAATTTTGTGATTAAAAAACATAATCAATTGGGGTTTGAACTGTTCCGCATTATTACGAGACTCGAACATGTGCAGAGGTTACAAATTGTATCCATTTGAAAATATCGTTTCGCCACGATTGAGTTCGAATTTCCTGAAAATCTGAAAGAAAATGTTGGACAAAATTGCTTCTCCCTGTTCGCAAATACTGTAGGTTGTAGACTCTAGAGAACACATTTTGGATCCAATTTCTAAAGTTGAGCATATCGGAACGTAACTTCCTTGATTGTCCGAAATATCGCGTCATCAAAATCGGATAAAAATTGTGACTTCTAAGAAATGTTCACAACCTTGGTATTACATACTTTTACACAGTTGCGTACAAGGTGTAGCCATTTTGTCAAGCAATTTCGTTCCGATTTTTACGAAATTCGAACACAACCTTCATTGATGTGTAACGGTGATATGCTTAAATGGTATTTAAAATTATTGAATACAAATTGTGACTTCTAGTGGGTCCACAAAATTGCTGCTCCCTTGCCGCAAATAGTGTAAAAGTATAGTATATTATCACGGTTGTAGACCCTCTAGAGATCACATTTTCGGTCCAATTTCGATAATTGAGCATATTGGAACGTAACTTCATAGAATGTCCGAAATATGGCGTCATCCAAATCGGATAAAAGTTGTGACTTCTAAGAAGTGTTCACAACCTTGGTATTACATACTTTTACACAAGTTACGTACAGCCATTTTGTCAAGCAATTTCGTTCAGATTTTTACGAAATCCGAACACAACCTTCATTAATATGTAACGGTGATATACTTAAACGGTATTTAAGATTATTGAATACAAACTGTGACTTCTAGTGGGTCCACAAGGTAAAAATGCGATTTCTCGAACAATCAAGGAAGGGACAATTTACGTTCGGATACGCGCGATATAAACATTAAGGTAAAGTTTCGTCAAAATCGGATAAAAATTGTCCTCTACATGTAGTAGGTCCACAACCTTGAAATATCATATTTTTACACTATTTGCGTACAAATAGGGTCTCTAGAGGAATCATAAGCTAGAAACGCGATTTTTTCATAATACCAAAATTGTGTTTATTTCCAAGAGATCTCGGTTCCTTTCGATATTCATGCATATCGGACTGTAAGATCCCGGATAACGGCCCCTTGCTGTACAAAAAATCGCACCCCTTTTTTTGTTTAGCTCATTCAATTCACCTCTTGCAAAATGTGGGCGTATTTTGCATGACAACCGCTTGTTAAAAATTTGTGTCAGGGGTGGGGGTATTTTCATATTGCTGCTTAATAGGGACGCAATTAATGAGCGGTCATATGACAGCGTCCGATCAGTTACCGAGATAGATCATCTGATTTTCCGATGGTTCTCCCTTGCCAGTGGTTCAGATCGGAAGCCTGACAAGGACAACTGTTTAGTCGTTTGGATGGGACGAAAACCAAGCTCCCGTGTACGCATTAGCGTGTACGTAGAAGAACCATTGACAGTTGAAATTCAATATAAGACTAGGCCGTAGCGTAGCTGTCCGGGACAAAAATTCTCTTATAGCACACTGCATGGCGTATGCCCATCGTCGTAAACTCGGTCATAGTAGAACAGTAGGACGTTAATCCGATATCATTTCGTGGTTTCCCCTTGTTGGTGATGCAGAACGAAGGACTCGTCAAGGACAGCTGTCTAGTCGTTCGGGTGGGACGAAAAACCGAGGTCCTGTGTACGCATTGGCGTGCACGTAAAAAATCTATTGGCATATAAGAGTGGGTCGTAGTGCCGCTGCCCGGGCGAATCTCCCTCATAGCACATTGTATGGCGTATGCCCGTCTTCCATTAGCCCAGGTTAGGTGCAGAAGAGTATGACGTTTAACCCCATTTCATTTCATTTCATTCCAATTTAAAGTTCATTTCATTCCAATTTCATTTCATTTCATTTTCATTTCATTTTCATGTCTTGCCCCTTTAAATAGTGTCGCTTCATGAACTGTCACGTGATATAAGAGCGTGCACGTGCGAAAGCTTGTGACTTTCGAATTGTCTGCCACGGAAGTCGGGTCAGATTTTCAAAAGCTTCTTGGGAAAGCTAATGGTGAGTAATGTTCTTTGTTAAAAACCATGTCTTTGATTGTAAGGTAAGCAGCAATTTCCCCACTTATGATTAAATAATAGAATATAGCGATGAATGCATAGTGGACGTTACATTGCACGAACTAATCAGTTTGTCGTAGCCATGGATAATAGAGCAGTCCGAATAGTTTGTCAACAATGTGCTATAATTATTAGGTCTCATTTCCAAGTCGGGAGAGCGGGGTTGAATGGTCGGATGGACTAACACGTGGGCATTCATGTTTGATGTGACTCCCATGGTTTTGTGTTATGTTAGATAATAGAATATAGCGATGAATGCATAGTGGACGTTACATTGCACGAAATAATCAGTTTGTCGTAGCCATGGATAATAGAACAGCCCGAATAGTTTGTCAACAATGTGCTATAATTATTAGGTCTCATGTCCAAGTCGGGAGAGCGGGGTTGAATGGTCGGATGGACTAACACGTGGGCATTCATGTTTGATGGGACTCCCATGGTTTTGTGTTATAGTTATAGGTTTTAATCGCTATATTCTATTTTTATATACCTGGCCCTAACCATAACCCTAATAGAAAGTACATGTAGGAATGTCCATTTGTAGGCACATAATGGACGGCTAACCGCTAGCTTTTCGGTGTAAAAGTGATGGAAATAGAAAAGGGGGAGTCGGATCAAACATGATGGCCAACACGTGCGCTTTAGTTAATGAATTCTGTTATTGCATGGTTTCGATTATGTTCTGGACAATGTGTAGGATCACCTAGTTGTCTAACCTTATTGGTTTTATGCGTGTCCATCGGCTCCTGCCCTCCACACACACACTGCATGTAAACCATGTAAATTGCGCGACTAGTTTTACATTAATTCCGGTTTCTTTTTCAGTGAATAAAATAAATATGGAGTCTCTCTTGATAGTTTTAGCCGTTTTGGTAAGTCGTGTAATAAACTGGGTGGTCACAAAAAATTTTAATTCGGTTGGGTTGACGATACTTTTCAGTATTGAATAGTTGGGGGACCAAACTCGACTGAGAGATGGTCAGGGTAGTCTAAACACATATTTTTATAACCTAAATAAATGTCATGTGACAATTGTACGTTTCTGCCAAAAACATCTACCATACCGACTTGCAAATTGCAGTTATGTGATTGTGACGTACAAGGCCCATAATGTAGCCCCCTTGGCAATTTTATCATATACTGACTGTACTCCTACTTGCACCTATATACACGATTTTCTTTCAGTGTAGTTTTCATGTAAATCCATACACCCTCGGCTTCGTCATAATAAATTCCTGGATTATATTTGTTTTGGTTTTATGCTATTTTACTCTATTGTAATGACTTTTCAGATCTTTCAATTTGTTTTTAAATTCCTTTTTGCATGAAGTTTCTCAACTTGGTGAAGTGTTTTCTGCAGGGCCCTTTTCCTTGATATAATGTATATTTTTAATGTATTTTTATCCATACTTTATAGGTTTCCTCGGTAGCCGCCTTTGTCCCAGGCAAATGTAAGTTTCAGTTATATTTATATTCCGTAACTGCTGTAATTTTGGGCTTGAATCTGTATTGCTGGACGACTTGTCTGCTGTCCCTCTGTTATTAGAGCTTAAAATACAGATGTTGTTGGCGAACCATTTCAAATAATCGTACAGGCAACTTGACAATCGTACTTTATTTATACTTGTGAAATATTGGATTCGTGCAAGTGTCTGCATTTTTAAGTTGTTTCATGGACATTGTGTAATATACTTAAGAGACTTTTGTCAAGCGAAATTTTCCTATTCGTATCGCGTATCCGTACCTATACGTGATTACGTCAATGTAGTTTTCGAGTTTTGTGCTGATTTTTGCGTCGCGTCCGTATGAGTTGAGCTGTGTTATATTACAGCATGATAGCAGAATATATCTACCAAGATCACTATCAGTACTAGCCAGCTGCCTAGCCTGCTATTTTCCGGTGGAGACTCGACTGCAATTTTTGGTTTCACTAATGTATCATTTCAGAAAGTTTATACCCCTTTACTATAAAATTATTTACAAATTTGAAGGGTCCCACCTCCATAAATTTAGATCAACCAGCATCCAGACAAACATGAGAAGCATGAAAATTCCGAAATAAAAAACATCAAATATAATGATTAAATTTCAGTCTTTATCATTGTTAAAGCCACATCAAATATTTGAAGGGTCCCACCTCCATAAATTTAGATCAACCAGCATTCAGACAGACATGAAAACTATGGAAATTGAGAAAAAAAACCACCAAAAATAATGATTAAATTCCAGTCTTTATCATTTTGAAAGCCACATCAAATATACACCTTCGTGTTGTAGAATACAGGAAGATTTATAAAAACGTCTAAAAGTAGCAAAAGACAGTAAAAAGACAACAAGGTTATACATGTACGGAACTTTTCTGCCGTATTCGTGTGCCGTATCACGTATGAGAAATACACACACATTGGTGACGTCGCACGCAAAATTCATATGGTTACGCGATACGGACCAGAAATTTAGGCTTGCCAATAGTCTGTCTCACTCTCGAACATTAAAAAAAATACGTAATTAATACGTGTTTGTCCATAACCTGTCCGCCACCCCATTCCGCCAAGTTACTTCCCTTACTATTCTAAACAATAAAACTAATATACCGATGTCATTAACATTTCGCATGTGGTGCAACATGAATGTTTGAAAACTTCACTCCAAATTGAAGGTCCACCCTTAGATAGTGTTAACATAGTATATGCCCCACAGTTTCGAATAAATGCCCCAAAACCTTACCATACATGCCTTGCCATGTTCGTAAGCACCTTTTCCACCTCATTTTGTCCGAATTGTACCTTGCAAATTCTATAAACGTTGTCGTACATCGTTCATGAAATGTTAATGATATCGGTACAACATTTGTTACATTCTACTCTTTTAGATCACTCTTTTAGTCTTTGTCACACCGTTAATCTCAAAAAGAATTCTGGTCATCTTAGCGGACTACTCCCACAACTGGTCTAAATTGTAATTCTGATCGGTAATCATTTGTACTGATTTACCTTCGAAAATATAATATTTGATATGGTCTTTATAATTGTTTTCTATTCGTTCCAGTAAAGGTCGACTGTGGCAGTTACCCCAATAAACCAGCCACAATGCGTTTTAGCGGGGATGCAAAAGCAGTATTTGCGTTTGCGGATGTCCGCCAGGTCTGTCGATTTAAAGAAACAGACATTATGGGAGAGTTTGCTGTAACAGTTGGCTACAAGAAAGGGGATGCTTGTAAATTTATTGTAAGTTTACAGTTAAATAGATTTTTTATATCAATCAGCAGAATAAAGTAAATTAGGCTATAGTAGTTAAATAGATTATTTATCAATGTTGTGATGTGATTATAAATTAGGGACGTCGCTTTAAATTATCAACACGAAAGGTAAATTTGATGCCATGCTTCATATTTATGACTTTGATAGCTGTTTATGCACTTTTACAGATTTTAAATTATTACAGTGTGAAAGGTGACTGACGATCGATTGTATGGTACTTATTCATTACTTGTATCTATTTACAAGTACACATTACGAGTTTACATTTTAAAAAGTTAAACATTTAGGTCCTGTGTACACATTGGTGTGCCGGTAAAATAGCCCTTGACAGTTGGAATTTATTACAAGATGAGAGCGGGCCAATTTTATTTCCTCCATAGAAAACTATAGCGTATGCCTACCTCCATAAGCCCAGTCGGAATAGAAAGTTAGGACGTTAAAGCCTATTTCATTTCAATATAAAAAAACTATATCTAATTTGACTCTGGTTTAATAAGGCAACGTTTAAGGGTGACAGTGAAAAATTAGATGTTGATGAACATATTGTTAGCCGCAAGTCCAACTCTCTGCTTTTAAGCTCGTAAATGGAGTAGCCTAACAATCCAACATTTTGTTCAATCATGCATTTGTACCACCTGGATCAAGTCACATTGAAGTGGGTAAGACGCTGGCTCGCTATCCTGTTGGTCGGGTGTTTGGTCCCTGCATTGGCCGAGAAAGTTCATCCAGGTTTTCCTGCGTGGTTTCCCCTTTTCAGTGATGCAGGATGGAGGGCGTGACAAGGACAGTGACGAAAAACCGAGGTCCCGTGTACACATTGGCGTGCACGTAAAAGATCCCTTGGCAGTTGGAATTCGATATATAAATTTCCCTCATAGCACATTGTATGGTGCAAGCCCGTCTTCATTAGCACAGTATAGGAGTAGAACTGAAGGGCGTCAAACCCCATTTTATTTGCATTTACACTTACAAAACCCTGTTAATTGCATTGTCCATGATTTATTGTTTAACTTTAGCAATCTGCTCCTGATAGAGATAATTTTGTGGTAAATATTGAGACACGAACTCTACATGAAAAGGTTGAAGGCGCAGATGATGAAAGGTTTATTGTGGCTTGTAACTATATGAGATATGCTGATGTTGTACTACAATACGATATCGTCAGCCAGTAAGTAGCTAACAGATAACTAATGTATGATTGTCTCCCAAAGTGACGATTTCCTGGCGCATTGCTAAATTTTGTGAGGTTTTTTTTTTTCAACCAAATGCATTTTAGTATTATTTGGAATGGTATTTTAATGAAAGCTGACCTCGGTCAGTTATCCGACTTTTCTTCTTTCCATTAAACCTCATATTCTCGAAGCAGTGACTTCAAGCATTATACGTTCATTAAAGATACATTATAGGAGATTAGTTAACGAGTTGGCAGTTTTGGCTATAATTAGTAAAAACTAGCTAATGTAAAGACAATTTGCAGAAAATTCCAGTCAAATTAATTCACTGAACTGAAAACTATACGAATGAACGTTCCGCTTAGCCTCGGTTATCATGTCGGTAAGACAAAAATAATAGTCTTGGTTATCCACTTAATCGGTTAATCACGAAGGAAAATTTTGAAGCAAATCGAACTACAATCCAACAAATATTGCAGGCTATACCTGACATCGAGGGTTGATTATGGATAAGTTAATTAATGTCTAATTTTGCTCTTGCATAATGTATGTTTAACGGTGCATTTACTGTGGTACAGATATTACTAATTTGATACGATTTGTCCCGAATCACAAAGAACCTTAAGTTTTGTCTTGCATCAGTTTTCAGTTTCCCTTAAATGGGTAAATATCCATGCGCTCAAAAAGATTTTTGTCTAGATGTGTAGCATTTCATGCACGAATATACACCGCCGAAGTTAAGATTATATTATTTTTATGCATGTTAGTTTTATGCATAAGTTAGTTTTGACCATATCATTGATTTCTAGCCATGCCAATTAAACATTTTTTTTTAGATATAAACCCCCATTAATGCAGCTGTACAACAAAGCGAAGAAAGCTAAATCTGTATTCACAGTTTATTTAACCAACATCAGAGGAACTCCTCTAAGAGGAGCCGTGGCAGAAAAGAGAATTGTCAAGATGAGAGCTAGAATGACCCGTAAGTAAAACGATATCTTCCGTAGTTCAATCTTCAGTTAAAATCTCATATACTCACCACGGTATCTTTGTTTTTGTGTGGTGATCACTTTTTATTCGACCAAACCCCATTCTAAACGAATCGAATGTAATGACGGGGTGGAGCCGGGAAGGGCGTGGCCGGTGGGCGTCGGCAGCAACAATGCTAGTGAAGATGGGCATACGCCATATAGTGTGCTATGAGAGAAATTGTGACCGGACAGAAGCGCATACGCCAACTACCCACCGTAGTCAAACTATTAATGGTTTTACGTACATGCCTTAGTTTTTTTCTTCCACCCGAACGTCTAGAAGCTGTACCTGGAAGGATGATATTGGTGTATTTTTATTGCAGCTGCCAAACCTGCTAAAGGTTCCACAACTAAAGAGGTTGGATTTCAGCCAGTACAATGTGTGGCCGAACCAGATAAAGGCGGTAGACAATTAGTGATATTGTCGGATGGGTATTACGTTTAATCCTACTTGCATGAAAATGGTATCAAATTGTTCAGAAAACAGATCTTTCTAATGGCCCGAAGCACGAGCTGGACAACAAAATCCAGGCATATGGTTTGGACCTTGACATTTGAAACCACGCCCTTGAAAAGGGGGCAGATTCTATTTGGCCAATTGCCCCACCTATAAATTACGAACACACAAAAAAATCAAAGTGAGATCTCCATGGGAACAGATTTGATGGATATGGATTGGGTCTATTTCTACTTCAAATTTATAGAAATAAAATAAAACCAAATACGAACAATCCAAACCATTAGTCAAAATTCGAAGTCCTAAATGGTCGAGGCAAAATAGTGTAAACTATGTATGATAAAATTGTTAAAGGGTAAAAATATGTTAATCGAATCATGTTATAGCGATATGTATGAATGTCTGAATGGTAAAAAAAAACCTATTATCACTGGTTAGATATCCTAGAAGAGAATGGGTTTGGTAATGTCGGTAATGAACATCAATTTATAAACGAATTAACACAACGTCTTAAGATTGTAACATTCAACGTGTACAAATCGTCATGCAACTTTATCAGTGTCTACAAAACAATCAGGAACTATAATCTTATCTTTATAAAAATGTAATACATTATGTGTTGCGATCCATTTGGGGCATTGTCTTAGTCCCAAATATTAGCGATTTACATGTAGCTCCTATAACTAGTATGTCTATCCTCCATCAACTTATAAAATTATTGAATCTGTTATATACATAATGTGAATGCTTATGTTTACGGCATTAAAGCAATTACAATACCCTTTACAGATAGCCGCTTTACAATAAATAGGTAGTCATGTTACACGGGGTTCGATATAATTTGTCCGGTTCCGTAGTTTATCCCTCACTGAACATGTTTATATTTCCAGGTGTGGGACAGGATTTCCTTGGAATCAAAAGCAAGGTTTTTCAATGAATGGTCTTATTGGAGATAGTCCAAAGTTTCGACTTTTTAAGCTGGACAAACGACAAGGAATTAAAATCAGTTGTGATTTTGTGGTTTGTACTGTACCATGTAATCAGGTGAGACAAGTATTATGTATTTATATCAAAATATTGAGAAATATACAATTGCAAATATTAAAAAAACAAGTAACTGATACTATGAATTAACTTTATAATTGTCCCTATCCCGCCATTATCTGGCATTGGATATTTTAGAAGCTTATGAAGTATTATTTTAAAAAGAGAAGTGCATGGTCAACGACTGTGGCTATGGCAGTGCATGGTCAACGACTGTGGCTATGGCAGTGCATGGTCAACGACTGTGGCTATGGCAGTGCATGGTCAACGACTGTGGCTATGGCAGTGCATGGTCAACGACTGTGGCTATGGCAGTGCATGGTCAACGACTGTGGCTATGGCAGTGCATGGGCAACGACTGTGGCTATGGCAGTGCATGGGCAACGACTGTGGCTATGGCAGTGCACGGTCAACGACTGTGGCTATGGCAGTGCACGGTCAAGACTGTGGCAATGGCAGTGCACGGTCAAGACTGTGGCAATGGCAGTGCACGGTCAAGACTGTGGCAATGGCAGTGCATGGTCAACGACTGTGGCAATGGTCAACGACTGTGGCAATGGCAGTGCATGGTCAACGACTGTGGCAATGGCAGTGCATGGTCAACGACTGTGGCAATGGCAGTGCATGGTCAACGACTGTGGCAATGGCAGTGCATGGTCAAACAGTCATTGAATGTAATAACAGTATATTCTAAACTTCAGAATTCATGTGCTGCTGCAAGGAAACTCGTAAAAAAGGGCAAAAGAAGCATTAGGAACCATGACGAGGTGCCTACATATCTCCGTGGAACTCTAGATTTACAAATTTCTCCTGGTAAGTATCTTTCTTCGCAATGGGGATAACTGTTTTTATATATATCTCAGTGAAGGACTAACAACTCTTGCATACAATCTAATTTTGATATTGCGTGTTACGGTACAATTCAGCCAATCTAAGATAAAATCTCCAAAGCACTAATGTCTCTTTAACTGTTAATGCTGGGCTTTATTCTTTGGGGCCAGAAACGAATTGTGATTGTTTTGAATACCCGACTGTTCGGTATATTAAGCTGCAACAGAAGTTATTGCTCAAATGGGATTGTTGGGGGTTATGTTATACTTATTCATTTCTGAAGACACATTTCAGGTCAAATAATTGCAATACAAAAGTGACCTGTTGTGTTTCTCGCAGATTTTAATCATTTATTATTATTTTTGTAGGAAATAAAAGTACATCTTCAGAAAAGGATCAATCCGATGAGCCTATTGCTTTAAAAAAGTCAAATGTACTTTACGTGGAATCACCCATTAAAGAAAAGTCAACGTTGTATTATGATTCCCATAAAGCAACATTTTTTTCCGCCATCTTTATTGCCTCAAGCATTGTTCTGGTGTCAACAATATTTCTGACGACATTTATTTTGTCTAAAATCCACCAGACTCATAACCTGATACTCAAGTGTAAAATGGCGTCTTAATAAAATTGGTATTTAACCTAATGTTTGTTTTTTTGTATGAAAATTACTTCTTACGCTGATACCATACCTGTCTTGTTTTAAAGCTTTTCTGAATCCTTACTGTTCAACTCTATCCAAGAGAACATGGCCAAAGATAGAAGTAAAACTCTATCCAAGAGAACATGGCCCAAATTAATACCGCAGGATTGGGGATAATTCAAACGGTATTAAGCCATTTAAGTGTAGTGACAAGTGTCGTGCAGGAAGTAGGGTATAATTTATTCAATACCACTTTATATTTGAAGAGTTTAAATAAAAGGGTTATAAAGTTTTCCTGATGAACAATCAGTTGCCAGACAAGATACGACCACATTTTGCAAGAGATGGAAAGAGAACAAGCTAAAAAAAAAAGCGATTGTTCGTTCAGGGGGTATAATCCACGAAGTTACCGTCTGATAATACCATGTGCAAATGACGAAAGTAGCTGAGATCTCTAGGTTATAAACATAAATTTCAAGTTTCATCAAAAGATGACAATCATATTCGTACGGGTTTGATAACAGCTAAGGGGGCAGAACACGAAATAATTTCGGGTTTACATAGTGCGGTACAGTCTTCTTCGAGAAGCAAAGAAACAGCTTACCATTTATGGACACCCACTCCCCCTCAAAAGATTTTGGAATTTTTGACGTTGCAAACACGTTTTCGTGCGAACAAAGCCATGTCAAAGCGGTCTAATAAAGGTGGCCGACTCGAATTCCACTCAAACGTTTAGTCCACGAAGACGAGACCGTCGTGAGGAAATTGAACTGTGGCAAACGCGTTTTCCTGCTATTCCAGCCTATGAATACAGCAACTTCAATTTGTTCCTACATAGCCTCCCTGGTTGACTCGAATTCCGAACAACCAATCAATTGTCGCATATGCATATATATGCGTTTTCTGCTATTCTAGCCCTTGTAAGCGACTCTAAGTGTCCAATGGATTTGTAACCGAAATCCCACTCTGATTTCCAACCAGACTGTTGCAAATGCATTCACAAATAATACTCGATGCCCGAAAAATTTCGCACAAAGCAGAGTGGCTCCAGACAATTTCTTTTAATTCAAATTAGTGTTATATTGGGGCTCGGTGACAGTCAGAGGACAAAATGCCCGAAAAGATTCGAGTTTACAGACAGCGCCGACAGAGGTGAAGAAGCGGAACTGACCGTGTATGGGGCCCCCCAAGAAAATTTTGGAATATTAAACGGCCGCTAACTTAGTGTTTTATAGATTTCACTTTACCCGCCTGCCCGAAAGTTAGGGGGGCAGCCCCCCGCTCGTACGCCTATGACAATTATTATTGTGACATCTAGAGGGTCCACAACCTTAGTATGACATACTTTTACATTATTTGTGTACAAGGAACAGCCACTTTGTCTCAGTCAGATTTTTACGAAATTCAAACTAAACCTTAACTGATGTGTAATGATGATATAAACGATTAAATACAAATTATTGGCTTTTATCAGGTCCACAGACTAAATATGCGATTTTTCGAACAATTTGGTTTTCACGAATTTCAAACCCAACCATTATTTGGGTGTAACGATGATATATTTAAACGTTTTTAAAAAAAAAAAAATTGACCTCCCTCCCCCGAGGGACCACAATCTAAAACGTGACTTTTCTTACAATCAAGGGCCATAATTCAGGAAGTTATGATCCGATATGTGCGAATGCCGAAAGGAACCAAGATTTGTGAGTTGTAAACATGTATTTCAAGTTTCATCAAAATCAGAGGGAAATTGTGACCCGTTAACTGTCCACGTGCAAAAACGTGATTTAAAGCCCCAATAACACTCTTGTTGTAACTGAATAATATGTCCCAATATTCATTCTGGACGACAATATACTACCACTATTCAATGTGTGCGTATAAAAATTGTAGCCTGTTGAGTGTCCATAAACCAATTGCGGACAGGCGGACGGATGTCCGGACGTACGGCCAGACAGGAGCGACAACATAATACATAAAAAAAACAACAATCTAAATTACAATTGTTAAAACTAAAATACTCATTTATTGTACAATAAATTTAAAAACTTCCTTATCATTACTTATGATTCATATATTCAAAAATAGATGAAATATTGATACATATCTAATAATTAATTTTTGAACTATGATGAGAAATCAAACATTTTAAAAAAGAATTATTAGTTATTGTTTTACATAATTTAATCTTTGTACAATATTTTCATATAACTTGCATCATCCATTATTAAAAAGTAAAAGATTTCAGCTATACATAAAAGACTGAACATATCCTGATATCAGAGTCCCTTGTGCTTGCAAAAAGAAAAAGGAAACTAAAATCAGTATTTACACTACAATTTGGTACTTTGAAATATTGAAGTGGGAGTATATCCAGTCAAGTAAAAAAATAAGACCAAACGTCAGCTGAGCCATTCGGGCAGTGGTCTATAAAAAATGTCAATTGGTAATCTTTCCCTGGTTTGAACATAAATTTAACTTTTATTTGAAGCAAATCATATGATATCTTTTGCTCGAGTGTTCACACTTTTCCACACAGTAAGGACAACAACTTTGCAAGTAATGAACAGAAATAGTTGAAATTCAATAATATTCTGCACTTCACTAATCTGATGAACAATGCATGTAAATTTCAACCAGATCGAATGAAATTAAGAATGCTCACTGATATAAAGATCATCTATATTTGTAAAAGATTGAATGACAAAAAATGTAGTTTGTAGTGTGAGCTACACAAAAGAGAGAGAGAGAAATGGGGTTTAACGTCCACTCGACACAAACTAGGTCATTTCGGGACTAACATATGGTTTAATTTTATTTCAATAATTCGCTTGCGCGTAGGGGTCTTTAGCAGTGGGAGGAAACCGGAGTACCCGGAGAAAACCCACGAGGTTGGACAGGCGACCCTACTCCTTGCCACGTACAACCGGGGATTCGAAACCACGCCAGCTGACTCAATGGCAGGCCGTATGATTCAGCGCGCACACGCTAACCATTTGGCCACCCAACCCCCCGAGCTACACAAAAAGGCAAGCTATAATTCAATGCAGGCTTATAACAAATGAATATAATTTTCTTTTAGATACCCTACTTTCATCACGGACAAATATTTGATAAGTAATATATATTTTTTTTTTTAATCAACTTAAAGAGGTACCATTTATCTTTTATTTTCTGATTAAATTAACAATGATTATTGCTTTTACAACGGACCAGTGCAATGCCACAAAACACAGCAAGTTTAATTGATAAATGAAATGTGAAACAATATATTGCCATACTCCCACTTCAAGATTACCAAGTTAACTGCCTGTAGTTCAGACAGCCATTATTTATAAGCACATTAAAATTATCTACAGCAATTTAAATTATAAACAATTCAAAATGTCACCTTAAAAGAAATTCAAAATCCAATGTTTGTATATTAATTTAGTATTTTTCACAATCAACAACATAGCACTACCAGTAACTTACAAAGGCAAATAATAAGATATTAAAACAAATTTATAAAATATATAGAATAGAAATGTTTGGGGCATTCTAGCACTTACAACACCAAATGGGTCATTTTGTGCCAAACATTTAGTATTGTATTCCTTAAACAACATAACAACAGTTTTAAATAAAGTAATCCTAAATTCCATAATAGGACTTGTTAGGACAGACCACTTCAATTACAAAATACAATAGGAAACTTATTTAGTATTAGTATTAATAAAGCTATGTACATTTTGACAGTTTACAATCTTGTATGCCATGATTCCACTGAAAAGAAACATGGACTAACATTCCAAAACTATTACATGTATAACTACATACACAACAAGAAATAAGACTTTAGTTCTTTCCTCATTAAGCTAGGTTCACTTCAAGTACATAGAACTTTTCAAATATAAATGCAATAAATTCGTACACAAAATATTAATTTCTACAATTACAATTTACATGGTAATATACAATTCTACACAAATGTCTGAATGTTCAATTCGATACACTAATATAATTTATCCACAATATATCAGAATTTATATATTTTCTTAATAAATTATATCAATTTATTTTCTTACGAAAAGGATGGCAGTGCTAACAAGCCAGACTTACTGTATGTCAATTTGCATGGAAACAGATGACTTTCATTGATTACTTGTTTATTTCTTTGTAAAGCTTTGAGCAATCAAATCGCTTATATCTCTACTTAACATGGCCAAAAAAATTCTATTTGTCATTTAATGATGCAATGAAACTATACACCAAGTTTTATTAATCTAACTTAATTAAAAGCAAATTTATCCTGTCCCAACCCATCAACAAATTAAATTCTTTATCTCTTCTTAGTGTAAATAGGAAATTGCTTATCATCGATCACATTCACCTAATAAGCATATCTACATTCTACCACAATGAGAAGCAGATATACTTGTCAACAAATAGTTTTATTTTAACGGCGAGGTCGTCTTCTTGAAGATGCTCTGGCAACAACCCGTGATTTGGCAATTGAACTTGGAGTAAATGGATTATTACTTGGGGTACTTGGAGTGCCAAAAGAGCCTGAGGGTGCTGGTCCTTGAGTAGTTGGACTACCTGAAACAAATAGTTTAAAAGTTTGTTGTTAATCCATCCTTAGATTTACTCTACCCAGGACGTTCTTCAATTTTTTTTTGTTGTATCCAGGCATGACCTATAATTTTTATATTCCATATTACTAAATAATATTTTCAATCTTGTCTTGCTAATGAGAAATATAAAATTTGTTGCTAATGAGAAATATAATATTCGTTGTGTCTTAAATTTCAAAATATCTTACCGAAGTTAAAAGATGGTGTACTTCCAGGAGCAGCAAAGTTAAAACCTGCATTTTGATTAGTTGAAGATTGACCAAAAGTTGGAGTTGGGTTGGAGGGTTTAGCTGGAGTTGTTTGAAACTGAAATGCACCTGTTGAAGGAGTGTTGGATGCCTGTCCAAATTGGAAGCCAGAGTTGGTAGAACTAGACTGTCCAAATGCGGGCGGATTTTGACTCTGTGTTCCAAATACTGAACCACTTTGACCAAAACCAGATCCAGATTGTGTAGCAGACTGTGTTTGGTTTCCAAAAGATGCTGTTCCAAAAACTGATGCTGTGCTATTTGACGCTTGGGTTCCAAATGGCGTACCTGAAGGTGCTCCAGAGGAGGTACCAAATACATTTGACTGTGTTGCAGATTTACTTCCAAATGTGGATTGACCAGTATTAGGCTGGGCAACACCAAAAGACGGTTGAGGTGTTGTGGTACTAAAACCACCAACAGGACCAGACTGTGAAGTACCAAAGGCAAAGGGTTTTGCTGGAGCAGTTGTTGATCCAAATGCTGCTGAACTTGGTCCTGAAGCCCCACTTGCGACTCCAAATGAAAAACTGGGTGCATTTTGTGTTGCACTAGTTGTCTTTGGATTACTCTGACCAAAATTTAAACTTGTAGCAGCTGATGTTTGTCCAAATGCTGTTGGTGCAGGATTTGATGCAGTTGCCATTCCAAACTGAAAACTATTTACAGCTGATCCTTGTATCCCTTGACTTGGACCAAATACGGTATTACTTGTTGCTTTTGTGCCAGATGAAGATGATGCAGAAGTTCCAAATATCGATCCTCCTGTATTTGATGTAGTTGGAGCTGCACTAAAATTAAAAGTAGGTTTTGGTAAACCGCCAGATGTACTGGTAATTGTCTGATTCTGACTTAGTGAATAGGCAGGTGGATCAGTTTTAGGGGGTTCAGTGGCTGAAATCCCTGCCAAAGATGACAAGGCCGATAAAGCTGTTGCTCCACCAAATCCAAATCCCCCTGCTGATGTACTTGGAGTTGCGCTGAAATTAAATGTTGGTTTAGGTAAACCACCAGATGAGTTGCCAATTGTCAAATTCTGATGTTGTGAATACGCTGGTGGGTCAGTTTTAGGTGTTTCAGCTGCTGAAATTCCAGCCAGAGATGACAGTGCTGAAAAGGCTGTGGCGCCACCAAATCCAAATCCCCCTGCTGATGAAACAGTAGTACCTTGACCAAAACTAAGACCTGTCTGCTGCCCAGCAACAGGTTGAACAGGCTGTGTCACACCCAGTTGAAAACTAGGCTGTGTTACTTGTGGCTGTATCGGTGGAGCCTTTACATTACTGCCATCAGTCAAACCAAATGTAAAACTACTCGGAGTACTAGTGTTGTTGGAATTAGTAGTTGAAGCTGGGTTCAAAGCTGCTTGAGGCACAAGACCAAATCCTGATGACATTGAAGTAGGTTGAGTTGTTGCCATTTGCCCAAAAGTAAAACCACCCTTTGCTGGATTTGCATCTGCTGCAGGTTTAGTAGATACTAAAGAATTACTAGTAGTTGTAGCACCACCTAAATTGAAAGACACATTTTGTGACACTGGTGCACCAACTGTTGAGGTATTCAATTTTGGGCCTGAGGCTAAAGATGCACCAAACACGGATGCAGTTGGAACACTTTCAAGTGAAGGACCGGGTTTTGATATGCCTGTGCCACCAAGAGATGAACCTTGGGATAAAGTTGAAACCGAGTTATTGGTACTACTTGTGGTTAATGGTACACTAAAGACTGGTTTGAAATTTGTACTGAGACCTGAAGAAATGGTAGATGAATTAGAGGATGCAGTAGTGGCAGCTACAGATGAAGCTATTACACTGGATACTGTTGTTGTAGGGTTTGGTGCAGGTGTTGATGTAGGGGCTTTTATTTCTGTAGCTATGGGTGTACCTAAATTAAAAGGTGTTGACATTGAGGTAGGCTTTGATGTTTGTATGGCAGGTTTGGGTTGTCCAGCAGATTGGAAAGATAATGCAGATGACGTTGTAATGACACCAGTTGATGATGGTATTGTTGTAGTACTGGATGCCACTTCTGTTTCAGATATAACCGGTTTTTCTTCTGAAAAAAAAAAACGAAAGTTGCTCTGTGATCCTCTCTAATCATATAAAATTAAAGTAGATTTGACCACCATTGCATAATTTGTCCATTTATATTATACGCCAGAGGAAACTCTTAAGCAAAATCACATCTTTTTTCAATAAAAATGTTGCCTTTCTTTGATAAGCTATAAACTAGAATTTTCATTAAAATGATTCTTGGAATACTAATATGATTTTTATTTAAAAAATAGGTTGCCAGGCAACGAAACATACGCCCACACAGCAGCCAAATCGTCCGGGCAGTCAACAAGAGTTGTCGCATATTAAGGAATTATCAGAAAATCATTAGAATTTGTTTGGTTTTTATAATCAACATTTTTTTTCAAATCAGATAATAATTGTGACCTCCAGAAGGACCACAAGCTAAACAGGGTGATTTTTCGTACAATCAGGTGACATAATTCTAGTCCGATCTTCACGTAATTCACACTCTCTCTTCATTACCATGTAACGGTGATATAGTCAAACATTTTTTTAAATCGGATAATAATTTTGACCTCCAGAGGGATCAAAAGCTAAAAAGGGAGATTTTTTGGACAATCAGGGGCCATAATTCAGGAAGTTACGATCCGATGGGCGCAAATATCGAAAGGAACCAAGATCTTTGGGTTATAAACATACATGTCAAGATTCATCAAAATCGGTTCAAAATTCTGACCTCTATAAGGTCCACAACCTTTATATAACATATTTTTACACTATTCGCATACAAACAGCGGCCATTTTGTCCGTCAACATTGGTCCAACTTTCACGAAATTCGAACTCAACCTTCATAACCATGGAACGGTGATATAATCAAACATTTTTTTAAATCCGATAACAATTTTGACCTCCAGAGGGACCACAAGCTAAAAAGGGCAATTTTTCGAAAACAATCAGGGGCCATAATTCAGGAACTTTCGATCAGATGAGCGCAAATATCTCAAGGAGCCAAGATCTTTGGGTTATAAACATACATGTCAAGTTTCATCAAAATCGGTTCAAAATTCTGACCTCTATAAGGTCCACAACCTTGATATAACATATTTTCACACTATTCGCATAAAAACGGAGGCCATTTTGTCCGTCAATTTTGGTCCGATTTCCACGAAATTTGAACACAACCTTCATAACTATGGAGCGGTGATATAATCAAACGGTTTTTTAAATCGGATAACAATTTTGACCTCCAGAGGGACCACAAGCTAAAAAGGGTGATTTTTCAGACAATCAAGGGCCATAATTCAGGAAGTTACGATCCGATTGGCGCAAATATCGAAAGGAACCAAGATCTTTGGGTTATAAACATACATGTCAAGTTTCATCAAAATCGGTTCAAAATTCTGACCTCTATAAGGTCCACAACCATGATATAACATATTTTCACACTATTCGCATAAAAACGGAGGCCATTTTGTCCGTCAATTTTGGTCCGATTTCCACGAAATTTGAACACAACCTTCATAACTATGGAACGGTGATATAATCAAACGGTTTTTTAAATCGGATAACAATTTTGACCTCCAGAGGGACCACAAGCTAAAAAGGGTGATTTTTCAGACAATCAAGGGCCATAATTCAGGAAGTTACGATCCGATTGGCGCAAATATCGAAAGGAACCAAGATCTTTGGGTTATAAACATTCATTTCAAGTTTCATCCAAATCGGTTCAAAATTGTGACCTCTACACTGTTCACAAGCTAAAAGATAGGCTGGCACTGCCAGGCAGGATACGCCCACATTTTCGAGAGATGGACAGAGAACAAGCAATACCGAAAGTGATTTTTCCTACATCTTTAAGTCCTGTATTTCATACTGTATTGGGAGCAGCCATTTAGTTGGTCAGTTCCAGTCTGATATTAATGAAACTCGAAACCGACAATGATTATGGTGTGACGGTACACAACCTAGAAATGCGACTTTTCATCAAAATCGGATAAGAATTGTGACCTGTAGCGAGTCCACAACCATGATATACCATATTTTTACACTATTCGCCTACAAACGGCGACCATTTCGTCCGGCAATTTTGGTACGATTTTCACGAAATTAGAACTCAACCTTCCTCATCAAAATCGAATTAAAATTGTGACCTATACAGGGTCCACAACCATGATATATCATTTTTATAACAGTATTCGCGTACAAACGGCGGCCATTTTGTCTGTCAATTTTGGTCCGATTTTCCCGAAATTCAAACTCAGCCTTCCTTACAGTGTAACAGTGATATAATCAAACGTTTTTTTAAATTGGATAATAATTGTGACCTCCAGAGGGACCACAAGCTAAAGAAAGGGGGATTTTGCGTATAACCAGGGGCCATAATTCAGGAAGTTACGATCCGATATGCGCAAATATTGAAAAGAACCAAGATCTTTGGGTTATAACGATGAATTTCAAGTTTCATCAAAATCGAATTAAAATTGTGACCTTTACAGGGTCCACAACCTTGATATACCATTTTTTAACAGTATTCGCGTACAAACGGCGGCAATTTTGTATGGCAATTTTGGTCTGATTTTCCCGAAATTCGAAGTCAACCTTCCTTACGGTGTAACGGTAATATAATCAAACGTTTTTTTTAAATCGGATAATAATTGTGACCTCCAAGCTAAAAAAAAGGCCCTTTTGAGTATAATCAGGGGCCATAATTCAGGAAGTTACGATCCGATATGCGCAAATATCGAAAGGAAGCAAGATCTTTGGGTTATAACCATGAATTTCAAATTTCATTAAAATCGAATCAAAATTGTGACCTCCACAGGGTCCACAACCTTGATATACCATTTTTTAACAGTATTCGCGTACAAACGGCGGCCATTTTGTATGGCAATTTTCGTCCGATTTTCCCGAAATTCGAACTCAACCTTCCTTAGGGTGTGACGGTAATATAATCAAACGTTTTTTTAAATCGAATAATAATTGTGACCTCTAAGCTAAAAAAGATAGGCTGGCACTGCCAGGCAGGATACGCCCACATTTTCGAGAGATGGATAGAGAACAAACAATACGGAAAGGGATTTTTCCTACATCATTAAGTCCTGTATTTCATACTGTATTGGGAGCAGCCATTTTGTTGGTCAGTTCCAGTCTGATATTCATGAAATTCGAAGTCGACAATGATTATGGTGTGACGGTACACAACCTAGAAATGTGACTTTTCGTCAAAATCGGATAAGAATTGTGACCTGTACAGAGTCAACAACCATGATATACCATATCTTTACACTATTCGCGTACAAACGGCGACCATTTCGTCCGGCAATTTTGGTACCATTTTCACGAAATTCAAATAATTCAGGAAGTTACGATCCGATATGCGCAAATACCGAAAGGAACCAAGATCTTTGGGTTATAACCATGCATTTCAAGTTTCATCAAAATCGAATTAAAATTGTGACCTTTACAGGTTCCACAACCTTGATATACCATTTTTTAACAGTATTCACGTACAAACGGTGGCCATTTTGTATGGCAATTTTGGTCTGATTTTCCCGAAATTCGAACTCAAGCTTCCTTACGGTGTAACGGTAATATAATCAATCGTTTTTTTAAATCGGATAATAATTGTGACCTCCAAGCTAAAAAAAAAGGCGATTTTGCGTATAATCAGGGGCCATAATTCAGGAAGTTACGATCCGATATGCGCAAATATCGAAAAGAAGCAAGATCTTTGGGTTATAACCTTGAATTTCAAGTTTCATCACAATCGAATCAAAATTGTGACCTCCACAGGGTCCATAACCTTGATATACCATTTTTTAACAGTATTCGCGTACAAACGGCGGCCATTTTGTATGGCAATTTTCGTCCGATTTTCCCGAAATTCGAACTCAACCTTCCTTAGGGTGTAACGGTGATATAATCAAACGTTTTTTTAAATCGAATAATAATTGTGACCTCCAAGCTAAAAAAAAGGCGATTTTGCGTATAATCAGGGGCCATAATTCAGGAAGTTACGATCCGATATGCGCAAATATCGAAAGGAAGCAAGATCTTTGGGTTATAACCATGAATTTCAAGTTTCATCAAAATCGAATCAAAATTGTGACCTCCACAGGGTCCACAACCTTGATATACCATTTTTTAACAGTATTCGCGTACTAACGGCGGCCATTTTGTATGGCAATTTTCGTCCGATTTTCCCGAAATTCGAACTCAACCTTCCTTAGGGTGTAACGGTGATATAATCAAACGGTTTTTTAAATTGAATAATAATTGTGACCTCCAGAGGGACCACAAGCTAAAAAGGGTGATTTTTCGGACAATCAGGGGCCATAATTCAGGAAATTACATTCCGATAGCCGCAAATCTCGAAAGGAACCAAGATCTTTGGGTTACAAACATGCATGTCAAGTTTCATCAAAATCGGTTCAAAATTGTGACCTCTATAGGGTCCACAAGCTAAAAACGTGATTTTTCGTACAATCAGGGGCCATAATCCATGAAGTTTTGATCCAATACATGCAAATATCGAAAGGAACCGAGATCTTTTGGGGATAAACCTATATTTCAAGTTTCGTCAAAATCGGATAAGAATTGTGACCTGTAGAGAGTCCACAAACAAATTGTGGACGGACGTCCGGACGGACAGGGGCGACGACATAATACGTCCACATGAAAATGTGGGCGTATAAAAACGGTATTTTTCGTACAATCAGGGGCTATAACCCATGAAGTTACAGTCCGATACATGCCAATATCGAAAGGAACCGAGATCTTAGGGTGATAAACCTATATTTTAAGTTTCATTGAAATCGGATAAAAATTGTGACCTGTAGACTGTTCACAAACAATTGTGGACGGACGGACTGACAAACAGGGGCAACGACAATATACGTCCACATGAAAATGTGGGCATATAAAAAGGCATGTAACAGAAATATATGTGTTCTAAATGATTCCCATTTAGGATAAATCATTAACAGTACTTTAACTTAATCCCGGTTAAGGGAAAGTGCCATTCAATTATCATTTAAATCAATATGCTTCATTCTTTGAATAACCTAGATTCCTGGGATGGCCTCAATTCCTCAAAAGATGTCAATGGAGTAATAACAACACACCATATGTTCACATTACACTATCAAGATTGGGGGAACTGTAACCGTTAAAGTACTAACAAGATTTTCATACAATGGAGCATAAATAGGTCATAAGAATAAGATGCAAATGATATCTTGTAATGAGAGAGAGAGAGAGAGAAATGGGGTTTAACTCCACTCAACACAAACTAGGTCATCTTGTAATGAAGGTGAATAACTCTTGAAATTAAACAAAATGGGGATTAATATCCTACTGTTCTGCTCCTCATGGGCTAATGGAGACAGGGAAAATAACCCTTGAAGTTTTTCCTTGCAATAAGATAATTTTAGTCTGTAACTTATGACGTTTACAAGATTTCTTCCTAGAAATGGACATACATGCATGTGACCATATAAAGACTAATAAAAACTTGTGACAAGTGAAGTATATGATGCATTGTATGCCTACTACATGTACAACACCGAGTATCACAGGACATTTACATACAATTTGTGGCATTCTCTCTACAATCAGCACATGTTGTGGAGATATGTCCAGATATATATTGAACAAAATGCATAATTCACCAGAACAAGTTATGACTTTTTAGAAATACCTGTACCTTTTTTATCTTTGTTTTCCTGTTCCTCTGTTATTTCTTTCAACATATCTGTTACACGTTTTTGTTCTTCTTCTCTGTCTTTTTCATAATCCTCAGCACTTGCTATAACATTAGCTAGGGGAACCTTTAATATAAAAAAGAAAAGACCAATTCAGGAAAAACACTACTACGTCATATAATAATAGAGGCATAAAGCATGAGCTTTGTTACTATAAAAATTTTTTTTATATTGACAACCTGGTTGAACATGCATATGTTTTGGACCAATTTTGGAAATTTTGGAATTGAATTAAACGAAGAGAATAAAGGCAAACAGAGTCTGATTATAACATCACAACATTGTCTGAATTAAATATGGTAAAACCAAGATACAATTTTATCGAAGAATGAAATGGTTAGTTGGTTTAATTCAATGTGTAATAATTTCAAGTCAATCGGAGAGCAACATGATTTTTCAAATTGATTAAGTACTATACTGTGCATATAAAAACATATAAACTCTCTGATTTTTTGTCATAAATAGGGACTCAATTTTGCCTAAAAGAAACCTTTGACAAACAACATGTAACATCCATGGTAAAAATTTACCTTTTTAAAACTTGTATTAAGACTTGGATAAAGTGAGAGTTGTCTTTTCTTTGTGGACTGTTTTACACCATCAAATAGTAATCTTTTACTCTGTGCTGATGATAACTAAAGAAAGACAGGATTTAAAACATAACTTACAAGTTTAAGAAGCGCATACATGACTAAAAACTAAAGCTATATTTCATAAATTCAATTGCATGATATTAATGATAATAAATTTTTTCCCATCATTATTTGTGCAAAAAACATGTTTTACGGCTTGATGAAATCTTTGCAGATCAAAATGATCATGATGTCCTATTTCAGTTACCTGCATGCTGAAGTTTCAGGTTCAGTAGTAAGCCACCCAGGCACATTCAAAAAGTTGTTCACATCTTTAAATAAAGGGTCAAATTTATGTTATATTTAGGAAATAATACCAAAAGTCACAGAAACTGGATCATATTGCTGCCTTGGGAACCACTAGGGCGGATGCCAGTATACTTGGTTCCCCACTATTTAATTCATACCAACTACATTGTGTGAATGTAAAAAAAACCACAAGTGTTACTTACGGATGTGTTAGCAGTATCATTTTGACTATTATTTATACTTGTATTTTCGGATCCATTAAATAAATCATCATTACTCTTTCTTAATGTTTCTGGTACATCAAGCTGTTCACTATACAATGAAATCATAAATACCAATACTAAGTTTTACCAAAAATAATATGCATAAAATCAAAGGACTCTCACAGCACACTAACCAACACAAGAAAGAGTAGAAGAACCTAACAACAACAATCCAGTCCTATCACTAGTCATATTTGCCAGTCTTGAATTTAACATTTTGAAATAAAGTTAATTCATCGGTTTTATGCATCAAAACACTTAACAATTTTATATTGTTGCTAAAACTTCTCCGTAAAGCTAGGCTAAGACAATGCAAAAACAATTCTTAGCTTCGCTTAGCAAAGTATAAATTGGCCTTAATATATATTAACTGCAGAGTTACCTTGGTAATATAACAGTAGCTTGATTTCTTAATGAAATCATACTTGTATCTGATGGAGCTGGACTAATTTTGAGACTCTTTTCAGCTCTTGAGAAATCAGATCGAGTAGAAACATTGATACTGTGTCTTCTCTTGGGAATAGTTCTTCTGTTGTTTACCTCTATCTATATAATAGACAAGATAGAGGTGTTTAATGGTCTACAATCAAATCAACATAGAACTATTCTTTTAATAATCAATATTATGTTAGCTCTTCTCCACCAATCTATCGTTTCATGCTAATCAATGATTTTATTTGGTAGTCACAATGCAAATATCAAAGAAAGATCAGACAGATGCTTTTAAGAAATACGTACATTTGTTGCAAGTCGACTTGATCTAAGAGAGCTTTTGATGGGATCATTACGATTTTCTTTCTTAGGTCTTTTGGCTACAGAACCCTCAACATCACCTTCATCAAATGATTCTCGACTTGGAGCTGCTGGTCGCTTAACACCGACACTTTCAATAGGCATTAAGGTGTACCCTGATTCTGAGAGATCTGGAAGATGATCTGGCATTGCAGGAAGAGAAGATGAGGATGCTGTTGATTGAGTACTTTCCTGACGCCTGATAAATATATTGAAATAAGAAAATGTCTCAGATAGATGTATATATTGCAATGGACAAAGGTTAATTCCAGTGCTGAATTTTTAAATTTAAAAATAACTAAACAACTTATCATGACAAACCATAAACCTGTAATCTGGATGGGAGAAAAAACAGTCAGGCCTGTATAGTACAACCTTGCCATTACATTCATAATGAATTGTGGGAAAGTGTACATGGGTATGACGTTGGGTTGTTTGGGATAAAATTGTCTAATATTATCAAAACAAACACGACTTGTTAGTATTTTATTGTTTATTATTACTTACTATTGTCTCCATAGATTTGTCTTTTGGCTTTGTGTGGTGCAGTTCTCCATTACATATTACTTACTAGACAGCCTTCAGTTAATTTAACTTATCATAATCTAATACATTATCAGTAAAACAGTAGAAGTAAGTAAGCAAAAGACATTTATTACCTTCTCTTTGACTGTTGTGTAGACTCAATATCTTCCATGATTGCATCTTCATTTTGGACATAGGATCTTTTTCTAAAATAAAAGTTTATGGATAATAAATAATAAGTCAAACCATGTCTTGGTACTTTTGAAATGACACATTTACAGCTGTGGGGTGATATTTAAAACATCGCCATCAATGACATGACTAACATACATGTATATGATTAACAATATTTGTAAATGTGACAGACTACAGAATGATTAAAGGTAATCTAGTACTGAGGTCAGTGAGGAAGCATTCTGTATTCAGAAATCTATCTACTTAGTGCCATACCAAAAAATTAGTATACACATTCTGTAATGTGGTTTTTACTCTGTTTCACCATTTCCATTTAATCTATTTTAAGCGGAATAAATACTTCTCATGATTCTTGAAGTAAGGTATATTTACGATTTTTGCATAAAATAGTCCATTTTGGAATTAAAATGTTGTTCTCAAGCGAACGTTTATTATAAAATTATACTAAGAAGCTTATTATTGTTTTATCTCATGTGCAGTATTCATATGAATACTGATATCATAATTGGAAGTTAGGAGATTTGAATCAAAGAAAACTTAGGATTTGTATGTCTAGGCTGATAAGAGCCAGATTTCTGATATAAATATGTATGTAGTATACTATACAGGCATAATATATCACATACTCATCACAATGCATAAACTTTCTCGATAAAAGTTTCCACATGACAATACATAGTGAGATGGGGAAAAGTTATAAAAAACGCAACACATATTGATGAAATCTGAGAGGCTTCTTCATTTCACTAAGCATATCAATCAATGCAAGTAGTTGGATGATAACTTATGCTGCTATTGTTCACAAGAAGATGCAAGGTTTACATGTAATCCACTAATCTGAATAAAGCAAATAAATTTTAAACAGATCAGATTATAACTTCAACATAATCTTTCGATCATAAACAATAATTTCAATGTAATGCTCTTGCCTCATCACCAGGTCCTATAAAAATAAAACACCAAATCAACTTCATTCAACACTTTATATTTGACCTAAAGAGATTTAGCTCCTGTCTGCGATATCACCTCAGTGGAAGCTGACCTTAAATAAAGCTATTTCACACATTTAGCTCCTGGAAGCTTCATTTTACACACCTTCTTTCTCGTAATGCGGTTACAACTGCCTGAGTATCTGGAGCCTGGGAACTAGTTGATGAATTACGTTCTCTGATAGATGTTAATCTACAGGTGGGAAATCTTTGTACATCTGGAGGAGCTATTTTCACAGTGTTAGGACTATTGATACCTTGATCTCTAAAAGAATGTCTGTCTTTTCTACCTAGTCGTACAACTGGTAAAGATCCTGGTGTTGTAGTTGTAGGATGACTTGGTGCATAATGAAAAGTGTTAGATCTTTTTACTCTAGAACGACTGGTATTTGGACTTCCAAAAGGACTGTAATATAGAACAATGAAAAGATAATGGTGTGATGAAATACATCAAACATTTGCTTATAAATTCTTTAGAATTTGTCACTATCAGTGTATAATAAGCTAATTCAATTATCATTTGATTGTTCTAGTGTGATGAGAAAGGAAAAGGATAGCATCTGCCATGGATGATGACGCCTCTGATTTGAGTGCTATAACAGTTTAAAAATAGATCATGATAAATAACCATACTAAAAATATCAGCAAAATTACATTTTCTGACCGTCTAAGTTTTGAAATTGGCAAGTATGGTACCACTACTATAAACTATAATAATATAAACATAAATCTTGGCTAACAATTTTAAATGATGATGGTGTTCTAATCCATTCCATAACACGACAAGCTGAAAGTCTAGAGAATTTATTATCCTAGGCTTGGCAGGTGAATAAATGACTAATTAATAATTCATACAACATTTGAAGCTACTAAAGAGACCTGCAATCAACAGAATTAGTTCATACATAATACATCTTTTTAGAGATTCTTCTTAGTTTATTAATATATTTATTATACCTCATAGTATCATTCAAGCCTAATGCTTGTTTAACTTGTGGAATAAATGGCGATGAAAGTAAAGGTCCAGATGCATTAAAAATAGAGACATCATGTATACTTCTGTCACTTTTAAAACTTGAGTTAAAAGATGATTTATTTAAAAGATTATCATGCTGATTAGGATTTTCTGCGACAGGTCTTAATCTAGTTATTTTTAGAGACCCTCTTCTTGCCAAAGTTATTGGTCGGGGACTTGGTTTATTTTCTGATTTGATGCTGGAAAATTGTGTCTGTGATGAAAATTGATTTAAATTCACTGAGTTTTCTTTATTAAATGTTCTTGGTTCTTGTTTGAAAGATTGTAGTTTAACACTGCTTCCATCTTTCTCTGATTTCTTGCGAAATGGATTCCAATTTTTAAACATTTTGGCTTTTTTGGTGCTCTTCCTTGGTCTGTTGGGTATAACGAACGACTTGAACAGAGCGCCCCAGTCATTCCCATAATGCGCAGCACGCACTCCGTCTACCGGTACGAACCGATCATGGATTTCCAGCGTAGTTAAAAATGTGATTGTTAAGAGAACAGCAGTGTAAAAACTGATACATATCCAACTGAATAAAAACGTAAATAATATAATCAAATAAATGTAAAATTTAAACAACATTCTTTGTTAAAAAGCATTTCTAAAATAAATCGTCTGTTCATAAAAATGGCCACAGATGTACAGAAAATGGTATATACGATCATTTTAATTGGCTAAATTTCCAATAGAGAATGAATACAGAGATGTGAAAAGTATTTTATAAAATATTGTTTATAACAAAATTTCGTTTGTATTAAAGATAAATCAGTTTTAACTCAAAATAAGTAAGATTCTATTTTTGTAAATATTTTCCAATCTTGCAGCTCCGTAAATCAACACCTCTGATTGGTTCATCGGGACTTCAAACAAGTAGGCGCCTTTTTCGAAGACAGAAAAAAAGTAAACAAAACCCAAGAATTGTGCCAAATGTTAGCATCTTGTGTAAGTTACGTGACGGTCTTGATAAAGAGTAATTGACTGAGACATAATGGATACATATACAAGTAAAGTCTAAATGCGTATAATATAAAATTAACTTCATGAATGATATATTTACTGTGTTCGCACTGAGGACACTACCCACTGACTGTCTGGCAAATTTACCGTTACGTCTCTCATTAGTTAGGCTAGTTAGTAGGCTAGTCATTCATCACGAGGAGTTGAAGTTGTATTACTACACTATTAAATTTGACAAGATAGAAAGATCAAATACTGTTAAACTTTTAATTTGCTTTTCAATCAATTATTGTATTATATTTTTCTACCCTGACTTAAAGTAGGCCTATGATATAATGATTGGGGGGCTGAATGGTTAGCGTTCGCGCGTTGTATATGACACAGGCCACGATAAGGTGTAGAACTAAATGGTTTTGGGAAAATTGATTTTTCCCAAAGCTAGGACAAATCCAATGTAATTTTTGGTATGGTTATACACAAAATATAATAAAGAGATAATAAACACAACTTCATGATCAAAATAGTACAAATAAAGTATTTATTGCGAGACAAAAATAAAAATACCCCCTTTTTTGGTGTCTAAATTTGTCCCTCTTGGTGGTGTTAAAAAAGGGTAAGTATTTTGATACTGAAGACATAGATTGAAATCTACAAGTTGTTTCTTAAATTGAAGATAAAGGATGTTTCTATCCAGTAAAATCATGCTCAAGATAGAGTGTAGAAGAGTTGTCAGTTCAGACATTTCACACTGTTTTGAAACCAGATGTCCATGAAAGATCCTTGCCAATTTTGGGGGGTAAACAGGGCACAAAGACATTTTCTAACATTCTAGAATATAGATTTTGATATTATCACACTGCAAATCAACTGGGCCGGTAGTTATTAGCAAATTTGGGGCAAATATTAATTGGACATGTAACGTCTGTTACAAGCTTATATGGTCTGCAAAATATGTATTTGCACAAAAACAGAACATCAAGTTATCTTTTCCTTTACAAAATTTGAAAGATGAATTATTAATACAAGTTTTTAACCCCCAAAGAATTCGAAAAAAATTATTTAAATTTAACTGCTTTTTCATCTGAAGTTCTACACCTTTTCGTGGCTTGTGTCTTATGGACATATGTCATGACCTGCCAATTGAGTCAACTGGGGTGTTTTCAAATCTCCGGTTGTACGTTTCAAGGAATAGGGTCACCTGTCCAACCCTGTGGGTTTTTTCCAGGTACTCCGGTTTCATTCCTCTGCTAAAGACCCCTACGCGCAAGTGAATTATTAAAATAAAATTAAACCATATGTTAGTCCTGAAAATAAATGACCTAGTTTGTGTCAAGTGGACATTAAACCCCATTTCTCTCTCTCTCTCTCTCTCTCTCTCTCTTAGTCTTAAAGTACGATTAGAGAAAGGGCCAGCTTTTCTTGCAGTTGGCATTCGATATAACTTATAGGATTATAAAAGACTAGTACCGTACTAGCCTAGGCCATAACCCCACTGCCCATGCAAAATTTCTCTCATACTCATAGCACACTGTATATGGTGTATGCCTGTCTTCATTAACCCCATTTCATCTCATTGTGTATTGGCATTAATGAATAATGAATAGGCTTTTATTGTAAATTTGAGTCAAATTACTTTATTCAGAATCAGAGATAAGAACTCCACCCTCTTCATCATTTTTCAATAAGAATTTAATGCCTGTTTGTCTTAAATAACCAGTTTTAGGGGGATAAATTATGAAAGCACTAGTGCCTGGGTCATGGATTCATTTCAGCATATTTCACCACTAGTTTTAATGATATTGCATGCTATAACTTCCAACACGCAGGCGATACAGATAACAATAACAAGCATTTTCAACTTAAGCCCTCCAACAACTGAGAATTTGAGGTTTAACATGGATTTTGTTCAGTTTCCTTGAATATTCTCTGAGCATCAAATTGCTAACCTTAACAAAAATAAGGTGTTATTGATCATGCATGAGACATTCACCCTATTCTATCCATTACAGATATTAACAAGAAGCCAAGATGACTTTTGAGTTTTCTATTCCGATGAACCATGACGGTTTGTTGACCAAAACTAATGTCAATCAGTATGTTGTAGAAGAAGTTCTTCCACTGCGTCTTATACCAGGAGCTGTACAAGGTAATTTTGTTAGTTAATCAGTGATGTTCTCAGGTACCAGCACTGCCACTGTACAGATATGTGTGGTTTAATCGTCCAGAGCAAACATTAAGTAATATATTCAATATAGAATGTTATCTGTTGCTTGAGACCATTAAGCAACTTAAAAAATGTACATTTTCCAGCAAAATTTCCCTCACACTTATTAAATAAACCTGTCTTAGTTGGGGCAGAAAAGTACATTAAACCCCTTTCATATTCATGTCATCAAACAAGATTTTTAAACTATCTCATTTCAATTATTAAAGCATTTTCCATTCTTTACTGGTAATTTAAAAAATTTTGTTGCCATTGATATTTTCTGTAACACAAACAACTTAAGTACTAGGTGTAAATATTATACTAAAAAAAACTGTAAGCTGAAAATGCAACGATGCACACTTATATTGTTTGGATATTTTTTTAGATTTTAAATTTGCTGTCAGAAGTGATCAGTTTGCTATTTTAACACATTTTGATACAGCATTTAGTGTTCTTTGGTAAGTTTTATCAGTTATTTACCTCAGAATAATTCATAAAAAAACACTGATCGTTAGTTACTTGGAAACTACAATATTGCTTAAGTCCAAAATTTGTACAAATGAATTGAACATTTTGCAAAACTTGTCTAAGCAAAATGCCTGAACAAACCAGTGCTAGCTGTGAGCATTGAATAAAATCTTTAGATGGGCCTATTTTTAATCCGATTGAAACTAGACCAAGAGATTTTTTTAAAACTTATTCTGGTTTTTATTTAATTCAATGTTAGATAATCAATTAGAGAGTATTGTTTAGCATAGATAAAACAAAGAAAAATTAGATATTGTTTGAAAAATTGATCTTTATGTCTTTTTTCTCATTGTTTTTAGCTTACAGAGGGATGTAGACTGTTCAATAAAAGATGAAGTGTGGGATTTACTTATTAGAGGTATATAATAAACATCTAAAATATGTACACATAATGCATTTCTAGAGCACCAGAATCCATCATGATGTACTACCCATCAGAGCTATTACATTTTGTATAACACAAACTGTTAACAAATAGAAACATGCGGTGATGGACAAAACACACAATGAGTGAACACAGAAACAAAATTGGTGACTTCAAGAAAGTTCATTCATGGGTAGTTTTGAGACATATATGAAGTAAACTTTTGATAGATAAATTAGCTTTTCAAAATCACACACTGTTTATTGTATGCAAAAAGGAACTTTATTAAGTGAAGCTTTAGAATTTATGTTTATTGTTTGTTTTTGTTTTTTTCAGTTGGTCAGAGTGTTACCAATCAGGTATCTAATGCTCTAGAAGATCCAGACCTTACACATGATGACAGATTACAGAATTTAAACGCTCTTAAAATGACCTGTTATATGATTTGTCAGTTTATTGATGTGTTTGAAGCAGAAGATACTAAACCAGTAATACAGCTTAATGTAGGAAAGGTAAAAAAAATTCCTGTCCATCATAATCCAAAAATCATCTTTTAATCCAAAAATTTGACCCAGCAGAGTTCTGATACCACTTCAAATAATGCTGTATTCTACCCAAATACATAAGTATCGATCCACTTGAACGAGACTGACTTACTATTATTTGTCAAACACCATTCATGATTATCAAGTAGCTATATGTCATTATATGAAACATGTTAAATTGACCAACGAGTCCCGAGAAATGTGGGTAAATAATAGGCAAGCTGGAATCATACTCTCACGACATTAAGATGTTGGCAGTAATTGGTATCGTACATGAGGCTGACAGCAACTATTTCTAGAACAACTGACATTGCTTGTATCTAACAAATTTTGTATACGTCTATATTATTATTATAGGGTCGAGGTAAACAGAGAAAAGCAACTATTAGTAAATCTGGAAGAGATTGGGAGTTAGAGAAACGTAGAGGAATACAAACATTGTTAAATCTTTTACAACGTAATCTTAACAGACTGTGGGATCCACCTGTAGCGGAGGAAGAATTTATAAAGTAAGATCATAATCTTTAAAACATTCATTACATTTGTTTCAAAAATCAAAATACACATTTTTAGTTTTTCGTAAGTTTTTTGTTTTGACATAAATTTAAATGAAATCTAACAACATTAGTTTTATAAACATATAAAAACATACTTTGCAGATATCCACAGATCACTATTTAATAACATAGATGAATTCCATAGAAAGGGTGGGAATTAGTTTGCATTGTGATTTTGTCAGATGACTTTTCTTCGATCAAAAAATCATTCCCACTGATGATATTACATGATTTTTGATGTTTGATTTTAAAGTAATAGATAATGACATATTTATTTTTTTCAGCCTTGTTAGTAACTGTTGTTACCGTTTGTTAGAGAATCCTGGTATTGCTAAAACTAAAGAAACTAGAGATGTTATATCTAATCTACTCGGTGTTCTTGTTAAGAAATATAATCATGGTCTAGGTAATTTATATCTTATATTCCAACATAGGAGTTGATTTAATTTCTATCTGCTGCTGGAACATAGACAGCTCTAGCCATGTTTTGAGAAATAGAAGGGAAGGTAGTTTAATTATTTAAACCTACTTTAAAGGTACTATCCCGATTTGAACAGAGTCTGAAAAATGAAAGTTCGAGTATGTATAAAATTTAAGTGCCAAAACATAGAAGAATGGTGTATTTTACGCTGTCTCAAAATTTCAGCACAAAATTTTGAGTCGTTCGGATGTGAACGTCAAAAATGCTTACCTGGACAAGTAACCCTTTTAAGTTTTCGACTCAATTTTTTTCTTTGAGTGACCTGATAATCGATGCTCGTTTCTTTGGAGGTCCACACAGTGAATAATCCATGTACAGTACTTGATAATGAAGGGTAAATTGCCCCTACACATTATTTTTCTAAAATAAAAGCCTGGTTTTATCCAGACACTGCATAAAACAGTTTTGGACAGCGATCTCAATTTTCAGGTGAAGACTGACTGGTTAAAGTTGTTTCATTCATTCAGTATTGTATTCCGGTGGATTTTCAACTTTACAAGACCATAAAATGTGCTTGAAACAGTCATGAATGATCTTGACACCGTGTTATAACTTTGCATATCTCTCTCATAGAATTAGCATTCTAGAATATAATAATATCTAGTTTTATTTTGTATTCAGGTGCCAGTTTAAAGATAATGCAGTTATTACAACATTTTGAACATTTAGTGGTACCATTAGTTCAGACATTAGAGATATTTGTTAATCAGTATCAAGATAAAACAATTGTTAGTGAAATGATGAGGCAAGTTTAACATATAATATCTGTGGTTAGAAATTTAAATATTATTGCTGTGAAGATGTCTCAATATTGTATCTTTAAAGCTTGAACTATTGAAGCCATTAGCTGAGGCTGAATGGTCTCCTTTCGTATTTTATTAATACTTTGTTCCATTTTATTTTCATTTGCTTTTAAGCTGTCATTTTAAGGACTGATTAGGTTTACCAACAAGATTTGGGTGATATTATGTCATTGGTTGATTTTGTATCATTGACAGAATGCAAACCTCTATTGCTAATGCATTTCATTGTTTATTCTGGTATATTTCCCATGAAATATAACATCTATGCAATGATTTATTGTATTTTAGAGAAATTGGTAGAATGGATACTAGAGATGTTGTTAAAGATACAGGTGGAACCAGGGTTTTAGCTCAATTTTTAGTCGAGTTAGCTCAACAATTACCAGCTATTATGCTCCCCAGTATTAGTGTACTTGTTGGCCATTTAGATGGAGAGGTAACATTTATTATTTCATTTTTTTACTTAATCCATGGCTTTACTTTCTATTGTTTATTTTGTAAACAGATAATCACTATCACTATTGTAAACAGATAATCACCTGAGTATTGGTTAATCTTGCGTAATGAACTCTGATTTCTTTCACATTCTTTCAATATCAATTTTTTACAAAATTACAAAATTTGTAAAAAAATCATCTATATATCACCCCAAATCATCTAAATTGTAATTTTGTTCAGTTTAAAGCTGACTGTTTAATTATGATAATGAGTATTCAATTTTCAAGCATTTGATTTCCCTAACACTGTTCTAAAGAATGTTGGCCCAATATAAGTAAATAATCAATGGGTTGAGAATAAAGTATAAAGTTTTATGATTTTAGACTCCACAAGTGTAAATGTTTCCCTAATTCACAGTATAGGCCTAGAAATGGTATCCCTATCACTAAAACTGATAACCAATAGTTTCTCACTTGTATTGTTTTATAGTCTTATACATTACGAAATGGAGTACTTGGAGTGATGGGTGAGATGTTGATTAAAGTTTTAAGTCAAGAAGATTTAGAAGATAAATTAAAACCAACTAGGGAAAGTTTCCTGGATAAGTTAGAGGTACAATATATATTTCCTATTACAAATATAATTATGCATAGTTCTGGAACCAGTTTCTCAAGAATTGATACAAATTCCACAAGTGAAGACTTTATGTTTCCTGTTGGTACCTGGGTTCCATGTAATGCCATTGGAAAGTGTGTAGGCCTACTAGGATTAAAAGAATATAAATAAATAATTTTTTTTTTAACAAGAGAACATTTTGTGTGTTATTTGATATATTTTACATGATAAATCATTTGTTTTTATCAGGACCATATTCATGATGTCAATGCTTTTGTGAGAAGTCGAGTTTTGCAGATCTGGTTAAATATTGTCAATGAAAAGGTATTTGAGAATTCAGTTTTATGACAGTGTAATCATTATTTAGCCAAGGCTTTTTTGTCTTTGACAAGCATATTTTAGAATATAATACAGATACAAGTAATATATTACCTTAGAAACTCTCATGAATAGTATTTGGTTCTCATTACAGTGTACGCAGGGTATCATTTAATCTTTTCGATTTAGTATAAATTCCATTCAGATCCATTCAATATCAAATTTTCCAAAATCATTTATACAGTATATTTTGTATATATTTTAGTGTTTGCCGTTACCAAGACAAGAGAACTTAGTTAATCTAATACTGGGTAGATTACAAGATAAATCTTCATCAGTTAGAAAATATGCTATACAACTTATGATAGCTTTAATGAAGAAAAATCCATTTGCTTCTAAGGTTTGTTTATATATTCTACTATATTTACACGGGGTGGCATGAGTGGGTTTAACAGATGTAAACACCAAATGCTTATATAAATTGATCTAGGTGTCTTTGAATATTTCTACTTGACTGTGGTGTAGGATGATGGGGATAGCAAGGGACAATGTATAGTCTTTCAGGTGGGACCAAAAACAGGTCCTGTGTACACATTGATATGTGGGTATTGGAATCCTTGACATTTGGAATTTGAAATCAGAATAGGGCATAGAGCCGCTGCCAAAGCAAAATTTCTCCATTGGAACACTGAATGGCATATGGCCACCTTCATTAACCCAGTCAGAGCAGAATGGTATGACCTTAAAATCTATTTCATTTCATCAAAGATAAATGAAGAAGATATATTTGGATAGTTTCAGTAAATTAAATTATTCTGTTGATGACACGTTAAAACGCCCATTCCTTTCCTGCCCAACCTATTCATGGTGAAATGTTAATTAATTATATGTTGTAGTTGCCTGTAGAAGAATTACAAGCTAGTTATGAGAAAGAGAAAGAAAAACTGAAAGATATGACTCCCGAAGAACCAGATATTAACAGTAAATAAATTCTTAATTAACCATTAGACATGTTTTATTGCAATTCAATTAATCAAAATTGACTAATATCGAAAAACCACACCAATAGTTATCGAATTAAGTGTAAAATTACCTTTTATGTTTGTTTAGAAATTATGAATAATATTATATGCTTTTTACTGACAATGTATCTTTGCTATATTTTAGCTATAATGGTAGAATTAGAAGCATGTTGGACAGCTGTAGAGAAAAAAATACGAGCAGAATTAAAAGACAAAGAAAGTGATGATGAATCAGATGAAACAAATACAGAAGATGAAATAAATGTTGATCAGTAAGTTTATTTATGTTTTTATATCAAATTGAATAATATTGATTGTCGTGAAATGGACTGTTCAGTAAATCGAGAATTACCCCAACTGAAAGGAAATGAAATTGGGTTAATGAAGACAGGCATACGCCAGTCGGGTGTTCTTTGAGGGATGTTGAGCTTGGACAATGGTGCCTCAGCTCACTCTTGTGTTGAATTCCAACTGTCAAGGGTTCTTTTACATGCACACCAACTTGTACACCAGACCAAAGTTTTTGCACAACTTAACATTGTTCCTTGCAAGACTCCCTGTCCTAAACTACAGACATGTGAAAATCACGTCAGAAATCCAGTGTTGCTAACTGTTTGTTGAGTTTATTTGTTTCCAGTTGAAGAATCAAATTAGATTGGTTTAAGAACAGAATTTGTTGATAAACATTGAAAAAAGTTTATTTTATCCTTAAACATTGAAAAAAGTTTATTTTATCCTATCACAGAATGTTAGAAGATATTTATAAAGAACTTGTAGAAGAGAGATATTCATCATGTTATAATATGATCAAAATAGCTCATACAAAATGGCCACAAGAAGTTGTCTTCCAATACCTTGGTGAGAGTGAAGAAACGTAAGTTTACAATTCATTTATTTTATATGACAGAAATAACAATAGAAGACATGTTGCTAGGTACTGCTATATAAATAAAAGAGAAACTTTTTTTTTTTTAGATAAAAACGCAAATTTGGGTTAATATGCACACATTCTATTGTGCGTGAAATGCTGTCAAAAGCATAATAGATGAATTTGACTTACATAACTTACTGCCACAAATTTGACAATGTAGCTTTTTGTAAGGACAATCATTTTTACAGTGAGAAAGATATTGAAGACGATGAAGAAATGAATGAAGAGAAAGGTGAAAATAAAACCACTGTGTTAGATGGTATCATTAATTGTCTTAAAGATATTTATTTGGGTAAGACATTTCTTTAATTTAAAAAGGCCTGGGTCATTTTTCACATAGTAAATCTAAATCAGACATTTTACTATCAAACTCTATTTAACTAAGTGTGCATAACTTTTATATCAACTTTGTGAAACACGTCCCAATAACTGTATTTAGGTTGGATGAATTTGATTTAAAATGTGTATTTTTTTTTAAAATTGTAGTACAGAAGAGAGCTGCTGTATCAACACCCGATCCTGCCAGTCAACAGAATACCTCACTGGTTAATGAACTAACTAAACAGCAAGTTGTTGTACAATATCTAAAGGTATTTAATATTTTGTCTGTAAAATACTTTACCCAAAACATTGTATTATAACAATACGTTGTGCCATTTTGATTATATTGAATAGTATGGTAATACATGAGAGGCATTCGTCTACCCAAATCCAGGACACATTGTTATTAATAGATCGGGGGGTTGGGATGGTCTAGTGGTCTAGAGTGCCGCGCTTTGACCTCTAGCTGGCCGGTCAACTCTGGCTTGCGGCTGCGGTTTCGATCCCTGGTGTGAGCGTATGTGGCATAGGGGCGCCTTCTTAACCTCGAGGGTTTCCTCCGGGCACTCCGGTTTCCTTCCACTGCTAATGACCCTTACGCGCAAGCGAATTATTGAAATGAAATTAGACCATATGTTAGTCCCGAAAGGACCAAGTTTGTGTCAAGTTGACGTTAAACCACATTTCTCTCTCTATTAATAGATGAAAACAGTAGTGTTTTGAATTAGCAGTATAGAACATAGTGTATAGATTGTTCTATACAACAGATGTTTTTATCAGTGATGTTGACAATAATCAGTACTGTTTCTTCCATTGACTGAGTGTGCTTTGATGAAATGGGGGTTGGGTGGCACAATGGTTAGCATGTGCGCTCTGTATCATAAGGTCTGTCATTGAGTCAACTGGCGTGGTATTGATTCTCCGGTTGTATTTGAGAAGGAGTAGAGTTGCCTGTTTAACCTCCCACTGCTAAAGACTCCTACGCACATGCGAATTTTAAAAAAATAAATTGAACCATATGTTAGTCCCTAAATGATCTAGTTTTAGTCGAGTGGACGTTAAACCCCATTTCTCACCCTCTTGCTGTAAGAACAGCTGTTCTGCCTGCTCTTCTTCGAATTTCATTAGCCAAGGATTCTTCAAAATGGCTGTTTGTCCTTTACGGAGAAACCAGGCAAGAAAACTCAGAGGAAATTTTTTGGTCAACCCCAAGATAGAACTCAAGACATCTGCTTGTTCGGCTAGAATTTACACACTCATTATATACCGTAAGCCCCTTAAAGTTAAATCATCAGAATATAATATTATATTAATTGTAATTTTTCAGGATTCTACAACATTCGCTAATCAGATACAACAAGGTGTACCTATTATATGTCAGTTACTAGGATCTAAAACTACTAGTGATGTATTTGAAGCTATAGAGTTTTTTGTGACCGGTTTTGAGTTTGGTGTAGCTGCTACTATGATGGGTATACGTAGAATGCTAGTATTAATATGGTCTAGTGAACAGACTATTAAAGATGCTGTTGTTGGAGCATATAAACGATTATATCTTAATCCACAAGCAGGTGGTAATCAGAGGTATGTTACAATTAATATATTTAAACGGTTCATCCCTTCTTTATTAGGCAAGGGGTCTATTTTACTGTTGGTGTTGTTTACAGATCATAAAGAATATGAATTTCAGACTTCTTCGTAACTACGCCACTATTAAAGTCTGCAGAGATTCAGATTGGTTCATTTAAACAATTTTGATATCTTAAGTTGTGTGTCACAGGTTTATTTAACATTCCCTTCCTCTAAGGTAATTGATTATGTGAGACAATTATCACAGATTATCACAGATTTATTACCCTAAATATTTAATATGAAAATAAATGTTTATTATCATTAACTTTTATAATAATCCCAAGAAGAGGACGATAAAACCTCACACACAATAGGAATAGAGGGGCGGAAGAGTCCCCATAACAGTGCAGGCAAGTTTGGATCTCAGTGATGCATCCGAGGAGAAGCAGGAACCATTCCTTGTAGATAAATCATAGTAAAAAATCCCCGGTAACAAACTAGACAAGACTGTGTAGATATAAGAAGGTTTTATCCAGGACGCGTTTCGGGCGTTCGCCCTTTATCAACTGGTTACAAAAAATACTCCCGTTACCGGGTATATATAGACATGCGCAATAATTCTATTGTCTATATATACCCGGTAACGGGAGTATTTTTTGTAACCAGTTGATAAAGGGCGAACGCCCGAAACGCGTCCTGGATAAAACCTTCTTATATCTACACAGTCTTGTCTAGTTTGTTACCGGGGATTTTTTACTATGATTTATCATTAACTTTTGACAAGTAAGAACTTTTAAGTTAACGACTCCAGTTGTAAAATTGTTAATTTCTGTTAGATGCCTATCATATGCATATGTAAATTACATCATTCATTTGATCATTTTCAGGTCTGTTGCATTAGCAATAGTAAAGAACCTAACAGCTCTACTACATAGTGCTAGTCTCGGAGATATTACATCATTTGAAGCTTTGGTTGGTTTTATTCATTTATTTTATATCTAGTTTTACTACAATAGTGATGAATCCCAGCTAGAATAGAACAACTCTCTTTCTGCTCCTTTTACAAGATGTTTATACTCTCTTTGATTACAATATTTTGTATCGAAATCTCTATTATTTATTAACTGATTTAAGACATATTTTACTGTTATACATCTAGCAACCATATATCAATTTTATCATACAGATTCAGCAGTTTGTAAATGGTGATGATATAGGACAGAATGTAATACAGATATTATGGGAAAAATTTATACCTAAAATACCCAACACTTCTATAGAAGATAGTAGAGCAGCTTTATTATTGTTATCTATGATTGGAGGGTGAGTACTTTTCTAGAAAAGTGACTTTAGCTACTCCATCAGTTATGGTATTTTAGCACAAAAAGGCTTATGAACCAGGACTTCCTGAGTTCAATTCTGGCGTTTGATGAGAAAGGTCCTCATAATTTTCCAGCCTTGCTTCCCTTTGATCAGTAGTGCATGCTGAAGGGTCCGATAAGGAACAGCGTCCAGTCATTCAAACGGAAATCCTGACAAGTACTCAGGCAATTTTAGATTCACTGAAGAGGTGCTCTCGAGGCAAAATGTCCCTTATTGCACGCTGAATGAAGTATGCCTGTCTGCTTTGTTCTAGAAAAGTAGTATGTTAAACTTGACTTTATCATGAGTAAAAGTTATATTTATTTTATAGATGATGTCTCGACAATGTTTTGTATTATTTTAAATGATATGTTGTATTTATAGAGCTAAACCTGAGATTATAAAGAGTAATATAGATGTATTAGTCAGTGAAGGATTAGGTAAAAGAGCTGAAACAGATTTATTACTAGCTCAGATAACTTGTAGAACATTACTTAAACTTGCTGCTGGGAAAAAGGTAGGTATCTAAAGAAAATAGATTATAGTACAAATTTTCAAACAGTACTACTCTACCATGCAAGGGACATCGTAGTCGTGGGAATTGTACGAAAAATCAAGGTCCCTGTTTACATATTGGTGTGCATGTAAAAGAACCCTTGATAATTGGAATTTGATATAAGAGTATTTCTTAGTGCCACTGTCAGGGGCAAAATTTCCCTCATAGCACACAGTATGGCATATGCCTGTCTTCATTAGCCCAGACAGTACTGAATAGTAGAAAATTAAATCCTATTTCGATTCATTTACAATCTAGTACAATAAGACATGATCTGTATTGTTCCAAAAAGAAATTCTTCATTAACCATATCCATTAATATGTCTGTGTATATTCTCATTTTAGATAAAAGGAGTTGTAGCCGCAGAACCATATAAGTTTTCTGAAAACCATGAAATGTTTACAAGATTGTCGTATTTACTAGTTAATGGTAAGAATAATTAGAATGAAAAATAGTTGTTAGATGATATGAAATAAAAGAATTTCTCCCCTGCTTAAATATATATAGACTAAAATACCTTTCTGATTTAAATTTTTAGATTGATTTAAATTAAATCAACTAATTAAAATATTGTTAAAAAAACCAAAACAACTAATTAAAATGGTTGATTATTTTGAGATAGATGTGTGTTCTTATTAAGATTTTAGTTGCTCAAGTCTTGTGATCGTGTTCTACTGTTGCCTGGTAACACATTTAATATCTTATCCTTTCGATATTATTTTTTTAACGCCTCAAATATCAATGTTTTCACTCTAAAGAGTTCAGCAGTTGCAAACTTAGCTTCAGGTTATCTGCTGTTTATCTTCATAAACCAATATTTAACAAAGTACCAACCCTAATCTTATCTTGCCAAGACAAATATTGCAACGAAAGCATTCTACTGTAGCTGCAGTCAGTATTTGGACATTTTACATTGAGAAAGTAAATTTATTTCTTATTCCAATAAGGTATTTTTCTATAATTTATGTGTTTTCAGCTGTAACCAATACAGAAACTAGAGTATGGGTACCTTTTGGTGAACAGGCTATAAATGTTATTTATAAACTGAGTGAACAACCAGACAACATATCAGGGGAAATTATCAAAAAGTTAGCCCAAGAAGTTGGTAAAGCTTGTCAGATAGGACAGACCCCAGATGAGTCTAATATAGGTGAGTTATGTTTGGGAAAACAAATTTTAATATTGTGTCTATAGGGTCTCACCACTCAATCCCTGGTAATTTTAAATGGAAGGGAAATAGAAGATGGTAGATTTTAATACAGAATAATTTAAAATCTAGAAATGGTAAAATAAAAAGATGATACTATTGACAAGAATTTTCTTAACCCTTGGTACACGTAAATAATTTCTGCTCCAGTTCCTTGAAAAAATTAGAAAAAAAGGATATAAATCATACCTGTATATCTCTGGACAGCCCGAAAGTGTCCAAAACCCACTTTATCCCCAGACCTCATTTGAATAGTTTGTTGAATTGTTTGACATTATACTCGGGGAGTGGGGTGCACAGCAGCTATTCATGTGACTACATGAAAGCAGTCCAAAGTTGTAAAAGGTTATTTTAAGATTTATGTGTGTTATAAGGAGTCATCTTTTATGTTTTTTTTTTTTTTTTACTCAGAAGGTTCACAAGAAAAGTCAGCATCACTATCTAATGTAACATTGACAAGATTACTGTCGATAAGTGGCCATGTTGCTTTACGGCAATTAGTACATCTTGATAACTCTGTTTTTGGTGAAATGAAGAGAAGAAGAGCTATACAAGAAGATAAAAAGGAAAAAGAACAAAATAAAACAAAGTCTAGAGCATCAAGTGTTACCAGCAATATGTCCAAAATAAAGGTACAGAATAATTTTTTGTTTGAATTCACTGAAATCTGAACGAGAAATAACGATATTATGGCAAATTCTCATTATTTGATTAGATTATGTTAGTAACATAATGTGTGGAAGATTAGTTTCCTAGATATTTTCATAAATGGCTTGATTCATGTGTCTTTTATTAATCTTCAATTGACTCGTTATCGTTGAAGCTAAGATATCTATTTTGAAATTTCTGTTACTGATACAGGAAGAAGATACAGGAGAAGGTATAGAAGATGAACTAGGTTTAGCTGGAGCAGCAGCAGAAGATGCAGAAGCTGAATATATTCGTAAAATCTGTGAAACGGATGTTGTTACTGGTAAATATTTCAATTCAATATTAGAAATAGAAGTGAAACACATCCAAAGTTCTGTTATGAAACTTTTCAAGATTAAAATGAACGTTTCCTAAAACTCCCTCGAAACAAGAGGGTTTAGATGGTCGAATGGTTAGTATGTGCACGCTCTATCTTAAGGTCTGTCATTGAGTCAACTGGCATGGTTTCGATTCCCCGGTTGTAATCCAACCTTTTGGGGTTTTCTCCAGGCAAGCCGATTATTGAAATAAAATTGAACCATGTTAGTCCCAAAATGACCTAGTTTGTGCCAAATGAAGGTTAAACTCCATTTCTCTCTCTCTCTTTCTCTCTCTCTCTCTCTCTCTCCCCTCAAAACAATATGATAACCCCTAACCAACTATAGTTTCTGTGCATACACAAATTTTGGTTGTTTTTGGGGGTTTTATTAGTTTGTTATATTATATAATTGTTATAATGTATGGTATCAACGCTGTTACTGTTAAAACTGTTTATATTATAGGAGAGAATTTACTCAGTGCTTTACATCAGCTAATTGTGGTAGTTTGTACAAATTCTACGAAATATCCTGATACAGAGCTACGTACAGCAGCCACTCTAGCTCTAGCTAAATTTACTATGGTCAGGTATGTCTCTTTTATACCCAACAAATGAAAATACAGAATTGATTTCAAAATTCTTTTTGATCTCTGAAATATTTTTCTTCAATCATATATCATATATTTTAAGAAATGTATACAAGTTCAATTTGAACACTTCCAGCACAAAATAGCCAATTGAAAGGAAATTAAGGGAGAATAGATAAAGAGTCGGCAGTTCTTACTATAATAGTTGAAAAATAGATGATATAAATAGAATATGCTTTGCTCTGACTCAAGATATTAGTTGTTGAGTTTTAGGCCTATCCTCAATCATTATTACTAAAAGTGGTGCCCTAACAAAGTCTCAATTATCCATTTTGCGTTTAATTATTTTTTTAAAAATTCTGTATTCCAATCCACTAAAAATTGCAGGCCAGCGATGGCATGGAGAGTTAATTATGCTCTGGATAAGTTGATTAATGCCGAATTAATAATTTAGATAACATTTCAGGCCTAAAGAAAGACTTGCAATAGGCAGATTTACCGCTTGCATAATGTATGTTTAATTGTGATAGAATGGATTCAAATAGATGTATAAATAATAATGATTGATTTGTATTTTTTTATAGTTCAGAATTTTGTGATGCCCATCTTCAGTTGTTATTTACTATACTAGAGAAATCACCCAATCCAGCTATTAGAGCTAATACTATTATAGCTTTAGGTGATCTTAGTTTTAGATTTCCTAATCTTATAGAACCTTGGACACCACATCTATATGGAAGGTTGGTATAGTAACATTATATTATATACCATCAACAGGCCTGGGACAGTACAGCACAGTGGTAGCTTACGATTAACCCCTGGATCCATTCACTTGATCTGATATATATATTTGTTGTTTATTGTTTGAAATGTATGTGTATATTATGGACTATCTGTAGGGTTGTCTTGTGTAATTCACTAATTGTTTATGTGTAGTGTGGTACTCCTGCACATGTTGTTAAGGTGTGGTGTGGTCCTCTGGCATGTACTAATAGGTATTATATACCATGAATATAGGTATTCTGTATTTGAAATCTGATTAATCCAGAATGTTTTAAAAGTATAAATTCAATGAGAGGTAGATTGTAAGATATAGTTGGTGCACTTTTAATTTCCACAAATATTGATATAGTTCATTTTTTTTCAGACTGCGAGATGAGTCACCACAAGTTAGAAAGAACACTCTACAAGTTTTAACACATCTCATCCTTAATGACATGGTAAAGGTTAAAGGTCAAATCAGTGAATTAGGAACATGTATTATAGATCATGATGAAAGAATTGCAAATCTTGCCAAACTGTTCTGGCTTGAATTATCTAAAAAGGTTTGTATTTCATTGAACATGTATAAATTGTTCTGGATATTAGAATATATTTTGTTTTAATAACCTGTATTACAAAAACTAACAGCCATTCAGACATAGAGAGCTTTTGCATTTTTTTTTTTTTCGCTTATATTTAGATGGTAAAACATAATCATTTTTTGTGACAAATGACTTGGAATGCAGATCGTAAAAGTGTGGATAAAAGCCTCCATAACTTTAGTTCATAACACTTAGCTATTAGCATTCCATAATTCTTTTCTCTGAATTTGAGTTTCACAAACTAAATCAATAGAGAAGCTGAAGACCTTATTCTTCATGCAGACAAAAGAGACATGGCAGTTGATGTCAAATGGGATCAAATAATTTAAAGTATCTGCATAATCAATCTTCCAGGCTAACCATAAATTCCTGTCACTGTCAATGTTTCCATCCCTATTGGGGATAATTAGTGTCAAGTAAATTTATTGTCATAATGTACAGTTATACTGAAACTAAGCCACTTTAATTTTATACTTTTTTATGGTGAATGTATAGGTCTATATACATGTAATAATTACAGACTATTGCTGTTTGTAATGTTATGTTATGTCGACTGTATGTAATAATTACAGGGTAATGCTGTTTATAATGTAATATAATGTTGATTGTATGTAATAATTACAAGGTAATGTAATGTAGATTGTATATAATATTTACAGGGTAATGCTGCTAATAATGTAATATAATGTTGATTGTATGTAATAATTACAAGGCAATGTAATGTTGATTGTATGTAATATTTACAGGGTAATGCTGTTTATAATGTAATGCCAGATGTTATCAGTAGACTATCAGATCCTGATGTTGGTGTTGATGAAGATTGTTTTAGAACTATAATGAAGTAAGTCTTTGTCTTTCTTCTAAATTTACTTGCGCGTGACTGTGCAATAACTATACATTTCCAGTGTTATTGCACACTTTTGCTGGTTTGCGCTAGTTTTAGTAGAAATCATATAGAGAAGTGGATGGGTTTTCTGTGCAATAACAAGCAGCCTGCTTCATTGGTTAAATCTGTTAACTCATGAAAGCCATACTCTAAATATAACTTATACATTTCTTTCCAAAAAAGAATTAAAAAGTGAGATATATCTAGAAACACCCATCATTTAATTCAGCATGTAGTTGTACTCTGAAATTTGATATCATTTATTTAGATACCTATTGACATATCTTATTTTTATTTATCAATAGATATCTGTTTGGGTTTATACAGAAAGATAAACAATGTGAAAGTTTAGTTGAAAAAATCTGTCACAGATATAGAGCCACAAGGTATGTAGATCTGGTTTGTTTTCGCCCTAGATTAGACTGTGATATAAATTGTAACAAAATGTAATTGTTAATAGCTTCTGATTAGTAGCTGTTTTTCATATATATGTCTTATAGTATCTTACTCTATCGAGTTACTAAATGCCTCAAACATATTATTAAATTGTGAACACTTTTAAAGCTGCAATTTCATATTTTTAAGTTATATTTTTAAAATGTATTAAAATGAAGCCCTAAAATAGATTGTATCTATAAACAATCCTACCTTGTTAAAGAATAATCCTATTAATCCTATAATTCACTGTTGCCAGTTGAGAATTTGGCAAAAATATCATTTTCAAATTCAAACGTTTGAAGATAGCTATTCCATAGAGTCGAATGCAAAAATGGGAGGTAATTGTGTTATCATTGCCTGTGTCAGTGATTTTAATGCCTGTGAAATAATGCCCATGATCATATAATAGTGAGTTGACAACCTTTTGAGCAAAAGACATAGAAATAATTATGTTTTGACTTTCTTAGAAAATATGAAATTCCGGCTTTAAGCATTATTCCTTAACAGAGAGGTAAGGTACAAATATCCATTATTCAACCTTGAGTTTATTATTTATAACCATGAATCCTACTTTCTTTCTCTCAATACAGAGTTGATCGTCAGTGGCGAGATCTGTCATACTGTTTATCTCTATTATCTTATAATGAGAAGAGTCTCAGAAAGTTACAAGAAAATCTCCAGTGTTTTGCCGATAAGTTGGTGGATGATGAAGTTTACAGTTGTTTCTCTTCAATTATCAATAAATCTCGTAGTTTTGTTAAACCAGAGGCAAAGGTATGGTATATTCTAATCAGTAGATCTTTTCATACAGAACAGTGCACACATCTTGTCAAAACTCCAGACAATGATAACTTCACTCTGGGGACATCTCACTGTGCCACCCGCTATTGTTCTCATGGGGGGATTAATCAAGCCAGGGGATTATCGAATACAATGGTGTTAAATGTATAGTCCACTTTTTAAAAGTACTAGGTTTAAACTAATCAACAACTTTATTTACAATAAATTACATAAAAGTAACAACAAATACATGTATCAAACATGAATCTTAACCCTACTAAATAGAATATGACGTAAGTATATTCAATTGCACCTTTTTACTCCATTTAACAGTTCGATTTTTAGATCATTAATAGATTCTTCTGATTTTATGTTTTCGCCTTCCACCGTTATCCAATTGAACTATGGTATTTTCAGTAAAAGTCTTCTGTTTCGACTCAATGATAATAAATTTGAATATATTTGGATGGCTTGTTCCGGTCTTCTTTATTTTACTGTGCCAGCCCCCAACGTGATTAGATGTCTGTGAACCATCTGTGTTGAAGTGATTCCACATACCTCCTCCATCGCTTTCTACCACTTGTTCAGTAACATAATCTGCAAACTTTAAAATATTGTCATCTCCAAATCAGCTCTTTAAGGCATTCAACCCAACGTTGTCTATATCAAATAATCTCACAAATGGGAGGCCGGAATAATATTTAAGATACTTGTTAACCGATGAAACGTGAACTTAACTTATATATTTTAATCATTAAAATAATGAAATCCTAACTAGGTGAATAGTACTAATAAGGATACAGTCTATAATCCTTTGTTTACTTAAACTTTCACACCACTACTATAACATAATGACATATGTCATAGAGGCGTCCTGCCATATTAAAATACGTGTTAGTGATTGTGGCATAAACCTGTCGCTATCAATACCCGGCTGGAGATCTTGGTAGTATTCCTTATGTCATTGCGTAACTATAATTTGTGTTGGCATGTCTTATCTAGCTTTCTTTATCTGATAAACTATATTGAATGTTAAACCTTCATATGATGCTTGATACATTAGACAGATGTCTAATGAGCTCCTTTGTCTGGAATACGTTTATAAACTCAGAACAGAAACGAATCTTTAGTGAGGTCCAGGCAGGGCTAGGAGTCAGGTCCAGGAGGCCATGCTAGGCGGGCGCCTAGTCAAGGTACCTCAGGAGTACTATAGTCAGGTCTAGGAGTCGGAGACGAGACGAGAGCTTCTCGAGTTAGCACACTCGTGCTAAGCCAAGCCAATTAAGTCATGACTCCTTCCATATAGTTAGTTCTACGGTCGTTTACACCACGATGTTTGTACCTATTGTAAGAAGCTGAATAAAACTATTATTAGATGTATATACCAGTGTTGTCATCCCGAACCTGATTAAAGAACGAAATACTGTCACACTACCCTATAACACCAGTTGATTAGGTGGCACAGTGAAATTAAACCTTCACTCTAAATAAAGTGATTTTCTATAAATTCATTTTGCATTATCAATTTTTGAAATACTACAGCGATTACTGTTTTCTCTAAATGTCTTACATACTGTCCCTTTAATTGAATGTGGGTGATACTATGTTGATCTACGTAAAATGCTTGTTTTATTTCAGGTGTTAATTGATGAATTAGAAGAAAAATTTGAAAAATTTCATAAAAAGGGTTTAGAAGATGAAGAAATATCACAAAAAGCCAGTTCTGCTTCAGACGCTGCTACAAAACATAAAAATAAACATAGAACACCTGGTCGTGGTACAAAAACACCTGGTATGTCAACTTTTTTCTGCTTTGTATAATACGCCCATGTCATTCCATCCTGAGGTTCACCAACCACAATAGCGTGTGGATGGACTAGATGCTAAAGTTAATATTCGATTGACTTTAAATTTATGCAAAGCGTTTTAAGGTCATGATACAAAGAAGCCTATTGATTTTGACCGATTTCTGATAATTACTGCCAGAGTTATTTCCCTGGATCACTTTGAAATATCTTGTGAATGCTATAGAGGATAAAATTAATATATCCGATTGAATTTGAATTTATACACAGAATTTGTACAGACATATGTAGATGGTGTATAATAGAAATTAATGAAAGCTTTAAATGGCCATAACTTAATGTAGAATTGATCGAGTTGAATACATTTTGGACCAGAATGTGATCTAATAAAGTACATTTAATTGTGTATGGGAGAGAGGGAGAAATGGGGTTTAACGTCCACTCAACACAAACTAGGTCATTTCGGGACTAACATATGGTTTAATTTTATTTCAATAATTCGCTTGCGCGTAGGGGTCTTTAGCAGTGGGAGGAAACCGGAGTGTCTGTAGGAAATTTTGTATGGACATCAATATTATATTTAACATTTATTCTGGTTCTTTAATGTGATAAAAAAACTTTTTTGATTAATATATTTCCACAAGCTGGATTTACTGGTCTTTATTTATAGTTTAATTTATTTGCCATAAATGAATGCCTATGAGACCAACATGTACCCCTCTCCCCCCTACTGCTACCCAAAAGTTGATCATGTCATGTCCACTGATTACAGTGACATGTATCGACCAACCTGAGTAATTCATATGTTTTCCATTTGATTATCAATGATTTTCAATATATTTATTTTTTAATTTTGATGTTTTTGGCAGGTCGACGTAGAGGTGGTAAAGAAAATAAAGATGATATAAATAGTCCTATAGATGGTAGAAAAACTAGAACAAAAGGTAGAAAACCTAAACCTAAAGTATCTTTTAGTTCGGACGAAGAGAGTGATGTGGAATTATTTGATGTTGATAATAAAGGTAATGTTAACTTTTAGAATTTGATACAGTAATTCCAATATTTGAAAATAGAATATTCAAAATAAATGTTTTTAGTGTGTTCTAGATATCAAATTGGGGATGTGATTGCTCAGTGAAACGACGCTAGCTCACTAGTCTGGATGTCTCAGATTCACTCACAGTGCTGCCCAAGAAAGTTCCTTGACTTTTCCGGCCTATTTTCCCCTTCTTAGAATTTGGTATAGAACAAAGAGTGTAATAAGGACAGCTGTCTAGTCATTTGAATGGGATGAAAAACTGAGGTCCCATGTACATATTGGCAAGCATGTTAAAAAAAAAACCATGGCAGTTGGAATTTGATTTAAGAGTAGGATTTGGCACCACTGTCTGTGGAGTATTTTCCTTATAGAAAACTGCATGGCATATATCCATCTTCATTAGCTCAGTCATTTCACTTCTAGATATCAAAGAACATGTCAGTACAAAAAGCTCACTGATGGCGGTATACAGCATTGTTAAGATAATTTAGTAAGCAACTTTTGAAAATTATAAGTGTAAATTCTAGATTAAATAGTTGCATGCTGGAATGATACACCGTTTTATATCAACTTTTCTTTGATTTGTAGGATCAGAAGATGAAAATATTGATGAAATTTTTTCATCCAAACCCAGTTCAACTCGAAAATCACGAAATGGTAGAACATCACTAGGAACACGTAATTCATCTCGATCTATTGCTACAGAATAACATTAATCATTGTATATATTACATGTTTCTCATTATTTTATCCATGCAGTCATTACATTCATTATTATTGTAAATTAAATTCTTTGAAATACCATTTATACCAGAAACCACTTAATTTGTTTTACCACAGCCTTTCAGATGATTGAATAAACATACATTATGCAAGAGCTAAATCTGCCTATTGCAGGTCTTTCTTTATTTAGGCCTGGAATGTTTTTCTATATTATTAATTAACCGATCCAGGCCAACACTCCATGGCATCTGATTTCTCCAATATTAAATATGAAGAGCACAGGGGAAGAACGATCAAAATCACTTTTTCAATGAACCCCAGTTAATGGCGCCATCTGGTAGCAAATTGTATAAACATACTGTGGAACAATCAATTTTTTGCAAAACTATTCATAATCAACACTGGAGATATATACTGAGCGCCATATAAAAGGCATCACTTGGTTTTTCGTATAACAAAATGATCCTGTAAAGTACGACAAAGATGGTTACATGTAATTGTCAGTTGTGCGTATGTCCTCCACTGGCTCCACTTAACCATCTTTGTCATACTTTTGGTTTTGACTCCTCTGACTTTGTACCGTTGATTACAAATCAAGCATCTATAATTGTACAAATGTGTTGTTATTGATGTGTTCCCATTTTAATATTGTTCACAATAAGAAGCAAAATAAATAAGATATGTTTACAGGATCATTTTGTTATACAAAGTGATGCTTTTTCTATGGCGCTCAGTATATATTGCTGTTGCTCCTGTCTGTCATCCACAATTTCTTGTGAACATTCTACAAACTAAATTTAACATCTGATCGTTTAAAAATTTTGTTTACATTAGTGAGACGAAAAGCTATAGTGATGTTAAAGCCCCAATAACACTCTTGTTGTAACTGAATAATATGTCCCAATCTTCATTCTGGTCAACAAATCATATTATTTTAGAATATTCCAATTAAATGATGGTATAAATTTCATCTTAACACACCTATTTTAAAAAATTGGAAAAATTCAACCAATTGATTTGAAAAGTCTAACGTAAACCTTTTCAAATGTGACTTGGATTTTAAAATATTTTCGAACCCTCTGGACAAGTAAAATAGGTTGTAATGGATAATTTACACAACAGGTAAGACACTAAAACATCTAGTACTTAGAATAAGGCTATTATTTATTTTCTGGAACTACCAAGCCAGCAAGAATGTTATTGTCCCTTTAAACTAAGACCTCTGCAGGCTTCCGTTGTTGATTAATTAGTAGCCAAAAGTAGCAGACGACTGTAGACAGAGCAGAAAACAACCTAATAACTTTCAATAATATTTAGTTTTTAAAATTAATAAAGATTGAATTTCGGTAATTACTTCAATTCAGACTGCAAGTAATATGATAATAGATGAAATAATGCTTTTTTAGTTTTAAAATTTGTAAAGATAAATTTCGGTAATTACTTCAATTCAGACTACAAGTAAGTAACATTACACAATTCAGCACAATAACTAGGACTTTTTACACTGCAGGAGTTACATTAACAGCTGTGACACCCTTAATGACCAGCTAAACAGTCATATAGATATTGACAACACAGGTGATTTAGGCAGTCTTAAGAAACAGTAGTATTACTCTAGGTTCCATGCTGGGTTCATAATATGAACTTCATATAAATCTTTAATACACTTTGACATGGGTCATCTTAACTCTACTGATGTCAAATATGGTACATCAACGCATTATAATCCATAGCAAGGCTATCATTTTATTTCCTGGAACCAAGCCTGGAAATAAGGCATTTGTCACTGACAATGTCAGGCACAGATTTCCGCTTTGTCAGGTACAAAACCTTTGGTTCCTGTCATTTTGTCCGGCACTGATTAGTTGGGGTTTTTTTTTCGAATATTAAGTAGAAAATGTCAGGTACTATTTCATTAGTGAGTCATGTGAATTGTATTTTATTGACTAATACATAATCTCATCACCCCATTTGATCAATTTGATAAAACAACAAACAAAAAGTGTATATATATATAACCATATTTCTTTTTAAATACCATGTAAATGAACCGAGTTTGTATTATACCCTGTGAAAAACATCACAAACACACTCTGATGTGCCTTATAAACAGGTCACTTAAAAACACTTATATGAACAAGATTATCTGTATTGTTAAGATAGGTTGCCAGACAATGAAACATACATCAAAGGCAGCTGAATTGTCTGGGCAGTCAACAATGAGTTGTCCCATAATTTAGAAATCCAAAAGATTTTTCAAAATGATCAAGAGCCATGACTCTGGCAGTAATTATTGGAAATCAATAAAAATTAATAGGCATCTTTGCCTCATGATCTTAAATACTAAATACTGTATAAATTTAAAGTCAATCAGATATTAACTTTAGCCTCTAGAGCGCCCACCAGATTTTTCAAAATGATCAAGGGTCGTAACTCTGGCAGTAATTACCAGAAATGTTTGAAAATCAATAGGGAGCCCCGTCTCATGACCTTAAACACTGTGTCAATCGGATATTAACTTTAACCTCCAGATTGTCCACAAGATTTTTCAAAGGGACCAAGAGCATAACTCTGGCACTAATTATCAGAAACAGGTGAAAATCAATAGGCTTCTGCATCTCATGACCTTAAACACTATTTATAAATTTAAAGTCAACTGATATCAGAGCATCCACATTAAGCAATCATGGACGACGGTTGGGGGCGACAATGATATAAAAACAGAATTCAATGTAGGCGTATAAAAATTAATATAAATAGTATATAGAATTTACATTAAAGACCATGCACAATCTCTTTATTAGAATACATTCTGGTCCATAAATATGAAAATTCTAACTTAAACATACATTATGCAAGAACTAAATCCTCCAACTGCTGGTGTTATCTAAATTATTAATTATCCTCCGATATTTAGTAGCTTTGAATACGTTTTGTGGTTGATTAAATAATCGTAAAAAATGGATAATCGAGACTTTATTTATTATTGTAACAACGGTAGTAAATTGAACCATGTTAGTCCCAAAATGACATAGTTTGTGTGTAATGAACATTAAAGCTCTCTCTCTCTCTCTTCGCTCTCTCTCTCTCCCTCTCTCTAATGATATGGTCTGTTATGGTGAGGTGTGCATGGATTTCTGAGAGTTGGGCATGTATGGAAGCCCAAGGGTCATCTATTTGGATTTGAGACAATTGATGGTAAAACTAATTTGAGGCCTGTGTGAATTGTATATACAATTTTAACAAGAATCAGGATCACAATCAATATCTTGTAAAAACTCAATCATAGATTTTAAAAAATGTACAATGTCTATTTGTCTATGGACCAATGATGTGCATTTTGTTTTTTAAAAAAATTGAACCCTTCCTCACAGAAACCATATTATATTATAACCAAAAGCTAACAAAAAGCAAACTTTTTATAAATAACATGTAACATAAATTCATTATGATATTGTAACCAAAAGCTAACAAAAAGCAAACTTTTTAAAAATAACATGTAACATAAATACATACAAACATTATAAAACCTAATACATATATAAAAACATTCCCAAAATCTTTTTTTATTAGTGTAAAACTATCTTACGCACTATGATATAAGGATTAAAAAATCATGGAGGCAATAATAAAACACAAATCTCCTTGATATTTATAAACTAAGTCAACACCAATTTAAATTTTTGTACATTGGGCACATCGACAAAAACTTTCACTCTTGTAAACAAAAAGTAGTTTAAAAAACTAAAAAGTACTTGGTTGCTTTTCTGAAAAGCCTTTGGAACAAACTTTTCAGTTTTGAAATATGAAACAAAAATCATTGTTGACTGTTTATGCGTCAAAACTCCAAACAAATAAATTGGTTTGGCTAACATGAAAATTTAACATTATCAAGAGCTAAAGTTTTAGAATATGTATGGAATGAAACATTAAACTATGTATATTCTTACAGTACATAATTTCCACAACCATGCAGGCAATATAAACATGCACCCATTTGGTCATACTATGCTATTGAAAATGCTTTTAGCACAGGTATTTCAGTAAGTGTTACTTGCACATAAATGTTTAATAATAAAATATGTTGTAAAAGAAACTGAGAATGTCTATGGCACACTTTTGATCTAGGCTACTATTAATTTGCATATCAAATCTATTATTATTAACATATAATTTACATTCAAGGTAGTTTAATTTCAGATGTATTACTGTTCAAATTATACAAAACCTCTTTTATAAATGATTTTCTTTATATATTCAGTATTTACAAAGTTTTGAAGACAAAAATAGACTGTTAAATGAGTAACATCATTATTATAATTTTACAATACTTTCTCATGGTAAAGAGAAAAAATAAATGACCTAAAATTCATCATGTAAGTTTCGAGCAAAATCACAAATTTTACTAGATAAGAAGATATCTTTTCTATTCATGATTTCTGTTAATGATAATTTCCCATCTTTATTCACATCAATTAAATTTATCAGATTTCTTGCTTCCATAACTGCTTGTAATGGATTTTTTGGGTCAAGATATTTCTGAAAAAAACAAATAAAACATTTTAGAATTGTCCTTTCAAAAGGCACTGTTCTAATCGATTTTGATTTTTTAAGTTTGTGATCGTGAAGTGTGTAGTAAATTATTTAAGGGTCTCAGATTCGATCCTGGTATTGGCTTCAGAAAGTTCAAAAAGATTTTCCTATGTGGATTCCTCATAATTGTCTGTGAGGCAGAACAGACGGCCTGGCAAGGAACAACATCTAATCGTACATGTAAGTGTTAAAAATAAGAATAGCCTATAGTACAGCTGTCTGGGCAAAATTTCCCTCAGCACTCATGACATATGCCCATCTTCATTAGCAAGGATGAAGCAGTAAAGTAGGACTTTAAACCTCATTCCATTTCATTTTATATAATACATTTCTCACCTTGAGTTCTTCCTCTGTGGCTTTTCCATCATGATTTGTATCTACAGCTAGTTGAAACTCTTTCTTTCGTTCAGCCTGCCATTGTTGATCTAAATCACGTTGATCCTGTTCTTCTACTTCCCCTGGTGGTAATGCTGTAAATTCTTCTTCACTTAATATATGATCATCATTCAGATCTAGAAGATAATCAAACAAAAACGGTATCATATACCAGAACAAATGAAAAGATCGTACATATAAAAAATATCATCTTCAAATATTATTATAACTCTGCCCTCGTTCGTTCCAAGGGTTTAACGTCCACTTCCACCTTGGGTGATATCGTAAACAAAACCTCATCCTAACCAATCACTTTCTTCAAATATTATTATAACTCTGCCCTCGTTCGTTCCAAGGGTTTAACGTCCACTTCCACCTTGGGTGATATCGTAAACAAAACCTCATCCTAACCAATCACTTTCAAAATATACATGTATGTATACCAATTTTTTAAAGTATATGCAACTAGGCTGCTGCGTAGTTATTTGATACTTAGCACATCAAACAGTATGTTATAGTAGTGATGGAGTTGACAAGATGCTGTTTAATGTTGATACTTAGCACATCAAACAGTATGTTATAGTAGTGATGCTGTTGACAAGATGTTGTTTAATGCGTGTCTAACAACATATTTCCTTTTATAGAGATGAAAACCATCAAGTTTACACTTATGATAAATTATACATGTACATAATATACCTAGAGTATTAATAATACTGGACACCATATTTTTTAATGTTTTAGGAGCTTGTTCAGGATGACGGAATGCCAAAAATTCCAGCTTTGTTAGTTCATTATCAGCAGGATCTTCATCAGCATCTGTCCACCTGAATTTATATCGAATCAAATCTTCTTTTGCTGTAAAATGAGACAATAAATTGTTAGATTGGAAAAGAAGGGGAGACAATAATGTTGTTTAACATCCATTCATGGAGAGTTCATGTCTAGTGCTCACACAAATATTTGGATGTAAATAGTTTTTTAAGGCATTTCGTTGAAATTGAAATAATATTTGATATCAAGTAATGGATTTTGATAGTTGTTCATAAATCCAATGAAATATGATATATTAAACTGAACGTGATTTGAGGGATGTTTAATCCCTTGCGAACTACACTATGGTGAAAGGTGAACATCTAATAGGAATATTAGTCCAAAATGGTTCAGACTAATTCTTAATATTTAAGATAAAGCGAAAATTTGAAAACATAAAGTCATCCCAAGTTAACATTATCTAGCATTGATATTTAGATTTGTTTTACTTAATTAAATGTTATACAATCGATTACTGAAGTATCGGAAAAATTCAAATGACCCCCAGCGACTAAAATAAAAACAGATAGATCTTTAGGAAAATATTTTGATTAAAAAAGGTCCAGAAAACAAAAAATACACCAAAACAATCAAAAAATGACCATTTAAATTGAATCGAATATTATAACCACGTGCAGAATTTCAGAAATTAGCATTCTAGGCAAACATTAATCCTATTCGGGACTAACATTATAATTCATTATGTCAATAATTCACTTACACACAGAGCTGTTTAGATTTAGGAGAAACAAGCGTCTAAATTACAACACTTGCATCAACGAATTGACGACAGACCTTGTTACAAGAGAGAGAGAGAGAGAGAAATGGGTTATAACATCCACTCAACACAAACTAGATCATTTCAGGACTAACATATAGTTTTCAATTTTATTTCAATAACTCGTTTGCACGTAGGGGTCTTCAGCAGTGGGCGGAAACCGGAGAAAACCCACGAGGTTGAAGAGGCAACCCTAATCACATACAACCGGGGTTTAACTCCACTCCACACAAACTAGATCCTTTCGGGACTAACATGGTTTTTAATTTTATTTCAATAATTCGCTTGTGCTTAGGGGTCTTCATTGGTTGGAGGAAACCGGAGGACCTGGAGAAAACCCACAAGATTGGACAGGCTACCGTAATCCTTGTCAGGTACAACCGTGGATTCGAAACCACACCAGTTGACTCAATGACAGGATTTATGATACAGCATGCACATTCTAACGATTCGGCCACCCAAAGTCCCCTTATTACAAGACTAAAGCCATGACTTGAGACAGATGGACTACTAAGTTGTATTACAAGACTAAAGCCATGACTTGAGACAGATGGACTACTAAGTTGTATTAACTCTTAACTGACCCACGTCGACTTTTGTCAACACCTATGACCTTACCGTTAAGTTCCCGCGGCGACTTTTGTCGACTAAACCAGTTAGCCGAATGCAACGTTCCTAGCGCAATGAGAGTTACTCCCCTTATAAACTTGCGGCCTTTTCTCTTTGTTTACTTCCTGTTTGACATTTTTACAGTTAAAAATCTTACTGTTTCTTCTTGAAAAAATTATAATAAAACGGTGATATGTCTAGGCCTATACGACAACGTTCTCCGTACGACGGGTTGCCATACCTATTGAATGACAGTGATTCAGATTTTATCGGTGGTGTAGATGTTTATAGTTTTGCATTAGAACGTGATCGTGATAGACGAAGCTAACTAGGCTAGGCTAATCCACAAAAAAATTAATTATCGGTACTTTTAAATGTTTTTTAGTTCACAAAAGCCGAACAAAAAATAGAAATAACCACTGTATCTATGTAGGCCTAGAAGTCTACATGAATTGTGCATGAAATGTCTAAATTATTTTTTTTTTGTATAAAATTCAAATATGAAAATGGCAATTTAGAATATTTCATCCATAAACATAAAGGCCAAGAAGCCTAAGCGGTCTATTTTCAGTTGTTATATGATTTTAAAATGCATACCTATATTTTGACACTTTTGACCATTATGACGTGGGTTTTATGACATTATGACGTCAAACTTCTGGGTCATTTAAGAGTTAATGAATATATACAAAAATATAAATTTTGAGCAATCCAAGGAATACACTGATTTTGGTATTTACTGATATTCGGAATGGTCATACAGACGTGTGTCCAGATGGCGCAATGTATACTAACCATTTGAATCAAGATCAATTTGATCATAATCAGTTACATGTTTTCTCGCTGTATCTTCAGGTATATCCATCGCTAATAGAAAATGGACATAATATTCTTTCCAATGAATTTTTCCTAAAATATAAATCATTATTTTTAAATTATAAAGAAATGGTTACCAGGCAACAAAACATACCTCCACAGCTGCTAAAAAGAGTTGTTGTATATTTTTTCTACTATCAATAATGCAAACATTTACAACACAAGAGTCCTTAAAAATCAATAGATTTCTCTGTCGCAAAGCCTTAAACACTGTGTATAAATCTAAAGTCAATTGGATAATAACTTTGGTGCCTAGAGCATCCACAAAATTATTCAAAATGATCAAGGGTCATAACTCTTACAGTAATTATCAAAAATCGATAGGCTTCTTTGTCTCATGGCCTTAAACACTTAAACAATTGGATAATACTACAATCTCCAGATTGTCTTCATGATTTTTCAAAGAGAAAAGGGCAATAAGTCTTGGAATAATTATTGGAAATCATTAGACTCCAGAGTGGTCAAGGGCCATAACTCTGGCAGTAATTATCGGAAAATTCAATAAACATTTAAAAATCAATCGACATCTTCTTTCATGACCTTAAACACTGTGTATAAATATTACAGTCAATCATACAACGACTTTTACTTATATCCCCGACGATGGACTGACGGAGGGACGGGTGACGACAATATGCAACCATGTTTTAATATGGGTGTATAAAAACTAAAAACAAAATGACCTACTTAAAAATACAGCGATCAATACATTTGACGCAGTTTTTCATTTTCTGTAAGAACTTGATTCTTGCTATAAATAGTTCACAAATGAATATTGAAAATTTCAGTCAAATATGACTATGAGCAAAGTTATGAGTGTTTGAAGCATTGACAATATAGTAGTATCGATTGTCAAGTACCACTGTTACAATAATAAACAAATTCCAAATAAGAGTAGGCCATACCGCCACTGGCAGAGCAAAAGTTTCCTAATAGCACACTGTGTGGTATACATTGTAAGAAAGGTAGAGCATTAACCCCTTTCATTTTATCTTTAATATACATCTCTAAAAATGTTTAAAGTGTCAGAAAATATTTCACCATTTTTGTCTGGGTCTAAATGTTCAAATATTTCATCATTTTCTTGTAGAGCTTCATCAAAATGTTCTTCCATTTTTAGTTTGATCCAACTTTCCAGTTCTGCTTCTGTTAAAAATTCATCTTTATCACCATCAACCCTGTGAGAAACAATACAAACATAAATTAGATTGGTGCGATGACTTTGACCATTTGTTAATGATTTGTTAACCCAGAGTTAAAAGTATGTCTTGAATGAAAATAAAACTCTTTTGATGGAATAATCAATAAGATGTTTACATGTTTTAGGACCAAGAAATATTTTTGTATTGATGCCACACATAATAACGAAAACTGAGATCTACCTGTAAAATATGTCTTTTAACTTTGAATCCGCATTTTGAGCATCTTTTTCCATATCTTCATGATTTCCTAAAAACAACTCTTTATGATACTCTCTGTTAATGTGTCCATCATGTTCCATTTTTAAGGCATCTAAGTGATCCTGAGGCTTTAATTTATCAAGTGTAAGCTGAGAATCTCCAAGGTCTTTCTTAAATGTCAGTGGCTTACAATATGTTAATTTTATAATAAATAAAACACAAAACGAAATAAAAACAGAATGGAATGTTAGAACTTTATGCATTTTGGAAATTGATTCTTGAAGAAGAGCTGTCATTCTCCTAGAAGGTAGAAATCTCAATTTTATACACAGTTCATAACCAAATTTTGTAACAGTAGAATTTGATTGTCGTTTCCTTATTAGACAATCCTTGGCTTCCTCAACACAGGCTTTTCTTTTGTTGCAAGTTCTGTGTGACAAAACATACACATAAATATACAATTTAAAACTTGCATAGACTGTACAGTATCTCCTTGCAATCCCCTTTTACTGCTTATGTCAAGTTATGATATGATTGATTATTGCTTGTCTAGTCGAGGTTTAAATTTTCCCCATGTCTAGTCAGGATGGGAGAGAGATGCATCAATATAAAATTTAGTAACTAATCTCACAAACTCATTGAAACTGCAAGATGAAGACCGGTTTGACCGTTTCTGTTAGAGAGATGCATCAATATAAAATTTAGTAACTAATCTCACAAACTCATTGAAACTGCAAGATGAACCGGTTTGACTGTTTCTGTTAATTCTTCTTCAGAACACTCGAGCCTATGCCACGAGTCCTTCTACATTTTCACTGTAAAGAAGATCTCCTGAATGAGAATTTGCTTATGTGGCATAGATCTGTATCGATTACATCTATTATCTATCTCTTATTGATCTAGTGATAGAAACAGATAAGAAAAAAACATTGATGAGGTGTCATAACAATAAATTTGTCGATTTTAGCCCACTGCGGTAAATTAGAGTTATCATTCTTTGTTCCAACGTGGTAAACCGAATCCCGTTTGATATAAGTTTGCAATATTCGAATGCGTATATCATTGCAACCGGTTTCAGTTAGGTGAAGGTCGAAATATTTGCCAAATTACTATTCACAACTACCCGCAGCAACAAATAGTGCAGTGTAAAGGGAACATTTACAACTATATTTCGATACGAGAGTCAACAATTTTTTAGAAAAATTTAAATTACATTTAAGTTTCTATGTTTTAGCGTGGCATTTACAGAATTTGTACAAAATAAACTCTGACCTAGATAAGGCCCAGCAATACAATTCTAGTTAAGTTTCAGAGAAGAAGCAATGGCGGAGACTCCGGTGGATCCTCTTTCTGTGAAGGATTTTAGTAGGGTTATTTTAACCTTAGATAATGTCCTCATTCCACCAGAAAAGTTATCAACAACACCGTCGATGCAAGATGGTTTAGATTTAGATACTGAAATAGATCTTCGATTTCTGGGGTGCGAACTTATTCAGACAGCAGGAATCCTCCTAAAACTTCCTCAGGTAGGAACGCCATTTTTATTTGTGATCACATGCCCAATTGATACTTTTTCAGATTTATCCAGCGTGTTCATTTAAGACAAAACATTTAATTTTTTAATTATATTTTAATATTTCATAATTTGGTTCTGTTTTTCAGGTCGCAATGGCTACAGGTCAAGTTATTTTTCAGAGATTTTATTACTCAAAGTCATTTGTGAAACACAACATGGAGGTGAGTAACCTTGTTCGCTTTTTATGACGTCACAAGAACGTTTTATAATCGTGATAATCAGGACTTCCTGTTTATGAAACAATGATGTTTTTGTAAACATCAATGATCAAACACTAATGACACTGTTTAATTTGGTTTAACAAAGTCAATTTGATTACCGACTTTAATGGGGTCAATTCACAATAGCCTTATTGAATTATTTTCTCAGTGAAATTTCAATACCCCAGACAGGATTAAGCTGAAATACCCCACAGTGTGTGCTTGATTGAAGCAACCTAAACAAATCTTATCCAAGATCCTTGACCATGAACATAATGTACCAGGTTGAATGCCAAATCAGACCAAAATACAAGAATTCTAAAAATTCTAGAATAAAAATGAGTCAATCCAGATACCTCTGCATACTTAACGTGTCTTCCAAGTCATTAAGAGAATTCAATTCATGACATGACTCAATTTATAACAATAAGATTATATTGGCCACAGGTTTGACTTTTATCAACCCATTTGGATTCTGAAGTGTGGGTATTTTATGCCAACCCAGAACTGGGCTATAGTACTAGGGGTTTTTTTTTTCAATTTTAAAAGTATAATAATGCAGGTCCTGTTCTGTTTGATATAGTTTGAGACACATTAAGAACTGGATAATTTGTAAAATTTGTTATGTTCCCAGGTTGTGGCAATGGCATGTACAAACCTTGCCTCAAAAATTGAAGAATGTCCACGTCGAATTCGAGATGTTGTAAATGTATTTCATCATGTTAAACAAGTCAGAAGTGGCAGGTAAGAATCAGTTTTTCAATTTTTTCATTGTGATAACTTAAATGTAATTTGTTTTCATAAAATTTGTGATTAATATTTTTTTTCTCCAAACTTCATAGGTTATTAGAATCGTTGAATTAAAAACCGAGATAGACTTAAGGAGCATACACTTGTTCTTTTTAGCAAGCTGAAGTGTCAGATTAATTTAAAAGCTGAAGTGTCAGATTAATTTAAGTGTCCTTAAAATGTTAGTCTCTAGCACTTCTTTTAGTAATATTGAGATGGCCATTTACATGACGTAGCATCCTTAAGTCCAACATATACTACTCATTGGTATGACTTTTATCCACTATAAATCGAAATCACATGTACTCCTTAATTGATAGTCTGTACATCTGTTGTAGTATTGTGCAGTTATTCATACAAATTTTATTTGTTATAATGAATTTTCCAATAGTTCAGGCCTAACATTTTTTTCTTTTTTTTTTTTCACAATCACAGCTATTGGATCGGGACCACACATACAGTTGTGACTTAATGATTGGATGGTGAGGTGAAGGAAGTTAGAATCTAAATCTAAAACCCCACCTTCATTCCATACGTCACCAACATATTATGGTTTGTATTAAAAAGGTTTGGTTTGGTTCTGTTATTTTAAAAGCCAGTGCTGTTAGGTATTTCTTTAAATATTGTTGTTTTAACTTCTATGACAATTTATTTGCAGCCTTACTCTTTATATATAAATGAAATTATTTATTAATGTAATTGGTATTAATTAACTTCCGATTCTTGAAAAATCAATGTGATGATTGTGGCAGTATTCATTTTTAATTGTCTCAATTTTGTAATGAAATGATTACTCAGGTGACAGATTTGATGGGCTTTGTTAAAAATTTACATAAGCAATTGATGGAATTGTGGTTGTATCAAATATAGCTTGACATATGATAGTCCCTTTAAATTGAACCAATTATTTATAAAAAAAAGTCAGTAAATTTTATTCAGAATATTACATTATTTACTGTTAATATTGTCAACATGTTAATTTGTGAAAAACTTTTATATTGATCTATTTATGTTTGAGGAGTCTTGAACAACAAGAAGAATGCTGTGGAGTAATTTAAGCATATTATTTTTATTCAGAACCAGCCACTTAAAATTTCACTGAGAAATCAATTTAGAGAATGGGACATATTAAATCTGATGCTGTTCATTTGACAGTTTAGACAATATTTTAATTTTGAGTACATAATACTGATATAAATATAAATGGATTTGAAAACCAGTCAAAGCTTATGAAGACCTCTCCAGGATGTCGTCAGATGAAAATATATGCTATTAGGTTATACAGGTTGTTGGGATGGCCTAGTGGTCTAGAGTGCTGCGCTTCGACCTCTAGCTGGCCGGTCACCTCTGGCTTGCGGCTGTGGTTTCGAGCCCTGGTGTGTGCGTATGTGGCATGGAGATAGGGGCGCCTTCTCAACCTCGTGGGTTTCCTCCGGGCACTCCGGTTTCCTGCCACTGCTAAAGACCCCTACGCGCAAGCGAATTATTGAAATAAAAAATTAAACCATATGTTAGTCCCGAAATGACCTAGTTTGTGTTGAGTGGACGTTAAACACAATTTCTCTCTCGATGAGGTTATACAAATCATTTATCAAAAATTTTATTCTGTCCAGGAAGTGGTTTGTTAAAACAGTAGTCATTGAACCTGGTGGGTATGGCTTTAAACGGGTTCTTCTGGTTCTAATACCCCCACTCTCTAGTACACCAAGCTCAACCAAGTCTGATGTGTACCGTTAATTGTCTCTTTTTTCACATGCAACATACCACCTAATTAATTACTACTGTTTAACTTACAAACCACGTTAAACCCTACCCTACTAACACGACCACTCAGTGGGTTACAGTGAGACCAGTATAAGGAATTACCCACCAGTATTTTACACTGAGTAGTCGGTGGGTTTACACTGAGTAGTGTGGTAAAGTTCTCACAGTTGTTTACAGTGATTAGTGTCCTGGGTCTCGTGTCTTTACAGTGTTGTGAAATACTCATGGGCTTGTAAAGATGGTTTGTGTTGTGTGGTTATGTTTTACCGTGGTAAATAATGTCCTTGTACTTCCCAGTATGAACGTGTCAATATCCTTCAAGTTGTAGATTTGTACCTTGCGTCATTAATTTATGCAACAATTCTGTCCTGGAGTCTTTCCAAAAATTGTTGACTTTCAATTTGTGCACAGATGGTCACGCTTTACGCTTTGTACAAAATATACTGAGAAAACATACAAGTATGAATTATGGATAGGTTTACATTGATCCAATACTTACCCTTGATGGCACTTTCACTTGTTTTAATCGTGATTAAAGCACACATTTTGATGACTTGATCATATCCCTTTCAATGATTGTGAATAGATTTATATTTTAGCCCTCATAGTATGTGAAAAAGTATAAATGAAGACTTGTGCATCAAAAAGATATACCAGCTTTGCAAAATTAAAGCGATGGAAAAATGAGAAGAAAAAAAGAAAAACGAAAGAATATCAACAGCTACCAGTCTAACATACCAGAGATATTTGAAGAAGTCGGAGTTGATGTTTTTGGATTTTGATGGAAAATGCCTGATGGGACTCAGTTACTGTTTTGTATACCTTCAAACTGAGGGCATATTCAAGAAAACAATTATTCCACGAAGTTGAATCGAATATTGCCATACTGTTATGACAGATTACAATATTAGAATTTAATAAGAGATCATTTTTTTATATATATATACATAACGTGAAGAATATTTGAAGGTGACTAACCTACTTCCAACTTTATGTTCAGATCGTTATGTTCTTGTTGAAAAGTATTTGTCTTGCAACAAGTGTCTGATTCTGACCGAACACCAAATTAGAGCGATTATAACAGTAATGGGTAATATGAGATGTGTAAGGGGGCCTTTTCTGATTAATGCTTTGAAACAGTATTCTGCATGAAAGCATTTTACAAATTACTTAATTTTTTATTTATTATCTGAGCAATATTGATTTTGATCATTTATTTGATTATTAGTAATATTATAGGAATCAATAGATGGTCATTAGATAAGAACTAAGTACTTTATTTTAAGGCTTGTATTACTTAAAAGTATTCCAGTAATTGATTTCTGTGTCGTTACATAATGATCCTAACCCTATGGCGATGGTTTATTATGGACTTTTCTGGTTTACTTGAATAATGAATGAAATGTTGTTTTATGGCACGTCAGCACCAACCGGGCCATATTGCGCCAGAATACATATTCCATGCTCCCAGGATCAAGGTAGACAAATTTGTCACCACATGGTTGTTGTAGTCCCATGGGTTTTTCAGTAAAATCATTTTCTAGTTCAACAATACCATTAAAAATAATTTGCAAATGTTAACCAATATTCACAAATTCATGTTGATAACCAAGTTCCTTAGTTTGAAATCTGATTTACTTAATTATTTGCAGGTATAATATTTAAACTGACCATGACCCCAGCTGTTACGTTTGTGTAACTGTTACAAGCTTGGAACCTTGTTACCATAGTGGTTCGCAGGTTGAATCGGCAATGTATAGTGTATGGACCAGGAACTGAGGCCCAAACCATCATCTTTGTTGCTGTTCTGCTGTGGGGTGAAGTTCTGTGAATAAAGTTCAATTCTCTGTTAAATCAAGTATGATTGACATGAAACTTTGATGATTGGTATGATGTCACAGTTCAAAGATGACTGCGTTGATGCTATACTCATTTCCTGGTCCATAGTACAATCATAATATTAAACAACCAGCTATGAATTGTTTATATTACATTCGTGAACTTTTAACTTAAAATGCTCGAACCATGTGCTCAAAATGGTATCACTCGGCTGTTAATTACACCTGTTCCCTGTTTTGCAGTGTAACCAACTTGGAACTAAAGAAGAAAATTTGCATTAAATAGCCATTTTTTCTCTGCAATCTTAAAGCCTTTCTAAGAATTGGTTTCAATAAATTTGTCTTAGAAATATTTCGTAAGGTTTAGTTAATGAAATGAGACATAAAGGGGCTAGGATTTAGTCTTAAAACATGACCACATCAATATAGCAGTCCTATAAATAGAACCATTCTAAATGTGTCCCATAATATCACTGCATTTTATGACCTGGGTCAATCAAATTGAAATTCATCACAATGTTGAAGCTTTTGGAGCATGGTTCATTGCAATACAATAGGAACTGTGTAAAAGAAACTCTAAAGCAATTTCACACCACACACTTCACATATAAAAAAATAACCTAAATTGTTTAATTTACAGATAGACAACAATTTTATTTTTCACTTCCTAACAGTACTGGCTTAATAATAAATATAACCAAACTACATCTACCATTGTATGTGTGGTCTTGCAAATGGCATACATAGTTTGTGACTCAGTGTGTTTCTGTAACATCTTCATTTTGACTAATTTCAGGACAATACATCCATTAATTCTAGACCAAAGCTACATAAATCTTAAAAATCAAGTTATAAAGGGAGAAAGACGAATCTTAAAGGAATTGGGATTTTGTGTGCATGTGAAACACCCACATAAGGTATTTATCAACTTTAAAGTTTTATCCTTACTACTAGTAAGTTCTGTAAATTCTCATTGGCTCTCATTCTAATTTCCATATAATTATTTTTTTGATCAGTGCAAATACTTTTAAAACAAAAGAATTTAAATGGTTTTCTCCATAAATATATTTCAATATTTATCTTCCTATATTGCAGATTATTGTCATGTTTTTACAAGTGCTAGAATGTCAACAGAATAAACGATTAGTCCAATGTGCCTGGTGAGTAATATTTGTATTAATAAGATTAGCTGAGTTCACAAACCACGATATGTTCATGTTTCGATTTCTTGGTATATTTGTGAATAGATTATGGGCTGTTTTAATTTGAAGCTGCATATCATGTGAAAGTAAAATATTACTTGCTGTTTTGTTGACTTTTAAAAAAAAAAATGTGCAAAGAACTGGGACGAACGAATCTGTGCGTTGAGAGCCTTACTACAGCAGTTTGTCCTAAAAAGAAAATTTACACTCCCAGGGATATTCAGTGGTATGTGTGGTTTTCTACATGAGCATTTATTGTGCATTGTAGACATTTGCTTTTATGGGAAAATAACCAACATTCAGGGACCTGTTCCAGAAAATTTTAAATAAGATAAAATCCAAATATTAGTTAAGTGTTTTGAGTGGATAATATTACATTGATTTGGATTTTATCTTTATTTAAAATTTCGAGAAACGGGGCCCAGATGTAAAACTTAATTTTCAACAAATAGGTAAGATATAACAAATTTGGTATTTTTCTAACATGGCATCTCTTTATTCTGACTTAATAATCATCTTTGATAAATTTTATAGTTTAATTTAATTCACATCACAATTTACTTTATACTGTGTCGTGTAATTATTAACATATTTTTCCTTTTTTGCTTACCCCAGCCTAGGAGGGTAAAGTCCTTGAAACCATAATGTCTTCAAAATGTGAATCTCTGAAATTGGTTACCTGCCACCGACATGCTCACCTGACTGGTCCATCTCTGAACGCCTTGTCATCATCCAATCAGATGCCATCAAGATCATGTGTTCGTTACTGTGAAAATGGTGATAGTACAGACAAAGTGTTGTGTAGTGTAAAGCACATCAGATTGTGCGGGTTCATTAAGATGACAAATGAAAAGAATTTATAAGAGTAATAGTGACAATAATTTAAATAAATGGTAAAGATATCCAAGTAAATTCTGATAATCTAATTGAAATAAGATATAAGGGTGGAAATAACTGTAAAATTAATAAGTTAGTTGCCTAATTTTCCAGTTTATAATTCAACTGAGTTGCAGAGTCGTGGGTAAAAGGAGGATTGTTGTTGACCAGTCAGTGAGTGCCAGAGGTAGCTTGATAATTGACCACCAGAGATAAATATATTTGATCATGTTTATATAAACTATGCAAGCAACAAGGTAATGTATATTGGAAATATTCTCTTATCCATCCATTCTATTATTCTTTTTCATTTGTTGAAAGATGGGCAGAGATACCCATTCTAAGAATTCCAGAATTCGGCCTTTAAATTAAAATGATCAAAAGCAAGAAAGATTTGAATTCGCTAGAAAGATGCCATGTTAGAAATGCTACTATGTAATATGTTTTGTCATATTTTATTATGTGGTAAGATGTAATATTTTGTTATTGTAGGAATTATATGAATGATAGTTTTAGAACTGATGTGTTTGTAAGATATCATCCTGAAACAATCGCATGTGCTTGTATATATCTAGCTGCTAGACAATTACAGGTTAGTTAACTTTATTTTATCTTTTAACCGATAGGGGATGTAGTATTTTAGCGATGATGTACACTTTACATCATACGGTCTACCATTTAGTCAAGTGGTATAGTTTTGAATCCCAGTTTGTACGGAACAAGGAGTAGGATCTAATGACCAACCTCAATGATTTTCTCGGTCTGTTAAAGACATTGCTGAAGTAATATTAAACCATGCTGGTCCTGAAATGACCCTGTTTGTTTCATATCGACATCTAAACCCATTTCTGTTTCTCTATAACACAAAACAAATATAAGTCAATGTTCTGAAGCCGCATTAAACTATTTCTTGTATTTATTTGAACCCATTGAATTTTTTTCATTTCAGATTGCCTTACCTATCAATCCATCTTGGTTTGGATTATTCCAAGTTGATGAAGAAGAAATACAACAGATCTGCTTAACATTATTATACTTATATTCTAGAAAAAAGGTGAGTTCTTTTATCATTTCTGAATTGTGCTAGGTATGCACTTACGATCACAACATCTGTCATTTAGTCGAGTCGTGTGTTTTCGATCCCAAGTTTGTATGTGACAGGGAGAACTTAATGGTTTTTCTCTGGGTCTTCCTGTTTCCTTCCACTGCTAAAGTCAACTTTATCTCGAATTGACCCGTTTTGTGTTGAATGGACAGTAAATGTTATTTGAATTGAAAAATGTGGATCATTTTGATACTGTTTCTAATTTTAGCCAAATTATGATGAATTAGAACGAGTGGTTGATAAAGCTAAGAAACTTCAAGTAGAGGCGAAGTTGAAAGCTAAAGGCCTTGCCTCAGATTATGGTACACCAAATAGCCAGTCTCGACAAAGTAAGTACATGATTTAATACAATTTATTGGTTAGTTTAAACACAGAACAAAAAAATAAAACCATTGTGAAATTCAATAACTAGATACTTGGCCCCTTGTTTTTATTTTGTTTTATATTTTTCAGATTCACCTAAAAATGTTAGTCCATCTGTAAATATTATACCTGGTATGAAACGTGTAAGAATGGAGGATGAACCACATTCTGATAGGTAATATTCTTTTATATCTACTGCAGTCTGTCCTATTTAATTATAATACACACTCACAGTAGCTTTTTGGTTTCCCTCACTTTTCAATATTAAAATGGCTTAAGTCACAACAGCGGTTTCTAATTGAGGTAGAATGCATAAACTTTAGGAGAGACGTTCATTATATAATTGTCTAATTACTTTCATAGCTCAAGACTTTTTAGTAACAATCCCCGAGGTTTGGAATTCAATGAGTTGGTCGAAAGGCCAATGTCCGGGCCTTAATGGTCATCAATAGCAATTTGAATAGATTAAAGCCTAAGAAATCAGATGGCATAGACTGAATGATGCTTAAAATACAATCATCATCTATTTTACAGTGATAAAAATCATCGCAATGGTAAAAAACGTCATCGATCAGATAGTGAAGGAACTGATTCCCCAAGACACAGAAGTAGATCAAGGTTTGTTTAATTATTATACAGATATTACATTAGAGATTTACAATTTATATCTAAGATCTCCTCCTAACACAACAATAAAACAAATCACAAAACAACCTCATTAGAATTGTGTGCTATCAGATAGATATCAAATATTAGAGATCTGAGGACCTGCCTCAAGCATCCCCCCAAACATGTTATTTATATAATGTCTTTGTTGCACCAGGTTTGATAGAATTTATATTCGCGTCATCTGCTATATCATTAATCATACTTAAATTTACTTTTTTCAGGAGCCGCTCATCAAGGTCAAGTAAAAGTTTTTCTCGAAGTCCAAGACGTAAAAATAAGTCTCCAAGAAAACTGAAAAAAGAAAGAAGATCACCTAGTCATCATTATCATAAAGACAAACATACACATAAAAAGAAACGACATATGGTTTCAAGGAGTCGTAGTCGCTCATTTTCTCCTTCTCCAGATCGTTATAAGGCAAAAAGATATCATAAAGAAAAAACCCGATATGCTTACAGTCCAGATCGATATTCTAGAAAACAGCGGAACGGTCATCGGAGTCCTACTAGAGACAAATATGACAAATATAGACGATGATGTTAGCTCATTCTAGATAATAATTTTATGTGAAATGGGTAAAGGTGCAAAATCATGTTGGAACTATTAAAGAAAATAACTGTGATAAAAAAAAAATAGCCCAGCGATATATTCATACATACAGCATATTATTTCATCACCCGAAAACCTTACATTTAACAAATATAATTTGTTTTATGTGAGACAAATTAGCATAACATGGCATCATAATCATGAATTATAAAAGTGGGATAAGAGGAGGATTAAAGGCCACTGAAAGTTTAATTTGTTTACACGTTATAGATTGGTCCAAATCTATTAAATATTTCATTTTGTTCGGATTTATTTTATGTATATTTTAACATAAGTTATTACACTTAATTGTAAAGACTAGAGCCAGTAAAATCGTTTTGTTTTAACCAGTTGATTATTATTAAACCTATATAAAGAGATAAGAAAAATATTCTTAAATTAATTCATATCCTAGTAGAAGTTCTTTTGAATTCTAATAAGTTTCTAGTTTTGATTAAATGCATTACTGTTCTTTTAAATAAGGATTTATTAATAAATATACTGAATAAATTAGAATCTGAGAAAGATACTCATTAATCCTCTTTATGTGATTAAATAGGTACCGGAACATTCCTACTTTCAGTTTAATTAGTATGAAATGAAGTCGGAATTAATTTTATTTCAACTTTCCTTTCTCAGGGGTTAACTAAACTAAATTTATCGTCTTTATGTTATGAATTATTTTCCTTATTGTTTTGGACAACAAAGTATTGAAAACATTGTATTTTACATTTTGTAAATAAATAATGTAAATAGTGATTTTACTGTTAGCATTCATATACAATATCAAATCCATAAACTTTGCATCCTTGCACATTTATTGATATATTGGATCACGGGAACGGTGCCTGCTAATCTAACCAAACCAAGTTTGGGGCCATGGCATATTGGGTGTGTCTTTTTGGGGTAACCCATCACACAAACTGGCAGCCAATCTAGCTTAACTTGTTTGTCAGTGATACTCCACCTCTACACATGGGTCTGGAAATTACATAACTCTTGTCGGGTTGTGGGGGGAGTAGATTATAACAGCCATCGCCAGATGCCTGGCAGACTTGCATTCTAATGATACCAGAATACATGCATTGATAAGCTTGGTACTGTCTTGACTGTACTTTTGGCGATTGAGATCCGCATCCACCATCAAGGGCTGTGCAACATGCCCAATGTGTTGTATCAAAGAAGTTGGGGGGGGGGGCTATAGTCGACTGCCCAGGTTAGCATTGAGACCTTGTCCCCCACAGTGAAGAGCAGGTTGTTGGACACGCTTCTTTAATACTCTGCAAAACACGCAAAATGTTTGTACAATAGTTATAATTACCACTAATAGTAATAAGGATTATGAAACACAATAAATTATCTTACTCATTCTTTACTCCATTCAAGAGGTCATTCACATTCCTCCTTGAAAAAAAAAATTAAAATGCCCCAGATCGCTAGGCATTCATTCGTCTGTTATTCAGGAAGAATTGTCTTTAGTTAGAACTGGTAGAGAATAAAAATGGTCGCTGTGAGATGATTTATGTATTTGATGAATCTCAATACAGCATTTTTTACACAGTGTTAATCCAATATGACCATCATCTGAAATAAAAACGTATACGTTTTAATCTTTCTAAATCCCGATACATAATAATATTAATAAGTGCAGAAAGAACACATCACAAATAAGCAATTACACGAGAACACGACATCGACAATCAATTATCAACAATCGTATATCACATGAATGAATCCAGGGCTATATTGATAAATAACAAATCCACAACAAAACAGAAAAGATTTAGCAATGGATACAGGAAAGACATAGTACATAGTAGGCCTAATGATTGAATGATGCATTTCTTGGCCGCGATGTCTGCCAGTTGACGTCATAAATTATAACGTAAGAAAATTTACTAATATTATTATTAAGGGGTGATTATCTGAAGAGAATTTCGGAAAACGCTAAACTTAATGATTTAGGAATAAAAATAAATTGGTTAAAATACATATTGGAAGAAAAGCTCAACAACGAGAACATTCTTTAGTAGGAAGGGCAAGAACTCCACTCTAAATAGTAAGTGTAGGAGTATCGCACTTCACACAAACAAAACTGGTTAGACAAACTTGCGGACAAAGGGTCACACAAATTTACACATTGCAGTCAATAATAAACAACAACCGCATATATTATAAAATAAAGTGAATGGATCCGGGGGCCAATCGCAAGCGTCCTCTGCGCTGTCAAGTCCCTAGTCCGTAATAATACAGTTCACTCCAGGCGCGGATACAGAGGGGGGGGGGGGAGCGCACCCGGCGCACGCCCCCTCTATTTTTTTGCGGTGACGAACAATTTTTAGCTCCATACATTCTCGCGGGAAAGGAGAACAAAAACAGTTTAGGTTGGGAATCGTAATGTGCAGTACTGGTATGAAATTAGTCCTTGAGGACATTTTAGTCCACTCAAAAATCATGGGTCGGGCTTCGCACTCCCAAGTGGGGATAGCACGCCCCCCCCCCCTTTCCGAAAATCCTGGATCCGCCCCTGCACTCGAAATGAAAACCTATGGTTATTTTGGGTTTTTGTTTGTTTTGTTTTTTTAGGGAGGGGGGTATAGCTGGACGTAAGCAGAGACCGTGTTGTTGCTATAGGCGTCTTAAAAAACAATTTTTAGACTCAGATTGTTTGGTTGGGTTGTGCGTTTGTCCCCTTCAGATTAGTCATCGTCAATGGGGAAACCTTTCTTCAGACATTATCGACCAAGAAGTTTTTTCTTAAACCTCACCAAATTTAATTGCCCGTTATTTGTTACCAAAGTTTTAGTATACTCAAGTAGAACAGCGAAGTTTCACTCAAACAAGAATTACTGATGTCTTTTCAAACCATTTCAGTAATTTCAGGAAAATTCTCATTACCTACCATTTACAGAAGGACATGCTGGGCAAACAATGGAAGCCCAAGACTTCAAACAAACCAAACATTTCATATCTTCTTCTCTAACCAATGTATGCACACTACGACAAGATGGGTGTGCTCTTTCGTGGCAAGCTGGACACAAACTTTCCCCTGCAATCAAAAATAAATTATAAATAAATAAATACCGGTAGGTCTACAGTTTGACCTGGCTTAACCCGCCGAACACATGCATGACCACAAGGCCTAAGCCTAAATTATTTGAAATAAAGTCTTATTCAAATTTTATCAATACGTATTTCACATACCCATGATTGACATTTTACACCTTACAATATCTGTTAACGGAAACCCCGAAGTACAGCGTGCACATCTCAGTAAATCAGAGCGGTGCACAGATATCATTCCGTGTATTTTCTCAATATTCCTAGAGTTACCACTAATGACGTCATCAACGCTATGACGATTAATGTTCTGCAACAGTGTTGGCGGAATTTTGATCATTGAAGGGAAATTAATTGCAGATCATCCAGACTCCAAAATTAAATGTATTTTTTCAATGTAAAGACTGTTCGATTATATTATTTTTCAATTGTTTGCATTGTTATATTTTGATTAAATAAAAGGAAATGATATTCTTTTTACCAAAAATATGTCTCCTAGCTCCACTCGGCGAAACAACAACTCGGTTTTATGTGTCCGTTGTCTTTGACTTTGCCCCGTTGTTCTATTGGGCTGGGTCTGACATTGAAACACACGCCTTATAGACACAATAGACTTTTTAAAAAATTTCCTGTTGTCGCAATAAGATTATAATTATTTTATTTTCTAACATCATGAGGGAATTAGTCGAACAATCTGTAATGGTGCATAATGGGCATTTTCTCGAAAAAAAAAAAGGGGTTCGGTCACAGACAACGGACAACCCTGTCATCACCCCTAACGTTGCCTGGCAACCTATCTTTAATATTCTTATAAATATATGTGTATATTGCTATTTATTTTATGTTCCTTGTCACCGTGGTTGTGTCATGTATATGAATTGTATGCGGCCTGCAATGGGTGTTATGATACAATAAAATCTTATCTTATCTTATCTTATCTTACCCCTAACCGAAAACCATAGACCTATTCGTAAAGAATAAAATAAAATGAGGTTTAACTTCCTATCTGCTTTTCTGCACCAACCGGGGTAATGAAGAGGGACACTGACAAGTAGAAACCACGCTGGAAAACCCGATGAATTTTCTAGGCCAATATCAAAAACATCTACACCCAAAATTGTAGAAAGAACTAATGAAGGACATTGTTCCTTTTTTTTTCTTCAGTCTTTCAAAGTAAATTATATTATTGATAGGCCTATTCTCACGAGTCTATGTTATCCTATCATATGAATCTAAATGTAAACAAACAGCATCTGTAAAAATATTACAACATCTACTGGGTTTAGTCACCTGCTGTTTAAATATGAATTAATTATTAATGAGCGTTTTTCCAAATATGGTCCTATTTTATTGGATTATGTTATACGCCGTCATTACATGTCATATTAGAACGCGTTGGCCCACACTTGTAAGTTTTTGACACAATGAATCATCTCATGTGATTTTACGGTGATTTTATTCAACTGTAACAATGACGATGTGTCCGTTATAACATTGAGAACTCCGTGTAAACTTAAAATATGGTCATTTATAGGGTGCGCATCAACTTGTCATTTAGTGTGTAACCTAGACACGCCTCTAGATTAATTAGTTCATTATATTAAAGGGGTATTGTAAGATTTAGATAAAAAAAAAAACAAACCAAAAAACAAGCAGTTCTGGATATAATATTCTAAAAATTGTTTACACAAAATCAAAGGGGCATTATTATGTAGGATTTGGATAAAGGGCAGACCATTCTGGTTATAATATTTCAATAATTATAGCATACACTGCACATTCAATATATTGAAGGGAGGAAGGGAAATGGGGTTTAACGTTCGCTCGACACAAACTAGGTCATTTAGGGACTAACATATGGTTTAATTTTATTTCAATAATTCGCTTGCGCGTAGGGGTCTTTAGTAGTGGGAGGAAACCGGAGTGCCCGGAGGAAACCCACGAGGTTGAGAAGGCGCGCCTATCTCCGTGTCACATACGCTCACACCAGGGATCGAAACCACAGCCGCAAGCTAGAGGTGGCCGGTCAGCTAGAGGTCGAGACGCGGCATTCTAAACCACTACCCCCCCCCCCAATAGGCCTATATTAAAATTCTAATGGAAGTTATCAATAGTTGTAATTTTGACAAATTTGTAGGCCTACATGTACCTTGATAGTAACCACCTTACTGCAGGTCATTAGAATCTTAGTCTCATTTTAAAATTAAACCATTAAATTTCCGAACCAGTCTAGTCTACTTAAATTGGGAGCCATCCGATGGCATTGCGCGTTGATTATAGTTTTGCCCCACGAAAGAACTGCAATAAGCAAATTATCTTTTACATAATGCCTGCCATAATTGATCGTTGATAAGTTTAACAAAACGGTGAAAATTCATAAATTAATCGGTGAAATTAAACTGAATTATCTAAAATCGAAATGAGTAATACAGTATCTTGAATAATTATAATTAGACCTATATAGAATGTCATATTAAATTATAAACTCAACGCCAATTGGTTGACTTCTGGTTAAGTCCCATCGGAAAGGATAGGCGTTCTCTCCTTGTTTTTTTTGTCACACTGGTAAAATGCTTATGATCATTTAGCAACACACAGTAAAACAACAAACGAACTGAGTTACAGACATTAGGGGGAAAATATTTAAATTGTTGATGTTAGGCCCTATAATGTGGGCCTGCGTATTTGAAAAAAAAACACCCAAAACCAACAAAAACAACTATGACATTATTCAAATTTAATTTAGAAAAAAATTTAAAAAACTAGTTAACACCAAAGAGTGTCAGTGTTGGTAATATTCATGTAGTGACATCGTAACAACACCGTATGATGTTCCACGTGTTCGTGGACACGTGATCAATATTGGCGGCAAAGTCCTTCCACGCTAGAATTCAGCATGGCTTTGTTTACAATGTATTATTATAATTTACTTAACCATTCTTTCACCCTAGTCAGTCAACTTTCAGAGCATTTAATATATCAATGGTGTGCTTATTCATTATTTGACGGAAGCCATGAACCCTGACTAGAATGGTTCAGTCCATACGGTATCTCTGAATCATTCCTTCGCGCTTGTTCGACCATTTCCGCCTTTACTGCACAAATAGCCCACAGTACAGTATATAGTCATTTAATAAGCGGCGCGAATCGAACCAGGCAGTCTGTGTTTACATGTTGAAGCTGTCAGTATGAATATATCAAAGCGCATGGATAAACTAGCTTATGTACCGGTAGTCTACCATATACTCACGGGTAAGTAAAATATAGTTTTATTAACATAAATATCTTGGTCTATAGATAATTCAATATACACGAACCGGCAAGGAAAACTGGTCAATATTCTGTAACACACAGTGCCAATATTTACTTTAGACTGGAAGTAATTTTTTTTGTATTATCAGCTTTAGGCGTTCTAGTTATGTAATCTATATATAACTGTTGATAATACAATGTCAGTTTAACAATTCTTTTGGAATCGGACTGAGTATATATATATACATATATATGTACAGAGCAATCATATAAATTATATAGAGACAATGCTTGGAGATTATCTCAGATTATATGGGCCTCATCAGGAATTTTTATAACTGGAGGTTTGAGGTGCATGAACCACTAACTTGAAGGTAGAAATGAAAGGTGTCTCATAAAGCATTGTTTTTACCTTCCTTGTTCATTTTCTTTAATCTTTAAAATTTTATACACTCCTTAATGATTAATCCTTATGTATGTGTTGAGACATAAAATAAATATAATAGATTATCACTATATTATCATAATGTTACACACCTATCTTATAGCTGGACAATGATTTTATAGTAGGTGTGTAGAACATTAAGATTTTTGTGGTATATGAATTCAGAACCCAAGAGTCAGTATTAACTATTTTGATTATCAAACTATGGTATAAGTAGACCCATAGACAGAGGTGGATTCAATGGGGGGTGCCCCCCCCCTCCAAATTTTTTTTTTCGACAGTGCCCTGTTTTACTGCTGAAAGTGCATTTTCTCAGACCCAAATATGCCTGTTCCGAACGTTTACTAAGACGATAATATCAGCAAAATAGCTCCTCTTGGTAGATGCGCCCCTGATAGAAACAATTAAACATTATTTCTATGTTGTATTAATGAACTCATTACCATTGCTAAAAGAATATGCAGGACTCCATGATTAATCTGTAGATCAAATATCAGTCACCATGATAATAATGAAAAGTGGTGGTGCACCAGGATATTCCAGTAGATGGGGGTGGGGGATGTTGGAACCAGAGTCTGACTGCCCACAGCAATTTCAGAAATTTCCAGCGAAGGCAAAATACAAGAATCTGATTTTAAAATTAAGGCTATAAAGATCAACTTTCATCACATTTAAATTTACTGTTTTTTGAAAACTGTTCAAATTGCACCTTTGAGGGCTTGCACTGCCCTTAATGGGAAGTTCACTTTTGCTCACACCTCTACCTAAATGAGATAGGATGTTAATCACAAGAAGGATTCCATATAAAGTTTATGAAAGCACTGCACAGGCTTTTAACATCATAGAAAAGAGTAATGGAGAGGGTGGGGGTATGGCTAGTTTTGAGGCAATCACATTGGATTAGGATTAGATTAGGCTATGGATTAAATTCACTCAACACAAAAATCCTTCACTGGGTAGCTTTGAGTAAAATCAGTAGGTTACAATTTATTTGCATATAAAAAAAACTCTCAGATATATTTTTTTTTCAAGTACCGGTAAGTAAATGATAAATAAGTTTCATTAGCCAAAATTAGTTACTGTATCATATGTGATTATTGTCTTTAGGTGACGCCCATATCCTTTTTTACTATGTATATATTCATTGTGACATTAAACATGTCATTAGTGACAGGATATCATAATATTCTGGTAATTATATAACATTTGATTGACATACATGTAGATATCATGATAATAACTTGCCAAATCATCCATTATTGAAAATTAACAGGACATTTCTGGTTCTATCACTGATTATTGTATTTGAAGACAATTTGTGAAATTTTTATTCTTACTTAATACTTTATATATTTTTTCATTGGTCTATATTTGTCCCCCGCCTTTCGAAGAAAGTTGGGGGACTATTAAAATGGGTCTGTCTGTCTGTCCGTCCGTCTGTCCATCCGTCTGTCTGTCACACTTTTTGGGACACAATAACTCTCTTCCTAATTGAGCTAGAATGTTCAAACTTGGTGTATGTGTTTATTAGGTCAATGCCTTGATGGAGTTCGAAGATGAGCATTTTCTGCTTAGGGTAAGCAGAGATAAGCGATTTGATTGGTTGATGCTTTGGGACACGATAACTTTAGTTCTAATTAAGTGAGATTGATGAAACTTGGTGTATAGTTTCGTTACAGTAATACCTTGACTAAGTTGGATAATGAGCATTTTCTGCTCAGGGTAAGCAGAGCGATACGCAATTTGATTGGTCGAGACTTTGGAACACAATAACTCCCCTTCTAATTGAGTTAAAATGTTCAAACTTGGTGTATATGCTTAATAGGTCAATGCCTTGATGGAGTTCGAAGATGAGCATTTTCCGCTTAGGGTAAGCAGAGATAAGCAATTTGATTGGTTGATGCTTTGGGACACGATAGCTTTAGTTCTAATTTAGTGAGAGTGATGAAACTTGGTGTATAGTTTCATTACAGTAATACCTTGACTAAGTTCAATAATGAGCATTTTCTGCTCAGGGTAAGCAGAGCGATACGCAATTTGATTGGCCGAGACTTAGGAACACAATAACTCTCCTTCTAATTAAGTTAAAATGTTCAAACTTGGTGTATATGCTTATTAGGTCAATGCCTTGATGGAGTTAGAAGTTGAGCATTTTCCGCTTAGGGTAGGCAGGGATAAGCAATTTGATTGGTTGATGCTTTGGGACACGATAACTTTAGTTCCAATTAAGTGAGAGTGATGAAACTTGGTGTATAGTTTCATTACAGTAATACCTTGACTAAGATCGATAATGAGCATTTTCTGCTAAGGGTAAGCAGAGCGATAAGCAATTTGATTTGCCGAGACTTTGGAACACAATAACTCTCCTTCGAATTGAGTTAAAATGTTCAAAATTGGTGTGTATGCTTATTAGGTCAATGCCTTGATGGAGTTCGAAGATGAGCATTTTCTTCTTAGGGTAGGCAGAGATAAGCAATTTCATCTTAGGTTCATCTTGTTCGATGATTTTTATGCCAATACAATGACTGCATTCTCATTCAGTAATGGATTTGACAGTAACAGTGTATCGAAACGATTGACTCGGACACGAGGGCCCTTTCCCTTGGCCAGAGGAGCCCTTTTGTCAAGCGTGGGGGCCCTTTGGTCTGCCTTTAGGGTCCCCCTAACTAGGGTAGATTTTCATTTTTATACGCCCACATTTTCATGTGGACGTATATTGTCGTCGCCCCTGTTCGTCCGTCCGTCCGGACGTCCGTCCGTCCACAATTGTTTGTGAACAGTCTACAGGTCACAATTTTTATCCGATTTCAATGAAACTTAAAATATAGGTTTATCACCCTAAGATCTCGGTTCCTTTCGATATTGGCATGTATCGGACCGTAACTTCATGGGTTATGGCCCCTGATTGTACGAAAAATCACGTTTTTAGCTTGTGAACAGTGTAGAGGTCACAATTTTGAACCGATTTGGATGAAACTTGAAATGCATGTTTATAAACCAAAGATCTTGGTTCCTTTCGATATTTGCGCCAATTGGATCGTAACTTCCTGAATTATGGCCCCTGATTGCCCGAAAAATCGACCTTTTTAGCTTGTGGTCCCTCTGGAGGTCAAAATTGTTATCCGATTTTAAAAACCGTTTGATTATATCACCGTTTCATGGTTATGAAGGTTGAGTTCGAATTTCGTGAAAATCGGACCAAAATTGACGGACAAAATGGCCGCCATTTGTACGCGAATAGTGTGAAAATATGTTATATCAAGGTTGTGAACAGTGTAGAGGTCACAATTTTGAACCGATTTGGATGAAACTTGAAATGCATGTTTATAACCCAAAGATCTTGGCTCCTTTTGATATTTGCGCCAATCGGATCGTAACTTCCTGAATTATGGCCCCTGATTGTCCGAAAAATCGCCCTTTTTAGTTTGTGGTCCCTCTGGAGGTCAAAATTGTTATCTGATTTAAAAAAACGTCTGATTATATCACCGTTCCATGGTTATGAAGGTTGAGTTCGAATTTCGTGAAAATCGGACCAAAATTGACGGACAAAATGGCCGCCATTTGTACGCGAATTATGTGAAAATATGTTATATCAAGGTTGTGGACCTTATAGAGGTCACAATTTTGAACCGATTTGGATGAAACGTGACATGTATGTTTATAACCAAAAGATCTTGGTTCCTTTCGATATTTGCGCCCATCGGATCGTAACTTCCTGAATTATGGCCCCTGATTGTCCGAAAAATTGCCCTTTTTAGCTTGTGGTCCCTCTGGAGGTCAAAATTGTAATCCTATTTTAAAAAAAACGTTTGATTATATCACCGTTCCATGGTTATGAAGGTTGAATTCGAATTTCGTGAAAATCGGACCAAAATTGACGAACAAAATGGCCGCCGTTTGTACGCGAATATTGTTAAAAAATGTTATATTAAGCTATAAAGAGGTCACAATTTTGAACCGATTTTGATGAAACTTGACATGTATGTTTATAACCCAAAGATCTTTGTTCCTTTCGATATTTGCACCCATCGGGTCATTACTTCCTGAATTATGTCCCCTGATTTTACGAAAAATCACCCTTTTTATCTTGTTGTGCCTCTGGAGGTCACAATTATTATCTGATTTAAAAAAAAAATGTTTGATTATAAAAACCAAACAAATTCTAATGATTTTCTGATAATTCCTTAATATGCGACAACTCTTGTTGACTGCCCGGACGATTTGGCTGCTGTGTGGGCGTATGTTTCGTTGCCTGGCAACCTATTTTTCTCGTCGGTTTTAGCATTTTTCTTTATAAAACACTTTTGGATGACACTTCGTGTACAGTTTGATTGCTCGATACTTGAAAAAAATAAATTTGCGATTAATTAATATGTGTCATCTATTTATTTTGGGATTTCGGCGGGGGACATCAGCCTCATTGTTGGCTTGTTATAATATTTCATATGTACTAATAAAAAGTACTTGCAAATTTACTTATAGGGAAATTTTTCAGAGGATTTTCATATTGTTTAGGGGATTCTCATTATTTCAGGATATTCTCAAACTTATCCTTTGTTATAGGGATATCCAGGCAAGACATTTCTTGGGGGAGTCTTATATTTTTCAAGGCCTTCTCATTCTTTACTTGGTATTCTCACACCATTCAGAGTATTCTCCCTCCTTTCAGTGTATTCTCACAATTTACAGCACTCACAAATGCTATTACCGTAACTTTTATTTGAATAAATTATTTAGAATTTGGAAAAAAATCAAAAGGATTAACATAATAAAAATCATTACAAATAAATCATCATAATAAATAGCACAGCCAAGGATTTTAAAAGATAAAGAGCTGAGAAAGCCTTTTGCATATTTATAAACATAGTAAAATTGTTTGAAATAACTTGAACTGCTTCCTTGTTCTTTAAACTTTGCCATGTGGTTTCGTCCATCTAAATCTTCAACTTCCCTGAGGTCATGTAATTTCTTAATTATCATGGGTTTGGATTTAGAATCAGTCTTTCAAGTACAGGTAATTACTTTTTTATACATTTGATGGGGTGATGATGTATATGAGTATAATATTATTCTTTTCCCTTGGGTCAAGCTTCCGGGCATAGACTTGAGTTTTTTTGTGCCAATGTGAGATTATGTACTTCCGATGGTCTCTGGTTTCATGGCACTAAATCACAGTGTTCTCTCAACCACATGAATAAAACTAGACTCATTTTATGAATGAAACGTTTAAGGACAATATTTACTAGAAATAAGAATAGTATTGTCACTATTGTGTGTAGTAGGCCTACTATATAGCATTAATATGATAGCAGGTGTTGTAGTAAATGCCAGGATGTACGTCTGCCAGCATTTGTCAGCCATTATATCTTCATGTAAATATATATAAGTATTACTGGCAAATTTAAGTGAATGACATTTATGGGTGAATGTCTTGAAGGTTTTTGGTGTGGCAATCTACTATATTACATTATTATATGTAGACCTATAACTGTAATGTTTGATAGCACATATATATCTTTTCCAACAGGTCCATTTCAAAATATTTAAATACATACATGGTTTAATCTACCTTCCAGTGCTTCCTTTCTCTTACCAAAACACCCGATAATGGGCTCAATATTAGCCACATTTTTTGACATTGCAAACACGACATATTGGTCAATTTAAATTAACATTGATGTTGTTATCTTACTGTGAAAAGGTGGGCTGCAAGAATGCTGTCGAGTGCCATTTAAAACGAAACAACTCGATGGACAAGGAAGCTACATACAACCCATTTAAAATTGGCACAAGAATTGCCTGCCAGAATACTTTTGAGCACCATTTGTAATGAAGCGACTTGATGAACAAGGCTACACACAACCCATTTGTGTCTGTTTCTAGATGCTCAAGAATAGAGAATTTGTTCCTTTTTTAAGTGATTTAAAAGTTTTATTCCCCACACCTCTCACCTTTCAGAAATCCATCATATAATCTTGTTTTGCTGTTGTATTGTCTATAGGCTGTAGCAATGGTGTAAAATTAGCTAAGTAAATATAGGCACAGAATGCAATATCTGTAATAATATGACAGACATCTCTGTCTGTTCTTTTTTTTCTTTCCATTATTTATTTTAAACAACAGTACCCATCCTGACCAACTAAAATACTGACAACAAATTACTGTGTTTAAATTTGTATAACTTCTAAAATTTGGAAACCATTCTTATATTGTGACATATGATAAGATTCTTTGAATATAAAAGGTTAAAAGATGATGTGAAATAAGTGTGATGTTGGTGTCTGACATTTAAGTAGCATGTCAATTGTTATGTGCTGTTGAAAACACTGGTATCTAATTCACATCAAGTTCTATATTCAAATTTGTCTAAATATGTTTAAAGAGACAGAGAAATGGGTTTAACATCCACTCAACACAAACTAGTTCATTTTGGAACTAATATATCAATCTATTGTATTTCAATAGTTCACTTGCATGTAGGGTGTTTTAGCTGTGGAAGGAAAACCCACAAGATTAGACAGACAGAAGTATGTTTAAAGAGAAAGCAATTTGAGTGATTAAGACCATGTTATAATCCAAATTTCTGCAAGTAGATCTGAGATCTGACTTTAAGTATTCTTCTGTTCTATTTCTTTTTAATAAATTATTATTTCAAAATCTTACAGCTATGATTTCAATTCTTTTTCTATGAACTTTTTTTTATGTTGTATAAAGGAAAGATGAATCATGTGATTATGTTTATATCAAGGTTTTTTTTTCAAGTCTATAGAAACAGCTTGTATAAAAAAATTGTGGGTTTTATTTTATCATGATGATCGGAAATCCACCACCATCTGACATCAAGGCATAAAAACTAAAGAGACATGTTTTATCTTCTTCAATTCTCTGCTTCACATGATTTCATTTCATTTCTGTTAATCTTTTAAAAGTTTTATTTATCCTAAATCCTGGCATCATTAGCCAAGTCGGAGTAGAACAGTAGGATGTAAAAACACATTTCATTTCATGGAATTCTGAAAATACTGTAGATCATGAACACTAACATAGGCCTATGTTTATCATGCTTGATGAGTTCCCTAGATTCTTGCTTGGTTTCTTCATTTAAAATAAAAACTGATTTGAAATTTTTTTCAGAAAGTATGACTATCTTATGACTATTTGATTGATAGTAAGATGTAATTACTGGTATATAAAGAATCAGAAATTAAAAGAAATGAAATGGGGTTTAACGTCATACTGTTCTGCTCCGAACTGGGCTAATGAAGACATGAGGGAAATTTGGCCTGGACAGTGGTACTATGGCCTTCTCTTATATCGAATACCAACTGCTAAAGGGATCTTTTACGTGCATGCCAATATGTACACAAGACGCTGAGAAAAACAGAATGTACTTTCTTGGCCAATGCAGGGATCAAACACCTGACCTCCAGGCTAGCGAGCTAGTGTCTTACCCTCTATGTGTCACTATAAAGAATCAAGTTATTGAACTAATAGTAGTGTTTGTCAGACATAAGACAGTTTGATTTGTCTTGTAATCAAAGAGCAGTGCCATAATCTCCAACATTCGATCTTTGTCTTGATTTCCTGATCAACTACTGGATTTGGAAATCTGATCTTTAGACCCCATTAAATGGACTACTGGTTGCTTGATCCATGTTTCAACTATATAAAACTTAGTCTTATATTGTTTACTGCTTGGTGTTTGCTACAATACCATTAAACTGTGGGGAAGTGGGCGGAGGCTAACCACTAAAGCATTTCCACTCTAATTCTAAAGCAGGGACACTGCACATTGTAAAGACTACATTAATTATATATCATTTGAATCTGATCTTTATTTGTTATTGGTATGTGCTTTACATTAATGAGATATAAATGCTAATTTACCAATTTTTGATACAAACTTCACGTGTTATGGCCCTTGTCCACTTTGTACAACTTGTGAACGCTAAAACAGCAAAAGGCATCATGTGTTTTTTTTTCCTTTCGATTATTATGAATAAAATGACAATAACTTCTGATAACTACTTAAAGAGTTATTGCCCTTGATTATACCACATTTTCTTGTCAACACACTGACATTATACAGTATAAACGTTCGGATTTTATTTTATTCACAGCCTTTATGAAATTCTTAGATGACTTAGGTTTTGTTGTTACCTGGCAACCTATCTTTGGTTTTTGCGAGGTACTTATCATTTTCCAAAGTTTCATTATGTATAAAAATACTTGAATTAATTAAACATGGTTAATAATGGGTATAATGATATTGATATTAACAGATGTGGTAGATTATTTTCTTCTAGTCGAGTGCAATATGGTGTTTATGTAAACACACGCTTTATTCATACTACAATGTACTTCAGTATGGTCACAGCAACCTTTACAATTGATTTATTCTCTAATTGTAAACCTATGGTAATATACATACATGTTCAGGTATTGATATTATTTTAAATAAATAGGGAATATTGGACATTATGCTGACAGAAGAGTTATAACAGAAAGAAAAGAGAAAGATTTAAGAATTGGTAATCCCAGCATGAAAATGTTTATTACGGTAACACTGTATTTTGAAAAGATCATGGATATATAAGATGAATCGTGTTACATATGATGAACCAGGTTGCAAATGGTGAACCTTGTTACAGATGATGAACCAAGTTGCAGATAGTGAACCTTGTTACAGATTTTGAACTATGTTGCTGATGGTGAACCTTGTTACAGATGGTCAACTTTGTTACAAATCCTTAAACATTTTATTGATGTTGATGGTGAACGTAGTGATAGATGGTGAACGTAGTGATAGATGGTGAATCTAGCTTCAGTTGAAAAAGTTATTCAGTGATGCTGAAGCTTATCATGGATAGAAGGCGAATATTATGATTGATCGTATAACTTGCTATAGATGGTGCATCATTTTACAGATGTTGAACCTAGTTCCTGGTGCTAAACATTGTTGCAGATAGTGATCTCATTTGAAGACTATGAACCTAGTTACAAAACGTATGGTAAACCTTGTTACAGCCAGTTACAGAACACAGATATAAACATTGTTACTAATGATGAATCCTGTTGCTGATTGTGAACCTTGTTGCTTATGGTGAACCTACTGGTGGATGGTGTAACTACTTATAGATGGTGAACCATGTTGCAGATGATGAACCACAGTGTATCATGTTGCCGTTGGTGAACCTTGTCACAGATGGTGAACCATGTTACCAGTGGTGAACTTTTTTGTAGTTGGTGTGCCATGTACAGATGATGAACCTAGTTACAGATGGTGAACTTGGTTAGAGATGCAAATCATGTTACAAATGGTTTTTAGATGATTGATTACATATTACAGTTGTTGATCATTTTAATTTTTTAAAGTGTATTTCCCTGTTTTGATTCCTATATCTGTGCCAAACTTATAATAAGGTGTGATGAATAAGCAGTATACAGAGACTATTGTAGAAAGTTAAGTATTCTAATCTGTGTATGGTAGTGTACCGCATGCCTACTAAACACATGTTACCAAGACCAGGTAGATTTTTTATAGGTAGAATTACAGAGGTTGTTGAGTCATTCCTAGTTCAGTAGAACAGGGAATATAGAACGCTTTCTATGAATTTTATACACTGACTCAATTAAAGTAACTTTGTCTGCTGGCCACATGTTATAAATAAATTCTTATTAAAACCCAATAAAATGTAGGTCTCTTCTTTCCTCAACAGGTTAGAAAATCTTCCAAGTGCGGGTCACCTTTATTGTCAATATAAAAATATAGTCTTTAAAAAGATTCCAAAACATTTCAAAATATATGAAATATTTGTAGTGGTTTTGCTTTTTTATAAAATTTGTAAATACGGAAGCACTTCCTTTTTGCACAGATGCATTAAGTGCAATTTTAAAATTTTAGATTTATTTAGTTACATGAACAACTGTGACCTTTGACTGTAGATATGTAAATATCACATGATTCGTATTTTGATTCTATTTTCATAAATTTGAAATAATATAAGGCTATGTAACTGAATATTTTTGTGTGAAGATCAACCAAAAGCCTGTGTTTTCATTGTCATTGTAGTATATTCCTTTTTTATTTTTCACCGAAATACAGCTTTGATTTACAAAGGAGCCACAACATTATGCTAGATTACATGAGAGATCGTCACATTTGACCTTGTGCATAACCTGATAAAATAACAAAACAGTATGAGTTTTGCATCATAGTCTTTGAAATTGCCAGGTCACTATGTACATGCTGATTCCAATTTAAAACATTGTAAAGCTTTCAAGCTTCCCTTGTTTACTTTGGTGGTATAAACGACTTTTTTCCAAATCATTATGATTTGGGTGCTTTGTAATAGTATAAAATATGTGACCTATCACATCGAAACAGGTAGTAAGTCGCATAGACCTGTATTGTGCTAGCACTCATAATAATAATGTAAAGATAACTGTTTGGTATAGTTCCGCCTAATTGTTTGGTATAGTTCCGCCTGTAAATAGAAATCATTAATTTGGTAGTGAAATTGTTAGTATTTTAATAATGTTGGTTACTACGGAAATTTTATCTTTCAATAACCTATTATTAACCTAGATTTTCTCCAAATCTGGTTTTGGAATTCACTCCTCGGTAGTTGACAATATCTTGGCCATACAACATGATATGGAGCCGAACATGATATGGAGCTGGGAATAGTATCAAATTGAAGCTTGTAATTGCTAGTTACTACCCATTTCGATGTGATGGGTCATGGGTCACATACATCTACATCTATGACAGGGTAACCCTATCATTAATTACATTTTGCCATGAAGTCCCTTCACAGTATATGCATTGAATTAGACAATTATTTCATGAAGAATTATAAAGTGCTTGATATGTAATATATCATCAATACCTAATTACCTTGGCTATTTTGCGAGAGTTGGGGAAAGTCTTTCACGTTAATGGCAAGATATGTTATGTCAAAAATTTGTGTCTCAGACATTTTTAGTTGAAATTAACATAGGCAGGAATGAGGTAACTAGAAGTGGTTGTCTACATTAATAGACTTGAATAAAAAAAAAACACTCTAGTTATTACGTGTCCAGATCACGTGTTAGACATTTATGATTTCATGATTCCTATGAGTAAAAAAATTTCAAATGGATATTATTTTTTCAAGTATGTTATATGCAAGTAGTATTTCTAGAAACTTGTTATTAAATGTCTTACAAGGGACTTATTATAGATACTAAAAAAGATCAATTCCATCTGACCAAATAATGCAATCTGATGTTCCTTGATCTGATACCAAGGCTATTAGTTAATAATTATTTTCACTTGTTGATACAATTTTTCATTACTGGTAGTCTAGAATTTATTAGTCTGTTGGGGGTCAGGGTGGCTAAGTGGATAAGGCGATGGTTCGCTAGCCTGGAGGTCGGATGTTCGATCCCTGTATTGGCCGAGAAAGTTCATCTTGATTTTCCGGCGTGATTTCCCCATGTCAGTGATGCAGAAGGAGGGCCTGACAAGGACAGCTGCTTAGTCATTCGGATGGGATGGAAAACCGAGGTCTCGTGAAGTGCACATAAAAGATCCCTTGGCAGTTGGAATTCGATATAAGAGTAGGCCGTAGCGCGGTGCCTGGGCAACATTTCCCTCATAGCACACTGTATGGTGTATGACCGTCTTCCATTAGCCCAGGTTAGGTGCAAAAGAGTAGGACGTTAAACCCCATTTCATTTCATTTCTATTAGTCTGTTGTTCTATTCATAACATATTTTGATAGACTTTATTGAACTAAGTGACTTGTCTTTGTTATTAAACATTAGTGTATAAAAATATAGTCATTATTTATATAATATCAAATGGCTAGATTACATGTTCAACCCAGGAAGTTTCAGTGAACATTTTCAAAAATGTATTGTTTTTGTGGGAGACCAGATGCTAATTTATCCGGATCCAGAACATGTTTTGTCTTGGGAATTATATATGCTTCCTGATACTCTAATCTAATGTCATTAAGTTGTTTTTTTTCTTTCTAAGTAATCTATTTCAACAGGGAAGTGTCATCTTTAACTGATCCTCTTACAATAAGTAAATTTAAAGGTTGAAAGAGACAAGGTAGATAAGTTTCACACATGGAACCACTATATAATATTATAGTTACCTATAAATGACAACCACATGCTATAGATGTTCAAACATAAATCTAACAATAACATGGACTAAGCTTACTTATAGCTAATATGTTAAAGTTTCTCACTTTTAAGACTGGATGATTGTTTTTAGAATGGAAAAATATTTTTTAGACATTTAATGATTATTTATTTTTGATATGCTTTTTTAAGTTGATATTCATCTTTAAATATTTTCAATGTGATTTTGTGAAAGTTCATGCTCTTTCTCTAAATTTAGAGGTTGTATTTTTTACATTAGAAGAGAAATTGATCTTCAACATTGTTTTATATTTACATAATCCCATTATAAATTTAACCTTAGAGATCCTCTTCCATTAAATCCTTTTAACAATAATAGAAAATAGAACAATAAGCTTCCTTTATAACAAGTAATAAAATTTAAATGGAAAGTGGATTGCTTTGAAAATATAACACACACTTGTTCTTTTCAAGCTGTTGCCAGAAATTATGCATTGTAGCATTTGTAGTAGATTTTAAAATTAAATGAAAAAAAAAAGAGAGCAAATTTGGTTGAAGCCAATGATTAGGGGGTGCTGTAAAGGTTTGCCTACAGTTTTTTTTATGTATGTGAAACACCACAAGATGGTAATTAATAAAATAGTCAGATACATATCACCATGCAATAATCACATTATTCCATCCAGTTCTGGTCTCAAATACGCTGAAAATTAGCCATAATCACACTAGAAAATCAGGTAAATTGTCCATAATATGTTCAATTTTTCTCTGGAAACAGGGAGAAGAGATATATTTGTAATTACAGTAATACTTGTTATTTCTCTATAAGTTTTCAAGGAAAGGTGATAAAACTAGATTAAGTAGAAACGGAATACAATAACTATAGTCTACTTATATTATTGGTCATCTTATTTCCTATATCATATATCACTATCCTCATGTGTAATAATGACTCTTAGAGGAAAATAACTATAACTATACATTATGAAACTCAATGTCTAAGCTGATTTTTTAACAAAGAATAAATTGTTAAAAATTTGAAAATTTCACAATAATTGTAATAATTTTATAAACTATTATTTAAAAGTAGATACAAAAATTGGTATATTTAAAGGAAGAAAATTTGTTAATTCCATTTGGTTTCAAGGACTTTTTGAAACAGATACAGATAACATTTGAAGAATTCTGTTAAAAAAACACCAACTAAGCTAAAATTCCTACAGATTAAAAGGTTTATTCAGGAGATGGAACGGAACAAACATGCTGTTTGTTAAAAATAAACAGTTTCTTTCAGTCTTAAAATTTGAACATGGGATCTCAAGTCTTATTTATTGTCATGTTTTACAAACTCCAATGATCCATTGATCAGGCAAAGTGATTTGATGAAACTAAGATTTTGACGTTTCTGTCATAGTACAACATTGGTAGCAATTATTTGTAAAAGAACTTTTATTGATTTTGAGAGAGTAATGATTGACTTCGTGATATCGTGAAAAGATGGGGGAGAAATGGTTGGATTATTGCAGCTAGTATGTTATCCATGTGAATCGATTGAAAGAGAATAAAATAACAGACAGCACATACATATAGTATTAATATGACAGACAAGTGAGTGTAGGGATCTGAAGGGTGGGGGGGATATATTGGGGTCATACTTTATATTTAAATCTGAAAATGTATATCCAAATAATCTACATTGATGAAAAATTAAGATACTTTTGTACATTTGATGATGCTATGTATTTTTAAATAATTCAGATGATGTAATATTTCATTGAGTAATAAGAATTGTTGTAAATGTTTGTCTGAATTTATCAAGTACGGTAATATATTATTTAATCGAGCATAAAACATTTGTCCTAAAACATCTGATTATGGCTTAAAAATATGCTACTTTTGTTTTGGTTTAAAAAGATCTTTACAAATCATATTGCATCTCCTCCATCGTCAACCACATACAACTATGTCCAACAGTTGGATATGTTTTATGAAATCTGTGGTATGGTTTTAGTTGTATAATAGTATTAGTTTAGTATATGTAGTATAGTGGTACTAATAATGTGTTTTTATGAATAATGTGGTTTTAGAAGTATTACAGTACTAGTAATGTCTATTTATGAATGATAAAGTTTAGTAGTATTAGTTATGTGTTTTTATGAATGGTATATTTTTAGTAGTATGATAGTAATATAGTAATGTGTATTTGTGAAAGGTATAGTATTTGTAGTATCATAGTACCGGTACTAGTAATGTATGCTTGTGAATGGTCTAATGTATAATAGTACTGGTACTAGTTATGGCTACCATATGTAGTTATTCTATCAATGCCTGTAATAAATATACCATTAAACCTTCCATGATCAACTTGATATTACAGTATGTTATTAACAATAGCATGACCCCCTACAGATAAATCCACATACATGTTTCTTGGGTATAGAGATCTTAATGCCAATAGCATTCAAGTTTGTATCTTGGATGAGAAGTATCAGTGAATCAAAGCTGATGGCTTTAAAACTACAGCTCTCGAACTTCCTCAAAAAATTAGGATTGGTATTAGGTGGTCTGCCTTGTGCATAACACTAATCAGTCTTTGTAGTTCAATGAATATGAATCGGGCCTGTATCTAGACACCATTAAGTGGTGGGGGGGGGATTACCTTTCGGTAGGGGAGCGAACATTTTGAGGAATTTTTCGGACAGGTCATGCTAACAGACTGTTGTAATCATCATGCTATGTAGTTACCTAGGCGTCTAATAAGCATTTTAAAATAAGTATTCAAACAAAAAAAAAATTGTTATTTTTTAAATTTATTTAAAACTATTTTAGATTAGTACAAAAAAAATACTTTAATGATTGTCAGCAATTTCTGAGCGGGGGGAGGAGGGGGCGAGCATTTCACCACAATTCAAGCAGAAAGTCGTATTATATTATCATAGTTAACTTTGCTTGGTCCAACAATAGGCCTAATTAAAGTTATGGGAAGTTTTACCCAGTGAATCCTTTCCTTCCAGTAAATGGAAAAGATTTTGATGAAACTTGTTAGTTTTATGATGTGATTTATCTTAGGCATCTTGTTGATATTATCAAAGGAAAACCTGACAGATCAAAGATGTTTGTACAGGAGGAAATTAGATATTTATCAGTACTTTATATTGAAGGTAAAGGTGTGAAACTTGTTACATTTCACCAGCTGACAATATCAAACTGTCTTGTAAAACAATATTAAACTGTCTCATTATAAAATGATATTAAACTGTCTTTTATAAAATATTAAACTGTTTTATATAAAATAATATCAACTATCATATTATGTAAAAGAATATTAATTTGTATTGTATAAAAGAATATTGAATTGTCTTATATAAAATGATATTAAATTGTCTTGTAAAATAATATTAAACTGTCTCACATAATAATATCAACTGCAGTTGACAAAGTCTGTATTAATTTAGTTTTGAATACAAAAAATTCTGCCATTGTTATTTTAAGTATCTGTCTGTATATACATGTATATGTAACAAGACAGACACAACTTGTTTACATGTTCTGTGCAAATTGTGCTGTAATCAGTTTTTTATATTTCATATTTCATACCCTGACTAACCCAGTACCAAGTTTTAAAAAAAAAATTGCTGAAATTTTTGTTTTTTAAATCTGGCAGAGGAAGTCTTGGCCATAACATTTTTAGAAAGTTTACAGATAAAACTTTTGATAAGAACTTGATAAGCACTTTTGTGATACAACAAAGATTAGTTTTTCTCAGTGAAGCATGTTCCTGGTACATTTATTAAATGACTGACATCCCCTTACCCTAACCCTGTAGGATATTATATACGTGGGAGGACTTCCGTATAATCCTGTTTTTATTATATAGTCAGGAATTATTACAAGGAAATGTGTAGTAAAACAGTAGTATTTATATATATATACCATCTGTTATACCTAGAGTAGGAAGTTAACATGGCTGTCACAGGTCAAATATAATCCAACAAAAGGGTAGACTTTTGCTTTATCATTTATACAATGATTGTAGAGTCTGGTATCTTTAATATATATTGATGTCGTTTCTGTTAAAAATAAGAAATGAAATGAAATGAGGTTTAACATCCTACTGTTCTTCTAAGAACTGGGCTAATGAAGATGGGCATATGCCATAAAATGTGCTAATGAGGGAAATTTCGCCCAGGCAGTGGCACTATGACCTATTCTTATATCGAATCCCAACTGTCAAGGGATCTTTTATGTGCACGCCAATGTGTAAACGGAACCTTGTTTTTATGTCCCATCCGAATAACTAGACAGCTCTCCTTGTCAGGCCCTCCGTCCTGCATCACTGACAAGTGGGAACCACGCCCGAAAATCTGAATGAACGTTCTACTCAGTCAATGCAGGGATCAAACACCTGACCTCCGGTCTAACATCTTACCCACTTAGCCACTGTGCCTTCCGTTGAAGATAAGAAATAGTGGTCAATGCTTGTATGAAATTAAATGAAACAGGGTTTAACGTGCTACTGTTTTGCTCCGACTGGGAACCAGCATATGCCATAGAGTGTGCTTTGCGGGAAATTACCCCAGACAGTGGCCTACTCTTATATTGTATTACCAACTCCAAGGGTTATTTTACGTGCACACAAATGTGTACACAGACATTGGCTTTTTGTCCTATCCGAATGATTATACATTGTTACCAGATCCTCTGATCTGTATCATTAACAAGGGGGAACCACTTCTGCATATCCTGTTAAACTTCCTCAGTCAACGCAGGAATTGAACACGGAACCTCCGGGTTAAACAGCCAATGTCTTACTCATCGAGCCACTCCATGCCCATGCTCTTAAAGATAAGAAAATGAATACAGGTAGTTTTTAACAGGGTGCGATGTCCTACTTTTCTGCACCTAATGAGGACAGGCAAACGCCATACAGTGTGGTATGGAAACTGAGGAATTTACTTGGCCAATACGTGGATTCATTGGTTCTGGTTAGTAAGCCAGTGCCACCATCCATGAACCACCATAGTTCCCAGATGCCTAATTAGATTACGAAAATAAACAGTTGCACACACTTATAAAATAGGTAATTCAGACAATACCTTTCAGTATAAACTACACGACAATAATGATTAACTCATGTTTTACAGGGCATTTCATGTGGGCTATCATCACTTCAAGTACTACTAACTTTTAGGTTGAATAACATTGTAGATCTTTTATCATACATGTTGGAAGAATTGTAGCCAGGCATATGACTCTAATAAGGACATTAATATCTGCCAGTTGGTTAGCCATACAATAGATCCCATTGCCAATAAACTGATTGCTGCATAGAATATTTATTCAAAGCAAATGCAGGCAAGATATTTTTTGAAAACAAAGGTGTCTTGGATAATCTTTAAATGTGAAAATCACAGAAGACGAAACCGAAATATTGGCATATTATCATGGTTCTAATGAGTCTGTACACCTTGCTTGCAGACAGTACTATATGTCAAGCATATTGGCAAAACAACTATTTGTTTGGAAGTACAAAAAGGTTACTGAAACATGGTTGCATGATTTGAAATTCTTATCGTGAAGGGGATTAAATGTTTTACTATTGATAGTGGCCCAATGCAATTGAACAAGAAGATAAAAATAGAAGTGATCATAGCTCCTCAACATGTAGTATCTCTCTAAAATTATTACTTCACAACCTCTGTACTTCTCTAAACAGTCCAAACTACATCTATTATATTGATTCTTATTACTGATACTACATAAATTGTGATATATAACTCCAAAATACATGTATACTAGATGTGTATACTCAACAACATGTAGTATAATCTCAAAATATATGTATAATAAATTCTTATTACTACACAACATGTAGTATAATTCCAAAATATATTTATAATAAATTCTTATTACTACACAACATATAGTTTAATTCCAAAATATATTTATAATAGGTACTTATTACTGCCCAACAGGTTGTTTATCTCTAAACTAATATTTTTTTTTACTTCTCAACATGTATAATCTCGATTCTTATTACTCCACAACATGTAGTATATCTCCAAACTATAGATTCTTTTACACCACAACATGTAGTATATTTCAAAATATAGATTCTTATTACTCCACAACATGTAGTGTATGTCCAAACTCCAAACTATATATTTTTATTACTTCACAACATGTATGATAGAGTATTATTACTTCACAAAGTCAACCTACATGTATAGTAGATTTTATTACTCTACAACAATAGATTCTTCCAAAAACATGTACAATAGATTCTTCAAGTTATCCCAACAAGAAAATAAAGGGTATGTGTTTTGTGTTAGAAGAAAATCTGTAACATGTTGTAAATTATTGTTTTATTTTCTTGACTTTATGTGAATTCACAAAACTTGGTTGTTTTTTTTATTTTGTGATGGTTGTGTGGTAATAATAACAATATTATTTTCGTCGTTTTATCACCAAATCTTTCTGCACAGTATTTAAAAGGGGGAGGGGAGGTCAGTAGCAACCATGTGGACTTTGTTCAACTGCGGCGAGTCAAGAAATAAAAACAGGCGTTTATTTTTATTTTACGCTCATAATAACATGTATAGTATAGACATAATACATGGTGTTTGCATTCATTTCACACACAGAAGTTTTAGTTCAAAAATATAAAAATTTACATTTTACTTGGTTGCCTATAATTTTTTTTGTAAGAACTCCAATATATGTTCATAAAAATTGTTCATATAATTGGAAGGTGTATTATGTGCAGTGCTGGTATGAAATGGATGCCACAGTGGCGCTGTGAGTGAGGTGCTGTCACGAGAAACAGGAGGTTCGGGGTTTGGATCCAGGTGTTGACCTATAAAGTTTCTTTGGGTTTTCCAAGGACAGCTAGCTGTCTAGTTGTTCAGATGGGATAAAATAGATTGAGGTTCTGTGTACAGATTGGAATGCACCTAACAGATCCCTTGACAGTTGGAATTTGATAAAAAGTTGGCTGTAGCCAAGCGCTGCCGGCTAGGCAAAATTACCCCCATAGCACAATGTATTGCGTATACCTGCCAGTCGGAGCAGAACAGTAGGATGTTAAACCCCATCATTTTGTTTCCTGGGAGTTTTCCAAGTTGAGCCATATTTATTGTCTAACACAACAACTCAGTTATTTATAATATTTAGACAAAAGTCACAGATATACTTTAATAAAAACTCTTCCATTCTAATTTCAGTTGTTAGTGTTTTAGCAGAATGCCCAATAAATGCTGTTCAGAATGCTCAGTTATGTACAGCCAGTCTTGGAATAGGACCTCCTACAGGACCAAAACCATTTGTTGAAAAGGGAAAAGTTGAAATGGCTAAAAGAGCTTGTAGGTGAGACCTACCATATTTATTTATTTTTATATAATAATTTGATTGTCAATGATAATCAAATTAAACCCAAATCCCATCAATATACTCTTGTTAACTTATATGTATATATATAAAATCCCATCAATATACTCTTGTTAACTTATATGTATATATATAAAATCCCATCAATATACTCTTGTTAACTTATATGTATATATATAAAATATCGTTTCTACTAGAATTCTTAAACTGTTATGGATCAAAAGATCATGAATATTGGAAAGAGTAGACATTTTGGCATCAGCAGACATATTCTAAGATGGTCGAAATTAGATTGGGCAAAGTTTTTGTGACGGAGATCAATGTTTGATATAAAACATACCCAATAGATAATATATTACTGACAAACTTAAATACATTAACAAAAAAGTAATGTAATTTTTGCAGTGAAAAAGTTCTATTTCATTTATTTTTCTTTTATAAATATTGTTGATGAAAATGGCTTGTGATTTAGAGTCTCCACATTTCATATCAACAGTAACACTGTTACAGGCTGTTACCTTAGAGCAACTTGCTATGAGCAAGTGGCTATGGATTTTGTTTGAACAATATTTTTTTAGGATATCTGTATGGGATTTGGCAACAGGGGATTATACCAGGCACGGATCCAGAGGGAGGGTTTGGGGGGGGTCCACCCCTCACCCTTCCCCTGCTCAGCTACATAAAAAAAAGTAATGCCTTGCGTCAATGAAATTACATCTCACAGTGATCCTACATCAGTATAAAAATGATTTCTCTGTTTAAAAAGCTCAATTTGTATGTATGTCTATGTAAACATTTCTGGATCTGCCCCTGTATACATAGGCGTACTGGCTCAATGACTGTTACTGGGGGCAGAACTCAAGGGAAAAAAAATGAACATTTACTGCCTTAAATTCATAGATTTCTCACAATAATATCAATACCAACTGCACTTGCTTTAATTGTAATGTTCTGGTAAGACATAAGGTTGATGTTTTCAAGGGAGTTCAACATTTTAGCTTTCAATATTGATATTTATTTTTTGAACGCCCCATATACAACATTTTGAAACAATAGCTATAAAAACGATTTGATTGGCTTAGATATATAACAACTAGATGAAAAGATGCGCAAGAAAATTCTTATTCTGTAGAAGCAAAAAGGTGGTGAATTTCGGAAGATATGACCTTTTGACTTTGAGGGAAAATTTGCCCAGGCAGTGACACTATGGCCTACTCTTATATCGAATTTCAACTGCCAAGGAATCTTTTACGTGCAAGTCAATCTATGCACAGGACCTCGTTTTTTTTCATCTTATCCGAATGACTCGACAGCTGTCCTTGTCAGGCCTACACGGGGAAACTACATCTAAAAATCCTGATGAACTTTCTGGGCTAATGTAGGGATTGAACTCGCAACCTTCAGACTAGCGAGCAAGTGTCTTATGCACTTAGCCACTGTGGCTCAGAATTATAAGAGAGAATAGGTGATATTATATTATATATGTAATTATTACAGAGAGAATCAATTAGATGTTGCAGTAAAATGTTTACAAGATATAATAGATGTTTGTCAGGGTAATACAGAAAGAGAACATTTTCTACGTATGATGATAGATGTTGATAATACTAGACGAAGTGTTCAATATTTCTGTAGTAATTTAAATAGTAAGTACATGTTATAGTTGATTATACTTTTGTTATATATCTCTCACGATAGATATCAAGATGTTATTAAGCTGATCAGAAAGAAAGAAATGTCCACTCAACACAAACAAGGTTATTTGCTACTGTGGAGGAGTCATTCAAGATTTGGAGGAAACCTGAGGTCACATTAATGTAGCCAAATCTATACATTTCATATCCAGCTCAGAGTAATGTGGGGGTTGGAAAGTGTACTCAGGGGTGCTGTAAAATTAAGGGACAATGTATTTCTGTTTTTTTCTGATTGCGAAACTTTTTGCAGGGGTTGGGGGGCAGGAGCAAAGTTATGGGCCTGTTCATATCTCAATAAAACATTCCAACCTATTTGGTTGAAATGTTTTATACTATTATCCTGTGTTAGTCATTCAAACTATCACATTTAAATGTTTTAGATTATTCTCATATAATGTTTCAATCTATATATTCATTCTCTTCGTGGCCATTTAATGGATTTTTTTCCTTGCTTCAAACTGTACAATTTTATGTTTAAAACTTGGTCTATTGCTTGAAACTATTGTTTAAATGTTTCAGACTATAATTTTAAATGTTTCAGTTTATGAAAATAATGCTGATTGTATAGCTAGTTTACATGGTGAACAGATCAGATGTGCTGAAGAAGTACGAAATAATTTTAAAACCAAAGTGAAAGCAACAAATAATATGGATGTTATAATGACATCTACATGTCGGTAAGTAGAAAATGATGTCCATTGATTGTCACCAAGTATCAGTCTATTTTCACTACTGAAATTTAACATATAGCAACTTGAAAATAGACATGAAATGAAATAGGGCTTAACGTCCTACTGTTCTGCTCCTAAACTGGGCGAATTAAGACTGGCATACGTCTTACAGTGTGCGATGAGAGAAATTTTGCACTGGCAGTGGCGCTACGGCCTACTCTTATTAAATTCCAACTGCCAAGGGATCTTTTATGTGTGTGCCAATATGTAGGCCTACACGGGACCTCAGTTTATCTCCCATCCAAACAACTAGACAGCTGTCCTTTCTGACGCTCATTTCTGCACCACTGACAAGATGAAACCACGCCAGAAAATCTGGATGAAATTTTTAGGCTAATGCAGTGATCGAAATCCCGACCTCCAGACTAGTGAGCGAGCGTCTTACACACTTGGTCACGTAATCACAAAATTGAAGGTAGAACAAAAGGCTATACTAGAACAAATCAGAACAAAAGTCTAAAAGTGTCAAAAGGCTAACAGAACAAAAAACTAAAGGCTATATCAGAATTTTTATTGCTTTTCCTTTATTTTTTGGTCACAATAAAAAGTACAAAAGATTAATATAGTGCAGATATGTGAAAGCTGTTTTTGTGTTTCATGTTGTGATCAGTCTAAAACATTCCTGGCAGTCATACAGCTCAAGGATACGGTCCATGTTTTAAATGTAGTATTAGAAATTTTATAATATTAAATACTACACTTTAAGATATATTCTTTTAAAAAAAATGTATGAAAACTGAATAGATCACAATAGTTTTGGCATAATGTTTTTCCCCCAATAACAATAGAACTTTAGTAGAGATAGAAAGTGTCTATGAAGCGATGGGTACTGGTCTTTTAAAACAGGTGTTGGCTGCTACTCGAGGTTGATTTAACATTTGTTGATATGGTTTATAATAATATAGAACCATGTGGAGTAGGTTAACATAAATGGTGGATATCACACAAAATAGATTTAATATGAAAACATGGTGTTTCTATATTAATACCAGATACTAGCCAAATAATGTTTTACTACAAAAACATTTAGGTTTTAGCTTTAAAGTTCCAATAGCATATTTTTAAGTTATATTTTTAAAATGTATTAAAATAAAGCCCAAAAATAGATTGTACCTATAAACAGTCCTACATTGTTAAAGATTAATCCTATTAATCCTATATTTCACTATTGCCAGTTGAGAAATTGGCAAAAATATCATTTTCAACTTCAAATTCAAACGTTTGAAGATGGCCGTCCATGGAGAGGAATGGGAAAACAAGGGAGGTAATTGAGTTACTATTTCCTCAATCAGCCCGTTTCAACCATTTTCACCCCTGTTAAATTTTGCCCATGATCGTATAATAGTGAGTTGACAACCTTTTGAGCAAAAGACATAGAAATAATTATGTTTTGACTTTCTTAAAAAAATATGAAATTGGAACTTTAAATTCACTTTGATATTTGTATTTAATCTTGACACTTTGTGTATTGCTGCTTTGGCTATTAAATTAGGTATATAGTAGATAGTAAATTTTATCCAAAATCAATGAAATGTATTTAATAAAGTATAGATTCTTATGAATAAGCATAAAACAGATACCAAAATAGGGGTCTGATTCCTAAGGCCTAGTTAAATAAGCAACTGCAACCTCAAGTTCTCAAAACCATCAAAACATGAAAGATCCAGAAAATCATAATTTTATGACCAGCGAAAAAAGTATTGTTCAATAAAAGATATTTGGGTTCCCAATGTTGACCTCTTTGGTTGGGGTCAGCAAGAAATGTAATGATTTCTATTTGTGTTGTGGGTCAATACCTTAACTGTATTTTTTTTCTAGCATAATAAATTGCAGTTGTCAAGTATGGTATACATTTCCCTTTAGTTTATGACATTATTTTCATGGTGGCTGTGGTGGCTCAGTGAATAAAGTGCTGGTTCACTAACCAGGAGGTCTAGAGTTCAATCCCGGTGTCTGTCCAGAAAATCCCCTGGAATGTTTCAGCATGGTTTCCCATTGCCAGATTTTGCAAGATGGAGGGCGTGGCAAGGGCAGTGTTGAGTCATTTGGTTTGGACAAAGTGAGCCTTCAAGCTCCCATGTACACATTTGTGTGCATATAAAAGAACATTAATTTAACAGTTGGATTTTGAAATAAGAGTAGGCTAGGCCATAATGGCTGAAATTTTCAGCAAATTGCCTTTACATCAGCTAGTCTTTTACTATTGTAGTGAGAACTGCCAACTCTTTATCTAATCTCCCATAAGCTATCTTTAACAAGATTGTTATTTTTTTTCAGATTTTTCAATACAGCAGTTGGATGTTCTCGGAAAGTTCTACAAGCTAAATGTGGTCAAGACGCTGTAAATATTGTTGTTAGAACGCTTCTTGGCTTTCAACCCCCTAAGTGTAAAGAATTGGGTATGGATTCTGGCTATAAGTTTGATGTTGGTTTCAGTGACGGCAATGCTGCTAGTTCTATATTTACGCCTTATAACATAGATTTATTAATTGTACTTGTTATTGGGACAATTTTCCACAAAGCTATTGACTGGTAAACATATTGAAGTGACTAGGAACAATTATTAAAAACAAACTGTGATATTTCATTTCTTTTTGTTAGATATTTTATATGTTTGTTTTATGTCAACTGAAATTCATTTATATTTTTTAAAAATTTCTTTGTATTTTGATCACATATTTTTAGTCTACTATAAGTGGTTTACTCAGCACACAATTTGATATTTACATTATTATTACTTATCACAGGTAACTTTTAATCCAAAACAAAATAGATATATTCTCAGTGATATATCAACCCAAGTATATGCTTTTATTTATATTTAAAAGTACATGTACCCAAATTTAGTTTTGGTTAGGATCATATTATATGTATGTTTCAGTACTAGTTGACATTTAGTTAGTTCTTTGCAGTCATTTAGAGTACCCTATATGATATATTCTTTTTTCTTGTGTGGCAACGAAAATGCTTCATCTTTCATTTTATATTTGTTTAAGATTTCAGTTTGAGATGAGTAGGAATATTACAAGTTCTGTGTTTTATGTAAATCATCTTATTATTTGAAGTGATGTAATCATATAAGTTTAATAACTATTTATTATAACCCTACATGTTCTGTTAAGGCATGTATAGTTTAATTTTTGTAATATAATAACTTTTTATTGTCCCCCGCCTTTCGAAGAAAGTTGGGGGACTATTAAAATGGGTTCGTCCGTCTGTCTGTCTGTCCGTCACACTTTTTGGGACACAATAAATCTCTTCCTAATTGAGCTAGAATGTTCAAACTTGGTGTATGTGTTTATTAGGTCAATGCCTTGATGGAGTTCGAAGATGAGCATTTTCCGCTTAGGGTAAGCAGAGATAAGCAATTTGATTGGTTGATGCTTTGGGACACGATAACTTTAGTTCTAATTAAGTGAGAGTGATGAAACTTGGTGTATAGTTTCATTACAGTAATACCTTGACTAAGTTCGATAATGAGCATTTTCTGCTCAAGGTAAGCAGAGCGATACGGAATTTGATTGGTCGAGACTTTGGAACACAATAACTCTTCTTCTAATTGAGTTAAAATGTTCAAACTTGGTGTATATGCTTATAAGGTCAATGCCTAGATTGAGTTCGAAGATGAGCATTTTCCACTTAGGGTAAGCAGAGATAAGCAATTTGATTGGTTGATGCTTTGGGACACGATAACTTTAGTTCTAATTAAGTGAGAGTGATGAAACTTTGTGTATAGTTTCATTACAGTAATACCTTGACTAAGTTCGATAATGAGCATTTTCTGCTCAAGGTAAGCAGAGCGATACGCAATTTGATTGGTCGAGAGTAGTAGAGACTTTGGAACACAATAACTCTCCTTCTAATTGAGTTAAAACCTGGTATATATGCTTATTAGGTCAATGCCTTGATGGAGTTCGAAGATGAGCATTTTCCGCTTAGGGTAAGCAATTTGATTGGTTGATACTTTGGGACAAGATAACTTAGGTTCATCTTGATTGATGATTTTTATGCCAATACAATGACTGCATTCTCATTTAGTAATGGATTCGACAGTAACAGTGTATAGAAACGATTGACTTGGACAAGAGGGCCCTTTCCCTTGGCCAGAGGGGCCCTTTTGTCTGCCTTTAGGGTCCCCCTAACTAGGGTACATTTTCATTTTTCTCGTCGGTTTTAGCATTTTTCTTTATAAAACACTTTTGGATGACACTTCGTGTACAGTTTGATTGCTCTATACATTGAAAAAAATAAATGTGCGAAAAAAATAAATGTGCGATTAATTAATATGTGTCTTCTATTTATTTTGGGATTTCGGAGGGGGACATCAGCCTCACTGTTGGCTTGTTTTATCTATTTTAAGTGTAATATTAAAAACTGCACAAATGGCTTTTGAATTGAAAGAATCATACATACTGTAAATCAAAAAATAGAAAATGAGCCAATACTTCTTAAAATGCGAAATATGGCCAATTAGTTTACATGTGCACGTAGTTTGAATTTGGTGAAATTCATTGTATAACATACTATTTTTCTCCCACCGGAATTGAGGCTGTCATAACATTTATGTACTGGTACTATTTTTTTTTCAAGATCGCCTCCACTTGCTCCCAAGGGTTTAGACAACTGGCAATCTATAAATATTTAATAAAAGTAGGCCTATGCCAAACTAAAGGGCATAATTCAGTAATGTTGATTTTAGTTAACCAATTGGTGTCTTAAGGGTTATTGGGAAGCAGAAGATAAAGTTGTTTATTTCTTTTTAAGAATATATTTTAAATTAAGTAGTGGTGAGTACCTAAAGAAGGGGTATATTATATAACATATTTTGCTTCTGAAATCATAAGAATAATTTTAAGCTGTACATTTTTTAACCTTATAAAATTGAAGCAGCTTTCAATACCAAATATACTTTTAAAAATTTATTTCTTTGGGGCTAGGTGAGTCATGTGTTCAGAATATATTTTTAAAAATGTGTTCCCTTGAGGCTAAATAGGTCATGTATTCTGAATATACTTTTGACAATAGGTTCCCTTGAGGCTGTATAGGTCATCTGTTATGAATATACTTTTAAAGGTATGTTCCCTCAAGGTTAAATGGGTCATTTGTTCAACCCTCTAAATTTAATATCCAAAAATGATATTTCTGATGAAATTAAAAATTCGAATTGAAAGATTAAATAAATTATAACAGATTTCATACATTGACCCGGCATCGATGTCTTAGTGCATATATTACTCATGAGTTACAACCAAGTAATGCCGATACTCATCCATTCCCAATTCTGGGATATTTTCCTGCTGATCGACGAGGAAATGTATCTTTAAATTAATTTTAAAAAGAAATCCATTCGATTTCATTTGAAATATTCAAGCCATTTTTATCAATATTATTAATAGTAATCATGAGATGTTACTATAAATGTAGATGTGCTAATTTGTTGTTTTTATTTCTTTCTTAAACAAAAATATCTAATGATACAACCAAAGATAAAATATTAATATGCTCAATATATCGTTTTGTGTGTTTTAACTCCACAGTCAGAGTGAATTTGGCTCCAAACTGAGTAAATGAAATATCAAAACTGTTGGATCTACCATTGTTTTTAGACCAGAAGCTGGCTCCCAAGTGCTGCTCAGCCCTTAAAAAAAAAAAAACAGGATACAATGTCACTATACTGTTCCAACAAAATGGCTGCAATGACGTCATGCTCGGTTCCTAGTCTATAGTAAAGATGGTCTTAAAATCAAGGACATCAAAACTGAGATGTCTACATACAACATTTTAATTATGACAGTACATGTATCAACATATTCTTTGACAAACATCCAGTCAACAAATTTATACCAGAAGTCTTTTGGTTTATTAGTAAGAGTCCTATATCAGGTTACTAACTAATGTTTGTATCTGCAAACCTTTAAAAATATCAGTAAACGAAAACCTTCGTAATTCACACAAATGTTACAGTAACAATATCTGTCATGGCTAGTTTTTAACATGTACTATCAACTTATCAACATCATTAATACCCTTTGTCTTGTCAAAATTAAAGCCCTCAATGAACTGGTCATTTTTTCGGGTCAACGAAACTGGTCATAAAATTGAAGGCATAATTGGCTCCAATCAATTCGACCTGGGATCACTGCGACTACCTGTAACTGGATTACTGCAACTTAACTGGATATTGTATGCATTGTTAAGAAATTATAGTGTTATCTACAAATTTTCAATTTTTGATATGTTTTGCTGTATCAAGATAAAGTTATAACAGAGAAACTTTCTCTTGAAGGCATGATGACTCAATAAGTCTTCAATAACACAGATATCAGAGGAATCTGATATCAAAGTTATTATTTGAGAGATTTTTGTGATGGAAAAGATCCTTTTCTGGCAAATTGTAAATGGTATTCAGATGTCACAGTTCACACACCAAGAAAACCGAATAAAACATATTTTGAAATCAGGATATACGGATTCGTACAAGATATAATTCTGCAGGGATGATTATGGGCAAAATATACTATTACCATGACTAGATTTTAATATAAACAAACTAAGTATTTATTATTTACATAATTTTATGTATTAACATCTTGTTGATATAAAACCTAATACATGTACAGATATATACATGTATACATTTCATTCTGCTCTATTAAACGTCCGACTGTCATTATCATCTTGTTACACTCAATTCTTGATTACATTCATACAGGGTTTTATATTCACATTCAGCCCGTAGCAGTCACCTAACATTTGAGGTCAACTGTTAGACAAAGTCTTGTTTTAATTCCTTAGCATCATTTAGAATTCTGTTTCCAACAAGGCACAGATTATATCAGGACTGTACTGTTGTATCATCTATGGGTTTATTTCTAGATGTTTCAGGTATATCTGTGGGATTAGTTATAGATGTAGGTTTAGATGTATCAGTTATATCTGTGGGTTTATTTATAACTGGTATTATACACACACTGTTTCTAGCTTCTTTAATACTCCACCATCTTCCTAACCTGTGTTCCTGACCAACTCCAGCTACCAAAAACTTGCCATCATTAGAAAACTTCATGGAATTCACAAAACCTTTCTGAAAGTAGCACAAGAATTTTATGTTGAAGTCATGTGAAACAGCTATTGAAAACAGAAATCTAATCGACAATCAACAGGTCCGGAAATAACTAATTTATTTGTACCAGACAAACCACATGGTACAAAGTACGTTGTCATTGACACTTGTTCTTCAATAATATTGGACATGCGTCATAAATATCAATACAATACAGAATGGAGAAAAACCAAGGTGTCTAACATGAGCTAGATAACTCTGCAATGACACATCATGGCACATCAGCTCCAACCGGGCTATATTGCAGTAAACATATGATACAAAGAAATGAGGACAAGCTTTATGTTTATTTGTAAATAACATTAACATTCAATAGTTATAAGCAAAGTTAATAAACTTACCACAGGTACTGTGTATAATAAATGTAAAAATCTCATATCTCGACCAACTTTCCAGACACGAATACAACCATCTTTCGAACCTGCTAATAAAAAATAATATCTAAGAACACATTCAATTGGTTAACTTCCCATAATCACTAGATATCATGAAATGAAATGGAGTTTAACTTTCTAAAGTTCTGCTTCAACTGCTATGTGGGAAATTTTGTCCCAACAGTGATGCTACGACAGATTCTTGTATCGAATTCTATCAACAAAGGGATCTTTTACATGGACACCAATTTGCACACAGGAATGGGATGAAATAATTTCAGCCAATATGTTGATCAAAAATTAAAATTTACCTGATGCCACAACATCTGAATATTGAAGAGAAGCGACTGACGTTATCCAGTTCTCTTCTGTTACAAATTTACTACCCTCCTGTTTCTCACCATGTGCACCGTATCTGGTAAATACAGCTTTCTTCTTTAATACACTCCATAATGCCAGAGAACTACAATTATAACATTTCATTCACATAAATATACTCCATAAAACTGTAATTATAACTATTCATTCTTTAATTAACTCCATAAAGTTAGAGAACTACAATTATAGGATTCCTGTACCACTGTCAAAGAGGAAACCATACTGTCAAATCCAGTGATACTTTCTCGGACAACATGAAAGTCGAACCCAAGACCTGCTGGTTAGTGATAAATAAGTTTATCGCTATGTTATACGACTACAGATGTTAAGACTTACTTGTTATCATGACCAGTTATAAAGCTAGCTTCATCAATTAATGCAACACAATCTATTGAACCCCTGAAAAAAACAACAATTACAACCAAATTATATACAAATATACTTTCTCAATTACAAAGTAGGTAGAAAAATAAATAATTGCAAAGAAACATTTATCTATCAAGAAAGTTTGTGGTCTAAGGGGAGGTAATCCTGTTTTAAAGAATTGAGGTATATCAAATCAATACAAACATTTATCATTTACTAGTCACGCATACAACAGAGTGTGTTTAATTATGTAGAACATCTGATACCACTTCTGAATTGATGAATATAAACAGCTCACAAATTTTACTTGTGCTTTTTATCTTCAAAATTTAAAACATTTTTTTTATTTAATGCGTATCATTTTTTCCTAGTAAACATATTCTAAAATGGTTAAGTGAAAATACCTCTAAAATAATTATGACAGTGAGTGTTAACCAGCCATGAAAGCTAATTGCATGGAAAACTCCTTCATTGATGTGCGTATTTTAAGATGCTTACCCTTTACCATTAAACACTAATTGTGATTCTTCCACAACTTTCCATACTCTGATACTATTATCTCTACCACCACAAGTTACTGCCCTTTCTCTAGTCAAACTATCTATACTTGTTACACTGTCTTGATGACCAAATCTATAAAAATAGATACATTAAAAAATAATTAACAGTTAACCTAGTGAAGGATATTGTAGACATTAGAATACCAGTTGTCAACAGAAGCCACCATTGGTTTTTTTTTAAAAAAAAACATTGCATTTTCTCATTAATTTGATTCGAAACTCGATATCTTGGAATGATATTAGCTTGGATCTATTATCTACTGCACAAGTTTCATCCTATCATATAATGTTGTATTACTCCGAAGATCTTAAGGATCAACATTTTTGTCTATGTGAAAATGACAATTCAATATATATACATGTAATTAAAAAAGAAAATACTCACAAGGTTTCTACGTAACTCATTTCATCTAAATTCCAGATTTTAACAGATCTATCATGTGAAGCACTAAATAACTGATGTGTACCTTTTCTAAATGATAAACCCTGTAAATAAAACGATACACTGATACATCACATTATTCATAGGTTATACTTTGATTTGTTAGAGAAGCTTTATTGTCTTGTTGGGATGTGGCGGTCGAGTTGCCAGGGTACTGGATGATTGACTGGAATGTTTTAGGGTGGCATTGGCATGGCTCAGAAGAAAGTGTGTCTAGTCACTGAGATGGAATAAAAAATCGAGGCCGACCCATGCACAGATTGGTGTAATCTACTAGGTTTTTTCAAGAGAAAAATATTATTCTAAAATTAGACTGCAAGCAGAGAAAAATCGAGGCCAACCCATGTACAGATTGGTGTAATCTACTAGGTTTTTTCAAGAGAAAAATATTATTCTAAAATTAGACTGCAAGCAGTGAAAAATCGAGGCTAACTCATGCACAGATTGGTGTGGCAATCAATTCTTTTTATGAATTGTCAGATATCCTCTCACAGTCTCACACAACAACTTTTGGTCTTCGAAGGAATTATTAGTGAGCAGAAATTCACCCATGTATTTTTTATCACTCGTCACTCCAGTCAGTTATATAGAGGGATAACTTCGGTTTTCCCGTTACGTTCGCCACTTGTGATAATGATTGACACCAATATTGTCCCTTAATTCCTGTTGCATCAAAAATACCAGAATTTCTATTTATATACAGATTAATAAAAAAAACTTACAGAAACTGGACCTCTATGACCATGAAATGTTTTAATATGTTGTAATGTGTCAGGATTCCATATTTTTAATAAATTATTTACATCACCAGAGGCCTGTAATATAAAATATTGATATATAAAATATTGGTACATGAATGTGACATATAAAATTAAACCACTGATATCCCACAGAAAATACACGTATTATTCCTTTCAAACTAAAATCTGTAGTCAATAAAACCAGATTTCAGCACCTAACACACATCCTCAATAACAGTCTCTACATTGGAAGCCTAACTGTTAAAATAGTTATACTCTTGTACAATCCATATTATTCTTTTATTTGTGCATTAAAGTTACCAGAGAGAACACCTTTAGACCATTTAACGGTGTAAACGAGATTATCTTACCAGGTATTTACTATCTGTAGTTATAGCTAATGATAATATATGTGATGTATGACCAATGTGAGACTTCTCTGTACCCTTTCTTCCACCAGCAATACTCTGAACCTTTTTACAAGTTTTAACATCCCCTACAATCAAAATTATAAGTTACTTCTATCATATAACACTACATTGATGATTGGTGAACTATTAGTATCTCCATTTGTTAGTGAAAAACTTTGGATGTTTTAGTTAATGGTGGTTGTCATTTAGTATACATTATTTACTACCCTTTGAAATAATGAAATAAAATGGGGTTTGATGTTCAATATTTTGAATGGTGGTTACATTTTTTGAAAAAAATCAAACAAGCCAGAATATATTTTAAAATACCGGTAAGTATTTGGATTGGAATAACAATAGCAACAGTCAGAACGACATTGTGGGGCAGCAGTTACAGAGATTTTTTAAGTCATGTTTTATACCTGTATCTCGACGTTAAGATGAGCCAGTTTCAGCCTCTTATAAAATAACCATAAACAATAAATACAACATTTGCTAAAATACATTAAATAATGAACTCACATTTGATAATAGAACAATCTTTAGACGCTGAGTAAATATATCTATCATCTGATGATATCACTATACAAGTTACAGATAACTTGTGGCCTCGTAATACTTTAATTAATTCAGGCTCTGGTTGTAATAACTAGAAAATACAGACAATCTAAATACAACTATATGTAAATATAAATCTTTATTTCATTACAATTTAAATGTCCTTTGATGAGTCTATGCAAAAAATACAACAATCTAACTTCTGTTATCAGTTCTATTTGATGTCTGATTTGAGTCATTGACGTGACAGGTTAAATCGATTATTTTCATCTCAAACATTATTGATTTTGTTATGAGTAAAATTGAATACCAGCTTTTTGAGTAAGCCTATATTTTCAGTTGTACTGTAATGCAAATATTGATAACAATAGGGTAGCTTTACACTTACTAGCAGCTAGCAGGCAAGTTTATCCCCCTTGTCCTGTATTATTTTATTAACAGTCAAAATGTGGCAAAAGGGTTTTCGAAATTGATGATGATAAAAAATTTAAACAGTATTGTACCTTATGGCCTAATGAACTATCTGTATCAAGTTTGAATATTTTGTCAAAAACATGTTATATATTGCAAAGTAAATGGGAAGATAATTCCACGATGTCTGAATTTCTATAGGATTCTTCCTCATGACCATTGAACAATAACAGCAAATTTGTAAAAAAAATCCATCAATCTGAATGACAATAGAATGATGACCATAAATATACATTATTTTAGTAATCTTTATTTATGACAATATTTTTATGTGGTTACAAACAGATAAATTTCATCAAATCTATATTCTACTTACATTATCTGCTCTATCATAATGAAGTTTCTGTGATTTTTCTAGCTACAAATAAACAATAAAAAAACTTATTACAGCAACAGAACAATATCAAACATCCCTAACTATATATTTTACTGATCATTAGCTTTACTTACTATGTCACGTTTTAATCTTGATGCTATCACATCATCATCTATTTCTTTATCTTCTAATTTGTCCGCTTCTGCAATGTTAAAAGGAAGGTAATAAATTCAGGATCATCCCAATAAATATTTAAATTTACCATACTACTACTTTCATTTGATGTAATTTCACTTACTGCCATTGTTAACTATTCTGCATGTTAATCATGTTACAGGTAGAAAAATAGACTACTATCAAAAAACGTTTCATCCAGCATTGATCTAGACATTGATGGAACAATTAACATAAGTGCAGGTTTGCCATCTCTAACTGATTAATAAGAATCTTAGGATATGAAACAGTTTTGGAAAGCAATATAACGCCAAAGATTGAGATACAGATGGTTAATGGAATATTCACTATGATGAAACAGATGAAATAACCCTGTTTATAATATTTCTATAATAATAAATAATAGTGTATTTCCATGCTGTAAAATCACTGCATTTAATATTTATCAAACACAAGTTGGAAACTGATATAGCATAAATATAACTTGATCAGAGCACAACATATTCAATATCTAGTCAAATTATGCAGCTTAAAATTGGCTAAGTTTAAACATAAACAATACCATAAACAACACACATGACTAAAGACAATTAATAAAATACATTATCAGTGACCGCCCCAGGCCCTTAAAACCATTAGCCAAATTTTTAGCCAAATCAAAATTTTATTAGCCAATTCAGAAAGTTTTAGCCAAATATTTTATATCATTTTTATTCATATGTTTGTTAATTAAAAATGAAACTACGTGCTTGTTGCTTTTTAAACGTACCGGTAATACTAGACTCATAGCAGCCGTAGAAAGGAAATAATAAACTACAAAATCCTTACGGGTATCCTTTATCTAAATTGCTACGTATTTTTTTTTTTACTTTGTTTTATCTAGTTCACTATATTGTCTGTCAATATATGAGTAGAAGTTTTGGAAAAGGTGGGAAATATCATGTGGTTTGCGCGTGGTGGATGAAAGGGGGGATATTCCTTTGATGTCACCATTGTCACGTAATCACTGTCTAATAATACATTCCGGCTTCTGGATGCCGATATAAATTTAGAAATAATTTAGTGATTTATATTGTTATGCTTGGTAATTGTGTCGACAAATAATAACTCATAATAAAGATCATACTTTATTAATTAATGATATTATCAACAAATAGGTTCCCATTAGATGTTTTATTTTTAAAAATAGTTCTAGAAATAGCGGGAGAATGTCACGTGATAGCCACTGTTGACAAACAGGTCATGAAGGTATTGCTTTGATGTATCATTTCATTACCGCATGAACTAATGCACACGTATAGATATACATGTACAGAGCCGTGCCGATTACTGTAGTACTGTAGTGAATTATTATATAGTAATTAACACTTAAAATATGATAATCTCGATCATTAATGATACAGCAAATAATTAAATTCATAAATCATAATGGATGGTGTATATTTTTGATTGCGTAAGAAGCGTGGCCCAATTATTACTTCAACAACACAGGGTTTATGTTGATTCCCGCAGTAAAATAGTAAAAGTACCATGCGTTTCCTGACTAAAATAAAGACAAATATCTACATAGATCATAATGCCATTCGAGACATTTTAATGTGTAATGGTTTTATATCCACCACTATCAGTAATTTATTTGTATCGGCCGATATACTTCGCTGTCAATATTTGATATCGGTAAAACCGGTAGGTGTCATATCGGAATCGGAACATCACTACTTGTAGTGAAGCGAATGTACACTCGACAAGTGGCAAGCGAATGTAAACAGTGCAGTGCCAAACAAAAGGGGCGTAACTGTGTTGCATAGTATCTAGACTCGATCTTTCAGTCGTTTTAATACGTGACATTGACTTATTTGCAACTTGTACGATTGAGACTAGAGTAATTAATGTACTAAAAATAGACACTCCATCGAATGATCGAAAGAAGCGTTTAACCACAGAGTTTACTCTGTGGTTTAACGAAACGATTTCAACTTTTACAGATTTACAAAATAATTCATTCGCCATAATTTTCGCCAGAATCATCACTTTATTCGCCAATAAAAATATTTGTCGTCATTGGCGAATTGGCGAATGTCTAGGGCGGTCACTGCATTATCCAAATTCAAACGGTTTCGTTCCTTATTTACTATCTGAGTATATATATATATATATATACTTGCAGATTTCTATATGCATGGATATCTGAGATTTAGTCACAGTAATCAGACATTTTGTCGTAAAACCTATCGACTGACCCATATACAATATTGGAATAGTTTATTTTGGCGAGCACAATTCTAACTTGGTCTAAACTGTGAAATTCAACAATTCATCGACCTTGCCTATGTTATTATCTTACTAGGGATAATATTTTTTTATAAACATGTCTATTTCAAGTACCTTCTCTCTTTAGCTGTTCAATGTATTGTTTAGCTAATCGTAATTTCTTTTCCTGGGCGGTTTCAATTTGCTGTTCTTCATCAGAACTGTAAGAAGCCGGTCTTCCATCCCCTTCTTGTTCACTACAAAACATGAAAACATTAATAAATTACAGTTCCAGCTTACTGTAGAAAATCAATATAGTATATAATTCTATGTGAAATTACCAGAATAAAATTCTCTTTTATATTCATAGAATGTATAGAATCCATGAAAAAGGGAGTATTTCTTGAACTTTGTCCTACTACAAGGGTTATGTTATAATTGGCTGGGTATTCGAGTATTTGCAAGATATTTTAAGATTAACACCACTTGTTTCAATAACAGACCTTATGATCTAAAGCTAACATGTTAAATCACTTAATCTCCAAAAGCTTTTCATACAAAAAAAAGAAAAGATGACATGTTATAACTGTAACCGACCTGACTTCAACATCAGAATCACTTTCAATATTTTCATCAACCTTTTGTCGTTTTATTTTAACTGGTGGCGGTTTTGAAGACTTCTGAATGTTTCTTTTCCCTATCTGTAAAAAAAAAAATCATAATTTTCTTTTACGGCCATTGGTAAGACCAAATGAAATGAAATGGACTTTAACGCCCTACTCCAAACTGGGCTAATGAGATGGGCATATGCAATACAGTGTGCTATGAGGGAAATTTTGCCCGCATAGCGACACTACGGCCTACTCTTATATCAAATTCCAACTATTAAGGGATCTTTAATGTGCATGCCAATGTGTACACGGGACCTTGTTTTGTTGCACCACCCGCACGACTAGACAGCTGTCCTTGTTAGGCCCTCCATCCTGTATCAAAGACAAGGGGAAACACGCCGGAAAATCGTGATGAACTATCTCGGCCAATGCAGGGTTCGAACACACGATCTCCAGGCTTGCGAGCCAGCGCCTTAACCACTTAACCACCGTGACTCTCTAGTAGTAAAACCAAGCAGAACATATTCAAGCCCAACTACTGATACATGGAAAGCACATGACTGAGCCAGTGCCTCTCACTTCGCCACCATGTAATTGATAAGTCAACCTGGAATTTTCTTCTTCTGAAGAACAGCATTTTGACATACAAATTGTTTTTAAGTTAATATGCATTATCTGGTATGTAAGAGCAGATTTTCATTTTGGCTACAAATGTTATATAAATTATTACTTAGACATAGACATTTATTTGTAAGACATGCCTATATACATCTCTGTAAACCATAGACCATATGGCGAAATAAAAATTAGGTAAATATCAATTTTGTTTCACCTGCTTACCTAAATTTCGTTGAGTTCACGTAAATTTGTGTGTTACCCTATATTTAGATTTCAATGGATACTGCCAAGCCATTTATTTAGCAGAAGGGGACATATTTCATTTGTTGTATTGCACATACCGACTCTTAAAGCCCCAATAACACTCTTGTAACTGAATAATATGTCTCAATCTTCATTCTGGTCAACAAATCGTATTAGTTTAGAATATTCCAATTAAATGATGATATAAATTTCATCTTAACAACCAATTGATTTGAAAAGTCTAACGTAAACCTTTTCAAATGTGACTTGGATTTTAAAATATTTTCGAACCCTCTGGACAAATAAAATAGGTTGTAATGGATAATTTACACAACAGGTAGGACACTTAAACATCTAGTACTTAGAATAAGGGTAGTATTTATTTACAGGAGCTACCAAGCCAGCAAGAATGTTATTGTCCCTTTAAGCGAGGTATACACGGTCTTATTTTCTCACGAAAGTTACTTTACATTAAACAGGTTTTTACAGAGATTGAAGCGTGACCATTTAATTTAGCCGTAAAAAGTTTGTCAGTAAAATTTATTGGGATCCGATACTTTTTGACAAAGACTCAATCAATATAGCCATAGGACGGTTCCTGAAAATACAGGCCACATTATGAGTGTTACGAGACCTACGTTCAGAGCTGAATTAGGTGAGCTTGTGGAAGACAACAAGATATTTTGTTTGGACTAGTAAACATGCATTGCATTCGTACAAAAAAAAGTGGAAAATTTCATGGGAAGGCTAGTGGCACTAGGGTGCCCCACCATATATAAATATCTCCAAATAGCTAAAAAAATTACACCACAATATTTATATATATATAACATGTCTTAAATCTATTTCACACATTTATAGTCAGTAAATAAACGGTGAAATCCTTATACGGCATTTAGTAACTGAACATACGATAAATAACACAAATTTATATGGAAAACAATCACTGAGTTTATTTCACACTACGTTTCAACAAGTTCCTCTTGTACTTCTCAAGTGAGTAATGAGTAACTCACTTGAGAACGACAAGAGGAACTTGTTGAAACGTAGTGTGAAATAAACTCAGTGATGAGTAACTCACTTGAGAACGACAAGAGGAACTTGTTGAAACGTAGTGTGAAATAAACTCAGTGATTGTTTTCCATATAAATTTGTGTTATTTATAAATAAACGGTCATGTTGAACTTAATAAGTTATAACCATTTAACCATCATATATAATACACTGAAAAATGGTTCGGAGCGTCGTCCATAACATCCAGACACTTTCGAGTAAAACATAGGTTACATGCCCTTGTTTTGAAACTAGTCTCACTTCACCAGCCTACCGACCATTCTCCATCTGATTGACAGTCCGAGATAATCCAGACTACTTTTTTACGAAAAGTGACAGAAATTTGGAACAAGAAATCGAATTTAGAAATAACAAATGGGGGGCGACTCAACAATTGTTTTTCTAACCTTGTAAAAGTAAAATGAAAATACTGCTGGTATCATGTTCCTGTCCAACCCAAATTAATCAGAGATATTATTTGTACTAAACCAAAATATGTCGCTTCTAACAGTCATGTGAAGGATAAAGCAATTTAAAAAATAAAACGAACGTAATTTCTCAACATGCCGTAATAACCAAAACGATAAATATTACTGCTACTCAGAATCGTCAACAATAGATTTTTTACGACTGTAATAGTTACTAAGTGTGTTTAGAATTTCCACGGATTTCCAAGGGCTGTTGCTATTTATAAACTCAACGAGTGTGCGAGACTGTCAGAAAATTAGTAGTAGTGAACCAAGTAAAGCGTGCATATGCAACGTGTCTAGTACAACTTTTCAGTAGGCACACGGGGCACCCTACTACTAGTGGGACATTTCATAACTAACTAAAACTAGTAAGTAAGTAACTGTTGTGATAGTTCACCTCTGAACGTCGGTCTCATTACACTCACCCTGAACGTTCAGGGACTGGCCCATTCAATCAATGTCGAAAATAATTTGACCACCAATTTTACTGGGCAACTTTTCACTGCTAAGCGATGGGTGTCACTCCGTGTGGACGCTTGTACGGTGTAAAGGAACATCTCAGTGAGAAAATAAGACCTTGCTCATTTCGCTAGAATCAGTATGAGCATCACAACATGCTGTGTCATGGTGTCGAAAGGGTAGCTTGATAGGAGGGGATGTATTTTAAACAGCGTGTTGTTTCGTTCATACTGACTCTAGCGAGGTAAGCAACTAAAGCAAGGTCTTATTTTGTCACTAAGATGTTCGTTTACATTGTACAGACGTCCACACGGATTGACACTCCGATGTTTCGCAGTGAAAAGTTGCCCAGTAAAATTGACTGGGGTTCAAATTATTTTCGACATTGATTGAAAAGGCCAGTCCCTGAACGCTCAGGGTGAGTGTAATGAGACCGAAGTTCAGAGCTGAACTACTGTTGTGACTGACTGTTGTCATTCGCAGAGATTCTATTCAAGAAAAAAAATAAAATTAGTCCCTGAGGAGAAAGACAATTTCATATTATGAGAGCTACGACATGTACCTTTCCTGACTTTTGTTTGTTTCGAATGAAAAACGGCATTTTGCTTTCGTTTGAACTTTTTTACAACCAACACGTGTTTTTAGTTTAGTTTACATGAATTGACCAAATTTAACTCTCAATAAAGAGAACAGTTAAATGGGAAGTAACTCCAAACCGATATTTTAAAGAATGACGGATTAACTAAAGCGTGCGGATCGGTTTCTAATTGTTTTTTTTTTTTATTGCGATTCGTAGAAATAAATCTAAATATATGTATTAATAATGTATTGTATGACGACTAAAGAAACAAGGATTTTTTTTCAGTGATGACATTATAGGTCATGTCGTACAAGACTACTGTAGTGAAGTGAACATTTGTTTACTACTGGAGTTTCTAGATATTGCTCTTGTCCTGTAGCTGACTGATAGTAATTTGTTAGAACTGGAATAATTATGTGTCGAAGAGTAGATTGTCCAAAATGCGGAAAACCCACCTGGCAAGGTACATATTGAATTAAATGTGAACGATGATTTTTCAATTCTTTTGATTTTCTAATAGATTTATATACCGTATCTTCATAATAATATTTTTCATTTTCAAATTTCTTGATGGGGTAGGCCTAGACCATATAGACATACGGTACTAATAATATTAGTATGTCAATGGGGTAGACTAGCCTACTGTTTCATCTGACTGCAGGCATTTTTTCTGTTCTTTAAATTTTTATTATTTTTGATGAGGCACGTATGTGACGTAGAACAAACAGAAAGAAAAATAAGAAGAAGAAAAAAAAAACAGTAAATCAAATTGTTTGGAAAAATCACCTTATGCCCACATCTGGTGTTACTTATAGCGAAAATTTAAACTACAACAACATTTAGCCAGCCCAGAGTCAACATCTATTGGTTACTGTACCGGTAATGTAACCTTATTAGACAAGACTCATTTTAAAATACATATTACTGAGTCACACAGGCTACCTAGTTACTAACCTTAGAACCATTACAATACACACATCCAGATGAGTACAGAATGCTCACAAATGCCTTGCCTATACCTTCACAGAGTTTTCCAATGCTTTACAACGGGATATTTCAATTAATTATTTCTTTCACTTCAGGCTGTGGTAACCATATTGAACAAGCCTTAAATGGTGTTGCACAGGAAGACCGTTGCCAATGTCCAAGAGATAAAAAATAATATCCAAACCGGAACCAGATTTAATGTTTTAGTTTTCCTAGTCATATTAATTATTTTGACTGCTGTCGTTTGTTGCTGTATTGTGTTCAAATGAAATGTTTAAAAAGTCAGGTGGAAATACTAATTCCATTACAAGCATATTATATTATATTATTATTCCACTAGACAATGACATATCATTTTTATGTCCATAAAATAAATGCACAAAATAGTTTATATTTTTTGTTTATATTTTATTTTTTGTTCACTTAAAATTTCTATATTTATTATAAATTTTATACACAATTTATCATAAATTTCTAAACATTTTATGGAAGGAGCAGAGGCTCAAATTACTCTTCTTCATGTTTTATTTCTAAACATTTCCAGCTTCCTTCTACATAAAAATGCACTAAAGTAATTGTATTTGATTTGTTCTTGTTTATTTATTGTCAAATAAATACTATATTTACTACAATTAGTTTTTAAGCTTTCTGGGAGGTATAAATCAAGCCTGAACACTCATGGAGAGAGAGATAGGGTTTAACGGCCACTTCAGACAAATTAGGTCATTTCGGAACTAACTTGTGATTCTAATTAATTTGCTTGCGCGTAGCGGTCTTTAGCAGTGGTAGTGGACAGTGAATAAAAACAATGCCACTTGACAGACCTTATGATGCATTCGGCCACCCAACTCCCCAAACACTCAATTAGAGGCATTTATTGTGTCCCAAAAAGTGTAATGGACACAAGTATGCTGTTTCACCCTACAGATCATAACTTTATCTTCTACGAATGATAACAAATAATTGTGGAGGACTGAACCACCAGATGGATGGATATGGTTAATAACAATGTAGGCATATAAACTTGTGAAACCTGTGTCATAATATTTTTATAAAAGCTAATAATATAAGCACTGTTACAGTCCCACCATCTATAAGTGCATTTAGTCTTACATACATTGAATGTCTAATTGTTTTTTGTCATACATGTATGTACACATGTTCACACCTTAATAATATTGTCTTTTTTTATAATTATTCTGCTGACGTTGTTTGGGATATTCACCAACATTTCTTGGATGCTCAGCCTCAGCCAACTTTCTTTTTGGCACAAACTGCAAGGATTCTTTCCAGTCATTGGTTTCTCTTAGTCTCAACAAAATTTTAAAAGTCTGATCTAAAGTTAGACATTTATTACCAATACCCCACCTGAAAGAGAAAAGTGTGAAAGTGTTAAAACAATAGCCTAATAGCCATTATCACAGTATCAGATGGACCGTGAACTGGACCCTAAACGCTATTCATCTTTCTCTGGAGGTCAGGTGGCAGAGAAAGTTCATCAGGATTTTCCTGTGTGGTTCTCCCATGTCATTTGACAGAGGGCCTGGCAAGGGACAATATATAGTCGTTAGGATGGGACAAAAAAATCAAGTTTGTGTAATTTTAATGCTAGCTGCGGTGGCTCAGTAGATAAGGTACTGGTTCACCATCAAAGATGTCCAGGATTCAATGTTTGTGTCGGTCAATAAAATTCCCTGGAATTTTACAGCATTGTTTCTTCTTGTCAGTTTAGCAGGACAGAGGGCCTGGGAAGGGCAGTGTCTAGTTGTTTGTTTGGGACAAAGAAAACCCTAAGCTCCCATGTACACATTGGTGTGTATGTAAAAGAAGTTATAAATCAATCATAACAAATATATTCATTTTATCATTATATTAGAAATTTGTAATCATCAATACTTACGATAGATGTAAATCCAGAGGGAATTTAACAATGCTAATACCTTGTTCTTTTGCTTTACCTAATGTCACTTTTTGCTGCACACTTTTATCAACCAAAGCACCAATGATATAAACACTGTTGGGATTAAAATACTTTAATGTTCTTTGGGCATGGGGAGAAAGGTAAACCAAATCTTTTTTGGGAAAAAGATCTAAGTAACTTTTATCTGTAACTGTGTAACAATTACCAAGTCCAGAACCATGATTTCCAGTATGAAAAGAATTCAGAAAAATACCCTTAGGATCTGTATCCGTAAAAACAAAATGAAAGGGGTCTTTTGTCCATCTGTTTTCACCGTGGCACATATTTAACTGTTTCACAGTGTTTTTTATTTCTCTCGGTTTCATTTGCTTTTCGAATCCTAAATCAAACACTAGATGAGGTCCAAACTGCATAGATTTAGTTAATCTATCTGAAAAACTTTTATTCATAGTTTTGTCCAAAATACGTAAAAAAATTGTATTTTTAGCAAATGAATGCTCCCTCTCAACTTGATGACTTGTTTCTTCTATACTTTCTTTTTTCATCTCTTTTTCCTCTTTCTTTTTTCGCTTACTGTTTTCTATGCTTTTGTAGTATCTGTACAACTTAGATCTAGCAATGATGGAATTGATTTTAAGTAATTCAACCCACATTGAATCAGTCATTTCTTCTGGAATCTGTTAGAACAAAGAAAGTTTATTGTTTAAATTTTCTGATATATAACAGAATCTGTTCACCACTCACAATGCCTGTGCAGCTATCAAGGGTTATGAATTGGGTTTGGTATTGCTGCTGGAAAAAATTGTGGACAGATTCATAAATAATTCTAATTTACCATATAATACACCTACAATTCAAATCTGTTCTCAAAAACGTTAGTGATTATTTTTTGTATTTGGTTGGCATGTTGAAATAATGCTCTACTTTTAAAACCTCTCCCAGTTTAAAAATAAACCCCACTTGATGCAAACATAATTTCCACAAAGTTAAAAGTTGTTTGTCTTCTATATTTCTATTGATAAACGGAGGTCGGATAAATCTTATAATACCATGAATGATACCAATACAGTACCTAATGACTTGTTGTAAACTGATTGAAATTCTGAGAGTGATACCAACTGTGAAGTGGTGGAAACACTAACTGAATCATTCTGACGAAAGAGTGGACCACTAGGCGAATTCTCCACCCGATTCACATCACTTTATTAAACATGGCAGTGATTGTGTCTTCAAACAATCATGTGACTTCTCGACATCAATGATTTCTTAAAATCAGGGAATGCTTTGGCAAAACCGAACATACAAGGCAAATATATCAAATATCGGGTGAACCATTCATCCGGATGACACTGGACACACTAGGCGAATTTCAGTGCCAATGATTTGGCTAATGTGTCCACTTCTTAAGGTGCATGCCAAACAACTATGCACTGTCTAAAACTGTATCAAGAAACCAATAGAACAAATACAAAAATTTCAACACAAACTCTTTACTACATAATGAACTGACATATTTTTCTGCACCAACCAGGCTAATGAAGAAAGTCATACAGCAGGGTTTCCATCAACTCTTCAACAAATTCCAACTTTCCTTTTATGTGTATACTGGACTATGTTTTTTTTTTTGTCCCATCTTAATGACTAGATCTATTCTTTGAAGCGCCAAGCTCACCATCCAGCACCAATGACTAGAGGGATAACATGCTAAAATACCCTTGAACCATTATGTCTCAGGCAATCCTGGGGTCAAACCCAGAACCAATAGGTTATAGAGTCAGTGCCTTACTTCCTCACTTCCTAAATAATGACCTTCTCCATACATGCATGAAATTGCAGGCTTTTAAAGGGATGTCTCTAGATTCATTGCTATGAATGTTACCTTAAAATGTTCAATTAAATGGTTAGCCTTGCAGAGATAGAGAAAGAGACATACTTGGTCATTTTGGGACGAACTTATGGTTTAATTTTATTTCAATAATTTAGCAGTCAGAGGAAACTGGAAGATCCGGAGAAAAAACATGAGATGGCAACTCTACTCCTCATTTTACCAACTTTATTTTGATTGCCAAATTTGTCTAATGGAAGTCATTTGGTATAAAAGGTTTTTCCACCTAGAAGCTTATGACAACAGTACTTACATTCTGAGGGTTTTCTTCTGACATCATTTGATACTCCAACTTCAGAATTTTTAATGTCTTTTCTTGCTCTGGGTTGAGGTTAGCCAAAATATCACTAGGATTTTCTTCTACTGTTTCATTCTCAACAACATCTTTTTCAGTTTTATCTAGTAAATCTTCTCCTCGCATATATTCTTGTAGTTTTTCAAAAGTATTAGAGTATTTACAATGAGCTGGTATGTTGTAACATCTATGGCTGGTTAAATTATTCATGCAAGAATTTACAATGCACTGTGTATTTGGTTTGCTCATAATCAAACTGTTGAATTGCCACAATCCATTTCTTAAGGATCGATTTGATATTGTTGCTAATACTTTAGTTGTCATTTTCTATCAAATTATCCTGAAAAATATAAATTAAATAATTTCCTCTTTTTATCTAATGAAAAGTTCTATCTTTGCTTCACACTGAAATGAAACGAAATGGGGTTAAAATCCTACTTTTATGTACACTAACTTGGTTAATGAAGTGAACTTGGGTTTAACTGTAACATCCTACTTTTTTGCTCCATCTGGGATAGTTATCATAAGGGGCATACATGTATGCCATCTGCAATAATGAATGATGGAAAAAAGTTTGCCCAGACAGTTGGCATATAGTATTCCTGCTGGGAAAGGGTGGAGGTTTGTTGTGGAATACACTACAGACCTGGATAGAAATATTTATAATTATCATTAACTTGACCATTTTTGAACCAGTTCATTGTGAATATAGAATCATCTTAGTCAGGCACGGATCCAGTGACATAGTTGATTTTCATTTTTGTTTGCTTTGTTATTGTTGTAGTTCACATATCTGCTCTTTAATAGATGGTATAAACATGATTTACGCATTGTCTCCGCCTAAACAATCCAAGGTTGCAACATATTACCCTTCGCTCCAATGTGTGCCCCCCCCCTCGACAAAATCCTGGATCCAGGCCTGCTACTGTCGGTGTCTTGATAATTGAATCTAAACAGTAAACAAGTGATGGAGATCTGTTTTACGGTATACTGAATGTAAAAAGTCTGTAAAATGAAAAGTTATTCAAGTTATTGATTGATTCAATTTTATCATCCCTGGAATGTCTTGAGCTACGACCATGGCTGCGGTCCGAAGTATGCAAGTGCTAACAAAATTAAATGCTCTGATATAGACACATTTATTATGTCTACTTCTGAGGTTTTTTTCCTAGCTCACTTTGGTGACTTTGACAACAGAAAAGCTTCAACTATGTGATCAAGGGCATTAACTCTGGATTCTCATATCTTGCTATTAATAAATTTAATGTAGTGAAATGAAATAGGATTTAACATCCTACTGTTCTGCTCTAAACTAAAACTGGGCTAATGAAGACAGGACATATACAGTGTGCTATGGCTATGAGGGAAATTTGGCCCAGGCAGCACCACTACAGCTACTCTTATATTAAATTCCAACTGTCAAGAGATCTTTTACGTGCTCGCCAATGTGTGGATGAGGCCTTAGGTTTTCATCCCATCCAAACAACTAGACTCCTTGTCAGGCCCTCCGTCATGCATCACTCACAATGAGGGAACAACATCGAAAAATCTGGATGAACTTTCTCGTCCAATGCAGGGATTGTGACCCCCAAAATTTATTGTCGGTTGACACAAGACAAGGACGACAATTTTGTGCAAATGTCATGTGAATGACAATTATATACAAATTGTACAACAATAAATAATATGTCGGATGATCAATATCAATCACAAATATTCATCATTCATTTACCACACGCGGTACCGTGGACAGTTAAGTAATTTAATTATTAATAGTCTAGTACTTGAACGTTTAAAGTTTTTACACTGACACACTGACAGTGACAGCCTGATTCTGATTATAAACTATAAACGACTGGGTTAATCGACGATAGCCTCCTTTAATTAATCCACTTTCAGTGATACTGATAGCCTCCTTTAATCCACTGTTCAGTGCCAATGCGAATAGAATTTTGTATTGTCGGAACATTGAGTGTCTGTTACTTACAATGTCACCGATGAAAATCCAAGGTAAATTTCAATTCAGTGAAATGAAACGTCCGAATGATCTTCGATTCAGTCATTTATTTTTGCACGTATGTTAAGAAAAAATAACGGATTGACTACTGGAATAGGAATAGCTATGCGTGTATTGCTTGTGTGTATAGGCCTACTGATAAATAAGGATTTATTTCCTAAACATTTTATATAAGCTCACACCATGGAAACCTCAAGAAAGTAAACACAATACAAAGTAAATATAAAAAAAATCGACCTGTAGGCGTATTATTCCACTGAATTAATATAACAATGTTAAATTAAAATTAGGGTAGTATCAAATTGTAATCAGTGTCACCATTGCATGGGGCTTATGATTCTGGATTGTCAGTCAAAAGGATTCATAACTTAAACCGGCGGTAAGAGTAGAGAAAGAGTTGACAATTCTCGCTCTATAGGCCTACTAGTTAAAAATAGATGATCCAAAGAGAATATGGTGAAAATTGCAGTCAAATTGCTTTATTCCGAGCCAAGCTATTTTTGTCTAGCCCCGATTGTCATTACTACCTTTATTACGATAATAAACAAAATCTCGATTATCCATTTTTTTAAAGGTTATTTCATCAACCACAAAACTTATTCAAACCTTCTAAATATCGTTCGGGAGTCAACCGATGGCATTCAGAGTTATATGGACTAGGTAAGGTCTAATTAATAATATAACATTTCCGTCCCAACGAAAGACTTGCGAAGGGTAGATTTAGCTCTTGCATAATAAGTGGCGGCGCCAGCCGATGGTGGTTGGAGAGGCAAAGTTCGAGGTTAGGGGCGCAAAGGTGCGAGCTACTACCAGGGGTATGCCCATAATGCCTTCCACCACGCAGGGAGGCAGCATTTCAGGAACTGATCGTCGAGATGAATAGATCTAACCAGATAGGACAGTCGTCTCAACACTATATTATAGTTTATCCAACCAGAGAAAGTGTCAATTGTTTGTCTAGCCCCGATTGTCATTACTATTTTTATTACGATAATAAACAAAATCTCGATTATCCATTTTTTTAAAGGTTATTTCATCAACCACAAAACCTATTCAAACCTTCTACTAAATATCGGAGTCAACCGATGGCATTCAGAGTTATATGGACTAGGTAAGGCCTAATTAATAATATAACATTTCCGTCCCAACGAAAGACTTGCGAAGGGTAGATTTAGCTCTTGCATAATAAGTGGCGGCGCCAGCCGATGGTGGTTGGAGAGGCAAAGTTCGAGGTTAGGGGCGCAAAGGTGCGAGCTACTACCAGGGGTATGCCCATTATGCCTTCCACCACGCAGGGAGGCAGCATTTCAGGAACTGATCGTCGAGATGAATAGATCTAACCAGATACGACAGTCGTCTCAACACTATATTATAGTTTATCCAACCAGAGAAAGTGTCAATTACCTTGACGAAGCCCCAACATGAAAAATTGACCGCCGGAAATGCAGCCTGACAGCTGTTAGACACGGATTGTCGAAATAAATAGCGTTGACCGGAAACCGCCTTCCGTCTGGCCACTAGTTTTATCCGACCAGAGAGGAAATAGGCTTAGTTAAACCCAACCAAGTCCGAAGCCCTTACGGAAGGTATGGGGGATCTCCCCAAGAAAATTTTGAACATTCATCCAGATTCTCAGCGTGGTTTTCCCATGTCAATGATGCAGGAACTTTCTCGCTTTCTCGGCCAATGCAGGGATCGAACATCCGCCCCAGGCTATCGACCCAGCGTCTTACCCAAATTCACGTACCCCCCCCCCCCCAAACTCCCGGGTTAGCGAGCCAACATTTTACTTGCCAATTGCCAAGCCACCGTGACTCACTCAATCGCATAGACCTCTAAATACATCTGAAAATGAAATGAAATATTATACTGTTCTGCCCCGACTGGGCGATTGAAGACGGGCATACGCCATGCATTGTGTATGAGGAAAATTTTGCCCGGGTAGCAGCGCTACGGGCTACTCTTATGCTATTATATAGAATTCCAACTCCAAATGGATCTTTTACGTGCAAGCCAATATATACACGTTTTTGTTTCGTCCGAAGAAAGACTACACGTTGTCCCTTGCAAGACCCTCAGAGGAACCACGCTGGAAACTCCCGATGAACTTTCTCAGCCAACATATAGTGTCGAACAAGAGATCTCAAGATTAGCTAGCTAAGAGAACGTAGCTAAAAACGTTGAGATATACACTGATGTGCTTGTTTTTAGCTATCTTAATCTTACATAACGTATCTTTAAATTAGACACGAGATTATGGAGAATATATTCTGGCTATGGCTAATCAAATTGGTTGAAACCAAGATGTTACCTAATATAATGCTTCAAGTGAGAGATCACAAAATTGTTTAATTTTTACAACGTTTTCTCGGCGTTGGACTTCTTCAACGTTCGGGATTTCGGGAATTGTTTGCTAATGAACATGCATGTATATTTGAGGCACGTCGAAATAGCCAAATAACATATACAAAAATAACTACCCAGTAAATGACCAGCCGTACAACGGGTGTTGGAATTAAGGGTTATTAGAAGTTATTTGCGTGTATTTGTCGGAAGAACCAATTCCAGGTTGGATCTTAAAGAAAGGAATGTCCTTATTTAAATGTAGTAGTTTTATTTTCTACAAGACTGAGCAAACTATAACTAATGTCTAACATAGATAACCATATTCTAATTATAACATTTGAAAGTTGTACACTGTCAAAACATTTACATTTTTAATAATCTTATTAATTATAATTATATATAATAATCATATGCATCAACAAATGTTACAAATATAAATAGATACGTACACAAGAGAAGACTTCAAATGGAAAAGCTAAATGTTAAAGATGGGACCCCAGTCGTTGTTTTTTTGTATTTCATAGGAGAGCCAAAAAAAAGCTCCCCTCAATCAACAAATTGAAAAAAAATGGCTTTCCTATAAGGTTCTCCCAGTTTCGATAAGAGGAATGCTTTAGAAATTAAGGAGAGTGATCTGATATTAAGGAGAGTGATTGGTAGATAAATGTTAATAAAACCCCCGATGACTTTGTAAAGGAGAGTGATTTTCAATTTTAAGGGGAGGGAAAAAAACCTCCCCTCGGTCGGCATTCAGGTGAGCTGTAGTCGCTCGAGAGCGATCACTCGTCTTAAAAACAATGATTGGGACCCCTTGATAAAATCCCTGCCTAATCTCAATTTTCAGGACGACAAATTTACCTAAATGAGCAGAAATATTGTACCGGAGCTTCTGATTTAGAAAATCATCATGCAGTCTCCCAAACCTCACGCACGAGTTCACATTGTCTCCACCTCGGAAACCCCATCTGCTCAGATTGCTGGACACGCCCATGTCATTGTATTCTTGGGAATTCTGTTAAAAATTCCAACAGGGTAGTTTGTTGAGAGTTATGTGCGTCGATATTAATAGGTTCTGGTAACAAGTAATCACAAGTGATCCGAATTACAATACGCCATATTGAAAAGGCATTGCTCACATGAAAACTCCCACGCAGTTCGATTGACCATTGGTGAAGAATTGGTGTCAAAACTGATATATAATAAATAATGGTAAACAACAATATACAAATACATGTACATAAATATCAACAAACGTTGAGTATAAAAATGAAAACATTGCCAAATCTAGGATAGCGTATATATCCAGCTTAATTCTAATTTACATACATCAAATAGATAACGACGTTCACCATACACATTTAAAAGAAATACATCCATTATAATATGTTTGTCGTAAAAATTACAAAAAAAGGAAATATAATGCACAAATCTGTACAGAAGTAGCAGAACGTTAACCATTTCGTCAGTAGTAGAATACAATCTGCAACGACAGTTTCTTGACTTAGTTTTCTTTTCTTCAATGCGTTTTACTATTTCTCCAGCCATTTTTCGGCTAAAATTCCATTCAACTTAAACACAATGGAACTAATACATCCACGTGTATAATTATAGAATAAAGTCTAAACTAAACATCAAATATGGCCGATTTGCCACTTCCTGGTCTACACTCTCGCTACGCCATCTGGAGTACTAAATGGAGGAATTACAGAATAAGGTGGAGGTGGACCCGGAGTATTTCTTGTAGCGGTCAAATCTGGCCTAAACAAAACTTTTACTCGCTGCAAAATACAAAACCAATGCAATGTTGAAGAAAGGTATCATCATTCATCAAGTTCACAATAAGTACAATGGCAAAACCATAGTGAGCAAAACGTCGGATCACTGTAGTCCAAAGGTCTCATCCCGGTATTACCTGAGAAAGTTCATTGTGGTACTGGCAAGGGACAACGTGTAAGCGTCCGGATGGTGCAAAGAACCGAGGTCCCGGTACACATTGACGTGTACGTACCCCCCCCCCTCCCGTATACATGACGGCGTATATGCCCTTCTTCATTAGCACTGTCGGTGCAGAAAAGTAGGATGTCATGCCCCATTTTTTTAACTTTGCCCCATTTTTTGAATGTACCCTGCTACACTTGTCCATATCTAGAGGATAGCCTGCATCAGTAACTCAATATTGCGCCCATTCATAATTTGTAAAATTCATTATTTGGTAATTGGTACCGATGTTATATTGAAAATTGGTACATCCCAATCTAGTTGACAATTGTCGAAGGGTAAATAATAAACCGATTTATATCTAGATATGTTAATGTGATTTTTACTTACTCGACTAAAGGAGCCATCAGTTATCAAAAACGTGATAAACATAAAGATAGGTATGATACCAATGGATGAAAATGCTAGAACACCACCAAAACAATGTGCCCATGTAGGAAATTCATAGGAATCGTAGGTAAACGGTTTAAATGTAACAATTCGGGCCACGGCGACTCCCTGAAACAAACAATATAAGTAATTTGTAATTCATATAATTACACAATTCAATCCGGACAACTGTTTGACAAGCTCCATATACGTCCACGGAAGTACCCCCGCACACACACACACACCTCTCCAAAACTAAGTTTTATTAAAAATCCCAGCAATAATACTAGCGTTTGAAATAGGCTTTAATAATAAAAACTGAAATAATTTTGCGATTAACATTTAAAACCGGGGTTCTTTCTTATTCTCTAGCGGGCAAAAGTTTTCGAATATTCCATCTACATTTCTGTAAAACTAAAGCTGGAAAGATAAACCCACCGACATATTTGAAAATTTTTAATTTCGATACGGCAATCTCACAAAGTTTGAAAATACAGGGGAAGGCGAAAATCCTTTGCCCTTGCACAAATTCTTATGTCTTGTAGTGAACATCAGATCATAGTAAATATGTTAGTCTCAAAAATATGGGACAAAAAATATCGCAAGGTCTTTTGTTTATCCCTATCCAGACAGCTTTAAATCCAACAAAAATATACCATATAGCACCGGTGTCCTTGGTTAGGTACTCCTTTTACCTTCACTTTTTTTAAATTTATTTCTAATATATGTTACATAAATAAAGAATTTGAACCAATTTAAAATTAATACAAATTTAAATCTTACAAAACAAATGGCCGGCGTTGTAACCACCCAACAAATCTTCCAAAAATAAGATGGATAAAAGCCAAACATATCTTTCAGGTTCTCATAGAAACGATTTACACCTGCAAAAAAATTATATTGCATTTTGAAATAAAAATGCCTAGTCTCTATAATATATATTAACTAAAATCTATTCTGTCGATCGCCTGCCACTCGTCTCCTGATTTTTCCAATATGAATAATCAAATTTAACTCCAATATACACAATGCCATAAGTTAAGCACCCCTTGTAATTTTCACACGAGGCTTGACGTTGAAAGTCTAATAATATAACCTCGGTAAACAAATGTGCTTTGCAAGAATAGACCTTGGACAACATAAAGAGTTTATCCAGTTTGGGTCCTGGAAAGAAATCCAAAATGCCGTGTTTGAGCCAATATGGGGTCACAATAAGTATGATGTCTAAGATACACCCGCTACGTTCATTTCACAGTTTTGGTTAACTTTTCTTCTACTGTAGACAAGATCCCATCGGGACCCACTCACCCACTCCTTAATAAATCCCATGTTAACCATTTACACCATACACCACTCACCCACCCTAAACTACACTAATGTGAAAGGCAAGCCATCTACAGTTGAATTTACAAAATCTAGTTACCGTAACCCCAGGAAACGGCTATACACTCGAAAAATATCAGGAGTAACAAACAGATACCACTGGCAGCATAGTTATCAAATATTTGAAACATGTACATTCCACCCTAAAATATAATAAACAATACAATAATTATTTCACTTGATAATAACAAAACCTATAGGTAGAACTATCTATATACCTATAAATTTACAGTTGACATGTATGACAATGGGTCTTATTTCAGCAGGTTTAAAAAAAGGTTTTGGGTCATTCAGTATTCATTATGTATTTATTCAATACTGATCACTGTAGAAAAATCATACTAATATAATCAGAAGCAAGGTCAATATATGATTCCAACTATACTTTTGGAGAGAGTTACATAAAAGTACAACGAAAAGGGAGATGTTTATCAATTTCGCTGGAACAAAATTATTTTTGAATCTCCCGTAAACCGCGAAATATTGCTCGGATATATCATTTCAGAAGAACCTTTGAATAGTCTGAAAAATATGTCCCCATTTCTCGAAATCATAACTAAAGATAAAATCCAAATTTTGATTGGCTAAGCACTAAATTCAATCTAATAACATCAAAGCAAATTACTTAAATTTGGATTTTATCTTAGTTAAAATTTAGTTAAAATTTCTAATTCCTAAAGTGCATTTTAAGAAAGTCCTCCCTCCTCCATTTAACCAATTCGTTGAGCAGATGAGAAATTCAAAACGTAGTAACATTCCAGCTCACTGTGCTAACTACCTACCCGACATGGAAGAGTTGTTGGAGTTTTGTGAATTGTCCAATCCAATACGTACCTGTGTCACCATTGACAGACCAATCAAGTAGGAAAGAAAACAGACAGAAGCTATAAATAATTCTCTATATGGTCTCAGCAAACGTGGAAACTCGTCTATTATAGCTGTGAAAAATCCTTCCATAGTTACAAACTACAATATAAAAAAATGGTAGTTTATTGAATTTTACGCTTCCGATACATGGTTTTGAAATAAAATGAACCTATCTTAACTTTAATAATTGTTGCTTTTGTTAGATTACCGCATCCAAGAATAATTAGTTTCTCGAAAAACTGAAGAATTGTTATTACTTTCTAAAACACACAACCATGGCGGTGTGATATAAAAGGAAAACGAGGAAAACTGTAAATCGCCGTTACTATTGATCTATATATTTTCTCTCTTTTTTTTTTGAATGTGTTTTCAGCGAATTCCTTCGTAAAATTTGTATTCTACATGTGGCTAAGTCACTTAATATCAATATCATTGATTGGTATTTTATACTAACCTGGCTGTCCAAACCCAGCATTAACATCATCAAGAAGAAACAAATTGCCCATAATGGTGAAATGGGTAGCTGTATTACGGCTGATGGGTAAGCAAGGAAAGCCAACCCTGGTCCTATAACACAATATAAAATGCATATAGAAATTTGATTAGTCGCATTAACATACAGAAAAGTGGATTCTGATTAATGGTTGATATCATTTGGAAGAATTTTACTCGTGCACATAAGCAATAAAACAATGTAATAGTTTTGTGCTTTCAAAGCGCGGTATTTTTGTTACATATAATTCAGAAATGATTGGTCATCCACATACTTTCACCGTTTTTAATACCTTAAATCACTGTCCAAAGTTTTCGGGAAGACCCAGATTTAAACGAAGGACTGCCATGTTGCTGTACTTAAGTGATAGCTTTCATTGAACGGAAAGAATAGACACACACTCCCGCATAAGCTCAAAAAACAGACGCTATCCCGGCAATAGCCAGAGAGGGATTTCTTGGGCCATTGCTTCAGGAATATGGGTCATCCATGGAATTTGATCACAATCAATATTTTGCACGCTTGATAACTTTGGTTTAATGAATAAAAGAGTGTAATCAGTTGACTTACCACTAGCAGCAACAGAACTAACAGGTTTACCCTGTTCCTGGGCCATGAATCCAACTACAGAAAAAATAACAAAACCAGCAAAAATACTCGTACAGCTGTTTAATATAGAAATAAAAACAGCGTCCCTGAAATACAAATAAATAGTCATCTTGTGATCATTCAAATCAAAATACATTCTGTATTAGATACAATTAAAGTGAAATACGAAATGGTTCTTGTTTTCTACCAGACCGTATGTAAAAAGAAAGATTAAGGACATGGCTCCAAAACGGGTTCTTGTGGTAAACCATTGTGCAAATTGACGGAATGTGCCCTTTTATAGATGTCATTTCTCATCCCCACTGCTTACAATTTCTCGTATACTTTTGCATAAATCAACATATAATATCAATAGATTTTTTTATTCAACATTAAAGGGGCAATATGGGCGATTATATAAAGAGCTGTCAGTTCTCACTATGATAGTTAACAACTCGATAATGTAAAGGGGATGTGCTAAACATTTAGCAAGTTTGCGCCTAGCCTCGATCACCATTACCAATGCCCGCACAATAAAAAAAACATAGTCTCGATAATGCATTTGTGGATTAAATCAGCAATGAGCGTTGAGCAGCAAATCGGATTAAAATTCAGTGAAAGTCCGACAAATAATGTTAATAAATGTCTAATTAATAATTTATATAAAATTTCAGCTTTTGCATAATGTATGTTTAATTGCAGGAAAACATCTATATGGTATATAAAGACTCACTTGTAAATATTATTATGGTATTTATTATAGCTTCCAAGTGCAATTAGAGAACCCAAACCTAAACCATAGGAAAACAATACTTGTGACGCTGCATCCAACCAACACTAAAAAGAGAACAGATCAATTATGTTTGTACCGCTCTCCTTCACCCTTAGTCTCGATTATTCGAACCGTCTCCACTTCGAATACAACGAATTTTGCCTGGACAGAATAGCGGTATAGATGAAAGATCTTACTGAGATTGTCTTATTTTGAAATTGGTAAGGTGGAGTATCTGTTTGTTTAGTAGAATTTATATCTCCGCGAGTGGGCAAGAATAAAGCACTGGTCGCAATTTCCTATTGCTTTGGGGGAAAACTTGCAAAAAACTGTATGACAGATGTGATGACCAATGTCTCCCAATTCCAATTATCTCTTTAACTTAACCCAGTACTAACGATTTACTGTTGTGTTAGTATTGGGTACACGGGTGGATCTATAGGCTTTTCATCCCACCCTGCACCACTGGAAATTTCTTGGTCAACACCTGGATCTAATATGGAATTTCCAGTTTAGTGAGTGCCTCCACATTTATCTAGCTAGCGTAGGTCCTCGCAATATATCATTAACTGGTGGATTGGGTGTCTCCCGGAAGTTGTCGCCAGTTACCATAAACACAATTACTGCTATTTTATCCAGTATAATATTCGCTGTAGTCAAAAAAGGGTAATATTTAACTGTCATATCAGTACGCTGTAATCAAGGATATGTACTGTAATAAAATAATAATGGCTAATGACGTTGGTTTTTACGTTAGTTACTGAAGCAGTTGCGATTACGAAACAAACTTGGATAAACAACAAATCTATACCAGATGCAAAAATAAGTACTGAATAGTGAACCCAAAAGAGCAATGAGCTTATCTTACCTTCGAATCTAAAAGTCTAGACATATCTGGTACAATGTAAAATTTGATTCCTTCCAGCGCACCTGGTAATGTGACACCTCGTATTAACAAACAGAATAGTAAAAAGTAAGGAAATAGAGCTGTTACGTACACAACCTATAAATATACAAAGCTTGACAGGTAAGGTAACATACACCCATCAGCAGCTTTGTCATCCATGCTATAATAATCTTAGAGATTATACCGTCATTTATTGTAAATAACACTCAAGATTAAGGGGAAATAATTCTGGAAGTACGTTTGTGAAAACCAATAAAATGTTTTAACACTCATCTTGGAATTCTATCTATTCCTGAAAAATTGATGAAAATCGATTTTTTTTTTAATCGCAGCAGTCTTTTGAGAAGAGAACATTAGAGCGACCATCTTTATCCTAATCTTAAAGTTTTGACGAATATCAGAGAGGAATGAAACTTTTTATAGAGAGGGGACGAACACGTGGTTTACCTTTATCAATCGTAACCGCCAAGAGTCATACATTGAGAATAACTTTTGCAAATCAATACGGACTAATTCTGAAAATTTCAAACACGTGAAGATTGGAACGCTCTCAAGCCAGTGCGGTACAGTAATGTACGTTTTCAGCAGTCAATGGACACAACTCACGAACTACTTAACTACTTTTGCGTAAGGTTCATCGTAACCTCATTACTAACTATTCCAGAAATTTTTATCAAACTAGAAATCTGTAGAGGGGGGGGGGGGTGTAAAACGATATGATCAGACCAACCGACGGACAATAGGCGACGACAATCTACATCAACATGTAGTCATATTAAAATTGTTACACATCCTTTCGACATTAGAGCGACCATCTTTATCCTAATCTTAAAGTTTTGACGAATATCAGAGAGGAATGAAACTTTTTATAGAGAGGGGACGAACACTCAATCGTAACCGCCAAGAGTCATACATTGAGAATAACTTTTGCAAATCAATACGGACTAATTCTGAAAATTTCAAACACGTGAAGATTGGAACGCTCTCAAGCCAGTGCGGTACAGTAATGTACGTTTTCAGCAGTCAATGGACACAACTCACGAACTACTTTTGCGTAAGGTTCATCGTAACCTCATTACTAACTATTCCAGAAATTTTTATCAAACTAGAAATCTGTAGAGGGGGGGGGGTGCAAAACGATATGATCAGACCAACCGACGGACAATAGGCGACGACAATCTACATCAACATGTAGTCATATTAAAATTGTTACACATCCTTTCGGGTGAACATCGGTCTAAAATACACTTAAGTATGATAAGGTCGATTGACCCCTAGTCTTCAATATCTTCCCGATGTGCAAATTACTTGAGGGAATAGATATGTCAATAAGATTTCTGCCACTAATACTCTTGGCTGTGGCAAAGTTCTGCATCCCGAGATCAGATGCGTATTTTATCAGTAATAGCGGATGTGAGCTTTATTTGAAATACTACACCATTCATACCTTTCCCGTCCACTGTACGCCTTTCCAAATACAGAAATAACACAGGATCCATACAGTTAACAAGGTCAGTGCCAACTGCCATCGGACATCACCAGGTTCGTCAATGCCAGAACTTATTTGCAACACGTTACGTCTGAAATATCCAAGCAAATAGGACGCCATGTCGTCACATGTTTGATTAATGTCGGTCAACGTCAATGCCATTGTGTACTGATCGCCTACCACACTAAACATGATATTGGAGATGTTATTGAGGGGGGGGGGGGTGATAATAGTCGACCAAACATGGTGTTGTAATATGTCGACTACTATGTTTTCGAGGTCGCAGAATTCTAATTTGTGGTGATTTCAAATAAGGAACCATTTACAACATATTTCAACATGTGGTGAAATATTCATCAATTCCAATACGGTTACATAGTATCATTATTTTGGCAAAGTGAAGCTATCTTGGACTGAATTCAAATCACTCATCATTACACCTGCTTTACAGCCACGATCGATTGTTTAAGTAGACCTCCAAGTTACTGTTGGTCCCATAAACAGATGCTGGCAACTTTTTGTGGTCCTTAAGTAAACAGAAAATGTCACTTTGTTCGGGTACTGATAAGGCTTCGCTTCGAGCATATCTTGCGTCAATATAATCAAATGATCATTTCGCATTTTGTAAAGGAATACCACTGCTATTTCCTTGCCACAAAACATTCTTTCTGGTCCAAGGCTTTCATTACAGCAGGGATTTCAAACTTAGCGAAAATACTATCTCCCGGAATGTACCAGAAGATTGTTAATCGATCAAGTCCTGAGATCTGGCTTTCACATACATAGTGGATACACATTTAAAATATGTAGCGTGCAATATCTGACTCTCCGCTACAAGACCCAAATCCAAATACCAAATGTGTTTGCCCTTATTGCGTTGATAACAGTTAGTTTATGTAGTAGCATAGCGAGGACCTTGACCCCCCCCCCCCCCCCGCGAGCGTGTACCTCCAGCTGCTCCTTTAAGTGACTCACGTATATCTTGACTGTTCTTTGTTTGATCGAGTTCTTGCGAAAAAAAGCTAAATGCGGGATCTTTGAATCCGATATTACTCTGTCGGGAATCGATTCGGAAATCCTAGAAGGTGCTCCAATACACCATCTAGATTCAGAATAGGCAGTGGGTTTCATGAAATATGAGCTCAATCAAAGAGGCGCTAAAAATTGAATGGAGCATCATCCGTGCAAGGCAAAGCCAATTCCAAGGACTTGATCGAATTCCAATCTTCTGGTACCTTCCGAGGATATAGTAATATTCCTACGTATGAAATTCCTGCTGTAATGAAAATGTGGAAGAGAAACGAAAGCTCTTGCAGCAACAGGTGAATGCCAAATCACAGGACTTGATTGAATCATAATCTTCTGGTGCATTCCGAGGATATAGTTTTATCGCTAAGTATGGAACTCCTGCTGTAATGAAAACCCTCAACGAGAAACTGAAGCTCTTTTAGCGAGGAAATAGCAATCTTATTCCTTTACAAAATGCGGAACAATCATTTGCTTATATCGAAGTAAGATATGCTCAAGGCGCAGTCTTGTTAGTACCTCAAGAAAGTCACATTTTCTATTCATGAATGATGGGCCACAAAAATTGCCAGCATCTGTTTATTCATACTCCGCGCAGTGTTTCGTTTGATTAGAGGTAATCCCACTACTCACAACTGTAATGAGTGGATATTGTTGTTTTAAATTTTGATTGGTCAGTAGTCCGACTACCAACCAATGACTAGCTGCTCTACAAAAGCTTTACATTTAAAACGAGTGCCAATATTGGACCAAATAATGTTTACATAACGTTACGTCATGGCTCACGATTTTCTTATGCCCAATTAACCCGTGCATAGCAGAATACTGCAGTAAAGCTAATTGCGTGACAAACGAGGCTATCAAGTTGAATGAAATGCAAACAATACTGTTTGGAACCGAACAAACTTTCACCGTTTTAATCCCTTAAACCATTGTCCAAAGTTTTAGGGAAGACCCCGATTAGACGAAGGGTTGTCATGTTGCTGTACTTAAGTGATAGCTTTGATTGAACGGGAAGAATAGACATACTCCGGCAAAAGTTCGAGAATCAGAAGCTAATCCAGCAATGGCCAGAGAGGAATTTCTCGGGCCATTGCTTCAGGAATATGCTGTTTATGGGGCCAAAATGAAGGTCTGTCTAAGCAATCATAGCTATAACGCAGATGTAATGATGAGTGATTTGAATTCAGACTGAAATAGCTTCACTTTGCCAAAATAATGATACTATGTAACCGTATTGGAATTGATGACTATTTCACCACATGATAAATATGTTGTAATGGTTCCACAAATTCGTATTCTATGACCTCGAAAACATAGTAGTCGACATATTACATCACCATGTTTGGTCGAAAAGCACAAATTACCTACTTACGTCGCCATTGTGGCCGCCATATTAGATTGCCGCCATATTGGATTGTTGCGAATCATTTTCAATGTCATATTCTGACACGCAGACCACGCTAACCTATATTTGAATCTATGAAAGGTTCTAAACAAACTTGTTAGTAGTGAAATGACAGAAAAACTGATATTTTGGCTAATTTGAGGTACCTAATTTTCAGGGGGTATTTACATGGGGTCAGGGTGATCTGGGGTCAAATTGTTTTCCGTATTATGGATTTTGATATTCCTCCACATATTTTAAGCTCCGTGCGGCTTGGCTTCCAGAATATTTCTTAAATAACAAACACCCCTAATATTATAATCCACCAAAAAACGTTAAGACTCCCTTTTCATGACAATGCTTAAACTTGGCTGTACCTACCGGACTGCACGTACCATTTATTTATTGAAATTTTGTTTCCCGAAATCTAGTAATGTAATGAGATATTATCTCTTTAGTGGTTTTAAAACTAGAGCATAGCTACCCGATAGTTCCACAATGAAATGCCTCATTGATTTAGTTTCTTTATCTATTAAAATTGTAGGCCTACTTTCTTGCAATCTGGTGAGACTGTCATCTGGCATCTGGGTAGAAGAATATTTCTAACGGAATAAAATTTTATACTTACTCCCAGAACTCTTTGACAGGAGAAATAAACTGTTCGCTTTCATACAACTGGACACATTTGAACCCCTGGTTCGTAAATTCGGTAATGCTTGAGAGGTTTTCCGCTGATGTAATGTTTGTCTCAAATGAGTATGAATCATTTGAGCATGTGTAAGGGAACTTGAATCGTTCATATTCAGACAGACACTGTGGCGAGTTCCATGAATTGTCACACGTGGACCAAGGTAAAGTAGCAGTAAATGAACTAAATAGATAGAACAAAGTCCATGCTAGAACAACTATGTAGTAAGTATTCAACCAAAAAGCAGCCATTGTAGCAGCAAATCCAACGCCTGGAAAAAAAAAGGAAAAAGAAATGGATTGCAGAGATTTCAAACTCCCTCCCGCCCCCGTGACGAAATCTTCGGGTATTCAGAGAACCAGCTCATTGACCAGATTGTTTCCAAGTTCGGTCCTAGGATTTTTCCATTATAGTGTCCCCATGTCAGTGGTGTAGGCAAGGGAGCTTGTCTAGTCGTTTGGACGGACGAAATACAAGGTCGCGTGTGCATTTTGGGGTACAGTTAAAAGACCACTTGAGGGTTGGAATTCGGCGAAGTGTAGGTGGAAACGCGAACGTTCATTCCACATTGCCGTCACAGAACAATGCATTCCATAGTCAAACGAACAAACGGATGACTCAAAACCAGAATTCATGTTATCATACCCAGCCATGAAAACAGTGCCGGACTGTCAGGTTATTGACAAAGGCCCACCCATGTACCCGCCTGCGTCATAATCGCGCCGAGGGGGGCCAACGTCCGAGGGGGTTCTATGGTGGGCTTAGTCCGGCACAGCATGAAAACAAGATTTACACCCATCTCCGTTTCTCATCTTGCACCACGAACCCATGACGATAATCATGCTCTTTAATGTTGAGATGTGGTAGCCGTAATTAGGTTGGTGCACATTGCTACTGGTCGGTGATTTTGGTTATATGCACTTAATTTTGTTGTAATGGTTCTGCTGGCGTCGAGATGGTTTACTGCTAAAGTTATTTATCATGACTATTCATTTTGACAACACAGCGGGTATACACAGTGGGTATAAGACTGGTTTTACAGCGTCTGAATATTAATTGAGAGAGAGGGAGAAACAGAGTTTATCGTCCACTCGACACAAACTAGGTCATTTTGGGTCTGACACATGGTTTCAATTTTATTTCAATAATTCGCTTGCGCGTAGGGGTCTTTAGCAGTGGGAGGGAAACCGGAGTGCTCGCAGGAAACCCACAAGGTTCAGAAGGCGCCCCTATCTCCATGCCACATACGCTCACACCAGGGATCGCAACCACAGCCGCAAGCCAGAGGTGACCGGCCAGCTAGAGGTCGAAGCGCGACACTCTAGACCACTAGGCCATCCTAACCCCCCAATATGTATAATACGTATAGCACCATCCTAAAGTGAAACCAAACTCAATATCCATAATTACGTAATGATAAATCATTGAGCAATTATGTGGACTTGACCACTGGAAGGTTTGAAGTAGACGGCTGTTCCAGAAGGAGTAAGTATACCATGTCTTGCGTACACACTAGTTAAACAGACTAGACCATTATCCATACACCTATTGTATTACACTGAAATCTTTTATGAGAGAAGCTATAATGGTTTTCACAAATTATGTACAGCACTTCCTTTGTTGATTTACCTTTAAATATCGGACAAATTTTCCACACACTCAGGCCACCGACACTTGACCACTGCCCGAGAGCTAGTTCCATGAAATACATAGGGATACCAACAAACACCACTGTCAGAAAATACGGGATTAAGAACGCACCTGCAAGATAATGACAAATTGGGTTAAAAACAATTTGATGCACAGAATAGTTACATCGCACAGGATTAGGTTGGGTCCTGTGCAAGAAAAGAACTATCTAGCAATACTATTTTTTATTAGTGTGGTTCTGACTACTACTACCGAAGCTCCCTTTGGGTTGCCATTTTTAGCGGTTGCTATCGAATTTATATTTACGATCTCTAATGTGGTTAAAAGCCGACACACATGTTTTGTATACAAAATAAAAATTGTTTTAACGATGCCTTGTGTGATTTGATGATATATTTGGTTTAAGAACCTATTCAAACTATTTTTGCTTCAAATCCGCCTCAAAACTATTTCAGCATCCTGGTTTGTCACGTGCAATGATTCAGGGAGAATTCATTTTAGCTGATATTTGTCGTTAGTCGCTGTACTATTACCATAAATATAGAAGCCAAAATAAATTCTTGGATGTACCCTGTTGTTTAATCGCAAGAGTCTCTACGCCTGACAACCTTAGCCACCAGATAACAGATAAGAAGTACTCCTTATGTCTCTCAAGCAGACAGACTGGCAGTTAGTGACAGGCTTACATTTTTTTTTTCTGCAAGTGTACCATGCGTTTTTCTGGTAATCCAGTATTTTCTAGTAAGATTGAATATCTCCAGTTTCCATATGCAAATAAGTGGACACCATATTTTTACTGGAAAAAAACTACCTTATACATATTTTCGAGGACATGTATCTTTATGTATGTGGTAAACTATACACGTACATATTATCAGGCAACTTAGAACGTACATATTATCAGGCAACTTAGAACGTTTTGAAGTTTGGGTTGGTACCTTTCTTGGTTCTTTTTTTAAGATCTCAAAGATCTTTCTCGTGCCTACTGTGTCTATTTATAAATCGGACACCTACAAGTTTTTACCCGATAAATATCCCGTTTCTGCCATTTTCTATTGGTCAGTCTTCGTATTATTGTTCTCTTTCTTATTTTACCAGGCATGAATAATGTTAATATACTCGTTTCCAAAATTCGGTTTTGCGATTGCATACTTGTTTTGTAATAATAACAATAAAATAGGTAATAATTATTAATACTGCTTTTACAGTCCCTTCTAAATATTTCAAGAAACATTGATATTCTACAGCGCAAAACGGTACCCGAGCGATACTACATCAAGAATCTTGCTGTATAATGCTTTTGTTAGTGAATATTGCTTCGGTGAATTTCTAGACATGTTAAACATTAATATCTGACAGTGTAAGTTTAAATCGTATTATTATTTAACCAGTACCTTAATTCTTTACGTAACTGTACACCATATGACCATTGCGAGAGAGAGAGGGAAATGGGGTTTAACGTCCACTCAACACAAACTAGGTCATTTCGGGTTTAAAATATGGTTTTAATTTTATTTCAATAATTCGCTTGCGCGTAGGGGTCTTTAGCAGTGGGAGGAAACCGGAGTGGCCGGAGGAAACTCACGAGGTTAAGAAGGCGCCCCTATTTCCATGCCACATACGCTCACACCAGGGCTCGAAAATGACCATTGCGATCACACTAATTGCTATCACATAACCCATTTGTCATCATATAAAATATATTTTACGTATAACGAATTGCTATCAAAAAAATTGTTATTATATAACTAACATGTACTGCATATTAAAATAAATATCCCATTTTATACCATAAAACGTATTTACCGTATTATATACAATTATATGTCATTACAACCTCTTTAACCATCTTACATATCTAATTAAAATCACATAGCACATGATATAACATTTAACTCATATCATATAACTATTTTCAATCACACATATAATTGATTCATCCTATATGACACGGTACATAATATAACAATTAATTGCTTCACCATAAATATCTATAACAACAATAACACTGTATATAATATAACATCTAATTTAGTGTACCTACATAATAAAACATTATATAATTTATTGAACGTACATGTACAAGAAACATCATTTACTTCATTGTGTGTACATAATATAACATTTACTTTATTCTACCTACATAATATAACATGTACTTTATTATGAGTACACAGTATAACATTTACTTTATTGTGCGTACAGAATAAAATATTTACTTTATGATATGACTATTCTATGCTCCACATTGCACGACAGATGGGATCGGTACACGTTTTTTTTCACCCTATCAGAATAAGATTAAGTAAGAAATAATTGGGAATAAAATTCAACAATAGATTCAATTCACTCGATAAAAAAACTGCTTAAGGTCTCACCTGCCTAGGATTTAATATACGGGATTAGCCTACATTTACTACTGACTGTATGAGAGAAATCGTTAAAGAGTGGCGGGAAACGGGGTAAACGGAGCTGTCTGCGTTATGACCAGACGTAAAAAATCCAATAGGCCTTTGGCTAGTGTGTTATCGAGGAGCGTGAAATCACTAACTTCCGTCGTTAAGTGTAATTTGCAATGTAGCTAGCAGTAAATCAGAAACGTTCATAAGAAGTTGAACCAAGAGTCAATATGATCTACATCTCCAAATATTTGATGTAATTTTGATGTGAAGACATAGCCTGTCGTAGTACAATGGCCACCATGTTTATAACTAACATAGAACTACCGCTTTAACCCACTGGGTATGTAACCTTTACATATGTCCTACTCTCAACAAGCCCTCAAACAACCTAAACGTGTTTCATGTCAGTTTACCCAAATTAAAGCAAAATTAACTTGTCTTTGATTTTTCTCAAGTTTTCAATTTGACGCGATTCGATTTCTGTAAATTACAAATCGACATTTTTTCGCTACCCCAAAGCTCTATTTAACTGTTAAGGAATTTATATCCATACGTTTTAGCGCATGGACGTGTTTTTCTGAAATTAAGTATAAGTTAATTAACATCATGAGTACGTTCCACTGGCACGATGATCGTTAGCGATATATTCCCGTGATAGTAAAACTGAAATGTTACGATATTGTTTTTTGAAGATCATAGCTCAATTATTCAGTTCGGGTGTAATCATGATAAAAAAAATTGATTACAATATTCAATTCCAGACCAATAGTTTAAAGGGTAAACATTTACTTAGTCCAACCGATATGGTAAAGCTTGAACATTTTATGCTGACAGCCAATGTTCTGTGACAAGAATTTTTTACATCCCATTTGGTCAATGAGATTTTCAATAATTGCAATACGCCTCATTTTGGTTTGTATTCATTAAAAACATTATCCATAAATAAGAACAGAATAAAAATATTATTCATAAAATAATAACACATTGAATATTTGCAAAACGTCTACATTTTGCTTGATATTCATTAAAAACATTGCGTTTTGGTTGATATTCACTAAAAACATTATTCATAAATAAGATTACATTAACATGGCTGAAGCTGTTCTACATTATATATCATACCATGGCGGTTCCAATGGGTACAGTGGTTTGACATAAAAAGGTGAAAATATAATATTAATACGTTTATAATGTTAATATCGACCGGTAGAATAACCCCGTGGTGCCATAAACAATAAATTTCAATAGGTAGCCTATTCATTAATAAAATAGCAACAAAATGGGCCAACAATCGAGCCTTGGGGAACACCATATGAAAATAGCTTAATATTCACAATTTTTTTGTTCACCTATAATCATCATTGTCTGTTTTATGATAAGAATAAAGAAACGTCGATGTCCATTCCTTCAACTTGAAAGAGCTTAAATTCGAAGAAATAAAGTTGTTTATGATTTCGAATTTTGTCTATTGGTTTGGATTGTTCGTACTTGGTTTTTATTTTATTTTTATCATAATATATTATTCTAACCGACTGGAAATTGGACTATTGACACAATTGAACCAAAGCTATTAGGTTTAGATAAAAGTCAAGTACAGTAGGTAGAGTGTAAAACAATCACTTAATGACATTCATTAACTAATTACATGGATTATCAAAATTATATTTATTTTATAAGCATTCTCTCATAATGTCAGATGTCAAAACGTTATTGCATGTCCCTAAAGGTTACTGTAACATTAAATAATTTATTAATGTCATTGCATTAATTGTTTAATAAGGATGTTTAATCATTTTAATCACACTTAAATGCACGTGTTAGCTTCTGAATATTTGGAAAGGGGCGTTGTGGTAACGATAGAACTAAAGCATTCGCGTAAAGGTTACCGTTATATCGATTAAATTACAGGAATGGATTCTTTTTATTATTAGGACCACTTATAGGAAGAATTACCCCCTGTTATGAAAAACTGATATTTATTGACGGAAGAGTATATACTCTTTAAATATACTTTTTTTTTGTTAATTAAAATATAAATAGTCAATTTGGAAACTTTTTGACGTGGATTAAGACGTGAAATTCACAATAGGGATCCACGACTCAGTAGTTATAGAAATATGTTTTTCCAGCAGTATTGTCTGTGTTTTTCAGTCGTTTTTATTTAAAATCTCGACGGTAACCTGTTAATACAATTTTGGGATCGAAACCACAACACCTTGACAGAACATCTACACCAGTGGTTCTAAACTTTTTTCCACTCGCGGGACCCCGATGATATTTTACAAATGTCCGCCCTGCACGCATATTTAAAGGAAATCAAATGAAATGAAATAGGGTTTAGCGTCCCACTGTTTTGCTCTCCTAAACTGGGCTAATGACGACGGGCATAAGCAATACAGTGTGCGATAAGGGAAATTTTGCCCGGGCAGCGGCGCAATGGCCTAGTCTTATATCAAATTCCAACTGTCAAGGGATCTTTTACGTGCACGCCAATTTGTACACGAGACCTCGGTTTTTCGTTCCATCCGAACGAGAAGACAGCTTTCCTCGTCAGGCCCTCCGCCCTGCATCACTGTCAAGGGGAAACCACGCCGGAAAATTTGGATGAACTTTCTCGGCCAATGCAGAGATCGAACACCGAACCTCAAGGCTAACGAACCGGCGTCTTACCCACTTGGCCACGTGATTCCCCCATATTTAAAGGCCCCGGGACATAGGGCGCACGCCACCCCTATTCACTAAATCGTTGATAAAATCTCATCTGTGCCATCTTTAACAGATTTTATCATATTAAAAAAACATGATATATTAATCCATAGAAAGAAAATGTTGCTATCCTTGTGCGCTTGCTTTAGATCATTAGCCCTGTCACGGTGTCAACTGGTGTGGTTTCGATTCCACTCTTGTAGTTGACAGGAGTTAGGCTTGCCTGTCCCACCTCGTGGGTTTTTCTCCGTGCCCTCTAAAATCTATGGAAATTGGTTATTTGAATTTAAATAATATACAAGCGCATGACTGATTGTCTATTACATTAGTCTTACAATTGTGCCAGATAAATCTTTTAGGGTCAAGCGTGTTAATTTTGCAAGGAATACTGTTTGAAATATTTATAATAATAGTCCTGTACAACTATTAGACGCTCCATTTTCGCAGAAATACAACTTTTCCGTGTAAATGTTTTTGTGGTACCTTCGTTATTACTAAGCTGGCGGTTCAAATCAGCAGTGCGATTGCTTAAATAAGTGACGTACCGCCATTAATCAGAACTAGCGATCACTTTAGAAGTTCTCGATATTTTGAGCTGAACAGACAAGTTATTCGTACTTAACTGCGGCAGTGCTAATTGCAAATGAAATAACCACTGATCTGTAGCATTGTGGGCGAGGTAAAACTAAGTACCTTATCACACTAGTATCAAAGTGGATGTCACTCCACATCTAATGTATATAGATTGTGGAATATATCACTTAATATTCGGTATTAGTTCTAATGTTGTGAAATAACGCACACTGGAAAACCAAAGAAACAGTTTGCTTTCTTTTCAATGGTATTTCATACTTGAAACACCACAAGCTGCAATCTGTTATGTTTATACCCCTAAAATAAAATGTGAGTGAGTTCATAGATATGAGTTACGATAATATACAACCCTATTAAACCGTGGACTTAAAAAAATATACTAACCTCCTCCATTCCTGTAACAAAGATAAGGAAACCGCCAGACATTTCCCATTCCAATACATTGTCCAACACATGACAGAACAAATTCTGTTTTCCCACTCCATGATTCTCTCGGTGGTTCTTCGGTCACTTTTGTTTCTATGGTTTTCGGGATGCTTGCTGCATCATTAGAGTTGGGTGTGTTCTGGTGATTGTAGTAATCATTTAATTCTAGCGTTTCCTTTTCACCTTTCTCCATTCTTAATTTCTAAATTTTTTAAATCACCGTATAGATTTATTTGGATATAAAAGTTTTATACATTATTCTTTTTTTCTAAAAAAAAAGTTCTCTGTTTTCCACGTTACCACACTGATATTTGTAATATAAGACAGTAGTGTACATCCACGTTAGAAAAAAAAACCACGCTCGAAAAGTTTTGAAAGTTTTAACACAGTTTTCCGGTGTGCTGCTAGCGATAAGAGGGTGAACTAATAGAGAGATTTGTTTGTCCTGTGTAATTATCGCCTATGATAAATGGATTGTTAACTGGGATAATGACGGTATGAGTAACATTCTCACTTGCAATTTACCAAATTAACTCTTGCTCGAACACAATGACAGCTCACAGATATATTACTTTTATAACTCGCAAAACTCAAACATGACATTTGTAAAAATAGCTCTTAATTTTTCTCCCTGGTCCAAATTTGTGTCACCGACATTTCTCAAATTTCATTTCAGATAAACATTTATATATTTTATTATAAAAAAAAAATAATCGAACTGTAAATAGTTTGAGTTAGTGATTATAATATCCACACACCCTATGTAGTTGATGATCAAAAGTAGATTTCATTCATTCATCCGCTATTGTAATATTAATGACCATCTTCCATTCAACAAAATCACAAATACGTTGTTAATAGTCCATTGCAAATCCTAATATGCTCCTTTTAAAAACTAATCGGCCGGAAGAGATCCGCAGTGATTACATTCACTCGAGCCACGGGTTATCAGGAAGAGGTTTTAAAAGTTACGAGGTTGCGAGTCGAAGAACATTATCCTATAAGAACTCTAGCAACGGGGAATGACTGAAACTCCACGCCGAGATTTCGATTCTTTAATACTCACTTGTCTCTGGCTGGATTAATTGAATCGTCAAGTAACTTTACAACGATTTAGAATATCAACAAGCCTAGTGGTGGCTTATAATGTGGAGTAGGAATTTGCACTCGTCAAGTGGGCTAATGTCTTCTCGTCTACTTTATCCAATATCAGAATCTGCGACAGGTGTTACCTTTGTACAAACAAAATAATTGACAGAATATGTCTGAATGGCGCGATCTCTGGCAGAAGTAAAAACTTCCAATCTTTCGCGAAGCATAATTTACAGCATACGAAAATAAAGCCAAGGTCTACAACGTCTGAAAATTAGATTTACAGAGGGAATTTTATTTTAAAAATTCTTCAATAAGTGAAGCCTAATATCACAATGTGTCATTAAGACAATGGGCTGTACAGTTCCATTTGGTCTTCAGAGGCGTTCCTGCAATTACTAACAGAACCAATAGGGGCTTTATATTGAAGTCTGAAATTGAATGTTTCATGAACTTTTGTTTTAACTTTTCATATTACTGAATTTGTAATAAATTTAATTTTCTACTGCATTCAAAGCTACGGTGATTATTCAAAAATGATTCGAAAAACAGAACCATAACATGTGTTGTATCATTGTATTGTTATTTTCACATGGTAGGTTTTATTAAATTCTGAATTCCAACGTCGTTGACAGTGGTAGTTTTGTCTTCCATTTGCAAGATTCCTAAAAATAAAGAAAATAAACCCACACAAATCCAAATAGACCAATACTCAGTATCAAATGGAGGTTATAACAATAAATGTTTTTTGAAATATGAGATATGAATTGGATTTAATTTGATCTCTTGTAAGAAAACGGCAAATAATGTTACGTTTCTAACCGTTTCCCATGTGACAAATCGTGGTATGTATTTTGTTTATTGTGCACACTCCACTTTAAAGAGGCATTAGTAATCTCGACAGGTTAGCAAAAAATAATATTCGATTTGACGTGATTCATATTGAGATATAAATGATTTCCAAGTCGTTTAACGAACGTTGCGGAAAATTATTTACTACAGAATTTTCCTTCGTTTGAATTTCACATACAAAATTAAAATTACATTTGTTTTCAAAATTCAGAATGCCTTGATAAGCTTCGTATTTTATACATGAAAACGTCAAAACTATCAACTTTGGTTAACTTTGAAATCACATTTGTTAAGATCCTGTGCGTCGTAAGTTTCATCTATTGTGCGTGTATTTTTTAATTTCCGATGTCTTTTAATTTGCATTATCGAAATGCTCCTCGAACGTTTGCACAATATTAATGTATTTTGAATGTTTTTCAATTTGCTTTTATCATATTTCCAGTTTGAACATTGTTTGATATTTCAGAAATGAATTCCCAAAATATAAGTGATCTTGTAACTAAAATATTCATATATCCGCAGATATGCATTCAATTTGCAAACCGTGGGACTGTAAACCCAATTTCTATTCATTTTGCGAACCATTCTTGTTCGTTCCCAATCTTCGCTCTACTTTTGATGAATGGAATGCGACTGGGCGTCTTATAACATACGGTTGTCCAGACTTGTCGTTTTATTATAATATAAGCCACAATAACAACGAATTGGTTTTAAATCTTTTATTCAATATGTTGCTATTTTAGGTAAAATATATCGAGAATTAGCAGGACCTCGTTTTTTCAGCTTAATACATTTAATTACTTCATAAATTTCTTCCTTCTTATGTTGTTGCCACTGATATTTGTGCTCAAGTTTACTTTGAAGATCAGCCTCAGACGGGTACGGGTAAACCTTAAACAGAAATGTTTTTTGTTTTGGTTTTAGTTTTATTATAAATGATTACATTAGCCTTAAATGTTTAGCCCCATTTTAGATGGACCCGCGGTGGCTCGATGTGTAAAGCGCTGGTTATAGTGTTGGCAGAGAAAGTTCCTAGTTTCGTGTTGTCAGGCCACGTAAAAGACCCCTGACTGTTGGCATTCGATATAAGTGTTAGTCAACATATTACACTGTATCCTAGTTGGAGTATAACGCAGGACGTTAAGTCCCTTTTCCATTCATTTCATTTCCAGTTTTTAGAATATTTCATTCTTACCTTTTCTCGCAATTTTGTGAGGAAAGCATGAGATGCGTGTTGCATGTAAAACTTTTTACTGATCATAATACACTCGACCCCTCGACTGACCAGTATAAATTGTGGCTGATCTTCAAAAAATAAATCCTGTATACCCTGTAAATAATATGAACATAAAACTATACCATTTTCGTTTTGCCCCTGTCCACAATTCTTGTAATTTTGAGATGCTTAATGTTCAAATCTCACAGTTCGTTCGGCTAATCCGAAAGATGTAGTATAGCCACAACGTGTCAACTTCTAGACACTACAGGGAGAGGAATCCAATCAGGGTAGCACAACAGTACTATATGGATGGAAGTATTGTGCCTGTCAATTAAATCTTTTAAACACTTTAGAGGTTAGAGTTTTTGAGAATTATGTATTCAGATGTGTTGGACTTGCTTGAAATTGTAATGCTTGCGTGATGCGGTTATGTCTGCTCTTTCAAAAATGTCCTATCATCAGTTGAAGGTCGTATATAATGCGAACACCATATTTGTAACATTATCGGGGTGTGGGCTTTTCATCGTTATATCACGCTTTATAGGCCATTGACCTTTATCTAAGTGGTTTCCTGAAATATCCATTTGTTTAAATACGTCCCAGAATAGAGATCGATTTTCCTTAAAATATACTTCCGCACATTTGAGAATTTTTATGTAAACATTTAAGTTTAATTCTTGCCTCCTACCAGATGACTACCCACACACAATTTGTAGTAGGAATCAATGGTTGATCTAGTCTAACATACTTCCTGTAATACCAGTCAACATTTCCCACATACACATTCTAATTTTTGCACGATTAAAAATTTGTTTGATTTTTAAATCTTAGTATAAAATTATACTTACAAAAACTCCACCTTTGACAAGGTTCTGTATACTAACAAACGTTGGTACATTTGGTGGGGTTTCAACTCTCTAAATACAACAAACCAGATCAAAATAAAATTACGTGTGATTTATCAATTAAGTAAAATTCACAAAGCGCAACCTACTTGTCTAAACAATTCCGTATTTTGCAAGATATATTTCGTACACCAAGAAGTATACTGAATCCCCAGACGTTGCTCTGTCGCTCTTTCCACAAGACAGTTACAACACTAACCACACTTCCAAGCAACGTGGCAGAGATTATTAAGGGCCACATTGGAATTAAAAATTCAAGAACTATACTAAATCTGTCAATCTGATTAAAATACAGATCTATATTTCGTTTCGGTTTTTTTGTATACTTTCGATTACCTACACTACATGAAGATCTGACAAGTTATAGTGGAAGTTCAGGTCAGAGGTCATATGAGCGCCTTTTGAACCTATGACGTCAGACATTTCATTAACTTATCAGCATCGAATTTACTAGTGCATTACCCACAGTTCCCTTCAAAACACGCCTAATGCTCGTCGTAAGAGACTGTTTCATTGGCTAAAGCCTCACATCATCCAGAACACGTCAATGATAATAACTTTTCCAGATCCTAGTATTGTAGAGACAAGTAAAACCAAATTTCAACGATGGTCTGTGAAGGGAATATTTTTCGGAGACGCATTCAAGGACAATGCCTAATACGTTTTAGTCGTTGTGGAACAATTTACAGTTATTATGATTATTTCATAAGATGGGGCCCCATACCTTAGAATGAGAAGTACAAGAATTACATAATTCACGACTAGGTGGATTACTTTCCTCACAAACAGATGTGTCTTGATGAACACCATTTTTACTTTCAAAAACTAAAATATAATAACACAACATATATTCAAAGTGTTCATTAACAGTAATGGGAATGTAGAATTTTATTCAGAAACGATCAGGGCCGAGTTACTATAATTCTGAGCAAACCTCGTTGGATTTTGTGACCAATTTATGGCGCATTTCTGTTAAAATAATTCGTTTGCGCGAAGAGGCTTTTTGCAGTCGAAAAAAATCCATCAGGGTACACAGGCGACCCTACTCCTTCTCACGAACATGCTGGGAATCGAAACCACGCCGCTTGACCCAAAGAAAGACCTAATGATAATGAGTGCACACGTTTGGCAATTCTGCCACCCAAACCCCCATTATCGAACAACAAAATAAAATAGATAAATTTGTAAGCAATAAATGCATGTAAATGTCTTCTCTAGCAAACCCTAAAACAAACAGTCAACGATTAGAACACCGTACAATATTTGGTAGTTTGCCCTAAAGAGAGGACCCCAAGCTATTTATCCGGTCCCAAATTTGAATGGGAAACAACTTTACTTCTATGGCAAATTCTTCTGCCCGCATGACGTTCGAGTAGAAATTCAAATACGCCGGAAGATACCATTCATCGATGAACTGTGAGTGAGATGCAGGGATGAATAGCATTGCCAATGAAGCAAAATAGGACGTTATGCCACATTCCCAAGACAATAAGTGTTATAGTGGTTTTGTCTCGCTTGCATCTCCGTGACCCAGTACCAGTAATAAGGCAGATTTATATAACCTATATAGAATACTGCAGGTATGCAGCGAGAAATGAATATTTAAAAATTAAGACAAAAAAAAAATACAAAGACATACCTGACCCTCTTACTTCAACAGTGCTCGGATGGGATGAATTAGAACTCGACATATATGGTCGCTGAAATTCAACGATATTAAACATTATATTAATATAGGTCTAAAAAGTTGTATACTTTCAATATGATTGCGATTCTTGTCCGTTTCATACACAATAAGGCTAAATAAATATTTTCAATTCCATTACATATGAAAATGGAATCCGAATAAATTCTTCGAAAATTCTTTAATTATTTTTTTCGACTAACTTTGTGTCTGTTCTCAAGCGGATTTAATTACAGAAATGAAATAAAATGAAATGGTGTTTAACGTCCTACTGTTCAATTATAGACAGACAACGTTAATTTCGTATGATCTTGAAGTGTAAAAGGCATATTTTTTCTTTCAGATGTGCGATTTATTTTATTCATATTTTCTTGTTTATAATGGCTTACCCTCTGAAGTAGATTTTCAATATTAGACAATTTTCCACTGGCTTCTCTTGTAATAGATTTGTCGGTATGTCGTGATGAACCCTGGGATATCAGTACTGGTCTGGAAGGTGTGGTATCTGTTAGTTCCTGACAAAAATATGCATAGTATCACTATCAAATGGAGAATTTATCCATAATGAACCAGCTAAAGCCTGCCCCCCCCCCACCCATGCAAGGTACAAGTTGATCTACGGGGACATTTTTATTCACAGTCATTGCGGAAAAGCTTGTATAGAGATAGAACCTTAAAATTAAGTTCTCAGACTTAAGTTGAGAATTTGCTCAACCTTCAATCACTGTTTATAATAAATATCTTTGACCCAGAAACACAAAACTTTGCACATATTTTCTTATTAGGGTATTTGATAAATGCAAACAACAAAATCCTTATAGAGGGCTATATTTTAGTTACAATATGGCGAACGATTTTGAGTAAATTCTTGACTTCAGTCTGAGAATGCTTTGTGAACTCGGGGTCTTGGTCTCCAATCATCCAACTAAAGGGGGTTGGGATGGCCTAGTGGACTAGATTGCCGCGCTTCGACCTCTAGCTGGCCGGTCACCTCTGGCTTGCGGCTGTGGTTTCGAGCCCTGGTGTGAGCGTATGTGGCATGGAGATAGGGGCGCCTTCTCAACCTCGTGGGATTCCTCCGGGCACTCCGGTTTCCTCCCACTGCTAAAGACCCCTACGCGCAAGCGAATTATTGAAATAAAATTGAACCATATGTTAGTCCTGAAATGACTTAGTTTGTGTTGTGTGGACCTTAACCCCCAGTTCTCTCTCTCTCTCTCTCTCTCTCTCTCTCTCATCCAACTAAACGTTATCGCCAATAGGTATTCTCTGGATATCGATTTACTACGTAATAAAAAAACACTGGCAGTTAGAATTCGAAGTATTAAAATTAGACAGTAGTGCCGCTGCCAGGGCAAAATCTCGCCATATCCAATTGCATGGCGTATGCTCGTCTTCATTGGCGTAGATTGAGCAGAAAAGTAGAACGTAAAGCTAGATTTGTTTTTATAATAACATGTAATTATTTTCGCTATATAATTGTGATAGGTGGGGTTGCTATCAATTAGATTTACGTTCCAAAATGCCAACAGTTAATTCAAAACATTTATGCGTCCAAAGTGTATCGGTGCAATCATACTAATACAGACAATTGAATCATTATCATAACCATGATATAAATCGATGGATGGAGTTGGTTTTATTAAACCAAATAACTGCGGTTGTTCACTTATATAAGATGTAGTCTATCCAACGTTTCGAGAAAGGACAATACAAAACGTGTAGTGAATTTATATATGGAACGTAACTCTTCACCTAGTAAGTAGAGAGAGAGAGAGAGAGAAATGGTATTTTACGTCCACTTGACACAAACTCATTTCTGGATATGGTTCAATTTTATTTCAGCTTGAGCGTAGGGGTCTTCAGCAGTGGTAGGAAATCGGAGACCCGAAGAAACCCCTACTCCTTGTGACGTACAAGACACGTGGGAAATCGAAATCAATGACTTGAAAAAATGACATACCTTCTGATACAACACGCACGAGTTAAAATATCGACTCCGAACCCCATCTAATAAGCAATGTGCATGTCAATTTGAGAATTTCAATATACTGATTCATGTACGACACCCACCATTCTTGGGGTGATAGTTTTGGTTGAAGTTTCTGGGTAGACGATAACTTTGAGTATAAGAAGTATATAATACCTTTTTGTTGATATTAATTGAACAACTCTTGAAATGCATAATATTTCTAATATCTGACGGTGACTAATGATTTTCTAATAAAAGTTTATATAACTTTACAGTTCTATAAAACATCATTGATGCCAATTCGTGGACCACTCCGTTTGAAGATAACATGGAAATGTGCGGCAATAAAAGCCGCGAATCGCTCACGTGCGCGCAAAAACGCTTGTGCGTTCTGATACAAAACCGATGATTTGACAGCTTTTTGTCTGGATTTAAGCCTGGATAGTATGCGTGAAATATTGCATATCATCTTGACAAACAGACGCGTTAAATAAAGCAATATATCTCTTAAATGCTTTTATTATCAAACATTATTACTATCTATTTGTTCAACTTCTTGTGTGATGTTATGCAATTCAAGATACAGATCTATATTTCGTTTCGCTTTTATACTTTCGATGGATGAAGATCTGACAAGTTATTGGGGGAGTTCACGTCAGGGGCCATACGAACGACTTTTGACCATATGACGTCAGACACTGATTAATCAATCAGCGTTAACTAGTCTAGTGGTTTACCAAGAGTTCCGTGCATCTAACGGTCAAGAACGGGGGCTACGACAATATACGACCACATTTCAATGTGGGCGTACAACAACGAAACGAAATAGGATCTGTGTTTTGATCAGATAGGATGTCGGTTTATTATAAGCGCAAATATTTGCATCACCACTGTAAATAACAATATTAAACGGTGCAATAAATTAAAATCACTAATAGGTATGGTACAAAATACGAATTCAAACTGCAATATTTACTAAATAATTCATACAAAGTATCATTTTACATATGTAAATAGCGAATTTAGTATATATGTACGGAGTAAGATGTTTCAGACATTGAAGTAATTAGCATACACATGAGTCGTGAATTCATAAGAATAAAACAAGCCCCTTACCTGTAACGATATTTGTTCATTTTGTTCATCTTCTATAACAGGTAATAATGTATTACGTATACGTTGATTAATTTGTTGTAACTGTATTATTTTATCATCAAATGCTACTCGTATTTTCTCTTCGTGACTGATACCAGTAGTTTTTTCGGATTTTAATTCATCCTTTACTTAATTTGAAAAAAAGGAGAACCCATGATAACCACAAAATGCATTTTATTGTTGAACAAAATTGATCCAGATAATTATTTTAGTGTTCTTTGTCAAAATTTCGAGATATGCGCCTGGCCGAATGACGTTATTGAATAAATGAAAAACTTTTCGAGCTTTCGTGTGTAGAACACGGTGCATTACACGGTGTCTAGAAAGTTAATGACGATATCGAAAACATGCTGTACAAGCATTTAGCTAAAAGAAGACATTTCTTGACAAACTACAATTTTCGTTTAATCTAATACCAACAGTATCAATTCTAAAGTAGGACTGAACCAAATGCTAATGCTTTTCAATAACCCCTTTCAACATCAAAACTAAAGTGTGCGGGTTTTACAATTGTTTTGGGAAAGACGGGGGGGGGGGGTATTATAGAAACCCAAGGACCGTTTACAATGCGAAAGCGTATACAGTGTGTTATTTTTATATTTAAAAAAAGTGAATTACATTTAACTTTCCAGTCTTTATTTTCTTTAATTTTAACAGTTTTAGTAATATCCACCGTCTCCAATTTCTTCATCACATCACAGCTACCCTTTAAAATAACCAAACAAACGGAATACAGAGCTCAGTTAATCAAACTTTCATAACTTGCAATAATGTAACTTCGACAGCACTATCTGACTCAGCTATCCCATTAAAACATCTTCTCTTTTGGACACAATCTGAACGACAGATTCACCCTACCTGCAGAGAAGTGACTCTGACACAGTGAATAGCCATGATATCCATATGACGTTATCTAAACGTCACAGGTCACGAGGTCACATCAACAAACAAAATGTCAACACTATCATTATGATCTTTATCAACATTACAAGACACAATGTTACATCGTATACGATAGCCTTCCGTACAGCCATAACGTCTTATCGCTTCTTCCAATGATTTTTCACAAAAATAACATCTACAACTCTAGATTTGACGTCGGCATATTGGCAATTTTTTGTACTTCGGTCGTGTCTATTTCTGATATATATACAATCAATTCTGTTAATGTTTTTAGCGTGAGGATTGACTAATAGTTAATTTATCTCAGTCCTAAACAAAAATTTAATAAAACTTTAACGCAATTTTTTAAAAAAATAGCCAAATTCTGACTGGGATTACTGAGCAAAATGGCCATTCATTGTATACGTGCGAAAAAAGCCAGCTACCATTTAATTTTCGTACGTTAGTTACGTACATATTGGCCCATGATTTAGCTAGTCTTGGACAAAATTAGGATTGTGCACGTTCAAAAGATACTTACAGATTTTATGATGAAAACCCAGTCACTTTTCAAACTGTCTTTAACTAAGACCGTACCTCTTCTATAATTATTTAAAAAATTATAATCACAATTATATACAATATCGACGTTATATTTCAAATTTAGGTTTCGGATAAAAAAAATTCTAAATGTCTTTAAATTTCTTCCTTATTATTATCCATTGGCGAATAACACCATGCCCCTTTAAATATTATTCAAAGTTTTGAATATGAAGGGGTATAACTCGACGATCATAAAAATTCTCAAGTTTGATTACAAAATTCGCCAATAGTACTTTAGATAAAAAATAAATAAAACTACGGTCAGATTATATAATTTTTAAATTAATGACTTACTTAAAATAACTGAACATCACATTCTTGGAGCCATCACCGTCATCACTCAAACGTTCGATTGGCCACCCTTTTAAACAGGGTATTGATCTACAAAAATATAAGACTGACTATAATCCGATATGGTAGATTTGTCAGGGATTGTCAAAAATAATCTGAAGTTAACGGAAGGTCAAATCTATTTCATATAGATCTTGTTCAAAAACAGTTACACAAAGGATATATATGTTTTCAAGTCATTGGCTCTCCCACATTAAATAAAAGGGTATATTTTAAACATTTTATGGCTAAATAGGCATGAAATATAGGCTAAGGTATATTTCAATTAGTCAGTTATTTAATTACCACCTTATTTATTTATCTACAGAAAAGATTAGGATGAAATATTATAGGATTAAATTGATTCTGGACTTGGTGTCCGAATAGCGGTATAGGTCATTACACATACCTTAGAAATGGTTCATTCGAGTCTGCCATGCCTCCAACCATAAATATTTCTATAAAATCCTACAAAAAAGCAAGAATATTATTTGGATGGGCGACAACTTTGACAGAGAAAATACTGTTGCATTTTACAAATTATTGTAGAAATAATATCTCATCTGGTATGTTATCACCAGGACAAGCTACTATTATATTTAATAAATTATTGTAGAAAGGGTATCAAATCTGGTATTTTACTACCAAAACAAGATACTGTTATACATATGTTTGTAGAATATTTTATAAAGGGTACCCCATCTAGTATTTTATCACCAGGATAAGATAGATATTGTTATAATATCTTATAAATTGTTGTAGAAAGAGTATCCCGTCTAGTATTCTATCGTCAATGTATAATCCAGGTAAAATCAAAATATCGATAAATATGTCAAGAGATATGGACAATATATGAAATGGTGTCGGTTTTATCTGGTTTGTTTTGGTGGAGGGGGGGGCTAGAATCAGTTAATTATTTTAGAGCAAGCAAACTATATTACCATCGATATTAGAGTATAGTCAAATTCAAGGTTCATATAAACTTAAATGCAGTCCTCCTGCACTTACTATTATAGTATGTACAAAATCCCACCTAGCGCCTGTTGCACACGAGGTAGGTCATTCTTAATATTTGTGTAACATTCAGCATATTCTAATGTGCGTGGTATTTTGTATTTGTGACTCACGTTATTTGAAAGAACAAGTAATTCTAATGGTTCTTTAGATATAACAGTAGCCTGTCTTCTAGATCTGTTTACAATGGCTAACTCTCCAAAACTATCACCACGTGTTAAAACGAGAATAGTCTGCGCCATTTGTCTATCTTCATCCATTTCCGACACCAAAGCTGCAATGATGAATTTGAATACTCATAATTGGTGATGATATTCCCCCGAAACAGTTGTTCTTTGATGCGATTAAAAAGAAAAAGTCATCGTTTTTGAATTGCTTGACTTAATGTGTGATTTGCATTTGCGAAAAAGATAAGAAAAAAATTAAGATTTAGTCAATGCAAATATGTACCCAGATTGATTATTTAACATTTTAAAATAAAAATTAAAAAAATCAAAATACCAACGCTAAATAATCTCCCGGCTGAAATACTTTAGTAGAATTTTTGCTGTTTAAATTAGTAGCATTGAATTCATTATCGTTGGCAAACTATTAGACTCACATACATGTATATGTACTTAAATCATAATGAGCGAATGAATGACAGATTGTTACATACAAAAGAGTCATAATGTGCTAAACATTCAGTTCTATGGTTGATAACAGATATCTTGCGGGAAAATTCTGTGGTAAGTTTTCACTAACCATATAAGGGTGGGGTTCGACGTAATTTGGCTTAAATAATCAATCTCTATAATTATTTTGACCAATTAGATAATTGAACGTAAAACCCCAAAGCTACAAAACTGTCACCTTTGGGAGAATTCGTCACACAGCAGCTTGATTCTAGAAGGGAAAATATGTAGCAATTGTCATTCCTCGTAAAACAGACTATTTAATTACTAAAAAGACAAACGTCTTAACTATTTAGATAAGAAGAAGAGAATACACAACGTGAAGGAGAAAAGGGACGACAAGTAAAAATATAAGCAATGTATAGTGTTACATGACTAAGAATAAATCGGATTTAAAACCGACCCATCAATTTAGTTCACAAGCAAATGAAGATACTGTCCGACTTGTTACATAACAAGCAGTTTGGATCGATGAATGTTTAGTTCGTCAGATCTATGTTCATACTGAGAGGAAGTGGCCCCCTCTTGGGCTGATATTTCCATTATAGATTCAACTTTCACAATATTGTAGTTTACAAGGGATTGCGTGGCGTTAAAATCACAACTAGCTAGTTACAACTAGCCGGACATCTTTAAACAAAATAAGATTATGGCAAATACATGTCTCCCATATTTTCACATGAAGTCAAATGTAACTGCACGTTCTGTAGTCATAAACGTTAAGTAGACAACTAAGTTATATGGTGTCTATAATCCCAATACTCACCAGATCCAGATAAAATAAAATAGAATCCCATGGGAACATGACCTTCTCGTACAATAACCCTCTTAGATTCAAATCTGTAACACATGCAAAGAAAACAATGAAATTGGGAGGCTGGCAACATCCTACAAGATACCCCATGGTCTTTCCACCTCTTGTACCTTTCGTTTCGGGTTTAGAGAGATTTGTACCATGGCGGCGGGACTACGGTATTTAAGCCCCTTGGGAAATTGGATAGAATCAAGTATCGTCGTATCATATAATGCCCGATACCACAAATCGTGATGAGGTCTCTCAGAACCCCACTTAAGCAGTGCCTAAATCGTGACAACACGAGTCTTTTTATGTGATATATCATTGGCATTATACATGACCAGCGACGGATCCAATCTGCCGCAAATTCCTCTTTGGTGATTCCCGGAAATACTTGGTTCGCTGTGTTTCGGAAACGTTAGCGCTGTCCTGTTAAAATATGCATAAAAGGGCGAATTTAAAAATACTATGTTTCCTGGTTATTAAATGATCTAGTTTACATTGACGCCACATAATTGTAGTTATGTCAGGGTTGGATTAACCACTAAGAAAATAATCCGATGCTTATAGGGCATCGCGAGAAGGGGGCACCGCTGAATTTCGGCTTTGTTATAGGTACCAAATTTAAAATACAATGTATTTAATTAAAACGAGACCATCACCAACGCCGCAAGTTATCTCCAATATCCACATCCCTGCTTTGGTTGATATGGTACTTTTTAAAATGAAATATCTAATAGCTGCAAATTGGGCTTAGGTCTGCCCCTGTGGGTCCGGGCATGCCAAGTTCGAAGCTCGTCCATTAAGAATTCCGGCCTGTATACGATAAACACAAAAAATGGCCGTGGCTCTGTCCCTGCAGGTCGGGACATGCCGTTGTCGTCCTTGGGCTATAATGAATACACATGCCAAGTTCCAAGACGACTCATTAAGAATCGTGGTCTGTAGGCAACACGTGGATATACAAAGCACAAAATGGCGTGGCTCTGTCCCTTGGAGTCGTAAAATCACCATTAAATAGGAGTCGTCCATGGGGTATAAGAAATATAGATATGCAGAGTTTCAAAAGGATCTGTTAAGAATTGCGGTCTGTAGGCGAAAGAGAAGACAAAAATAATAGAGGTCATCTTTAGGATACAAGGAGTAAGTATGAAAAGTTTTCCAGACGATCGATTAAGAATTGTGACCTGTAGACGACACACAAAAGGAAAATGAGCGTGGTTCTGTCCCTGGGGGTTGGGAATGTACCACAGACAATTGTGAATGTTCCTAGGAATAAGTATGAAATGTGGACGTATAAAAATTAATTCAGAACTTTTAATTAGTTTTTCATCGTTTTTGTCTTTCCTTTCCTGGTTTCCTGTTACCTGCTTTGTCTCAATTACTATAAGTTTGATTATATTGAAAAAAAAAACAGTTTGTTTTAGGCCTATGGTTTATTTTTACATATATAATGGGGCACCAAAATCTTTTTAAATAATGTTTAGCATTATGATAAGTAATAAACCAGTACATGTATTGTTATCATATCGATAAGTAATAAAAATATCACTTTTAATTTTACTGTTGATATATGAAAGGCAAGTGACAAGATGAATTCCCGCAACAACACGCGGGAAGTTGTTGCATGACATATGTTTTGTGTCAAGCGAGAGCCACATAATAATATGTGTCTAGTTGAAATATTGAAAAATCATTTTAATTCGCACCATTTTCTTAGACAGTAAGATATATAATTGTTGGTAGGCTTATGTAGCTGTAGATAGTAAATAGTGTGTTTAAAACTTGATCTATCCTAACTTTCATCTCTCTGTCGATTAAATCTTACGTAAAGATGGTCATTTAACCTCGGGTAGTCGGTTTGTGTAAATTTAATCTTTGATTTCTTTACCATTAAAGATTCTCATGCAATCGTATAAAAAGACTCATTTTTTTTATTTCTTGAACATCTCCCCTTCAACCCTACAACCTAATCCCCATTACTCAACCAGTAATATTGAAATTACGGACAGAGTTGGAATACGGACGTGTTATTACTTCGCCATCTGTGTTGACTTATTCTCCAATGATTGGCAGCAACATACAAGATAATCGAATCTCGAGCCATTTCTATTGAATTTCCAGTATGGCTACTATCATACTCTAACTCGTCATATTGATTTAAGCTAAAACAAAGAATAGTGATCAGTAATTTGAAAAGCTAAAGAACTTTCGGTAGCAGTCGACAATTTAAAGGAATATTTATACAGAAAATTCCAAAGTAATAAAGTCACATGTTTTCTTTGATTTGTAGGCAGTGGTGATACGAGTTTGATCTAAACTTCTGGAATACAAATTGACTTCTTTCATAAGAAGAAAAGAATTCACAATGCATACATAAAATACTTTAAAGCCATTTTCTCAGAAGTTGGCAAACATTTCTTTAAAAGGGTTATTAATTTTATTGAAATATAAACTATAAATAAATGTATCATAGTTTTTATGTATGCTAACAAAGCATTTATTTTTTCAATTTGGTTTTCAAAATTGGAATTTTCCGGTTGTCGAGTACGGGTATTCTGAGTGGAATAGTTCATGGTTCTGAAATTACTTTTTTTGTAATGACAACCCGTCAAGAAATATTTAGATATTGTAGGTCTACACCCAGACAATATCTATTCCTTTGATTCGAGAACATGGCAACTTTGGCAAGTCTACGAGATTTCGTTTATGTTCGACCGTCTTAAGGAATTTGGAGATATTTAAATGAGGTCTTGGAGTGTATCAATATTACCAGGGTACAAGCGTAACAGATGGTAGCTGAAATCAATGACGTCTGCGTATTGATCACATGGTCAATAAACTGTTAATAGCGCTAAAGTAGTTTGACGGATTTGACAAATTATAAAAAAGTGTAAAGAAATTAAATACGCTAGCTTTGAAAACTCACATATTCTGTCTTATTTTTAGCTTAAATTGAGAAACGAACTGGGTTGGTGATTTCACATTACTCAAATTGTGTAAAACATCGATAATTAATTTCAAACTAACCAATTAATTCAGTTGATTACTTCTTTCTGTATTCTTCTTCTCGTTATTTTTTATTTATTTCCTGTACATTTTTGTTGAAATTCGGGTTTAGAAGTTTCGGAAAATCTGCCGAAGTGAAAGACCTACATATAGCTTCCCGTGTTACGTTTTACGCATTAACCGTCTGAAAGTGAAATTAAGTGCGCGCCAGTGGGTACGTGGGACAGTATGTTGCCTCTATCCCACACCGGTGACACGAGGAGACCACACCGAAAGATCCGGATGAACTTTCTCGATCAACAACGGGGTCGAAAACGGAACTCCACGCTGTCGAGCCAAAGTCTTACTCACTGAACAACAACAGTTCTCCGTCTGAAAGAATTGAGACATGAATGGAATGGAGTTCAATATCTCGCGAAAACAACACTAGGATCATTTTGAGACAAACATATGGTAATTTTTATTCCAACAGTCACGTGACCGAATTCTAATACGGTGTACAACAGCATTATAAAAAATGAGAACATTTCTACTATAATAAATACAGCATAACACTTACTCTTCATACCAACCCTTTTCAGCAATAAGTTTTCTCATTCTTGAAGGATAGGATGCTACCGATTTATAATTACCTAGAGCAACTTGAACCTGAAAAGAGAAAGTTATACAGGCTTATAATATTATCTCATAAGTGGAGTTTATTTCATTTGGTTAACATTATTGATTTCATCTGAATTGAATGCCCACGTCCACGTAGATTCACATAGTAAAATATTACCACAGACGCGTTGTAAAGTACATTCATTATCAAGCATGTGGAATATATACTCTTCAAAAAAAGAAACGCACAACCCATTTTTCATCATTTTCTTATTTGAACCAGGTCTTCGTTTCGGTAAATTTTACTTGCTTTTAATGCCATTATGTAAGGATAAAAGAAATTCATTATTGATTTTAAAGGTAGGGTCACTAATTGTGACTGGTCATCCTTTTTGTCGAAATTTTTTATCGCTTGATTGCACCAAGAAACATGAATTTAACAACTTCGCGAGATTTTCTCATGGAACCTAAATCTAAGATCTTTAAAATCCCGGGGTTCTCGGTTTCCAAATCAGTTGCACATGTAAACACTCAAAGACCCAAGTGATGCCATATCCGAACGAAGACCAACGCAACAACGATATTGGTGGATTACAGGCAAGTGACTCCAAGACAGATGTAACCAGACTGCTGAATGTTTCCCTTAGTTCCATTTCTCGCCTTTGGGATCGGCACCGACAGCGAAGTTCAACAAGTGAACGCCCAAGCTCAGGCCAAACAAGTGTGGTCCCACTTGTCCTGGGTCGTCACTTCCGGTTACGTCATTGGCGTAAATAGTTTTCAACAGCGACCTCTACTGCAGCAGCAATTCCCGGACGGCGTAGAATCTCGTACCAGACAGTAGGCAAACGCCTACGTGAAACCGAATAACGATGCAGACGTCCCGGTTAGAGGTTCTGTTTTGAAATACGCCGACACCATGAAATCCAACTTTAATGGGTTCAGGCACTAAGGTTATGACCACAGCAACAATGGAGAGCAGTTTGGTTCAGCGACGTGTCGCCGTTCTTGTTGCAACAAGGCGATAGTAGAGCGAGGATACTGACGACGAAATGTAACGTTGCGTTTCTTTTTTGGGAGAGTATATAATACTTTAGAGGCAAAGGAATATTAATGCGTATTTTAAGCCCATTTTGGTATACATGTGCCTCACACGTTAATGAAGACATAGAGAGTCTAAAACTATAGTTATTTCCATTAAAAAGAATGTGTCCGTTTTAGACTTAATTCTGCGAAAATACTGCCAAATGCGTATCATAGACAGTATCATGTAATTTTGTTGCCGAGAATATGAATTGTTATATAAAGATAGCCATGTAATTGGAAATTGTAACATGCTTCAGTGTAAACCCTGCGTTTTGATTGGTCAATTAGACACTGTCTATTGGACAATAACACCCTTCTGTTTTAGTAATGTCTTTGAAAATCCTAAAAAAGCATGTTACAATGTCGATAAACACTTCCTGTTTCGCATTTAGAAGGGTGTTATTGTCCAATAGACATATCCTGAGAATTTACATTAGAACCCTCGACGCTACGCGTTATTGTCCAATAGACATATCCTGAGATCATTAGGAGCGTCGAGGGTTCTAATGTAAAATCTCAGGATATGTCTATTGGACAATAACACCCCTCTAAATGCGAAACAGGAAGTGTTTATCTCCTAAGTATCAGTTAAAAATATTTAAGAAAAGCTAAACGGAGATATAGATGCGTAACTTAAAAAAAGAAGTTTGGTCATGTGTAATGGGTGATCTGTTACCATCATAATACGACGTGTCATTGACATAGATTTAACAAAACTGGACGTTCATCATTCTTCGAAATATTAACGCAGTTCGAAAAGGTATATTTTAACGTCTCTGTAAATAGGACAGTTCATTAATGCCTAGTGATGTACTTTGGAGAAACAATTCAGTATCGTATGGAATAAGATAAGGCTTCTAAATATATTGAGATGTGACAAATATATTAAGAAATGCGATGCATTAAGTTTTATTAAATATTCTACATTGCTTAATTTTGATGGTCGCAGATTATATAAGATTATTAATCATTAGAAAAGTTCCACACGAAAATGATTAGGTTAAACAAGATGCCATTAAAATAATTATACCTGGATAACGTTTTACAATAGTAAAGGTTTATACTTTTAACAAATTATCCACGTGATTTCGTTATGAGGACAATATAGTATGATGTATTCGCATGAATTTTGTTGAAGTTTCACAACAATCTTGCAGTGCCAGCATACTATCTCACACATAGTGGAGTATCATTGCCCAGTAACAATTGTGCTTTAATGTATATGTTTGCTTACGTAGCGTAATTCAGCTGGGGTTCTTTCTGTTGATCGTTTTCTGAGTATCCTTTTTGCTTCTTGTGACAAACTAGCCTGCATAAATAAAAGAGAAAATTCAGAATGAAACTGATGTAAAGGTTAATGTTGTCCATCTCTAGGTTTCTGACCCCATCTATAATTCAAATTATATAATAGTTCAAAGTTTGATGCTCAGAGATTATGACAAAAATCTTCACTTGTCTGGGTTAATCTTTTTCTTCATATCCAATATTATGTCTGCGCACTTTCATAGATTGTTATATCATAGAGATCGAGTAGACTATTCAGAAGTCAAATTCACTACACATAGTAATTCGGTATCTTTATTTTTAAGTTAACTATATAAAGATGATCGGGTTTCAAGTAAGGTTCTCTTTCGAGCCCGTGTCTTTTCCATAAATGTATTTGTGTTCGTTACAAAACACACAATATACAGGTTAATGATATACTCAAATTACTTACTTCTTTAGTGCCCTTGTATTCAGTGATATCGAACAGAAGATCTTGTTTAGGGGGCTTATCTGACATTAGCTGTAAGGAGTCGATATATCCTAAAACTTGGTGAACTCTAAATAAACAATGATAACTAATCTTTGAACATAATAATGAAGTCACTGAGTTATGCTATAAGTATGGTTTATATAACATAATATTACCCCAAACATTTATTGTATAATTATTACAAAACATTAGATTGTGTATCGCAGGTGTTATTTTCGGTAGGCCTCGGTGATATCTTTTTCCAACATATCGCCTGACCAAAAGAACAATTGAAAAACCTTTGTAGCTAAGCGTCTTGTTCGTGGCTTAAAGATGTTTTCGAAAACTTTAATCATCTGAGATAGTTGATATTAAATCTTTTAATTCAGACCTACTTTGTGGCGTGAATTTTCCAGGATCTGAAAAATACAACCAGGAATTTGGCCAACCGTCGAAATCTTTTACTGCCATTCTGAAATTTAAAATTTTAAACAAACGTCTCAAAATGTAACCAAATATTGGTTTAATATATCGTTATAAAATGCAAAATTTTCAAACACTCTCAAATTAAGTTCATGGGTAAAGGAAGTGCGTGATTTTTACAAGAATATTCACCGTTATATAAAACAGTTTGATTATATATGCACTTATTAATATATATCACGAACTTACATAAACTTGTACATCAATAGCTATTCTGTACAACTGTGTAAATTTTGACACCATTTTTATAACAAACATATATTTACATTAAATTTGAGTATAATTGTATATACGTTATTCTGTAAAATTGCGTAATCTGGGCACTGTTTATTCACAATCAACAAAAATATAAAGTGACATATTTTATACCTGTTTCTTTTTTCGTCGACGACTGACTTTAACCGGTTCTGGAGAAATAAAATCCTGAGAACGTTTACTATGTAACCAGGATAAAGCTCTTGCCTTGGAAGCAAACTTCTTTTTTTCTGGTGGTATCGGCGGTAAAAGAGATTCCGATGATGATTCATCTGCTGAGGAATCGTTATCGAAACTAGTTTTACGTTGAAACGAAACTAGTGTTCTTGCTGTAAGGCTTCCTCTTCTAGAACTATTTGCTAAATATTTCAAAACTTTCTTTTCGTCACTTTGCGCAAATTCTTCTTTTGTTATTGTCTTTTTCTTAGGTAAATCGGTGCCCATTTTTAATAAAGTTTGTAACATTTTCATTTTACGGAGATCATTTGGTGAGAGACACGTTTCATCCGTTCCAGACGACGTACTCATAACACTCGTGTTTCTAGAACTTCGCGTTTTTTGAAATGATCTCCGGGTATCTAAATTAGCAGCATTCAATCTTTCTGTTGTTAGAACTGGTAGAGAAGCACTGTACTGGTGTTTAAGCGAAATATTTAAAGAATTTAACTGTCGGCGATTCATCAAGTCTTTTCTCAGAGCAGCCATCATTCTTTTGCGCTTAGTACGCGCCGATTTAACTCCACCACACCTGCCTTTCGGCATTTCATACACTGATTTCCTTTGTACCATCGCAATTTCAAATATTTTATAAATCACTAGAATATTAGATCCACCAAATCCCCCTGTCCAATTTCTTATGTTAAACTATATTGTCCCATGTTTGGGATTTACAACACGGTCTGTGTTCGGTTCACAAGTGATCACAGAAATCTTAAAAAATTACATTAACTTCGGCTTTGTCGCTTGGGCATAATAACCTCGCCGAAGTAATTGATATGTCGTAAGTCCGGTATTATAAACCAAGTAGGGAACAATATAACTAATCAAGCGGTGATTAAACAATCCTCGGTATTATCGAGTTACTTACTCTAGTAAAACCTTCTTAAAGTATAAAGATATAAATCATAGTCAACATTATCAAGTCGAAAAGATACCTATATTATTATATAGGTACAAAAATTACTTGTGGATATCCAGTAACTGGGGGGGGGGGAGATGGTGAACTTCTGACCTCTCCAAAAATACAGCGGTGTCTCATTTTACTCATGTATATTACTACTACACAGTAGTCGAGTTATATGTGAAGACCTCTTCTAAATCATATTTACTTATGCCATTAGTTGTTTGTTTTTTTCTACCAATAAGAAAAGGGGATAATATCAGAGTTAAACTATGGGGGATATGTCAATATTGTATAATACTTAAAGCTTCGTCAATCTATATTGCTGGATAAATATTGTACCTGTACTATATCGAAATATTGTCTCATTCAGTTCGATTTTGATGACACGTAATGAATTGTGTCTTCCAAGTAATGTCACTAGACATACTTAATTTTAAAAAATGTAATGCAATGTTTACTCTAGAAATGATCTTGCGCTCCACTCGTCTGGTCAATGATACATTAAAGAACATATATTTCACGTTAATTTTTGCTTTACATGGCTACAAAACTTCAAGCCAAATTTTAAAAAAAACAAAAAAACACTGTAGACGCAATTATGTTAACAAGATTCGGAGAAGGCGAAGTAAATGTGGAACAGAAGTTCGCGGAATATCGATAGGGTTTGTCCTCTCATGACCTTAATGTAATGCTCCACACCAAATTTGAAAAAGACAGCCACGTGAAGCGTGGAAATACGCCAGCTAGCATAATATGTCTGTCTGAACTGCAGCTTATCTGAAAAGGAACAAGGTTTTCAGCATAACTGGAACGGATAACGGATATTCCTATAGAATCCTAAAAACGTTCATGGATTCATCCGTTCTTCTTACATCCGCGCTTCACATAAAATTTAAAAAGCAATATGGCCATCCTAGTCACATTCCTAATGTTTCACGCCACATTAATTAAAAAGGTCTCTGTTATCAGAAGAGGGCGAGGGAGTAGGTCCGAAAAGGACTATCTCTGACGGCTGAATATCAATATGATTCGTCCTCCAAAAGCCCAGATGCCACACACCAATATGGGATGCTAAATATCGATAAGTTTCGACCACAGTGCTTCACATCAAATTTGGGGAAAAAAAACCCTATAAACCGTAGCCTCTATACTATTGACAAAAAAGTAGGGGGGGGGGCGACTCACGAAAGCGTAGAGTGCAGTTGCAATCTAATTAATATATAGATCTATATTTCGTTTTTTATACTTTCGTTGCAATCTGTTTCATAGAGAATTACTTACGAATTAACTCTGTAACAGATGAGTGTCCATAGCACGTGGGTTGACTGCTGACGGCGCCAGTCATTGGCTCAACGTGCAATGTTTACTTAACACCTAACTGCTTCGGGCAAAATGATGCATTTTACTCATTTTAATACCCATTTACACTAAATAGGAAATATTTTTTAACTCCAAATACTTTAAACGTCTTTATTTATTTTTCTTTTACCTCAAAAAAATGTTTGAGAATTTAATTTGTCGGAGTAAAAAAGTTAATATGCCGTACTTATTAAGCCTCGTCGATGTCATGCTTATCAGTGATTGTAGCGGCCAAGCGAATATTCACTGCGGGATCAGTTTGCTTTCGTTGGCCTACACCATTGCTGCATAGAACTGTACTAGAATCTATGATTGCTGGATAGAAGTCATATTCTTGAAATTGGGCGGGGCGTGTCTCTTTTTAACGTCCAATCAAATCCCTCCTCTCTTCTCGCATTCGGCATAATTTTCAAAATGGCCGACGAAGAAAACATGTTGGTACTGGATAATCGAGCATAATAAATTTCGCGGGTTATGACGTAAACAAGTTGCGATTGTCACTAGATACATTGCGGTAACATATTTTGAGGTCTGGTTAACCCCGACATTGTTTGTTACAATGTAGGTCATTGGTTGGTAATGGCACTACTGACCAATAATAATTTAGCACAACAATGTTCACTCAGGATAGCAGTGTGAAGTGGATTAGTTCTAATCAAACGAAACAGTGCGCAAGAGTATGACACTCATGTAGATCTAACAAGTTATAGTGGGAGCTCACGTTCTATGACGTCAGGTATCAAGCACGGGACATTTGACCTGATAACGCCAGTCATTCGATTAACCAATTAGCGACCGCCATGCTGTTCAAAATCTACTTTTGTTTTGTTTTGATTTCTATCCGCTGGTGTTAGTCTAGACGTCGTTGGCTGGTAATATCTACCCACAGTTCCACGCATGAAAAGGTCAAACGGTCGATTCGACAGACCATTTGATTGGCTGACCCCTCATTTCAGGCAGAACACGAGTTAAATAACAAGTCCTCCAGATCCAAGAGTAGTAAAGACAAGTAAAAACGAAATTTTGAACTATAAAAAACGAAACGAAATTGGATCTGTGTTTTAATCAGATTGTAGGGTTTCTCCTTGCATGACCCCAAAATCTGCCATAAACTATAGTATCTATCGCGTCAATCTGTTTCACAGAGAATTGCGAAAGTCTTCTAGAATCTCTGTAATAGATGACTGTCTTCATCATGTGCAATCACATCACACGGTGTCAACCATTGACTCAATGGGGCGTGCATTGGTTCACATAAGACGTAACTGCTTCGGAAGAATGATTTTACTCATTTTAATACCCATTTACATTATAAAGGAAATATTTTTTTACCTACAAATACTTCAAACGTCATTATTTATTATTCTAATACATAAATAAATGTTTTAGAATTAATTTGTTTTAGAATTAAGTTGATATTGGAGACTTATTAAGTCGCATGGGTGTCATCCTTTTCAGTGTCTCTAGCGGCCTGGCGAATATTCATTGTTGACCAGTGTGCTATCGCTTAAACAAGGTTTTCGGGGGAAGTGCTGAAAATTGGTCGAGTTCATTCTCTTAAGACCTTACACCATATCAATTTTGGAGCTTAAATGTGGAGGTATAAAAATGTAAAAAGCGTATTTTATCAACCTCCCTATCAGTTCCAAGAATGTATATTCTGTAGTTGACTTTGCTATGTTTGTTTCCTGAAGAAATGTCTTAAAGCTTCGATACTCACCAATGATAAGGTGTAAGAGAGAGAAATGGGATTTAACGTCCACTCGACACAAACTAGGTCATTTCGGGACTAACATATGGTTTAATTTTATTTCAATAATTCGCTTGTGCGTAGGGGTCTTTAGCAGTGGGAGGAAACCGGAGTGCCCAGAGGAAACCCACGAGGTTGAGAAGGCGCCCCTATCTCCATGCCACACACGCTCACACCAGGGATCGAAACCACAGCCGCAAGCCAGAGGTGACCGGCCAGCTAGAGGTCGAAGCGAAGCACTCTAGATCACTAGGCCATCCCAACCCCTCGACAAGGTGTAACAATTGAAACGTACTTGTTGTAACAAATAACATACCAGTATCTGAATGGTTGGAAAGGGGCACCGAAAGCCTAGTTCAGCTCTGAACGTCGGTCTCATTTTCAGGATGAATTACCGAAAGCCATGCGCTTGGTACGGAAAGAGTTTTGGCATATATTAATGTTCCAACGATATAATAATGACGTGCTAACAGCTAACGGCTAAGCAGCAACGAAGACCTGCCCGGTGTACATAATAAGCTGGCGAAACTCCATAATTCAGTGGCTCTTATGTCTGAAAATACTAGGGTCGCAGTTTTTGTGTTTGGACGTGCGCGCGTGCCTTTCCAATTGATAAAGGGAGGTAACCCCTATTTAATCAAATTGGTTTCAGACAAGTAATTCTCTTCACATTGACTTCAATCTGGTATCCATGACATTTCCTGGCTAAAAACAATTTTTTAAAACAATTCAGTAGTTTGTATCTTTATAACCAAAATGAGTCCACATTTCACAGTTACCCAATAAAGATATTGAAGTGGATGGTCAAAGGAATATAATAAAACAAGGTGTAAAATAATTTAGAAGGAGATTTCCCCAATTCATATCTTTTTATTTTTTGATCCCTCCACCTTAAAAATCATGATGTTCAACAAAACCTTGGAAAAACTATATATCCAAACACTCTTTTTTGGTTCAAGACAAAAACTTCAGTGGGGGGTTGGGGAGAAAGAGAGAATAGCTATAAATTAATGCACAAATTTCTAGTCTTTGACCATTTAAATAAGATGTTCACGTTCTTGAGACAAACTTTATTGTTTCTCCAGAACAATGTAAATATGTATACGTAAAGTTTTGTATTAACAGATAGAGCAAAGTTCGTTCATTTATATTCATTTACTTTATTATACATTCGATTTCAGTTCTATAATTTAAATTTCAATATTCATAATATATACATATTTAAGCAAAGATCAACAACAGATGAATAATAATAATAAATGGGAAACATACTATGAATAATATAATGAATAACCATTAGAAATAGACCTTTAGAAAAAAATTCTGTAACAAAATCTGAAACTAAGCTATGAATTAATATATTGCAACTTCTTAGAATAAGATAAAAGAGACCTGTTTATACAGTAAATGAAACTATTAATATAGATTGTTTAGCAGTAGTCAAATAAACAATACCAATACCGAAAATTATTAGACAAAGAGGAGCATCAAATAAAGGTTAAAATATCAATAATAATGGAAAGATAATTAATAGATTTCTTGGATCCACACTGTGATTAACAGTGATTTAAAACTGACCTGAAGGTCTCCAAATTAAATTTAGCACAAACTATTCAACAAGATAATGTCACGAACATTGTCATGGTTTGACTCTTGCCTTTTATACTACTAACAACACCGTTCAATAAATTGATGAATTTTGCCATGTATAAACGGATCGGGGGGTGGGGGGGGTGGTGGAAGATGTGAGAGAAAGCAAGTATGGGGTGTTGGCACACTTTGAAATTTGTATTGTGGCTGAAATTTAGTATTTAATCTACAGCACAAGCACATGGTTTAAATTTACTAGCATAAAAGATGTCTTTTTTCTGATTTTAAACACAGCATTCATTTAATGCCTGTCTGATGTAATATTCAAAATTAATTCCATGACATTCAAACAAACTTCTATAAAATACAACAAAATCTGTCATCTTGTAAAATGTTTTTGAAGCATTTATTGCTTGATCAACATGACTAACCTTAAATACTACTACATCTACTAATCATATTAATATATCTATTTATAGATATTTTCAATTATATCACAGAAAATATTATATATACAAATCTAAAATATCATGGACCAAGCAAAATAACTTGATATCATAAAAGATATATTCTATAATTCCACCTTTATCAAGCTGTCCAAAACACGAGATTAAAGGTTAAGATTTTAGTTTCCACATGTCCATGAATGCAAACAAGTACAAATAAATCAAAAATATTGCCTAGTTCGTCTAACACTTATTATATCACAAAATCAATATGAAAGCAAATTTCAGTACTTAGTATGTTTAGGCACTTAACTACACAAAATACTCCAAAATATTGAATAATGGAATTAAAAGGAAAATAAATGCCTGAGAACCATCGTCAATTAAGAAAGAAGAGTATTATTACAGCTATACAAATATGTGCATTATATGTTACCCTATTCATACTTTCTTTCATCTTATAGACTTGATATATGTTCTGATCATGTTGCTTAAAAACATACAGCAACATGTACATGTAACTTGTATTATTTCTTCTTGTGACATATCAGGTTGCTCCATTTTTGTTCAAATAGCTCTGAGCTGCCATTTGCAATATGATCTATTTTAGTGTTGTAAGTACAAAACTTGACAACTTCTTAATTGTAGATTATAAGGTGTGAGGTATGGTATTCGTCAGTATCTGTCCATGTATGCTAAACAGGCCTGTAACTCATGTCCATTGAAACATTTATTTTGACAACTCAAACAGCAACGCCACTGAAAATCATTCCATATACTTTACAGTATATTTTGGTTAAAGAGATGTATGATATCGCGTCTTTAAGTAATTTAAAATATATAATTCATAACAAATTAGACTAGGAAAGAGCTATACTGGTATGTAAATGATATTAATAACAAAGACAAAACTCAATTTCATTTAGATGAGAAGCTGTTCATATTTTGGGTAATCACTCACCTAAATTAAACAGGTGTTGAATTTCAGATGTAATGTATGTCAAATATAATCAGAATGTTACAGAATTTAATATAAATAATCTATCTTCTTCTCTCTTAATCCAGCGTAGTAATTTATTCACAGCATGTATAGCAGACGTCTTGGTAACCAAAGGACCAAAAACTGCATAAAGTTCGAAACCTTGGGTTACCTGAAGAAAATAATGTCATGCACTGATTTTTTAAGATATAAAGATAATTTACTGAAAAGTAAAACAGTGCAATTCACAATTTTATTTATCCCAGTTTTCTATGTTCACTCCTCTAGGAGCTTTAGATCTCAAAGATACCTTTACCCAAGTTATATACATAGTGATGGGTGTCATGCACCAGGCAGGGTATTTTTTTTTATCACCTCCATCACATAGCTAACACATTTATAGGGTATGTTTGTATTTATTTCCCATGTCATAGAAAATTTTGAGACATCCAAAGATTAATATAACTTACCCAGCCAAGGAGTGTTTCGTAAGGTCCTACATGAAATAAAATTTTCAGTGGACGTCCTGAAGTATGAATACGGTGATGTAGATATTTATATAAACCAAATAAGCGATCTTTTTCTTTTTGAGTCACATAAGGTGCTTCCAGTTCTGGACTGGTGTACTGGGCTGTACTCTTTGACTTGTAGAGAAAATGACGTAAATCATTTATACCACATTGTTGAATACCATAAGCTGTCTTTTGTAGGGAGTCAGATATTGCTCTTAAAGCATTATACTTTAACAATCTCTGAAATACATATTAAATAAATTATAACATAAAGTTAAAACATGATTTTTTTTTCAAGAGAATAAAATAATTAAGTCTTCTAGCATAAATATATATAGTCATCTATATTAATTACCATTAGTCATGTATCATATACTTTATTACATTAGATTATAATATATTTTATTAGAATAGATACATGTATGTAAGTTGTAAGTTCTACCACCAAGAAGTATTACGGTATATAATTTTTGTGCTAGAATTTGGCTTTAGTTATAAATCAAAGAGGGTCTGATTTTAACAGAAGGGCATACACAACTGTTTTGTTTTACAGTGAAATAAAGGAGTTTTGAAGAATTCATTTTTTTATGAAACAGAGATTATCTTTATTTTTTTCACAGGATTGTCATACATGTAACAAGACAATAGGGAGGGTTGGTGACCCTGATAATGGGTGCTGTACTAAGGTTACCATCTGCCAATTTTTAAGTATGCTTGGTTTCTAAAACTCAGTCTAACTATCGCTACAGTTATAAGTAGTAGGGTATGTTGTACATAGTATGGTGTACTCTTACTCATTCTTTAATTCACTTGCAGAGTTCACATGGCTCTCAATTTATGTTTGGTGTTTGTACACCCAAGATATTCTTACCTCTTTTATTTTGGATTTACAATCGGAGAGCGTAAAGAATGATTCTCTATCAACAGTTAACAATAAGAGACATGTATTACATGAATCATCTAGGTATGATATATGTGCTTGTAAAAACCCACTGGAAAATAAAATATTTAATATGTTATTAAGTTAATTATCATGACTGAAGTAATCTCTATAAAATAATAGCAGACCAATATAACATGTTACACATAGTGAGTTCAATAATGTGAGTTATCAATATTTGCCTTGTTAGCATCGATGATTTGTTTTATGAATTCTTACCTTGAATCAAATTTCGGTAGACATAGTGGCGTCCATGATTCAGCAGTTTTGAAAGACTCGGAAGCATTGACAAGGTTCATTATAAGGTGAAGATCCATGGGATGAAGATAATATTTCTTTATTCTAACTAGAGCGATTAATTGATTATTGGTGATAATTAAACCAAATACTAAATCCTGAAAAATCATATTTAAAAGTATGTATAAACAATTCAATTGTCAACTACCGATCATGAATGTTTTGTACAATCTCTCTTATCCGAGGGCTAATAATTTTTGTTAAAAATTTAAGCAAATTGTTTATTCAACATTAAATTAAGAAAAAAAAAATATAATATACAGATAATCTCAAGGATTAGAATAATTTGGATTAAACATAGGCCTGTCATAAGATCATGTATAGGTGGCATAGGCTTTTCCATATTACCTACACAGGATGCTGAATGTTGCGAAATTTTCATTTTATCACACCGTTATAAATACTAAATGAAATTGAACCATTTATTTCCTTTAGAGATTCATCTTTCATTGTATTGTAATTTGCAAGTGATTCAAAATAACCATAAATATGTTTGATTTGTTAAGATAGCTACCAGTTCTGCTCATTGATCTGGTCTTATATTCTGAAGTGTACCATTAAACAATCCATGAAATTATCATGGAATACAATGATATGGAAGTTTAAGCAATCTAGATTGTCTTACTGGTATGATAATAAGTAAATTTTTAACAATTTTCACATTATGATCATGAATTAAAGCCATTAATTAGGCCATACTTACCTTAATTTTTGCATGTTGAACTATACTTTGAGCAATGATTTCTCTGACTGAACCATCTAAAGGCAAACATCGAACAGCTCCTAACAGCAACCCAGGTTCACTATCCATTAAATTAATTAAATTATCGAAAAACTTCTCTGCGCCACTCAACATTCGCCGTAAATCATAATTACGTCTTTGTTTGAATATTTTACATAATGTACTTTGAGTTAAAACACTAATAACTTGATTATATACATATGTAAGTTGCAACAAGATTTGATGAGTAGAATCCATGCCACTTGATACACCCACTAATAAAAGATGATCGCGCACCAGAAATACAAACTTATGATCTCCTGCAATCATGCACCGTAAACTGTCTTTAGCGTCTCCAACAAAAGAAACTAATGCTTGCATAACACCCATAATAGTTACTAATTTATCTTCACTTCCATGCCTGTAACAAACCGATTTACATGTTCATGTTAATACAATCTTGGGACTAGATATAAATGAAATGAAATGGGGGTTTAACGACCTACTCTTATGCACCTGACCTGGGCTAAAGGAAGACGGGCATTCGCTATACAGTGTGCTATGGGGAAATTTTGCCCGAGCAGCGGCGCTACGGCCTACTCTTATATCGAAAATTCCAACTGCCCAACTGCCAAGGGATCTTTCATCTGCACACCAATGTGTGCACCAATGTGTACATGGGACCTCAGTTTTCCGTCCCATCCAAACGACTAGATAGCTGTCCTTGTAAAGATAGTAGAATGTCTCATCCTCTTTAGAAGGCCGTTTCATCCACTCGTTTCAGAATATATCAACAAGTTGGGGTTTCACATCTCAACAACACAAGAAGGTGAAAAGTAAGGGAGGGGAATTTTGCTTAACTGTTCACTGAATTCCTACTGTCATGGGTTCTTTTATGAGTGTGCCAATGTCTAAATGGGTGGTCATAAAAATTTTTCATCCATCCAAATGACCCAGCAATACTTGATTTGTCCGCTATGCAATCACTACCCATGACAAGCAGGAATCAGACTTGAAAAATACTGAGTTTCTTTGAATTCTACACTAGGATTTTGGGATATTCTAGATGTTATTTTATTTCTTTACTGTTCAACTAGCACCAACCACCCACACTTTTTCTATCTCAAAATAGTGTATGACTTTTAAATCCATTTCAAGAAATGTTTATCTCCTTGAAATGATATAAATGACACTGCTAGAATGATAGTTGTCGAATGAATTGATACCAAAGATATGTATCCATATTAGTTGTGAAAGATGAAAATTGTTAATTTTGGGAGGGTTTGATAATAAATAAAAAATTTCTGCATGTAAGATTTGGGGTGTTAAATTGATATTTACATGATATTTATGAAATCATATGAAATGAGAATGAGATAATTTATAACCCTATCCTGGAATATTCTGTAAATGAGAGTCACTAACAATAATTTAACATATTAGGAATGGAATTCAACATCTTGTCATCACATTTTGAGACTATGATTGGAGACACTATGCTTATCAGATGTTAGTCTAGTACAAATTGCACCTGACAAGTGTGAACATCCCAGATCCTCATCAAGATTTAAACCAAGAACTATTTTTCTTCACGGCCCTGGGCATGAAAATCTAAACCCTGAAGATGACAAGTAGTCAAATACTAATGGCAGAGGTGTACATCAATCAAATAAAGACAAGGATCAGCATCGACTATTCTATAAATGTATCGGTACTGTAGAACTACCTGGAATATATTGGTTTTCCAGCTTCACTCAGAATAAATATGTGTTTTGACTGCGAACGCCAATGTTCACTATTTACATCATCATGATCCTCTTCAACTGGTACAATTTCTTGTTTCTTTTTGGCAACATCATTTGCTGTCTGCAAAAACATAGATCAATGATATACAATTTTCTCAAGCCATCTACTACAGTACTATACAAAATTGTTATTTATTCAATTTCCGAAATACATAAGCACTAGAACAAGATACAATTACGCCTACTGATCGTTGTATACCAATCAAAATACAAATTAACCCTACCTGAAGGGGGGTCACGTGGCTAAGTGGGGAAGGCGCTAGCTCACTAGCCTGGAGATCGGGGGTTCGATCCCTGCTTAGGCTGAGAAAGTTAATCTCGATTTTCCAGCGTGGTTTCCCCATATCAGTGATGCAGAACAGAGGGCCTGACAAGGATAGCTGCCTAGTCGTTCGGATGTGAAGAAAAACAGAGGTCCAGTGTACACATTGGAGTGCACGTAAAAGTTACCTTGGCAGTTGGAATTCGATATAAGAGTAGGACGTAGTGCCGCTGCACGGGCAAAATTTCCCTCATTGCACACTGTATGGCGTATGCCCGTCTTACATTAGCCCAGGTTAGAGTAGAACATTCAACAGTGGGACGTTAAACCCCATTTCATTTCATTTCACCCTACCAGAAACAAGTAAAAATGCCCTTGTATTGGAAGCGGGGAAAGTTGCAAATCAGAATATGTAATGTAACTTACGGCTAGCCCTCTATTTTAATGTTAATCTGATACGATATAGCGGTAATGTATGTTTATTTATGATTTCTGCCTATTGTGTCTTGACCATAGCAGTGATGTTAAGTTCAGTATAGATTCAGGTATCTAGCCCCCTATTGATATGATAAATGAATTAAGAAATGCTGTATAATGTGGATATATACCTCTGTTTGTTCTTCATTGTTGGATTCCTCTCCTGTGGAAGTTTCATTGGATTCAGTGTTCGGTGTTTGACGTTGAGCCGTGGAAGTACCATCAAGAATTTCATAATTAAGATTTTCATAAGAATCACTGGCAATCAGCATGGGGTTTTCACTTTCCCCAGGTGCATTTTCCTCCAAAAATTCGCCTTGATCAGATGATTCTGAAGTATTCTGGTGTTCCGCCTCTTTCAGGTCCGACATTTTGGACCACCAAACATGTTCGTTCTGCACGAAAGAGCTGCAGCCTTGACATTATGACAAGATAATCAATCACTCAAAATTTGTGTTTAATTCTACAATTAACTTGGATTTCTTTATGTTTATATGCCGGAAGGAAAAAAAGGGAGATGGGTAATCAATCGACCGTTGTTTTTTTCTTTTAAATAACGAACTATAGCCTACTTCCCATGTCGATAAATAAAAAAGAATGGATGTCTCGGTATAAGCAGGTCCATGGTATAAGGGAGGCTAATCCATTTAAGCAGTAAATGGAGTTTTCTCCCTTTAATAACAATAGCCTTATTATTAGAGAGAAATGGGGTTTAACATCCACTCGACACAAACTAGATCATTTCGGGACTAAATGCTTTAATTTTATTTCAATAATTCTGTTTTGAATTCCCTTTTTATCATTTACTGGCGGCGTCCAGTTCATAAACTTGGATGAAGCCGAATATCAATTCATTTATATGAAATATTAATTCGTTTTAACAAATTTTTTTGTTATAAGTATAAGTTCTAACAGAGAGAGAGAGAGAAATGGGGTTTAACGTCCACTCGACACAAACTAGGTCATTTCGGGACTAACATATGGTTTAATTTAATTTCAATAATTCGCTTGTACGTAGGGGTCGTTAGCTGTGGGAGGAAACCGGAGTACCCGGAGAAAACCCACGAGGTTGGACAGGTGATCCTACTTCTTGCCACGTACAGCTGGGGATTCGAAACCACGCCAGTTGACTCAATGTCAGGCCGTTTGATACAGTGCGTGCACGTTAACCATTCGGTCACCCAACGAATTAATTATATAAGAGTGGAATCGTACATGATATAAATATATAAGAGTGGAAACGTGCAATTAAGCGGCTCTGTACAAATAGAGGGAGAATTATTGTGTCTCAAAAAATGTGATGGACAGATAGATCCATTTTAATAGTCCCCGCTTTCTTTGAAAGGCAGGTGAAAAAATACCAAATATTTCATGTAGTCTGTAACCACATAGCCATCACAAAAAGTGGATTAAATGGTCTACAAAGAAGAACAAGATAAATTGAAGGGATTATAAATAAGATTCTACTCCCGTTATTCAACCTGCTCCCAGGAATAATAAATCAATTTTGTTTCAGATAAATTTATTTTAAACTAAAACAATATTCATGTCCTGCTCAAAGGTAATGTATTTGATTTTATGTACAGTATATTATATATATATATAAACTATTAAAATGTTAGCTACTATTGAAGCCTTTTAAAATCAACTACATGTAACAACACTTTAGTAAGCAATATGAAATACATAAATATCTGGATCCATTTGTATGCTACAATCTGTGACACTGTCAATATTTTATTCAGTAGATTATCCAAGTTCTTAACTAATAAGCCAAGCCAGAACAACTGCAGAAATAAAACGTGTTCTATTTAGAATGTCTTCAAAATACAAATAAACTGGATTGGTTATAATCTGATGAAAGTCACAAGGTTCAGTAGTACAAATACATTATTCTGAACTTTGTTGTCAGCTTTCACCTGCTGTTATATTACTAAAGTCCTTTAGGAGATGGAGTATGATCCAATGTTTACTTGATGGATACTGTATTATCAAAGAAATCAGTAGGAATGCAGGCTACTCTAAAACAACTTACAATCATTTGTAGTACAAAATTGAACTCATTTGTAATATAAAATTGAACTCCACCCAGTCATGTTTGTATCAAGTTTGCAAGTAAGATAACTTTTTCAACTTTCTGCTAAAAAGTTGACAGTGTAAACCGAGCATAATACAACTTAATATACATAGATACATGTCTTATTACAGAAACAGTTCTTCAGATTCATAGGAAGTTATTCAACAATCTATTTACAAAGTCATTATATATAATAATTACTCATATTTTTAAAAAAGTAATTTTGTAAAGTAAATCTCAAAGCAGTGAAATAATATTGTGCCAAGCCAGAACCAGTATTAAACCATATAATACACACACATATAAGATATTTTCAATAGAAATTTAATATTAGCCTACTGAACAAATTATGCCACAGATGTAATAATTGCTAAGCAAATCTGCACCTCATCTTCGCTGGCCAAGGGTTATGATTTGCTTCAAGAAAGAGAAGCAAATCGTAACCTTTGGCCAGCAAGGATGGTCTGCACATGTCATTCAGACTATTCATGAAAAGGATGAATTATGCTGTGATTCAGTTGAAGAAATAAGAGGTTTACTGTTCAAGACAGATACCTACAATAAGATAGAATGAAAAAAGTACTGTTTTTAAAAACTGTGTACTATTAGGTGTTTTAGAAAATGTGTACTACTAGTTAATCTCTCACTATGATAGGTCCATTCAAACGATGACTACATGTACGAAAATATATATGTTTTTTAAAACATTGACATGGATACTGTTTACAAACATTGAATAGTTTATGTACACTGAATCTAAACAAAGTTTTGACAACACCGGGAATACATGGCAACTCCAAATTCCCATATTCTTCTTATAAAATAGCTGAACAAATTTCTAAAACACTGACCAATTAAGTGTCTACTGGGCAGACCAATGGATAAGAGTGACAATATTCTCTAAACAGATTATATGAACAACTTAAAACTGAATGGTTTCAGTCGAATAAATCCAGTGGTGTCAATATATTACAGTGAATACACCATACAGTACACACACTTACTATGGCGATATGTTCATAGATTAGTTAATATGAACCAATCAGATGGCAGTATGAGTGTACTGATTATATACATGCAGATGGCACTGATGTTTGAATTGAACCCTGGTGAGTGACAAAGATGACGAATGTATATTTTAAGTTTGGTCAAAATCAATTCACTAGATAGAAGTAAAATTTTGCATTTCAAAGATTCAAGCAATCAGAAGCACTAGGCCAATTTAAACATGCATTATGCAAGTGCTAAATCTGTCTGTAGCAGGTCTTTCTTTAGGCCCGAAATGTTTTCTGAAGTATTAATTAGACATAAGTTTATTGATCCAAGCCTTAAACCTTGATGGCATCATATTTCTCCGATGTTAAATAGATTGGAACGGTTCAGCGATACTTTGATTTAATCAAATATGGAGGATCGAGACTTGGCTTCGATCGGCCAGTACGGGGTTGAAATTATCGCACACGTCTGTCAAAACCTCAAAGGCGAATATCTTCGCTTGCTATAGAGTAATTTGAATGAAATTTTCAAATTATTCATTTTACATTATCTACTTTCAAACTATTACAGCAAGAATGGTTAGTTCTTTATCTAAATCTTACATAATGTATCTTTAATATGCACAGTTGACATTGTTGTTTAAAGCTAGGCTTTAGCAAAGTTCTTTCATTAAAAACACCAGCAATGCAGAATGCCTATTAAATATGAATAAAATTGTGTATGTGGGTAACTGTTGATCAATCAATCAGATTGTTGTAGTCTAATTACATAAGTATGACGTGACTACGATAATGAAATTGATCAAAATCTGTTCAAAAGAAATAGTTATTGTGTTTCAAAGAGCTTGATAGATGGACGGAAATTAAATAAACAAGCAAGTCTAAAATATTAACACTAGTAAAGATAGGTTGCCAGGCAACAAAACATACACCCACAGCAGCTAAATCGTCCGGGCAGTCAGCAAGGGTTGTCGCATATTTTTACTCTTTTTGGTAATGAAACATTTGTAATACACTAAAATCTAATTAAGAGTAATTTAACTCATTATGTAATTATCTGAAAATCATTAGACTTTGTTTGCTTTTTATAAAAGTTTTGCCCCACGCTAACAATTAGTATAGGAAACATTTAATATCATGGATTTAGCAGTTCAGTTATCAAAATTCATTGAAAATCAAAATACTTGTTCGTTTCAACACCTTAAACTCTGTGTATCAATTTGAAGCCAATCGGATGATAAGTTTGGCCTCTATAGTGTCACAAGGTTTTTTGAAGTGATCAAAGGAGACAACACTGGAAGTAATTATTTGAAATCGCTCAAAATCAATAGGCTTGTTCGTCTCATGACCTTAAACAATGTGTATAAATTTAAAGTCATCCGAATATTAACTTTGGCCTCTAGAGCATCCACAAGATTTTTTGAAGTAATCAATGGCCATAACTCTGGCACTAATTATTAGAAATCGCTGAAAATCAAAAGGCTTCTTTGTCTCATGAACTTAAACAGTGTGTATAAATTTAAAGTCAATCGAATATTAACTTTGGCCTCTAGAGCGTCCACAAGCTTTTTTTTGAAGAGATCAAGGGCCATAACCCTGGCACTAATTATCGGAAATCGCTGAAAATCAATAGGCTTCTTCGTCTCATGACCTTAAATACTGTGTATAAATTTAAAGTCAATCGGATATTAACTTTGGCCTTTAGAGCGTCCACAAGATTTTTTGAAGTGATCAAGGGCCATAACTCTGGCACTATCGGAAATTGCTGAAAATCAATAGGGTTCTTCATCTCATGACCTTAAACACTGTGTATTAATTTAAAGCCAATCGGATATTAACTTTGGCCTCTAGAGCGTCCACAAGATTTTTTTGAAGTGATCAAGGGCCATAACTCTGGCACTAATTATCGGAAATCGCTGAAAATCAATATGCTTCTTCGTCTCATGACCTTAAATACTGTGTATAAATTTAAAGTCAATCGGATATTAACTTTGGCCTTTAGAGCGTCCACAAGATTTTTTGAAGTGATCAAGGGCCATAACTCTGGCACTATCGGAAATTGCTGAAAATCAATAGGGTTCTTCATCTCATGACCTTAAACACTGTGTATTAATTTAAAGCCAATCGGATATTAACTTTGGCCTCTAGAGCGTCCACAAGATTTTTTGAAGTGATCAAGGGCCATAACTCTGGTAGTTATTATCGGAAATCGCTGAAAATCAATAGGCTTCTTCGTCTCATGACCTTAAACACTGTGCATAAATTTAAAGTCAATCGGATATTAACTTTAGCCTCTAGAGCGTCCATAAGCAATTGTGGACGCCGGATCGCCGGACGGGGGCGACGACAATATACGACCACATTTCAATGTGGGCGTATAAAAATGTAAGAAAGTAGGCCTATAAAAAAACATATCCAATAAATATGAAAGGCTAATAATAAAAACATATTCTCAATTTACATATTGAATTTACATTACACTATCTAAGCCAATTAATTTGAGAATCAGAATTTGACATAATATGCTTCTTCAATATCAAATCAAAACTATACCAAGAGATCTAGAGATTGCCTTATTTACCTCCTATAAAATGTAACAAATGATCTTTCATATATTTGGGCTTGACAGTCAACAGGAGTCTGACCTACTACCTGTATATATGCATGCAACATACCCAACTAGAATGGTACCAGTCTGCCTTAGCACTAAATTCATCAACAAATCCTCCAGCAAAGATTTAACATTTACTATATAATATCTGTAATATCACAAATGGTAATTTGGTTTCAGGGATCACTTCTCCAAATCCAGTTGGTACAGTAAGAAAATGGCTATTTACAATCTTTATTTAACAAAAGATTTTGATTTTGTAATATGCTCTGTATTTTCACTAGAAAGTGACCACGTTTGGTCATACAGCAAACCCTTACCAATGTACATAGGTTTATAATTCAAATATGCAACTCATACTAGAATATTGAGTATTTTCAATACAAGGGGGGGGGGGGTGGTAAGGTTATTACTGGTAAATGAATATGATATAATAGGGAAAACAATCAATTTTGTGATGAAAGTGATTAACATAATTATCATTAAATATTAACATGGCAAATGAACAATATTTCGCGTCAGTTCACAGACCTTAAATTCTAAAGGAGGTCACGGGTGGCTCTGCCCCATTCGTTGGAGTTATTTTTTTTAGAATTTGCTGTATCCTAGTTGTGTATACACTGCTGTACATGTTTTATGCCTGGGTTCATTGTCTGAGAACACTCTATTTTGAAGAATGAATTAGATGAATGGGAGAAATGTGGGGTGACAAAATATAACCCTTGCCGACAAATTGCAAACACCAACCGAGGTTCCTGCATCACTGACCCACTCTTCCCAAGTCTAAGGGGCATCCCCTCTAAGTCATAAGTTTGCAAAAAGAGGAAGACTGCAGACCTTTACAGTGAGTGTGATACATAACTAAAGAACAGACATAATTTCAAACAATAAAACAAGGCCTTGATAAAATACACTATTATCAGCAATAAATGTTTCTTGTCCCATAACACCGGTGTGTTGTTGTTCTTGTTCTTGGTGTTTAACGTCCGCTTCCACCGAAGGTGATATCGCAGACAAGTCTTATTTTTTTCCATTTCCATTATCTTAGCGCACGCGCAGGGGTCTTTGCTGTGGGAGGAAACCGGAGTGCCCGGAGGAAACCCACGAGGTTGAGAAGGAGCCCCTATCTCCATGCCACATACGCTCACACCAGGGCTCGAAACCACAGCCGCAAGCCAGAGGTGACCGGCCAGCTAGAGGTCGAAGCGCGGCACTCTAGACCACTAGGCCATCCCAACCCCCGTGTGTATTGTATTTAAAATAAATACAAATGTGTATTAGCTTACTTGTCCAAGGGCATTTGAAGGGATTAAAATAAACCTTCTTCCTACTGTTTGAATATATAGTAGTGTCTGTGTACTAGTCCTATAACAAGTTGATCTAACAGTGAAGATCTATTCAATGAACATGAGAAATAATAATAACAATTATATGAAATGAATAATTAAAAAACATGACTAACAACAAGTCTTTAAAGATTACTGACCAACATGGAGGACTTCCAAGTAGATTGAACACTTAAGATCTGACATACATAGCAGTCGTCGGTTTGCCCAAGAGACAAGCGTTGGTGTTCGAATGACTTCTATCACAACATGAGGTCAGTAAACTATATGTCCAGCTCCAAAGTTTTTCAAGTCACAAGCATTCCAAAAATCAAAAAAATACTTTACTATCAAAAGTAAAGGCAAGAATGTTTATAGAATGTTAATAAAAACATATAATATAAATTGTGTTACTTTCCCACATGTTAAATTTTAAGCTCAGTAGATGATGCATTATTTAAGATTCAAACAGAAGTAAACCGATTATAAAACATGACGGATAAACACTCTAATTAAAAGCTGAAGACTTTAACAAACTTAATAATAGCACCTTATGTTACATATACAAAGTTTATCATCTCAGTTACACTTGTGGACATTTTCAATCGCATAATTTAGGGATTGGTGTAAACACCCTTTTCCCATCATCACCTTCAGAAAAAAAAAGGAACTAGATAAGTGAATGTTAAGGCTGTGGACAAATGCATATCTGCAAGTCTATTTTCATAAGGAGTGAGCTAAATTTAGAGGGTTAACAAGACCAAGGGTGGGAAATTGAAGACATGGTCCCTTTTTATAATCCTGTATGCTTCCATTAACATGTAAGTTATTCTATATATCTAATTTTTTTCTTTTTTTATGAATATTTGAATTGTCCAGTCAAGAAAGTTGATTGGGGTCATTAATGTACAGTAGAAAGGACAACATTTTACACAAATCATTTTACTAATATAGATATTTGTCACATATATTCATTATATGAATATGATGAGAATTGTCAGCTGTTTGAAACATTACCTAATAGGTAAATATACTTCTTTAAAATAAAACTTTAAAGACATTTTACAAACTTGATGTCTTCGTTATTAGGAATGTATTGTTTATTTTATAAATTTCTTGACACTATCCATATTTTGTCACTCAAAACTAGAACCGTGCTCTCCGCCACAATTTTTTGTAAAACACACAAAGAAGAACTGCAAAACTACACACAGTAATAAGAGCAATAATAAGACCAGCTTCTTTAAACAACATAGACTTTCGATGAAAATTAGGTCTATAAGATCTAAAGTACATATATTTTTCGTCATGTTTCTTGTATTCAAGATTCGGTTCGGGTGGTAAAGGGGCTCTTGGAGGTTTTTGTTTAAAAGTAAGGTATTCTTTTGGATCACCAAAGCGTCTTGGATGTTGTTGAACTATCCACACAAGATCAAGTTTCTTATTATTTTGAGCAGCAACAACTTTCCATCTTAAATGAGTTGCATTGATAATATCTAAGGTTCCGTAATTTTCAATGCCATCTGAAATTCTCTTGGCAGACCAAACACTATTCGGTCTATTGATCTTTTCATTTAGATATATAGAGCCCAAGGTACCAACTGTAATATAGACCGGTGCTTTAGGATTCTTATAATGGCTGAAGATAACCTTCTGTTTATACACTGGCCACGACCGCTCATAATTATGATAATGTCCACCAATATACAAATCAACACCATTTCGAAAGAACAAATCCTCAAGTTCCTTTTGCATTGTAGCTGTTTCATTTAAACAGTCTTTTCTGTTATCACAAGAACTGTACAGTGGTCTGTGTCCTAGAACTATAACCCATGGTCTTTTATTACGTTTACTATTTACAGTTTGTAGATCTTTTTTCAGCCATTCTAACTGTGGATTCTTTCTTTTTTTGTGAGAAAAGAAGACTTCAGTATTTAATGAGATGAAATGAGCTGCTCCGACATCAAAACTATACCACAATTTTTCAGCCTTCATTGGCCATCCTAAATTAGGCATAGAAAACCTTGAACAATACTCCTGAAAGTCTGACCCTAATTCATGATCTCCTGGAGATACCATGTAAGGTATATTAGATGCCATTGGTTGAATACTGTTTAGAAATTTATCCCCGACCAAACCTTTATCGCGTTGAAGATCGTAAGCAATGTCACCGATATGAAAGACAGCTGTATACTGCTTATTTCTAGCTTCTTGAACAATGAAAGGCAGGTTGATTGTCTGTGTTCCCATATCAGCTAAAACCATATAAGAATGAACAACATTAACTTTAGTTGGAGGAACTGTAAAATGAGAAATATCACTAACAGCACCATTTTGTTTACTGACTATTCTATAAAAATACTTTATTCCTGGTTTCAAATTTGTTATGTATGCTCTGTGCCAAAATTTTGCACTTTTTACACCAGCATTTGCAAACTCAATTTGTTCACCAATAACACTAATGGACTTCATGTGTGGATCTGCATTATACTGAACTTCCATTTTTGGTTCCTTAATTCGTGTCGCCCATAAAATAACAATATCCGCTGGAGTCTTACCATAGGAAATATGTATTTGTTGGGGTGAGAAGGCATTGATAATGGCAGATTTACCATTTGATTTAAACAGGTTCAATTTCTTTGCTTCAAGATGTGCTCTACGGAATTTACGCCTATACAGACTTATGTCTTCTATTGTCATTAAGAAGATGATAATCTGGAGTAGCGGTGAAATTCTCATTTTTTCATGTGACAGGTAGAATCCAAATATAAAAAGTTAAAAAGTTAATAAAGTAATTAATAACATCAATGTACATGTATATATATAATATCCTATAGTATCAACATGTATGTCATTTAGGTCAGGCCTACTACACATACTCGTCTTAATACATTACAGGATCAGTTTATTATGAAACGTAGTATTTAATACTGTACATAACAACCATTCTTTCACAGCATTTTACATCCCTGGTTTTACTAGCTCATATTTGTAGTTCACCTGTAACAAATAAGACAATTCAAGTTAGTTTTATACCCACAAATAAAAAGGACTTTGTTGTTTAGTAAAATAGTCTTTCCAATGAATCTAGGTTTTGTTACGCACATTTGGCTTATTATTGGGCAGTACTACGGAAGTTTATAAGAACAAGAAGTATTGAAGACAGATGCTTGTAATACTTGAGTTTGTTTGCATTTCAATTCATGTATCGTGATCACCTATCAATAGTAAGTCAACTGAACAAGCCTCAAGGACACAGTTTAATCTACAGTTACAGTTACAATTAATACAATAGTCTGAATTATCTCACATTGCTCCTAGGCTGTTTTACAGTTATTTTGAGGGCTGACAGCCAGAGAGAGATTAATGACATTAAAACTCTGTATTTTGACATTTCCTAAACTTTCAATGACACAAAGATTTTGAGAATTTTCACACAGATTCCCTTCGTGAGAAACCTTATATTATTATACATTGATTCTAAGGCTTAATTTCAAAACAGATCTTTCTACGACCTTCATGATGGAAGTTGTGTCCTAAAAAATAACATCACATGATAACATCAAATATTATCGAAAAACTTTTGACAAAAACAGAACCATGTATTTTTTACTCTCATAAAAGTTGAACCTATTTGAGTATGTACATGTATGGAACTTCAAATGAGAATTTCTAAATTGATTATTAGACAGAGATGCTGTACATTTATTATCAGCAGAAGCTAGTATTCACTTATAAATACATGTAGCCATCATATATGCAGGGCCAGATTAGGCATGCATGGGGCCCCTTGCAAAAATATGTCAACGGGCTGATACATCAAAAGTGAAATGGGGAAATATTCTAGTTATTGCACATCACACTAACCCAAATTCAATTTGAAATAACACAAACACAACTTTATGGATAATCACTAGCACCTTTAATACTAGTGCAACGTGTCAATATGTAACAAAAGTATCCTCTTGTCGATATCAAGCACAAGGTATTCGATAACATGATACAAAAATTTACAAAAAGCGTCAGTGGCTTTGGTCCATTGGAAACATGTTTCTGAACAGACCGTATTCTGACTGTTCCTATCCATCACTACATCTGCAATATGAAAATATCACTATTCTCCACGTCTTGTCTAAAGCTATTTTGGAATCCTTATCAACCATTTTTCACCATGATTGTTCTTTGATTGCCAAAAGGAATTAGGCTATTTCTTGTCACATCTGTCACAAATTTATCATAAATCAACACTATTTTCAATTAGAATTTGGTGATTAAAAACATACACAAAATCCGTCACGTTTGAACTGATTGACCATTTAAGGGACAATAACACGCTTGCTGGCTTGGCAGCTCCAGAAAATAAATAATAGCCTTATTCCATGTATTAGATATTTAAGTGTACTACCTGTTTTGTAAATTATCTATTACATGCCATTTTACTTGTCCAGAGGGTTCAAAAATATTTTAAAATCCAAGTCACATGTAAAAGGTATAAGTTAGGCTTTTCAAATCAGTTAGTTGAATTTTTCCAATTTCTTAAATTAGGTGTGTTAAGCGCATACAGGACAAAAATGTAAGGGTTCCCCTAATCAACAACCCAACAATTAGTGCTATCCCTACGTGTGACGTCGAAGGCAAGTACATTGAGCGCTTTGTGTACATGTTGATAAACTCTATAAAGAGTTAGACCTACAACACTTTCTGAGATAAAAATCACAGAAAAAGACGCAGTCAGTGGAGAATCCAAGTTTTAATTAGGATTCGATATTTGTAATAAATAGTCAGCAATTACAGACAACATCTTCTTCTGTATGCAATGAATTCTCACCCGTTTCCGCCCACGGTTGTCATAGGGACGGAGAGGGGTAATCCCCTGACGCAAATATGGCCTCTTTTGATCGATTTTCATAGGAAGGTATACATGGCAATTACAGTGTTTTGAGAAGGATTTGAAGCAAAATTATGATAAATTAATTAGTTTGAGTATGTTTTTAGTCTTAACATATCATCTAAACACTCAGTTTGTACCCAGGAAAGCAACTTTAATTGGAATATTGTAAAATAATACAATTTGTTGACCAGAAAAAAGATTGGGACATATTATTCAGTTACAACAAGAGTGGTATTTTTAATGGCATATCAGGAATAGAATTATAACCGGTAAGAACTAATATCTAAGAAGGATTCCAAAACAGCCCTGGGGGTAAATATTGCAGCTAAATTATATACGGAGTAGGGACGGATAGGAACGGTCAACGGACATGGTCGAATCTCAGACCATTCATAAAGGCATACGGACATCTTCAGTGGAATAGCTCTTCTCGAGTAAATCACTGGCAGTGCCAGTATAGTACTAATAATAGTAGTAATACTAGTATCCCAGATGAGTGTCAGTGAGACTGCGAGGTCAGAGGCTCAAAACTGTCACGCTAGAGTGACGACAAACTACGCGTGCAATGTATTTTGACTACGTTTACATGAAATATGAATATATTTAAAATAAATAACAAAGTGTTACAAATTATATACTTGTTAAAACCGATTTCTACTGATTTAGTTCACTACTTAAAATCAGAACATGTCAAAAAAAAATTCTGACAACTCAGGCGAAGCCATGTTTTACATTCGCACTAAATATGTAGTTTTGTTTTTCCGTCCTGGCCAATTCCTCCTAAAACAAAATATGTAGGCCTTTTTATGTAGAACATTATTTTGTCAACAATCCGATGACAAATATGCTTTCACTAATTTCTTTTTGTGAAAGTACTAACATTTTATTTACCGCGGGACGAATATTTACACCGGAAGTAATTATCCTATGATGGAAATAAAGATCATAAATAATATTTTGGTAATTGTCAGCAGACATTGTGATGTCAGATATCGTTTTTAAGGTTGTAGATCAACTGGAGTTAGTTTGGGACAAATTCAATTCTTACATTCCGTCTGTTTTCTGGGAAACCATAGAGTATATGAAACTGGCGGTGGTTAATGCTGACATCCAGCTTCAGATTTTGATTATTTTAGGTTTATGGTTGATTATCAATATTTGTCTTATTACATTCACCTGGAAGAAATACGAAAATAATCTCGACGACAACGTTATAATTGCAGGTAAATTATTTTGAAAATTATATGAACAATCAAATTTACAGTACAAATACGACATGACAGTCACTGACAGACCCTACATGTACATAGTACATTAGTTCAGCTCTGAACGTCGGTCTCATTACACTCACCCTGACCGTTCAGGGACTGGCCTATTCAATCAATGTAGAAAATAATTTGAACCCCAGTCAATTTTACTGGGCAAGTTTTCACTGCGAAACATCGGAGTGTCAATCCGCGTGGACGTCTGTACAATGTAAAGGAACATCTTAGTGACAAAATAAGACCTTGCTTACCTCGCTAGACTCAGTATGAGCGAAACAACACGCTGTTGAAAATACGTCCCCTCCTATCAAACTACCCTTTCCGCCACCATGACACAGCGTGTTGTGATGCTCATACTGACTCTAGCGAAATGAGCAAGGTCTTATTTTCTCACTGAGATGTTCCTTTACACTGTACACGCGTCCACACGGAGTGACACCCATCGTTGAGCAGTGAAAAGTTGCCCAGTAAAATTGGGGGTCAAATTATTTTCGACATTGATTGAATGGGCCAGCCCCTGAACGTCCAGGGTGAGTGTAATGAGACCGACGTTCAGAGCTGAACTAATAGTACATGAGATGAGTACATGATGGATGGGTCGTTTGACACCTTATTAAGCCTTTATTACTGTCATGTTTAAAAACATTGAGGAGTAAAATTGACAATCTGTTTACGTGTTTGATCTGTGCCGATTACGCCATTCAGGGTCTATCTGCGTGGACAGAAAGGACCCTGTGCAACGCGTCACCTAGAAATGGTTCAACTACTGAGTGACGTCTTCCGCCTTGCCATACTCCAGCCGCAGTTGTGGCTTATCCTACAAAGTTCCTTTGAGTAAGTTCTTTTAGTCAAATGACTACAAAAAGTTACTGGCCTATAGCTACCTTAATTTACACGTAAACTGACCCAAAACAGTACTGCACATAGCTTAAAGATACATTAATATTATGGGAGATTAGATAATGAGTTGGCAGTTCTCACTATAATAGTTAAAAACTAGCTTGTGTAAAGACAATTTGCAGAAAATATCTGTCAAATTGATCCACTATGAACCGAAAACTAAGTGAATGAAAGTTCTGCTTAGCCTTGGTCATCATTACTAATGTCGGTAAGACAAAACTTTGAAGCTGGCGACTGCAAGGGTTTAGTTGAGGTAGTTTAATTGTATATAGTTTAATTAATATATGTATGTATTATTATATTTTATTTTCAGACTTGAGTAGACAATCTTCTCTGTACGAATGTGTAAATGGTGGCAGCAGTAAAACCAGTAAACATTTGAAGAAAGATTAAACTTTTGATTTCTGATTGAATATCATTTATATATAATGGCAGCTATCAAAAGATTTTTTGAAAAGAGAAAGCTTGATGTCAAATTCAAAAAGGCCGGAGGGGGTCACCGTTTAGCTGAAGATTCACCTCAAAGAAAGGTGCCATCTGATGCCTCCTCTCGTCCATCAACCCCAAGAAGACAAGGCCCACCAGAAACTGGTCAAAAAGCTGCTGAAGCTGCATTAGCTAGAATTCAATCGGCACAGCATGGTCATCCAGGTATGTTCAGTAACTGATAAAATAACTTACATGTATGTACATGCATACCATTGTTCATTTCAAAAGCCTTTGTAAAATGATAGGACAGAAGTATTGTTCCATCTGTATATTTAGTTGTCAATACGCAAAGATAATATGATGATATGCAAATTTTATTCCTCAATTAGAGTATGTGCAAAATAGAATTATGAAAATATAAATTTGAAATTGTTTGTAGTCTGTAGATTATTTTGTCACAGTCTATCTCTAATACCGGATAAAACAATATTGGCAAATAGAATCAGGCCATATACATGTAGTGCCAGTCATTATCGTATTTGTGATAGAACTGGTTATACAGGTTCTAAATAGAGATCATTACTACAATGGATGTATAACAAAGGTTTGAAGAAATGAAACAAATGGAAAACAAGAGTTATCCTTTTATATAAATATAACTGACTGAAGTAACGAGCGATAACAAATACACAGGCAAATTTCTGCAACTTCAGGATCATTAGATCACTCCAGGCAACATAGATTGTTAAAAAAAAAACAAATAATATTAATAAAAAACAATGAAATACATCAAACTTTCCAGTGGATATATTAATATCTTTTTTTTGTATTTTAGGAGGAAGTACACCAGCTATGAGGGCAAGGATAAAAAGAGAAATGGAGGAAGAAAAGAAAGCACTCGAAAAAGCAGAAGCAGAAGGGGCTGCTTCCAGATCAGTTCAATCTGAGATTGTACAAGATAGTGCCCCAGTTCTTTCTGTCATATTTTATAAATGCCCAGAAATTGGAGAAGCCATCTTACCTAAATCAGAAATGGAGGCGTACATTCATGAATTTCTTCTGAATGGTTTAGCTGAAGAACCTGAGATGAGTTCTGCACTCATGATCCAAACTTTAAATAAAGATCGTGAGAAAGTGAAAGTGTGTATAGAAACTTTAGCTAAATACATAGATAATGTGATAAATCATCCAGATGAGGAGAAATACAGAAGAATAAGAGTGAATAACAAAGCTTTTCAAGAACGAGTTATCAGCTTAAAAGGCACTGAAGAATTTCTCCAAGCTGTAAGGTTTCAGTTAAAAACACTACCTCACGAAGACCATGAAGAAGATTTTTATGTTTTGGAAGATGAGGCAGCATCTGATATTGATCGATTGAAGGGCATCAAGGAAGTGTTAGCCATGGCCGAACCTATCAAACCTCAGTTAGATCGATCTATTAAAGTTTTTCATCCTTCTAGTTCTACTACAGCTTCTAAATTCAACATTCCAAACGAATTTTATGCTATTTCTCCTGAAGAAATTAAGAAAGAACAACTACGTCGCAATGAAGCTGTAGAAAAGTTAGGTATGTTAAGAACTAAAGCCATGAGAGAAAGAGATGAACAACGCGAACTGAGGAAATACCGATTCACATTGTTACGAGTTCGTTTACCTGATGGTATCATCTTACAAGGAACATTTCGAGCACTGGAAAAACTGTCAGCTTTACTAGACTTTGTAAGAGAAAACCTAGTAAATGACTGGATGCCATTTCTGTTAAGTTCATCAACAGGAGAAAAATTACTAGAAGAGGATTTAACATTAGCAGAACTTGGTCTTGTTCCTGCTGCTGTTGTGAATTTTGCATGGGATCCAACTGTTATGGCTGAGGTTACAGCTCAGCAGGGTGCATCTGCATCCAGTAATATTCTTAAGCCAGAAGTTGCTGCCTTGATTCAACAATTTTAAAAACATGTATTATTGAAATTTAATTTGTGTATTGAAGTATGTAAATAGGTAGCAGCAAATATAGTATTAGCTTCCTCATCTGTTTTCCCCCATGATATAGTGACAGATGATATATTGAAATCAATGTTATCTGTCAAAAAGTTACAAGCGATTTTTTGGTAGAAATGATGGCTTATTATGCTAATAATTTTTGAATAAACCATCAATACAAAAAATTGGATGACAGTGGATGGAGAGTGTCAAGTGTATAAAATATATGGTAATAACAGCAGATGACAAGATTAATATATATACAGATGTGGTTGGTTAAAACTATTATTGTCCAAGATAAAGTTACCGGTATGTGAGTTAAAGATAATCTTTAAAAAGATGCCTAATTATGTATGAGTAAACTACATAAAAAATGAAATTAAAAGTGAATGTTTTTTAATATGGACTAGCAAATGAATGCCAAGTTTGTTATGTCTCGTGGAAAGTGGAAATTTGACTCAATTTTATGTGTGTATATACAGTATTATATATATATATATAACAGCTTTGGGTTGTTGTTTGGTTTCCAGATCAAAATTTGTTACACTGTGCACTATTTTTCTTGTGGGGTTCCCTGCTGACTACTGAAGCACTGTAGTTTTTGGTAATATGAGCATGTTCTATTCAAGCAGAGTGATAAAGCATTTTAATTGCCTGATGAGTTTCATTTATTTATTTTGAGATTAGAGCAGGGGACATCAGCCTTACTTATCACTTGATTCTTTAATCATTTTGTAAACTTAAGATACTTGCCAAAGTCGTGGAAATATTTTACTCGTTTGTGAACTATTATTTTGATATTTTTTAAAGTAAACTGTTTAATTTAATTATACTTTGTACTTTTATCCTACATATTAACATTAATTAGATGTACATGTACTTTAATACTATTATGTACACGTGATTTATATTGTAATTTATGTACACGTATCAAAAATGAATTGTTTAAAAAATATAATAGGCCATGGGAAAATGTTAAATTTCATGTAGGAATAATTCCGTCAGAGCAAGTTATTGGGATAGGTAATTATATTATTAATCCTTTCTCACTTGACCTCTTTTGGAATGGTTCGTTTTACTGTCCTTATTTGGTTTAAATTGTATATCTATGTGAAAAAACTAAAAGAACTGCTTTCCGGTTGCAAGCTATTGCCAATGACGATATACTGATGTCTCTTTTCACCAACTGCCGTACTGCTGTAAAACTGATTTCTTCTCCTTCATTCCATTCAAAAGAAAAAGAGAAAATACAATGTCATGAAATAATCTGGCCTACTGTAGTATTATCTATAATAGAAAGGTGGCTAAGTGAATGTATACATGTACGTCAATAAGAAAGCCTTGTCTATGGCAAATTTACTTTTATTAATCCATATTTACACACCTTTATTAAAAGTACATCCGTAGAATTTTGTGATTGATTTATTTTTTCTCAACAATTGCATGATTATTGAAATTGGAAATTTAAGAATAAAGTCAAAGAAGGGATTTATTATGACCATACCTGTCACAAAATATTGAGTATGACAAAACGTACATTGTATTGTTATTTCATGTACATGTTTAAACGAGGTATCAAAATTGACCATGTTTGCACACAAATACTATTTGGCAAACAAGTGCTTTTGTTTTTACCATTTTCTGTGTTTACCAGGCTGTTATATTTATTACAATGGTTGTTGATTACTGTACATTTATTAAATAATTTATTAAGTTTATATTGCTACAATAATAATAGAGGATCTCATGGTACTTGGTAATAGGAATGATATGTATTAAATATCTTTGGTTCATATTTTTGTTAGTTGGTTTTTTTTTTTACATTCAAGTAATATTATGGTTAGATGTTATCAGTTTAGTTCATTATACATTTTCGGGTAGTATATTAGTCTTGAATGTTTTGCAAAAATTGTATTCATACAGAATGTACTCTATGGAAGTTGGTACCATGAAGTTGGGGAACCTTGGTTGGTCAGTGTTTACCAAGATGTCTCCAGTTCGCCTCCTGTGATGGCAGAGAAATTAACCAACGCGATATTCCCTCGTCACTTGTGCAGGACAGTGAGCCTTCGCAAAGGAAAGAGTAATAGGGGCATATCATGTCTACTTGACACAAACTAGGTCATTCAGGACTAAAATATGGTTAAATTTTATTTCAATATTTTGCTTGCGTATATGGGTCTTTAGCAGTGGGAGGAAGCCAGAGAAAACCCATGAGGTTAAACAGGCAACCCACATGCAACCAGGGAATCAAAGCCATTTCAGTTGACTCAATGACAGACCTTCTTATACAACCCCACCTTCATTAGCCCAGGTTAGGTGCAGAAAGTAGGACCTTAAACCCCATTTCATTTCTTATACAACATGCACACGCTAACCATTCGGGCCATCCAGCCCCCACCCCCACCAGGGCCATAGATGGTACATATGGTGTGCACATCATCACAGAAACGCTGCATGTTAATAAATTGTAATTGCATTTCAGTGTGATGGTTGATGTGTAATTAACAACATTAAAATTTAACTTTTTCTTAATTTATTAAACAAATTATTAAAATATTGGAATAGTTATTAATTACAATAGACGATATCATCAAATATATATGTTATAAAAATAAGTTGGAAAAATATAAGCATAATAAATAGGTTAAAAAGTAGATTACCAAGAACACAAAATACACCCACCAGGAACTGTATTATATTAACCACTACAGTGAGGTCTTAACAAAATATTTAAATAGTTTGTGGGAGCCACGATTGTTTGGTGAGCTAGGTAAGGGTTCACTAACCACGAGGTCTGTATGTTGGCCGAGAAAGTCCCTACCCTGTTTTCAGCATGGTTTTTCCTTGTAAGTTTTTCAGGATTAAGGGCCTGGCATGGAAAATTGTTTGTGGAAGTTCGATGAAGTGTAGATCTGTCATCTTCACATGCTAAGTTGGAGCAGAAAAGTAGGATATTAACCCTTCATTTAGCCAATGAAAAGTTACTTTTCCGTCTCCAATGTCAAAATAATAATTGGCTGACAGGGCTTCAAGAGTGGGGGTGTTGGTAGAAAACCCATAAGATCAGCAACAATTAAACCACTCACCTACCTACAGACTGACCTGCAGACAATATACATATTTAAAGAAGGTTGCCAGGCAACAAAACATACGCCCACAGCAGCTAAACCGTCTGGGCAGTCAACAAGAGTTGTCGCATATTTACACTTTTTTCGGTAATGAAACACTTATAATACACTAAAATCTGATTAAGAGTAACAACTCATTATGTAATTATCAGAAAATCATTAGAATTTGTTTGCTTTTTATAAAGTTTTGCCCCACACTAACAATTAGTATAGGACACATTTAATATGATGGATTTTGCTGTTCAGTTATCAAAATTCATTGAAAATCAAAATATTTGTTCGTTTCAACACCTTAAACTCTGTGTATAAATTTGAAGTCAATCGGATATTAACTTTGGCTTCTAGAGCACCCACAAGATTTTTTGAAGTGATCAAGGGCCATAACTCTGGCACTAATTATCGGAAATCGCTGAAAATCAATAGGCTTCTTCGTCTTATGATCTTAAACACTGTGTATTAATTTAAAGTCAATCGGATATTAACTTTGGCCTCTAGAGCGTCCACAAACTTTTTTGAAGTGATCAAGGGCCACAACTCTGGAACTAATTATCAGAAATCACTGAAAATCTATATACCTCTTCATCTTATGACCTTAAACACGGTGTATAAATTTAAAGTCAATAGGATATTAACTTGGGCCTTTAGAGCGTCCACAAGATTTCTTCAAGTGATGAAGGGAGACAACTCTGGTGCTAATTATCGGAAATCGCTGAAAACCAATAGGATTCTTCGTCTCATGACCTTAAACACTGTCAATCGGATATTAACTTTGGCCTCTAGAGCATCCACAAGATATTTTGAAGTGATCAAGGGCCATAACTGTGGTAGTTATTATCGCAAATCGCTGAAAAACAATAGGCTTCTTTGTCTCATGACCTTAAACACTGTGTATAAATTTAAAGTCAATCGGATATTAACTTTAGCCTCTAGAGCGTCCACAAGCAATTGTGGATGCCGGACCAACGGACGAACAGGACGACGACAATATACGACCACATTTCAATGTGGGAGTATAAAAACTAAAGTAACATGCCTAACAGTGAAATCTCTTCCTAATTTATTACCAAACTAACTTTATATAATAAAACAAAGAAAAATAGAATCATATAATAATAATTAAACAGTATAAACTTATTTTAATATTGCAACAATCTAAATAACAATTTAATAACTAGAGCAACATGCTGTATGATTGATCATTTATTGAACAAGTATTATTGCATTCATCATCATACAATAATTAAATACTAATTATTAGTAAATTAATTTACATTAATAAAAAAAATATAAAAATTAATTACAAATACAATTGTGGTTACTACTTAACATTTCCATTTATTTCGACCAATATAAAATAATAAGTTTTATATATTTTTGATTAAATCACAGTATAGCTGTATACTGTTGTTGCCAAGCAAAGCAGAATAATATTTGGAATTGGTAGCTTTGTTAAAGCCAGCATATCACAGTACATGTATATCAGGAAAATGTTGGTCTCTTGAGTCTTGAGCATTTTCAAGGTTTCAATGGCAGTGGCAAAATTTCTGTGAAATTTGATGTGTGACAGAATTCTGATATGGTTCTTCCTTTCTACCAGTGCACTAAGGCATGAATAAGGATTAAATTAGTTAAGTGCCCCCAAAAAATATAACTGATTTCATGTACAACTGTTGGCATAGTAAAATTAATAACAAAAATAACTGACTTCAGTTTAATCTTTCGAAAGAAAAATCTTTCACTAACCAAAATAACACATCACAGCTCAACCCAATTCAATATTTCATGAGGTTTATCTCTTTTAAAACAACATTCATAAAAGTAACAACAGATGTAAGGGCAGTAATAATCATACACTGGTCTCTGAATGGTAATTCTCTCCCCCATTGACTTCAATGTTAAATCCATGCCATTTCTGGCACCTATAACATTGTTTTGATCATTTTAAAAAGACAAATAATTCACATTGATCTGATAAAATATTGAAAGGTTTTAAATTGTCTCATTTTATGTCAGATCAATGGAATCTAAAGACTTCATTTATTCATACATGTTTAACTCCTGATCTTTATGCCATAAGCTCCTGAATATTTAGTAAAACATGGTAGGACATGTGAATTCAAACACCCTTCTTCGATTTAGACCAAAAGGTCAACAAAAATTGTCATACGAAAGGGAAAAAGAGAGAATTGCTATCAATATACTACATTCATTGATCATGAAATCAGGGGAAATAATTACAAGTCTTTAGAGCAATGGTTCTAAAATATTTACCTTATTCATTAGTAATAAAAGTATATATAGCAAGTTGGAAAATGGCATTTTCTTATTAATGTGGGCTTCAAAAAAATAACCCCTAACTTTCAATCATCATTCAGTTATATTACAATAAAAACATGTCTTCATTTCACCCTTTAACATCATATATGACAATAACATGAGGGATAACATGTGGCTTTTATAAACAGCTAGTTCTGAAGAAAACACAATCCTGAACACTGAGAAAGTACATTGTACCATTGTGTTACTATAACTGAGCATAAGAACAAAAGCTGTAACCTGAAGGTTTGGATGCTATCAAACTACCTTACTAAGACTGGACAGTCGTTTCCAGCAGACAGTGTCTACTAGAGATTGGCCAAGTTCTTCATGACAAACACACTTCCGATTGCTATCACTTCTGGTCAATTCTGTGGTGTGTTCTCAATTGCGTCTCAGTATTACATGCAGTTATTGATTGTTTAGCTGGGTGAAATTCACCAACAGTATTTGTAAATCCATAACATTAGTTCCTGTAAAACCTGTTTCTACAAGAGCATTTGTAAACATTGAAAATAATGTATTAGAATCGTTATTATCAAGATACTCTTGCAAATCTAAACCTTTATCTTCAGCTTGTTTTATAAACTCTGCTGAAATTACTGCGCCTGCTGCTTCAGTTGGACCATCTTGTCCATCTGTACCTGCACTAAGAAAATGTACGTTAAAATGTTCCAGGTTTCTATTACTGCTGAGTGATTTACCATAAGCTATAGCAGATGATAAAACCATTTCCTGATTTCTGCCCCCTTTTCCAGAACCCTTGATTTTTACAGTAGTTTCTCCTCCTGATATTACACATAACCCTAGCCCTGAATTTCTAGACATTTCTATTGCTTTGATTAATTCATTGATACTGGATTTCTCTATTCCTTTTTTGATTATTTCAAATTCTAATTCCACCAGAGCTGGAATTCTTTCACCGTAGTGTTTACTCTTGTATACCAAGCAGATGTACTCTGTCAATTGTACAAAAAGGGAACCAATTTCTTTAGCTTCACCATCAAGAGTTGTGGACAATATATAAGAAACATAACCTAAGTCAGTGGCTTCTTTAGCAGCTCTCAGGGCAGCTTTTGTGTTACTGCCTACAATCACATTCTGAACATGTGACCAATCATGTTGCTCTGATGCTTGTTTCTCTGGACTATTTACTAAAGCCTGAAGATGCTCTATAACAGAAGATGGAACATGATCCAGTACTTTAAGTTCTTCAAAAAGATTGATACATTGTTTAGGTGTGGATGGATCGGGAACTGTTGGACCACTAGCAATAGTATCTAATGGATCACCAATAACATCTGATAAAATCAATGAAATAACCTGAAAAATAATCAACGGCCACAATAATATTTGATGTAATTACCATACACATTAATCTTCATACTACCTGTTATAACACAGAATTAATGAAAACAAAAGGTGATGGGGATTCTTGGTGGACCCAGGCAGATCTTAGAAGTGTCATCAATATTCAAGTAGTAGGGTTGCCTGTATAATAATGTAGGTTTTGTCTGGTTCACTCCCACTTCCAATGGCAATGAATAATTGGATTAACGAGAGAGAGAAATGGGTTTCAAAGTCTATTTGACACAATCTGGGTTTCAAAGTCTATTTGACACAATCTAAGTCATTTCGGGACTAACATATGGTTAAATTTTATTTCAATCATTCGCACATCAGGGTCTTTCGCAGATGGAGGAAACCTGAAAAACCCATGAGGTGGGACAAGCAAACCTATCCTTGTGACATACAACCGGGGAATCAAAACCACACCAGTTGACTCAATGACAGGTCTTATTATTATACAACAAGCATTTGCTAAGCATTCGACCATCCAACCCCTGGATTAAAGAATCTCAAACAAAATTCCTGGAATTATATACACCCTCAACCTTTAGGGAGAGCTGTTTTACACACAGGCATCTATGGAAAATATTTTTAAAAATAACATCAAGCTATGACTAAGTATAATGCCTAAAGTCTGTTCTGTCTACCTTCGCTGGATGAGCTTCAATGGCTAATCCACCACCTTTCAGGATTTCTATGTTTTTACGAACCAAGTTGAGCTGTTGAATTGTGGCTGCCCGTCTAGATAATATTTGTGTTAGTTTCATTTCATCCTCAAGACTGATTGAAGAAGAAGGAGATGAGAGGAGTGCAGAACCACCACCTGAAAAATAAAAGATAAATAGTAAAAATACTTAAGCAGCTGTGTGGTCATTCAAATGGTGTACACATTACAGATCCATGGGCTGTTGGAATTTGATATAATGCTGTATGGTGTATGCCTGTCTTTAATAGCACAGTCAGATCAGAACAGTAGTTTGTTAAAACCCATTTCATTTTCACTTCATTTCAGCTTATCATATTATTTTTAGTTTCAACTGGCCACAAGTCATGTGAAATTTAAAAAATAATGTTAGGTTGAGACATAAGCTTACATGTACACCAACATCTGAGCAGTTCACAAAGGATGTCTCGTATTTATTCTTTTAATGTTAATGGGAGCATTTACAAGACACTAAACAAACCATGAGCAAATGATCAGAAATGTACCGGTAATGAGATGATAATTTTAGCTGTTCCAGTTATTGTTGAAAATAGGCTGCTTCGTCTCATGAACATAAAATAATGGATAATACCTTTGGCCACAGTGGGTCAACAAGTTTGATCAAACTGACGATGATGAGCTATGAATCAGACATAACCATTGCCTTCTTCACCTCATGAAGATAAACACTGAATAAATCATGTATAAATTTATCCAATTGGTCAAAGGTCATTACTCCGACGAAGTCAAGCTGACTGTAATAGGGTAATTGCAATCTTTGACCACATTTCACAGTGGGCGTATAAAAATAACATCTGGGTGGACTATGTAATGGTACATGATTCAAATCTTTATGGGATTAGGGTGTTGAAAATACAAGTGGTCTAACATGTTGCCTGTAGATAATAAGGTCTGTCTATGAAAAGTTTTGAAGAAAAACAACCAGCAGTTGCCCAGCAGATGAGTAAAGAACAAGCTAAAAGAAAGAGATTTATCATACAATCAGGGGCCATAATTCGGGAAGTTATGGTCTGAAATGAACAAATATCAAATAACAGAGATCTTTGAGTTATAAACACACATTTCAAGTTTCATCAAAATCAGTTTAAGATTTTCTGCAGAATGTCTACAAACAATTTATGGATAGACAGGAGCGACGATAATATACATCAAAAAAATAAAACTGGTTGGAGTGCCCAACTTTAGATTTGTTTTTGATTCCATAAAGTAGTTAGGTTTTAGAACGTAAATATTGTGTAATTCAACATGGCGCCTGATGGGGTGTAATAGTATATAGGTACAGGTCTGTACCAAATAGTTCATTTATATTATTCAATGTTTGGACTATGCCTTGGAAATCGGAAGTAGGAGGCGACTGGTACGTGTCTCATTTTTGTGGACCGAGGTGAGATTGTCCCTTGTATTAACTGGACAGGTAGGCCTGTTCACCTTCGGTTATGTATCAAAGTTGAAAGAACGGCTTCTTATTAACCAGATCGTCTTTGGATCGGTTTGATTCTACGTATCTCTCTCGTAGCTGAGAGAATAAAGACTTTTTAGCCGAGACAATATCTTCCGTCAAAGAATTGATTGATTCCGAGTGAAAGAGGGAATAACGACTGCCCGATGGAGAGAGAGAGAGAAATGGGGTTTAACGTCCACTCAACACAAACTAGGTCATTTCGGGACTAACATATGGTTTGATTTTATTTCAATAATTCGCTTGCGCGTAGGGGTCTTTAGCAGTAGGAGGAAACCAGAGTGCCCGGAGGAAACCCACGAGGTTGAGATGGCCACATACGCTCACACCAGGGCTCGAAACCACAGCCGCAAGCCAGAGGTGACCGGCCAGCTAGAGGTCGAAGCGCGGCACTCCAGACCACTAGGCCATCCCAACCCCACGACGGGATTACAAATTTAGCCATATACGAGCGAAACTAGTCACTGCAAATAAGGATAACTGGTGGAATCACTCATTCTTATCCTTCGATAATATACATCCACATAAAAATGTGGCCTTATAAAAATATAACTGTGTGAATCAGTGATTGGGCATCTATTTAGAAATTTACCTGATATCAAGACAAGTAATATATCTTTAGCTGTTAAAGATGATACTAACTGGTGGATAGCTTTAGCAGACTGATGTGAATTATCATCTGGTAGATTGTTTTTAGCACCTTCTAACACATTTATTTTTGTATCACTTGTTAATATCATCTCGCTGAAAATATATTGATCATGTCATTAAATGATTACTCACTTTGTTTTAAACAATACAATTTATAACAACAATTTCAAAATCCATATATAAAGTCCAGGATAAATATCAAATATTGATGCAATTTGCGCATATGACAAACTGTTTGGGATTTATACATAATGCAACAGAATTACCTTTTACCAGCTTTCTTAAAAGATGCCACACTTCCGATAGGAACACTGATGATACCAGCCTGAATATGATTTCTTAAAATATTGTCAACAGCTCGAGCCATACCACATACAGCCTTACCAAAACCAACAACATAAACATTTTTATTAACTTTATATTCTCTGTCATCTACTGTTAAAATATTGTTCTCTGCTTCAAACTGTACATGTTCTGATATCATATGTTGGGGTAAAACAGCCGACACTGCAGAATCAAACATTTGTGTGGCATGCTTATGTGTTGCTGTATTTGTTTGTGTATTGGCCATATTCAGTTTTGTCCATTTAAATGCTGAGGTGCAAATTTGTCTATCCCGTACTGTCAAAATTGATTTAAAGATCAGCCACTTCGAAATATGCTGTAAATCACGCAGATGAATTTGGTTACAATATGGAAACCTGAAAAGATAAAATATGACATTATGACTTAAGGAATGGATTGACCTTTTGCTGTGTGCCCCATAATTCAATAACAAGAAGTAATACTACGAGATAGCAAAATACAACTATCAATTTAGTAATAATGCAATTGCATAGATTATCATACATTTCGGAACTTTTTTATAAATGGGTTGGTCCCCAAATAATATTTGACATAGGGTGTTCCCAAAACTCAACTACTGTTCCAAACCTCTTTTTGGAATGACATATAACTAAATGTGATACGATTCTTAGTAATAGTCTTATAATACAGGTGTTTTGAAGTCAAGTTTCAGCATTTTTCTTGAAATTATTCCTCATCAATCCTCACATCCTAGGAAAATTTCTGATCAAATCAGCGTCTTCAATTCTTTCAGTAATGAACTTGTTTCTGTATCAGTACATGACTTAAGAAAAGTAAACATATTAAGTACCCTACATTTCATTTATATATCTCTATATATATATATATAGTGATTTCTTTTGCTAATCTGTACATGAAGGTCAAAATTTAAATAGTATCTATGTAGGCCATACATACAGTACATGTAGTTACTGAATGAACATTTAAAGATATATTCCCATAAGAATTTATAGGGCAGTTATTTGCAATAAAATTATGCCATACATATGGAATGTAAAGACACTCAATTCTATTAGGAAAATATTAGATTTCCTGAAAAACAATGAAAGCTTGAGTGACATACATGTACTACATATATATTAGGAGTGTCTCCTGTGTGTTGATCTATTGGGTAATATTTGTTCAAACATTGGGAGACTTATATTTGGCATAAAGACATATAATTGTATTTGAAAATTTTGGCGTAGGGGGAATAACTACCCTACAAATACTTGGGAATACATTTTTAAGCACATGAAATTATCAGGAAAAACTAAAATTTGATCGGTTTCTAGTATAAGTTGAGCATCCACAGGTTTTTTTTCAATAAGATCAAGGGTAAGAACTCTGTTAACAATAATTGGACATTGTTGAAAACCAAAAATGAACAAATTTTGTGTCAGTGGGATGATAACCACAAGATTTTTCAAAGTCATCAAGAGCCATTCTCTTTAGATTCTATAAATTATCTCAATCTGAAAAAATCGATAGGTTCTTCATCACATGGCCTTTATTAAGTCTACTAAAATCTAAATTTTTTACAGTTAATTATTTTAACAATCACAAAACATTTAAATCTACCGGTACTGAATATCGCCACCAATGGCATCAAGAATATGAAAGTTGATTATGGTCTTCGTAAGTTAATTAATGTCTAATCAATAATTTATATCAAAATTCAGGCCTAAAGAAAGACCTGCAATAGGCAGATCTAGTTCTTGCACAATGGCAATGCACGTTTATAAGGACAGACAGTTATGATCAGAGGTCTATCTTGTTCCGTAAGTGGGGGTTGGATGGCTGAAAGGTTAGTGTGTGCGCGCTGTTTCATTATACCGCCTGCCATTGAGTCAACTGGTGTGGTTTCTAATCCCTGGTTGTATGTGCAACGAGTAGGATCGCCTGTTTAACCTCGTGGGTTTTCTCCAGGTACTCTGGTTTCCTCCCACTTCTAAAGTCTAAAGGCCTCTACCCTACGCGCAAGCGAATAATTGAAATAAAATTACACCATGTTAGTCCGGAAATGACCTAGTTTTTGTCGAGTGGATGTTAAACCCCATATTTCTCTCGCTCTCTTTTAATATTTGTTCCGAAAGCAACTAAGGGTACCAGCAGGATAGGGAAAGAAATAGGTGGTCTGCCCCCAAATAGTAGCCTTACTCCCGATGTTATCTCCCTTAGTATAGTAGTGTCAAAACTGTCATTACTGTCAATGGCGACACCGATCGGACTTTTCAATTAGTTAAAAAGAAACTTCTTAATGCTATACGAATGCAAAGCGTTTCTTATTATACCTCATCTTGTTAGGTATTGGAACAGCTATGTCATATCCATTGACATACTGCAAATATCAAGCGAAATATCGTGTTTCAGAAACATCGAGGTGTTCTTTTTGCATTTTTGCCACCTATCGGTGACACCATTTTGAGTCTCGATCACACCAGCCTTACAGAAAACGCTCGTTTTGCAATGACTTTGACTGGTCTAATTCATAAGGCCAACTTCAAGTTTGATCCAAGGTCACGAGATGTAAACAAAAATAGCGCTAAGCACAACCCTAACCCTGGACCTAGCCCTATTGCCCACGCTACAATCTCGCCAACAATAACGTGTCCTAAACTTATTTACATCTTGAGCAGCGACCAAGATGAAAATTGAATTGGCCTTAACAAATAGATCTGACTCACCGGATACCTGACCATGACCTTCAGACATAAATCAGTCAGCAACAAAATAACATAAATACATAAAAAAGAATAATAAATTTTCATTTTTGTAAATAAAAACCCTTAAAATTAATACAGAAAATAATAATAGGGTTGAATTTGATATTGATTATCTAATTCTCTAATTATTTATCAATGCATAAACAATTAAAGCTCCGCAGCCATGTCAATTTCTCCCGCCATGCTTGTTTAGTGTGCAAGTATGAGACTCACTGACAATGTTGTGCGAAATCTTCGCGTTGCAAAGATATTTCGAGAAAATACAGATCGTGTCAATAGCATTGACTTCTCTGCGAACGGCGAAACACTAATTTCTAGCAGTGATGACGATTCTATCGTAATTTATGACTGTTTGAATGGAACGTAAGTGAGACGAAGACAAAAATATGTCGATTTGGAAATTGATATTTTACACCGTGCCGACAAGCCATTATTATTATAGACCAGTTTATTAAAAAAAATACATTTTCAGGTTCCTCAATTGAATACATCTTAAACATGTAAAGGCCCTTTTCTTTATCAGATTGGTATTCAAATTAATAAGGTTCCGTGAATAAGACAGCCACATCCCTTTATCAATTCTAATTTCTATATCACCATAATTAAAAGGAGCGTGGTACCGAAATCCTGTACCACGTTACATTTGTATAGAAGCAATAGGGACAAGCGTGGTATTTAGCCACTGCCTTAATTAATAATTAGCTCACTTTCACTAGGGGGTTCAGGTCAAAGTTTCAAATGACAGAAAAAAATTTTTTAAAAATATTTTGTGAAAATATACATAAAATGCTACCCGAATTTTTTTATTTCATCAAAATATTCCAATTAGATCCGAAGTTATGCAATTTTAAAATCCGAGATCGACGTCAAAAATGTAATCAAAACGCTCTATACCAGTCAATGCGTGGAATGGACCTAAACAAGTGATTTTCAGTCATATCTGGGTGACGTCATAATGGGAATTTTCCCTTCAGAATCGCTAGTACCAATTTTAAAACTGAAAGCCAAACGTTATTGTCAGCTAAGATTTATTAAAATCGTAATAATTTTAATGATAATATGTCAACTATTTATAATCTGGATGATACCACAAAAAAATTAGGCTATATTTAGTCGAAATTTAGCAAATTTCAGTCATCAAAACAGATAAATCTTGTTTTCTCCGTTGCTTATTTTCAGATCACGTGGTATCAGATATCGGTATAATCCCTAAAATGTTATCTATCGTTTGATTGGTTCTATATGAAAATCGGTCGGAAACTAACGGTCGGCAATCCAATAAAGTGGGTCGTAGCAATGGAAAATTCTAGGTCGCGTGACGTCAGAGCGGGATTTTCCCGCTGGCGCCTCATGTCAACAAACGGTAATTTCGCTTACATTTCGATAATTTTTTAGCCTAAATCTTTGCAGATATCGAGATTAACATTAAACTATTACAATACAATTGCTAGTAATACGTTTACATAAAATAGTAATTCAGAATCGTAGATTGAACTTGGCTATATTTCAGCCATTTGCTGTTCGATTTCACACTCAAGACACGTGACCTGAAACCCCTACTTTCACTTTCAGTAATGAAACGTCAGTAATGACACTAACCTGTAGGTGCTAATAGTAAGTGCAGGAGGACCGCACTACATGCAAAACAAAAATCTACACGATAAACCTGCATACAAGACAGAAAAAAAACATTGCAAAGAATGTCCCCTTGCTTTCAGACTCAGCTAAAAAAAAGCTTGGCAGAAACCCTAGAAATATATATATAGCCTTATTTCCAAAAGGTTGTATGTTATTGTTTTGATACTTTTTGTTAATTTTTTTATGAATATGATGCAGATCACAATTTGAAAGGAATAAAAAAAATATAACAATGCTAATGTTGCACTATAAATGTACCGTAATGCACAAAGTTACGTAACTCAACCATGCTTAATATATATATGACGAAATCAATTTTAGGTAAGCACTGGGGGATAATTGGAATTTTGGAAAAAAATTGATTGCAATTAGTTTAGGCAAATCAATAAATGACTGAAGATTCTAAACTTTTCAAAGATTCCAGTCTCCCCCCTCATGGTCGATGTACATGAATTTGCACATTATATCGTATTGTCAGATATGGCTGAGTTACGTAAATTTGTGCATTACCTTATATTTAGATTTCAATCGCTTCTGCCTACATGTAGGTGTTTATCAGAAGGCGACATAATTTTAACAGCATGCTGTTTTTGTGTCGGACATAATGACTCCAGCGTGGTGGTAAGCAAGGTCTTTTTTGCTCAAGTAAATGTGCCTTTACATTGTTCAAGCCTTCACCTTGTTCAAGCCTTCACCAAGAAAGACACACGACCATTCTGCAGTAAAAAGTTGCCCAGTAAAATTGACTTAGGAGGGCAATACTGCCTGAACCTACGGGGCAAGTGTAATGTGACCTACATTATGTTCAAAGTTGAACTATTGTACCTGTAACCTACGGAATTGCATGCTCGTAAAAGAATCTATGACGGGTTTAATTCAATATAAAAATAGTTTGCAGATCTGTTGTCTGGACCAAATTCCCCTAAGGACATAGTGTATTACCTCAGTTTGAGCAGACAAGTATGTTAAACCCCATTTCATTGACTGATAATAATAATAGCCTTCATTGGATAGGTTGAATGATTTACCCAGTATACTAAGGTCTAACTGAATAGTAATTCTAGATACCTAATTACTAGATCTACCTTATTGTAAAAAATCAACAGAATACTTTGATTTTATATCAATAAAAATGAGTTAATTTGTGGAAATCTTGAAAAAAATGTTATGGTTAAAACCTTCCCATTCTAGTTGTCTCCCTTGACTACACAATCAAAATGAAATATGATTAACATCATACTGTTCTTCACTGACCGATCTAAAAAAGACAGTAATATATTATGCAGTGTTTCATAACTGAGGGAAATTTCAAACAAGACAAATCCATGTCTGTAAAATAATGAGGCAATGCTAACAAAAAATGTTAACAGTACCGTACTATTAGTAGGTGACCCACCATAAATCAATATTTCGACAATTACGCCACAGTATTTATATATATACCAAGCCTTAAATAAGTTTCACACATTTATAGTCACTAAATAAACGATCATGTTGTACTTAATAAGGTATGACTATGACCATTTAATAATCTTTAAATAATAGACTGAAAACTTGTCGTCCATAACATCCAGACACTTTTGAGTAAAAAATAGGTTAAGTGCCCTTGTTTTGAAATTACTCTCGCTTAATCAGTCTACCGACCATTCTACGACTAAGTGACATGTCAGGATAATCAAGAATTTTTTTTACAAAACATAACAGAAATTGAATTTAGAAATATGCACGTTAGCCAACTCAACAATTGTTTTAAGAACCTTGTAAAGGTAAATGAAACTACTGCTAGTATCATGTTCTTGCTAATGAAAGTGTGATTTAGAGATATTACTTGTACTAAACCAAAAGATGCCGCTCTCTAACGGTACAGTTAATGATAAAGAATTTAAAAAATAAAACGAACATAATTTCTAAAGCTGATGTAATAACCAAGAAGTTAAATTTTACTGCTATTCAAAATCGTCAACAATAAATTTAAAGGGCTGTAATTGATAGATTTGTAGAGAATTGCACGTGCCATGGGTATTTATAGTCTCATAGACTTAACCGCTGACTATTATCATAGTTTGTGACACAACCACTGAAGCATGCACATTACCTGTGCAGAGTGCACGGGTTACCCTATTGTTATTTTTTAGAAAATAAATTATTTAGTGCAATGTTTTGCTCTTCAATAAACACAATTGATGATTTGCAGAGATAAAGAAATATTTGAAGAATATTGTTATTTTTGGATAATAATGTATTTCTTTATATTTTGTAGTACTTATTGGGTAAGAATTGGGAAGTATTTGGTATAATTGGGTTAGTATTTCAAATGTTTGATCTACTGATTCTATAAGTAGACATTCCAGTTTACCTAAAATATTTGCCAATTCTGGGACGTAACTCATTAATATTGCAATCATTTATTTATGTTGTCTTTTGATAATTAACATACACATGAATGGAGTTGTATTTGTTATCATCGTCCTACTTATAAGTCAAATATCGTCTCTAGGACAGACAATATTAGCATAATTCATATAGCATGGTGGTTGAAATAGATCATTAGCTTACCGTTTGCCATAAACTTGATCATCTGGAAGTAGAGTTGTGTGCACTTGTAGATATTATCTCAAATTATTGTCCATATTTTAAGTCTGTAACTTTTTACTGGCTCTATATTTGATGTTTTGGTATAGGAAATTTTCATCAGGATATGGAATTATGGAATATAAGTATGGGTGCCATTTAAGATCAATTATCTATCTGGCCAACTCTTTATATAGCCATATTGGCTGTATATTCAGTTTATGCAGGAAAATAGAAGTTACCAACGAAAAGATTTCCAAAGAAATATATTTTTATTGATGATAAATTTTCTTTTTAGACCAAAGAGAACACTGAATAGTAAAAAGTATGGAGTTGATTTGATTCGTTATACTCATGCAGTAAATGCAGCGTTACATTCATCTACCAAAGTAGATGGTGAGTTCACATTTTTGTCATGAAATTTAAAATTTTAAGGAACTTGGAAAAGAAAATATATCATCTTCATTCATTACACAAACATGTACATGTATTTGGCAACCAGGAGTAAGATCCAGCATCTAAGTCTAAGTGCTTGTTAATGTTACTTATTTACTATTGACATTGTGGGTTTTCTCCGGGGCCTCGGGTTTCCCCCCTCTGCTAAAGACCCCTACGCACAAGCGAATTATTGAAATTGAAATGAAATTTAAACCATATGTTAGTCCCAAAATGACCTAGTTTGTGTTGAGTGGTTGTTAAACACCTTTTCTCTCTCTTTATTTACTATTAGTTCTAATAAGAGCTGAATGAAAAGTCTTAGTTTCGGGTACTTAAACTTACTGTTTCTTTATAAGTTTCATTACGAAGTTACTATTGAAGTATGTTTTCTCATCTGAATTTTTATTTCAGATACAATACGATACCTTTCCTTACATGACAATAAATACATCCGATATTTTCCAGGCCATACCAAAAAGTAAGTAAATAATGTAATCACCTAAATTTTTGATAATAAAATAACATAAGATTATGAATAGTAATAGGCGTGAAAATTGCAATGTGAAAACTTCAAAGTGCCATAATGTAACTTGTTGTAAAAGTTAAAGGAATATTCCCAAAAAGGTTCAATACTGTTCAGTATCCCCAAAAAGACAGATAAATTGTATATTTGTCAACGATCTGCATATGAAATGATTGGAATGTGGTCAAAAGTCAGCACCACATATAACTTTCACTACAATATTTTGTTGAGCCTCTTTTTAATCTGATGGTATTCAATCCAAGCCAGGAGATCAACTACTTATATTTTTTTTCTGAATCAAATGTTGAAAGATCAGTTTAGGTGCATATTTGATTAGATTAACGTGGAAAGTTTTTTATTTTCCAAAAAATACAAATGATGCACATAAGACTTTAAATTCTAGGGTTGCTTTTTTATTCAGACTATTTGTTGCTTTAAGATATTTTGTGTTGATATATTTTCATCATCTTGACAGTTTTCTTTCTTGATTTTTTCAGAGTTGTTACATTATGTATGTCTCCCATAGATGACAGTTTTCTGTCTGGTTCCTTAGATAAAACAATCCGATTATGGGATCTTCGATCACAAAACTGTCAGGTAAATATTGCTGAAGTTGAAGTTATTTCCTCTATAGGGCATTGCATTTCCTATTAGGCTATAAACCTTATTTCACGTCAGAGAAGAAATATATTGGATGCATATTTTATTGTCCCCCGCCCTTTCGAAGAAAGTTGGGGGACTATTAAAATGGGTTCGTCCGTCTGTCTGTCTGTCCGTCTGTCCGTCCGTCTGTCCGTCCGTCTGTCTGTCCGTCACACTTTTTGGGACACAATAAATCTCTTCCTAATTGAGCTAGAATGTTCAAACTTGGTGTATGTGTTTATTAGGTCAATGCCTTGATGGAGTTCGAAGATGAGCATTTTCCGCTTAGGGTAAGCAGAGATAAGCAATTTGATTGGTTGATGCTTTGGGACACGATAACTTTAGTTCTAATTAAGTGAGATTAATGAAACTTGGTGTATAGTTTCATTATAGTGATACCTTGACTAAGTTCGATAATGAGCATTTTCTGCTCAGGGAAAGCAGAGCGATACGCAATTTGATTGGTCGAGACTTTGGAACACAATAACTCTCCTTCTAATTTAGTTAAAATGTTCAAACTTGGTGTATATGCTTATTAGGTCAATGCCTTGATGGAGTTCGAAGATGAGCATTTTCCGCTTAGGGTAAGCAGAGATAAGCAATTTGATTGGTTGATGCTTTGGGACACGATAACTTTAGTTCTAATTAAGTGAGAGTGATGAAACTTGGTGTATAGTTTCATTACAGTAATACCTTGACTAAGTTCGATAATGAGCATTTTCTGCTCAGGGTAAGCAGAGCCATATGCAATTTGATTGGTCGAGACTTTGGAACACAATAACTCTCCTTCTAATTTAGTTAAAATGTTCAAACTTGGTGTATATGCTTATTAGGTCAATGCCTTGATGGAGTTCGAAGATGAGCATTTTCTGCTTAGGGTAGGCAGAGATAAGCAATTTGATTGGTTGATGCTTTGAGATACGATAACTTTAGTTCTAATTAAGTGAGAGTGATGAAACTTGGTGTATAGTTTCATTACAGTAATACCTTGACTATGGTCGATAATGAGCATTTTCTGCTCAGGGTAAGCAGAGCGATAAGCAATTTGATTTGCCGAGACTTTGGAACACAATTACTCTCCTTCGAATTGAGTTAAAATGTTCAAAATTGGTGTGTATGCTTCTTAGGTCAATGCCTTGATGGAGTTCGAAGATGAGCATTTTCTTCTTACGGTAGGCAGAGATAAGCAATTTTTGGATGACACTTCGTGTTCAGTTTGATTGGTCGATGCGTTTGAAAAAAATAAATGTGCGATTTATTAATATGTGTCATCTATTTATTTTGTGATTTCGGCGGGGGACATCAGCCTCACTGTTGGCTTGTTGTAAGATATATTTAGTAAATCAGGACTTATTAAATTTTTCAGGGTTTAATGCATTTGTCAGGTCGACCTGTGGCATCGTTTGATCCTGAAGGATTAATTTTTGCAGCTGGAATTAACTCTGAAACAGTAAAGCTTTATGATTTACGGTCTTTTGATAGAGTAAGTACATGTAACTTTAATTTTTGACGTTTTTATCAGGTTGCCTTTTTTTCCACAAATGTTTTGAGATACATTTATAGGATTCTGTTTTTTTTTTTTTTTGTTTTTTTTTTTTTGACAGCAACATTTATTTCCTTCCGTTTTAATCACAGAAGATGTGTTACTTTCACACTGTACTGTAGTTATGATGAGTTGCTATAGATAAATGCTTTGAATAGGTGTAAATTGTATTTCAGGGGCCATTTGCAGCATTTAAATTACCTCAGGATAAAGAATGTGATTGGACAGGTATTAAGTTTAGCCCAGATGGTAAACTTATTTTGATATCAACTAATGGACCTGTTCTTAGACTTATTGATGCATTTCAGGGAACACCTTTGCAGAATTTCACTGTAAGTCTGTTGTTGTATGAATGAAATTATCTTATTAATGACTTCCTCCAATGGCATATTAGATAAAGTTTTCTCCATTAACAATAACAATTCCTGACATACATAATTACCCTAAAAATATTTGGGGCACAGAATCCACATTTATGCAATGTAATCTTATTACTTATTGAACATTAGCTACAGTGGAGTTGGTAAAATATCAGTGATGTCTTGCTCCTAAGCAACTTTTTATTATTTTAAAACTAGATTTAAAACTTTTTTTTTATTATTAAATTGTTTACAAGTAAATGATATTGATATTAATTCTAGGGTTTCGCAAATAATCGAGGACTACCCTTAGAAGCATCCTTCAGTCCGGATTCACAGTTTGTGTTTTGTGGTAAGTAAATATTATTATTATGGTAGTATCATTTATTGCTTGATTCTGAGTGAAGTTATGAATCTTTGAAGTTTTGACAAGAAATAACCTAAATAGTCTTGATTGTCAAGTACCATTATGATGATAGACGAAGACTTAAATTTCAGTCCTTGAAACAACTGTCTGCATAAGTGGCTCAATATCTTAGTTATATGTTGATCTGTAAATTTAATTATGAGCTTTTTATGTGAATGAATGTCTGAATAATTTATATTACATTTGAAGCCAGAAAAAAGATCAACAATAGGTAGATTTTGCTCTTAAATAAAAGATGATGATAGGACCATCTGTTGCATTGAGGCTTTTAGATATCTATTTTTTGGTATGCACTTTATATTTCAAGTCAGGTTTTTGTGAATATTAATCTTTTTCTCTCCCAAATTAGGTTCTACAGATGGTAAAGTTCACAGTTGGAGTACTGAAACTGGTACCAAACTAGCTATACTACAAGCTGATCATCCTGGTCCTATACAAAATCTTCTCTTTAATCCTAAATACATGATGATGGCATCAGCTTGTACAAACATGGTGAGTGTCCAAACAGTCTGTTGATTTCACATTTACAGTTCAGCTGATCTTTCGTAAATAAAACTTGTTACATAGATTATGTAGAAGCTATTGTCTGCCAATTAACTACAGTTACCCCTGGAATTGAAGAAATCACAACATTAGGACATTTTTACAGCCACATTCATGCTTACCATGCTGATTATTTTTTATACGCCCATATTTTCATGTAGACATATGATTAAGTGGCCCCTGTCCATTTGTGTGTCTGTTCAGTTTGTTTGTGGACACAATTTTTATCCGATTTTGATGTAACTCGAAATAGAGGTTTATCCAAAATTTTTTGGTTCCTTTCGATATTGGCATGTATCAGACTGTAACTTATTGGTTTATTGCCCCCGATTGTACGGATAATCACATATTTAGGTTGTGAAAACTCTGAGGGTTGGCAATTTCGATTTGATTTTAAATACTGTCAAATACATCACCATTACATTAATTACAGTTGAGTTCAAATTTCGTGAAAATCTGACCAAGCATAGAATACCAAGGTTGCGGACTTGCAAGAGTTCACAATTTTGATTAAACTTAAAATATATATTTACATCCCAAATTGATTAAACATGATGTGATTTAAGTTTTATTTGGAAAGCTTAGGTGGAAGTTGCTGTGTTGGCAATGGAACATAAAGTTGATACATCTCATTATTGGAAGAGATTATCAACTCACAAAACAAATTAACACTTGGTTAAAACCCATGCAATAGACAATCAGATTTTTGACCAAAAATAAATCAGAGATTGTGATATTTTAACAAAACTGCAGAATCTCTTTATGATTTTAAGAAATAATTAGAAAAAGATGGATGTGAGAAACGTTTATTCATCAGAAATTTGGTTAGGTTTTAAGATCTTAAAAATATTATTTATGTTTCAGGCATTTTGGTTACCATTAGTGGATGAATGAAGATATGTTGAAATATGTATGAAATATAGAGATGCAAAAGAATGTATGCAAAAATGAGTTGTCCACACAAAACGAGAGTTAATCCATTCATAACAGAGGCAGCAATACATTCAATTGTACAGTCCTTCACATTTATAAAATTGTGCGGGAGCCATAAAAATCTCCTGATACCTTGAATGTATGCAGTTTAAAAGTAAACAAAAACTGAAAGTAGTTTATTAATCTCAATATTTAGGAGAGCTAATTTGCAGGAGTCTATAATGACTCCTGTGAAGGAAAGCCGATTTGCATTGAGGGGAGCAGGAGCAAAAGCTTCCCTTAAACGTGAAGGACTGATTGTATATATTATACAAAACAACTATGCTGTCTATTAAAGACTTTCTAGTTCTAAAGAGTGTCCTCAGATGTAAGCTGATTGTAAGATATAATTTTATGGAAGATATGTGAAATATACATCAAGTGACAAGAGATGCATGTTGAAAACTGTGTAAATAATGATACAAAGTTGAATGATAGACTATTTGTGTGTAGTGTGTACAAAACAGTTGTAACCTTGGATATTATTATCAGAGGAGATACTTGTGTTAGAAGTCTGAAAAAATAGAACTTCATCTTTTGTTTTGCAATTATTTCTATGAAAAGTAGCAGATTTGAAAGAATGTGAAATTTTAGTTTGAGAAATGATGTTTTGTGTTTGAAATAAGAACTGTTAAGAAAATAATATTGTTTTTAATTGTTTTCTGGTGCCGTTCTACTACTCAATTGAAATTGTTCATAATTTTTTCAGGAATTTTTATCTTTGTTACTAGGGTACTGCCATTTGCTAATTTTTATATTGTTTTTGTATTGAACTAAGGTTTCCAATTGTATCATCTGTAAATTACCATTATTCATTCAAAGCCAATATAGCAGCCCGCTTCATACCATTGCTTATTAGTTTAAACAATATTTCATTCAATAAACTTACTTGCATTGAACAATGGACAAAGTCCTATATTAGTTCTCTCCAAACATATAAAATACTTAATCTTATGTTGACAATACAAGGGTGGACATATGTACAGGCAGTGAGTTACAAACATATATACATTTCTTGGAGTGTACTTTTAAGTTTTAAATGTTAAAGTGTTAAAATCTCTTGCTGGCTTTCTAATGTATTTTTGCACTAATTCAAAATGTTAGAATTGATATCATCTGAGTGGGGTTGCCATATAATTGCTGCAATGAAAGATTATGCAACAAGTCTGTTCAAACCACACCCGTTTTCAAGACTGGAAGAACTCACTTCTGTGGTTTAATATCATTTTGAAACATTCCAGATTGAAGATGATCAAATACCCCTCTTAGATATTCTGTGTTTATGATTTATTCATCAAGGTTTCTAGTGTTACACTAGTGCATTATTAGTTGTTTTGTCATTCTTACCATTTAATGCAATGCAAAATGTTATTCTGTTAAAGTATTTGATTGATTCTTTTGTCACCTCTCTCATTTAACTAGTAAATTTGTCAAATCATTCATTCCTCTATCATCTTTCATCTTATCTATTATTATTTCATCAACTACATATTATTCATTGTATTTTCATTGATCTTCATTTGTTTTTGTACAAAGTGTACATATAAAATATACATATGTATATAGATCAATAAAACAATTGTAAACTAATGTTTTGTTTGTTTTATAAGGACTGCTTTTTCTTAGAATGGTAATTTGGGCTGGTTATGGAGAAAGAAATGTAATGTCTCAAATTTCAGAGCAGTAAAAGCATATAAAAAAAATTACATGACATTGGAAAGTGTTTAAATCATGAAATTTTGCTATTTCTTGTCTACTTCATAGACTGCTGATAATTCAATGAGCTCAAGGAAGGTTTGTATTGAATTTAATTTATAGATACATTATTCGAAAGTCACTTTATTTAGTTATTTGTGGAGTTCATCTCCAATTCGTCGCCCCTATTTGAAAATATGACATACAAAACCTGTTCACCAAGGTGAACCTTTGTTATTTTACAAACACCATTCCAGCTTATTAATTACGAGGGCATTGATCAGGCGTGGATCCAGAGGGGGGGTCCATGGGGTCCGGACCCCCCCTGCTCAGACTTTAAAATTTATAGATACATTATTCGAAAGTCACTTTATTTAGTTATTTGTGGAGTTCATCTCCAATTCGTCACCCCTATTTGAAAATATGACATACAAAACCTGTTCACCAAGGTGAACCTTTGTTATTTTACAAACACCATTCCAGCTTATTAATTACGAGGGCATTGATCAGGCGCGGATCCAGAGGGGGGGGTCCAGGGGGTCCGGACCCCCCCTGCTCAGACTTGAAAATTTTTTATGCGATTTTATTGGCAACTTTTACACCTGTAATTTTGGAATTTACCTTCCGGAAATACGCCAGAATGCACCAAATTGAATCTAATTTACCAAATTTTCCGTTAATTGGTTGACTGCCTTTAATCAAACCTAGACCCCCCCCTGCAAAAAATCCTGATCCGCGCCTGTTGATGTATACAAAGTGGTGCAAGAGAAAAGATCCTCATGATCAGCATTGGAAATTCAGGGATAAGTGACTCAGTCCTTATTCCTGAACGGTGGACCTAGTACTCATGTTGTGGTCTAGTGTGTGGGGGGGTCATCCTTGACTGAAAATGGTCAAATGTTAGCCCAGCTCTATAGACATAATAATTTATGGTTGATATTCTTTATGAAATGGGCATTATTAAATAGATAAGTCTAGTGCAAGTCTTTCTATCAGGCTGAAATGTTATAAGATTTATGAATTAGACATTAACTAACCAATTGATGCTATCGGATGGCTGCAATATAAGTAGATTTAATTGTTTTGTGGTTGACTGTTTTGGTTTTTTTTAGCATAACAAAGGCTGTAATGACAATTGAGGCTAAACTATAATTTTAACACCAATATCAAGGCACAGATTTAGATTTTCAGCATATTCTTGGTTCATTATCTATTTTTTTAACTATTATAGCGAGAACTGTCAGCTCTTTATTAAATCTTACACAATGCCACTTTAATTTTGTCTACATTTTACATATTAATTAAATATTGAGATGCACTATTATACATCTCATCAATTATTTATTCAGTTCACGTCAATATATTTTAGGTCTGTTCTGTTAGTGCTATTTATTACATTACTGCATTTTATAACTAAATCTAAATACTGTAGCCCACTTGGTGGACCTTTATTATTAAGGCATACCAACCGAGGCTACACTTGTCTACTTTTGCTTTGCTTGGAGCTTCCGGTTTGATTTGACAGTACAAGAAGAATGTGGTGTGTATGTGGAGTTCGTCTAATGCAGAATGATATAATGTTATTTTTAATTAGTCATAATCATCAGTTAAAATGTCAGCAATGAAAGTTTGAATTTTGAATTAATTGCAATTTACCGCTAGACTGCAGTGTGGCTAGACTTGATTTACTTATTACTCATTTACTGAGACAGAGTCGGAATACGCTCAAACCCACCGTTGTTCTGTGTTAAAGGAATTATCCTAACCGCGTGTCTTATCCCTAGCCAAAATTTGAAAAATGATGAAATATTTTTCTTTATTACCTCAAATACCAAAAAGACGGTAATGTTGCTGATATTTTGATTAGATGAGATACACCGAGCTTTTCTGGATACCGTACTGATACTTCAATTTTATGTAGTTATACAGTATATCTATCTATAGCCTACTATATGTATGATATAATATAATAATAGTTATATTGCTAAAGATTAATTAAATACAGTCCATGCTCACATGTTGGACAAATAGTTGTTGGAGTCAAATATATTCAGTGTGGACTGGAAGATATTTTTACTGGGGAAAAAAATAACCTCTCGACAAGGGATGCAACGATTCGTCAATGAATCGCGATGTTTTAAAAAACCACAATGCACGATACAATCAATGTCCGTATTGGAATTTGTTATCCAAATAAAAATTGGGATTCGTTATCCAAATAAAAATTTCACAAAAATAGATTAATATTCCTTTAAATGCGTAAATAAGTCCATGAGCAAAATAACTTTTTCTACTTTAAGCGAGTGTAAATAAATCCATGAGCAAAATAACTTTTTCTACACTTGAAGTGGCTTATAAGTTGATTGAGAAAAAGTAAATCGTAAAAGTAGGCTTAATTTTTAGATTTATTTCCTATCACCATATTAATCGTATAGTAGACTATGAATCGTGATACGCATCAAATCATGGCCTGGCGTATCGTTGCAGCCCTAGGCATGACCATATCATATAGATGAAGAATGGCTAAATCTTTTGGTCTATCTGATGTGTTTCCTTTAAATAGCTGATTTTGGAGTTCTTGGAAATGTGTTTTACAATATAATGACTCGATTAAAGGGGTCCAAATTTAAATTAATTGTTCTGTGTTCCTGTCTTCAGCTATTGTGATCCCCCCCTCCATTTATGTGTAATTTTCGCATTCAGCACTCTCTAACATGAAGATCTGAAAAAAATATTTGGATGCCCTTCTGCTGAGACTCTGAATCTGCCTCTGAAAATATTGTCAGAGTGATAATTAATGTTACTGTCTATGCATATAATAAGACCAAGGACAAATGGAATTTAGTGAAAAATAAGAACGTTGACTTGTCAGAAGTCTCAAATCATGTTGGTGAGACATAGGTGCCTTTCTTGTCTTTTCCTTCTTTGAACCCTATACAATAATATTAGAATAATCCCCTTTTTTTTTCTAGTTTGAGAACATATTACTATGAGGACAGTTTGTTGTTGCTGAACTGAGGAAGAGAACAAAAGTAGTTATTCTCCAATAATGGCTGCTGAAAGACAGATATTTACAGACAGTCATGCCAAATCTATTCTTACTACTATGAACAGTTTAAGAAAAATAAATACTTTGTGTGATGTGACTCTTAAAGTAGAAGGTCACAGTTTTCCAGCACATAGAATAGTTTTAGCAGCTTGTAGTGATTATTTTTGTGCAATGTTTACTAATGAGGTAATATATGAAAGAGCATCTGTTCCAGTTTAGCCCACTCGCTAATATACCATTATGTGATTCAACCAACATCTGATTCACAGAGTGGTATAGTTAAAGATGTTGCCCTTATATTTCATCAGGAATTTTATTTGTGAGGAGGAACTTGAAACTTGTAAAGTATATAGTGGTGGGAAAGAATATCAAATGAATTTTGACAAAGGTGTTTTATAGCTGAGGCCTCTCCTCGAAAAAAAAAAATCAAAGAAATTGGGAAAAAAATGAGAGAAATGCTAAAACCGACGAGAAAAATGAAAATGTACCTCACTTCTGACAAAAGGGCCCCTCTGGCCAAAGGAAAGGGCTCCAAGTCCGAGTCAATCATTTTCTATACACTGTTACTGTCGAATCCATTACTTAATGAGAATGCAGTCATTGCATTGCATAAAAATCATCAATTAAGATCCCTCAAAATTGTATAGATTCTGCCATGATAAACCTTAAAACGCCCCTGAATTTTGATCTACCCACTTATAGGGGCGATCATGAATTAACAGTTCATAAAAACATGCTGCTTCACACTTAATCTTGCTTGGGACTATTCAATGATCAAGGTCTGAAAAGCTTGCTCATGTTAATTTAATGACACCTGTGAAAGTGATCGCATTTCTTCATGGAATATGTCATTTTATAGCTTTGATTTGCCCCAAAATATAAAAGGCGATTGTTAAAAAGTAGAGACAATCAGACTTTTTCACAAAATTGCAGAATGAATTTAGGAAATCTTGGATCATATGGTGATGAATTTCACCTGGTTTTATGGAAATCCCTGATTGTCAGTATATAAATACACTATTTCATATTGACAGCCTACACATTGGTCTTTTTGCCCAAAATGATTATAGATGAAATCTGTACTGACAGGTTTGGTTATCCCTTAATTGTATACCCCTAAGACTCAAGTATAGGTCCTAGTACTCAGAAATATGAGAAAGGAAGACATCTTGAACAAATGCCTAAACAGATAGAATAAATAAATTAAGAAAGACAGTTTAAATTATACAACTCAGTTAACGGCAATGTCTGCCTCCTCTCTGCATGCCACTGTCACAGGATGTAATATTCAATGACAGCATCAGTTTAGACCAGTAGTTCTGGTAGCTCCCCAGGCCAGTGCATCCCCTCTATCAATGGTCTCTGGATCGGATCTGCCCTTAATTATTATACATGTAGTTGTTGTGAAAAGCTCTTCAAAATTCCTTGAATTTGTGACTTGACTAAATTGTAGTACAAACTCTGTTTTACAGATGTCAGAAAAGGATAAATTTATGATTGAATTACATGAGATATCAGCATCAGTCATGGAAGTATTGTTAGATTTTGTTTACACAGAGACTGTTGATGTTAGTGTTGAAAATGTACAAGAACTTTTACCAGCAGCTTGTTTATTACAGCTAACAGGTACCAGTTTAATGTATCAATAAGATATTTGACTTGGTTATTGATACCTCATAAATTATTAATTTATGTGATGTAAGGGTACTCGAAAATGATAGAAATTGTTTGCAGAGTACTGTATATATATCAGCTTTGATCAATTCTCTTCCCTATTGTCTTGGACTGAAATAATTATTATGATTTGTACTAAAGTGTGTGGGGGTTGGGTGGCTGAATGGTAATGAGTGTGCTTTAGACCATAAAGTCTTTCATTAGTTAAATGGCGTGGTTTACAGCCCACATTTGTACACAACAAGTGTAGTTGTCTGTCCAATCAGGTGGGAATTCTCTTGATCCTCTGGTTTCTATCACCTACGGTTTCACCTTGGTTTGAATATGCACCCAGGTGATACATATGTAATATTTCATACATATGGACGTGCTAGGATTGGGGGTGTGGCATTGCTCATTCGTGGAGAAATGTTCTAGTGAACGAGGCCACTATACACTCTGTTTCAATATTACTTTATGGACTTTAAATCAAAATATTAGCATTAAAAACTAAAGACAGACAGACTGTTAGCTATATTGTCTATGTGAATAAAGAGTAAAAACATAAATTATGTATATTCTTAAAATAAAATTTGAGAAAGACTAAAAATTAGTATCACTATTCGGGAGTATTTCCCCACAGCTAATTAAAGACCCTTATTGAAATGAAATTGAGCCATATGTTAGTCCCTAAAAGACCTAGTTTGTGCCAAGAAGATGTTTAACCCCATTTCCCTTTGTCTGTCTTGAGGCCACATGTTCGCATTTAAGTTCACATAAAAGAATTGCTGTTGACTAGAATTTTATAGTGTCTCTCCAGGCTGGAAAAATTTCTGTCATGGCACACCCCTTACCAGTCTTCATCAGCCAAGTTAGTACAGAAAAGCAGGAATTCCCCCCCCCCCCGCCTTTAATTCATTTATTACCTCCTTTCATTCATTCATTACCATTTGAATTAAATCTAGTCGTTTTTGTTTGTTCATTTGACAAATGATATTGTTTAATTAAATATAATAATTTTATTCTTCAGGTGTTAAACAAGCATGTTGTTCATTTTTAGAAAAACAATTAGATTCCAGTAACTGTTTAGGTATTAAAATATTCTCAGAAAGTCATTCCTGTAATTCTCTGTGGCAGGCAGCAGAGTATTACAGTTTACGCCACTTTCAAGAGGTGATATCACAAGATGAGTTTAAAACACTACCGTTGGAAGAATTGGAACGACTTATTAGCAGTGATGAATTACAGGTTAGTTTCTTTTTAGTTTACAATGGTGCAGTCACCACTGTCAATTCATCATTTGATCATCCACACTTACCTTGATTATCCGAAATTTATCTTGTTGACTTGATATTTTTGGAAAATGATCATCACGTCATAAGTTATGATTCAATATTTAAACATAATGATGATCAAGAAACAAAGATCTCTTCGATTTCACTTTGATTGACAAATCCTGCTGAGTGATACACTAGAGGTTAAAGTTATCATCTGCATGACATTGTTAGCAACAAAAAGCATCCTATGGATGTCCAGAAATTGGGAGTTATTGCCCTTTGTCAATTTGAAATATCTTGTAGAAAACCCTGGAAATAAGGCACATGTCCCAGACAGTGTCAGGCACAGATTCAGGCTCTGTCAGGCACAAAACCTCTGGTGTCTGTCATTTTGTCCAGCACCGATTTGTCTTTTTTATTGATAATATAAATACATGTCCAGCACTAAGTTGAAAATGTCAGGTACTATTTTGTCAGGTTCATGTAAAACCGTTATTTCCAGGCCTTCTTGTAGATGTGCTAAAGACATAAGTTATCATCTGATTTGTTCCAATTTATATCCATGTGTTGTTGTTGAAGTGTGTCGAAGAAGCCTTTCGAATTATAGTGATGTTGACAACTACTTACTTTCAGAGTGTTAATTTTGTTCAACGGGTATTCTCATAGTTTGGAATTTACTTTGTTAACATTTACAATATTTAGTGTACTTTATTACTTGATAGACCTAACTTGTACTAGTAGTTCAATAAAATTTAAATGTCCTATATTGTTTCACTGATTTAAGTGATTGTTACGAGTAGTTTAATGGTCGAGTGCGAGACATTAAGTAATATTTTAATATTGTAAGAGTGCGATAGAATTTAAAATACAGACACTATCCAGCAGGTGCATTTCAATGAAATACGTTGCACACGTCCAATATTGCAGCTTCGCACATTGCCCATATCATTGTTTAAAATAATGGTACACCAACATCAAAGTATTGTGTCACATCTGTATTTTAGATCCTATTAAATTAGTTATAACAATTAATGAACCAATAAGTGGATTTTGTTGTGTTCCATTAATGGTAACAAATAATTAAACCATGAATGCCTTTTGTTTCTCATGAGTACATTTGTTTTATGCAACATGATTTTAATTACGGTAGTTAAATTTAAAATTACATTCAAGATGTCTGTCTTGTTCTGTTTTAGGTAAATAGTGAAGAACCTGTATTTGAAGCTGTTTTAAATTGGGTTAAATATGAAATGGTGGAACGTCAACAATATCTTGCTCAATTATTACAATATGTTCGTCTTCCATTGTTATCAGCTCGTTATATCACAGATGTTATAGATTATGAGGTAAGTTTTTGTCATCCTAAAAGGTTTTTTAGATGCCCAGATTGAATCACAAGAGATTGTGAGCATGGATGGATTTCATAAGACTGCATTCATCATCTGAGTTTTTTCAAATTTATAATCTTGTATAAAGCTATCAACTGATCTGTATTTATATGCCTTATGGGTCATTCCAGGTCAGATCAACACAGAAATCTGAAATTTTTAACCCGACCCCCTTCGATTTTGATGAAATTTTGTACACATGATGTCTATGACGAGAAAAGCCCAAATCTGAAATTTTAGCCAAATCGACCCACTGGAGGCTGAGATATGACCTTTTGAACTTTTGACCATTTTGACATTTTTCGCATTCCCCTGAAATTTCAAATCCTCATATCTCAGCAACCAGTATGCCTATCAGGGTGTAATTGGTGTCGTTGGAAAGCTAGAAAGACAAGGAATTCATTTCCGGCCTCAGAATCTAACTTGAAGCAAGTTAAGTGGTTTTGATTTTTTCACCCAAGTTTTGACCTTGACCTTGACCCAAAGGCCCTGGTGACCTTGACCTGAACTTTTGTCCCAATGAAAGCTAAGACGGTCTACTATCATATGTTAAAAGATCACAATGGTAAAATTGTTCTTTTCCGAGATACCATGTCATAATTTCACCATGGTTACATCAATAACGCAGTATTTCCCTGTGTGGGAGCTATATCTGGACTATGTGGTACATAAAAAATTCAAAATAAAAAAATCTTCAGTTCAAACTCAATTCAGCTTTATTGACAGCCATTTTCATTTAAAACTGATCATCAGATTTTATCGATTTCATTTATGGTACACAAGCAGCACTATGATTGCAGCATAAGTATTTCAGTCAACATAAACTAAGTAAGATATGAATTTACGTTCATGGTGTGCACAGATTTTAGAGATAGACTCCATGTCCAATTTAGTCCGCAGAGATAATACCTCTCTCTCTTGTCTATCCGTCACCGGTCGTATGGACGGCGTTCGAATGTGGGTAGTCTGATGACACTGATCCAATGAAGAAAAGCTACAATCCCCCAACTCCATGTTTGCATTGAAAAACAATATCCGCAAAATGAAGAAACTAACTATTGATTCAAATGAATATCAAATGAATTTGAAATTGCTACATATTTGTCTATGTACAGAAGACGCTCTAGACACTGACCAACCATTGAAATTGGCTGTGACTTGTGAGGAGTTATCTTGTGAATCTGCTCGATGTTCAAGTTCCTTATCAGAGTAACATAAACAAACGCCAAAATGCAGCTAAATAAATGGGGTTCACAATAATCACTACCAGAGAACTTTACCAAGCTAATTACAGTAATCTGATCTGCTGCCATGCTGAATTTATGGAAGCATGGTACAATTGAATTGATGATATCTTGGGAAAGAACAATTTTACCATCGGGATCTTTTGATATATGAAGGTAGACTGTCTTAGCTTTCATTGGGACAAAAGTTCAGGTCAAGGTCACCAGGGCCTTTGGGTCAAGGTCAAGGTCAAAACGTGGGTAAAAATATCGAAACCCCCAAAAGTGTTCCTGATGAGTTCTGATGCCAGAAATGGATTCCTTGTCTTTCTAGCTTTCCAACGACACCAATTACACCATGATAGGCCTACTGGTTGCTGAGATATGAGGATTTGAAATTTCAGGGTAACGCGAAATATGTGGAAAAGGACAAAAGTTCAAAAGGTGATATCTCAGTAACCAATGGGTCGATTTGGCTAAAATTTCAGATTTAGGCTTTTCTAGTCTTAGACATCACTTATGCAAAATTTCATCAAAATCGGAGGGGGTCGGGTTAACACCGTGTGTTGATCTGAGCTGGAATGACCCTTATTCAGATTAGTTAATTTACAAAAATATCAAAATATTGTATGTTATTTACATCTAAGACAAAATTGGTGTTTTTGCCCTTGTCACATAAACCTTGTTATCACTATCTGGGTAAAAGATTTTGATATTTTTATTGTGAAATGTTTTGGATTAATTGTCTAGTTATAAAGATGAACCCTATTGAAAGTCAGAATTGCTCATCAATTATTATTATATTAGAGTTACTGCCCAAGTCATTTCAGTATATTTTTTAAAAATACGCTGGGTTTCAGGACAACCTACTTAAACAGCTTGAAAGACTTAAGCAGCTGCTTCTGAGTCTTTGTTTTGTTGTGTGGTTACTCGTTTGTAAGTCTTTTGAATGATCTTCCATTTCAGCCTCTAGTTAAAAGTAGTCATAAATGTCGCGATCTTCTGGATGAAGCCAAGAAATTTCACCTTCGACCGGACTTGCGTGGACAGATGAATGGACCAAGAATGAAAACAAGAATAGGTGAGCTTAGTCTTCTCAACATACTTTACTAAACTCTCAATCTGTCCAAACTTTCTGAAATCAGATATGTCATTCATGACCAAGAAAAATAATCAAAACTATTAGTTTTCAGTCCCCCTGTTACGAACCTGGGAAAATGTGAAAGGTACACGAAACCATGTGTGTGTATAACAGTCACAGATCTTCATCGAACGATAATCATATTCGATTAAACTGCCGTACCGGAACTTGTCATGCCCCAATAGTAATTGGGCGTCGTGCCTAATCATTGTTTGAATTGTGCCAGCATAAATTTATTGCATAATCGAGTCCCTATTTCCGAGTTAATGGTTTAGAATTGTGATCGTCAAGGTATTTGCGTGTTTGTTTACATCCGCCATTAAGGTAATCTCGCGCTCATGTTCTAAACGCTGTGATTGGTCAAGATTCACGCGATCAATGTTCCAATCGCTCTGATTGGTTAATATTTTAGATTAGGCCTTGAGCGTGTCTGTTGTTGACACTTCAGTCGCCATAAGTAGAGAGTTTGACATCGCTCTCCTAAACGACATCTCCCCAACAAGGAGAATGGAATCATTTATGTTTAGTTACTAAATACGCATGGGGAAATAATTAGACTCGGTGCTAATTATTCATGGGACTAGGAGTCATGACTCAAGAAAGGAGTAAACTAGCATTTTTGATGTAATTCCATTTCTCCGGGGATTTCTCGTTTAGCCATGTTCATGTTGGGTATTACTTTTAGCCAACTTTGGTCGGGAGGAAATTTTATTTCAGATTTATCATATCAAATTCACAAAGAAGTGAATTGTTTGCTTAGTGAAGGTCGTAGTACTATTGTTTGTTCTTGGGTATATTTTTACCCCTGAGAACCTTACTCAAATAGGCCTGTAGTTGGAGAATCAGAATATTATTAATACTAAATAAAATAAAGTGATGTTCCTGTGCAGGTGAAATAAACCTGAAGTGAATCTGAATTATCATTTTTGGGGTAAAATCCCCATTATCCCAAATTTCATCATTTTTGGGGAAAAATCCCCACTTTCACCATTTTTGGGGCAAAATCCCCATTATCATCAATTGGTGGGTAAATCCCCACTTTAATCATTTTTGGGGTAAAATCCATATTATCATCAATTGGTGGGTAAATCCCCACTTTAATCATTTTTGGGGTAAAATCCCCATTATCATCAATTGGTGGGTAAATCCCCACTTTCATCATTTTTGGGGAAGAATCCCCATTTTGTGATTTTTGGGTAAAATTGCCCGCTTTTGTCATTTTTGGGGAAGAATCCCCATTTTGTGATTTTTGAGTAAAATTACCCGCTTTTGTCATTTTTGGGGAAAAATCCCCACTTTGTGACTTTTGGGTAAAATTACCCACCTTAGTCATTTTTTTGAGGAAAAATCCCCGCTTTTGTCATTTTGGGGGAAAAATTTGGCTATAGGAATGAAATCTTGCTTGTAGTAAGGGCGAAGGGTGGTAAAGATCAGAGTCATATTTTATCACCTATAGTAGGCCCTATTTAGTGTTGTCTCATATTAACTAAATATTGTCGGTCTATTAGGCCTATTCTCAATTTCAATATTTTGCAATTTATGCAATTTGTTGCCTAATTTCTTCATTATTTATTGCTGTAAGTCTATAATATATAGGCTTATAATAAATTAATTGTTTTTATATATGTAATAAAATTGATTAACTTTTAACTTTTGTTTGTCTTATTCTTTTGGTTTAGCACTAGACTGGAGCGAACCCTATTTTATTTACGTTCTTTGTTAAGGGAATCGAGGAACCGTAACATTGGTGTCAGAAGTCGGTCTATTAGGCCTATTCCCAATTTCAATATTTTGTAATTTATGCAATTTGTTGCCTAATTTCTTCATTATTTATTGCTGTAAGTCTATAATATATAGGCTTATAATAAATTAATTGTTTTTATATATGTAATAAAATTGATTAACTTTTAACTTTTGTTTGTCTTATTCTTTTGGTTTAGGACTAGACTGGAGCGAACCCTATTTTATTTACGTTCTTTGTTAAGGGAATCAAGGAACCGTAACATTTTGTCAGAAGTGAGAATCAAAATGGGTTAATTGAACTAAAAGAGGAGATAAAGGGCATGAAGAAAGATTTCAATGCTTTATCGTGTGAATTTGATGGTCTTCGTAAGAATGCTGAAATTGAACCGAATCACCCAATTTCAATATTTTGTAATTTATGCAATTTGTTGCCTAATTTCTTCATTATTTATTGCTGTAAGTCTATAATATATAGGCTTATAATAAATTAATTGTTTTTATACGCCCACATTTTTATGTGGACGTATATTGTCGTTGCGCCTGTCCGTCCGGACGTCCGTCTGTCCGTCCGTCCGTCCGTCCGTCCGTCCGTCCACAATTTGTTTGTGGACTCTCTACAGGTCACAATTCTTATCCGATTTTGACGAAACTTGAAATATAGGTTTATCCCCAAAAGATCTCGGCTTCTTTCGATATTGGCATGTATCGGATGAAATCTTCATGGATTATGCCCCCTGATTGTACGAAAAATCACGTTTTTAGCTTGTGGACCCTATAGAGGTCACAATTTTAAACCGATTTTGATGAAACTTGGCATGCATGTTTATAACCCAAAGATCTTGGTTCCTTTCGATATTTGCGCCAATCGGATCGTAACTTCCTGAATTATGGCCCCTGATTGTCCGAAAAATCACCCTTTTTAGCTTGTGGTCCCTCTGGAGGTCACAATTATTATCCGATTTAAAAAATCGTTTGATTATATCACCGTTACACACTAAGGAAGGTTGAGTTCAAATTTCGGGAAAATCGGACCAAAATTGCCATACAAAATGGCCGCCGTTTGTACGCGAATACTGTTAAAAAATTGTATATCATGGTTGTGGACCCTGTAGAGGTAACAATTTTAATTCGATTTTGATGAAACTTGAAATGCATGGTTATAACCTAAAGATCTTGGTTCCTTTCGTTATTTGCGCGTATCGGATCGTAACTTCCTGAATTATGGCCCCTGATTGTCCGAAAAATCGCCTATGGTCCCTCTGGAGGTCACAATTATTATCCGATTTGAAAAAACGTTTGAATCTATCACCGTTACACCCTACGAAAGGTTGAGTTCGAATTTCGAGATAATTGGACCATAATTGCCAGAAAAAATGGCTGCCGTTTGTACGAGAACAGTGTAAAAATATGGTATGTCAAAGTTGTGGACCCTGTAGAGGTGACAATTTTAATTCGATTTTGATGAAACCTGAAATGCTTGTTTATAACCTAAAGATCTTGGTTCCTTTCGATATTTGCGCATATCAAATTGTAACTTAATGAATTATGGCCTTTGATTCTAGGAAAAATCACTTTCGGTATTGCTTGTTCTCTGTCTATCTCTCGAACAATTATTATCTGATTTAAAAAAAAACTGATTATATTACTGTTGCACCGTAAGGAAGGTTGAGTTCGAATTTCGTGAAAATCGTACCAAAATTGCCGGACGAAATGGTCACCGTTTGTACGCGAATATTGTAAAAATATGGTATATCATGGTTGTGGACTCTCTACAGGTCACAATTCTTATCCGATTTTGACGAAAAGTAACATTTCTAGGTTGTGTACCGTCACACCATAATCATTGTCGGCTTCGAATTTCATGAATATCAGACTGGAACTGACCAACAAAATGGTTGCTCCCAATACAGTATGAAATACAGGACTTAATGATGTAGGAAAAATCACTTTCGGTATTGCTTGTTCTCTATCCATCTCTCAAAAATGTGGGCGTATCCTGCCTGGCAGTGCCAGCCTATCTTTATATATGTAATAAAATTGATTAACTTTTAACTTTTGTTTGTCTTATTCTTTTGGTTTAGCACTAGACTGGAGCGAACCCTATTTTTTTTACGTTCTTTGTTAAGGGAATCGAGGAACCGTAACACCCCCTAACATTGAAAGTTTATTAAAAGTATAAAAGTAGTGTTACAATTTTTTAATAATATGCGTTAATGGTGTGAGAACTATTTTCAGGAACGGATGATCTATTAGTTGTACTTGGTGGTTTTGGTTCTCATCAGAATTTAGTAGATGTAGTAGAAAAATATAATCCTAAAACACAAAGTTGGAATAGATTACCGGTAAATATTATTTTTACACGATATTGACATACTAATTTTTTTTTTCTGTTCTATAAATATGCCAAATATTGATACCATTACAAAGCCCAAGCATCCTTTTGTTTCGGAAATTAGTACTAATAGGATTTAACGTAGTCGACACGAATACATATTCTGAAACTGAATCAATTACTGTACTGCTGTCAGACATGTTTTTTTCTCTAAATCAGTGTTAACGGTGCATGGTACATGTGTCTTGGCATTATTATATCATTTAGAACTACCAATTACATAGTGTATATTATTATATTTCTACAAAATACAACGCAAGAATACATCATTTCTACAAATGTGTCTACCAATTACATAGTAATATTATACTATTTGGCGGTATGCAATGAGAAAAAACTTGATTGTGTTTATGTAATTCTGTTTATTATTTTTATACGCCCACATTTTCATGTGGACGTATATTGTCGTCGCCCCTGTTCGTCCGTCCGTCCGTCCGTCCGGACGTCCGTCCGTCCGTCCGTCCACAATTGTTTGTGAACAGTCTACAGGTCACAATTTCTATCCGATTTCAATGAAACTTGAAATATAGGTTTATCACCCTAAGATCTCGGTTCCTTTCGATATTGGCATGTATCGGACCGTAACTTCATGGGTTATGGCCCCTGATTGTACGAAAAATGACGTTTTTATACGCCCACATTTTTATGTGGACGTATATTGTCTCCGTCCGTCCGTCCGTCCGTCCACAATTTGTTTGTGGACCCTCTACAGGTCACAATTCTTATCCGATTTTGACGAAACTTGAAATATAGGTTTATCCCCAAAAGATCTCGGCTGCTTTCGATATTGGCATGTATCGGATGAAAACTTCATGGATTATGGCCCCTGATTGTACGAAAAATCACGTTTTTAGCTTGTGGACCCTATAGAGGTCACAATTTTGAACCGATTTTGATGAAACTTGACATGCATGTTTATAACCCAAAGATCTTGGTTCCTTTCGATATTTGCGCCTATCGGAATGTAATTTCCTGAATTATGGCCCCTGATTGTCCGAAAAATCACCCTTTTTAGCTTGTGGTCCCTCTGGAGGTCACAATTATTATCCGATTTAAAAAAACGTTTGATTATATCACCGTTACACCCTAAGGAAGGTTGAGTTCGAATTTCGGGAAAATCGGACCAAAATTGCCATACAAAATGGCCGCCGTTTGTACGCGAATACTGTTAAAAAATGGTATATCAAGGTTGTGGACCCTGTAGAAGTCACATTTTTTATTCGATTTTGATGAAACTTGAAATTCATGGTTATAACCCAAAGATCTTGGTTCCTTTCGATATTTGCGCATAGCGGAACGTAACTTCCTGAATTATGGCCCCTGATTATACGCAAAATCGCCTTATTTTAGCTTGTGGTACCTCTGGTGGTCACAATTATTATCCGATTTAATAAAACGGTTGATTATATTACCGTTACACCGTAAGGAAGGTTGAGTTCGAATTTCGGGAAAATCGGACCAAAATTGCCATACAAAATGGCCTCTGTTTGTACGCGAATACTGTTAAGAAATTGTATATCATGATTGTGGACCCTGTAGAGGTCACAATTTTAATTCGATTTTGATGAAACTTGAAATGCATGGTTATAGCCCAAAGATCTTGGTTCCTTTCGATATTTGCGCATATCAGATCGTAACTTCCTGAATTATGGCCCCTGATTGTCCGAAAAATCGCCTATGGTCCCTCTGGAGGTCACAATTATTATCCGATTTGAAAAAACGTTTGACTCTATCACCGTTACACCCTACGGAAGGTTGAGTTTGAATTTCGAGAAAATTGGACCATAATTGCCAGAAAAAATGGACGCCATTTGTACGCGAACAGTGTAAAAATATGGTATGTCAAAGTTGTTGACCCTGTAGAGGTGACAATTTTAATTCGATTTTGATGAAACCTGAAATGCTTGTTTATGACCTAAAGATCTTTATTCTTTTCGATATTTGCGCATATCAAATTGTAACTTAATGAATTATGGCCTTTGATTGTAGGAAAAATCACTTTCGGTATTGCTTGTTCTCTGTCTATCTCTCGAACAATTATTATCTGATTTAAAAAAAAACTCTGATTATATTACTGTTGCACCGTAAGGAAGATTGAGTTCGAATTTCGTGAAAATCGTACCAAAATTGCAGGACGAAATGGTCACCGTTTGTACGCGAATAGTGTAAAAATATGGTATATCATGGTTGTGGACTCTCTACAGGTCACAATTCTTATCCGATTTTGACGAAAAGTAACATTTCTAGGTTGTGTACCGTCAAACCATAATCATTGTCGGCTTCGAATTTCATGAATATCAGACTGGAACTGACCAACAAAATGACTGCTCCCAATACAGTATGAAATACAGGACTTAATGATGTAGGAAAAATCACTTTCGGTATTGCTTGTTCTCTATCCATCTCTCAAAAATGTGGGCGTATCCTGCCTGGCAGTGCCAGCCTATCTTTTAGCTTGTGAACAGTGTAGAGGTCACAATTTTGAACCGATTTGGATGAAACTTGAAATGCATGTTTATAAACCAAAGATCTTGGTTCCTTTCGATATTTGCGCCAATTGAATCGTAACTTCCTGAATTATGGCCCCTGATTGTCCGAAAAATCGCCCTTTTTAGCTTGTGGTCCCTCTGGATGTCAAAATTGTTATTCGATTTAAAAAACCGTCTGATTATATCACCGTTACATGGCTATGAAGGTTGAGTTCAAATTTCGTGAAAATCGGACCAAAATTGACGGACAAAATGGCCGCCATTTGTACGCGAATAGTGTGAAAATATGTTATATCAAGGTTGTGAACAGTGTAGAGGTCACAATTGTGAACCAATTTGGATGAAACTTGAAATGCATGTTTATAACCCAAAGATCTTGGTTCCTTTCGATATTTGCGCCAATCGGATCGTAACTTCCTGAATTATGGCCCCTGATTGTCCGAAAAATCGCCCTTTTTAGCTTGTGGTCCCTCTGGAGGTCAAAATTGTTATCCGATTTAAAAAAACGTGTGATTATATCACCGTTCCATGGTTATGAAGGCTGGATTCGAATTTCGTGAAAATCGGACCAAAATTGACGGACAAAATGGCCGCCGTTTGTACGCGAATAGTGTGAAAATATGTTATATCAAGGTTGTGGACCCTTATAGAGGTCAAAATTTTGAACCAATTTTGATGAAACTTGACATGTATGTTTATAACCCAAAGATCTTGGTTCCTTTCGATATATGCGCTCATCGGATCGTAACTTCCTGAATTATGGCCCCTGATTGTCAAAAAAATCGCCCTTTTTAGCTTGTGGTCCCTCTGGAGGTCAAAATTGTTATCCGATTTAAAAAAACGTTTGATTTTATCACCGTTACATGGTTATGAAGGTTGAATTCGAATTTCGTGAAAATCGGATCAAAATTGACGGACAAAATGGCCGCCGTTTGTACGCGAATAGTGTGAAAATATGTTATATCAAGGTTGTGGACCTTATAGAGGTCACAATTTTGAACCAATTTTGATGAAACTTGACATGCATGTTTATAACCCAAAGATCTTGGTTCCTGTCGATATTTGCGCCCATCGGATCGTAACTTCCTGAATTATGGCCCCTGATTGTCCAAAAAAATCGCCCTTTTTAGTTTATGGTCCCTCTGGAGGTCAAAATTGTTATCCGATTTAAAAAACCGTTTGATTATATCACCATTTCATGGTTATTAAGGTTTTGTATGAATTTTGTGAAAATCGGACCAAAATTGACGGACAAAATGGCCGCCGTTTGTACGCGAATAGTGTGAAAATATGTTATATAAAGGTTGTGGACCTTATAGAGGTCACAATTTTGAATCGATTTTGATGAAACTTGACATGTATGTTTATAACTCAAAGATGTTGGTTCCTTTCGATATTTGCGCCCATCAGGTCATTACTTCCTGAATTATGTCCCCTGATTGTACGAAAAATCACCCTTTTTAGCTTGTTGTGCCTCTGGAGGTCACAATTATTATCTGATTTAAAAAAAAAAACGTTTGATTATAAAAACCAAACAAATTCTAATGATTTTTTGATAATTCCTTAATATGCGACAACTCTTGTTGACTGCCCGGACGATTTGGCTGCTGTGTGGGCGTATGTTTCGTTGCCTGGCAACCTATTTTTTAGCTTGTGAACAGTGTAGAGGTCACAATTTTGAACAGATTTGGATGAAACTTGACATGCATGTTTATAACCCAAAGATCTTGGTTCCTTTCGATATTTTCGCCAATCGGATCGTAACTTCCTGAATTATGGCCCCTGATTGTCCGAAAAATCGCCCTTTTTAGCTTGTGGTCCCTCTGGAGGTCAAAATTGTTATCCGATTTGAAAAAACGTTTGATTATATCACCGTGCCATGGTTATGAAGGTTGAGTTCGAATTTCGTGAAAATCGGACCAAAATTGACGGACAAAATGGCCGCCATTTGTACGCGAATAGTGTGAAAATATGTTATATCAAGGTTGTGAACAGTGTAGAGGTCACAATTTTGAACAGATTTGGATGAAACTTGACATGCATGTTTATAACCCAAAGATCTTGGTTCCTTTCGATATTTTCGCCAATCGGATCGTAACTTCCTGAATTATGGCCCCTGATTGTCCGAAAAATCGCCCTTTTTAGCTTGTGGTCCCTCTGGAGGTCAAAATTGTTATCCGATTTGAAAAAACGTTTGATTATATCACCGTTTCATGGTTATGAAGGTTGAGTTCGAATTTCGTGAAAATCGGACCAAAATTGACGGACAAAATGGCCGCCATTTGTACGCGAATAGTGTGAAAATATGTTATATCAAGGTTGTGGACCTTATAGAGGTCACAATTTTGAACCGATTTGGATGAAACTTGACATGTATGTTTATAACCGAAAGATCTTGGTTCCTTTCGATATTTGCGCCCATCGTGTCATTACTTCGTGAATTATGTCCCCTGATTGTACGAAAAATCACCCTTTTTAGCTTGTTGTGCCTCTGGAGGTCACAATTATTATCTGATTTAAAAAAAAACAGGTTTGATTATAAAAACCAATCAAATTCTAATGATTTTCTGATAATTCCTTAATATGTGACAACTCTTGTTGACTGCCCGGACGATTTGGCTGCTGTGTGGGCGTATGTTTCGTTGCCTGGCAACCTATTTTTGTTTATAAATTAGGGTTTAACTAAGAGAAGACGTTATGTATCAGCAGCATCTGTAAATGGCTGTGTTTATGTTATTGGTGGATATGATGGACAATCTAGATTAAATAGTGTAGAATGTTTAGATATGACTGATAATGAGTCAAATTGGGTGACTGTATCATGTATGCATCATAGACGAGGATTAGCTGGTGTTTGTGTTTATAAAGGTAATATTTCTTAATAAAATGCAATATGTAAAGTCAAACCAAATAGAGAGAGACATGAAGTTTAATGTACACTTGACACAATCTATAGGTCATTTGGCTACTAACATATGGTTCAGTTTATTACAATAACTTCCTTGTGCGTATGTTTTTAGAAGTAGCAGGAAACCAGAGAACCTGGAGAAAACCCACGCCATGAGGTTGGGCAGGCAACGCTACTCTTTGTCTCATACAAGGAGGGAATCAAGACTGTTGGTGTTATATATAGAGAGTGAGAGAAATGGGGTTTAGCGTCCACTCGACACAAACTAGGTCATTTTGGGACTAACATATGGTTTAATTTTATTTCAATAATTCGCTTGCACGTAGGGGTCTTTAGCAGTGGGAGGAAACTGGAGTACCAGGAGAAAGCCCACAAGGTTGGACAGGCAATCCTACTCCTTGCCACGTACAACCAGAGATTTGAAACCACACCAGTTGACTCAATGACAGGCCGTATGATATAGCGCGTGCATGCTAACCGTTCAGCCACCCTCCCCCTCCCCCCCACCCCCCTGGTGTTATATAATTAATCACATAAAAGTATGGAAAATATTCATGATGATTTGAGTGGCTTGCACAAACAAGTTAAAAAATTTTCGCTTAATTCAGTAAACTTGGAATTGATCCATTTGATTAAATTTGGGACCAAAATGTTTTTCATGAATAAATTTTGATTATGTATGCCCTTACTTGGTATAAGTGGGCTTACCTGAAAAATATTGAAATGTTGCGAATTTAATTTTATAGTGTACCTATTTATTGATATTTTTTGTAGTAATCCGATTTGACATTCTACATAACAAATTACCAAGTATTATTTGTGTTGAAGTCTGGTCTGGTTATGCTAAAGGAAATGAGTGCTTGATTAACTTATTTCCTATCAGGACTTCTTTTAGACTAATTCTGGTCCGTTCGTTCAAAATTGATTACCTCGGTTTATACAGTGATGTTTTATTTCCTGTAGATCAAGTGTATGTGTGTGGTGGTTTTGATGGTTATGCTAGACACACCAGTATGGAGAAATATAACCCAGTTATAGATCAGTGGACATTGTTGAGTGGCATGGCTGTAAGTCGGGAAGGCGCCGGTTTAGTTGTTGCAGGAGATTTAATATACTGTATTGGAGGTTATGATGGGATCAATCTTTTAGATTCAGCTGAGAGATATGATCCAGAAACAGAGCAGTGGTCAACTATAGCAACAATGTCAACTCAAAGATCAGGTAATAACAATAATAGTCAATTTACGCGTCCAATACAAGTGCATGATCAAAACGATAAACTGTAAAATGAAAGCAAAATAACTAAATAAGGACAGTGATCATGTATTGCTAAGAATATCATATTAAAGGAAAAATTCTAAAAATGGTGGTGTGCTAGTAGTACCGGTAAATGGTGTTATATATTGATGGTGGTGTACATGTAGTAAAAGGTCTTATATATTGATGTTGGTGTACATGCGGTAAATGGTGTTATATTGATGTTGGTGATTTGCATGTAGTTTAGTAAATGGTATTACATATTGATGGTGGTGTGCACGTAGTGTAGTAAATGGTGGGGTGATATATATCGATGGTGGTGTGCATTTAGTAAATGGTGTTATATATTGATGTTATATATCGAGGGTGGTGTGCATTTAGTAAATGGTGTTATTATTGTTGATGGTATACATATAGTGTAGTAAATGGTGTTATATATCACAGTGGTGTGCATGGTAGTATAGAGGATATCTATACGGGTGTGCATGTAGTAAATGGTGATATATATACTTATACTGTAGATGATGTCTTCAGTGGTGTGCCATACCTTTAGTAAATGATATCTTTACTGGTGTGCATGTAGTAAATGGTGATATATATTTATCTGAACTGATGTACATGTAGTATATACCTGTACTGCTGTACTTGTATTAAATAGTAAATACGTGTACTGCTTTACCTTGAGTTAATGATTTTAGTAAATGGAGATGTATACCAGATGTGCTTGTAGTAATTGTTGATATCTGTAATGCTGTTGTGATGGGCTTGAAGTAAATTTCATTCTGTATACTAGTTTACTACTGTAACTAAATGCAATGGGGTTTAACTGGAAGTAAATGATATACTATATTTAGGTGCTGGTGTGGCAGTAGTAAATGATGTCATCTATGTCTGTGGAGGCTATGATGGTAATGAACATTTATCCACAGTAGAATGTTATAACACGACTACAGGTCACTGGACGTCATTACCACATATGATTGTACCTCGTTGTTATGTGGGAGCGTGTGTTTTACAAGGAAAACTAATGGTGGTGGCAGGGTATGTTGAATGTTTAAAGCGAGAATTTCATATTTTCTTAGGAAGTCAAAACATAATCATTTCTATGCCTTTTGCTCAATAGGTTGTCAACTCGCTATTATACGATCATAGGTATTATTTCCCACACTTAAGATTTATTGACACTGTAAATAATAACACAATTACCTCCCTTGTTTTTCTAACATTCCCCCCATGCAATAGGCATCTTCAAACGTTTGAATTTGAAGTTGAAAATTACATTTTTGCCAATTTCTCAACTGACAATAATGAATTATAGGATTAAAAGGATTGTTCTTTAACTAGGTTGCACTGTTTATAGATACTATCTATTTAAAGGCTTTATTTTAATACATTTTGAAAATAAACTTAAAATTATAGCTTTAAATATAATCTGTGCCTAGTTTATATGGATAATATCAAAAACATCAGGAAATGTCAGGGGCTACTCAATCATTTTACTGCTTCTGAACATGTCAAATTCATATTATGTAAGGAAATTAAAATGACAACTAACCTTGAAATAACCCAGAATCAATCAAAATAGTCTAATCAGATCTTTAATAGGGTTTGACATGGCATCTGTGTACTAATAGCTATCTGTATTCTTTTACTCATCATAATGCATGGTGGGAGGCAGATAGTTGAACATGATGTGCACTTTAGATCATTAGGTATGTCACAGACTCAAGTGGTGTGACTTCAATTCAATTGAACATGACAAAGAGTAGGCCTGTCCAACCTAATGAATCCAGTTTCCTCTCATACACTACTTCTGACACCTATGCAGAAGTAAAGTATTGAAAAAAAGTTGACCATGTGTTTGTCCAGGGCCCCGATTCCTAGAAAATTCTTAAGCACGCTCTTGTGCTTAGATTTCAAGTAGACTTTGCATTTAAGTAAACTTATCACATTTTGTGTTCCTAGAAACTTCTTAAGAATGTCCTTGTGCTTAGATTTAAAGTAAACTTCAGTGTAAGCACAAGTACGTTATTATGTGTTCCTAGAAAAAAGCTTCAGTGCAACTTTGTTTTTATCTACGGTAAGCACAAGTCTCAAGCAAGGTATAGGGCTTGCTTACCAACCTTAAGTTGTTTCTGCTTCGAACAAGATGGCTAATAGTTAGTTATTCCACGGCATTTGCTACATCTTTTGATACGTAGGAGACAATTTAAAGGCAGAGAAAATCCTTTAGAAACATATTCTCGAGAATTTCGCGTCTGCCCTGAAACCATTTTATTTATTTACCAATTATTAGTAAACAACACAAACACACAGGCTACTTTAAGATCAAGCGCTTCTGCATTTTTATAGAGTGCTTGCGTTTTTTTTTAAATTTTTTATATATTTTTTCTTTAGCTTGTGTCACATTTCATATGTGTATAAAGGACATGTCAAATGCATCTAAATCGACCATTTGCCAAGAAGCAGACAACAAATTTATGATGTAATTCGCATACCAAAACTGTTTTTATGACGTTTGAGAGCACATCAGTCTCATTTTACCTGTCACAATGTGCTTAGACTCGTACTTGACTTGTGCTTACGTAAGAACGGTCTTGAGAATTTTCTGGAGACACTATTTTAGTAAGATTCTTACATAAGAAAAAATGAAGCATAACTTTGTGCTTACTTGTGATATATTTCACTTTCAGGTATGATGGCAATACACTACTAAATACAGTGGAGATTTATGATCCATTAACAGAATCATGGGAAATATTAGATGACAGTATGGGAATTCCACGATGTGATGCAGGAGTTTGTGTTGCTCGAATGCCTTGAAATCATAACAAGGATCTAACTTTAATTTCACCATGAATGTGGTTTACTTTAAGGCGGTAGTCGTTGTTCGTAGGGTTCAAACAAAGGTGATATCATAAAAAATGCTTGAAGTGTGACACTTTAGACCACTAGGTTGTCCCCTCCTCCCATGTTGTTGTGCTTTATATAAATGGATTGTTGTCGGTTATAAATCCATTTGTATAGTGAAGCCCTACGATATGTGACCCTTTCAAATCTCAGACATTAAGGTTTATGTCTTGTCTATTAATAGAAGTATTGTTTCTTTATTGTTTATGTGAAATCCAATTGTCACCTAACACTAATGAGTCAAACTTTATTCAATTCTAGAAAAATCAATGAAGTTGTGGTATATATAATATACTGTTTGATGACATATAAATTTGGTAAGATACACAAAATGTGTTGAGAAAGACAAGATATTGACACAAGAATAGAGCTGAATTTATATTAATGTCATCAAAATGAAATAAGTTTAATGCATCCATAATTAACTTGGCATAAGCTAACAGCTGGGTACATATTCTTGGTTTTCTTAAAGTTCAATAGAAATACTTGACTGTGTTACTATAAATCAGTATTCAAAGGCTGCATTTTACATATACTTGGCTATGTGGTAAACTTAACTGAACACTTAAATTATGGAATACTTGCATTAGCCAAAGAGCATAAATTTTTGACTTATGGACTAACTTGCACTGGCAAAAGTTACAAATTTCTAGTTATGTCCCCTTATGAGTAAATTTTATTGAAACATTATGATAGTATGCATCCATTCCAGAAAGAAACGGTTGTTTTTGTAGATCTTTTTAAAAAATTGGGTAACACATAGAAAATACACACACAAGACCCTTTGACTTAGAATGAACAAATAATTCAGTGTTGTTTATCAATCTATCATTTGAGAAATTCGTATTTACTTTAGAATCCCAAAGAAATGAAATGAAATGGGGTTTAACCTACTACTGTTCTGCTCCTATACTGGACTAATGAAGACAGGCATACACCATACATTCTGCTACAAGGGAAATTTTGCCCAGGCAGTGGCTCTGTGGTCTACTCTTATATCGAATTCCAACCACCAAGGGATCTTTTACGTGCATGCCAATGTATACATGGGAACCTGGGTTTTTTGTCCCATCCAAACCACTATACAGCTGTCCTTATCAGGCCCCCACGTCCTGCACCACTGACAAAGAGAAACCACGTCAGAAAATCCTGACAATCTTTCTCTGCCAATGCTGGGATCGAACACACGACCTCCAAGGTAGCGAGTCAGCATCTTACCCTCTTAGCCACTGTGGCTCCAAGAATCCCAAAACATGGTGTTGATGGTACATTGCGTTTGTATTAAATATGCAAGTGGCGTTATCTTCTATGCGAATAAATACTACCAATGGTGGTACGCTTTGGTCAGCAGTTATCATCATATATTTGTAAATATACATAATATATAATAATAATAATATAATATAATAATATCATTATTCAAGTAATTTGTGGCAAAAAACCAATGGTACAAAATGTATACAATATAAAAGAAAAAAAAACCCAAAACACATAATTAATTAATCAATAGGAATGAAGAAAAGAAACAGCACATATTACAGAAAAATATACAATTTTATGTTAATGTTGGTTATATTGATAATAATTCTTCTCTTATTTTCATACCTTTTTTGATACATTCACAGAAATTCTTAATATCATTTCCGCTTTTACATTTAAATAACACTTCAATTTCATTTCGTTTGGTGATTCGGGGCAATATTTCGGCAGGAAGTTCATTCTAAGATCTTGCAGGATTGGACAGACAAGAATAAAATGGTACTCGTTTTCAACACAGTTTTGATTGCAAATTTCACACAAACGTCTGAAAACAGGAACACCATTTCTAGGGCCTAATTCAAAGTTTATGTTTAGAACATCAAACATTTGCTAAATGAAATCTTAGTGACTGCCAAGTAAATTTATATACAAAAGAAGACAAGAACATGTTGCAATCAATACTACTGCTTACCCGATGCTAGCTTCAAATATGTGTATAGGATTGAATTATAAAAGATAAATCATGTCTGGCTTCCAGTGGCAGTAAAGAGAAAATTTTATACTTGATATTGTCTTTGAATACGACATACCAGAAAGTTATGTAATATTTAAGTGAAATGTAGTTATTCAATGACTTTCTTGAGCTTAAGACAACCTCTATGAATACAGACCCATGTTTTTAAAGAAATTGTGACTTTTTTGTTGGCTTGTGAATGAATATATCTGTGATATTTTAAAGGAAACTTATTTACATTTATTATATTGCTTGTATGTATGTATGAATGTCTTGTAAACCAACAAGTGCTTTCAGCTTAATATTTATATAAAATTTGTCTATGAATCGTATCATCTAATTTAACCAAAATTCTATTTCAAAAATAAGAAGGAAAAAAAAGCTGGGATGAAAACTAGTTATTTTACCTTAATGTATTAACATCAGATCCTTACAAGAAAAAAAATTCCTTTGTGTATGGGAAGATAAAGAATTGAATTATGCCCATTCATTCAGTAAGAGACTAATTGCTTTTTATAAAGTTTTCATTTTGGCTGGTCTGGATGCATGTATTCATTTCATATGGGCGTATATTGTCGTCGCCCCTGTTCGTCCGTCCGTCCGGACATCCGTCCACAATTGTTTGTGAACAGTATACAGTCACAATTTTTATCCGATTTCAATGAAACTTAAAATATGGCTTTATCATCCTAAGATCTCGGTTCCTTTCGATTTTGGCATGTATCAGACTGTAACTTCATGGGTTATGGCCCCTGATTGTACGAAAAATCACGTTTTTTTTAGCTTGTGAACAGTGTAGAGGTCACAATTTTGAACCGATTTGGATGAAACTTGAAATGCATGTTTATAACCCAAAGATCTTGGTTCTTTTCGATATTTGCGCCAATCGAATCGTAACTTCCTGAATTATGGCCCCTGATTGTCCGAAAAATCGCCCTTTTTAGCTTGTGGTTCGTCTGGAGGTCAAAATTGTTATCCGATTGATAAACCGTTGGATAATATATCACCGTTTCATGGTTATGAAGGTTGAGTTCGAATTTCGTAACAATCGGACCAAAATTGACGGACAAAATGGCCGCCGTTTGTACGCGAAAATATGTTATATCACGGTTGTCACAATTTTGAACCGATGGTGATGATCTCGAAACTTGACATGTATGTTTATAACTCACAGATCTTGGCTCCTTTCGATATTTGCGCCCATCGGATCGTAACTTCCTGAATTATGGCCCCTGATTGTCCAAAAAAATCGCGCATTTTTAGCTTGTAGTCCCTCTGGAGGTCAAAATTGTTATCCGATTTAAAAAAAAAACGTTCGGTTATATCACTGTTCCATGGTTATGAAGGTTGAGTTCGAATTTCGTGAAAATCGGACCGAAATTGACGGACAAAATGGCCGCCGTTTATACGCGAATAGTGTGAAAATATGTTATATCAAGGTTGTGAACCTTATAGAGGTCACAATTTTGAACCGATTTTGATGAAACTTGACATGTATGTTTATAACCCAAAGATCTTGGTTTCTTTTGATATTTGCGCCCATCGGATCATAACTTCCCGAATTATGTCCCCGGATTGTCCGAAAAATCGCCTTTGTTAGCTTTTGGTCCCTCTGGAGATCAAAATTATTATCCTATTTAAAAAAACGTTTGATTATATCACAGTTACATGGTAATGAAGAGAGTGTTTGAAATTCGTGAAAATCGGACTAGAATTGACGGACAAAATGGCCGCCGTTTGTACAGCGAATAGTGTGAAAATATGTTATATCAAGGCTGTGGACCCTATAGAGGTCACAATTTTGAACCGATTTTGATGAAACTTGACATGTGTGTTTATAACCCAAAGATCTAATTGGTTCCTTTCGATATTTGCGCCCATCGGATCATAACTTCTTGAATTATGTCCCCTGATTGTCCTAAAAATCGCTTTTGTTAGCTTGTGGTCCCTCTGGAGGTAAAAATTATTATCCGATTTAAAAAAAAAATCCGTTTGATTATATCACGGTTTCATGGGAATGAAGAGAGAATTTGAATTTCGTGAAAATCAGACCAGAGTTGACGGATAAAATGGCCGCCGTCTGTACGCGAATTGTGTGAAAATATGTTACATCAAGGTTGTGGACCCTATAGAGGTCACAATTTTGAACTGATTTTGATGAGAGTTGAAATACATGTTTATAACCTAATGATCTTGGTTCCATTGCATATTTGCCCATATCGGATCGTAACATCCTAAATTTTGGCCCCATATTGTACGAAAAATCACCCTTTTTAGCTTGTGGTCCCTCTGGAGTCTGGAGGTCACAATTATTATCTGATTTTAAAAAAAAACGTTTGATTATATCACAGTTACACCGTAGTTATGGGTGAGTTTGAATTATGATTTTCTCATGATTACTTAAAATGCAACAAATCTTGTTGACTGCCCGGACGATTTGGCTGCTGTGTGGGCGTATGTTTTGTTGCCTGGCAACCTATATGCAAACCGCAAATTTTATTCTTATGGATTTAGGTTTCTGAAGTGACTACAGCTGCTGTATCATACATATGGTCTGTCATGAAGTCAACTGGCAGGTTTCGGATTCCTCCGGTTTCCTCCCAACCGGCAAGCGAATTATTAAAATAAAGTTGAACCATGTGTTAGTCTGAAAATGACATAGTTTGTGTCGAGGGAAGACAACTTTGTTTGGGAGATTGTACCCTTAGCATGAATAATAACATATTCCTTGAATAATAAGGGAGGTACAGACATTACTTTTATTGATACAGCAGCTATCTAGTGCGCCAATTTTCGCTTAATAAATTATTTTATATTACTTCTGAAAGTATCCCAAACTGTTGAATAAACCTTTTTGATTGGGTAATACTCTCAAACTAATGACAGTTATTTTAGCGTTTGTCCTGTTTTATTTCAAACAAGTTGACGTTTAACAAATGCTGACGCACATGAAATCCCATCAAATAAAATTAATTGTTGTTCTGAAACCAATTCAGGTGAAGGTTCTCTTGGGTCTAAATTTAACAGCAACCAGACCCAACCGAATCGTCATGGAATGGGGGCCTATCCGTCCCGTCCACCCCATACTAATAGTGGCAATAGGCGCAAGTATTCCTTTCTCCAGGCAAAAGTAATCAGGCCGTTAGATACAACAAGGTCTGATTTTAACATTGATATGAGACTTCTAGAACGTTGACTTTCAGACGACCTAACCTAGTTATGCAATCTGAACGACTGACTCACCCTACCTGTCTATTTCAGATATACACAATCAATTATGTTAATAGCCAAATTCTGACTGGGATTACTGAGCAAAATGGTCATGCATTGTATACGTGCAAAAAAAAAAAAAAGCCAGCTATCATTTAATTTTCGTACGTTAGTTACGTACGCTTGTAATGGTCTAAACTGATCCCCGGGTAAAGCGACTCCCAGTTGCAAGGGTCTCGATTAATTAACTGAACAGTGGAGAGGGAGAGAGAGAGAGAGAGCACTCGACACAAACTACGTCATTCGGGAATAATGGCTTAATTTTATTTCAATTATTCGCTTGCGCGCAGGGGTCTTTAGCAGTGGGAGGAAACCGAAGGACCCGGAGAAAACCCACGAGGTTGGACAGGCGACCCTACTCCTTGTCGCGTACAACAGGGGATCGGACCATGCCAGTTGACTCAATGACAGGCTTTATGATACAGCACGTACGTGCTAACCATTCGGCCATCCAACCCCCTAACTGAACAGTAGATCTTTTTTTCTACCCCATCTCACTTCCGTTGTATGACATATCAGATGGTTAAGTAAAAAAAAATCAATAGGGTTCATTCAATGATCCTTTGATCCATTACATATTTGTTAAGCTTCGTCAGAATGGGACATCAAAAATTCATACATAGTTCACATTTTGCGTAAAAAGCAGGGGCTAGAGCTCAAGAATGTGAGGTCTGATGCGTGCCAAACTCAACTCACCCAAGAGCTTTGGATCCTCAACGCATAGTTTCCATTGAAATTACACATTTTGCGTAAAATGCAGGGGGCCAATGCGCACCAAAATTGATCTCACCAAGAGCAAGGAATACTTGTTTTAAGTTCACCTAAATCAGATACAAATTCTGACCTCTAGCATACTCCGCGCAGTGTTGCGTTTACTTAGAGGTAATCCTACTACACACTGCTATTATGAGTGGATATTGTTGTTTAAAATTTTGATTGGTCAGTAGTCCGTCTTCCAACCAATTACTAGCGGCCAATATTTGACCAAATATGTTTACATAACGTTACGTCATGACTCACGATTTTATTATGCCTAATTAACCCGTGCACAGCAGAATACTGCAGTAAAACTAATTGCGTGACAAACGAGGCTATCGAGTCAAATGAAATGTAAACAATACTGTTTGGAAACGAACATACTTTCACCGTTTTTAATACCTTAAATCACTGTCCAAAGTTTTAGGGAAGATCCAGATTAAACGAAGGACTGCCATGTTGCTGTACTTAAGTGATAGCTTTCATTGAATGGAAAGAATACAGACAGACGCTATTCCAGCAATGGCCAGAGAGGGATTTCTCGGGCCATTGCTTCAGGAATATGGACCTCTAGATGATCCACAACCTTAGTTAGCATTACAAGCTTTTATACTGTTTGCGTAAAGGGGAGTGGTCATTTGAGTGATATACTTGAGCCTGTGATACTTGTGGGCGTGGTCATTTGAGTGATATACTTGAGCCTGTGATACTTGTTTTAGTTTAGGTTAATCTAAATCGGATAAAAAATTCTTACCTATGGATGGTACACAACTTTCACAATGGCATTACATGCTTTTATATTATTTGCGTAAAGGGGAATGGCCATAAATTTTGACTGAATGTTCCATTTCGATTTGTCAGAAATTCAGTCTCAACCGTGGTAATGATCTAATGGTGATATACTGAAACGGTTTTGAAAATAAGCTAAAAATGGTGACCCCTAGAGGGTCGACAAGCTACGCTACAATATCGATAGAAAGCAAAACTATGGGATGTATCAAAATGTAGCTCACACTCTTTGTATATGAGTATGACATGTTTTTAGGGACAGTGGCCATTTTGTCCGGCATTTTGTGACCGATTTTCACGAAATTTGCACTCTGTCGTAATTATAGTGTAACTGTGATATAATTTCAACGGTTTAGATAATCAAATAAAAACTGTGAGGTCTACATGTAAATAGGCCGCAAGCTACAAATGTCGAGATCATTTTGGGGTTATAAACATTAATCATAATCGTATAAATGCTATGACCTTCAGAGTACCTACAACCTTGTTAATATCATATATATATATATATATACATTTGTCACTAAATAACAAACCTTATCTCTCCACCCTCCACATCAGTATTTTCTCAACGTGTTTAGCTACGTTCTCGTAGCTAATTTGTCACGTTCGCATCACAGGAAACCACCATCGACTGGTTTGCATCTTAAAGTGCCAATCCCGATAACTTTTTGGGGAATAAAACGGCTTAATTTTGTGTTAAAATCCTTTAAAATTCATAACCTAAGGTCCACCTACTATCCCGATATTTGTGATACGCTTGTAAATAACTTAAACCTGACAGTCTTCATCTGGAAATGGAGAACGTTTTATTATACAGTATCTGGATAAACCCAGACTTTTTTTTCTATAAAAATAATATGTAGGTGAAATTTACCTTTTGTTATCAAGTACAGGGCTTGGGCCATTCACTGTATAGACCACTCAAGAAACAATAATCGATTATCAGGTCACCCAATGAAAAAATTGACCCGAAATCTTAAAAGGGTTACGTGTCCAGATAAGCAGTGTTGACGTTCACGTCCAAACGACTCAATATTTTGAGCTGAAATTTTGAGACAAGGTAAATACACCATGCCACTATATTGTGGTCCATAAATTTCATAAATACTCGGACTTTAAATTTTTGAGACTCTGTTCTTATCGGGATTGTCCCTTTAAGGGATTTCGAAAAGAAATTAAATTTCTCTTCATTTCTGAGTAATTTTATTAGCCAATAAATCGCGCAGAATGCGTCTCTGACAAGACCCCTAAGAGCTTCCGGGGAGTAGGCGGCCCCCAGCCCCCGCTTAGAGTCCCATCATGGTACCCCCCCCCCCTGCCATCCTATATATACTTTGTATTATTAAGCTTGAAGCTAGGGGCGTACATAACGATTTTTTTTTTTAGAGAATGTGGGGGGGGGGGCTGATGTACATGACCCTAATGAGTGACGCACTCAGGAGCCTAGCTCCACAGGTGCGAGTTATCTAAAGGTCCTGAACGTGATATTAACTCACCCTCTATTTTACCAATCCAAAGTATAAAATGGTTCCGAAAATTTCTTACAGATTGTTCGACTAATGTATTCGTATGACAATCAAGAATATAAAATATAAATATTCATATAGGCATGGGGTGAGCGATTTTTACAACTATACAATTATATTTCTATGATATATGCAGTGCCGGATTAACCTTGTGGCGGACCTGGGACATACCAACTGTGCGGACCCCCAATTATTGATTGTTCAAATAGTATGTACTCCGCCCCCTCGAGTGTTTTCCTCAACGATTTTTTTTCCAAAAATTAGGATTAATTTCAGTGCATCTGAGACAATTTAGAGGGGGGGGGGCAGGACATTTGTCCCACTATGCCTTCCCTAGATCCAGTACTGAATATATGGTCTCATTTAGTATTTAAGGTATGAAGGACCTGCTTCAGCTCTGGCATAATATGGGATTTTCCTTTCTATTTTGGCACTGTTTTTGTTACCCCATTAATTCATTTAGTCTAAGACCGTCTGCATTGAGCACTTACTTTGAGACCGACTATTTTTTCCCTCGTGGGGAAAACATTTCATTTAGTCGCCGATGCATAATTTTGAGTACGACTGCGCGTATTGCCAACCGATTATTGACCCCTCCCCTTCTTTATGTAACATGCACTCGTTAAAAATTTTGCTTGTCAATAAATTATGTAACAAGTCATATTATATTCTTTAAATATTCTTTTAATGCTTTGAAATATGTCAGTGTTAATCCTATTTTATTAAAACTTATGAAGACAGTTATTTTATAGGATTGAAATTACGTACCCGAATTTCACGCCTTTCTACACAAACCTGGCATATGCCTGTGGAAGACCCGACATTTCTTTATTCAGTGTTCTTTGTTCTTAGTTCTTCATTCATTGTCCCTAATTCTTATTTATTCATTTGTTGTCGTATTTCGACATTTGTACACTGAAATTAATATTTGTGTCTTAAAATCAATATTTGTTTCACACATTTGTCATGTCAGATTTGTAAAATCTATTTTTATTTAACTTAATTGTATTTTAATTACTAACTATTTTTTTTAGACAATAAAAAAATTAACATACATTTACATTTCAACAGAAAAATACAGAAGAAAAACTAATCTCACACAACAAATTTCCAAATATAAATCTCCAAATCCAAATCTTGCAAAACATTTCTTTAAAAACATTTCCCCAAAAACACTTCTCGAAATTCATCGAATCGGAACATAGGAGGGAAATGGGACATAAAGTCCACTCGACACAAACTAGGTCATTTCGGGACTCACATAAGGTTTAATTTTATTTCAATAATTCACTTGTGCTGAGGGGTCTTTAGCAATTGGGTAGGGGGGGGGAGGACCCAGAGAAAACGAGGTTAGAGAGGCGACCCTACTCTTTGTCACGTACAACCGGAGATTTGAAAGCATGCCAGTTGACTCAATGGTAGGCATTATGATACAGCGCGCACGTGCTAACTATTCGTCCATCCAATCCCCTACAATGAGAAAGAATAGCTCGATCACTGTAACTCTAGTGAAACCACGTGCCTAGTATGGCTAATCGGACCGGGCCTTCGATAAAGAAAATAAATCAAAGTAGCTTTTTTCAGAATTTACGTTTTGGAAGATAGCGACAAAAAGAAACATAATTATTTCTTTGCTCAAAGATCGAGAGAGAAATGGGGTTTAACGTTTACTCGACACAACTAGATCCGTTCAGGACATGGTTCAATTTTATTTCATTAATTCGCTAGCGCGTATCAGCCAAAACCTAATTTCTGAAAATAGACTATACTTTCAATTTATTTTGTTTATCGAAGGCCCGGTCTGATTAGCCACGTACGTGGTTTCACTAAAGTCACGGTCATCCATCGATTTTTCTTGTAAAAATGCTTGCTCGATCTTCATTTATTCTAAAATACAACTTAATTAAACAAAAATACATTTTACAAATCTGGTATGACAAATGTCTGATTTGTGAAAGAAATATTGATTTTAAGATACAAATGTTAACTTTAGTGTACAAATGTCGAAATACGACAACTAATGAAGAATTAAGAACAATGAATAAAGAGCTGTTTGGTCTTCCATCTTATTGCCATGCAGTGTAGCCTTAATAGTCCAGACACAATCTGTTTCACAGAGAATTACTTAGGAATTAACTCTGTAACAGATAGTGTCCAAAGCACGTGCGTTGGCTGCAGTCATTGGCTCAACGGCTCGTGCAATGTTTACTTCACACCTAACTGCTTCGGGCAAAATGACGCATTTTACTCATTTTAATACCCATTTACACTTAATAGGAAATATTTTTTAACTTCAATTACTTCAAACGTCTTTATTTATTTTTCTGTTACCTCAAAAAAGTGTTTGAGAATTTAATTTGTCGGAGTAAAAAAGTTAATATGCCGTACTTATTAAGCCTCGTCGATGTCATGCTTATCAGTGATTGTAGCGGCCAAGCGAATATTCACTGCGGGATCAGTTTGGTCCAGACATTTTAGCTCAATTTCGCACTATTCCGGACAATTTCTGCAAAAGCATTGCCGACCACGGTTTATGGGCGGTCTAGACGAATATTATCACCAAAAAATGTTCCAGCCCGAAATCCGTGCGAAACGGGCCAAATTGGCAAAAATCCTAAATGAACGCCTGTTAATTTTGACTGGAAAATGCCAAATTCTATCCACTTATTATAACATGATTAAATTTGGAATCAAAATACATATTTTTTTCAGGGTAGCTGAGTCCATTATCATACATATTTTGGTGATTATGTTATACCGAGGAGTAAATATTGGGAAATAATTACACTGGCAGTCAGTTTTTGTGGGAAAATTGACATTTTACAAAATGACCACATATGGTTTCAAAATATATATTCTTTGAAGGCAACTGATTCCATTTTCGACACATTATTTCACTTTGGTAATCAACTGGTTCACCCAGGTCAAAATATTTGGAAATTCCATTGGGGATTAAGAGTAATCGAGTTTGCCTCAGATCTAATACGACGGCATTCATCAAGCATCAACTACGGAAGCAGCAGTGTAGCCATGAAAAAAGGGCCACTCTCAGTCTGCTATGGGCGCAGCGCCGTGGGCATGTCCTATTTCAATCACGAACCTCGAAAATTGAGCCAAGATGGACAAGCACAATGAAGCACGTGGCGAATTTAGTCCAACATAGTCAGCTGCAATCAAGAACTAAACGGCCTGTGAGTAAAGAAAAACAAGCATCAAAAGGTACTGGTATTCTTTACAAGGAATGGAAATTATGAGAGGGAGAGAGAGAGAGAGAGAATATGGGGGTGGGGTATAACGTTCACTCGATAAATCTAACATATGGTTTGATTTTATTGAGGAATCTCTTGACGTCAGTTCATATTTCTGTAGACAGTGATTTATATGAATTTATTCAGGTTTAAGATTATATCAATAAGTACAGGTGTATAAACAGTATCTATATATGCTATAATATAAAGTAGCTACGGTGATGTGATATAAATAGTTTAATTATATTTTAAATTCGTCAATAATGGAGTACTTCGGTTTGTAAAGATGAATAAGTACAGTTGGAGCGAACACAGATTGGATCTGCGGAAAATAAATCTTCAATCTGAAGACTTTTTCTGCAATTTTCACATTTTGGTGGGCAGATTGGTTGGTAAAACTCCAGATTATAGGTTTTCCAAACCTTGACAATACTTTCAACAAAGTAATCCATCATTTCTTTGGTGTGGTGAGGTGTTGGGGCAAGACGTAAACGTTCTTCACCACGAGCAACAGTAGGGTAGTTAATGGCCTGCACATAAATGCCAAACTCGTTGATCAACTCATTTGATAATTTGGTTGACAACTCAGCATCTCCAATCTGAAATACAATAATAATAATATATATTTGTAAAGCACTCAATCCATTCACAAATACATGCTCTATGTGCTTACTATGTACTCTATGGTCACCATTTACGCACATTTCTGGATCCATTCTGGCTAAAAATACACTGGTAAATAAATGGGTTTTTAGTTTTGCTTTAAAAGTTCAAGTCATGGGGCTGTTTTAACATGATGGGGTAAAGAATTCCATAATATAGGTGCACTGTACTGGAATGTTCTCGAACCGAAAGTTTTTAGATTATACTTTTGAATGTGTAATAAGCAAAAATCTTGTGACGTGGTGGTACGTAACGGTGTATTATCTCTTGATAGATATACAAGACTGGAACTATGAAGACATCTATAAACAATACAAAGAAGTTTGTTGTCAATCCTGGAACAAATTGGCAACCAATGTGAGTAGCATCTTGTGTTAGCAGGTTTCTGATATTACGGGTGGATTTTAGATGAAAGTAACAGACGTTGCACAGATTGTTGACATGAATTTCCATTGTAAGACTTTGGTCAAAAAAGACGCCAAGATTTTCAAACTTATCTGGAATTATTGTTTCATAGTCAGCAATAATTAATGTTGATGAATCATGTTTCTGTAGATTACGTTTTGTGCCCACGACCATTACTTCAGTTTTATTATCATTTAATTTAAGCATATTTGAGGTCATCCAGGTTTTAATTTGCTGTGTATATTTTTCTGTTTTAAGAAAGGAATCTGTTTTACTCTCTGGTGTAAAATTATCTATGATTTGCATGTCACCGGCATACGAATTGTGCAAAAGATATAGAGGCTACTTGACTTGTGTAGAGCACAAAGAAAATAGGACCGAGCACCGCCCCCTGGGGGACACCACAGTTCCAGGACATTTTGTCTGATAGTTCATCGCCGATTAGGACGAACTGGGCACTATCTTGTAGATACGCTCTAAACCAGTTTATTTGCGAATCTACAACCCCACAACGTTTGGATAGATTTTTGAGAAGTCTCTTGTGATCTATAGTATCAAATGCTGCGGGCAGGTCCAGCATTACTAGTGAGGAAATATTACCACTATCAACAGCTCCACACAAATCGTTAACCACTTTGAGCAAGGCAGTTTTGGTAATGAAATTTTTTTAGCCAAATGTTCCTTTAATCTTACAGCCATAGCCTTCTCTACAACCTTCTATAGGAAAAGAAGACTGGACACAGGGCGGAAATTCTTGAGCACATCCTGATCCAGACTGTTTTTAGTAAGCAGCGGAAAACACAGCGGAAAACACAGCTGATTTAAGATTAGCTGGAAATACACTAGTAGGTACACTGTTATTTATCAACAGAGTGATGAAAGTTATGAGTTGATCCATTGAAGATGGAAATACACTAGTAGTTACACTGTTATTTATCAGCAGAGCAGAGTGCTGATAAATAACAGTGTAACTACTAGTGTATTTCCATCTTCAATGGATCAACTCATAACTTTCATCACTCTGTTGATAAATAACAGTGTAACTACTAGTGTATTTCCAGCTAATCTTGAAAGGTATGAGTTGATCCATTGAAGATTAAGAATGGGACGTTTTTGCTATAATAGTTTAAAAATAAATAATGAAAAGTGGTGCGCCCCCCCCCCCCCATGTACTTACTACCAGAGAGTTCATTATGAGCTCGTCATGTGAATAAATGTTTGACATGCGTTGTGGAATATGTCTAGTCTCGGTTTTTCTGATCACTTGGTACAAATGACACCGAAACGCACTGTGATACATGATTCGTGTACCAATAGTAAAATGTTTATTTTGTCTTATATATTGGATATCAGAAGTCTACCTTTTCAAGGTAAGATGACGCCATTGATTTGAATCGACAAATAATTCGTTTTTTCACGTGTAAGACTTTCGGTGATATTGAGTTAGAGATTTAAATTAATTTAACTAACATACTTTGTTTGCTATGCAAACATGAAGTGTTCTATAACGAGTACGTGTATCCTACAGACGTTTACTAAGTCGCCAAACAATAAGCAAGCAACCTTACTCCAATTCCCTTCCATTATAACTTTATAACAATTATTATTTTATAATTAATATTGAGTAAATGGAATGAAAGTCAATCACGCAAAAGAATCATTTTTACAAAATATGCCTGACTAAAGATCACACACAGGTTACCCACCTTTAATCAAAGACAAGTACTCACATGTATAGGGATAATATGACTAGGTGAATGGGTGGCAGGAATACCACAAGATACTAATTGGTCACGTAGGTATTTTACATTTTCTTGGTGTTTTGCTCGAAGTTCTCTTCCTTCTTCACTGGCTAACACCTACCAACATAACAAAAAATTATAGATACTGTGAACTATGAGCTTTTTGGATGCATGTGCTCGTTATAAGAAGCGATGTATACAGGTCTGCAGCCAGAATTTCTAGCGCACAAACGTCATTATAATTAAAGAATGTGTGATTTGGTATTAAAAAAAACTAGCACAACAAGAGCAAGTGAAAGTTAAAATTGTAATTTTGATTCTCATTGATTTTGAATTCCAACTTGCTCGGTTATCACCGGGAGCGAACCCGAAACTCCCTGATTAGTGAACCAACGTCTTACTCACCGAGCCACTGAGATTCTGGTAAATAAATTATATGCAAAACTAATATTGCTGTTTTTCAAGAAAGTATCCCTTTTTCATCAGTGCAAGGGAGTGGCGAACCCGAAACTTCCTGATTAGTGAACAAACGTCTTACTCACTGAGCCACTGAGATTCCGGTAAATAAATTATATGTAAAACTAATATTGCTGTTTTTCAAGAAAGTATCCCTTTCTCATCAGTGCAAGGGAGTGGCGGTGACCGGCCAAAATTTCCCGCATAGCAGACTGCTTGGCGTACGCCCGTATTCACTAACCCAGCCTATGCAGAACAGTAGGACGTTCATTTCATTTATCAACAGTGCAAGTCGAACAAGGAACACAATCTAGTGGTTTAGATGGTACTTGACACGTTCGTAAAAATGTTTTCGACAACTGTAATTCAACGAAACGTCACTGTTCGGAAAATTAAACCCGACAATGACCACCCACCTCATTACAGTATAATTTAGATTTTGCTATATATCTTTTTTTAGTGACAAATTTACAGAAAGGTTGTTTCAGTTTAAATATTTCTTAAGAAATTTATCCTCAAAACTTAGAGCATTATATAATTTAAAAACATGCCAACCTTAATGGAAGCAAGACAACCACTGAGAACTGTTGGTGGTAGACTTGTAGTAAAAATAAAACCAGCTAAATAACTTCTTATCATATCAATAGTATTGCTAGAACCAACCAGGTATCCTCCCATATTACCAAATGCTTTACCTGTAAACAAAATCACAGTTCATTTCACGATGAAGTTTATTAAATTAAAACATTTAGTATTCCCATATAACAATAGATTGTTAATCCATTTCTAACAAAGCAGAACTTTGTTCAAAACTGTAAAATAACACTGTAGCTTGTATTTCAAAATTAATGTCTGATAAAAAAAAATTGTAATGTTTGTACCAAGGGTTCCTGTGACCAGATCTATTTCTTCAAGACAACCATCTCTTTCACCAATACCAGCACCCTTATCACCATACAGTCCAACAGCATGTACTTCATCAACAAATGTTAAAGCACCATATTTATGAGCTACATCACATAGTTCTGTAAGTGGACATATCGACCCTGAAAATAAACACACTCATAATAATATTTACAAATATTCTGGACTCGCCATAGAATGGAACAAAACATCTACACGAAAACGATAACAAATTTAAATGCTCTGGACTCACCATTCATGGAATGAACAGTTTCAAAAGCTACAATTTTAGGCACGTCCTTGTCCACTTGTTGGAGAAGATGTTCCAAGTGGTCGGGGTCATTATGACGGAAAATATGTTTTGGAGCACCACTGTTCCGCAATCCTTGGATCATAGAGGCATGGTTTCCAGAATCGGAGAAAAAATGGACACCTAGACAATAAAGAATAGATGCACATGTATTTAGAATAATAAATAGGAAATGCTGAATTCAGATCAAAATGTATTTGCAGTAGTGTTCATCCCGAGTTTTCGAATATTAGGCATAATTTAAGTTTGATGTATCTCAGCTGGTTTCTTACAGGAACCACTTTTTAAGGATATATAGCTGCTCTAAATAACAGATATGGTCAGAGAGACGTGGAATGGCCGTCATCGGCACTTGCAAAATCGTGTAAAGCAGAAATTGAATGAGCATTAATTTCCAGAAGTTGCTATATTTGCCAAGTTTTATCGGGGGATACTAAGCACCGGTAGGTAGTCGGCAGGTTTATTTGTGACAGAAAAAACCGGTCCAACTAATTACCGACATGAGCAGTTCATTGTTTTAATAACCCTCTCGGTAATGCAAAATGTGGCCGACAAGAAAATATATGTTACAGATATGCACATGCGGACGAACTGTAACTAATTTTATATACGGTGTACAAAAAAAAAAATATATGGATAATTGTAATTTTGAAATAGCGGTGTAATGTCGACGTGGAGGAATCATAAAACCAACAGACAACAATATATGGGAGCTAGATATATTATGTAACATCTATTTTTTAAAAGATTAGTTTAATACATGGACAAGCATGTATCAACAAAGCATTTTTTTTCACCTGTCAGTATGATACAATTACAAACAAGGAGGTGCTTATCATTTTTTTTGGTCAAAAATTCAGTTATCTATAAAAAAAAACAAGACATAAATATTTGGATATGTCTGGTTATAGCTTATGCATATCTTTAATATATATTTCCTTTTTGGTCGGTCAACTTTTGCAATATATTGGGTAATAATGAGAATCTACTTTAGCACAGTTAGATATCCAATATAGTAGGTTAAATTTCAAAGGTTAATTAATCATTTTATTTACTTTCTCAACCCACCGGATTCCTAACTGGTATTCATTTAAATAAAAAGTTAGGGTATCAATTTACAAACCTGGCATTATTTTCCCCAGTGTATAAAGCGTTGTGTCATTAGCAACATAACATGAAGTAAATAACAATCCAGCCTCTTTTTGATGAATTTTTGCCAATTCGACTTCCAATTCTTCATGAAGTGGTGAATTACCAGATATATTTCTAGTACCCCCGGCTCCCGCGCCATGTTTTTCTAACGAATCCCTGTACAATACATTTTAACACAGCGGTTAAGTGAATGAATTGATAAACAAAAAAAATCTTATATTAAAGTAAAATTAAGTCAATGATGTAAGGCCCGTTTTCCATGTATGCTTTTTCGACTATAAAAAAGTCGGTCTTATGCGAATGTAACGGGAGAGTTTCCATGTAAACGGCGACCCCGCGCGCAGAAACGTGTACAATAAACCGGACACTACTCTAAATTTGACTTGTTTTGGTAGTGTTCCAAACATTATTACAAATGCCTAACCAGATTAACCTTTAAATTAGTGATGTTATCAAATCACAAAGATATCAGTTCCTTTCTGTTTTAAAATAATAAAATATACATTATTTATTTTCAACTTACTTGACAGCATATTTAACTTTAGGATGCCAGCTCATTCCAAGATAATCATTACTACACCAGACTGATATATCCTTCTTAACACCACTATAATCCTTAGCATATGGAAACTGAGTTGCATCTCTCATTACCTTTTTAAAGACACGGTAAGTGTGGTCATTCTTTTTACTTTCCAACTGTCTATCAAAAAATCTCTCATAATTGAAAAAAGATGTCCGTTCTGAAATAATAAATAAAGCACGCTTAGCAGAGTGTGTAAATTGAACTGTAGTCAACAGATAAGTGCGGATTAACATTAGTCTTACTATCGAATGGACTTGACTTCGGCAATTTAAACCTAATATGAAATATCACACACTCAATATTAATAATAGAAAAATAAATAAGTACAATATTTGGTTTCTTACTTTTAAATTTTATTTGATATTAGTGATATATCTAATATTTGATAGAATAATTATTTAATATACATGTAGTTAAGATAAAAAAAAATAAAAAATGGACATAAATACCGCAGACACAGACGTTAAAAATCAAAGAGAAGAACAATGATACTTGATGATTCTTAACAGACGTTAAAAATCAAAGAGAAGAACAATGATACTTGATGATTCTTCTTTAAGAAAGGCGATAAATTATTATTTTCTGAAATACTTCGCAGGGTGTTGCTTATTATTTCGTCGTTTGTCGTATGCTCTCCCCAAAGTCAGCAAATTTTATCATAGTATTGAGACACCTTCAAAACAAGTTCCAATGAAACTGGCCACGGATCCCTGTATTTCCTCAAATAATAATGATATCTCCAGCAGCAGTGACTAGGATCTCAACATCTAAATCCAGGACCACGAGAATAACATTGACAATAAATTACATTATCGATTTTTGTTATAGAATTGATTTCCTCGAATGATATAATATTATCAACTGAAAGAAACATGGCGCTTTTTAAAACCCGAATGACATACAATGTCATGTGTACGAGTAAGCAGTTAATACTCATTCCAAAGCAATTGCATGTATGTTGACAATAATCGTACAAGACATTACCTGTCGTCATACAATTTCTCAACAGAATAATAACAAACAGAAAATCAGAAAACGTACTCAAGCAATAACGGTTTCCTGTTATTTTACGTATTTTGTGTTCATTATAATTATTTTCAGTAACCAAAAAAAAGGGCCATTGTATTAATTCCCCCTTAACCCTTCTTAAAAACACTAATATGATATATTTACCTGGATTTATTTCTAAAGCAGTAGAATATTTCTTTCCGAGAGCAATAAAATGGCACGTGTCGGCATATTGACATGTCTTGTTTAGGAAAGAGCTGGTTAAAACTTTCATCTGAAATATAGTGTTAAGCTCTTATTTCGTCTGAAGAAAAAGTGGCTACAAATCAAAAGATTTAAACTGTATAAGCAATCGAAAGAAAATGTCTTCAATTAATAATCTGTAAACAAATTAATTCTTCAAAACGAATATCACTAAATACACATAACATACAACAAAATAAAAAAAAAATAAGAACAAAAATGAGAAAAATTATCCAAAACTTTCAACCACAATAAAAATAACAAGAAACTCACTTTCAAGCAAGACAATTTCTGCAACTACAACCACTCTTGTTACTTCAAATGAAGAAATGTTCAGAAACTTCAGTGAATAAATAGATAAAGAAAACCAGTTAAAACTGCACATATATACCTTAAAATAGAACCATGACACCAACTGTTTTAAAGGACATATATACCTTAAAATAGACGAAAATGGACCACTAAATCATGTTGATGTAATATGGAAACAGAACAAGAAATTACTCCAATTGTATTCTAAAGGTCAAATCATAATAAAAAGAAATTAGCAAACAACTCACTTTCAAGCAAACCTTTAAAACAACCACCCTAGTCACTCCTAAAAAATAAATGTTGAGAAACTTCAGCAATTAAAAATATAAAGAAAAAAAACCCAAAGTTATGATGGATATCAGTTACGCAAAAATAGATTTATGTAATATCCATAGAACCTTGACCCGAAAAGTTTTAAAGCGTGTACAAACCTATGTTCCTGACGCACCGACTGCGAGTCTTACATGATCTAGACGTTGCTAGATTACTTCACAATTCCCTAACTTACAGCTACGTTATCTACAGACACGTGAAAAGTAGCGTCCAAACAGAGGTTGTCACATCGCGACCTCCACGGAAACCTTGACATTGAGCAAACCTTGAACTTTGCAACTCGATTATCAGAGGTAGACATTTTAGCTTGGAAGTGTGAGACCTGGTATTCACGACTACCGAGGAATCTGATAGGCTCACAGACTGGGCTTGTACCCAATCGAAATTATAAGATGAACGAAGTTAAAGCGAGATCAATCTTACTATTGAAGATGTGCGTCTACGATATACTTTTCTTAGTTCATTACAAACTTTCATTGTATATTAAAATCCCATATTTTCAAGGAAAGATAAAATGGATTGAAATGGACCAATATTGAATAGTACGGTGGCTGATTTAGGACACGCAAAAAAAATATTTTTATCTCGAAATAATTAAGTCGAGCGCTCGAGATACTTAGTCGAGCGCTCGAGATAATACAACCGAACACCACTCTATCGATGTTTAAAGCTGTATGATTTGTGCATTACAGTGTACTCTGTAACTTCAAGCAGGACCAAATAGAAATGGCGGATGTCGGCGAGTGGCGGTTTATCCAATAACAGGAAGTCATTGTGAATGGAATATTTGTAAAACAGAGTACAGTCCCTTGATCTACTTTCCTGTTCCCCATACGTCAGTACGGCACGTTTAGCATAAGAATAAGATATCAAATAACTGATACCCATTTTTAATTTAACCTGTATATTCAATGATAAACTTGCAGAATGAAGATTCATTTGTTTATTTTTACAGCCTACCCAAAGCTAATCCAAAGCTGCAGTTACGGAGCGGATACCCCCCCCCACCCACACACACACACACGCGCACACTCCACCCCATGCGCATCACCTCCACTAAATATTTCCCGTTGTATTTACCCCCTTCCTAGTTGGGAGTATATCGCATGTTATTGTACGAATTAGTAATTATATATATCGATGTTACAGAGTTTTGCTATGAGAGACTGACATTTCTTCTTATCTAGAACAGTGCGGAGGGCTTGACAAGGACAGTTGTCTAGTCGTTCGGATCGGACGAAAAACCGAGGTCCCGCGTACACGTTAAAGGTCCCTTGGCAGTTGGAATTCGATATAAGAGTAGGCCGTTGCGCCGCTGCCCCGGCACAATTTCCCTCAATAGCCCAGTTTAAGAGCAGAACAGTAGGACATTAAATCCCATTTCATTTCTTATGTAGAAGCACGGGTCGGATCCAGGTTTATTTATTTATATGTAGGAACTGATCAAATATTTCGTGGAGGTGATGCGCATGGGGTGGAGTGTGCGTGTGTGTGTGGGGTGGGGGATATCCGCTCCGTAACTGCAGCTTTGGATGAGCTTTGGATGAGCTGTAAAAATAAACAAATGAATCTTTATTTTACAAGTTTATCATTGAATATATCATTATCATTATCAAATCATATAGCTTAAAACATCGGGAGAGACGTGTTCGGCTGTATTATCGACTTAGTATCTCGAGCTCCCGGAATAAAAATATTTCTTTGCGTGTCCTAAATCATCCACCGTAGAATAGTAACTTTTTTTTATTTTTTTTTAATCTTATGGACAATGTTGAGTTAGTAGTTTATTTTGTTACATGTCAAGTTCATGTATCTTGTCTGTAGCCCCATATATATAATAGGTAACCTTGACAATATATTATAAAAAATATCAGAAAAAAATATAAAACCCACATCACTTACTCCGTCTTTGACAAACAAGTAATATCAGTCTAAAGATTATAATGTGATAAAATTTGGAATAGATGAACAGCATGCCATCTTTATTGAGATTAATGAACAATTTCAACTCTTTTAAGTAGGGGGTGGTGTTATTTTACAAATGTTGATGTTCAAATTCGGGGTCCCCTTCAAAAGTTGTAGTTACCCTACTCATGTATGAACATATTTCTTTTATTTTCTTTCTGATCCTCCTCACCCGCCAGACAAAGAAAAATGAAAAATATAAAGAGACTGTTAAACTATTTAACACTGAATATTCTCAACTGTTTGATATCTATGGTGATATGTTCAAACATGGGTAGGTGAACTATTTAACACCACTCCCTATTTTGAGTGATGGACAATGGCCGAAGACTGTCCATCATGTAAATAGAAAGAACAGCTGGGGAGCGTTGTTAAACCCGAAATCTTTCTCTGTATTTAGATAATGAGGGAGAGATAGAAATGGGGTTTAACGTCCACTCGACGCAAACTAGGTCATTTTGAGACTAACATATGGATTCATTTTATTTCAATAATTGGCTTGCGCGTAGGGGTCTTTAGCAGTGGGAGGAAACTTTTAGATATTGGACGGTCTGAGGCTATTATCAAACTTAAAACATAGCACCATATAGATACAAATAATGAATAGTTTTCTAAAAGAACAAACCACAAAATGATGAAAATATTCTTAAAACAGATGCACATGTTCATTGATGTATGTGACAAAACACCCAAGTCATACAATACAAGCATACACAGAGTCAAAAATATACGACATGGAGACGAAATGTTTATAATGAGAATATGGGGGTGCTCGATTCACAGTCCAAAACGTCCCAAATCGACAGAATTACAATCAAGTGACGCGGAATTCAGCCCTGTCACAGTTCTACCAGCCCCGACAGCTGAGGTGGAGTGAGTAGAATCGTGACGTATTCCTAGGCAAATAAAATGTTTCAGCTGTCATGATTGGTTAAGACATTTTTATACAGTCGACACATGCGTTGTACTCCGAAATTCTCCTTTTCACTCGATTGACACCAGTTTTAGAATTTAATTCCGGAACTGTGAATCGAACATCCCCTATGTGTGATAAGCATTTGGACACTGTTTACATAGTAGCCGTAAAAATTGTGATTTTCTTGATATGGGGTGGGGGTATGGCCTTCAAGGTTGTGATGGAAAGGCTGCTCACGAAAATGATTTAGACCTTGATAATATTCTTAGTACCGTGGTTAATATGGGGGGGGGGTACTAGCCGTCCAAATTTTGATTGAAAATTTAATATACTATTCAAAAAAAGTAGGGGATATTTGATTTTGGGGGCATAATACTAAAATATGCAAATGACTACGAAAAAAGTCACTATAGAACCTAACAGAAGAAACATTTCCAGTTACATGTGACGCCCAAACGCACCAATAGCTACCGCATGGAATGCAGGTGATGCTTGGGATCATCATGGGGGTCCAACCCAAGATATGCACGACTCTGACTTTGAATGTTACAGTCATTGTGGCATTGAATTCCAGGGTGGTAACATCAGTTTAATTGTTTTAGTGACCAGAAATCAAATGTTGATATGCGTCGGCTTACCCAAAATGAAAGGTTACGTGCCCTTGGCATGCTACAGATCGGCACAACACAGGCGGTTGTGGCGCGGACGATGAATGTTTCTCAGTCTGTCATAAGCAGGCTATGGTCCAGATACCGTGATACACAATCTGTACAGGACAGACCACGCTCAGGTCGACCAAGGGCGACAACTCAAGCCCAGGATCGATTTATCCGTACTTTGGCCTTGAGAAATCGTGTCATCACAGCAAATCAGATCAGCGCTCGTCTTCAAACAGACACTGGTGTGAGAGTGAGTGGCCAGACGATTCGGAATCGACTGCATAGGGATCACCTTCGCGCCCGACGTCCTCGCGTGATCCCTTGTTTGAGAGATCATCACATTCAGGCAAGACGTCGTTGGTGTAGGGATCGTCAACACTGGGATAATCGACGCTGGGGCAATGTGGTGTTTTCAGATGAGTCACGGTTCACTGTTGATTTTTTGGACAGACGTAGGAGGGTGTGGCGTCGTCGTTACGAGCGCTTCCAAGACGTTAACTTCATCAGACATGATCGATTTGGGGGTGGTTCTGTTATGGTGTGGGGAGGCATCACTGTTGCTGGAAGAACGGCTTTACATGTTGTTGCAGGGCGTGTTACAGGCCAGTACTACCGGGACAACATCTTGGCAGTCCATGTTGTGCCGTTCGCACGACGTCATGGCCGCCGTTTCATCTTCCAGGATGTCAACGCAAGATGTCACAGGGCCAGGATCATTACAGGTTACCTCCAACAACAGAACATCACCACATTACCTTGGCCAGCACTGAGTCCCAACCTCTCCCCCATCGATCATGTCTGGGACAAGCTTGGACAGAGGTTACGTCAACGTCAACAACGTCCTGCCAATGTCCAAGAACTTGCTGCTGCGTTGCAACAGGAATGGGACAATCTGGACCAAAATGACCTTATACGTCTCATTAGGAGTATGCCACGTCGGATCAATGCTTGTTTGACAGACAGAGGAGGATTTACCCGTTACTGACTTTGTTGTGATGCTGTGGTAACTTTGGTGTTTGACCCCGGGTATCATTTTACCCTTATAATGGTCAGTCTGTGCCTTACTTAGTCTAACGATCATTTGGAATAAATCGATGAATGTGAACTTCATTTCATTTTGTCATTTGTTTCTTCGTCAGTTGCATTAGGTGACTTTAATAACACTTAGAAATCAAATATCCCCTACTTTTTTTGAATAGTATATTTACTCTGCTATATATTATAGAACACAGGATCAAAGGCACAAACCAATTCACGAAATTCAAACTCAACTGCCATTATGGTACAACGGTGATATATTTGAACGGTTTTTAACAGCAGATAAAAATTAAATTGTTACCTGTATAGGTTCCACAGGCTCAAAACACGTTTTTGTTTTCAATCAGGAGCCGTAATCCAGGAAGTTACGGTTCCATATACGCCAATATCGCAAGGAACCGAGATTGTTGGGATATTTCAAGTTATGACCTGTGGAGTGTCCTAAAGAGAATGAGAAAATGTGGACGTTTAAAAACGTATCATCGATCTAGTGCCGAATATACTATTAAACGGACAAGTGTTGGGTGGATTTAAGCAGTATTATTTATGTTGACAAACACGTGAAATCAACATTCGGTCATGTGACCTTTTGGTAACTATAAAGCTTTAAAGTAATTTCAAGTACTGTAATTTGATTGAAAATTTAATATTTACTCTGCTATATATTATAGAACACAGGATCAATTATCCAAAATTTTTCCGATAAGTGTCTATTATTGGTAAAGCTGTCCATTATTGAAAATAATATACGATTTATAAATAATAGACGATTGTTTAAGAAAAGCGTACATATTCCCATGTACTGGTTAAGAAATCAAAGGTTGACGTCATATTTATGTTTCAAACGTGCTCTTAAAACCTATCCTTAACGAAAATAATTACGTTGGTGAAATTTGGAATAGCGTATAAATCACAATTTTAACACTTTTAAGAGGGCCCTTTGAGATACATTATGTAAGATTTAGATAAAGAACTAACCATTCTTGCTCTAATAGTTCGAAAGTAGATAATGTAAAATTAATAATTTGAAAATTTCATTCAAATTACTCTATTGCGAGCGAAGATATGAGCCTTTGAACGTTTAACAAAAGGTGTGCAATAATTTTAGCCACCGCACAGGTTGTTCGAAGCTAAGTCTCGCTCCTCCATTTTTTTTAAAATTATTTTATTTGCTTAAATTAAAATATGGTTGAACCGTTCTACAGAACACAATAAATGTAGACTGGAATAACCAGAAGCTAGAGATTGCCATTCGATTGAGACTTCTGGCGTATTTCGCCTAACATAACTGAAACGATTGTATGTATATCAGTTTATATACATTCATATTACATTATTATATGCATTGCGACCCATTTGTGTCAAGGTCCCAGATGTTCTCAACTATCGCGTGATGCGTTACGGTAGTATTGTCCCTATTGAAACCCCGATCTGGTACCTCATTCGTTTTGATACCATCAGCGCGATTGCTTTGACTGACTACAATGTATGATATCTCCTGATACGACCAGTTACAATGCTTAATCCATGATTAAAACCACGATTTCAACAGTAGCACAATCGTGATAGTGGGGAACCTTGTATTAAGTTGCATATATACATAACAAATAAGCACGTGAAGATAAACAAAGTATTTCAATCTGATAACAATTGGTCGATGAAATTCGATTCCATGTTCCTCCGTTTAATCGTATCGCCAACTTTAACTTATAAAGGGAAAATAATAGATATAATATCTAAATCATTTTAAAAGGGATGTATATGCCCATTAATTAGTGTCCGGATCTCCTATTATATAATAGCGTTTGTACCGGTGACATACAAGAACATAAACTATATTATTAGTGCTACAGTTCCAATCTGTTTCACAGAGAATTACTTACGAATTATCTCTGTAACAGATGACTGGCCACAACACGTGCGCTGACTGCACGTGGCGTTAGTCATTGGCTAAACGGCTCGTGCAATGTTTACATAACACCTAACTGCTTCGGGCAAAATGATGCATTTTACTCATTTTAATACCCATTTACACTAAATAGGAAATATTTTTTAACTACAAATACTTCTTTATTTATTTTTCTTTTACCTTTGAGAATTTAATTTGTCGAAGTAAAAATATTAATATGCCGAAATCATTAAGTCTCATCGATGTCATGCTTATCAGTGATTGTAGCGGCCAAGCGAATATTCACTGCGGGATCAGTTTGCTATAGTTCATGTTGCCGCCAGTTGAGGAGTACTTTTGGGGTATATGTTCAACGCGGCGAGAATTCTCATTCACTTGGAATCACTGACACCTTTCGTGTGACATTTTTTTTCTCTCGATGGATAAGCCAGTTATTTTGTTCAGATTTATTTATATCGACGACCAGTGCCTGAAACACTGCCAGACTTCATTTCCGGCTGTCAAAGTTATTGGGGCTTGCGCCGTCGGCACTCACGATGGTTCTTCGGCCCTGACTGCATATCCACTGCCTTATTTTAAATAAATTGCGGGAGGTTCTCTGGCCGGATGAGCTAGTCTTTTGGGCGGCAGGCGGTCGGGCTAGTTCTATTTATCTCGATCTACAGTGCCTGAACTACCTCCCGACTGCGCATTTTCGGAAGCCTATTTTCGACGCTGTTGGGGAGAGGCCGACTTTGACGCTTTCCTCTCTAGTGAACTATTTTTCAAAACTTTCTGGGGGAGGCCAACCATACCCCGACCCTCAAGCTAGGACTCGCACCTTCGATGCTTATGACGAGTCTTCGCCCCTGAAGCTGGACAGCTTGAAGTTTTGCTCCTCCGTCCACCGGCGACTGGCACCCCCACTGGTTGCTTCATATTTTAAATGTAAAATTAATCTTAGAACAGGTGACTTGTGACATTTCTAACTAGAAAAAGTAGCAGTACCGACGGTTTGAAATTTAACTATAGTAAGCAATTTGTTATTAAAGGCTAGGCCGTTGACGTTTACTATCAATATATTCTTAGCTATGAAAGAAATTTTTTCTTTGGTATGATAAATATGTTCAAAGAAATTATGTTTTAAAATGAAATTTAAGGAAAATGAAACCAGTCAGTGTAGTAGATAACACCTTCATTACATGACAGTGATATATACGTACAAGTGATATATTCAAGGATGAGTTACCAGACATAATTTGTCTGGGCATGCGCGTACTTGTGATGCAATTAAATCAATCAATACATAACAATTATATCCTTCTTCGAGATAAAACAGAAGGATGTACGGAAGCCCATTAGGGCAAATCAAATGAAAAAGGGGGAAAATCTGATTACCTGTAATTACCAGATATCCTAAGATACCCTATCTTGTAAATTACAAGATTGTTATCTTGTTATTACAAGATACAGAGAAAGCCACGAGTAACTTATTTTAAGGTCGTCATACACCGATTTATCGAATATTTAGTTCAACGCCGTACTTTAATTGTTTGGGGAATCACGGTGGATAAGTGGGTAAGGAGCTGACTCGCTAACCTGGAGGTCGGGTGTTCAATCACTGCATTCGCCGAGAAAGTTCATCTCGATTTTCCGGCGTGATGCAGAGGAGGACCTGACAAGGACAGTTGCCTAGTCGTTCGGATGGGACGAAAAACCGAGGTCCCGTGTACAGATTGGAGTGCACGTAAAAGATCCATTGACAGTTGGAATTCGATATAAGAGTAGGCCGTAGCGCCGCTGCCCGGGTAAAATTTCCCTCATAGCACACTGTATGGCGTATGCTCGTCTTCCATTAGGTCATGTTAGTTGCAAAAGAGTAGGACATTTAACCACATTTCATTTCATTCCATTTTATGTTAAAGAATCGACACAAGCATGTCATGCTTTCATAGATATCATTCGTTATTTTCATGCCACCGTTAAAATCGTAAAGTTCGCATTCTAATTAATTTCATACTCCCACCAACTTCATATTAATATCACGATTCATCAATTTTAATGCCCTCCTTCCAGCCACAGAACACCAAGTTCACATTCTAATTTACTTCATACTCCAACCAACTTCATATTAACACCACGATTCATCAATTTTAATACTCTCCTTAAAGCCACAGAACGCCATAGGCAGATTTAACTCGTGCATAATGTATGTTAAAAGGAATTTGAAATTAAAAACACGAATTGAAATTCAAAATAATTAATTGATCAATTTCAATCAATATAGATGTTGTTATCTTCTTGTGAAACTAGAGGAACCTAATATCCAATATTTAAGACAATTAACATTTTATAATCAGTACACGATTAGTGTACCGTATGGTTTCGGGTGCAATTTTGTATATGGACAAATAAAAACATATCCTAAAACACAATCTGGATGTAATTAGTAAAGGTTGATTCCAAACGACAAAATAATTTACATATATTCATATTAAATTAATATGTGCTTTTCGAGCCATCTTTGTATATATTTCAAGGTTCCAAAAATAGAGCCACGCGCCTTTTAATAAGAACGCACTGACGTATATTTAAGCAAATTTTTATCACATTTTGGCCGTTTGTTTTCGTTAGTTTTAACTTTACACAGTCATAAAAGTTTTGGTCTTTTTGTATTAACGCCGTTTCGTCTACACACATATATCCTTGTTAAACAAGCCGTTTCCCCGAACCACTTTCATGTGCCTCTTTATTTTTATTTCTTTAATAATCAATTTGTGTACATTCAGGCTGGATGTTCAAACTTCTGAAAAATGTTAATGGCATTCCGTGGCTTAAAAGATACATTGTGCCGAAAGTATTTATCGGTGGGTTTTTTTTTCGAATAGAAGTATGGCAGATTTGTGGAAAGTATAGACAAACACAAAAATACTCAAAATATTTTTCATTTGATTGACCATAATGGTCTTCGGTAAGGATATATACTAACATGAGACGATGTAGAGAGAGAGAGAGAGAGAGAGAGAGAGAGAGAGAGAGAGAGAGAGAGAGAGAGAGAGAGAGAGAGAGAAATGGGGTTTGACGTCCACCCAACACAAACTAGGTTATTTCGGGACTAACATGTGGTTTAATTTTATTTCAATAATTCGCTTGCGCGGAGGGGGTCTTTAGCAGTGGGAGGAAACCAGAGTGGGAGGAAACCCACGAGGTTGTTGAGACGATGTAACATCAGACATCTTACCAACAGCTGTATTTGGTTTAGCATTAACATCTGAAATAGAGGTTTTGTCATCATTAAACATTGGTGGTTTAAATGTGAATGATTCATGTTACATTAGCCTACGGCAAAGTCCTATATATTGACCTTGCGCTTCCTTTTAGGTTTTGCCTACGGGGGGAGCATTGTAATTGTTTATGGTAATTTAGAACTTTTCTCCAAAATTATTACTGGATCTAGAAAGCAGTTCCCTTTTAATAAAAAAATAGTTCTTTTTAACTGACCAATCAAATTCATGTAAAGCGATGTCTCCAGTTATTTCATAATCTCGTTTTAGACATATACACCTAGTCATAGTTTGATGTTATTTTTGAAATATTTTCCACAATTCTAAGATCTGTGTGTGTGTGTGTGGGGGGGGGGCGTTGTCAGTTTCTGGTTCGAGACGCGTAGGTGGCTTAGTGAGTTAAGCCAAGGGGTTTCGGACGAAAACGCAAGGCCCCATGAACTCATTGGCAGATATATGCAGGGCCGTTGACTATGGTGGCTGATTGGTATCATGTCGTATTGTCGTAATGTCGCCTTTCATAACGCGACAACCCGACAACCCGACATCACGACATTTCTGCCCGACAACACGACAACCCGACAACACGACAACCCGACATCACGACATTTATACCCGACATCACGACATTTTTACCCGACATTACGGTCGTAATGTCGGGTAAAAATGTCGTGATGTCGGGTAAAAATGTCGTATTGTCGGGTTGTCGGGTTGTCGTGATGTCGGGTTGTCGTGATGTCGGGTTGTCGGGTTGTCGCGTTATGGAAGAAAAATCGGGCAATAAAGAAAATGGTTGATCAAGTGGAAGTAGATTCACGCTCACATTGCAGTTTGAGTTGCATTCGTATCCATTTGTATACGTCCACATTCATAATGTGAATCGTCTTCATTAGCTCAGTCGGATCAGAACAGTAGGACGTTCATAATGTGAACATATTATGCCGCCGCCCTTGTCTGTGTGTCTGTCATTGAGTCAAGTGGTGTGGTTTCCAGCCCAAGCTTGTCCATGACACCACTTGACTCAATGACAGACACACAGACAAGGGCGGCGGCATAATATGTTCACATTATGAACTGAAATGGGGTTTAACGTCCTACTGTTCTGATCCGACTGAGGTAATGAAGACGGTTCACATTATGAATGTGGACGTATACAAATGGATACGAATGCAACTCAAACTGCAATGTGAGCGTGAATCTACTTCCACTTGATCAACCATTTTCTTTATTGCCCGATTTTTCTTCCATAACGCGACAACCCGACAACCCGACATCACGACAACCCGACAACCCGACATCACGACAATCCGACAACCCGACAATACGACATTTTTACCCGACATCACGACATTTTTACCCGACATTACGACATTTTTAGTGTCGTAATGTCGGGTAAAAATGTCGTGATGTCGGGTATAAATGTCGTGATGTCGGGTTGTCGTGTTGTCGGGTTGTCGTGTTGTCGGGTAGAAATGTCGTGATGTCGGGTTGTCGGGTTGTCGGGTTGTCGCGTTATGAAAGGCGACATTACGACAATACGATATGATACCAATCAGCCACCATAGTTGACAGATAAAATGCGAAATAAGAGAGTAGGTTCGTATTGCTGCTGTCCGTGCAAAATTTTACTCATAGAACATTGTATGTCATCAGCCCGTCATACTCCGTGTAGTTTTTCGTTTGATTAGAACTAATCCCACTACTCACTGCTGTAAAGAGCGAGTATTCTTGTTCTAAATTATGATTGGTCATTAGTCCAATTAACAATCAGTAGCTGACTGCCACATTGGACCACATATGTTTATATCACGTTACGTCATTGCTCACGATTTTGTTATGCCCAATTAACCAGTGCAAAGCAAAATATTACAGTAAAATTCATGCGTTACATTCAAATCGAATAAAATGCAAACAATACTGTTTGGAAACGAAAATACTCTCACCGTTTTTAATGCCTTAAATCACTCTCCAATGTTTTAGAGAAGACCCAGATTAAACGAAGGACTGTCATGTTGCTGTACTAAAAGTGATAGCTTTAATTGAACGGGGAGAATAGACACACTCCCACAAAAGTTCAAGTATCAGAAGCCAATCCAGCAATGGCCAGATAGGGATTTCTCGGGCCATTGCGTCAGGAATATGTCAACCCGTCTTCATTAGCCTAGTCGGTGCAGAACAGTTGGCCCTTGATCCCCATTTTATACTACAGCGACTGAAGACCGATTCCTAAGTCTCCGAGAACATCGCAAGCAAGTACGTGTGTAATGCAAGAAGTTAGACGTTAAGTGGCGTCGATACAGAGACGCCAAGATCAAGGCAGTAGCGGAGCCCGAAGGGGGCATGTCCCCCTCATAAATCTTGTCTGCCCTCTGTTTGCCCCCCCCACAATAATTTTAGGAAAAAAAAAGTGTTTTGTGTTACGTTTCGGTAATCAATACCTCCTACGGTGATTAAAACCCACATCCCCACTCAGTCATAGGCTTGCATGTTGAGTGATTTCTTACCAAGCCCATCCTGTTTTAAACGTGCTTTTTACGACCCTCAAAGTTTTTGGGTATAGGTTCAACGCGACGAGAATATGCATTCACTTGATACTCTCAGCCCGTTCGTTTGATACCTCCCTCATTGTTCGGATAAGATGGTGATTTGGCGACGAACAGCATCTGGCCAGCTCTATTTAACTCGACGACCAGTATCTGAAATGATGTCTGGATGTTTTTCCCCGGCAGTCCATTTCACAAAAATATAGTGGCAAAATATTCATTCACTTTGAGTTACTCACTTCGCCCGTTTGACACTTTCCTCTCTGATCGCATAAACTACTGATTTGGCGACAGGCGGTATCTGTTCAATGCCTTAACTTACTGCCAGACTGCATTTTGGGCAGTCTACTTTTCAAATTATTGGGGACTTCGTTGAGGTTCGCAAGTCCTTTCATCTGACACTTTCCTCTGTAGGGTCGTAAAGACTAGTGATCAGGGCGACAGACGGCATCCGATCAGCTCTATTTATCTTTCTGATTGGTGCCTGAATACTGCCAGGCAGCATTTCCAACAGTCTATTTTTCAAAAGTTTTTTTTTAAAATTTGCCGGGTGGGTGGGGGGGCTACCCCTCTTGCCTTTGCCCCCTTAACCTTGGACTTTGCCCCAGCTTTGCCCCTCCAACCACCGACGGCTGGCGCCGCCACTGGATCAAGGATGACTTCACCATTCCTCCCTGATTCGTCCATATAGTAGGTAGAGAATTACCAACGTGTTAATTCAAGACAGTCAACAGTTGCCTCCCCTCCATGGTATACATTTAACGACGGTGCGTGTGTTTTCCATGGAGAGAGAGAGAGAGAGAGAGAGAGAAGAGAGAGAGAGAGAAATGGGGTTTAACGTCCTCTCGACACAAACTAGGTCATTTCGTGACTAACACATGGTTTATGTTTATTTCAATAATTCGCTAGCGCGTAGGGGTCTTTAGCAGTGGGAGGAAACCGGAGTGCCCGGAGGAAATCCACGAGGTTGAGAAGGCGCCCCTATCTCCATGACACATGCGCTCACACCAGGGATCGAAACCACAAACGCAAGCCAAGGTGACCGGTCAGCTAGAGGTCGAAGCGCGGCACTGTAGACCACTAGGCCATCCCAACTCCCTGTTTTCCATGGTCAGACAATTTGCTAAAATTGTAGTTACTTTAGAAACGGTGTCTGGTCCTTTCGCCGTTTCTGTTTATCCGTATTCTTAAGCTGCAATATGAAAATATGACTCTACCTCCACCTCTGTTCTAGGTCTTTATGGAATAACGGTGAAAAATAAAGGGTAATAGTCCAGTCAATCTGGGGTTAGACCCAAAACAAATTGCAACAGAATTAATTTCACTGGTATACATTTCAGTATAGACCCTTATAAAAAACATCCCAAAAATGTTCCAAAATATTTTTGGTGGAAAGGGGTCAAATTGCATAATATACTAATTAGCATAATTTCATATTTCAAAAATGGAAATAGCTTATTAAATGTTCAAATTTGGTGGAGATTGTGTCTAAATCCATGTTTTCGTGGCCTGGGAAGCAAATGAAACACAATTAGGATATAATCACTTTATTGCTTAATGCACAATATGCAAATTAACAGCCGCGATTAATAAAAAAACTTATTTTCCACCCATAATCTGAAATTCTTTGACTTAGTTCCACAAAAGCAGTATTATTTCAGGGCCAAGGGTGGTGAAAAACACTAGAACAGCACAGTGGTATTGCATGATATAGAATATGCAAATTAGACACATGGGCCATGACTGAAAAATACAATTTTAGTCCAAACTCAAAGCATTTATAATAACCTGAAAAATCAAGTCCCCACACCCATTTTAGTATGGCCAAAGAGAGCAATAAAAGTATCTGTACCTTATCAAGGAGAACATTTGACTGACTCCATTAGTACTGTGGTACTGTTGTCATGAGGTAGTGGGTGGAGTGTGATCTCACGGGCCTGATAGAAACAAACAAATTATCAAAACTTTATCCTCTGAATTGTCTAAAACTGGTTTCGGAGGTGCTGCAGCTATGTAATTTGAAGTCTCAGCTAGTATATCAGTGTGGTCCAGTCAATGTTTTTCATAAATGCGCCAATCACTGCCACATTTAGTTTTACAATTACACCTGAACAGTCACAGGAACTCTTTAGGTATTAAGAAACTTTTGACGTTTTCGACCACCATTATATGTAATAATCATAAAAACATGACTGTTAATCTTATTGTCAGTGATTTTATGTGTTTTAATATAGTTTATTAATTGATAAATGCACCCCAAACATAACCACAACTGAAAATTGAACATAAAGTTTATTATAACATAAACAGTAAATTTGCAAGTATATCAGTGCCATGGAGTACATTACGGTACCTAACCAGGGACTTCTCTACGTCTGTGAGAGAGTTCTTGCTAATGTTGCTGGTGTCTGCAAATGCAAGAAACGCAGACATAGTCAACTACAGTAAAGATCCAGCCTGTCCGTAAAAGTGAACAAACGTCAAATGATTATTGGGGTGAAAAGTACCATTAGGACACAATCCATTGGAAGTACATTACGGTACCTAACCAGGGACTTCTCTACGTCTGTGAGAGAGTTCTTGCTAATATTGCTGGTGTCTGCAAATGCAAGAAACGCAGACATAGTCAACTACAGTAAAGATCCAGAGAGAAGAGGCCAGCCTGTCCGTAAAAGTGAACAAACGTCAAATGATTATTGGAGTGAAAAGTACCATTAGGACACAACCCATTGGAAGTCAAGAGATTTCAGAACAAAATATCACTGCTGCATTCTCAAAACTACCAGAAGGACCAAATCCCCAGGTTTTACCTATTAGACCCCTCATACGTACTATAAGATATTTCAAGACTACTACAAGGAAAGCTGGTGTCACTATCACCAACTCAACAAATACAAGACGAATAATTGTAATGGGGAACCTTTCCTTCTGTCTGGCAGTGGTACAAACTATCTAAGTTGAATTTTTATACGCGGTATTGCTCATAATATTCACTTGGGATAACTTTTGACCATTCACTGAGTGAGTGTTATTATGGACAACATGCGAAGTAATATCTCAATAATTAGTGATGTATGGTAATATTGCAGGGTTATTTCTACCAAATGAGCATAAATGTAGAAACAAACACAAATAATATTGTCTGTTGAGCGTGCTTTTCGAATAAGTAAAACTCATTGCAAATGGTTTTTGAGATGGAATAAAAGTGTGTTTTTCGGTCAGAGCCGAGGTGTCTAATTAGGGTTTCACACTGCGTAGCTTGTGTGAAACACTATTGTTTTTGTTAAAATTATTATTAGGGTTTCACACTGCGAAGCTTGTGTGAAACACTATTGTTTTTGTTAAAATTATTATTAGGGTTTCACACTGCGAAGCTTGTGTGAAACACTATTGTTTTTGTTAAAATTATTATTAGGGTTTCACACTGCGAAGCTTGTGTGAAACACTATTGTTTTTGTTAAAATTATTATTCTTATTATTATTATTCTTCTTTTGTTTTGAGTAGATCTCAGCAACTGCTTGTCGCATCGTTACGATTTCTTCGGTTTTACTGGGAAAGTGGGTGTGACTTAGAGGATAAAGCTATTTTGAACGTTCTGCGACAATGCGAAATGTCCGAAATCACCAAATTATCGTTTTTTAAAATATTGCAGTAATTTTAACAATAATCATTGAATTTTAACTTTCGATACATTTTGACATAGCCGGAGACAGGGCACATAGCTACGCTACTTTCGATTTTTGATTTTCGGCAAATCTTCGAAGATATTAGGCGCCAAATTTCGAAAATTTAAAATTTTACAAAAAACTTTTTTATTTATGAATATTTTTTAGTCGTATTGTGCACAGAATTAAAGAGTCATCTGACTAGTGCAAAAATGTTAAAAAAATTTGTCTCAGTAATTTTCCTTGGCCGCCATTGGCTAATTCAGTTTTTCAGTCCTAGATTAATTTTTTATTGCTCGATTTGTATAAAACAAAGTTCATATGCTTCGTTGTCTCAGTTGTCATTTTTTTTATTACCGGAAGTGTTATCTGTCGGCACCGGAAGTGGCATAATTTTACCAAAAACTACAATTTTGACAGTTAGGTACCATTTTTCGAAAACAAATATTATTTTTTGGAAAAATTATTTGACTCAAAGAGTGTGCCCTTTCAAGGCGCAAAAAATGTCGGAAGCAGTTTTTTTAATTTCGATTTCATTTTCGAGCAAATTCGATTAAATGGCTAAAAATGGTGTAAAATTGACCTATTTACAACCTATTCAGGCTTTTTAGATTTTAAAATATTTCATCGTAACTTTTATAAACTTGTAGCTATAATCCATACGAAGAAAATGTATGTTAAAATTAGTTTGTAATATAAGCAGTTCCCAAGAAATGGGCAGTTCTGTACAAGTCACTGTTTTCGTTATTTTGCCTGTAAAATAGTCAATTATTATTGGATTTTTATAAAAGTGACATCATTTGATTCAAAAAGCATGTAGCGTCATATCAAGTTGATTACAATTTAAAATTGACACCGGAAGTGACGTCATTTGGTCAAAAACTGAATTTTAAACTTTTTAAATCAATGTTTTATTCAACCATGAATAACTTAATATGTATTAATAATTTTAACTTTTGGTTTAAATTCACATATAAATACAACTCATATGGTCATATAGATATCATAAAAGTGTTTCTAACTTGTTCGGTTGCCGAGAAATAGACGGTTTTCTACAGGTCACTTTTGAAGGTTTCGGGGCCATAAAAGTGTCAATTATTATTCGATTTTCATAAACGTTACACCATGATATACCTAATGCCATTTGTGATTTCATACAAGTAATTTAAGATTTTCATTATCACCGGAAGTAACGTCATTTTGGCAAAAACTGAATTTTTAGCCTTCAAAACAGATATTTTATTCAAATGAGTCTGTTTTGAAATCTTTTTCAAATTATGGTATTTGATGCCAATCAACAAATAGAATGAACCCATACGATCATACAGATACCAAAAAATGGTTTCTAACTTGTACGGTTGCACAGAAATAGCAGATTTTCTACAAGTCACTTTTCAAGTTTTTTGGTCTTTAAAAGTGGCAATTATTATTCGATTTACATAAAATTGTCACTATATGATATCGTATGCCATTTCTGATTTCATAAGACTAATTGAACATTTTCATTAACACCGGAAGTAATTTAATTTTGTCAAGATCATTTACAAGTAACAAATGTATAAAATGACTTGATATTGCTGGATTGATTGATTGATTCTACGTCCATTTTATTTGTGTGCAATGTTAATTTGGAAACCTGTTTAGTGGTTTCGTTGGTACCGGAAGTGACATATGTTCAAGTGTAACTTGGCACCGAAAGTGACATGTTTAAGAGTAACTTGGCACCAGTGAAACCCGTCATTCCTGCATGCAGGTCTAGTTCTTATTATTATTATTATTCTTCTTTTGTTTTGAGTAGATCTCAGCAACTGCTTGTCGCATCGTTACGATTTTTTCGGTTGTACTGGAAAAGTGGGTGTGACTTAGAGGATAAAGCTATTTTGAACGTTCTGCGACAATGCGAAATGTCCGAAATCACCGAAGTTATCGTTTTTGAAAATATTGCAGTAATTTTAACAATAATCATTGGATTTTAACTTTCGATACGTTTTGGCATAGCCTGAGACAGGGCACATAGCTACGCTACTTTCGATTTTTGATTTTCGGCAAATCTTCGAAGATATTAGGCGCCAAATTTCGAAAATTTAAAATTTTACAAAAAACTTTTTTATTTATGAATATTTTTTAGTCGTATTGTGCACAGAATTAAAGAGTCATCTGCCTAGTGCAAAAATGTTAAAAAATTTGGTCTCAGTAATTTTCCTTGGCCGCTATTGGCTAATTCAGTTTTTCAGTCCTAGATTAATTTTTTATTGTTCGATTTGTATAAAACAAAGTTCATATGCTTCGTTGTCTCAATTGTCATTTTTTTTATTACCGGAAGTGTTATCTGTCGGCACCGAAAGTGGCATAATTTTACCAAAAACTACAATTTTGACAGTTAGGTACCATTTTTCGAAAACAAATATTATTTTTTGGAAAAATTATTTGACTCAAAGAGTGTGCCCTCTCAAGGCGCAAAAAATGGCGGAAGCAGTTTTTTTAATTTCGATTTCATTTTCGAGCAAATTCGATTAAATGGCTAAAAATGGTGTAAAATTGACCCATTTACAACCTATTCAGGCTTTTCAGATTTTAAAATATTTCTTCGTAACTTTTATAAACTTGTAGGTATAATCCATACGAAGAAAATGTATGTTAAAATTAGTTTGTAATATAAGCAGTTACCAAGAAATGGACAGTTCTGTACAAGTCACTATTTTCGTTATTTTGCCTGTAAAATAGTCAATTATGATTGGATTTTTATAAAAGTGACATCATTTGATTCAAAAAGCATGTAGCGTCATATCAAGTTGATTACAATTTAAAATTGACACCGGAAGTGACGTCATTTTGTCAAAAACTGCATTTTCAACTTTTTAAATCAATGTTTTATTCAACCAAGAATTACTTAATATGTATTAATAATTTTAACTTTTGGTTTAAATTCACATATAAACACAACTCATTTGGTCATATACATATCATAAAATTGTTTCTAACTTGTTCGGTTGCCGAGAAATAGACGGTTTTCTACAGGCCACTTTTGAAGGTTTTTGGGCCATAAAAGTGTCAATTATTATTCGATTTTCATAAACGTTACACCATGTTATACCTAATGCCATTTAGGATTTCATACAAGTAATTTAAGATTTTCATTATCACCGGAAGTAACATCATTTTGGCAAAAACTGTATTTTTAGCCTTCAAAACAGATATTTTATTCAAATGAGTCTGTTTTGAAATGTTTTTCAAATTATGGTATTTGATGCCAATCAACAAATAAAATGAACCCATACGATCATACAGATACCACAAAATGGTTTCTAACTTGTACGGTTGCAGAGAAATAGTCGATTTTCTACAAGTCACTTTTCAAGTTTTTTGGTCTTTAAAAGTGGCAATTATTATTCGATTTACATAAAATTTTCACTATATGATATCGTATGCCATTTCTGATTTCATAAAACTAATTGAACATTTTCATTAACACCGGAAGAAATGTAATTTTGTCAAGATCATTTACAAGTAACAAATGTATAAAATGAATTGATATTGCTGGATTTGGTTGATTCTGCATCCATTTTATTTGTGTGCAATGTTAATTTGGAAACCTGTTTAATGGTTTCGTTGGTACCGGAAGTGACATATGTTCAAGGGTAACTTGGCACCGGAAGTGACATGTTTAAGGGTAACGTGGCACCAGTGAAACCCGTCATTCCTGCATGCAGGTCTAGTTAGGGTTTCACACTGCGAAGCTTGTGTGAAACACTATTGTTTTTGTTAAAATTATTATTAAGCTTTCATATTACATATGAAAGCTTATTGTTTCTGTTAAAGTTATTATTATTATTATTTTTTTTTTTGTGTGTTTTCTGCAAATCGGATTTCTCAGAATCTATCCATAGGATCTTTCTGAAATTTTGACCTACCCCCCCAAAAATGGGGTGCGAACCTTGATTAAATATATTTTCGAAACGTTTTACGAATCCGAAATCACCGAATTTTACGAACGAAAAAAATGACAATGCATAGTCGTAACTTTGTTATTTTTTGACCGATTTTACTAATTCTTTTTTCTTTGAATACCTTTAAACAAACCATTTTCATCTGCAGTTTCACATTTTCGAATTTCGAAAATTCGTCGCTGTGATTTCGAACCGGAAGATTAGACCAATTTGACAACTTCTTTAATAGTTGTACGATTTTCATGAAATTTAGTATCTAAGTAGATCCTACCGATGTGACTTCAAAAATATAATTAGAAATTTTCTAAATTATCTCCCCTTGACGAAATTAAGGATCAAAATTTTCAAAAAAATCATCGAAATATAGGTCAGAATGACCTGATTTTTTTTTTGGATACTAGATAAGTAATTACTGATTTGTACACAAAATATGGAGTTTGTCGATCGAACCGGAAGTGCCGCCATATTTAAAAGTGAAAAATCAATAAGGCTTTTTTGCTATTTTACTTACAGACTCGGGAGTTATATTTTCTGAATCCTTGTAGGAAGGCCTAAAAAATGTCGCGAATAGAATTTTGATTTCGGTCACGTGATGGTCACCATTTTGAATTGAAAATGAAAAATAGAAGCAATTTGAAGGGTCGGGACTTTGGAACACAATTACTCTCCTTCTAATTAAGCTAGAATGTTCAAACTTGGTGTAGACGTTCACTAGGTCAATGTTATGATTGAGTTCAAAGATGAGCATTTTCTGCTTAGGGTAAGCAGAGATAAACAAGCTAATTTGTTGATTCTTTAGGGCACGATAACTTCGGTTATAATGAAGGGAGGGCGGTGAAACTTTTGTCAATAGAGAGTCTAATAGCTAGCCTGTTGTGTGAAATCATTGTATTATTTTTTCTAAATATCAGGGATAGCCGAAAAAAAGAGATTGAAAACCCAAAAAGTCGTATTTTTACAATTTGGAGCATGTTTAGAGGTCTTTCTCGTAAAGTCAACATAATATTTTTTGGGAACTTCTTGTACAAAGAGTCTTATTGGTAGTCTTTTATATGAAACCATCGATCAACAGTCCAACATATCAGGAGTAGAAGAACAAAAGGATCGAACATTGAAAACGGCACCCTTTCATTGTTAAGCGAAACATGCAGTGTGGGTGACTACAATCTACACATTTAGTCATCGTATAGAGCTTATTCAACAGTATCGAATTCCAACTGCTTAGGGATATTTTACGTGCACTCCAATGTGTACACGGGACCTTGGTTTTTCGTCCCATCCGAATGACTAGACAGCTGTGCTTGTCAGGCCCTCCGTTCTGCCTCACTGACAAGGGGAACCACGCCGGGAAATCGAGATGAACTTTCTCCGTGCAGAACTTTCAATTCAGGCGAAAACGTTTATTGCATACGATTAAGCTGGTCAGTTGGAGCTTATTTTCAAAAGTTTTGTAATAATCGGTTGGTAATTAAAGTACCGTGCACATTAAACTGTTAAAACAGAAAATTTCGCCCGGTTGAAATGTTTCTTGCTATAAGTCAGCAATTTTCTGAATTCAGGGAGGCTGAATGGCTGAATGGTTAGCATGTGCGCACTGTATCGTAACGTCTGTCATTGAGTCAACGGGCGTCGTTTCGATCTCCAGGTTGCACGTGACATGAAGTATGATGTCCAACCTTGTGGGTTTTCTCCGTGTTCTTCGGTTTCCTCCCAACGGCTAAAGACCTGTAAGCGCAGGGGGAGTTTTTAAATAAAATTAAAAAACATATGTTAGTCCCGAAATGACCTAGTTTGTGTCGAATGGACATTAGGCCGCATTTCTCTCTTTCTCTTTTATTTTTAAAGTTTTGTAATAATCGGTTGGTAATCAAAGGTACTGTAAAAGTGATAAAACAGAAAATAATCGGTTGGTAATCAAAGGTACTGTAAAAGTCATAAAACAGAAAATTTCGCCCGGTTGTAATGTTTCTCACTTTAAAGTCAGCAATTTCCCGATTTTAAGTGGCAAACGTTTATTGCGAACGCTTAAGCTGGTCAGGGGGGAGCTTATTTTTAAAAGTTTTGTAATATTCGGTTGATAACTAAAGGTACCGTGCAAATTAAACTGTTACAATAGAAAATTTGGCCCGGTTGAAATGTTTCTCGCTGTAGGTCAGCAATTTGCCGATTTTAGGGAGGTTGCGTGGCTGAATGGTTAGCACGTGCGCTCTGTATCATAACGTCTGTCATTGAGTCAACTGCCGTTGTTTCGATTTTTTGGTTGTACGTGACAAGGAGTATGGTTGCCTGTCCAACCTCGTAGGCCGTAACCGCCGCTGCCCGGGTAAAATTTCCCTCATTGCACACATTATGGCATATGCCCGTCTTCATTAGCCCATTTTAGGAGCAGAACAGTCGGACGTTAAACCCCATTCAATTTCATTTCATTTTCTCTATGTTGCTTATTTATTATAGTGGATAAATATTTTTCTGGTTCTAGCAATTATTTAATTTCTGCATAGAAATCTTGCTTTGGCCAGTTTTTTTTTATTGCAGAGTGCCATTCTTGTTTAAACAAACATGATCCTTTGTTTAAAACATGCTTAAGAAGTCGTCACGATTTCCTACTTATAACCAAACATATTGGAAATATTAGTCTGGCATTATTAAATCCTAATTTTATTGGTCTTATTTAAAATTAAACTTTCATTTAACTATGAACAACCCTTAACGTGTCTCTTTAAAACTATTAAGTACTCTAAAACAGTAGCTCAACCTTTTGACCTAAACTCATTAATTTACCATTTTGTTGTGAGCGACTTCTTATTCTTCCTATATGACATATTGCACGTGTCTGATTTCAAAGGGGGGTTGAGTGGCTGAATGGTAAGCACGCGCGCCTGTCATTGAGTAAACTAGCGTGTTTTCGAATGCCCGGTTGTACGTGACAAGGAGTAAGGTCGCCTGTCCAACCTGCCTTTTTTAATTTTTTTTCCCGCCATTTTCATTTCATTTTCTCATCCGTCTCATTACAGTAATACAAGTTTCAGTTATTTCCCTTTAGTTTTCAGATTATTGTTATGCCTGGGTGCAATGTTTCATACTATATTTAGACTTGTAACTTCGCGAGTTTTTGACCAATTTTAATAATTTTTTCTTCGTATCCTTTTATTTAGGTTACTTGATACAATCAATGACACGCTTTCATATCTGCATGGGACAGTAGCAGATCTAGTTCTTATTATTATTATTATTCTTCTTTTGTTTTGAGTAGATCTCAGCAACTATGTGTCGCATCGTTACGATTTCTTCGGTTTTACTGGGAAAGTGGGTGTGACTTAGAGGATAAAGCTATTTTGAATGTTCTGCGACAATGCGAAATGTCCGAAATCACCGAAGTTATCGTTTTTACAAATATTGCGGTAATTTTAACAATAATCATGGGATTTTAACTTTCGATACATTTTGGCATAGCTGGAGACAGGGCACATAGCTGCGCTACTTTCGATTTTTGATTTTCGACAAATCTTCGAATATATTAGGCGCCAAATTTCGGAAATTTAAAATTTTACAAAAAACTTTTTTATTTATGAATATTTTTTAGTCGTGTTGTGCACAGAATTAAAGAGTCATCTGACTTGCGCAAAAATGTTAAAAAATTTTGTCTCAGTAATTTTCCTTGGCCTCCATTGGCTAATTCAGTTTTTCATTCCTAGATTAATTTTTTATTGTTCGATTTGTATAAAACAAAGTTCATATGCTTCGTTGTCTCAATTGTCATTTTTTTTATTACCAAAAGTGTTATCTGTCGGCACCGGAAGTGGCATAATTTTACCAAAAACTACAATTTTGACAGTTAGGTACCATTTTTTGAAAACAAATATTATTTTTTTGAAAAATTATATGACTCAAAGAGTGTGTCCTTTAAAGGCGCAAAAAATGGCGGAAGCAGTTTTTTTAATTTCTTTTTCATTTTCTAGCAAATTGGATTAAGAGGTGAAAAAAGGCGTAAAATTGACCTATTTACAACTCATTCAGGCTTTTCAGATTTTAAAATATTTTTACGTAACTTTTATAAACTTGTAGCTATAATCCATACGAAGAGAATGTATGTGAAAATTAGTTTGTAATATAAGCAGTTGCCGAGAAATAGGCAATTTTGCATGAGTCACTTTTCACGTAATTTTGGCTGTAAAAGAATCAATTATTATTCGATTTTCAATTTTCTTTCGCCATTGGATGCCTAATGCCATAGTGGACTATGTCAAACCATTTTACCCCTTGCGCTGCCACCGGAAATGACGTCATTTGCTCAAAACTTAAATTTTAGCCTTCAAAAAACAATATTTTATTCAAATGAGTCGTAATTGTTATTTTTTTCAAATTGTGATATTTGATTCTATTGATCAAATAGATTGAACCCATACGATCATACAGATACCACAAAATGGTTTCTAACTTGTACGGTTGCAGAGAAATGGGCGATTTTCCTTAAGTCACTTTTCAAGGTTTTTGGTCTATAAAAGTGTCAGTTATTATTCGATTTTCATAAAATTTTCACCATATGATATCTTGTGTCATTTATGATTTCATAGAACTAATTTAACATTTTCAGTATCACCGGAAGTAATGTCATTTTGGCAAAAACTGTATTTTTAGCCTTCAAAACAGACATTTTTTTCAAATGAGTCTGATTTGTAATATATTTCAAATTATGATATTTGATTCCAATCAACAAATGGATTGAACCCATACGATCATATAGATACCAAAAGATAGTTTTTATCGTGTACGGTTGCCGAGAAATAGACGATTTTCTACAAGTCACTTTTCAAGGTTTTTGGTCTATAAAAGTGGCAATTCTCATTCGATTTACATACAATTTTCGCCATTATGATGCCTTATGCCATTTCTGATTTCATAAAACTAATTGAACATTTTCATTATCACCGGAAGTAATGAAATTTTGCCAGGATCACTTACAAGTAACATATATATAAAATGAATTGATATTGCTGGATTTGGTTGATTCTTCGTCCATTTTATTTGATGTTTACAATGCTTATGTGGAAACCTGTTTGATGGTTTCATTAGTATCGGAAGTGACATATGTTTAAGGGTAACGTGGCACCGAAAGTGACGTGGCACCAGTGAAACCCGTCATTCCTGCATGCAGGTCTAGTTCTTATTATTAGGGTTTCACACTGCGAAGCTTGTGTGAAACACTATTGTTTTTGTTAAAATTATTATTAGGGTTTCACACTGCGTAGCTTGTGTGAAACACTATTGTTTTTGTTAAAATTATTATTCTTATTATTATTATTATTATTATTCAGATTCCAATTTGAATAGATCTCAGCAACTACGTGTCGCATCGTTACGATCTCTTCGGTTTTACTGGGAAAGTGGGTGTGACTTAGAGGATAAAGCTATTTTGAACGTTCTGCGACAATGCGAAATGTCCGAAATCACCGAAGTTATCGTTTTTGAAAATATTGCAGTAATTTTAACAATAATCATTGGATTTTAACTTTCGATACATTTTGGCATAGCCTGAGACAGGGCACATAGCTACGCTACTTTCGATGTTTGATTTTCGGCAAATCTTCGAAGATATTAGGCGCCAAATTTCGAAAATTTAAAATTTTACAAAAATTTTTTTTATTTATGAATATTTTTTAGTCGTATTGTGCACAGAATTAAAGAGTCATCTGATTAGTGCAAAAATGTTAAAAAAAATTGTCTCAGTAATTTTCCTTGGCCGCCATTGGCTAATTCAGTTTTTCAGTCCTAGATTAATTTTTTATTGTCCGATTTGTATAAAACAAAATTCATATGCTTCGTTGTATCAATTGTCATTTTTTTTATTACCAAAAGTGTTATCTGTCGGCACCGGAAGTGGCATAATTTTACCAAAAACTACAATTTTGACAGTTATTTTCCTACTTCGAAAACAAATATTATTTTTTGGAAAAATTATTTGACTCAAAGAGTGTGCCCTTTCAAGGCGCAAAAAATGTAGGAAGCAGTTTTTTTAATTTTGATTTCACTTTCGAGCAAATTCGATTAAGAGGCTAAAAATGGTGTAAAATTTACCTATTTACAACCTATTCAGGCTTTTCAGATTTTAAAATATTTCTTCGTAACTTTTATAAACTTGTAGCTATAATCCATACGAAGAAAATGTATGTTAAAATTCGTTTGTAATATAAGCAGTTACCAAGAAATGGGCAGTTCTGTACAAGTCACTGTTTTCGTTATTTTGCCTGTAAAATAGTCAAATATTATTGGATTTTTATAAAAGTGACATCATTTGATTCAAAAAGCATGTAGCGTCATATCAAGTTGATTACAATTTAAAATTGACACCGGAAGTGACATCATTTGGTCAAAAACTGCATTTTAAACTTTTTAAATCCATGTTTTATTCAACCAAGAATAACTTAATATGTATTAATAATTTTAACTTTTGGTTTAAATTCACATATAAACAAAACTCATATGGTCATATAGATATCATAAAATTGTTTCTAACTTGTTCGGTTGCCGAGAAATAGACGGTTTTCTACAGGTCACTTTTGAAGGTTTCGGGGCCATAAAAGTGTCAATTATTATTCGATTTTCATAAACGCTACACCGTGTTATACCTACTGCCATTTGGGATTTCATTCAAGTAATTTAAGATTTTCATTATCACCGGAAGTAACGTCATTTTGGCAAAAACTGTATTTTTAGCCTTCAAAACAGATATTTTATTCAAGTGAGTCTGTTTTGAAATCTTTTTCAAATTATGGTATTTGATGCTAATCAACAAATAGAATGAACCCATACGATCACACAGATACCACAAAATGGTTTGTAACTTGTACGGTTGCAGAGAAATAGCAGATTTTCTACAAGTCACTTTTCAAGTTTTTTGGTCTTAAAATTTTACTTAAAATTTTCACTATATGATATCGTATGCCATTTCTGATTTCATAAGACTAATTGAACATTTTCATTAACACAGGAAGTAATTTAATTTTGTCAAGATCATTTACAAGTAACAAATGTAAAAAATGAATTGATATTGTTGGATTTTGTTGATTCTGCGTCCATTTTATTTGTGTGCAATGTTAATTTGGAAACCTGTTTAGTGGTTTCGCTGGTACCGGAAGTGACATATGTTCAAGGGTAACTTGGCACCGGAAGTGACATGTTTAAGGGTAACATGGCACCAGTGAAACCCGTCATTCCTGCATGCAGGTCTAGTTCTTATTATTATTATTCTTCTTTTGTTTTGAGTAGATCTCAGCAACTGCTTGTCGCATCGTTACGATTTCTTCGGTTTTACTGGGAAAGTGGGTGTGACTTAGAGGATAAAGCTATTTTGAACGTTCTGCGACAATGCGAAATGTCCGAAATCACCAAATTATCGTTTTTTAAAATATTGCAGTAATTTTAACAATAATCACTGAATTTTAACTTTCGATACATTTTGGCATAGCCGGAGACAGGGCACATAGCTACACTACTTTCGATTTTTGATTTTCGGTAAATCTTCAAAGATATTAGGCGCCAAATTTTGAAAATTTAAAATTTTACAAAAAACTTTTTTATTTATGAATATTTTTTAGTCGTATTATGCACAGAATTAAAGGGTCATCTGACTAGTGCAAAAATATTAAAGAATTTTGTCTCAGTAATTTACCTTGGCCGCCATTGGCTAATTCAGTTTTTAAGTCCTAGATTAATTTTTTATTGTTCGATTTGTATAAAACAAAGTTCATATGCTTCGTTGTATCAATTGTCATTTTTTTTATTACCAAAAGTTTTATCTGTCGGCACCGGAAGTGGCATAATTTTACCAAAAACTACAATTTTGACAGTTATTTTCCTTCTTCGAAAACAAATATTATTTTTTGGAAAAATTATTTGACTCAAAGTGTGTGCCCTTTCAAGGCGCAAAAAATGTAGGAAGCAGTTTTTTTAATTTCGATTTCATTTTCGAGAAAATTCGATTATGAGGCTAAAAATGGTGTAAAATTGGCCTATTTACAACCTATTCAGGCTTTTCAGATTTTAAAATATTTCTTCGTAACTTTTATAAACTTGTAGCTATAATCCATACGAAGAAAATGTATGTTAAAATTCGTTTGTACTATAAGCAGTTACCAAGAAATGGGCAGTTCTGTACAAGTCACTGTTTTCGTTATTTTGCCTGTAAAATAGTCAATTATGATTGGATTTTTATAAAAGTGACATCATTTGATTCAAAAAGCACGTAGCGTCATATCAAGTTGATTGCAATTTAAAATTGACACCGGAAGTGACATCATTTGGTCAAAAAATGCATTTTAAACTTTTTAAATCAATGTTTTATTCAACCAAGAATAACTTAATATGTATTAATAATTTTAACTTTTGGTTTAAATTCACATATAAACAAAACTCATATGGTCATATAGATATCATAAAATGGTTTCTAACTTGTTCGGTTGCCGAGAAATAGACGGTTTTCTACAGGTCACTTTTGAAGGTTTCGGGGCCATAAAAGGGTCAATTATTATTCGATTTTCATAAACGTCACACCATGTTATACCTAATGCCATTTGGGATTTCATACAAGTAATTTAAGATTTTCATTATCACCGGAAGTAACGTCATTTTGGCAAAAACTGTATTTTTAGCCTCTAAAACAGATATTTTATTCAAATGAGTCTGTTTTGAAATCTTTTTGAAAGTATAGTATTTGATGCCAATCAACAAATAGAATGAACCCATACGATCATACAGATACCACAAAATGGTTTCTAACTTGTACGGTTGCAGAGAAATAGCCGATTTCCTACAAGTCACTTTTCAAGTTTTTTGGTCTTTAAAAGTGGCAATTATTATTCGATTTACATAAAATTTTCACCATATGATATCGTATGCCATTTCTGATTTCATAAGACTAATTGAACATTTGCATTAACACCGTGAGTAATTTAATTTTGTCAAGATCATTTACAAGTAACAAATGTATAAAATGAATTGATATTGCTGGATTTTCTTGATTCTGCGTCCATTTTATTTGTGTGCAATGTTAATTTGGAAACCTGTTTAGTGGTTTCGCTGGTACCGGAAGTGACATATGTTCAAGGGTAACTTGGCACCGGAAGTGACATGTATAAGGGTAACGTGGCACCAGTGAAACCCGTCATTCCTGCATGCAGGTCTAGTTATTATTATTATTCTTCTTTTGTATTGAGTAGATCTCAGCAACTACGTGTCGCATCGTTACGATTTCTTCGGTTTTACTGGGAAAGTGGGTGTGACTTAGAGGATAAAGCTATTTTGAACGTTCTGCGACAATGCGAAATGTCCGAAATCACCGAAGTTATCGTTTTTACAAATATTGCGGTAATTTTAACAATAATCATGGGATTTTAACTTTCGATACATTTTGGCATAGCTGGAGACAGGGCACATAGCTGCGCTACTTTCGATTTTTGATTTTCGGCAAATCTTCGAAGATATTAGGCGCCAAATTTCGGAAATTTAAAATTTTACAAAAAACTTTTTTATTTATGAATATTTTTTAGTCGTGTTGTGCACAGAATTAAAGAGTCATCTGACTTGCGCAAAAATGTTAAAAAATTTTGTCTCAGTAATTTTCCTTGGCCTCCATTGGCTAATTCAGTTTTTCAGTCCTAGATTAATTTTTTATTGTTCGATTTGTATAAAACAAAGTTCATATGCTTCGTTGTCTCAATTGTCATTTTTTTTATTACCAAAAGTGTTATCTGTCGGCACCGGAAGTGGCATAATTTTACCAAAAACTACAATTTTGACAGTTAGGTACATTTTTTGAAAACAAATATTATTTTTTTGAAAAATTATATGACTCAAAGAGTGTGTCCTTTAAAGGCGCAAAAAATGTCGGAAGCAGTTTTTTTAATTTCTTTTTCATTTTCTAGCAAATTGGATTAAGAGGTGAAAAAAGGCGTAAAATTGACCTATTTACAACTCATTCAGGCTTTTCAGATTTTAAAATATTTTTACGTAACTTTTATAAACTTGTAGCTATAATCCATACGAAGAGAATGTATGTGAAAATTAGTTTGTAATATAAGCAGTTGCCGAGAAATAGGCAATTTTGCATGAGTCACTTTTCACGTAATTTTGGCTGTAAAAGAATCAATTATTATTCGATTTTCAATTTTCTTTCGCCATTGGATGCCTAATGCCATAGTGGACTATGTCAAACCATTTTACCCCTTGCGCTGCCACCGGAAATGACGTCATTTGCTCAAAACTTAAATTTTAGCCTTCAAAAAACAATATTTTATTCAAATGAGTCGTATTTGTTATTTTTTTCAAATTGTGATATTTGATTCTATTGATCAAATAGATTGAACCCATACGATCATACAGATACCACAAAATGGTTTCTAACTTGTACGGTTGCAGAGAAATGGGCGATTTTCATTAAGTCACTTTTCAAGGTTTTTGGTCTATAAAAATGTCAGTTATTATTCGATTTTCATAAAATTTTCACCATATGATATCTTGTGTCATTTATGATTTCATAGAACTAATTTAACATTTTCAGTATCACCGGAAGTAATGTCATTTTGGCAAAAACTGTATTTTTAGCCTTCAAAACAAACATTTTTTTCAAATGAGTCTGATTTGTAATATATTTCAAATTATGATATTTGATTCCAATCAACAAATGGATTGAACCCATACGATCATATAGATACCAAAAGATAGTTTTTATCGTGTACGGTTGCCGAGAAATAGACGATTTTCTACAAGTCACTTTTCAAGGTTTTTGGTCTATAAAAGTGGCAATTCTCATTCGATTTACATACAATTTTCGCCATTATGCTGCCTTATGCCATTTCTGATTTCATAAAACTAATTGAACATTTTCATTATCACCGGAAGTAATGAAATTTTGCCAGGATCACTTACAAGTAACATATATATATAAAATGAATTGATATTGCTGGATTTGGTTGATTCTTCGTCCATTTTATTTGATGTTTACAATGCTTATGTGGAAACCTGTTTGATGGTTTCATTGGTATCGGAAGTGACATATGTTCAAAGGTAACGTGGCACCGGAAGTGACATGTTAAAGGGTGACGTGGCACCAGTGAAACCCGTCATTCCTGCATGCAGGTCTAGTTCTTATTATTATTATTATTATTATTATTATTATTATTCAGATTCCAATTTGAATAGATCTCAGCAACTACGTGTCGCATCGTTACGATTTCTTCGGTTTTACTGGGAAAGTGGGTGTGACTTAGAGGATAAAGCTATTTTGAACGTTCTGCGACAATGCGAAATGTCCGAAATCACCAAATTATCGTTTTTTAAAATATTGCAGTAATTTTAACAATAATCATTGGATTTTAACTTTCGATACATTTTGGCATAGCCGGAGACAGGGCACATAGCTACACTACTTTCGATTTTTGATTTTCGGTAAATCTTCAAAGATATTAGGCGCCAAATTTTGAAAATTTAAAATTTTACAAAAAACTTTTTTATTTATGAATATTTTTTAGTCGTATTATGCACAGAATTAAAGAGTCATCTGACTAGTGCAAAAATGTTAAAGAATTTTGTCTCAGTAATTTACCTTGGCCGCCATTGGCTAATTCAGTTTTTAAGTCCTAGATTAATTTTTTATTGTTCGATTTGTATAAAACAAAGTTCATATGCTTCGTTGTATCAATTGTCATTTTTTTTATTACCAAAAGTTTTATCTGTCGGCACCGGAAGTGGCATAATTTTGCCAAAAACTACAATTTTGACAGTTATTTTCCTTCTTCGAAAACAAATATTATTTTTTGGAAAAATTATTTGACCCAAAGAGTGTGCCCTTTCAAGGCGCAAAAAATGTAGGAAGCAGTTTTTTTAATTTCGATTTCATTTTCGAGCAAATTCGATTAAGAGGCTAAAAATGGTGTAAAATTGGCCTATTTACAACCTATTCAGGCTTTTCAGATTTTAAAATATTTCTTCGTAACTTTTATAAACTTGTAGCTATAATCCATACGAAGAAAATGTATGTTAAAATTCGTTTGTACTATAAGCAGTTACCAAGAAATGGGCAGTTCTGTACAAGTCACTGTTTTCGTTATTTTGCCTGTAAAATAGTCAATTATGATTGGATTTTTATAAAAGTGACATCATTTGATTCAAAAGGCATGTAGCGTCATATCAAGTTGATTACAATTTAAAATTGACACCGGAAGTGACATCATTTGGTCAAAAACTGCATTTTAAACTTTTTAAATCAATGTTTTATTCAACCAAGAATAACTTAATATGTATTAATAATTTTAACTTTTGATTTAAATTCACATATAAACAAAACTCATATGGTCATATAGATATCATAAAATTGTTTCTAACTTGTTCGGTTGCCGAGAAATAGATGGTTTTCTACAGGTCACTTTTGAAGGTTTCGGGGCCATAAAAGTGTCAATTATTATTCGATTTTCATAAACGTTACACCGTGTTATACCTAATGCCATTTGGGATTTCATACAAGTAATTTAAGATTTTCAGTATCACCGGAAGTAACGTCATTTTGGCAAAAACTGTATTTTTAGCCTTCAAAACAGATATTTTATTCAAATGAGTCTGTTTTGAAATCTTTTTCAAATTATGGTATTTGATGTTAATCAACAAATAGAATGAACCCATACGATCATACAGATACCACAAAATGGTTTCTAACTTGTACGGTTGCCGAGAAATAGCCGATTTTCTACAAGTCACTTTTCAAGTTTTTTGGTCTTTAAAAGTGGCAATTATTATTCGATTTACATAAAATTTTCACTATATGATATCGTATGCCATTTCTGAGTTCATAAGACTAATTGAACATTTTCATTAACACAGGAAGTAATTTAATTTTGTCAAGATCATTTACAAGTAACAAATGTATAAAATGACTTGATATTGCTGGATTTTGTTGATTCTGCGTCCATTTTATTTGTGTGCAATGTTAATTTGGAAACCTGTTTAGCGGTTTCGCTCGTACCGGAAGTGACATATGTTCAAGGGTAACTTGGCACCGGAAGTGACATGTTTAAGGGTAACATGGCACCAGTGAAACCCGTCATTCCTGCATGCAGGTCTAGTTGCATATTCTTTTTGCAATATAACTGTGCTGTTCTTCTATTGTGTTTCGGCACCCTTTACCCTGTAATTATGGGCATAGGTACTGGTTTCATGGAGCTAAGTCAAAGAGTTTCTAATTTAGGGGGGGGGGGAATAAGTTTTTCGCTAATGGCGGTGGTTAATTTGCATATTGTGCATCAGGTAGTTATTTGATTATATTCTAAATGTGTGTGTTTGTATCCTTGGCCATGTAAACGCGGACCTGGGTACAATTTCCACCAAATTTGAGCATTTGATAGCCAAATTGAAACATGGCATTATGCTAATTAGCATATTACACAATTTGACCTCTTTTCCACCAAAAATATTTTAGAACATTTTTAGTATGATGTACAGGAGACCTTACTGAAATGCATACCACCAAAAGAAATTCTGTTGCGATTTGTCTTGGGTTCGGCCCCCTTTTTCAGCTAGATTGACTGGACTATAAGGATTCCAAAATTGCTTTAGAACAGAGGTGGGGGCAGAGAAATATTTTCATAGTGCAGCTTAATAGAGACAGTGCTCCTAATTATAAAGAACTACTAAAATTGGTGCAGAAATTCAATGATTGGATGCCATAAACCTAAACCTAGCGCCGAATTTGTCTGCCTGCCAGATAAATGGGTGGACATACTCCGCCCAGAAAGTTAGACTATAATGTGAGTAAATTTGATACAATCGGTGAATTCGTTTATGTAGTTTTTTTTTAAAAAAAAAATATATAAAACTGTTATATAAAGTCTCTAACTCAGTGTCATCCACAGTCTTCGACACGACTTATTGGTCAGTTTAAATCAACATTAATGTTATTATCTTACCGCATAAAGGTGTGCTTCTGATATCCGATATTTAAGACAAAATGAAAATTTAGTATGTTAAAAGATGTAAAGTATACTATTCAAAAAAAGTAGGGTATATTTGATTTTTAAGTGTAATTAAAGTCACCTAATGAAACTGACGAAGAAACAAATGACAAAATGATCGTTAGACTAAGTAAGGCACAGACTGACCATTATAAGGGTAAAATAATACCCGGGGTCAAACAGCAAAGTTACCACAGCATCACAACAAAGTCAGTAACGGGTAAATCCTCCTCTGTTTGCCAAACAAGCATTGATCCGACGTGGCCTACTCCTAATGAGACGTCTAAGGTCATTTTGGTCCAGATTGTCCCAGTCCTGTTGCAACGCAGCAGCAAGTTCTTGAACATTGGCAGGACGTTGTTGACGTTGACGTAACCTCTGTCCAAGCATGTCCCAGACATGCTCGATGGGGGAGAGGTCGGGACTCAGTGCTGGCCAAGGTAATGTGGTGATGTTCTGTTGTTGGAGGTAACCTGTAACGATCCTGGCCCTGTGACATCTTGCGTTGTCATCCTGGAAGATGAAACGGCGGCCATGACGTCGTGCGAACGGCACAACATGGACTGCCAAGATGTTGTCCCGGTAGTACTGGCCTGTAACACGCCCTGCAACAACATGTAAAGTCGTTCTTCCAGCAACAGTTATGCCTCCCCACACCATAACAGAACCAGCCCCAAATCGATCATGTCTGATGACGTTAACGGCTTGGAAGCGCTCGTTTCGACGACGCCACACCCTCCTACGTCTGTCCAAAAAATCAACAGTGATCCTTGACTCATCTGAAAACATCACATTGCTCCAGCGTCGATTATCCCAGTGTTGACGATCCCTACACCAACGACGTCTTGCCTGAATGTGATGATCTCTAAAACAAGGGATCACGCGAGGGCGTCGGGCGCGAAGGTGACCCCTATGCAGTCGATTCCGAATCGTCTGGCCACACACCAGTGTCTGTTTGGAGACGAGCGCTGATCTGATTTGCTGTGATGACACGATTTCTCAAGGCCAAGGTACGGATAAATCGATCCTGGGCTTGAGTTGTCGCCCTTGGTCGACCTGAGCGTGGTCTGTCCTGTACAGATTGTGTATCACGATATCTGGACCATAGCCTGCTTATGACAGACTGAGAAACATTCATCGTCCGCGCCACAACCGCCTGTGTTGTGCCGATCTGTAGCATGCCAAGGGCACGTAACCTTTCATTTTGGGTAAGCCGACGCATATCAAAATTTGTTTTCTGGTCACTAAAACAATTAAACTGATGTTTCCACCCTGGAATTCAATTCCACAATGACTGTAACATTCAAAGTCAGAGTCGTGCAAATCTTGGGTTGGACCCCCATGATGATCCCAAGCATCACCTGCATTCCATGCGGTAGCTATTGGTGCGTTTGGGCGTCACATATAACTGGAAATGTTTCTTCTGTTAGGTTCTATAGTGACTTTTTTCGTAGTCATTTGCATATTTTAGTATTATGCCCCCAAAGTCAAATATCCCCTACTTTTTTTGTATAGTATAGATGTTTTTTTATAATCGAGGATATGTCTAGTTTATTCATTTCATCGTTAAATTTTTAAATCTTGCAAGTGTTTTAATCCATTTTAATCTCAGCCAGCTCTAGAGAGTTGATTGTATGCTTGTCATGTGAATTAATGGCATAACAAAGACCTGTTATAGTCAGATTTTAAAAGTTCTTACACAGTATATTTTGAACTATTATAGCACGTACACAACTTTTTATCTAAATCTTACATAATGTAGTTTTAAGAATGCCTTTGAAATGAATATCTACTGAGCTCGGAATTTTAACCACATATATGTATCATGACTTTAAGTGGTGTTTCGAGGATCTGAATCGTTTACTTTAAACACCGTTAAGATAAGGTATCACGGGGGATATGGTCGTTTGTGCGGGGTGGCCGACATCATGTCGAAACATCCCAAAAGCTTCTGTCCAGCTGAGAACAACATTCCACATTCACTCGAGATCTCGTGAGAATATTGCCTAGACACCCCATGCCCGGGACCGATTGTCACCATATCGTTTATCCAACCGCTCAAATTAATAAAATATTCATTTGAATTTTGAAATAATTTCTACTATGTATTTGAGAAGATTTAAAGATTTTGTTTGTTTGATGTTGGTCTTTTTCTTGCTATAATTAGGTAATTTGTATGTGTGGAATAAGTAGCTTGGCGTCGTGGATAGGTTGAACACAAGGTTGCATTATCTGATACTCGGCAAATCAAACACTTAAGAGGATTAAACTGATATAAAATGGCTAGGTGGCTAGTTAAAGCCGGCGTTGAAAGGAAAATGTTAAAAGTCTTATGAAGTGAGAGATTAGCTAATCCTGATTAAGTAGTAAAGATATGACAATTAATTTTATGATCTTTTAATAAAGTTATAGGCGCCAGCTGGTCAGCAGACATTCATTTTATGATCGGATATTACCGTCTCATAGTAGGTGATTTCCGGTGTCTTGTCGAGAGGGTGCACAATGTTTCAGATAGATTTTAACTGTAACACGTACCGTAGTATTGTTTCAATGATTTGTATGTGACCACGTTTCATTTTTGGTGTGGCATGGACAGTGTCTAGTTCTTCAGATGAAACCAAAAACCGAGGCCATGTGTATACATTGGGATACACGTAAAAGAATCCTTAGCAGTTTGATTAAGTTGCGGTCCAAGCAAAATTTTCCACACGGCACATTGTATGGCAACCCAAAATATCCTGGTCCCGGTTCCTAGAAAATTCTTAAAGTAAGCACAAAGTTATGCTTCACTTTTTCTTACGTAAGAATCTTAATAAAATACAGTCTCTAGAAAATTCTCAAGGCCGTTCTTACGTAAGCACAAGTCAAGTACGAGACGAAGCACATTGTGACTATGGTGCTCTCAAACGTCATAAAAACAGTTTTGGTATGCGAATTACATCATAAATTTGTCATCTGTTTCCCGACAAATGGTCGATTTAGATACATTTGACATGTGTCACATATGAAATGTTACACAAGCTAAAAAAATAAAAAAAAAATACAAAAATAAAAAGAAATATAAAAAACGCAAGCACTCTGATCTTAAAGTCGCCTGTGTGTTTGTGTTGTTTACTAATAGTTGGTAAATAAATAAAATGGCTTCGGGGCAGAAGCGAAATTTTCTATAGCATACTTCTCGAGAATATGTTTCTAAAGGATTTTCTTGGCCTTTAAATTGTCTCCTACGTATCAAAAGATGTATGAAGTGCCGTGGAATAACTAACTGTCAGCCATCTTGTTTGAAGCAGAAACAGACTTAAGGTTGGTAATCAAGCCCTATACCTTGCTTGAGACTTGCTTGAGACTTGTGCTTAAGTTTTTTCTAGGAACACATAATAACGTGCTTGTTCTTACATTGAAGTCTACTTAAAATCTAAGCACAAGGACGTTCTTAAGAATTTTCTGGGAACACGAAATGCGATAAGTTTACTTACATGCGAAGTCTAATTGAAATCTAAGCACAAGAACGTGCTTAAGAATTTTCTAGGAATCGGGCCCTGGTAATTATCATTACATCACTCCCTAACATTGTCTATTCAACCCGCTCCCATATTTCATCCCATGGACTTCTTGGGCGACAAACTACCGTTTTCGTTGTCTTGCCGAGACATCCTCCTCACGATTCGAGTCTTTTGATCGTAGGTGCCAATCTGTTTATCAGTAAAATTACACGATCTAATAGCAAATAAATAAAACATTAAACAGTGCGAAACTGTATAGAGTGCTTTCTATTAAATACTAATCTGAACGTGTTTAATGTTCCGGCATTGTTAAGGGCGATAATCAGTAAGATAAACAAATATATGAAAAATAGCTTCTAGTTGTCTCAGATTATTTATTCAATTATTAACATTTCTCTGTAAATCAGCAAAACTATTAAACAGAACTCCACACACAAATACCACTATATTGCTTGCCTATCGACGATAACTCCACCCCCTATCCTTTGTGATTGGCCCCTTTTGAATTCAAATTCACTGCATACGTACTTGTTATTTTAAATTTTATCAGAGAGGAAGCGTTTGTTAAAGAACATTACGTTCTGAAGAAAGACAAATTTTCATCCGCCCAACACCAGAAATTATGATTGGCCATGATCTTGTTTACGACGACATACGTATTATCATCTATACCCCGATCTGGATGATATAGGTATTTACTAGCTAGTAATACTCCATATAGCTACTACAAAGATAGCAAACTTCAAAAGATGATAACATAATAAAACATTCCTACAGCGCTAAATAATACATGTGTAATTGGTCTACTCTTGCCACCAATATACGCCCCAGACAAAACGGTGCAGTGGGACCCCTACATACAGTAACGATTCGCAGGAATACAAATGTAAATATACCGTTTCCCCACAAAATCAGTATGTTTAATTAACATTAATAAACATAGTGTACAGATTAACATAGGGGTTCTCTGCAAACTGCCCGGTGGGTCTATGCGTAAAAACGATCCTGGATTAAAGTCGACAGCCCAGTAGTAGAATCTTTCATCTTTCAAGGGTCCCTACTCATCCAAGGGTCCGGGGGAGGGGGTGGTTAGGTGGCGAATGGTTTAACTCGTGCCCGATCGATAATAAGGTCTGTCATTGCCCCAAGTGTCGTGGTTTAGATTCCCGTCTGTACCTGACAAGGAGTAGGGTCGCACGTCCAACGCCGTGGTTTCTCTCCGAGTCCTCTGCCCTCCCTCCCCACAGCCTTAAACACCATAGAGTTCTACGCGCAAGCGAATTGTTGAAATAAAATTGGCCTAGTTTGTGCCGAGTGGGCGTTAAACTCTCTCTTCATTTTGTAATTCTCTTTAGGCTATATGTTCCTCGATAGATTACACTGTTCGTGTCTGTCCTTTTGTTCATATATTGGTTACATGGGTTTCTGGTTAGTTGTTAATGGTGCGGTCCTCTTGCACTCATTGAAAGATTAAATTTCAAAGTGATCAATGGGATAAAGAAAGATTTATATATCATTTGAGATAAGTAAAGATAATTTTACGAATATTTTTTAGAAAAGGCCATATCACTGGTACATATAAGTTCAATACATACAAGGGGATAAATCAACATTTTCATTGTATTTAAGTATTTTGAATAAATTTCTCAAATATTCTGCCAGGTTTAATCATCAGGTATATAATAAAAAGATTCATGCTTCAGTTTCAAATATATGGTATCGACAATCATATGCATTTAATCACTTAAAGGCTCTATACGGCATTTACCGCTATTGGAATTCCTTGCACAATACTGTGAAAATTTGATTTCTAATACGAATAGCGCCCCAAAATGTTTAATTCCGTTTACATATAGTGATTAGGAATTGAAATTTCATCGATCTCCATGTATGTTGCTTGAGGGAATACAAGGCGCCGCCACCTTGTATTGGTAACGCAGAAACTTTGTGAGCCTAAGCCAGGAGGCTTGCAAGCGTTGATACATCCATTTTGTTTTCTTTAATTGAAAGTAATCAAAGTTAGTACACATTTAGCGCGTATTAAGCCGTGAGAAATTTTACATTTTAGCGAAAACGGAAATGACGTATAAAGCCTTTAAAAAAAATGCTTTTGTAACATACTTAGAAAGAATATGGACGGTCGTTGACTCCGTTGTATTGCACATAGACAATGGACGTTTAAAAATATATAACAATAAATTACAAATAAGGGAAGCAAGGAAAATATTTACATAAAACATCGCCTAGCTATACCTTTACCCTGATAGTAAAATTGTGACGAAATGTTAATTGTATCATAGATGCATTGTTTTTTTCTTACGTTAGTAATTTTTATCGACTTGATTCTTCTTGGCTTCAAATTACATAGGATGCCTGAAAGTAAACATTATATATAATAAGTAACAACTTAAATTCCATTATTAGTTAAATTGTCTCAATGGCATTTAGTAATTGAACTGGAATACACAGGTCACAATAAAATTATATGGAATACAGGTCACAATAAAATTATATGGAATACAAAATACTGCTAATGACTAAAGCTGCCCACACACGATCAATTGTTTCACAAAAATTAACGATTCGTCAATAAAAACAATCTACGGATTTTTTGATTTCTTCAATCATATTAATATCAACTATTTCGAGCTTCGCTATCAATATACACACGCTCAATATGATTGCCAAAATCAAGTATTGACAATATTATTCACAATTATATTAAGAATGTGTGGGCCGCTTAATCAACGTTCTTATTTGACTGCCTGGTAAATCCGAACCGTCGCTCTGCAGTAATAAGCAGTAATTGTGACCATAGAAATGTTTCTGTGCATATTTTAAGTTATATTTTTTTTTTAAAAAAATCTCGCGTATTCCCATGCCCCTGATCCTGTTCATTTTATTGGAATTTCTATTACATTAATTTTTTTTGTTGTCAAATTTTATTCATAAAATTATTAAATACAAGGGTTAGCTTCACGGATGTATTAAAAACTTAATCCAATTAAAATATAAATCAAGAGTTAACATTTTTGCATTAATTACGATAATTAATTAATATCAAAATTAATATTAGCCATTTTTAAAATAACAATCAATATTACATTACTGTTTCGTGTGTAATTGCTACGGTGTTTACGATCAGTATATTCATTTTGCATTATCTATTTTGGAAATATTAGCGAAAACGACCAGCTCTATATCTAAATCTTACACATTGTCCCTTTTAGATAAATAAATAGTTATTATAGTTAAATAAATAAATGAATAAATAGTTATGTAAATAAATAAATATATAGTTAAATAAATAAATTAATAGTTAAATAAATGAGTCTTTTTCGTAAAAGTCACACCAGGGGCCTTTAACTTTTGGACATTTGCTAAATAAATAAATAAATAAATGATTTTTTTTCGTAAAAGTTACAACAGGGGCCTTTAACTTTTGGGCATTTGCTAAATAAATAAATAAATAAATTTGCGATATCTGTAATTGGTTTGAAATATGTCTTACTAGTATTTTTTAATTTTTGTTTAAAAAGAGAATTAATCGTTTAAAACTTTACCTGGGATTAATCGCGTACATTGTAGATGGAGAATTGTCAGGATAACTTGACCACTGAGTAGATGTTGATCCATACATTGCTGAACTAACGCCCTGACCGTTGATACCAGTGTAATTACTGGGAGTTGCCCAGTTCCAGAAATGACTATTGATACCCTGTTGTCTCAAAGCTTCGTCTAATTTATAAGCCCTGCGCTCGGCTTCGGTATAAGGTGAATACAGGGGACTCATAGCAGTTGTCATTGTGACGGGATTCAATCCTATATCAGAAAACGAAGAAACTGGTGGAGGCGATAAATATCCGTTGTGCATGTTATATATGTTCATTTCTTGATTTTTCTTACGACCACGTTTGCGAGACCGTCGACGCTGTCTAAAATCACCACGCATGAAATCCTGTAAGTTCGCTGGATGTACGGCCCAATAGTTGCCTTTACCATCTTCGCATCTTCCCGCTTTTATAAAACATTCATTTAACGATAAATTGTGACGCACGCTGTTTCTCCAGCCTTGACCACGATTTACGTAATAAGGGAATGTGCTTTCTATCCAGGAGTATATAGATCCTAAGTTTAATCGTTTTTCAGATGATTCTAGGATTGCTTTACCTATTAGGGCAATATATGACATGGACGGCTTGATATCTGAACTAGATTCGGCTTCCGACATTTTCTGACTCTGGCCGGTATCTTCTTCGTCATCACCACCACCGACTACTGTATCCGTTCCCAATACCTTACATTCGCCAGAGAGTCCCGGGTCAGCTGAGAGTTTTTCTACTTCTGTCTGACTGCTTATTTCACATTTCATGACCGGTTTTAATCCCGGGAAGTCTTTATTCTCCTCAGTGGAATATAGCTGGTTAAGATTAGTCGGAAACACACTGATTGAACCATGCGAATAGTCAGATCTAGAGGCATTTTGATTAAAAGAAACGCGGCCATTAACAGTAAAATGATACTCTCTTGGCAGCGGTTGCGGTGCCGAAGATTCGAATTTTAAATGGTTCGAACTTGTATTTTCTTGATTATAGGTGCTGTGTCGTTGAGGTACAGCGCCGAAGCTTTCCGATGAGCTGTGGGTAGGAAGGTGTCCTCCATGATGTATATAGTTGTTAAGTTGTTGTTTTGTCTCCTGATGGGAGGGATTGAAGGTATAATTGTGGTAACTTTCCCTGAAATCTCCTCCCTGCATTTTGGTATATATAACGCCAAAGAACAGTTCAAACCTGCCCGAGACAACAGACAGTCAAATATGATTAACTCTAAGCAAAATAAATCTTTTGCAGCGATATTAAAACATTTTTACAGGAAGATCCATATGAGATATCCTTTCCGGGGTTTGTACAATGTTCATTTAATACAATATTTCATGGACTGAAATTTATATCACTTCAAATTGACAAACAGATCATGGAAAACAAATTAAACAATCGAATGTGTAAGTGTTATCACCATACAAACTGTTTCTCAAGACCCGCACTTTCAATAACAAGTTTATGTCCAAAACAAGCAGTCTTCTGTTGTTTAGTTTTCTCTAAAATGTATATTTATGGATAATAATTTCATTTATCACGTGTAATAAACAAACAGGTGAACATACTGTGAACAAAACAAACGTAACACATTTACACAAAAATATTGTTGAACAATTTTTGAACGATTCTTTGAAATAAAAATAAAGAAATGGTTTTCCATTCGGCAGTATCTATATTTCACACGAATCCGTCGAAACAAACATTTTCGTGCTTAAAACGTTCGTTGGTAAAGAAGTTTTTGTAATACCGATATAAATATACAGTATTTTAAACTTAGCACCGCGCGTACTATTAAGTATCAGGAACTATCCTTTGACAAAAAAGACACCCTACTTGTTTGGTATGTAGATTAAAAATAAATTTAAGTTATTTATAGGAAACTATTGCGATTAAAGCATCATCTCCATTTCTATAGAAACAAATCAGTTTTGTACCAAGGGATCGTTTTCTTATGCCGATTATTCCCAAACATTAGATGGAATATGCCATCAATTGCGTATTAATTACAACATTTTTGTAGAATTTCGTAGATGTCTTATAATCACATATCCTGGTGTTTTGTGATCACAGATTCTGGTGTTTTATGATCATAGATTCTGGTGTTTTAAAATCACATATTCTGATGTTTTGTATTCACAGATCAGTGTGTATATCGTGACAGTTTATTTCAAATTGTTCATCAATTTTTAGACCATATGCGATATACACTAACGATTTTATGTCCACTTCGGCGAATCGGTTACATTACATGTAACAACATAAACCGCCCTGTTGTACAACGATTTGGAGATTCTATTCCGAACGGTTATGTTGCACACTGACTTGAAGATTCTAGTTCGAACGGTTCTGCTGGACACCAACTTGAAGATTCTGGTTCGATGTATAATTGATGGAGTAAATCTTGCTAGTAATGTGTTTTGACCGAGTAATTAAATTTGTCAAACCATTCGTCGTACTCCCGTGGCCACTCTAGACCCGTAACGCCAAATCTAATTCATACATTGATTGGTCGATAATATTTGTCTTACCTGATATGATATTGGCTAATCGGGGAAGAGGTAAGGAGGGGCTGAACCGTTATCAATCTGATAATAATGGGCGTTAATTCAAAATAAAACGAACAACATCTCAAGCATGTAACAGGTAGCATTATATGACAAAAAGATACATATTATATTATGTTCCCCTATTGTTGAGCAGAGATATTATTATATGAAGAGTCCTATACGTTTGATTTAAGAGAGAGAGAGAGAGAGAGAGAGAGAGAGAGAGAGAGAGCGAGAGAGAGAGAGAGAGAGAGAGAGATTAACGTCCACTCGGCACAAACTAGGGACTTACTTACTTGATTTGAAACAGCGAGCAATGATTTTATTCGTGCAAATTCCAATACAGTAAAATACAAGTACGAGATTATGATAAATTCGATACTATCATCATTCATGCTCCAATCGCATACTGCTTTTTAAAGTCTTGCGTTTAAGGATTAAATAAGGAATAATTTTGGAAATTTAATAGGTTCTACCTACCATCAGTGGGCAGTCAAAGGGTCGTATCTGGCATATTTACAAAATTCTTTTTTTTTGCATTCTCAGAATACACTCCCTATTTCTGAACTGGAGGACAAAATCTGAAAATCTTTAGAAATACGACATTTTGACGTGATTTTTTTTGTTTTGGTCGACATTTTGCTTCTTAACCTCTATGTGATCTTTGGCTCCCCTGGAAAACTTTGAAAATTCCAAATACAACCTCTTGATTCCCTCCCCCCACGATGCGCAATCTAAATTCATTCTAAATTTCATTAGCCTCAATGATTCGATCATCATAATCTTTAAACACATTAAAATACAACATTTTTTTATGAGAAACATCACTAGTTTTATTATATCCGTACGACGTTTGGGCAAGTATCGTTATCAAGAACAATGACCCGATGATCAATTCAACCGATTTTACTTTCAAATATATATTGTTAACTCCCCTTCGTTTTGCATTAAAAAAGAAGAAAAAGGGGGTTTAACGTCCACCAGACACAAACTAGTTCATTTTGGGACTAACATTTTATTTCAATAATTAGCTTCTGCTTTGAGGTCTTCAGATCTGGGAGGATTTCGGAGAAAACCCACGAATTGGAAATGCAGCCCTGCTCAATCGGCCCTCCGCCAGCGGGGCATTGACGTTTTACCATAAAATAATTCTCTGACTTTCAATTAGTTTTCAGTACCGATAAAAAACATCATCGAAGGGTCGAGGTTCATTTCAGTTCTAATAAAAAAAACAAACCTTAACCTCGTTCGGCGCAATCAAAGACGCGGCTTGCTTGTTACACAGTTTTTTGTATGTTGGGCTGATGGGTTTCTTTGTCTTTTGTAATTTATCATTTTTAAAAGTGGTTACATTAGCATGTAATGTCATTCTAACATTCTTGTCTTTAATCATGCTTTAAAAAAATAAATTATTGACATTTTTTCTGTAGTTTAATAACGTTTTAACATATTAAGTCCAAATAAACAACATACGTCTCCGTTAATACAATTATTTTTCAAATTCGCACATACGAAAAACATCTCCAACTAATGAAACCACGAAGAATGTTCCAATGTAATTGTATATCTTTTACCTTTACATTTCTTGCCTTAAACAAACCAAAACATTCTCATTTAATGAATTCTAATTAAACTATTTCAATGAAAACCAAGGACGAAAAACAATGCTCCGTTACTACATCATCACAACCTAACATCAAAATACAGAATAGTATACTATGAAAAATATCCGTCCAGAGGTTTTAAAAACATGTTTTTAACTACATTTTGGACGATAATATATTAGCGACTATGCTATAGCAATATATCGTTGTAAACATCGGTATTGTTTATTCAGTTAAAGTCGCTAATTACTACATCAGCTTAAACTGTTATTAACGTAAAATTGAACTCATATTTTTACACGTCAGGTGTTTTATTCAAGGCAATGGGAGATAAAATAATCACAGTTTTACAGCAACTAATGACTCGTAGTACACAGGTTTATCATTTAAAGATACAGACCCTCCACCTTCAATATTGTTAAAAGATTAGATGTCATCTTTAATGTAGATGTATTTACTTTAATTATGACATAATAATCATATTAATCGTAAAGAGGCACTAGCTCTTTGAAAATCCGTTTTCGTAAGTTAGCTTTACTGTTGGTCGTAGCGTGAGGCATATCCCTTGCTCCACGCTCGGACAAACAACTTTAAATAAGTTTAAATAAATATGACTTAGGCAATACCTACACAATTAGTAACGACCCATCAAGCAGATTATGAGAGTATGGAAATCATACCGATTTGCCTCTTTCGTGTGTCTTTGTCCGCAACATTTTGGGACGGATTTTGTTCCTTTGAAGGAGGATCATTAACACCAAGGCAACATATCTACCAAATTTGATTTGTATGCATTGGGTGATCCAGAATTGCCGGTTTCTTCCCCATTTTGAGTTTTTACAATACGTTTTTGAAAATGGCCTTACTATAAAACAAATTTTGATTGGTCGCATATTGAGTTGATATAGTGTAAAATTGATACATATCCCGCTAACTGCTGGGGGCATAATAAAGTCTGTCATTGAGTCACGCAGCGTGGTATAAATTTCTCAGTTGTCCGTGACAAAGAGTATAGGGTCGCCTGTCCAACCTCGTGAGCATTCTCCTAGTCCATCGCCCTCCCCCCCCCCACTGCTAGAGACTCCTACGTCCAAGTGAATTATTGAAGTACAATAGAATCATATTTCAGTCCCCAAATAACATAATTTGTGTCGAGTGAACGTTAAACCTCCCTTTTCCCTCTCTGTGACGAAATTATTATGTCTCTCTCTCCCTCTCTCTCTTCAACATCAAAGATACACTCGTAAACGAGTCAGCAGCTAAAAAATCAATAAGATAATAAGATAAGACATTTTCTAGTGTGTATTTGTATCCACAGACATGCAAATAAAAGTATAAACAGAACAGAAAAATAAACAAAATATTTATTACCAATATAATGACCCATTTCCGTCAGTTTGAATAAATATCCTTCATTTTAAAGCAATCATAATTATCTAATATTGTGAAAATATAGTTAGAACCTTAATTTATGCACATGACATGACAGGCCTATAATGAACTCTACGGATCATCGGATGGCCAAGATTTAAATGGATTTGACCAACCACGAGATTTAAATATCTAATGATACAATGGATAATCGATACTTAGTCTCGATTACCAAGTACGGTTGTCACGATAATAAATGATGTAAGCTACTAGTACTTCGCATCGAAAAGGAAATTTAATTTATTTAACGCAATTCTTTTATGAACATTAATCACAGCAAACGACATGTTTTACTTTTAGTAAATCTTATATTGCTGTTTAATTGGTTTGTGTTGTTTATATTGTCCGGCGCATGTTCAACTGACCGAACAGCGTCTATTACAGCCTTAGCAGCGCCGTCCACGTCACCATTCTGTGCAGCACACGCTGCCTCCGCTGTAATTTTTGCTGCTTTGACCTGATGAAAACACAAAAGAGAAGAATGAATCAAAACACTGAAATATTTCTAGCTTTCGTATTTTGACTTTAAAGCTGTGATTAACGTCATTAGCACTTACTCCGCAGTTTCTGGTCAATCATGATAGGGATGCATCGGTGAGGGTTAATGAGCTCGCAATATTAACTTTTTCCTCTTGCAAATTAAATTCTGGAACATTTTATGAAGTATTTAAAAAAAAAGAGAAAAGGTGTAGGTAAAACATTTCCTAATTGGTGAAAACTGGTACAGTATGCAAAATGAGTAATGGGCACCATTCTGCTCGGACCTGTTTTGCGCTACATAGTGTAAACACTGCACGCGCCATTGGGCCACCGAAAGGCGCCTCGTAAGGTGACGTCACGTGTCGAAAGCAGTCATCTTATATATGAGTTGCATGAAGACTTTTGCAATACATCTGTGAAACAACTTGGTTGATGCAGTGTGCCATGATAGACATTTTATATCGACATCGGTGCCACAGTCTATTTTTATTTCGAACGCTTTAAATTGAGATTAAAAGGCAATCGATAAAATCCGTCATAGATGCACCAGGAATACTAGGGCCTGTTTCACAAAATTTTAACTATGATAAAATCCAAATTTTAGTAATTTGATTGAATAATATTAGATTGATTTTAGTGCGTAGCCAATCAAAATTGATTGAAGTATCTACTAAAATTTGGATTTTTAACTTATAAGTTAAGATTTCGAGAAACAGGATCCAGGAATATAAGTAATGAAAGGTTGTTGTGTTCGTGTAGTGAATATTTTGCAACTAAATTGATCATTTTTATCATGACCCAGTTACAATATTCCAGATGTCATCAAATTAATTAATATAAACCCCTGCACAAACCTGAGCTGCGGATATGATCTTTGAATTACCATTATCATAATCTTCTTCAATGATCTGGGCGATAGATGATGCCAAGATGGAGGCAACAAAGCATGAAGTAATGCGATTTATTTCCCTTGAACACTCCTCGTCGTTGATTATATTGACCCCGTTATTAGAAGAAGATAAATTCGTAGAGGAATTTGATAAAAGGTTGATTTGTTCTAAGCCAGTATCATTGTTGTATGCTGAAGGCGTAATCGTGTCGCTAATTCTCTGTGTTTTTGTCGAGTCCATTTTAGTACAATCTGTTGTTTTATCAGTGACGCTTCCGCCATCCGCATCCTTGGTCTTCCTCAAATCCCATTTAATTTCAGCATTCTACAAAAAAATAAACACTTTTATAGCTAATAATCCAGGATCTTCTCCAGGATCAAAAAACTTCTTCAAAAATAAAGTGGAGATTAGTCGTAAAGGCTAAACTGAATTAGCCAAACGTCATCTGATTCTCAACGAATAGAATCATTGGAATGATCTATATTGGGACATTGGTTATAGATATTCTTATTTAGGAAGTCGATTTTCTTTAAATTCAGCCAATTTTGCCTTTTTGCAAATGAATTTAAATGTACTTATTTCCCCGCATTACGTAGCAAGTACACAATATTTGCAATTTTGTCTCTTATAAGTTTTCAAGGGTTATCTCCTCGTTAAATGGCAAATAATACATTATGAAATGGCAGAGGATCCGTAAGATAATATGATAAATGTAGGACGGAATAACCTCTTGCAATATCTAACAACAAAGAATCGATATAATTATGAATATATAGATTAGAAGTATTATTGCCTTGTGTACGTTTTCACTGGAAATTGGCTTATTTAAATTTAGCAACATTTAGTTATTTAAAGCCTGGGTGATAATCTCCAAAGCAATAAATTGTAAAAAAGAATTGTTACGGGTATGTGTGACAAAGTGATTAATTTTCTACTATTACGAACTATTATTTAGATTATGTGAACTTATTGATCCCTGCTGTTTATGATGATACATGGTGTCGACTTTTCAACTCTGTGTATATTTCTTTTAGGGCTCGAACTGGCTAAGATCTAATTAAACATTTTATTAATCCCATATGTCTTGAACTAAGTGCACAATGATATGTGAACAACACTCGACATGACTGCAAAGGAATACGCACTCGTAAATAAGCATACCATGGCGTGATAAATAGACAATTGCATATACAAGTATGATCATGAGTCTTATCTATTTTCCTTATTGCCAGAGGCTACATAACCAGGAGTTTGCTGACAGTTAAAGAGGAGCGCGGACGGGGTGCAGACGAGAGACAAGAAAGGGGACAGAGACCAGCAATTGAACTCCAGGGGCCGAAGGACGGAATAGTTGTCTTAATGCACCATGTTAATTTTATCGTTTTTATTTACGATGTAGTTTAGTCCATGTAGTATTTATATTCTGTTCCTATGTAAATAAACCCTTTTATCACCCAATGGTACATTTGACAGTAGATATCGCTTGTATGATAAATTACATAATCTACTCCGATATCTCCAAGGAGATATCGCTTTACATGAATTTCATTGGCCAATCAAAAGGGAACTACTTTCTTTTATTTTAAAGAAATCACTTATTTTGAATAAAAAGTAACTTCTTTTTTTGTTAAAAGGAAACTGTTTTTTTAATATAATATAGGACTTTGCAATAGCTAAATGGTCTCAAAAAATGATGTATCACTACGCCGTAATGTAATCAGATTCAGTAAAAGTGAATTTATTTGTGCATGTAAGAAAGGATTGGGTGATAAAAAAAATATCTCCAACTTGTCTTTTTTGATACAAAAAAACAAAACACTCGTATGGGAGATTCTCTATATGTACGAAACTGGTCTCTGTTTTCACTAAGATAGTGTTACATAATATGACGATTAGCCATTTTAAAATGGAATATAAACCCAAGGCATATTCAGTTATCGACGAAGATCTCTAATATACGTTATTGTCTCTGTAAAAAGCAAATTAGCCTCTGTTGTCTGTGTACCATTATGTTGAAACAGGTGATTAAACATGATTTCCAATACAACGGGTATTACCGGGCGTCTTCGTGGTAGATTGTGATAAAATCTATTGCGTACCCTTTGTTCCAAAATTAAAAAGAAAGCACTCGTCTAGCTTATGTAGCCCCTCAGTTAAAAAAATACTTCAATTACATAGGTCATCTTTATGTTGGATTGAAGGGTTCATTATTTGAGACACAGCTAGAAATATAAACTCACATGTACAAGGGTAATGCCTCGTATGCATGTCCGTGTCCATTAAGATTTGAATTTCAGTTGTTAGCACATCGAATATGATGTATTATTTAAAACAAGATAATACATATGTATCCAAACAAAAAAAAAAGGATTACGACGAACCTGCTTCCAATACATTAACTGAACATTGTCCATTATAACTTACTAATAAATAGACAAACAGTATATCTATATGATAGATATCCAAACACAATAAAATTATATATCCAGGGCGTGAATATAGGTACATACCTGTATAATAAAATATACCTCAAAAACAATAGAAATATGTTGTAGCGTTTACAACGAAATAGCTGGGAGGCATAAACTATTATTAATATAGATGATTGATCATGCATGTTTGTACTGAAAAGCAAAGGCTATTTGCTAACGATATAAACAATTACAATCGTAATATAGCAAAAGTTTGAAATAACACAGAAACATTTCAAGATCAAAACAACACAGTTTTGTGGGGAATTTTGCAGCGAATCTGTGCCTAATGCATTTTGTTAAACATGGTAGTTGTATTTCTATTGAAAGAGGCAACAAAACATTGCTATACCATTGGTCCATGTAGCAGATTTAGTAACTTTTCTATGCTTCGAGGACCGACCGTAACCATCCACTGTGAATCTGAGATTTTTTAAATGTACAATGCCAATACTTACTTCTTTATCATTGTAAATCCAGTTACCGCTTTCCAAATGATGCGCAACAACAATCCCAGCGCGATAACCGACAATATATCCGCTATAAGGTGCTTGTAATCCGCTAATAGATTAAAAACGTCATGACAACCATCGACATTGGTGACGACCAAGCCAACCAAAAATATACTAATCCCGTACAGAATAAAATACTTTCATTCCTCGGAATCCTTGTATCTCTTGCTTAAATAAAATGGTCGCTGCATGGAAATCGAATAATACTTGTATTGACGCGTAACATGAAACTTGATTGATGCCTCCAACCATCCACTTGTATTGTCAAACTTTGTCCTTCAGATAACTGTATGTTCACAATGGATGTGATACTCGATATCCATGTAGTAGTAATACAACCATACTTTGAGAATAGATCTCGGCCCTGAACGGCCGCCATTTTCAATAATTTCATGTTAGTGTATTGTTTTGTAATCCGGTTCTACTCCGTTTTTCATCTGACATACCCACAAAGACTAGTTAAATCAATTTTAGTTTCAACTAATTGAAGCAGAAGAAATATTTCTCAACATTCTCGAAGTATACTGAGTGTATTCGATTAAAATCGTCGATTTATGAATACAAATGTCAGTCAACTAGCCTAGTGTCTTAATACAGACAAGCAGTCTATGTTTAGTATGACAAAGCAGCATGTAATTGATCATTATATTCTAAATAATAGATGATATTAATGATACTAGTAGACGGAAAATAATTCGCTATTAAATAATCTACCACGAGCAAAGGGAATTTCCAATTAGTTAAAGCAATAGTGTATTATGTATGTTGTAAATCACGTCGACGAATATTCCTCTTATTTATACAACGGATAATTATTCCGCCAAATATGTGGAGGTTGGACGTTTGGCTCTCTCATTTGAGATAAATTGCTACCTAAATTTTCAATTTGTCATACTCTTGTTAATACTGAACGGAACTGAACATTTTTTTTTTTTGAACTGGCATTTCTTTTAGAGCTCCAACGTTCCCAGCAGCGTAGTTTGCAAGTAATTCAAAATAACGATCAAAGCATGTTAAATAGGCATGACGTTTTGTCTCATTCAGCCAAAGAAGCAATTATAGATTTCCCTTGATAAAAATGGTATAAACAAATTACAGTTGCCCAAATCAGACATACAAAATATATAGACAGCTTAACTATTAAGAAGTGGTTAGATCCCAATGTGATTCGTGTAGAATACATTTTGACTTTTATATCAAGTGTAATCTATTCATCTGGTGTCGCGATGCTGCTCCATGCCATGCGGCTTTAGATTCTAAGCAACCGATCCCAAGCTCCATACATTACGAAAACACATTTTTGTAGCCAGGCGATGAAAACGCATAACATATTGAACATCGTTAGGCATCCCCAGATACTTACCTTCTTTTTGTTCATTCTTAAAGATCGTTTATTTCTGTGAGTCGTCCTGCTAACAGAGGTTTTATAGTATTTGCTGTTAATGGCGTCTTTGTATGACGTCATCGATTCTTGCTGCTGAATTAAATAATCTAACCACGATGACGTACTTGATACATCTATTTTACCTTAAAAAAGTTTCAATGTGAAAATAAATCTATAGGACTGGTCTATTTAACACCTATTACATAAAAGAGAGAGAGAGAGAAATTGGGTTTAACGTCGACTCGACACAAATTAGGTCATTTCTGGACTAACATATGGTTTAATTTTATTTCAATAATTCGCTTGCGCCTAGGGTTCTTTAGCAGTGGGAAGAAACCGGGATGCCCAGAGGAAACTCACACGAGGTTGAGGAGGCGCCCATATCTCCACGCCACATACGCTCACACCAGGGATCGAAATCACAGCCGCAAGTCAGAGGTGACCGGTCAGCTAGAGGTCGAAGTGCGGCACTCTAGACCACTAGGCCATCCCCACCCCACCCCTTATTACATAAAACGCGAATAACATGACTTTAAGAGAAATAGGGTTTAACGTCCACTCGACACAAACTAGGCTATTTCTAGGCTAACATATGCTTCAATTTTAATTCAATAATTCTTTTCGCCTGTGCGTAGGGGTCTTTAGCAGTGGGAGGAAACCGGGACACCCGAAGAAAACCCACGCTCAACCGGAAAATCACACCAGTCACATTCAATGGAAAACAGTAGATAGGGTATATATTATGAGAAACGGTACTTCGAACGATGCGTATTGACTAAAGAGTCGTGCGCAACAATTATCAATTGTCGACGATGACTGTCTGATCTGTAGAACAAAACACCTAGGCCACAGTATACCAATTCCCTATGCTCTTACGGTAGCAGCTCCTCATACGCATATCTACAGTAGGCCTCATTGCCGCTGTCTGGGCAAAATTACCTCTATACCACTCTGTATGGCTTATGCCTGTCTTCACGACCCCAGTCAGTGTAAGACGGTAAACCTCATTTCATTTCATTTCATTTCATTTCATTTCATTTCATTTCATTTACCTGTGAATGGAAATACTGCGTTTAGATCTATTTGTTTTGTTATCTGATCTTCTGTAAAGATGATTGGTGATTGATGACTCCAGCACGTGAGAAAATATGACACGTTAAACATCGGTTCAACTACAACTTTATCACCAAAATAAAACTGATGACCAAATACTTTGATACTATTCTAAAATAAATATTTATAAAATATTTTGTAAAATGAAAATATTATTTTTTCCTTTTAAAAAATATCATGGCTGGTCTCCTTGTTTTCTACAATTTTAAAAAACGGGCTTAGAACAAGATCGTTCGATATCTTGCATCCAAGGAGAAACTGTTGTTTTATAATATACCGTTTATAGCAAGAGTTAATTAAAGCCTGGAGAGGAAACTGGATAGGAACTGACGCCAAAGTCTGTAAATCTGTGACAAAGTGCTGCACAACTTGTATCATATTAGGACTATATGTTTTATACATATGAAATATTCATTTAGACGCACTTAACCACATGTTATTAATATATGATGCCCACCTCTGCAAATTTAAAGTCAAAGTTCGAATATACCTTATAAATTAAACATGGCCATTTTTCAAGAAATGTAGTAATGGCTTTCAAAAATGTAGCAGCTGTAACCCATAATAACTGAACTGACTCTGATTCTTCTCCAATTTCATCGGCGTTACCACGAAAACTGACATCAATGCTTGAAGTTAAATTTTCCAAACAAAGATAAACCTATAAAGTAAGAAGAAATGAAATTAACATATCCAAGCACATAAAAACGTCTACGACACAAACTTGTCATTTCAGGAGTAACACGTGGTTCAACTTTATTTCAATAATTCGCTAAAGACCTTTAGTCGTATGATGAAACCGGACGACCGGGAAAAATCCACGAGCTTGGACAGACGATCCTACTCCTTGTCATGTACGAGCTGGAATCGAATCCACGTGGATAATTCATCCATTACAGAGAGGGCAAAATTCGCAACCAGATGTTAAAAATATAATATTGGTCGACATCCTAAATAAAATGAAATTTCATAGTTACCTCCCCTACTTTGAGCAAGACGCCATTGTTCCAGAGATATTGGTATGAACTAGAAGAAGTGGCAGCTTGACCTATACCTATTAGTTGTTGCAGAAAACTACGTGGAATTCCAGCAGGAAACTCAAATCGCCAAGTAATCTGTATGTCACCTTTAAATGGTTTAGTTGTCCAATTCAGTTGCTGAAATAAAATAAAATTGTTCATTTGGCAATCCTGTTATATTTAATCAACTACCCAAAAAACTAAACAGTCCAACGCTAGGTCCTATATATAATTTCGATCTCTCCCATTTTGTTTGATAAATAAAGCTTAATATTTCCCGATAATACTCTAACATAACATTTTCCGCTTACAATTTGCCACAAACGTGTTTTCCCATTCCATGCCGTGAGTAGTCTACAGCCATTTGGTGGTGGTCTAATATAGCCCTATTGAAGTGACCTTGCAAAGGTTACGTCAGCGGGTGTGGAGGCTGCCCGGGGAAAATTTGAAAATTACAGAAGGGAAGTTGACCCAATAGGTCGTACGCCTATAAATTATTTTGACGCAAGAAAGAGCGAAACCAACCGCTACGAGAAAACACAGTTTAAATGCACATTATTGTCCCACTGGAATGAATGCGTGTTCGATCCCTGCATTGGCCGAGAAAGTTCATCGGGATTTTCCGTCGTTGTTTTCCCCTGTCTAGTCGTTCGGATGAGACGAAAAACGGAGGACCATTGTATACATTGGCATGCACGTAAAAGATCGCCTGGCAGTTGGAATTCGATATAAGAGTAGAGCCGGGCAAAATTTCCCTCATTGCACGCGGTATGGCGTATGCCCGCCCGGTGTAGGAGCAGAACAGTAGGACGTTAAATCCCATTTCATTTTTTTTAACGTCTACCCCAATTGGTTTGCAGTGATCGGGTTTTTTGAAACTATTGTATATAATGACGTGTGAATAAAACATACCGGTCTTACAGTAGACAGTTTATCCAATAGAGGAACTGCATGGCATTTCTTTACCGACAGACTTGGATAATCTGGCATGGCTAAACCCTCACAATTACATTTAGATGTACCATGTGGTATTAAAACTCCCAAACAATTTAATACCGTTATTAGATACAGTACCTGTTCTTCCACTAGGTTATAGTTCTAGAAATAAAAACACACATACATAAACACAAAAAAAAATAAATTCGCAAAATATTGATGCTAAACAACAGAATGATGCATGATATAGTTTGTCTAATCCTAAGCTAATAACCTTTACACATGACACTGTCAAATGTGATTTATACATGTCGAAAACGGCTGGCACTACTTTGTTGCACGGTAAACAATAAAATGATTAAAGGTACATACTGTTTAACAAATAGCTATGTAGCTCTTCTGGTGTTTAATTGTACCAGATGATGGAATCTATGACCAAAGATAAATTTACACAAAACATCAAGCATTAAACGGCCTTAAGATCGAACTCCAATTAAATCGAGAACAATTCCTGTGCATGTTATGCTAGAACAATTTGATTGGCCGATTTTGGGTCTATGTAACAAAGTTGTTTAAAAGTTACCATACCTCCAATTGCATTGCTTTGTGATGTCGAATGAGGTTTCCTACAATTATCTATCTATAATTACCCAGCGTATTTACCTTCCATAGCAATGGAAACAAAGCTTCCCTAATTAAACCCTTGGTAGGAATAACAGCCAACCATTTAGCTAACAGCTCAGCATCAGGATGTTTATATCCAGAATCCTCCGGCCAGAACTGACGATATTCGAATTTAAAGGATGCTTTGTCGTCTTCAAATAGAAGATTTGTGATGATGTTGATAAAGGCACTCGGATAAACACAGATAAACTTTTCCTGGTCACCAAACAACCGCAGATCTAAAACACCTCCCTGTGGGAAAGAAATGAATTAGGGTTTAAGGTTCTTCTGTTCTGCTCCAACCGGGATAATGAAGACGGCCATACGTCAGTGTGTTAGGCGGGGAAACTTGCCTATATGGCCTATTCTTATATCGAATTCCAACTGCCAAGGGAACTTTAACGTGGACTCCAATATATCCAATATGGTTTTTTCGACCCATCCAAGGGACTAGACATCTCCCCCCCCCAGCTCTACACCACTGATAACAAGGGAAAAACCACGCCGGAAAACCCCGATGAACTTTCTCGGCTAATTTAGGGATCCAAGAGTAATCCTTTGCGGGAACAAAAATACAACCCATGTCTGTTTGCAGTCAATATGCAACTGCTTATTTGAACCGGTTACTTACTACAAGAAAGTTCCTGGTGGCAAAACTTTTAAAAAGATACTCATTTCAGATTGAATTATGCGATCAGTGGTACCGATAGTTTACGCAACGTCTTATCAATTAGTTTAGATGTAATGTTCTGTTTTGTGGTTTGGTTAATAAAATCTTGTAGTTTAGCGTGTGGGTGGTACTGTGCTATATTTTCCTATGTGAAATCTAATGAAATATTAACGTTCTACTGCTCTGCTCTAACTGATCTAATGATGGCGGGAATAAACCATTCATTGTTCTATGAGGGAAAGTTTACCTGGGCAGCGGCGCCACTGCCTACTCGTATATCAATTCCAACTGCCAAGGGGTCTTTTGCATGCACGCCAATGTGTACATTGGACCTTGGATTTTCATCTCATCCAAACGAGTCTCTCCGTCCTGCACCACTGACAAAGCGGGACCAACCCGATGACCTTTCTCGGTCAACACTGTGGAACACGGAACAGTTTCCTAGGGAATGCCATCGGTAAATTAGTACAAATATTAAATAATCATCATGAAACATACCACTATGTTTAAAACATATACGTTTTCTTCGAAGTTCTTCGATTCTTTTGCCCCGGTTGACATAAAATCGTAAAACTTCTTCAGTGGTAGTAAGATAACATCATTTGCTCTCAATTTTAGTATTTCGTCGTAGAGATTGGTCAGTGAAGTCTGAGTGCTGTGGTCTAGTTGTGGAAATAACTTCCGGTCTAAAACTGTTGCCAAGATGGCTGTTCTTAGCTCTTGTAAACCCTGAATAGTTCAAATAACATGTACGAGTTTCAAAAGATAGATTGCCAAGTATGTAGTTCAGTTTTAGACATTCTGGTTATTGGAGGAGAAATTAAAGTATGATATAGACGATATCTGACATAATATACAAGTGAAACGGTATCACTGGTCAATACTATACCTGGTAATTTATACTGTTGATAAGATACACTCTGTCAATGTTGATCTCTTTGTACAGGTTTTGTTGATGCTGGTATTTTTCAAGAGTCTGTTGAAGGCAAGAGTGGTGAGACAGTGTTTCAACTTCAGGCGTGTTGCATCTTGGATCAGTTGTAGAGGTCTTGACCTTTACAATCAATTCACTAAATAAAATAAATAGCTGACCATCTAAATTACCATTTACAAATGGTTTAATTGCAGGTCCTAGGGGAAAACAAAAATCTTCAGGAACACGAGTTTTGATATTTTGAAGGTTGGTTTTGCATAGTTTACGAAACTTCACATCATTCTAATAGAGCAACACGAGAATCCCGGGACCGCCGGGCGCCAGCAAATTTAGATATTTGTTTAGTGCTTTTTATTTGACACACCAAATAAGAAGATGGTTGGACATAGGTTTGATATCATAAATAAACATAAATCCTACCCAAGTTCACTTATGATATCTTTTATCTTTTCTTTGTGAAGATTTCTTGCGAATTTAAGATGATCTAAAATGGCCGATTCAGATGATGTACTAGTATCATTTTCTATAGCAACTAGAAATATACAACAACCTGGAAACTAAATATAAAATATTATATTAAAGAAAACGTCAGCCCGTGTATTAAAGGAAACATAACGCCATCATAAACCTATTGATTATAAATATATCTTTTAATTCGACAAGAATTTATAAATATATAGGAACATTTATGAAGCTTTAATTGATCTCACAAATAGAAAAGAATATCAGTACACAGTGGTTAATGGTTTTAATAGAATAGGAAACACATTCAAATTAGCTGAAAAGTTCTAAACCTGAAAAGGATAGATCCATAGAGTTGAAAAACACTTTTGCCATCAACAAGTACAATCATTGAATGAATCATAGACATGAGAAATGTAACTGTGGTGTTTTTGTACCAGATCGTCTTGTGTACCTACCCATTGAAACCACCAGATAATGGATAAAAAAGTGACTTGAGGAAATCAAACGTATAGCAGAAAGAGCCTTGGCGATAACAAGCGTGTTGGGAGGTTATCAACAACAGTCATCAAAGAAAACCTTACTCGGGTACATGGCATGGTAAAGCCAGATCGACACTTGGCCCCTCGACATATTATTGCTAATGGTGTGGGCATCTGTCATGAGAGTGATGAGCACATTATCGTCAACAAGTTGGGAATGCCAGATGGGTGCCAAAACTCCTGACTGCGGATATAAGAAACGTTGCAAATTCCTGACATCCAGTGACAATCTGCACCGTTTAGAAGCAAGCAGATCCTACTAAATTTTTGATATCGTAAACAGTAGTTTTAAAAACAAATCTTACTTTTTGGAGTAAACTAATATATGACGATGTTAATTTTTCTTTGTAGGACTCGGACGTAACATCAAATACTATCATATATACAGCTTCCGGTGTCATACAAGTCTGATAAACACTCTCATATATCTAAACAGAATATTAAAAGAATAACTTATACCACTTCTCTGTTTTAAGGGGTAAATAAAAAAAAAAATACAAATGGCATTTAATATTTAAAGGTTTACTGGGTTACCATGTCAGAGTATAGTATATGAAATCCAGAACAAATTTAATTTTGCGGGAGTCTGGGTGTGCTTGAAATTTGTCATAGTGTTTTGCTTGTTTTGAAAACCGTTAAATAATATAGTCGATATTTTTACACAATTAATAGTCAGTCAAGGGGCCCAAGCATATAACTGAATTGCAATGTTCAAGAGATATGTCTTTGCAGTTGAATGTGGGTGTTTGTTCACAATCATCTAGCAGGCTGCTAGGGCTACTGATTTCCTACTCAGGCCATAATATCATACACATTAAATACATTTTAAAATGAAAATATGAGATATACCTGTTTATATTTAAGATTCCAGACTTCTAATATTAGATGATGTTCATCGCCTGTTATTGGCCTATCCAGCAGATCTGTCGATATAATTGACATTTACAGTTTCTTTATGAACGGTGTATTATGTCAGAGCTAAATTTGCATATCGCAGGTCTTTATTTTGGCTTCGAGTGATATATAAAATATTATTTAGACATGTATTAACATGTCAGCCCATAATCAACCCTCTAGACTTTCGTATGGCAGGGATTTCAATGGATTAAAACGATAAAATTGATAATCGAGACTTAGTTGTGTTCATACGAAAATAAACAATCAACATTCGTCCTACACTGATAACTTCGCTCGGAATGAAGTAATTTAAATGAAATTTTCAATATGTTCACTTTTCAGTGTTTATTTTTGAACTGTTATAGTAAGAAATGTCAACCTTTCATCTAAATCATACACATCGTATCTTTAAATATTTAGCGACACTTGAACATAGGGTGGGATAAAACTATGACACTGCGATTAATTAATATTTGATCAAATTTCAAAAAGGCTATAAAGAGTCAACACCCATAAGATATTCCCAAAACTCCCCTCCGCTGAAGAAACTCAAACCCCGATCATAGTCAATAAATATTTGCATATTATTATCATACAATGTATAATGTATGAAAATAAGCCGCAAATTACAAATTCATCCCCAATCATTCCCACGAAGACCCCCCCCCCCACACACACACACCCACTCATATGTAGCTATCCATGTAAGATCCTCAATTTTACTCACTTATTTCACTATTTTCTTTCTTCACATCATTTTTTTTTAAAATTTGTACAATAGGATACAAGATATAATATTTGAAATGTGACTTCTGATTTATTGTAATCAATTCGAACAACCTGAAATAACAGCGTGAACCGGGTCGTAGGAATTGTATTTGTTTATACCACGATTTAGCATGGAAACAGACGATGGATATTATATTTACTACTTACTAACGGCAGTGGTTTTAAAGGGATACCATAATTGAACATCAACTGCCTTGTTCTCTTTGTCATCTACATCAGTACTTGCCGCCGATTTCTTCCCAGCTGCCCCAATTAATGACTGGATTAATCTAGACTTCTTTTCCTCACAGTCACCCAAAACGTACAATATATTTCTAAGAAAACACAACAGTTTCTGTTGAATGATTTATCAAAGATAATTCATTTCAAAAATTATATTTATCTTGCACTACATTTCAGGAAATAACCAAACGGTTGGTAATGTAATTTGTTATATTATATCCCGCTTTTGTTCCTTACTTTTAATAGGGATTTAGATAAATTTATTAACGACGGACTCTTAAACTAAGTTAAACGTTGGCTTAATTACTAACCAGGAGGTAGGTCCCTTGCCAACGCAGAGTTCGTCAGAATTTTCCTGTGTGGTCCCCCTTGTCGATGGTGCAAGACCGAGGGCCTGACAGGGGACAGCGCATAGTCGTTCGGATGTGAGGAAAAGTCGAGGTCTCGTGTATACATTAGAGTGCATGTAGAAAATCCCTTTGCAGTTGAAATTCGATATGAGAGTATGTCTTACCACCGTTGTATGGTCTATGCCTGTCTCCAGTAGCCCCGTCGGAACAGAACAGTAAGAGGTTAAGCCGCATTATCATTTCATTTTCATATTGAACAGTACATTAATTATTGAATCTATTAAATTTTACCGAAAAACAAAAATAGGTAATATCCGTAAAGTTATTGGCGATCTATTATTGTTAAAAACTTGTTAAACCCGTTAACATCACTAGCGTGATTTATCTAGCGTTCAACCATGTCAACCACGATTTACTTATAATAAAAAAGATTATTATAAAAATTCTTTATTTCCTCCTGGAGAAGATACGATTAACTTATAGTAAAAAAGATTATTATAAAAATTCTTTATTTCCTCGTGGAGAAGATACAAAGACTTACCTGAATAAAGGTCCAGGACATCGAATTTCTTCATTATTAGAAACTAAACTGGCATCACTACATTCATCCATTATTGTCTATCTAATATCCATGACAACCAGAGATTTTTCATATCAGGAACTTATCATTAAGTAAACTTTCCTTAAATATAGCCTCGGTTATCTGTGCTCATTGCAAGTTTAAAGTATAAGAGTGTGTCTTGTGAATTTGTGAATACCATACAGTATAGCCTCGCTGATATTTCACCCCCCCCCCCCCCCATGTTGAGCTTCTGTGGAACTGAATATTCAATGAACAAATGAACAATACGTTAATTAATAAGATTGATTTCTCAAATATAATCAGCGCCTTCCAGATAAATTAACCAATTTTTTTTATCCAGATTGAACTTAAGTATGCTTTTCCCCGAAGCTTTATCACTTTACTAACATTATTTTTCGTAAAACTTTCGCCTAGTTATTGCCACTGTATTCTTATTGTGTATTCCAAGTGGCTGGATAATCTTGTGTTCGTTCGTTTCAGTACCAGGTGTAATTAAAGTGGTGATGGGAAAGTAGACAGGTGTTTATGATTTATTAAAAAATATCTAGAAAACCCACTGTCTTAACCAATGTATAATCTGATCTATTTATTGATTTGTCTGTCATAATACATCAAATCAATTAGATTACATTATACAAACAGTCATATGTGATATTTTCTCATATTGGGATCGCTGTACAATAAAATGATTTCTATTTCGCTACTTTTCTCTATTCTTTAAGGTCTATGTATTGGCATTACCCTTTTAGAGAGAGAGAGAATGAGAGAGAGAGAGAGAAAGAGAGAGAGAGGGGGTTTAACGTCAGAGAAAGAGAATGGGTTTGACAAAGTAGGTCATTTTGGGACTAACACATGGTTCAATTTTATTTTAATAATTCACTTGCGCGTAGGGGTCTTTAGCAGTGGGGGGAATCCGGAGTACCCGAAGAAAACCCACGAGGTTGGAAAGGCGACCCTACTCCTTGTCACGTACAACCGCGGATTCGAAACCACGTCAGTTGACTCAATGGCAGGCCGCATGATACAACGCGAGCACGCTGATCAATCGGCTATCTACCCCCCCCATTGTCCTTTTAGAATGAACTGTAGTCTTTGATACGGTTGTTAGTGTTTGTATTGTTCAAATTTGTCCATTTAATTTTAGTTCTCTGTAAGTTTGGGTCGATTGCGAATTAATTTAGTAATAAGGAGTGGCTGATGTTCTGATGTTTCCTTTGGGTGTATTGATTAAAGGCTCAATACCACTCTTGTTGTAACTGTCAAAAAATTGTATTATTTTAAAATATTCCAATTAATGATAGAAATTTCATCTTAACACACCTAATTTAAAAAATTGGAAAAATTCAACTAAATGATTTGAAAAGCCTAATTAATGATACAAATTTCATCTTAACAGATCTAATTTAAAAAAATTGGAAAAATTCAACTAAATGATTTGAAAAGCCTTTTCAAATGTGACTTGGATTTTAAAATATTTTCGAATCCTCTGGACAAGTAAAATAGAATGTAATTGATAATTTACACAACAGGTAGGATACTTAAACATCTAGTACTTAGAATAAGGCTATTATTTTTTATGGAGCTACCAAGTCAGCAAGAGTGTTATTGTCCCTTTAATGAGCCAATCTCATAAATTATTGGATGTGGTTCGGGGTCCACAATTCAGTAGTGGCTGTTTATTTAGGATCGTCAATATTCGTATCCCTAAAAAGTTTTAAATTTCATATTTGTTGGGATGGGTGGGGTGGTACCCAGTGAATGTAATCAATTGATGGCCCGTTGCTTTATGTTGCAATATATATCGACTACATTATGCAAACAAGAGTGGCAGTGAAAAAGTGGTAGTCTTGGTTTTCATTGGGGTCCTGGCTGTAAGGAACATAACATTTTTAACGTGGTTTCAAATAGCACACTCAACTCCTTATTCACCCCTAAACACGCCCTTCAACCCTCCATATTATTATTAATCTTGGTTAAATTTGCGACCACACAATCCGGAAGTTGGAGCAAATTCTCTTGAGTCATATCATTTCCACTACATTGATTCACAAGGATTTTCCAGTGTAAGTAAAAATTGATGGCCACCATACAAAAACATGAGTACGACTCGGGTCTAGCTAATCGACTGTAACGGTAAGAGGACATAGCTATTAAAAAGGTTTCTTTACCAACGACGAACCAACGATCCAAATTCGAAACCTTACACGATAATTGTTGGAATGTACTGGATGAATGGGATTGCCATTGATTTGGTCTTCAGAGAAACCAAACATGGACGCTGTGGTAGTTGCCCCAAAAAGAATGAGCCCGTAACTTTCTATAACTAATTTAATTTTTACATACAAATATAAATTATAATAGCACACTGATGATAGTATTTAACATTAACAATATAACAATACATGGTGATTAATTGTCATTTAACGCAATATACAATTTATCATCGTCATCATCATCTTCGATATCTAGTGGATTACTGGAATCTAAGGAAACGCTGTTGAAGGATTTCGATGAGGAACTATTATCTGAGAAACTGTTCTCATTATTCGTTTCTGTGTTACGTTGTTCAAGATCCAAGGTGTCCGTAAATGAACCGGAAGATAACTTTCTTGCAGCTTCTGTGAGTAAGGAGATACCGTTTATTTGACTCATGTGTTCCGTTGGCAGCAACTTTGGTTCTGGTTGTTCGGAGGTAGTCGAGTGTCTGTTCGTATCTGATGGAAAGAAACTCATTGGTGATGGTGTGGTTGCTGATGGATAATAACCATGTCCTGAAAAAAGTAAGTCATATATATTGAGTTTGTATGGGATATACTAGTAAATAAAACAATGTTTTCGGAATAGAATATATCATTCCATGTTGTGATTAAACATGACAACAGAAAAATTAATTTGTGTTTATGAAAATACTTAATTTTGAGTTACAGCTATGATAGGTTAGCGTGGATAATAAACTTACCCGGTGTCCAGTATAAGCTAGAAGGTGCTGATTCTGCAGGATAGTAACCATAGGGTGACATCAGAAAGGCGGGGTTAATCACCGGAGAATTAAATGCGGGATGATAACCATATGAGTATGGGTAATAACAAGGAGTTTTGTAGATGTGTGATTCTTTAATATATTGATGTGGTGCTGCCTGTGGTTCTGGTAGTCTTGGGTGGTTTGTGGCAGCTGGTAAAGTCGCCTGCTTTGAATTCCCTCTTGATCTAGAACCTTTTTGCTGCTTTGTGCGAGATCTTCTGTTTTGGAACCAAACCTAAAAAGATAATAAGGAAGATATTAATTATTTATGAACATCAACTTTTTATGTATTGTCTGGGTCCCTTTATTTTAAAGTGAATTGAAAACGAAGACATCTAAAACATATGCAAACAGTCCTACCTGTATTCTGGATTCACAGACGTCTATTTCATCTCCAAGTGCTTCACGTGATAAAATATCGGGATAGCGGTTGATGCAAAATACTTCTTCTAATCTCTGCACGGCAAAGTCACTAAAAGCTGTACGATTTCTTTTCAATCGCTTCTTAGATGGCGCGCTTCTTGCTTTCTTCTCTTTGACTAAAAAAATAATGGAATAAGATTATTTAATGATTTCAACAAAATATATTTATGTCTGGCGAAAAGAACTGCTAATTTATATTAAACATCGAACATATTAGCATACATTAATATATTACCGAGTTCAACTTACTGTCATCAGTTAGGCCAAGGATTGATGCTACTGTAAAATTACTCATGGTGAATATATCTTTAGTTTAGAACAGTACTGATTGAAATGTCACTGTGAACTGTAATAAGAAGATTGGTGATATGTATTCACCTTGGTTCACCCCGTTATATACCACAGCTAAATTGACACAATCTAAACACAAGCTACTATAATGATTAGGATTGAGTACATCTATCTTTCGAGGAATAGATGATTGGTAAATTCATTAAGACTTAATAAAAACATGATTAATGCCATTGTTTATCATTTAATCCTTTATTAGATGATTTGAAGCCACATGAGGTGTTTTGTTTGATCCCTCTAATGTGTAATGGTTTCCTTTATGATCACTTTAAGCCAGTATTTGGCAATCAAGATTTGATTTATTTAAAAATATCGGATTTTATGCAAATTCTACGAAGTTCTCAAATAAAATTTAGAATTACAACTTAAAGGATTTGATTAATCGGAATCTATTTATTTAATTGTCATTCATTATTATATTGATGCAAAACGCCTCGTTACTTCTCAGGGAGACAATCTATTTATGGGGTGTTTATTCAGAAAACTTGTTTATTTACGAAACAGAAGAATAGATAATGCATATTTCAAGAAATACTTAATGCATTGTTAAAACTAAACTTACGTTTTGAATTATTTATTAAGATTTTTGAGAAAAGAAAAATTATTTATAAAATTTGTGAAAAAAAAAAACATTTAGTAAAATTTGTGAAAAAATTTTTCTTTTTAATAATTTACTAAGATTTGTGAAAAGAAGTAATTAATTATTTACTAAGATTTGTGAAAAGAAATAATTATTTACTTAAGATTTGTGAAAAGAAAAAATTTACTTAAGATTTGTGAAAAATGTATTCAATTATTTAATAAGACTTGCGAAATTGTTTTGCATGGTTTCCAACAATTTTGTCTGGAATGTCAAAATCATATTAAGGCATATTTATTGCAGTAACAACATTTCATATCGTGGATTGTTATCTGTATTTACTTTGTGAATATATTATTATGCAATCGTTGAGTGGCATTTTAAGTTGACATGTTAAAAAGTACTCCGAGTACTTTGATATGTGTGTATAATTAAGTAGATATTCTGTCATCAAAAATAAATCATGTTTGTATTTATTTAATTTGAACAAGAATTGTGAGGAACACCCAAATTTGTCTAATATTTTAGAGAACCAGTTAAATTAGTCCAAAAATTATAATTTGCAATTTGGAAAGACGTTTCATATTATTAAATTCGGACCCATTAAATGAAACTTGGTTGGAAATCATTGTATACAATTAAAATATTTTCTTTATTTAATTCAGATGGACGATATGTAAATGTGGACAAATTTAAATTATTTTTTTTATTAAACGGGTTCCAAAATAAACCCCAAGATAACTCTCGCGATTATATAAAAATGTACGAGATGATACCTGGCTTTACTTCAATATGATATTTGAAATCTTATGAAGAAATACTGTATCGATCTGAACAAAAATCTAGTACTATAACGATTTACTGATTCAAAGTGTTCTTTCTAATACTATTTATTCAATAAATATACAAATAGCATAACGCTAAAACTATTAATTATAGGATCTGAGAATAGGTAGCAACTTATTATAAATCGATCTGCGTTAAAAAGATGTGTACAGAAAGATAAATACATTGTTATAAAATAATGATAATAAATGGCTTTAAACTGCAACCTGGTTGACGTAGAAAAGTAGGACTTTAAACCCATTTTCATTTAATTTAAATTAATCAAAACGTCGTATATACCATGATTAAGATAAATACAAATGAGTTAATACAGAGTCGATAAAGTAGGTCGGTTTGTTTTCATTAACTAAAATTCGTTGAATAACTAAAACAACAATAAGGTGTAATAATTTCATGTTTAAAGTGTAACAATGTCAATCATGGGAATCGGAATGTTGTTTAAATGATTAAAACAACAATCTCCGTCTGTGTTTTATAAAGACCCGTTTTTACACCATGTGTGTTGTTTGTTTGTATTATTAAAACAACTGTGTCCTAGAAAAACTTAATTTTGGTTTATCTTAATCTTCAACAAGAGCACCGATCAGATATCAAGGCAATCAACAATTTGTGGGCTGATATATATAAATGCAATCCGCCAGTTCCAAGGCATACTTGTCTACGATATCACCTTAGGTGGAAGTGGACGTTAAACCCAAGAAACGAACGAACGATCCAAGGCATATATTTAACTTTCACTGTTGTGGCGTTCAGACGTAAATATTCACGATTTTTACTTAGTTGTTGATAATAACCATGAAGTCAGCTTGTAAACTTACAGATCATTCTATCGACAGTATAATGGGTATGTTAGTAATGTTTTTTATTCATGACGTTTACTTGCACTGAATCTATTCAAAGTCGCGTTTCCATTACGATTTCATTTCAACAAGTAGACGGCAATAAGTTTGTTTGTAATCTCTTAATGCCACTAAGTTAAAATCGACTAATTAATATTTCATGGGATTTAAAGTCCCACTTTTCTGTCACTTGGTAGTACGCGTATTTAGAAAACTGGCAAAAACCATGCCTTGCTTCTATTATATTGTAATATAAGATAAGAAGAAAATAAAGATATGAATATTCTCTCCGGTATCACAAGATTTAGTTATTTAAATTGACTTTCTTTCAGCTGAGAGAAACATCACGAAGAATAAGACATCTCAGATTATAGATGATGTGACAGCTCTTAGATTACATTATAGTTTTAATGCGTATGGTAGATGTCCAGATGCCATCCAGATAGAATCACTCTCATTCAAACTGAATGTCAGTCCTTCTGCTATAAAGGTAAGTGGAATAACAGTCATCCAACAGGCCCTTTCTCGAATAAATGACCATATCTTTGTCGGGTTCATTTTGTCATGTCCAAGCGTTATCACTAAAATAATTCAGAAGTACACCAACAAGATTGGGAAAGACTCTCATTATCCATTGGAATATTTATTACTAAAGACTCTCATTTTCCAATCCAACACTAACGAAGGTTTCATTAATGGTATGTTTTTGTTTTCTAGGCGTGGTTCCGTAGTCAAAGACAGCTTGCCCACAAAAAGAAATCAGCTTTCAGTCAAGTTCCAGGACTGAAAAAGAATGTCGCAGCACAACAACCATCATCACTAACTGAATCAGGCCATCCATACTTCCAAACGATAACCCACAAACTACACATAGAGGCAGCATCACCACGTGGGATATTTCCCGTTGACCAGCAACAACCATCACCCCTGTCATCAACTCTACCGGCCCACGAAAAGAAATCAGCTTGCAGTCAAGTTACAGAATTGAAACAGAATGCCGTACCACAACAACCACCATCACTTACTGAAGCAGGCCATCCATACTTCCAAACGATAACCCACAAACTCCACACGGAGACATCACCACTTCCATCTATCAACGAGAAGCGTGCCGAGCAACGACCATCACCCCCAGTATCTACTCTATCTGATGTCGACAATGCATATCTTCGGTCTTTATCCAAACGATACAACAGGACTTCGCCTATCAACAACACAGCTATTCCGGGACTCATGGTAAAGTTAGAACAATCATCAACGCCTGGACCATCATCGTCAGATACTGTTATTTACCCTTCCTTTCAATCCATAGCACAGAAACACCAACTGAAGATGACGACTCCCAACGCACAAGGACCGTCATCGATTCACATTCCATCAGATCGCCTAATTAGTCGAGGTAAGCACAAAATCTCAAATAAATACGTTTATAGTAGGCTTATTATATGAAAAGAAATGTGGTGCTAGGGAAATTATGGTCCGAAATTTTGAAATATACGTATACTGTATATCAATTGTTCGGAAACTTTCCGCCCCGGTGCCTTTCGTATTTATGAAAAGGTACCGAAGTATTTCCCCATTCTTTGTGCAGTTCTTGCAAATTACATTTGGTGAACGCTTTTAAATGCCCACATTTACAATTTTAGTATACAGACTTTATATTATATTTTTCAGATGGAGAAGACAAAGAAAATATTGTTGTAAAAATAAGTGGTCGGGATGAAATTCTTACTTCACAACAGATGGTCCAGTATATGAAACAGATCTACAGTAAGACCAACTTAACCACAAACAGCCATATACAAAAACGTTCACAGAGGGGTGATGGACTCCGGAGGCTAGTTTTGGATAGCAATTATTGACAAGGTGTAAACATGGTGTATTATGCTAGATAATCACAAATAAATGTTATGTAATTATGAACATGTTCAAACACCATGGTGTGCGGTGATCGTCTTTGAGCCCAATTCTATAGTGTTGTAATTTTAATTTAAACAAATATGCTTATAAACTGCATTCCAAAATGAACAGTGAACAAACGTCGTATTTATAAATAATTTAATGTCATATTCTTCCATTTTGTAAGTGCTAACACCTAGTTCTGAATGTTAATTAATATAGTGTTGGAAAATATAGTGCTAATATCAGTGTAAAAGAATTCGTTGTTTTTTGGGGGTTTATGGTCTTCTTCTTGGGGGTGACAACATAAAAGAAGGATCGATAAGCTATGATGACCTATCATCGATTGCCTATCACGAATCAGTAATTCAAAGCGAAATCATGGAACACCTATATGTGATCTACTTCAGCAACAAAAATGGTCTTATCATTAGACACATGCCGATGGGTATAAACACTATTAGCATTGTCTAAACTATTTACGCAACAGGGAAGGAGGAAAGGGTGCCATGGGAAGGTCGATCTCGTGTCTTACTTTAATCGTATATAATCTGTCACCGGATTTCACGTTTGAGGTCGGGACATTACGACTCTGCTTCAAGACTGGCTAGGTTGGTATCACTCTGGGGATTTAAGAGGGTAAAATTAAATTTGGAGCAACCAAAGTAACGTGTTACATTGACAGTTTTGGTCGCCATTTTCCCGACCCCGGTTCCTCTTTACAACTATATGACCAATTCCGACAGGGTCTATTGACGAGGCATGGTTTTCGTTGTTTTGGAATTCCCTGAAAATTTCCTGAATTTGGCTATCGCTAAAACAATCCCCAAAACATCCTAAGTTAAAACGAATCTTTCTACACTTGACGATGTTCTATGTAATTTTCGAGCTTTGGGTGTGGTGGGAATATGTCAACAATACAAAACGATTTTTTATCCAGATCACGTTCTTGTCTATATGCACGTTAAGATAGACCCTGAATTCCCGCAACCTTCCATATCTCTAAATCATGGAGAAATGAATTTCGATAGTGTTCGTCCTTTGGGTTATTCCACAAGCCTGGAGTGCTTTGTGTGACAGAGTTTGATATATTGAACCAGCAGATGAGTCGGGTTTATCTAGGTCAAGCTAATATTATATTCATATATGACCAAGTTATTTCATTTTACCCGTATTAATTCCCACAAACGTTTATATAAGCAAATATCAATTTGACCCCTGTCTAGTCCCCATGTATCTGGTTAAGCAGCAGCACCCATGCAACATTAATAACAAATTTGGTTTACAGCCCCAACAGGGATAACATAAGTCGAATGAGCTAACATTTGGGCGATTAAACCCATAATAATATTTTCAGAAAGGGTTAGACAATATATTTCATAATATTACACATAATTATATATTATTCATATATATTTTCAGCATAACAGATGGCTGTAAAGTAATCATGAAATAATACATGTAGGGACCATTTTAAAGAGACTACATGGTTGCATGATTTTGACGTATATCCCTGAGACACAGAGCTCATCTAGTCTCATCCAAAAAAGATATTTATATAGTTTATGCACATTAAAAACATGTAAAGTGTTAACTTATATCATGTAGTACACTTTTGGAAAGGATCCGTGACAAATACTATTGCAGAATGAAACAGGAAACATTATATTACCAAGAATCTAAATCTTTAATTTCATAATTGACCTTTTAGATGGAGGAATGGTAAAACATATGCATATGAATAACCAAATGGATTAAAATCGAAAAATAATTTGTAATCCATATTCAATCAGAAAATGAATCAATCTTACATGACGAAATGTCTTTGTGGGTAAATGGACACATAACAATTATAAACCAATACCCAGCACCATACAGTTTGAATGTCAACATGTTCTTACAATGTAAGTTTGGCGGTCAAACTAGCTATTCACAGTATAAATCTTTAGTCTATAAAAAGTTATTTCCAGTGGTGAACTTAGTATAATTGTTCAAGGTCTGTCAGTAGATGTACATCACATGAGCAGGGGTGATGATAAATTATTTTCTAAATAAATAAAGACGATTTATAGTGTAGGAACCTATGTCAAACGAATTTCGATTTGCATATGGTGACAAGTGTCTTACATAATGAAAATACATACATATATGATACCATAATAGGAAAGACATAAGAGTAGGTAGTTTCTAGTCCTTTCCAATGGCTCACAACCTTATTTTCTACAAAATACATTATTTAGTCAGCAATCAAACAGTTTGAAGAATTATGCTATGTTAAAATTTTTTTGTCCTTTTTAGAGGGAAAGAACTTCAATATTTTACTCCTTGAAATCATCATGGAAAGTTTCCAATATCTATTTTAGTTTAATCAAAAGGACTAGGAGTAAATAGGTCATGCTGCTTCTCAAATATAATTAATTTATGACTAAAAATATGTTAATAAAAAATCAAAAGGACTAATTATAATTTCCTCATTATAGTTTTGTGTATGAAACACAAATTTAAGATTTTTTTGTGCCTAAAAAACAGGTATAAAAGAACAGGTGTACTACCTAAAGTTAGCAGTAGGTACAGGTACCGGTATAGTTAAAGGGAGATAATCTACAATATTTATGGAAAGGACTACAATTTATAATGACTTATTGACACATCAAATCACTTATATTATACTACTGTATATATCTGTATAGCAATATTTATTATTTAAAAAATCTGACCCTTGAATAGTATCAGGATTTGTTCAACCAGGAGTTGATTTCAAGATCGCTCCTTTTTCTTATTGTAACAATTGCAGTATCATGATTCGTTTTAATTGGGGTTAATTTAATTGGGGTTAATTTCAATATCAGATGGTTCTCTTCTTGAGAATGAAAAGGGGTTTGACATACTGTTCTTTTCTGACTGGGGTTCTTTCAGTAGTATAACAAGTAGCAATTAGTGCATTAGTGTAATAAAAAATACCCTCCATAGCCATTTTTCCAACCCAGGTCTTAAGTTTACTGTCATCACTCAGTTTCAAGAAGTAAAAAGTAATATCCAATTTTCATCAATTGTAGGTTAATGTGGGACAATACAACCCTGATAATAAACAGCAGTTTGATGCATCAATAAGTATGCTGAATAATAGTACCACTGTAATTAAATTGTTCTTGAACATCTTGAGATATATAATATAATAATATTCAATCTATTTTACAATTCAAACAGAAAATATATTTAAAAAATATAAAATCATTCATAAATCTATTTTGTATTTTTTTTCTATAATGTCAACATTCGCTCCAAATCATAATAATATATTAATTATATACATCACAGAAAAGTTTTACAGGAAAAAATATGTTCTCATTTCTATTTGATTTTTTCTGTTTTTGTATCTTTTTGAAGCTTTTCCTTAAAACTTTGTTTTAAAAATAAATCTTTATCATATTCTTTATCTTCAGGATGTAACAAAACATAATCTGTAAGAACTGGATGTCCTTTACGCCACCATTGAATAAATGATCCCAAAATTAATATTGTCATTGCTATGGCAACCAGAATAACTGCGGTTTCCAGGCTCTTTCGTTCCACATGTAGGATGAGGGATTGTTTGATATCTGAAATGATAGAAATAGAAAATGGGTATTATTAAAATGACAAGATAATTCTATACTTCCGCCATTATTAAGCAAGAAATCAAATAAATTGCATCAACTGTAGGATAAAATCAATCACATACAAGCTGGTGTAAAAACAATTTTAAGTTAGATTAGTCTGTCAGGACCATTCAGCTTATGATTTAAAAGCTTACACTTTTAACATCAAGAGACTTATTTATGTTTCTATGGTTACCAGGCTGATTGGAAAAGATACCCCTATTTTCTAAATAAAATATAAAAAGTACTCAATTTTTATGAAAAGAACCCCCCAAGTTCACAAAGCTAATAATACATGTAGCTATCGATTCACACAGAAATCAATTAGTGTACACTAGATTATTTTTGAAAGTCCATTCCTTGTATGCAAAAATTTGTCAGCTTTGTGCAATACCATATAAAAGATAGGATGCCATGCAACAGCAGCTAAATCGTCCGAGCAGTCAACAAGGGCTGTCGCATATTTTTACTTTTTTTGGTAATGAAACATTTGTAATACACTAAAATCTGATTAAGAGTAACAACTCATTATGTAATTATCTGAAAATCAGATAATTTGTTTGCTTTTTATGAAGTTTTGCCCCACGCTAACAATTAGTATAGGAAACATTTAACATCATGGATTTAGCTGTTCAGTTAACAAAATTCATTGAAAATCAAAATACTTGTTCGTTTCAACACCTTAAACTCTGTGTTTCAATCTAAATCGGATGATAAGTTTGGCATCTATAGCGTCACAAGGTTTTTTGAAGTGATCAAGGGAGATAACTCTGGAAGTAATTATTTGAAATCGCTGAAAATTAGTAGGCTTCTTAGTCTCATGACCTTAAACAGTGTGTGTAAATTTAAAGTCAATCAGATATTAACTTTGGCCTCTAGAGCGTCTACAAGATTTTTTGAAGTGATCAAGGGCCATAACTCTGGTAGTTATAATCAGAAATCGCTGAAAAACAATAAGATTCTTCGTCTCATGACCTTAAACACTGTGTATAAATTTAAAGTCAATCGGATATTAACTTTAGCCTCTAGAGCGTCCACAATCAATTGTGGACGCCGCATGGACGGACAGACGGACTGGGGTGACGACAATATTATGACCACATTTCAATGTGGGCGTATAAAAATGATATCAGGTGTTCTAGAGATAGTTTATGTTTTGTTGTAGATTTCCATCATTGTTTATTTGGAAAACTACAAACTGTAATCCGTTTAAATATCAAGAATTAAAACTAAACACAGAAAAAACATTCCAAACATTGAGCACAGATGTTGTTATGCATGTGGCACTGGCAGGATATGCTACAACATGCCTAACTTCACTACTAATTGATTGTGTATTATAATATGCCAGCTTTATTATATTGATCCATTTCCTTAAAGTTTCATTCTCAAAAACCAAGTCTTGAAATTAATAACCATGGCTCCATCAATCATCTTGTAATTCCCGAAACTTAATCGTGGGACAAGGGTTATAGTAGCCATATTAAAAATTGTCTTCACTTCTAATAGTTCTTGTTTTATTAACCCAATTACTTTAACCCTCTTCTTTTCTAGAAATTTATTAGTCTACTTTAAGACATTTAACGAACCATGTGAAGTTGTGAACCATTTACTTACATTGTTGGCTTGCATTAGCTAATGAGCATAGACACTCATATTGGCTCAAAAAAGCATGATTTCAATTGAGAGAGAGAGTTCAATTACCCTTGTACATATGAAGACAACATTTCTTAAGTTATTTCCTTTAAAAGTTAAAGTAAGCAAGAGAAGCATGAGTCATGAAAGTAATACAGCAAGGTTATTCCAAATCCTTTTTGTTTTTTTTTTAAATTATTTTTAGGACAGCTTATTATCATTATAACTGTGTTTTTATCTCGTTTTAAGTGGAAAGCTAAATGTGCCTTCAGCATTAACTTTGATGGATCTGTCTGAAATTTAAGAACTTGAAGCTGCCTCTTTTGTTAAATTTTTAACACAGTGTCACAGTATTACATAGTAAGTATACAGTACATGAACATCAGTTTGTGGAATCAATGCCCATACCCCCATGATACACAAGCCTAATACAGGAAAGTACTTTTAAAACACAGGATAGTAGACTAGATCAGATTTAGTTTGTAAAAAGAAAATCTAATCTTCAATCAATAAACAGCATCTTCCCCTGGAACCATACTGACTTGTGACCATAGTAACAGCTAATTTACTGTTGTATTAACTGATAAGTGTTGATTAAAGTGAAATACATCTTTCATTGAATTGCTAACAAGTGGACAAGTATTTAAATTGATTTATGGTACGAGTCTGTATAAATTACACCCTTGTGTATTAAGATTTCAATCTTTAGTATCTATTGCTTTTGTCATCAAACCCATATATATACATGAAGGAGAATAGCAATACATTAATGAATTATTTAACAAGACAGGGGCATAAATTGTTAAACAGTGTTTTTTCCATTTGAACTAATCACACAGAGAACTAACTACATTGAGAATAGATCTCTGCATTTAATGGTGGCCATATTGAACAAACGATGGTACTATTTTGTTACATAGTCCTAAATCTGTTTTATAGCTTTCAAACACACAGATACTAAATAATCTTTTCCAATTTCATTAAAGATGAAAATTGATGAATAATAAATTTGTGTCAACATTCTCAAGGTACACTTAATGTTTTGGACTAAAATCGTTGAATTAAAATGTCGGTCAACTAATAGATTCCTTGCTGTTCTCATGCAGAGTTACAATTTGACAGACGTTGTTTTGTATGTGTGATGCTAGCTGTAAAAACGTATTGACTATCCAACCGTGTTTTAGGTGTTTGAACAGTTTGTGGAAATTTTACAATTGAGAATCAATAAAAATGAAATCTTCTTCATGAAAAATTAGTTCCACTTCAAATCACCCAATATTATTCTTCAGCATCCATGTTTGAATCATTGGTGTATTAATACAACCACTGTGTTCATTCAATGTATAAAGCTGTACTAAAGGGCAAGGCCCAACATGAAATGAACTGAAGTTTTAAGGTCTTACTTTTTTCTGGATCAATCAGGCTAATGCAGATGTACATACGGCATGCAGTGAGCGATGAAAAACTATTGTCTGGATAGCAGCACTGTGGCTCGCTGGGTTTTTTCAAATTCCTATTGTAATATGGGTTCTATTACATGCATTATAATAACGTGTACATACACAAGACCTCAGTTTTTTGTCCTATCCAAATGACAAGACACTATATCTTGCCAGGTCTTATGTCTTTAACCACTGACACAGGGAAACCTCTAAATAAGGTGTTAAACCCAGCTGCAAAGCATTTAAATTATGACCAACGGAACAAGTTAAAACAAACTGACGTGTCCATACATGTAACCCTTACAACCTAGCCGTGGAAATAGTTTATTCTTGTTTTTTAGTTTCAGTATGAATTCTGTACTGAATGTCATCGATATGTAAGAGTTGTATGTAATACAAGAGAGGGAGAGAAATGAGGTTTAACATTTTGGGACTAAAATATGGTTCAATTTTATTTCAATAATTCGCTTGCATGTATAGGGGTTTTATATTCTAGCAATTTGGAAATCAGTCTCATAAATTACCTGTGTCAAAGATATTTGGCTTTGTTTTTTATATTTCGGTAAAGTTCAAGGATGTTTGGCTTTATCTTGATATTTTTGTATATCTCCGACCCACTTGATGTAAAATTTTAGTTCATGTGTACCTTGAACCCCTGCTATAAATTGTTTTTTTTTCACATGTTGGATACTATCTGATTGAAACACAGATCCCATTTCATTTCGTTTTTTATATTTCTGTTTTACGTGTCATTACTACACTAGGATCTGAAAGAGTTGTTATCATTGACATGTTCTGGATGATATGAGGGATTAGCCAATGAAACGTTCTGTAGTGTAGTGTAGGCAATCGAAAATATAAACAACGAAACAAAAAATAGATCTGACATCTTTGCAAGTACTGTTTTGTAATTTGGTTCAGCACAATACAGTAAAACTATTTGCTCCTTTCAGGTTTAAAGACTCCATATTTGAAAATGGTTCGGAAATTAGTGGGGTCAGAGTCAGACCCTTGGCTGATCATCAGTGAGAATTGATTGTAGTTGTGTATTAATATGCCAAGAAAGTACCACCTGCCACCTTCTTTCTTTAAATTAACTATTTATATTATATGGTAGACTTGGCAATGCTTAGTCATATCTCAATTAAATTATACTACAGAAAACTTGGTCAACCATGTTGGCTATTTGTCAAGAATATTAATCTATGATGTCTAAATATCAAAATTAATACAGTGGGCTTGGAAAACTAGAACAGTGCAAAAAAGTATTCAATATCTACATAAAAAGTTGTGAACATTTATTTAATTTTTGCAAAAAGTACTCGATATCTACAATAAAATTTATGAACATTTATTCAATTTTCATATTCTAATAAAATGACAATAACTGTTAGTTATTGATCTTAAACAGCAGATATACTATATTCACATTGCACCAGCTTGCAATGATCTTTTAATATAACTGGATATATACATCACTGACTGTATAATACATACACTCCAGTCACTTTATTTACACTGCCTTAATAACAACTCTAATAGAATAACTTGGTCAATAACCTCCTACGCCCTGTTCTCAACTAATATCTGTATTATTGGTAATCATCAACAAAATACCCTTTCGCAACTTGTAACATATACAGCAAAATAGAATCAAGCATCACAAGTCAATTACAAACTACATAGCTCTTGGGGTTCTATTAGACAAAACTTTCAATAGACAGTATTTAAAGACTGGAAAGTTATGGCCTCTGTTTCAAGCTGTATGAATAACAGAATGCTAGTAAGAAAACAACATTATTCAACTGAATAATAGTCCATGAACATGATTACCATAATATATCAATGTGTGTATAGAATCCTGAAGAGATGCCTTTATAACAGTTTCTGAATATAGTCCGGAAAATTATACGGAAAAGTAATTAAAAAGTAAAATTTTTAGTAATGCTTGTTTCCAATCAATCACAAAAATTTTTCTACCATAAATTTCCTAAAAAAAAAGAAAATGAATGCACAGTCATTTTAAAGGATTTAAGCGTACCGGTATACAAAGAATCATGAAAATATATTTTATGGAAAATTAATTGCATATCAAAACCCACTAAAATCTGGATCAATGGCAACAAAAAAGGTTAATTGAAAATTCACGAATGAGCAAAGTTCACAAATATTACCATTATAAAATAGATTGATGTGTAAATTTTAAACTTATATATTTATACAAACTTTATATATAAACTTTTGTAAAGGTATGTTCAACAGACGTGACACCCACACAAATTCAGTAATAAAAAAAAAGACGTATACAATTATATAAATAATTCTTTTTTACAATACATGTATATGTACGTACAGTGAACACTCCTTAACAACAGACAAACAGCTTTAATTGCCTCAACAGTTCAAGTTTGTTTGGCTAATTTCGGCGTGGTTTCGCCTTGTCAGTGATGCAGAACGGAGGGCCTGACAAGGACAGCTATCTAGTCGTTCGGAGGGTACGAAAAACCGAGGTCCTGTATACACATTGGTGGGCCCGTAAAAGATCCCTTGGCAGTTGGAATTCGACATGAGAGTTGGCCGTAGCGCTGCGGCCCAGGCAAAATTTCCCTTATAACACACTGTATGGCATATGCCCGTCTTCCATTAGCCCAGGTTAGGTGCGTTAGGTGCAGAAGAGTAGGACGTTAAACCCCATTTCATTTCATTTGTTTGGCTAAAAGGAGTGTAATTTTAATGTTTATAAGTAACACAAATTTAGTCACTACGAGACTCAATATTCTCTTTCCCAATAATTAAACAGTTCAAACAAACTGGAAAAATTTGAAAAGGTTATCTTTAGGTTGGTAAGTGGAAACCTAGTATTGTTTATTTTGTTACATAACTCAGCCTTACATAAATTATATACTGAGACCGGAGACCATTTTGCCACAGAACTATCTCAGAGTCCCCACTTTTGCATTATGTGTAAGATTTAGATAAAGACCAAGTCATTCTTACTGTAATATTTCAAAAATAGATAATGGAAAATGAACATATAAATGAATTTTATTCAAATTACTTATTCTGAGCAAAGTTAAAAAAATTTGAGGGCTGAAAGATGTATTGTTCATTGTCAGTTATTGTAGCAATAGTACTGGACAAACAATCAAGACTATCCATTTTATAATCAAATTTTTAATCCATTTAAATATCTGACATCCAATGGTATTGAGAGTTGATTATTGGCCTGTCATGTTAATAATGTCAAAATAATAGTTTATAGAACAGTTGATGCCGAAATAAGATCGGCATTAAGAAGATTTAGTCTTACATAATATAAAGCATCTTTAACAGAAGTGAGTAAATTTCAAAATTATGATTTTATGTAGTGTCCAAACCCTTTCTTCCTCTAATTCCATATAAGATGTCACAAGAATCAAATAGAAAACTCACCTTTGCTGTTTATTAAACGCATCTCTATTTATAGAATAAACACAAACAACAGTAACTCAAATTTTAACTTCTGGTCTAATCAGAAGCATGTACATGTCAGCATCAACCCAGTTTAATTCAATTTTTATGGCTTTTTAATACATTGTACATGAAAAACATGTACATAATGTATTGCCAATAGCACCACTACTGTTGGACTACCTACTGTAAAATGTATTATCAGGCGAAAGAGATAACATGTACATGTATAATGTCACAGCCAAACCATATGTTACAGTTCATAGTCTATAATTGACAACCACTACGCATTCTAAATGTTCGGTTATAATCAATTTCAATTAAAGGGATAGTATATTTTGAAATACAATTTCTAGAATTTGTTTTGGAGATCTTTGTCGATTAACAGCTTGCCATAATTAGACTGCACAACTTCATCCAGAATGTTTAAATTTATTCGTAATTTGTATGCCACCGAGTTATGGCAATCTAATATGAATTTAAATTCTAAAATAATTTAGCTATGGCTAATTTTTTTTAATTCAAATTCAATTGTTTCTTCATATATTAGAATCACAGAAATTTTATTTACTGGGATTTATCTACATAATTCAACAACTAACATATATATGTAGAAAGTGTAATTAAGTATTCACATCTGTTGTACTGTATATCAGCCCACTAATCTGACATCAGATCAGTATAAAAAAATAATAGCTAATTTTAATGAACAACTCATAAAATTTGTTCTGCTCCGAACTAGGCTAATAAAGACGGGCATACACCATACAGTTTGCTATGAGGGAAATATTGCCCGGACAGCAGCACTATGGTTTACTCTTATATAGAATTCCAACTGTTAAGGGATCTTTTACGTGCCCGCTAATGTATACATGGAACCTTGGCTTTTTAACCCATTAGAACGACTAGACTGCTTTCTCTGCATCACTGACAAGAGGGAATCACTACGGAAAATCTGGACAAACTTTCTCGATCAATGCAGGGATCAAATACCTGACCTCCAGGCTAGCGAGCCAGCACTTAAGACACCCTGACCCCCCAAAATATATAGAAAACTATTAATAACATATTAGCGACTTCATTATGGTACCATATCTTATCTGTTCATCATTAATTGGGCACACTTTTATCAGTGACTTCTGGAAACATCTCTATATTTTGTCTAATAACTAAGAACAATTAAAGACTAGTAGAGCACATTATGGCATTGATTGAATTTTCTGACACATTTTATTGTATTGCCTAGACCTAGTCAATAAACTATTCATAGATATTATTTTCCTAGAAGAACGATTATATCCATGATAGACATTCTTTGAATTCCATTGACTATGTTCAATACAGATGATTAGTGTACTTTTGTCATTTTCTCATAAAATCAAGGGGAGTCATTGATTCAGTGAAGATGAACTCGCAAGGAAGCGTAAAATTTGCTGGCTCAGATCAAGTGTTCATACACTTGACTAAATATAAAATGTAATGGATAGGTCCCAGCAGATTATATGTAAACTAGTGGTTGCCAGGCAAGATACACACACATTTTTTAAGAGATGGACAGAAAACAAGTTAAGGTCTGATATGCAAGAATACCGAAAGGAACCAAGATCTTTTGGATGTTTTAAGTCTCATCAAGATCAGATAAAAACTGATTTCTAGAGGGTTTTTACAACCTTGGTATTAGATACTTTAACACTATTTGAATTTGATTACAAGTCAAAGTAGCAACTATTTTCTTGAGCAGTTTCGGTCTGATTTTCACAATATTCGAACTCAACCATCATTAGTGTGTAATGGTGATATATCTAAACAGTTACTTTTTAAATCTAGCATAAAATGTGACCTCTAGAGGTTCAACAAGCTAAAAAAATAGGTTGCCAGTAGGGTTGTGACGATAACCGGTATGTAGATATACCGCGATATAAAAATTTGACGGTATTTGTATCGTCAAAATATTGAAATATCGGTATACCGTGATACAACAAATGATGATCAAAAAACACAACGATATCGGCGGCAAAGAAATAATAATTAAATCGCATGTAGTAATAAATTTACCAATGTCAGTATGGTCAAATATATCGGCGTTATATACCTGCGTAATCAAAAATAAATATCAGCTGAGTGATGATGTCAGCCACGCGGTCTAGATAATTTAGCCAGTCGTAAATTGAACACCACAGTCTAACAACATTACGGACTGGATATTCTTGTACAATTTAAGTCGTAAAACAAAGTAGTGCCCGGTCCGTGCTTTAAACCTCATTAATTATAAGCGAGTTCAATTATAGTAATAGTTTAACGTTAATCCCAATATCTGCAAAGATTCGGACTCAAAAATTATCGAAATGTAAGCGAAATTAACGTTTGTTTACATGAGACGCCCGCAGGAAAATACCGCTCTGACGTCACGCGACTGGGAATTTTTTATTGCTACGGCTCACTTCGTTGGATTTCCGTACCGTAGTTTCCGGTGGATAGATAGATAACATTTTTGTGATTATTATTATGGTTCGCGATACCACGAGATCTGACAATTACAGCCGAAGAAAGTGAGATTTATCTGTTTTGATGACTGAAATTTACTAAATTTCGACTAAATATAGCCTACGTTTTTTGTGGTATCATAAAGATCATAAATATTTGACATATTATCATTCAAATTATTACGATTTTAATAACTCTAAGCTGACAATAACGTGCGGCTTTTAGTTTTAAAATTGGTACTAGCGATTCTGAAGGGAAAATACCCATTATGACGTCACTCATCTGTTAAAATCATTCTGTTATTAGATTTATAATATTAATAATGTTATCTTAAATTAAAAGGTTGAAAACTATTATTTAATGGGGGTTTTTTTATTTCTTAATTTGGTAAAGATATTGTATCGCGATACAAACTTGTATCGCGATATTTTCCCTTCTGTATCGTGATACAAACCAACTCTGTATCGTCACAACCCTAGTTGCCAGGCAACGAAACATACGCCCACACAGCAGCCAAATCGTCCGGGCAGTCAACAAGAGTTGTCACATATTAAGGAATTATCAGAAAATCATTAGAATTTGTTTGGTTTTTATAATCAAACCTGTTTTTTTTTAAATCAGATAATAATTGTGACCTCCAGAGGCACAACAAGCTAAAAAGGGTGATTTTTCGTACAATCAGGGGACATAATTCAGGAAGTAATGACCCGATGGGCGCAAATATCGAAAGGGACCAAGATCTTTCGGTTATAAACATACATGTCAAGTTTCATCAAAATCGATTCAAAATTGTGACCTTTATAGGGTCCACAACCTTGATATAACATATTTTCACACTATTCGTGTACAAACGGCGGCCATTTTGTCCGTCAATTCTAGTCCGATTTTCACGTAATTCGAACTCTCTCTTCATTACCATGTAACAGTGATATAGTCAAACGTTTTTTTTAAATCGGATAATAATTTTGATCTCCAGAGGGACCAAAAGCGAACAAAAGCAATTTTTCGGACAATCAGGGGCCATAATTCAGGAAGTTACGATCCGATGGGCGCAAATATCGAAAGGAACCAAGATCTTTCGGTTATAAACATGCATGTCAAGTTTCATCCAAATCGGTTCAAAATTGTGACCTCTACACTGTTCACAACCTTGATACAACATATTTTCACACTATTCGCGTACAAATGGCGGCCATTTTGTCCGTCAATTTTGGTCAGATTTTCACGAAATTCGAACTCAACCTTCATAACCATGGCACGGTGATATAATCAAACGGTTTTTTAAATCGGATAACAATTTTGACCTGCAGAGGGACCACAAGCTAAAATGGGCGATTTTTCACAATCAGGGGCCATAATTCAGGAAGTTACGATCCAATTGGCGCAAATATCGAAAGGAACCAAGATCTTTGGTTTATAAACATGCATTTCAAGTTTCATCCAAATCGGTTCAAAATTGTGACCTCTACACTGTTCACAACCTTGATATAACATATTTTCACACTATTCGCGTACAAATGGCGGCCATTTTGTCCGTCAATTTTGGTCCGATTTTCACGAAATTCAAACTCAACCTTCATAACCATGGCACGGTGATATAATCAAACGTTTTTTTAAATCGAATAACAATTTTGACCTCCAGAGGGACCACAAGCTAAAATGGGCGATTTTTCGGACAATCAGGGGCCATAATTCAGGAAGTTACGATCCAATTGGCGCAAATATCGAAAGGAACCAAGATCTTTGGTTTATAAACATGCATTTCAAGTTTCATCCAAATCGGTTCAAAATTGTGACCTCTACACTGTTCACAAGCTAAAAAACGTCATTTTTCGTACAATCAGGGGCCATAACCCATGAAGTTACGGTCCGATACATGCCAATATCGAAAGGAACCGAGATCTTAGGGTGATAAACCTATATTTCAAGTTTCATTGAAATCGGATAAAAATTGTGACCTGTAGACTGTTCACAAATAATTGTGGACGGACGGACGGACGGACGGACGAACAGGGGCGACGACAATATACGTCCACATGAAAATGTGGGCGTATAAAAAATTGATTTTTCAAACAATTTGGGGGCCATAATCCAGGATCTTTTGGTTACAAACATACATTTCAAGTTTCAAGTTTCATCAGAATCAAATAAAAATTGTTACCTCTGACTGTTCACAAGCTAACATTTGATTTTTCATACAATTAGGGACTATAAGGTCCGATATTCAGGGGCGTAAATGTGGGGGGGGTGTTACCCTAAAATAGTCGGTCTTGAAATTAGTGCAGTCGATCGCAAAATAGGGGTAGTCGGTATCAAAATAAGTACTCACTGTATACGTCACGCTACTCACGCAAAACTTTAGAATAAAAATAGTCGGTCGCAAAATCAGTGCAGTCGATCGAAAAATAGGAGCAGTCTTTAGTATAAAATAACCTTGTCAACTTATCATGTTTGAAAAGATGTTGTGTTTCACTCTCATTGTGTTGTGAGTAGTTGGTCTAACAACAAAATTTCACCCAGGGAGAAAAATAGTCGGTCTCTAAATAAGTGCAATCACTGCAGTCGGTCTCAAACACAATGCTAGAATAGATCCCAAATACTATATATTTGCGTGAATCCGTGAGCCTGAAGGTGCATCAGTTGGTTGCATTTTGGCTAAACACCCCCCCCAAACGAAATCGTTATGTACGACCCTGCCGATATTTGCCAATTTCGAAAGATCTATATTTCAAGTGTTGTTAAAATCGGATAAAAATTGTGACCAGTATAAAGTCCACAAACAAAATGTGAACGGACGGACAGATAGGGCTGGCTACAATATGTATGTGAAAATATGGGGGTATAATAAAAAGATAGTATATATAAGATAAAATTGATTGGCTAAACCAATGTTGCCACTGTATCTATTTAAATATTTATAGACTGTGCTTACAACCCAGATAGCTTTACATTACTTTGTTGCTATGACAAGTTTTTCTTTGTTGAGGCTGGCAAGTATAAATATATATCAAAATCAAGTATCCTAGTTATCTATTCTTGATCTTATTCCTGGCTTAGCAAGCACTGGATGCTACAAAAAAATACATCGACTAGAACTAAGAGAGAAATGGTAGATTATTGTCCAACACAAACTCTGTCATTTTGGGACTAACATAATATGGTTCAATGTTATTTCAAGAATTTGCTTTGCACGTCAGGATTTTTAGTACTAAAAGCAGTGGGAAGCAAACCAGAATACCAGTATGAAATCTGCGCCGTTGGACTCCTTCTCACATACAAGCAGGGAACCAAAACCATGTCATATGACTCATTGACAGACCTTATGATCTAAAGAACACTCTTCAAATAATTTGCCCACCCACTTCACGTAACTGGAAGCCAACCATCAACATTATAAAATTTAAACATTACATGTATCTTAGACATTTATCAATAAAATCATTTATTTTCAAATCTGTTTCATGTTAACTTTGTAATTTGTTTCTAGGAAAGGCAAAACTGATATCTATTTTCGAAAGTAAAGTTTTATCAATTTTACCAATAATTTCTCACTGCAAGACACAAGGTTAACTCTGTCAATCCTGTGGTTTCTTCCTTTTGATATACGCCTGTAACTGGCTAGGGCTGTACGATATTGCAAAAAGGGGCGATATAGATATTGACATTTTTTCAACGATATCTCAAATATCACATGCAGCAGAAGTCAGTAGATGCGGTCTTCAAGTCTAATATTGTAAGTTCAAATAGTTTAACAAATACTAAATGATCCGAAGTTTCTTCCATTCAAACATTCGATTGGCCCAACAGTGACAGTAGTAATCTATTTATAGATCGTTTTATTCTTGTTTTCAGAAATTAATTTTCGTGGAGTTTTCTAAAAATATTCTTTTTTTAAAAATATGACAACCTATTTATAGAATTAGTCCCGGTAGTGGGAAATTTCAGGCATTTAGTATGCCTAAGCTTTACATGTAGTAACAACTGAAAATTTATTGTCGACTAAAAACAAAGTAAAAGTAATGCATACACGATGCAGTGAAAAATGGCTGCGTAGAGTGCGCTAGTGTTTTCAACATTTAACGATTCTCAAAACATTAGTTTTATTATAGTTTATTGTTTTTGGCTTATTTCCACTGCTGTATGGTGCATTTATTATTTATTTTTATGATGATAGTTTTGGGTGATATTCGATAAACCACTATATCAACGATATTTCACCCTATGATATCGTAGTTGGGTCTGAAAATACCTTATAGCGATAAATGATTATATCGAGAGTATCGTACAGTCCTATAACGGACATTATGGGAGATAAAATAAAGAACTAGGAGGTTCTCACTATCACATTTAAAAAATATAATGTAAAAGGAATGTGTTGAAAATGTCAAATTGATCCACTCTGAACCAAGAGTTTAGCTTTTGAATTTAAGGCCTAGCCTCGGCCATCATTACTAAAGTCAGTAAGATACATGTAAACAAATAACAGTCTTGATTATTCATTTTTCGGATTTAATCATCAATGAGCGTTGATTGAGCAGCAAATTAGATTCAAATCCAGTAAATATCGCAGGCTAGCGATGACACTGCGAATGTATTATGGTTCACACAATTTTAAAATGTCTGTCAATAACTTCAAAATTCTATACAAAATCTGGTGATACTTAAAGGGACAATAACATATTCTTGATTGGCTTGGTACATTGTAGCTCCAGAAAATAAATAATACCCTTATTCTAAGTACTAGATGTTTAAGCGTCCTACCTGTTGTGTAAATTATCCATTACAACCTATTTTACTTGTCCAGAGGGTTTGACAATATTTTAAAATCCAAGTCTCATTTGAAAAGGTTTACGTTAGACTTTTCAAATCAATTGGTTGAATTCTTCCAATTTTTTTAAAATAGGTGTGTTAAGATGAAATTTATATCGTCATTTAATTGGAATATTCTAAAATAATACGATTTGTTGACCAGAATCAAGATTGGGACATATTATTCAGTTACAAGAGTGTTATTGGGGCTTTAAAACAAATTGCAGACTTTAATATTTGTTCACTTGTTTCATATTTTATGTTTTAGTGGCTTCTGTTAGAATACAGGTGCAAATCTGCACAGCTACGCTGCTACATCCTTTATTAACAGACGTTGCGATGGGATGGGATGGGCATTCAAAGCAAAAGATAATGATATAGACATATGTGATATCACAATCAAGGCTTTGCATCAATTAAATTGAATTACAATGTGGTCCTATTAGTTCACAATAAAAATAGACAATAAATGGGATGATGGATTTATCTCTTTAATGAAACATACACCCACAGCAGCTAAATTGTCTGGGCAGTCAACAGTTGTCGCATATTTTCACTTTTTTGGGGTAATGAAACCTTTAAAATACACTAAAAAAAATCTGATTATGAGTAACAACTCATTAATTAATTATCAAAAAATCATGAGAATTTGTTGGGTTTTTATAAAGTTCTTCCCCGTGCTAACATTGAGTATACGGAACATTTAATATCATGGATTTAGCTGTACAGTTACCGGTACCAAATTTCATTGAAAATCAATACTTGTTCATCTCAAGACCTTAAACTCTACATGTATGTATCAGTTTGAAGTCAATCGGATGATAAGTTTGGCCTCTAGGATCTAGAGCATCACAAGATTTTTCAAAGTGATCAAGAAAGATAACTTTGGCTGTAATAATCGGAAATACTGTAGCTGAAAATCAATAGGTTTCGTCGTCTCATGACCTCAAACGCGGTGTATTAATTTAAAGTCATTCGGATATTAACTCTGGCCTCTAGACCGTCCATAAGATTTTTCAAAGTGATCAAGGGTCATAACTCTGGCCGTAATTATCAGAAATCGCTGAAAATCAATAGGCGTCTTCTAGGGGTGACTATTGTTGGTAATATTCACTATTGCGATAGTATTGCTATTGGGTAAACAGCTATTGCAATACTATTACTATTGGGGGTTAAATATTGCAATACTATTGGACTATTGCGATAGTTTGATCTGTTTATTAGTTTAGGTTTAAAACACACTGTCATGTATACATTTATTATAACATTTAATCAAACTAAAAATTTGGAAACACTAGAAAGTTCCAGGTACTGTTAGATAATATAATACAAGTAGACTCCCAATAATATAACGGATGCGCACACAACGGACAATCGCTTATACGGACACAAAAGTTTGGTCCCGATTTTTGTAATAAAAATTTCTTGTTTTCAGAGTCTTTTTATAACGGACACTCAATGTAAGAGTCCATTTTTATTACGGACATGTAAGAGTCCATTTTTATTATGGACTCTCGAATAAGCAGAACAAAACAAGCCAACAGTGAGGCTGATGTCCCCCGCCGAAATCCCAAAATAAATAGATGACACATATTAATTAATCGCACATTTATTTTTTTCAAACGTATCGACCAATCAAACTGAACACGAAGTGTCATCAAAAAATTGCTTATCTCTGCCTACCGTAAGAAGAAAATGCTCATCTTCGAACTCCATCAAGGCATTGACCTAATAAGCATATACACCAAGTTTGAACATTTTAACTCAATTAGAAGGAGAGTTATTGTGTTCCAAATTGTCGACCAATCAAATTGCGTATAGCTCTGCTTACCCTGAGCAGAAAATGCTCATTATCAAACTTAGTCAAGGTATTACTATAATGAAACTATACACCAAGTTTCATCAATCTCACTTAATTAGAACTAAAGTTATCGTGTCCCAAAGCATCAACCAATCAAATTGCTTATCTCTGCTTACCCTAAGCGGAAAATGCTCATCTTCGAACTCCATCAAGGCATTGACCTAATAAACACATACACCAAGTTTGAACATTCTAGCTCAATTAGGAAGAGAGTTATTGTGTCCCAAAAAGTGTGACGGACAGACAGACAGACAGACAGACGAACCCATTTTAATAGTCCCCCAACTTTCTTCGAAAGGCGGGGGACAATAATGATGTTACTGATTATATTATTGGTGACCGGAATACTTTTCCCAGAAAATAACCATACTGAATTTTAGTGTTGTCACAATTACAAAATTCTTGAATCGGGTAATCGCCTCACCAAAACAAAAATCTTATCGGTTGGGCTGTGGAAGACATTCCCGCATTCTGACTTACCCCTACTGCTTTAACTGCTAATTAAAAATCCAGTACTTGCAATAGATTACAATTCACTAGTTGATCAACATCTCCAGCCCGTAAATCAGTACGTAATATTTTAACACGGATATCAGTAGTCATATCGACAAATAAACCGACAGAATTAAGCGACACAAGACGGTGCAGTTAAAACAAAATGTTCTAACGGTGCGGCAAAAGGGGTGGGGGCGAATAGAAGAGCCTCCTGGTTGGTATCTCAGGTACGCGGTAACGTCGCATTCTGATTGTGAATTAAATAATAAAGTAGATTGGGTTTTTTTCTTTATATTATATAAAATTGTATATTATTAATATTACATTGGTAGTTTAGTAACTTGTAAAAAAGGCATAGCCAACTTTCCTCTCATATGCGACATGCTTTCAGCATGTCTGTTATTGGCGTACGTGACCTTTTTCAGCTTTTTCGCGCCAAAATCAACCATTTTACACATTTCTTAGTAAGCCATGGCTAATATGGTAGACGAAGATTTCCATGTGACATTGAGATCGTGTAACGCTATTTCAGTGATAACGGATCTTTTTGTTATAAATACAGAGTAATTATTCGACAAATACGAGTGAATTTGAGCCATGTTACTTTCGCTATTACAAACTATCGAAACTATCGATAGTTTGCCTGACTATCGCAATTTTTATCGATAGTTTGCCTGACTATCGCAATTTTTATCGATAGTTTCTTTTTACTATCGATACATACTATCGACAGTCAAACTATCGCGATGCATCGATTGTTCGATGTATCGTTACACCCCTAGCGTCTTCGGCTCAGGACCATAAACACTGTGTATAAATTTAAAGTCTCCTAGAGTGTCAACAAGATTTTTTGAAGTGATCAGGGGCCATATATAACTTTGGCAGTAATTATCGGAAATCACTGAAACTGAATAGGCTTCTTTGTCTCATGACCTTAACACTGTGTATGAATTTAAAGTCAACTGGATATTAACTTTAGCCTTTTGAGCTTCCACAGGCAATTAAAAGCGCAAAATGTAATTTGGAGATAATTATGGCATCATACATTGTCAACAGTAAAATTTGCTGAACAGGAACCTGGCAAACCACCAAAAAATCCTGGATCCACCCCTAGAATACCAAGATGATGTATTTCATAATTTGATAGAATACAGTACTGTGTATACATGTAGTTAGTATTAAACTATGGGTGTGTTAATGTCAAATATAGTCAACCAAATAGTCCAGTATTCCATTTACTTTTGATCCACACAAATGTGAACACCAACTGGAGAATAATTAGTTATTAGTTACACTAGGGGTGTTATCAAATTACTTTCTGATGTTCTCATCGATAAAAAGGAGATTAAAATGGACAAGACAATGCCCTAGAGAGGGCACCAAAAGCATTTTTAATCCAAGAACTCACAATTTCAAAAACTTTTTTTGTCAATGTGAACACAAGCTTTTAACAGCACTGAAAAGGCAATGGTAAAATAATTTTGCTAAATGTATGCGAATGAAATGGTTTTTAATGGCACATCAGCACCAATTAGGTCATACTGCGACATGACTCATGGCAATAAACAACCTAATGTTACGATTCATTCTATTTTAATGAACCCACAGCAGGTTATTAAGCTCACCTTGTATTTCAGAGATAACTCTGGATATTCTGGACGGTTCAGTGTATTTCACACTTGGATCTTCGTCAGCTGGACAATCTCCACATTCTGTATTGCCTACACTCTGAAATTAAACAATGAAGTTTATAATAAACAAATAATAAATTCTTAATTACATAATAAATATGATATTTGAGCAAAAGTGCTAATGACACATCCATTTTATCAAGTACCAGTACATTGTTTTTGTTATTGTAAGTGTTCTGATAGGCCTTGATAATACTGTGGCTGGCCTAGGTTTGCTTTTATTGTTGGTGGTATGGAACATCATGGGCAACAACATTGGTTTATGGTTAGATTTATTTAAAAAGGCCAACTTCAAGTTTTTTCAAAGGTCATGAGACGTAAACAGTGCTGACGCTAATCTCAACCCTAACCTAACCTACATGTACAGTCTCACCAACAATTACGTGCCCTAACCTAATATAGATCTCAGTGACCTTGGCATAAATTGAGCTGGCCTTAACAACTAGATTTAACCATTGGTTTATCTGTTTGCCTGCATTGCACGGTCTACTACTGTTTAAGAATATCTTCATCATTATGTATCAAGAATTCTACTGCTCCGAATTACCACCTCATGCTCTACAGCTGATGAAAGGGGTATGATTGCAAGGTGTCAAGTGGGCTTACTTTTACAGGCCAAGGCAATCTTTCACTGGCTCTTCCTACTTTTTATTAAAAACTAGCTCAATATCCAACTTTGACCCTGCTTACTCACTCTGTTCTGGTATGCTTTCCCACTAGCTTACACCATCCGTTACTTTTATTAAACTTAATTAGCATAATAAAAAGAGTTACCTCCCATAAATTGCAGACCATTAATCATGGTCTAAAACACAATTTTCGTTAATTTTATTCCACATGTAGGGGTGGGGCATGGCGATGAAGCATTATGGGCGATGAAGCGTTATGGGCAAGCATACACACATCTTTGACGGTATTATATAGATAGATTGCTGTTCTTCCTATTTTACTGTACTTTTTCGTCTAGGAAATGTAATTTCAATAATTGACTGTTTTCAGAATTAAAAGTCAAGCCGATCTCAAACAATGTATATATATATATATATATATATAACGCAAGCTGTTGCAGAATCGGTGTGATTATCGTCAAAACAAACCCTAATAGCCTTTAGAAAGATAGGCTGGCACTGCCAGGCAGGATACGCCCACATTTTCGAGAGATGGATAGAGAACAAACAATACGGAAAGTGATTTTTCCTACATCATTAAGTCCTGTATTTCATACTGTATTGGGAGCAGCCATTTTGTTGGTCAGTTCCAGTCTGATATTCATGAAATTCGAAGTCGACAATGATTATGGTGTGACGGTACACAACCTAGAAATGTGACTTTTCGTCAAAATCGGATAAGAATTGTGACCTGTACAGAGTCAACAACCATGATATACCATATCTTTACACTATTCGCGTACAAACGGCGACCATTTCGTCCGGCAATTTTGGTACCATTTTCACGAAATTCGAATAATTCAGGAAGTTACGATCCGATATGCGCAAATACCGAAAGGAACCAAGATCTTTGGGTTATAACCATGCATTTCAAGTTTCATCAAAATCGAATTAAAATTGTGACCTTTACAGGGTCCACAACCTTGATATATACCATTTTTTAACAGTATTCACGTACAAACGGTGGCCATTTTGTATGGCAATTTTGGTCTGATTTTCCCGAAATTCGAACTCAACCTTCCTTACGGTGTAACGGTAATATAATCAAACGTTTTTTTAAATCGGATAATAATTGTGACCTCCAAGCTAAAAAAAAAGGCGATTTTGCGTATAATCAGGGGCCATAATTCAGGAAGTTACGATCCGATATGCGCAAATATCGGAAAGAAGCAAGATCTTTGGGTTATAACCTTGAATTTCAAGTTTCATCACAATCGAATCAAAATTGTGACCTCCACAGGGTCCACAACCTTGATATACCATTTTTTAACAGTATTCGCGTACAAACGGCGGCCATTTTGTATGGCAATTTTCGTCCGATTTTCCCGAAATTCGAACTCAACCTGCCTTAGGGTGTAACGGTGATATAATCAAACGTTTATTTAAATCAAATAATAATTGTGACCTCCAAGCTAAAAAAAAGGCGATTTTGCGTATAATCAGGGGCCATAATTCAGGAAGTTACGATCCGATATGCGCAAATATCGAAAGGAAGCAAGATCTTTGGGTTATAACCATGAATTTCAAGTTTCATCAAAATCGAATCAAAATTGTGACCTCCACAGGGTCCACAACCTTGATATACCATTTTTTAACAGTATTAGCGTACTAACAGCGGCCATTTTGTATGGCAATTTTCGTCCGATTTTCACGAAATTCGAACTCAACCTTCCTTAGGGTGTAACGGTGATATAAACAAACGGTTTTTTAAATAGAATAATAATTGTGACCTCCAGAGGGACCACAAGCTAAAAAGGGTGATTTTTCGGACAATCAGGGGCCATAATTCAGGAAATTACATTCCGATAGCCGCAAATATCGAAAGGAACCAAGATCTTTGGGTTACAAACATGCATGTCAAGTTTCATCAAAATCGGTTCAAAATTGTGACCTCTATAGGGTCCACAAGCTAAAAACGTGATTTTTCGTACAATCAGGGGCCATAATCCATGAAGTTTTGATCCGATACATGCCAATATCGAAAGGAACCGAAATCTTTTGGGGATAAACCTATATTTCAAGTTTCGTCAAAATCGGATAAGAATTGTGACCTGTAGAGAGTCCACAAACAAATTGTGGACGGACGGACGTCCGGACGGACAGGGGCGACGACATAATACGTCCACATGAAAATGTGGGCGTATAAAAATGTACTTCTGCCTCAGGATAATCCAACTAATTGTTTACACTTGTTTCTAAACTACCTGTAGGCCTACTGTAATCTACTGGATGAAAATACATGATGGTCTAGCCAGTATTAAACCAGAAAGTCCAACGTTCCATCCTGATGTTGGCTGAGAAAAAAACTCAGATTTTTCAGCGTATTTTCTGTAGTTCAAAACAGAAAAGCAGGGGACCTAGCAAGGAACAACATCTTGTTGTTTGGATAGTCTGAAAAGCAAATGTCACCCATACACATGTTGACTTGTATACATGTAAGAGAACCCATCACAGTTTGAATTTGATGAAAACTAGGCGTAAGCACTGTTACACCAGCAAACAATTCCATTTTAATATTAAAGGCCTAGACTTGAGTCTTTATTTAAAAATAATACCAGCTTCATCCTTTCCTACCATCAATGAACTTCTACAATTTTTCTTAGCCAAAACATTTTCTTATTGATCCATCCGAATGAAAACCTCTATTGGATAAGGAAAGACGTGCCTAATGACAAATTATTTAAATGTTTTCCGTGCATTAACTTGAAGTAGAAGATTACCAAGGTCTGAAAAGTATTTAGTGTTAATCAATAAAAAATATGTGTAACAGCATAGAAAACTATGTCTTCTTAAAGATTGGTCTTGGTTTTGGATGACAGAAGGAAATTCAGTTTTTCAAGAAGCTGTATTGTAATTAGGACTGTCAAAAACAAAATTCCCCAATGAAATACACTTTTCTCATTCTCAAACGCTGAAAAACTGTTGTATATACATGTACATCCAGTATAAAAAGAAGTAACATATAGATAAAAAATTGCAACAAACATCAAATAGAAAATGCAGCTCGACTGCCTCGCAAAGCAGAACAAGAATACAATACTTTCATTAAAATTTCATATGCTATGGCAAAAACACTGTGCAACTTTGTGCATCAGGCTTTCAAAATTAGGGATGTGGCACCCACTTCTATTTACATCCCACTTCTACTCGTTGCCACTGGCAACCTTTGATGAAACTGTCCTGTTCATTTCCAGTACATGCATAAAAGTAGCCGTGTACCAGAAATAAACAGTACACTTTCTAAAAAGAGTACTGTTCATTTCTGATACACGGCTACTTTTAGACGGTCATAGAAACTTAGCAAGCAACAAGTACGACCCGCTTCGCAATGATAACCAGTTTCATACCGCACTAGGCTACTGTCAATCTGTTTCACAGAGAATTACTTATGAATTAACTCTGTAACAGATGAGTGTCCACAGCATGTCACCGCGCTAGTCAGCGGCTCAACTGCTCGTGCAATGTTTAACACCTAACTGCTTCGGCCAAAATGATGCATTTTACTCATTTTAATACCCATTTACACTAAATAGGAAATATTTTTTAACTTCAAATACTTCAAACGTCTTTATTTATTTTTCTTTTATCTCAAAAAAATGTTTGAGGCCTCGTGGATGTCATACTTATCAGTGATTGTAGCGGCCAAGCAAATATTCACTGCGGGATCAGTTTGGGCTACTGTACATGAGACAACTAGTCAAAATCATAGTAACAAAACAAACCGGTAGGAACTACATGGCAGTGCAAAAATATATACAATGACATTAAATTAACGTAACAACATATTACGAAAAAAGTTATTATACATATCAATTGGCATCTATTCCCTAATTTGGTTTGATTTATATTAATATGCAAAACATATAAATTAGAATACTGAATAATTATTTTAACTAATTGTGATGATAGAAGGTGGGGTTCTCTTGCTGGACACTTCACAAGCCTTGAATATGAGCAGGATAAAACAAACACCGCCTAGAAAGTCATAAACTTTATTACAAATAAATTTCAACGGACGAATAATCCACCGATGCATACTTTCACCAGGAATGAACCGCATACTTTCACCAGGAATGCCTCGGCTGAGCCCCCGACCAAAACTGTCCTGATATTCACCGATACGCCTCGGAAAGTGTGCTAATAACTATTACATAAATCCTCAAAATCAAAAAAAAAGAAAAAAAGCGACTGTGACATACATGTATATATTCAAAACTTTGGTTTATATTTGTAATGTATACTCTGTCAATGTGAATGTATATCCACTTTTATATATTTTTCATCAATTTCTTTTTATGTATTTTTCATTCACCTTTATACTGTAATGTATTTATCATGCTGACTATGTATAACTTAAAGCTGAGCCCCCGACCAAAACTGTCCTGATATTCACCGATACACCGAGGAAAGGTGCTAATAAGTTACTTACATCACATTTCTATCGAGTATTGTGAAGCAAAATGTGAAAAATAGTATTTATTATCGAGTCGTTTCAACCGAAAAGTGACAAATAATTTCAGCTCTTTTATTTATCCCTTTCTGTGCCTCACATTACATTTCATGGTAGTATTTACACGTGCGTCTTGTTGTGAAACCCCGAGCGTGAAACAGCCACGTGTTTGTTTAGACCACATCGTCAAAACAATTTGTCTATGGCGTAGAGGACTGCGATGATATTAAATGTAGTGTAAAGGAAATTCGAAACGTGGGTCGTTCCTGGTGAAAGTATGCATCGGCGCATAGTTCGTCCACTGAAATTTAATTGTAATGAAATTTATAACTTTCTAGGCGTTTTTTTTATATCCTGCTTATTTTCAAGGCTTGTGAAGTGTCTAGCAAGAGAATCACAATTAGTTAAATTAATTATTCAATGTTCTCATTTATATGTTTTGCATAATAAATCAAACCAAATTATGGAATAGATGCCAATTGATATGTGTAATAATTGTTTTTTGTAATATGTTGTTATGTTGATTTTATGTCATTGCTTATATTTTTGCACTGCCATGTAGTTCCTACCGGTTTGTTTTGTTACTATGATTTTGATTAGTTGTCTCATGTACCTTAGCCTAGTGCAGTATGAAACAAGTAGTTATCATTGCGATCTGGGTCGGACTAAACACGTCCGCTTCTTATTGCTTGTCCGCTTCTTATTGCTTGATAAGTTAGAAGCTTGATAAGTTTCTTAAACGGTGTGACCGTGTATCAGAAATGAACAGTACTCTTTTTAAAAAGTGTACTGTTCATTTCTGATACGGCTACTTTTACAGCCTACTTTTACGCATGTATTGGAAATGAACAGGACAGTTTCATCAAAGGTTGCCATTGGCAACGAGTAGAAGTGGGATGTAAGTAATAAAATCTATCTACTGAATGATAAAGTTGGATTTACTCCCCACCCCCCAACAAAATAAAAATTCAAGTGCCCCAGTATTATTATTAAAGGATGCCTTATGTAACAGCTAAATCTTCCTCCTACATATATTTGCAGGTCTTTCTTTGGGTTCAAAAGTTAAATGAATTATAATTTAGATATCTATTTCATGACAAACCTATAATCAACTCTATAGTTTAGACCATCAGAGAGCTGAGAAGTATTGTGTTTGAAAACTCGCAAGATTTAAAAGTTTAAGGATAAAATGGATAATCAAGACTTAGTCTCGGTTGACAAGTACTTTTGCTACGATAATTTTTGATCCATTTACATCAATAAACCATCATAACTATACCCAGAATGAAGTACTTTGAATGAAATTTTCAATCATTTTTCTTTATTTATATTTGACTATATTGTAGCAAGAACGACCAGGTTAAACAAGGCTCATCATAGCTTTAAATTTAGAGGTAAGCATAAAATGATGAGATACAATAGGAATATTCATCTCACAAATGAAAGCAAAATATTTAAATTGTAAATAGATTGGAAAATAAATGTAGTCTGCAGAGTTCACAAGAAATTGTGTGTACAACAAATTGGCAATGGTGACAGCACTTAATATAGCACTAGTGAACAGAGAGACAGAGAGAGAAAGAGAGAGAGAGAGAGAGATGGGGTTTAACACCCACTGGATACAAAGTAGGTAATTTCAGGTCTAATATGGTTCAATTTATTTTATTTTAAAAATTCACTTGCACGTAGAGGTCTTTAGCAGTGGGAGAAAACCATTGAAAACCACCCACGAGGTTGAACGGGCGACCCTGTTCCTTGTCACGTACAACTGGACGGAGAATCAAAACCACACCAGTTGACTCACTGATAGACCTATCTGATTCAGCGTGCTAATCACAAACTCTACTAAACAAAAACTGGGCCGCTATCATTAGTATCTTTTGACTCTCGCAATGGCTGGCATCCGCTACATATACAGGAGTACAGGTATACATTGTAAATAGACCAAGTTACTCACATCTATGCAAGTGACTGGCAGTTAACTTAAATCGTTATTTCACGGCCTGATAGACATCAAAAAGGCTATGGAAATAGTAACCAGGCACGCTAGATTAGTATACAAAAATTCTTTTGTGACACCCTGGGTAGGCCTGGAAACAAATAAGTGGTTTAAAGTACAATGATGAATGGAGTCAGTACTCAGTATACATGCACAGTTGACAAGCCACAAGTACAAGCATGGACCTTATAAGGTCCATGGTACAAGTGACAAGGAAAGATTAATTCGAAAGTTTTTTGTACTGTACTGTAGACACGATACGTACCGGTATCAGATATACGTATAATAAAAATGTATTTATAGAACAATTGGATTTTTAAATCAATCCATGACAAATATACCAGTATATACTAAACTGTAGAGTACGTCAATATCATATAATATAGGCTATCCACTATCCCTGTTTGTTTGGGATATAAATATTATGTCACTTCACTGACTTCAGCTTCAGTTTTAAAAAAAAAATCCAATTTTATAAGAGTTTGACTTAAGATCTCGGGTAAAATTTCTTACTTACCGAGTCAGATTCACATAAAAATGAGAATGCCAGAGACACCAAAAAGCTCATCGGTTAATTCCCAGTAATTCTACGCTTGAATACCAACGAAGGAGTGAAATGGATTAAAACTTGTCCTATTTTCGCTACAAATCGTCACACCACATGAAAACGACCTTGCCCTTGCACGAAAGCGCTTCCGTCAAATAGACAACAATACAAAAGGTCAATATTCCGATCACGTGACTAAATGCATTTATCGTCTGCTAATAAAATCCCCAGAATGAGGAGGTTGGGTGAAAATTGGACGGCCGCAAACCCGTTTTCCAGCCCAGAAAATCGTTCTATAGCGAACTCTAATCAATGAACCTAGTGACAAGACAGCGGCTCGATCATGGTTATAGTATTAGTAGGCCTACTGCCTACTATTACTAATACTATTAGGGAAAGCCAATAATTATAATAATGTTACAATTAAATTACTATTAGTACCTTACTAATACTAGTTGGACAGTCACAAACGATCCAGATAGATAGATGAGAAAGATACCGTCAGGCCCGTAGACAGCTTACTGGCTTCGGAGGGGCAGTGGGGTTTTTAGGAGGGGTGCCCACACCAGTTACAGTCTACATAGGTATTTTAGAGTTACGGTTGGCAAATTTTCTTTCGGGGAAGGGGGGGGGGGGGGCAAATACCCCCTGGCTACGGGCCTGGATACCGTTGACTGTAAAATGTAAGTATAACTTCGTTAAGTCATAAAACTGTTTAACTGTTGATATAATATACATTTATATAATTAACTGCAACGTTTCAATGATAATCGTGAGTGCCTAGAATTTGTGTAGTTCAGCTCTGAACGTCGGTTTCATTACATTCACCCTGAACGTTCAGTCATAAAACTGTTTAACTGTTGATATAATATACATTTATATAATTAACTGCAACGTTTCAATGATAATCGTGAGTGCCTAGAATTTGTGTAGTTCAGCTCTGAACGTCGGTTTCATTACATTCACCCTGAACGTTCAGGGCCTGCCCCATTGAACCAATTTCGAAAATAATTTTAGCTCCAATTTTACTAGGCAACTTTTCACTGCTAAACGATGGGTGTCAATCAGTGTGGACGCCTGTACAATGTAAACGAACGTCTTAGTGAGAATGACCTTGTTTCGCTATTCAGTATGACTATTATTTTCGACATTGGTTCAGTGTAGCAGGTCGACGTTCAGAGCTTAACTAAGAATTTAAGTTGAGAGTAACCTCATTCAACCCACTGAAACGTTGCAGTGAATGTTATCCATAATTAAGCTGTCTGTTATTAGGTCTAACTGATTTCGTTGAACCGTTACGGTATAATTAACTTTAAAATTTGTATTTTAAATATTTTAGAACTATTTTATCGGGAGGTGGGGGCGGGGGCAAACCATTTTTTCCTCGAGATTATAGCGGGGGTGGGAGGGGCTGCTGCTACGGGTGTGATTATCATATTATTAAAAAGACTGAAAGTAGGCGCGGAGGACTTCGTCCATGAAAGACCGTTCCGAAAGAAATTATTTCTCACATGTTTTGAAATTTTGAACCGAAAATGCGGTCGAGTTTTAACGATTTTATCAAAAAGCGGCACAAAACGGACAAGTTTCTCGAGTGAAGTAAAGAAGGGTGGTCTTACTCCATAAGCATTACAGGAATAGCTTCCCGTTCCGAAAGAAATTATTTCTCACGTAGCCGTAAGGGTTCAATTATTAATAAGGTTCTCGGTGCTTTCAAACATGTTTTGAAATTTTGAACCGAAAATGCGGTCGAGTTTTAACGATTTTATCAAAAAGCGGCACAAAACGGACAAGTTTCTCGAGTGAAGTAAAGAATGGTGGTCTTACTCCATAAGCATTACAGGAGTAGCTTCCCGTTAATAAATAATGATTGAATGATATTACATTGGCATGTACGTAAAGGCACCAGGGATGCATTATGAATGATTTAAACAAATAGATGACCGTTCTTGCTATAATATCAGAAAATAGATAATACAAAATGAATATGGTGAAAGTCCCATTAGAATTGTTTTATTATAAGCGAATTTCTGAGTGCTTTAAAAGGTAGCAAAGAATCGTAGGCCTAGTGATAACAGATCAATTTCGTACACGTAATAGTATAACACATCCACATACAAAACAATACAAAAACTACTATACACAGGAACTCACCAGGACGGTACATTTATGTAACTATATTAAATCTACCATGCCGCCCCTATGCCAAGGGAGTGGCTGAACTTGGGTGACTCAATGCACGCGTGTCCGCCCCCGTTCCGCCCGTCTCGTATCTGCCTAACTGATGAATCCGACCAACCTGTTTCGCAGAGAATTACTTACGAATTATCCCTGTAACGGATGACAGTCCAAAACACGTGCGTTGACTGCATGCCTCGTAGTCATTGGCTCAACGGCTCGTGCAATGTTTACTTAACACCTAACTGCTTCGGGCAAAATGATGCATTTTACTCATTTTGATACCCATTTACACTAAATAGGAAATATTTTTTAACTTCAAATACGTCAAGCGTCTTTATTTATTTTTCTTTTACCTCAAAAAAATATTTGAGAATTTAATTTGTCGGAGTAAAAAAGTTAATATGCCGTACTTATTAAAGGGACAATAACATTCTTGCTGGCTTGGTAGCTCCAGAAAATAAATAATACCCTTATTCTAAGTACTAGATGGTTAAATGTCCTAACCGTTGTGTAAATTATCCATTACAACATATTTTATTTGTCCAGAGGGTTCGAAAATATTTTAAAATCCAAGTCACATTTGAAAAGGTTTACGTTAGACTTTTCAAATCAATTGGTTGAATTTTTCCAATTTTTTAAATTAGGTGTGTTAAGATGAAATTTATATCATCATTTAATTGGAATATTCTAAAATAATACGATTTGTTGACCAGAATGAAGATTGGGACATATTTTTCAGTTACAACAAGAGTGTTATTGGGGCTTTAAGCATCGTCGATGTCATGCTTATCAGTGATTGTAGCGGTCAAGCAAATATTCACTGCGGGATCAGTTTGGAATCCGACCTGTCAATCATTGTAAAGATATTGACCAATCTAAAAAGCCCGATTATATTTGGCCCGCGTAGTTCAAGATTGGCAGCCATTTTTGTCCCACAAACAAACAAGGCCGTGCTCTGTGGGAAGTTTGTTATTTCTACATTTATCATCGAAATGGTATTACGCTGCGCGTGGGGAACTTGTAACAAGCATGAACGAACGTTACCCCGAAAGATGGCATGGCGCAAAAATTTATACTTTTTCAGAAATCAAAGAATCAATTACTGTGTGTCCCAGGGTAAATAATAAACGGATTTCTACGATTATGAACAAACTACTCTACTTAAGTTATTATAAACTTACCTATGTGTTTAAAATTACCTCCGGTTAAATAAAATCCATTATACAGCTAAATATACCAACGAATAAAAAAGTTCTCTCTTGTAAAATTGAACTTATCACAAACTTTGACACCGAGAAATAAAAAATGAAAGCTTATTACGTCACTTATCGGAATAGATCATTTCGTATGAGGGGGTCAAAGCAAGGCTATTTTACGACAGTTCATATTTTGTGTTGATGCGTTCGATTACTGGCCCCGCGCTTACTCTAGCCACCGCGAATGCGTTCGGGTTACTACTGGAAGTATCCTATTATTCAGCATGGAAGCAAATAAATTATTTGATCGAAGTTATATTTGCCGCTAAAAGTTTAGGCGACGGAAGAATTATTGTTGACACTTGTCTCAGTAGTGTTGTGTTTATTCTTGTAAGCTATGGAGCTGGTTAACAAAGGTTACATTGGTTGAACGAAAATGTGATTTAAAGTATGTTCTGCATAATATGGGCTTTATTTCGCTTCTCTGGATTTAATAATTCCAATATGATACCAATGAAAAAGTCTAAAGTTTGTTGACGGATTATTGTCTGCTCGTTGTTATTTATGAGAACATCGAGCACAATTAATTGTTTGGTGACGTTCATCTTCCATTTTGATATCCGAAGAAAGTGCCGCGCCGTTTGATTACCCATTCCCACTGCGCATGTCGAAACGTACTCGAGGATCCTGTCCGAGTAAGCACGGAGCAAATAATCGAACGCGACATGTATGAATAAGCTTTTGCTCTGAGACCCAGTAATGAGTTTGAGCGTTTACAAACATAAATACGCCCATAGTCCGATATTTTGTTTCCGCCTTGTATTAATTATTTGGTTAGAGAGTTCTGGGGGAATTTTTTTCTTTTGAATTACATTTGTTTTACTGGCCTTGAATATCACCGTTGAATATTTTTAATATTTCCTGATGATGAACTTAAGCAGTCCTGCCAATTAACCCCGGCAATCTGCTGTGGACGAGGTAGGCCTAAATTCCGATGTATTTTACATTTGCCTCGGCAAAATTAATAGCCGAGGCCATTGGATCATTGAATAGGTATATAACGTTTTTTTTTATAGATAAATACTAATAATTATTATCACCAAATCATACCGCGCATCAGTTTAATTATCGGTAGATAGTTCCATATCTTTCTATTTCTCTTTAAATATTATTTCTGGTGTGTTCAGAATTTTATAATCGTGAAATTCACAAGGCTGTTTACCCATAAGATTTTGAAATCCACGGAGAATGGAATTTTCCGATGGCATTTCGTAGATCGCGATCATGTCCCAGCTAATCAACGCTTTGAATTATATTGCCGTAAAAGGTACCATGTCATATTATATGCTACACAGATGGTTAAATTTAGTGCCGCGAAACTTGCACGAATTTTCCCCGCGGTCTGCATAATTAACACACAAAACCAAATAATACACAAAATCTGACGTGTGATTTTTTTGTTTTAAATACATTTTTTATAAAGACGATAAACGATGTTTAGACATCCCGAACTGTTCTTATCAAGAATGTTTCGATTTCAGTATCTGTCGAATGAACAAAAACAAGTAATTTAATCAGGAACATTAATGATATGAACAGTCCGAACGTGAATAAAATATGGAAATTATTGAGAAGCGACGGTCTTTTTCACACGAAATATGATCAATTAAAATTATGATTGACTGGGCTGTAATGTGTTTTATAAAAAATATATATAATATACACGGGTGAAATTACGGGGTGAAAAGCAATATTATACATGTATTTACGAGTATTCGTATAATCCGTGAATAACATTTAGCAGACTGACAATCAAACGGTTTAAAATTAATGTCATTGTCTCCAGTTGCTATTTTCTTGCCCAAACTCAAACGACCGAAAAGGCAGTGTTCTGTTTTGATTACAACACACGTGGTTATCATAGATTACCCCCTTCAGCATAATTACGATGGTTTAGCCCATAACGTCACGTGTGTAATGTTGTGATGAACATAGACGAAAATACAAGCAAAAACATTGAATTTTCAAGAGAGAACCTCTTTTTTCCGTTGGTATATTTAATTGTGCAATGAATTTTATTTAACCGGAGGTGGTTTTAAACACATAGGTAAGTTTATAATAACTTAAGTAGAGTAGTTTGTTCATAATTGTAGAAATCCGTTTATTATTTACCATGGGACAGACAATAAAAATGTGTTTGCCCTGGATCAATATGGGGATACGGTCAGGAATTATCCCACGACCGTTTCAACCCGGGCTGTTTCATCCCAACTTAATTTTTTTTTATCCCAGATTGTTTCCCCATTTAGGTCCACTTACTGTTAAATAAACATGTCCTTTGTTATTTATTATTAAATAAACACTTAGTTGATTGTTATGGATTAGTAATAAAACATGTGGTGAGTGTTGAGTTGCAGCCTATTTACAGATTTTTAAGTAAGAAGCCAGATAATATTTAATTTAACAACATCTGACGTCAGCTCTGTTTTAACATGTTTTTATTTATGATAAAGGGAGAAGATGATCGCCCTCTCTTCTCACGACAGTGTGATTGTAAATAATTTAATTAAATCAGCCTGTCCTACACAATAAAGCCTGCATCGTAACAATTGTTTCCGTTTTGTCTCCAATAAAAATATAAATTCAGAACAATGTCCGAAAATAAAGTTCATATATAAATTACAGGACAATTTGACAATAGAAAATAATTTTGCCAAAAGAGTGTTTTACACATTATAATTTTTAGCGTAAATTAGTTGGAATGCGAGAAAGGAATTACAGGGGGCGTGATCAGCTGTCCTCGGCACGTGATTGGAATAGTGTCATGTACAGGTGCAATGTCGGGTTTGACATTTAATTTAAATTTTATACCGATATTTTAGAGTCCGAAATCTACACATTTCTCAACGACAGTAGTACATTCAATTTAAAGCATCATTTGGGATGCATGCTTTTACTAAGCGAAATCCACGCCAATTCGAGTCAGAAACTTACCGCTAAAAATTGCGGCGATTCGTGTGAATTTTTAGTCCGGCCGATGTCGAAGAAATTAATTATGATATTCACATATATCAAATATGAACCACTAAATCGTGTTTGTGCACATGCCATGGATAATGTGTGAGTAGTGTGACGTGGAAAATTATAAATGACAGGTTAGTTACGGTACTAAAGCGACATTTCGAGGCCTGTATGAATAAAGTTTCTACTCTATATTTATTTATTTCTATTTATGTAAACTCTTTTTTTTTTTTTGAAAACCATTAAAACCACACTATACAGTTACTATTTGATGACAATATGCATGCACGAATCAAACTCAGGTGCTGGGTCGCCATATTGAACCGCTAATGCTGTTAAGCTTGGGGGACATAGTAACAGTATCTAAGGGGGCGGAGCTTAACTTCAAATCTCGGAATCATGAACTGTCAGCAAACTCCCAGTTATATACCCCCCGACAATAGATAAGACTCGTGATATGCAATTGACTTTTTTCATCACGTCATAGTATGCTTACTGACCAGTGCGTATTCTTTTGAAGTCATATGCAGCTTGTACACGGATAATATGTAGTTTGTAAATGGTATCTGGGATTAATTACATGTTTAATTAGATCATAGCCAGTTCGTGATTTAACAAAAGTAGGCTATATATAGAGTGTTTAAAAGCCAATGTGTTATATTTTATCGAAAGCAGCTTAAGTCAATAAGTTCTATGCACCTAAATCATCGTTCAGTTTGATGAAAATTATAGAGTACTTAGTCACATCTGTCATTTGTCACAAAAGATGACTAGCAACTGACTGTTCTGGATGTAGATTCCAAAATCCCGGTTTCATTAGCCCGGTTTGGACAGAGCAGTAGGATGTCAAACTCCACTGCATTCCGATTACAAAACCTTCAATAGTAAGAACGCCTAATGTCAGCTGTCACCCGCAACGCCACATTTTGATACAAGAATAGAATGCATGTGTCGGTAACTGGAGATTTGTTTTCATCAGTATTAGTTTGCCAGTCTGGGATATAGTGGGTGCAGTCAAACAGGACCGTCTTAACGCAGTTTCCCGGGAACCCACGAGCATAAGGGCACATACACGGGCGCAGATCCCAGTGGAGACACCGGGACGCGTGCCCACCACTATTTTTAGTGGTGGGTACATGATATGCTGTGTCCCAACCACTTATTCCGATGTTTTGCTTACTGTTTATTTGACTAAATAAAGTGCTCGAAATCTAATAAAGCACTAAGTTTACTGGCTAGAACAGCAGGAAAACGCGTTTGCGGCCATCAAATACTCCAAAATTTTCTTGGGGATCCCTACAAGGTAAGCTCCGCTTTTCGCCTCTCGAATAAGTCCGGTGTCGCTGTCTGTAAACCCGAAATATTTTCGGGCATTTCGGCTTCTGCCCCCGAACTTACCGTTATCTAGCGTGAATACCACGAATTTGTAATGAGATGACTATGGATTAAAACATTTTTTTCTGGAACCACTCTACTTTGTGCCACATTTTTCGGGCATCGATTATTATTTGTAAATGTAGATGCAACGGTCTGATTGGATGGGAGGAATTCAGATTGGGATTTCGGTTACCAAACCATTGTACACTTTTGGAGTTTGGGAGTTGCTCACATGGGCTAGAATAGCAGTAAACACATTTACGGTGGTTAAATTTTCAAAATTTTCTCCGGGAGGGCGAGGCCCCAATACTTCGGACGATTGGTTGTTTGGTTGGGATTCAGGTCAGCCATGAAGGTAGGCTATATTGGACCACATTAAAGTTACTATATTCACAGGATGGACTAGCAGGAAAACATGTTAAATTTTCAAAAATTTCTCCCAGCGGTTCCGTCTGTATGGACTGCAAACGATTGATCTGTTGATTGGAAGAATTCGAGGCAGCCATCTTATTTAGGCTTTTTCGGACATTTCGGGTTCTGCCCCCCCCCCCAACTGTCATCGAGCCCGTACGCCTATGAGTGATAATTCATATTAGAACAGTAAATAATTAAAATATTCCATAGGTATTATAAAAATATGTATATATCGTGTAGATGTACATATCTGATACGCTGAGATTTTGTTTCTATCTGGTATACTGGGTGATAAATCACCGAACTAAAGGATTTAGTGTGTACATCAGCTAGATTTGCTGCCTTACTAAATAAAAATATGGGAACAATATAAACAGCTAGATATAAGGTATTATTTCAATGTGGTCGCCATTTTTGAATTTGAACGTGGGAAAATAAGCCTTTGCCATCCGATTTTTAATCACTAATGAATAATACAGTAAAATACACATTTTGCGTCAAGATTTGTCTTTAGATTAGATTTCGTATCATTTGCTGCCTCATGGGGATTAGAATTGTTTGCCAGAAAATGATGCTGAAAATACCCGCAGAGTGCGTTTTAGAGCGTCTAGTTTTCAAAAAATTTCGGGGAAGGACCCCCCCCCACCTCGTTACCAATAGTCGCCCGCGCATGGACTGCCCCCACCACTATTTTTGGGCGATCTGCGCCCCTGATTATATGTATGTTGTGACTGCTGTTTAACCCCGATTCTGTTGGAATGGAAGTACCAAAATAAACTATACGTTTCAATTTATATCGACCCTTTACATTTTTATTTCTGTGAGAAGCTGTGTTGACAGGCACTTCAGTGAACTGCTTTGCCTAGGGGCTATAATCCTGTTAAGAGGACACTCTTCAATGACAGAAACAGATTAATAAAAATAATACAGCACACCCTTGTCACTTTTCAACCATTTTCTTTTATTTATTCTACACATTTACAACAAACCACTTAAAAAATGTATACAAAATAGCTTTTTTTAAAATAAAAAATAACAAATTTTATGGCACGAGATATAATTTGGGATTAACCCAACTGCTTAGGCTAGGTTCCTCCAGTCGTGCGTTACGTTACGATAGGACTGCCCCCTTTCAGTTCACAATCTGGTACGTGCGTTTATATACTCTTAGATAATTATGATTGATCAAGACGATTGCTACGACTAATCCCAATATACGAGACCTGATAGGATCACAACGTTTACTCCACAATTGATTCCACGATTTCGCCAATATCTTATATCATAATAATATGTCAGCCGTAGCAATCGTGTTGATCGTATCGAAACGTATAACCACACACAGATCGTGGCTACGTAACGTATCGCACGACAGTGGGAATCTAGCATAAGCAGTCTCCCGTATCATGAGACGAATATTAATGTGTCAAAGAGTCTAATTCTTAAGCAGTATTAAGATATCTGTAGTTTATAACAATAATATTATTCAATATCATGCCCTGAAACGCATTTCTGTATCACATATTAATACATTGTACAATTGTAAAAATATTGAGACCATTTTCCGCCAGAAATATTAAAGCCCCAATAACACTCTTGTTGTAACTGAATAATATGTCCCAATCTTCATTGTGGTCAACAAATTGTATTATTTTACAATATTCCAATTATCATCTTAACACACCTATTTTAAAAAAATTGAAAAATTCAACCAATTGATTTGAAAAGTCTAACGTAAACCTTTTCAAATGTGACTTGGATTTTAAAATATTTTCGAACGCTCTGGACAAGTAAAATAGGTTGTAATGGATAATTTACACAACAGGTAGGACACTTAAACATCTAGTACTTAGAATAGGGGTATTATTTATTTTCTGGAGCTACCAAGCCAGCAAGAATGTTATTGTCCCTTTATCCCTCATCTTCATTGTTTCAATGGCATGTGGTAATTGAACTAGAGTATACAGGTCACAATTCTATGGACTACAATTACAGCTTATTGCTGAGGGCCGTTTCGGCTAGGCTTCTCTTGATAATGACTAAAGAAGTCTAGTCGAAACGTCGCTCAGTAATAAGCAGTAATTGTAATTTTTGTATTCCATAGAATTATATTGTGACCAGTATATATTCATCTTCATTGTTTTAGGTTGTCTTTAAACCCAATAATGGACGATCATTTAAATATAAATAAATGAGCAACTTCTAGCACTTTGGTAAGCTTCGCTGGTTGGATTATACAGTCGAATCAAGGTTATTGTGATTTTATTAAATATTGAGATACGATCGTTCAAATTTTCATTTTTTCACATATTTTAGTGGTTTTGAAGGAGTTTATCGAACGCTCGCACGAAATGCAGCCTGGGGTGTCGATAGTTTCGTTATCGCAGTGTTATTTTCAACCCTTTTCAAATTTTCGTTGTATTTTGGATACAAACTATCTGATCGTAAACTGCACGATTTATAAAGATTTACATGCTAATTGTAACTAGATAAGTTATTTCTTAATTATTCATTAAGTAAGCCGATACGCTGGTCATTTTTTTTATCACCATCCTCAAATCATACTTTGGCCAGCAGGGATAACCTCCCTCAAGACTTTCGTAGTGTTTAATCTATAATGGCATTGAACAATAGCGCATTCGGTAGAGAAAGGAACATTCTTGAAGAATTTTTTTACCGTTTTCATTATAGCTTTTATTTTCGTTATATGAAGATCTAACTACTACTTTATCAAAACTCTGCTAACTACGAAGCCTTATTTTAGCCACTGTAATTGGCGAAAACCATTCTTGCCCAAGGTAAAGCTTGTATTTGTTGGATATACGAAGGTCGGGTACATAAACTTGTTAAAGATGTTGATAGACCTTACAGTAAAGAACAATTAAAAAGAAACAAGAGTATGGTCTAGTTTAATTAGACTGTTGGGCCATAAATCTTATACATGAATAAACAATGTCACTATTCCCTCCAAGTTGGTGCTGCTTCTTCCTCTACGCGTACAACGTATTCTCCATCCATCGCATAGTTCATATAAGTCAGATCTGTCGAATCGAACGAGGTAACAGAATTACGCTTCTCTTCCATCTTTGTGTTACGTGGAGCCTTATTAGTCCAGCATATACAGGCACACGTTACGAACACTAACACGAACAAGAAGGCAGACACGGGGATCAACACCATCGTTATGTATTCCATATACGTCGTACGTGCTTCTATTTTTATAGACATTTCCGTTGTGTACGATAACGTCACGATGTTTGAAACATCACCAAAATTGTTTTCTTTGTCACTTGTTCTAATGACGACGTATATTGTATTATTTCCCGTGGATGTTACATTTAAAGTTATGGTCTCCAATTCCCCCGGTTCTTTAGGCTGTTCTAGACTGCCCTCTAGGATATGTAGGTCAGTTACTAATGTGGTTTCATTCAGATTTTGTAAGGCACTTGATACGTTATTCGCCAAGTGGATGTAATATCTGCTAGCTGTAAATAATTTAAAAAAAATATACAAAAACATATAATATATATTGCCGTAAATTCAAATAGTTCATATTTTTCTCAAAACATTATGGAGGCCTGTGTGGCATTCTTAATGAGCCTTCAATTTCAAACACCCTCTATTTTCATTAAATCTTGCTTTCGCTTTTACATTTACATTCCCAGAAATACCCCAATATTCGACTCGTCTTCAGGTAAGATGGGGTTCTCGACGCTATAAACACCCTTTTTGAATATGCAGTTCTCGCGTTAAACGGGAGTTTAATATTGATAATGCCACCATGGCAGAACTACGCAAACATAAAGACATATAATGTGTTCGTACGTAACGTGATCTTTGAATTTATCTGTCCGCCCAAATATGAAATGTTATCCAAGAAAAAAAATACATTGTGCTGGGACGTACCGGTGCCTCTGTCCATATCATCTCCAACAGCCGTCCAAGATAAGCTGGTCTCTCCCGTATCCTGATCAAATGAAGTAACGAGGAAATCTGTAATTCGAGATGGTGGTATGATGTCTGGTATAGCCGTATCTACATTGGTGGGAAATCCGATAACCCGAAATTCTCCCGCTGAAGTAACCCTTTCGAAGTTTTCACTAAGTTTCAGTTCCGGTTTGGCTACCCCATCTTAAAAGAAATAATTTGATATATATAATACTGTTTAAGGCAAATCAGATAAGAAACGGGTGTAACTATTCATACTTCTGATGGATGCAATAAAGAACAGTTACTTTATGACATCGCGGAGTTACCTTCCAATATGCTTACTCTTTCTGGGACAACTGCTACTATTCTGCTAGCATATGGACTAATTTTAAAAGGCTTGGGATGCTGTAATGTGGGACGTTCTCGTAGCTAATCAGCTTCGGATTAATATTGAAATTTGTATTTAGTGCACATTTATGTTGTGTGTTCAGTTATGTAGTTTTCTGGTTATTGTGTTATTAAAACGTTACTGGGTATCATATTATGTTAAACAATGCAGCTTCACAAACCATACCTGACTCTCCAATAGCTAATGCCCCAGAACGACCACCTTTAGTAACAATTTTTGTGCTATCATTATATCCTGTCACAGTTATCTTAATGTTGTAACGTCCGTCTCCAGCTAGATCACGTGTCAGAATATATGCTGAATAAATACCATCTCCTTTAATTAAATCCGAACCTGAATTTTTAAAACAAAGTGGCCAATATAAGTATGCTGTAATATGATTAATGACCTCGGTAATTAGTGACCCAATAAAGTAATTCATAACGCCGGCTATAAAACCAACCCACAAATAGGCTGAGACTTTTGATCGTTCCTGTCCGCTCCATTTTAAGCATTTCTACTGGCAAATTGAGTTGGAATATTATAAATGTGTGGCAGATGTGTCGAGAAATGATGCCTTTTGACAAACAAAGAAGACTTACGGTGAAAAATAGACAGAAGATCATAGGACGTTGTCCGTCACAGATCGTTCCATAGCCGATAGACCTGATTGGCTTTAGGGTAATCGATAATAGAACACCAGAAACGAATTTGTGTGACTTGGAATACCAAACTTGTTGCTCAATATTTTGAGCTAAACCAGTGAGGCAGCCCTGCTAAAGACCACCCTTATATATATGAACGAATCGACAGGTTCTCAATTCTGTTTAGGTTCAACCATTAGAATACGCCCCTTAGGTCGAAGAGATACTAACCCACTCCATTATCTTTCAAATTAACGACCCCCGATGCTGATGATGGTCCCTCAAAAGATGCATATACTACCGCTTCTAATACTGGAGCATTTCCACTTCTCACTTCTGTGAACACAGCAAACTTCCCTTTCGGATCAAACTCAATGGAACTCTGAGAAATCCAGGAATTAGTATGAATTATTTCATCTTTATTATCATTAGACTGTGATATAACACTTGTTGTTACGGCTGTTCCCATTCGCCAACTGTTTATTTCGTATGTCCATTCACCGGGCTAAAATAATTAGAGGATAATCGGTTGAAGTTCCTGAGATTGTGTAATGCAATGTTCCAAAGGGATTGTAACTAGAACTTTATTATAAGTGTATATAATTTATCTTTTTAAATTAGGATATTTTAAAGACTGATTCTGCATGGTGTTGTCATTTTGTTATGACTCTCGTATCGAATAAGCGTGCGGTACAAATCATGATCACTTGCTCTTTTTTATACAGCTTTACTTAAAACACAATTTCATTGTTGATATTAAACTAAAGGAACAGTCATTACCGCAATAGTGCCGTTTAAGGAAATTCGCAGCATACCACCGTCCAAAGTTTGGTCAAAACTCGAAGATTTATCTGCTACAGCTAGCGTTGTATTATCTGGTCCCCTGATAACAACGTCTATTGGATCTTGGTGCATGAATGTCAAGACTGTATCTTTACCAAGATCAGAATCAATGTGAAACATCCCTTTGTGAGGTGTATTTCGATTTATTATTTGAGTTTCTGAAATAATCTGAAAAGGTAGAAGCATTACATAATGATAGATCGCTGTAGTTTGGCAGTTTGTACGTTACTTCAAGAATATTTATCAAAATTGACACGATGCCTCAAGATATATTTAAAACTCCAATTAGATAAACACCAAGCAAGAAAAACAATAATCAATTCATATCTTACAGTGATCGGTGTTTCAAAACCCTCTGACGTTGTTTTCTGTCGAACCATTGCTGCCAGACTTTCTACCAACGATGCTTGACGTTCACCGGAGAAGAAGAAAGTTCTACCCCCGGTCTCACCAGCCAGTTGTGAGATATCTGTTTCGGCCTTTTGACCGTAGGCCAAAGCGTGAACCATAACCCCCTGTTCTAACAAAGAGGGTTTTATATCCTTTATCCAGGGTGCTTGATTCTCCTGGCCATCTGTTATAAGGATTAACGTGCCACCGACACCACTTTTCGAAAATCGAAGAGCCTGAAAATAAGGACGTGAGTAAATGATTTATGTCTACAATTATTCAGAGAAAATATTTTTAACTGTTATTTTCCTGAAAGTATAACATTAAACCTACGTTTGTGTAGCAACCATAGTTTTACAACACTTTCAATAACTTATTCTACTTAAGGATGTACTGTAGAGAGCTAAATCTTACTATTTCAGGTCATTTTGGGGCTTCAAATGTCATATAAGTTCAAGCCTCTAGGACATCAGCGTAGATATTGAATGGAAAAAAAACATCGCACGATGAAATATTGTTTATCATTGTATGGTACTTGACATTCGAGACCATCTTCAAAGAATCTAAACTCCACAAAGAAAAAGGTAATTTGACTGAGATTTTCAATATATTTTTTTTTTTCGTATCCATTTTTGAACTGTAAGAGCAAGAACGATGTCGATTATATCAAAATAGTTTATATAATAAATGTAGCCATTGTAGGAATTAGAACCCCCAACTTTTAGCTAACATTTTTGATGATAGGTTGTCGGTTTTTCCGGCGTGGTTTCCCGTTGTCCGTGGTGCAAGGGACAATCTATAGTCATTCGAATTGGACGAAAACCCGAGTACACTTTGGCATGCACGTAAAAGAAGTGTTGACAGTTGGTATTCGAAATGACAGTTCTGTACAGGTAAATTTCCCTCGTAGCACACTGTATGGCGCACGTCCGTCTTCATTATCCCAGTTGGATCAGAATAGTACGTAGGACTATAAACCCCCATTTCATTTCATTTCACATGTGTGCCAAGTGATTAAAGACTAAATCGTTTTCGACGGCATCAATAACATACGTATTAATTATACAGAAATACACACATCACCTTTTTTAAAACAGTTAGTCAACGCAATTCGTGACGAAAGATGACACAACATTTTATGACAGACGTCTAATTTAGCTCATTAATGTGACAAACGTCTTCTATGGTCTATAATGTAAGCTTATCTTTCATGGGCATGTTACCAACAAATGTCATACTAATATACACACTGTCATAATAAATCATAACATTAGTTTTAGCAAAAAACGGAATCTTGTGATATAAAGAACTGTATTGTCAACGCAAAATAATCATTTTCAAAGAGTGGAGTTTTTGTTTAAAAGTACACCCACATATATTATATTGTCATGTGTGTTCAATTTGCGCTTGTATCGTTTCCAGAAACCAGGCTGTGTTTGATTCATAAAAAATTAATGTTTACAGTGCCTTTATTAAAGATACATTATGTAGATCTACATATTGGATGAAAAGCTGACGATTGTTGCTATACGATACTTCAAAAATAGGTCACGATAACATGAAATATTGACAATTTCAGCCAAATTACTATATTCTGGGCGAAGTTATGAGTGTTTGAAGTTTAGACAAGAAATAACCGATTGGCAAGTAATAGTGCTAATAAAGAATTTGTCAAGCCATTTATTGAGAGACTTCCATTTGAATGTTAACAGATTATATGACACAGATGACCCAATCCATTCAATATTTTAGTCATACAATGTTCTTGATAGTTGATAGTTGATTATGAACTTATCATGTGTATACGTGCCAAATAATAATTATCACTACATTTAAAGTGACAAAAAAGACCTGCAACAGACACGTTTAACTCTTGCATAATCCATATTTAAATATAATTTTATACACGAAGATTTCTCATTAGATTTATGAAAAACACCTAAAGTGGGGTTTGTATGCTAAAATCGATGCCATGGACTAATATCTGTGCCGACTGTGTCTCGTGATTGTCAAATAGGTGGCGGACTAATATCTGTGCCAATCAGCTTAAGTGTACTATTAAGTAAATATAATATTTAAATCATCAGACTAAACTTCAGTTGTTAGCATTCCCAACTGTAACAGTAACTTGTCACAGTCTTGTTGCCAGACAATAGATATTAAAACCATAAAAATGATATATTCTTTAGTAATATTCAAGGAGCAATGTGTGCGCACATTCTTCAGTTTGTCCATATGCCAAAACAATATTGGAGTTCACAAATACTCAACCCATTATTGAAAATCAGGTTCTCGGATAAGTCGGTTGACGTGATTATTTAGATTAAAGTATAAATAGCCCTGCATCCAATACATGCCCGTGGGCGGTTTCATGTTATTATATACTTCATATAAACATACAATAATAATGTCAACGGTTCTCAAAAGCTGTTGACTGTTGACATGCTGGTATTACACGAGGTTCACGCGTGTTGCAAGTTTGACACAAGATGAACTGGTGGAAGTACCAAGAAAACGTCATCAGCAATATTTATGTTCTTCCACTGTTTTGTATTGGTATATTTTATTAATAGATGATTTTTGAAAAGAAACCCGAATATAAACTGGAGATTAAAACTGCTGATAGTTTCAAGTGGCAATATAATTTTTTTATTTTTTTGCTAAAGAAATAGTTAAACATGCGGCTTGAGTTTAATCCATTAAATACATGCATTCCATTTTTATTTCATTCTTTCTGTTGTTTTTAAGCGCTTTATATAGGCAAATGAATAATGTTAAATTAGGTGTTCTATTAATTAATTTATATCTTTTTTTAATGTAGCAAATATAACCGGATGTTTACTCGGATAATCTGTGCAACCCGTAAAACATCTCATTTTTTACGTTTTGGGTTTGTTGACAGATTACGGTAATTAGGTGAGGTGGGTATAAAGATCAGGCTTGTATAAAAGTATCGCCCTTATTGCATCGGATGATTTGCTATTAGCCTAATCAAACAATTCGAGTGCCAGTTCAAAGTTTTCGGCGCTTAGTTTTGCTGGAAGAATATCATTTAACACTTTTCTGTCAGTTTTGCAGGAGGGGTATCATTTAACACTTTTCTGTAAGTTATTTGAAAATTGTGCAGGTTGGTATAGAATCTTACTTCGTGTTCTTATTGACGTGGGTAACCTTTTGTTTGGTCAAATGACGTAAGAACCTACCTCTATGGCTTTGTTCAGTCCACCACCTATGCTGGTTTTTCCGGTAGCTGTTGTTGGAAGACGGCTTATTAATATTTCCCGGTCTTCTCTAGATTGGATGCTGACTAAATCTGATAGAGTGGAAGCTTCTGTGTTAAATTCTACAATACCAAGCGAACTGCCAGTTTCTACCGTATTCATTATAAAATTACTAGCTGCTTGGCGTAATATCTTTAGTGACGAACCCTGAAATTAATTGTGCATAAATTAATTATACATAGTGGAAGATTACATAAAGGGTGGACAGTTCGCACTACAATAGTTAACAACTAGATAATGCAAAGAGATTATGCTAAGATTTTCAATCAAGTTGCTTCATTTTAAGCCGAGAAAACCTCATTTTAACACCACTGTAGCCTCAATTGTCATAGTAACCACTGTCATAATTATCCAGGTTCACGGCTAATCGAGAGTTGATTATGGTCTTTTGATGTTAATAAATGTCTACTTAATAGTTTATATAATATTTCAGACATAAAGAAGAAATATCTGCAATGGGCAGATTTAACTCTCGCATTATGATGTTTATTTATGACACACTAATACTCGACATTACATGTATGATCTTTGCATTAGTTCCGAGGATTGCATGTTGGTTTCAAGTTTGTATTAAAGGACAATATTAGTGTCAGTCATAATCACATCTGATAAAACTGGTTGAACGTATTAAAGGACAATATTGGTGTCAGTCATTATCACATATCTGATAAAACTGGTTAAACACTTTCCAGACAAAATCTTAACACATAGATCATTGCTACGATAGATCAGTAATAAAGGTTTCAACATTATGAAGTCACGAACCCCAAAGGAAAACACGACTGAAGTGATGAGTGATAACAGATACATGGGCGAAGTTTTGCACACTAATAATTTCAATACACAAACTTAAACGTACAGTCATACTACCACTAGTGTCAAGGACCAGTACTCTGCGTCTTGGACGGACTTGTACATATCTAAAATAAGGTTGGGTATCATATCCTTCAGGCAGCTGTTTTGTATCTGAAACAGAATAAAAAATATCTTACACTATATTGAAAACTAGTAAATAATATATGAACTTTTATTCGTATTTATTCATTTTAGTTTGTCGTTGACTGTTGCAGAACAATTTATCCGCTTTAATGCGTCTTTCTCGACAAAAGTCTTGAAAATCTAATTATCCGTACGACATTATGACAAGAAACACGATTGTTAGTGATGACAGGGTCGTGATGGCCGAATATGTCGTGACCGTTGATTTTGAGTGAGGACTAAGATCCCGTAAAAACACAAAAATCCGATATTATATTTATATCCTTAGGGTGGAGACAGGGGTCTTTTAGAGAAATTTTGGACTGTTTAGAACAGGTATCGTTGATTTATAATATATCTGACTCTGAGCCATGATGTTTGTTTGACACTGGTTGAGCAAAATGAGTAACGAAGATCAGAATCTGCCAATAGCATTGAAACCGCTTGATGTTATCTATTTGCGCGGTGAAATTTTATTACAATTATAACATTATTTATTACAATAGAGGCTGTTATTACAATAGAGGCTGTTATTACAATAGGGGTTGTTATTACATTAGGGGTTGGAACAGAGTGGCAGCTGAAATGAAAGACACAAAAAAATAAATATCAAGCGCATAAATAACATTCTTGTTGCATAACATCTGAATATGAAAAATGTTTATTCATAACAGTATTACAACTGTTATGCCGTTTATAAACACACAATATATTATAAATTCTTTAATAAGATATGTCATCAAAATAGTCTACGCCCAGGTAATTAACAAAGTATATCATGTCGACATTAATTAAAGATGCGTTATGTTAGATTTTTTGCAGAAAGGACTGACTGTTCTTGCTATAATGGTTTACAAATAGAAAATGGATATTACTCTGTATTGTCAAGTAAGATTGTCATGATAATAAAAGAGTCGGTTCAATTATAGAGTGACGTCCATTTTAACACTAACCAATTAAATGGCGTGGATTATCTAATTCACTAAATATCTCAGCCACCGGATATTCGAGAGATTCTAAATAATAATCTTTATACGCCCACATTTTCATGTAGACGTACATTGTCAATGCCGCTGCCCGTCCGTAATACCACGGTTTTGGACCCTCTAGAACTCACAATTTTTATTCGATTTTGGTGAAGCTTGAAATGTGTTTATATCACAAAGATCGTGGGTTTTCTCGATAATAACGCACATCGGAACGTAACTTCCTGGATTATGGCCCCTGGTCGTTCGAAAAATCACGTTTTAACTTGTTTTAGCTTGTGTAGAGTTCACAAATTTTGTCTGATTTTTTTTTTTTTTTTTTTTTAAACTGTTTAAATATATTATCGTTACTTAATTATGACCCCGGATTGTACAAAAAATCGCGTTTTTTTTTAGCTAGTTCTCTACCAATCACTTGTTGGGGTTTCTTGCCTGGCAACCGCTGGTTTTAACATTTCAACCCATAAAACAGTTCTGCAAGTGACGTCCATTTTAACACTAACCAATTAAATGGCGTGGATTATCTAATTCACTAAATATCTCAGCCACCGGATATTCAAGAGAGTCTAAATAATAATCTTTATACCCCACATTTTCATGTAGACGTACATTGTCAATGCCGCTGCCCGTCCGTAATACCACGGTTTTGGACCCTCTAGAACTCACAATTTTTATTCGATTTTGGTGAAGCTTGAAATGTGTTTATATCACAAAGATCGTGGGTTTTCTCGATAATAACGCACATCGGAACGTAACTTCCTGGATTATGGCCCCTGGTCGTTCGAAAAATCACGTTTTAACTTGTTTTAGCTTGTGTAGAGTTCACAAATTTTGTCTGATTTTTTTTTTTTTTTTTTTTTTTTAAAAACTGTTTAAATATATTATCGTTACTTAATTATGACCCCGAATTGTACAAAAAATCGCGTTTTTTTTAGCTAGTTCTCTATCAATCACTTGTTGGGGTTTCTTGCCTGGCAACCGCTGGTTTTAACATTTCAACCCATAAAACAGTTCTGCAATATGCAGATTTACCTCTGCATGGTGCACCTTTAATACAAAATTCCAGGCAAAATGATGCCTGTTTTGCAATTGAAAGATAGATTTATTTGCACAAAACTTTGGCTGGTATATTTCTTAAAGATATAAATAAATATAAGGAAGTGGTGCGAGAAAATCGAAACAGGACCTTTAGAAATAAACACTGAATTGATTAGTACTCACGTAACTGACATTTAAATGAATTTGTGACGAATTTATGATCAATGGTAGGCGCAGATTTCCATCAAACTGACAATAGAAATACACCCGCGAAAAATATAATAGGCAATACATGTATAATCAAAAGTGCCATTGGACGAAAAGTAAGTAACTATAAACTTTGTACGAACACAGACCATTTGTACATGATTCCCTGAGAGAATAACAGTCATGACATAAAACGTTCAACCTAAATGTCATACGTCAATCAACTATGTCACTAGATGATTACTGGGTTAACCATAATAAGATAATGTATTTATCCAAAATTTGCTTAAAATCCCTCTCAAAACATTTTAAATCACCATTTTAAACAATGTCATTTGTGACGCGACTTGATTGAGGGTAGATATATTTACCATATATATCGAAGCCCAATAAGTAAATTTTGGATTAACCTCTACAACTAAGTGTCAGCGATACCCGTGTGTTTTTCTGGGAATCCAGTATTTTGTTAATATAATTGGCATACTAAACTTTGGCTGTCCGGCAGCAGTTAGCTCCGTTTGAGAATATAGACACTGAGCTAGTTGACCGATATTTTAAGTCTGTTTGCAGAATGTATGATTGGGTGTCTATTTACTTTTTCGTGAAATGGCTATACTATTCGTGCTCATGTATCTTTAAGACTTGGTTCATCTTCGTTGATAAACTACCGCATACCTCCTAATAGACATATTGAAGAACTGATTTCATTTGTTTTTGGCCAGACTGACTTTAATCTACTGCATGGATGCAATCAGACCGTAACAAATTTAATTGCAACATAACTACGATGAAAAACCCGCAGGGGAGTGAAAACTATGAAAATGACCCCTTTTGAAATCTTGGAAAAACAGCATAGTATAATATTGTACAGAATTCTACGCCCAGGTCGGTATAGTTCACTTGTGCATCAAATGTCATAATATGTTTGATATATTAGATTTCTAGTGAAGAAATAATATAAATGTTATGGCCACGTGTCTTGATGTTTATTTTAATATTACCTGTATACTCTATGACATTTAATAAATCAATCCAATTTCTTGACTACATTACAGATAAAAGTTACAATTTCTCGTCCCAAGTCTATTTCCCAAAACAAAATGCTTAATAGTTTAAAAATAGAACATTTTTTAAAAATAAATTGTGTCACTTTACATTTAAGTGTGATACTGTGTACACGAACAAACACTTACAGCGGTATCAAGCAACTTGATTAAAGTTCATGTTAAAACATAAATTATCATAAGAATATTGCAAAAACTTGTTCACAAAAACCAAATATAGTATATACTTATAAAATGTCAAATATTTCAGGGAATTGTGTACAACACATGGAGCCGCTGGCAGTTTAGTCTGCCTATCCATGATTCTTTTGCATTCATTGAAGATGGCTTTGCCACTTTTAATCGCTGTAATAGTTCATTTCTATCACACCGAGAAAAGCGTTTATCGACAAATATGGGTATTTTGCCCTTTCAGATATCAATTATCAATCAATTCTGAATAAAACCGTAATCGTTATGGATTTAAACAACTGAAAAAACCTTAAAAAACACTTGTAGAAAGTGCAGAACTCAAATTACATTAATAGAAAAAACTCGTTATGAAAGTTTTCCTTCCGACATTCTCATAATTGACCAAAATACATTTCAGAAATTAAACTATTTTATTTAGGAACTATACATTTGGGCCAAGTTCTTATTCTCCCGATGTTCTTAATCTTTAAAATAGTTTAAAACCACAGGGAGCCCAGTATGTTGCACTCATCTGATATAAATATTGAAGGGTGTTTTAGTCTACGCCTTGTTAAAATAATCTATTTAGGTGATGTAATTTTTGTAGGTGATTTCTCTCATTCATAACCGTTTACTGCCTGATATTCCAAACTCAAAATCATAAATATCCTCTAAAACCTGGCAGAAAATACAAGGACAGAAAGAACTGCAATAAATATACAATGTACAATCTTATCATGAAATCAGGGGAATCAATTATTAGTTTTCGTCCATAAACCATAATTTTCCCACATACTACTCCAGTACCTCTTAATGGTACTCTTGGAAAATCAAAACAAAAAGAAAATAAATTTGTTTAATTAAGACTGATATACATGTACGTCAATGGTTCTTTTACTAACACGCCGAGGTGTGTACACGCCCCCCCCCCTGTGTTCTTCACATCTGAACACATAAACGCTGGTGCTGCGCCACTAACAAGGGGAAACTACACTAGAAAATTCCTGGGAACAAATTGAAACAGATAAATGATAAAAATATTATTATATGATATTCTAACCTTGACTGAAATCTGAATGTTTTCTCATTACTTCCCAGGCACTACGATAATTACACAATCTGTTCTGTCGGTTGGGAGCCAGATTGTTGTGGCGTAGGTGAAATGGCGATGAATAGGAATCGTCACAAAATTCGACTACCTGTAAGCAATAATATATTAGTTGATTCAAATATGACGTTCAAAATTTTGAATGATGTAGTCGGCGGCTGTGATACTGCAACTTAATATGGCACTTTGGCATCATAATATGATTTGTCCACGGACATTTAGATAGATTGGTTTCCATGGGAGGCGGTTTCAGAATCTTGGCACTTATTGTGAGTTGTAATTAAAGGGTGACATTCTAAAATCATACTTACGCTTTCTAAATACTGCATAAACATTATGGATGCCACTGCCTTATTTTGTTTCATTCTTGGAAAGAATTTACAACTGGCTGATGGTTTACCAGTAAACATATCAAATAAACAACCTTCTTTACTGTTCTCATTCTTTAATACACCTTCCACTTCTGTAGAACATCTAGAAAAAACACCGAAACAATAATATATTTGCAATAACTAAATTAAGGTTGAATTATATTTATTCACTGATCCGGTGACATGCGGTGTGCTACGGGAAAATTTCATATTTCCAAATTGCATGGTTCTTTTACTTACGAGCACCACAACGTGTAGACGCTGCACGTTGTCATGCACAACTGACAAATGAAACCTACGCCGAAAATCCAGAAGAACTTCCCCGGCCAACACCGAAGTGAACCTGAAACCCACTGGTTAGAGAGGCAACACCCCATTTGCTGCCCAAGGCTGCTACCCTATCCGCCCTTTGGGAGCAAAAAGAAAAAAAATAATGTGCAAACAGCAACTACAGTAATTTCAGACTAAACATGTCCTTAAAATTGTTAATGTTACCTGGTAGGGTGCCATTGTCCATTATATCTATAAAATGGTGAATCTTGTGGATCTATAGGATACTCATCAAATAAACCCCATCTTAGATGAGCCCATTCGTGTGCGAGTGTTTTTCCTGTTCAAAAAATATGGAAATTGTATAAAGTTTATTAGGAGGACAAAGTGGAGTCGAGTTTTGAATCTATTTATCTCTTGACCAATGTTCAGAAAGTGTTTGGAGATTTGATAGACACTTGATAGCCATCTCCTCTATCGCAATCGAAATGTTGGTGGTAGACTCATTGGCTATGGAGAAATTAGCGTTGAGTGTGTCTGTCATCTGGCAGCCTGCGCAGAAAAATTTTGTACAATAGACCCTTTGTCATTTCGCCTTTCTTTCAGCTCGAAGAATATACTGGTAATAGCCCAAAACATGACTTCACATCAGCAATGAAATTCCTCAAAGTGTCAAAAAAATTATAGAAAAATCCAAAATTGATGCACAGAGAAAGGTGACATTTATCCTTAGGCCACGAATGTAAATTATTTGTCATACACAAACGTAAGTAAATATACAACTATAAATGTGTGTTGTGTTTTTGACGTCTGATCCAAACAAAAAAATTAGTCTTTTCATCCTGTACGAATAAACTACAGAATTATTGCTTTTATCTTAAGAAAAGAAGAAGAAAAAAAATAATAACCCCATATGTTTCAAATTAAATATTCCAACGAACACAATAGTTATATCCGTTTATATTTTAGAGTTCATCACAAAATGATACATGTCACACGATGAACGAAACCAATGTTAGATAATATGAGGGGGGGGGGGGCACATTTTGACTAAATGCAGTAAAAGCAAAACACGATCGATTCTTTAGCATGAGTTTGTGCAAGGGGAAAGGGGGCACATTTTGGCCACTTGCAGTAAAAACAAACCACGATCGATTCTTTAGCATGAGTTTGTGCAAGGGGGAAATTCAGCGGAAGGAGTTTTACATTGAAACGATTTATCAAAAATTCATTGATTGAGCTGATAATAAAACTAAAGCGATTTTTTTTTTCGATATTCAAGACTAACATCAAGACAGCGATCAAAATATAGATCATAACAGAAGGGGGTGTATTCGAAAGTTATATATAGTCTACAAATAATATATATTGGGTAGAATTTAGAGCTAGATTTATTTTTCAAAAGATAAAACAAGAAAGCTACAAGCGATCGTACTGGAAAATACAAGAATAAATCAAGATAGCGGACAACGAGCATACATATATATTTGTATGAACACCGATTGGAAACTACGCTATTATGAAAAATATAATCGTAACCAAAACCATTATATCTTTCGAAGCAATTCAGGGAAAATATTTTGACATCCTCGGCTACCGACACGGGTGTAATTTTTAATTCATTTTATTCATGGTGGGCTTATTAGTCAGTCAGAGTCTATAATAATAGGTTCCAAGATCTGTGGACCAGGAACCGAGCATTCTATCATGACAATTACCTTGGGTTCGTTTTCGAAGACTGTCACTCGCAAGACCAACAAGCACAAGATGAGAAGCGCTTAGGGGCCAGTTCCTGACCCCAAGCACAATCGATTCTGACTTTTCCTGGTCATTACAGATATCATTCTTTAAGATAATACCAAGTTTAGAGGGTCTTGGAAACTTGTCTTTTCTTAAAAGATAATAGGGAATGTTGCTAGAAATGATTCAGGTGTTCGCTTAGGACGCAGTATATAAATGAAATAAGTAAGACCATCTACCTGGCAAACCCCATCGAAATGTTATTTCATCTTTTATTAAATACTCAGGTGTAAGGTGAATATACAACCCAGGCTGACCGCATTCTGCGTACTGCTTTACATAAGGGGCATGACCATAGGCGGGGTTCTCCACGTCTATCAAAATCTGGGAGTGCTCCGTCTCAGAATCTTTGGCATTAGAATAACTGGGGTTATGTGTCCAGGTCTGAGGAATAACTATTGTTATTTCTCGAAAATAAATTCTGTGTTTGGTGGCTGTAAATAATGCTGCCGATGTAACGGTTAGGTAATCCTGAAAGTACAAACTGATAGAATTATGATATTTTCACCATACGATTTTATGCAATAACATCAGATGGTGATATTAATATCATGGCTTGTGATAAGGTCAGATTGTTGCATTCAACCACATACTTGTTATGATAATTTGTTAAGATTTGATGGTGATATTAATCTCGTGACTTAAGGTATGACCAGAAAGAGATACTTATCATGACTTATGACATACGGTGATATAAACAGCATGGGTTATGAGAACTCCAGATGGTAACATAATTATCGCCACGGTCGGGTGATGTTATCTCATGTGTCATACATAATGTTTGTGTGATGATATTTCATCATCTTATTACGATCAGTTGGTGATATTAAATGGGTGATTTCGTGAAACTTTCTGATATTTCACCACATAATTATTATCAACGGTGATAAAACCAAGTGGTGATTTTTACCATGTATAATTAAAAGACCCAATAGATGTAAAAGCAACCAAGTGAGTCGTGCGATTATTAAATCTGTCCATGATCTTTTCCCGAGCAGGTATGGCTGAACAAGTATTTGTTTACTGTGCGTAGTACAGTAGTATTGGATAAGTCTTAATTCTGAAAATTCAAATCACATCGCGTCCTGCATCAACCCCAGGTTACATTCTGTGACCGATGGTGTTTATGGTTAGTCTGCACGAGGTTCACCCAGGACGTCACCCGCGCACTTCAGGGCGGACTATTCAACGGAGAAATCAGTTCGAGTGTTGGAAGAAATGTGCAGTTGGGGGTGTTCTGTGAAAGTGTGAGAATTTAGTCCCGGACGGAGGAAGATATTACATGTACGGCTCGTGTACAAGGTAAACAGAGCGACCCGAGAACTGAATCATGTGGGCCACCGCACTGTATTAACAGTATTACTCATTAGTATTATGTGACCTAATATCCAGGTGTTATACCTGTACATGTTAACGATCTCCTTATGTAAGATATGACCCACTTTTATTTAAACTTATTTTTTAACCGTAAAGCAGTCACATTTTACAATATTAAAGTAAGAAAAAGTTAGCCCCAGTACCCAAAGAATTATGGGTTGGAATCTTTGGTTAAGAAGAAATTGAACTTCTATTCTCAATATTTCCCTTGAACTAAATTCTGGGCAATATAATCAGTGTAGTTTTTTTCTTTGATGTCCATAGCAGTTATATCTCATAGCAACCTCTCGTGACGTCATGACTAGGTTGATATTCGGTTCATATCAACCGCTGATGACGTCATGACAGGTTGATATATCATATCAACGGCTGATGACGTCATTCCAGGTCGATATATTCGACTCATATCAACCGCTTTTGACGATGATGATCGAAATAATACAAAGAACACAGAAATTAATTTTTTTTTTACAATAAAAAACCCATTGTTATAGTACAATTTGTAGCATTCAGTAACGAAATAGACGGCGTACTTATCGGCATATTTAAATCGGTTATCCATGACCATACTCCATCTAAGATATCTTTCAGAATTTTCTTTCCGCCCTCATTATTTCTCCACACACTCCAAGTTTTCCCTAGGCTTTGGATAGATCCTCATCATATTTGCATTCACATCAATTCTGTCGTCATTATGGTAACTAAAATGGATTGATTATTCGTCTGGCTTCGTTTTACTACCCCTTTTGTTTTTGCTTTCTCCAAAATGGCGACGTTTAAATAAACATTTGCACGTGACAGCTTCGGTAATTTTCGCATTTTGGTGGAAACTGTCGAGCAATTATCCAATCACTGTTGCCTTTTTTAGAAGAGCCCATTAAATTTAAAGGTGAACCCGTTGTATATGTCAGATATAAACCTACTCTCCCTCGGATTGATATGATAGAGAACACCCTATACATAATTCTTAATATCTGTACACTTCAACATAATTTAATGTCTAACATTTTATCCTAAATCCTAATTATTGTTTTTGGTTTTCTTTTCTAAAAAAAAACAAAACAAACGAATCTCAATAAAATAGACTATTCCTTTTTGTAAAGCAATGATTCTCAGGTGTGCCACGAGATCTCCCCTAGTGTGCCGCGAAATTTTGACCAGCACACTAAGAAACCATCTATTTGACAATTTTCTTTATTTAGTTTGAGTCATTCTACGAGTCTAAGACTAGTCTGTGTCTACAATTATATGCCGACTTGCCATGTTTTTAATTTGCAAAACTCAAATATTCGTCATAATATCATCTTTAGCCAGGTGTGCCGCTAGTTTGTCATGTGTTCCAAGGTGTGCCATGGGCAAAAAAGGTTGAGAACCGCTGTTGTAAAGGGACAAATTACTGAATTTAATAATAGAAAATAAAAGGTTTGAATTCAGATTATGTTAATAACAAAATATTGACTAAATAGTTAACAAAATGTCTCTTTGGGATATTAAAGAGTACATCTCAATAGTTGACATGGTTGGATGTGAATTTTACCCGCAGGTCCGACACATGCAGGTCCGGATTAAACATAAAGCAAAAAAAAAAAAAAGCACCTGATTAGGGCATTACTGCAGTGTTAGATGACGAGTTCAAAATATTTGATTTAAAAATTAATTAAGACCTTTTAATTATTTTTTTATTGTTTTGTTTTGTTTTGTGGATTTTCTTGTCTTGTGGTGCCCTTTTCTAGTCCAAACTTCCAAAAGTGATAATTTTGTTCCGAATTCAGTAATTTGGCTGAAATTTTCAATATTTTCTTTTTTATCTCATTTTTTCGAACTGATGTAACAAAAATGACCAACTCATTAAAATCTTAACTAATGTATCCTTATCTTTGATTCTTCTAGCACGTTTATTATGATTTATCTACCACGTACACATAGGTAACACTTAATTCGTCATCGTCACAATTAATCACAATTTGATGTCGCAATTTGAGAAAACTGATCTTCTCCACGCCAGGTTTTCTTAGGGTTGTTAGGTTGCTTTTTCTATTGGAATTCAATTCGTGGTGTTTCCTGGCTCGTTGGTTTATTGAATAAAGATTTACGGCATCTTAATCCGACCGGACATTAAACCGTTACCTCAATGTCCAGTATCTATATGAACTTCTCAAATAAATGAGAATTTTGTATAATATGTATGTTAATTAACCTTTACAGTTATATAAGAACTATACAATAAGTGCTGGAAGAACCCATTACATGCAAACAAAAAGCTACAGGATCTATATGAACTTCTCAAATAAATGAGAATTTTGTATAATATGTATGTTAATTAACATTTACAGTTATATAAGAACTATAGAATAAGTGCTGGAAGAACCCATTACATGCAAACAAAAAGCTACAGGATGAACCTGCGTACAATACAGAAAAAAGAAATTGCAAAAAATAAACGAATATCAAATCAAGTGTATGAATCCGGGGACTAGCCGTAAACGTCCACTGCGTTGTACAGTCTCGGGCCTGTTATGTTACAGGCTTCTCTAAAAATGATTTACAAAAAAAAAATGAAGACAGAAATAATGCGAACAGAAATAATCTTGATAGTGGTCGTTGCTTCAATGTGTATTCTTGATAAAATACGTTTTGTCCCACAGAAAGACATCTCATTCAACATCAAATATTTATGTATTCAATCGGTAGCAAGGGTTAACCAGTTTTAAATTTGTATTCCTAACCTACTGGTCTCGTTACAGGTAATAGACCCTTTTCTCTCTCGTTTTTTTCCTAATATTAATGTATTCCTCTTGGCAGGTCATCAATCTATCACTGACAAAGGTTAACCAGTGTCATATTTACATTCTTAATCAACTAGTCCCAGTACAGGTTTTAAAAGACGGCTTTTTCCCCCTTAATTATTTTCATCTCCGGACCCATTTGATTTCGACATTTCCCATCAAAGACGTTGAGAATTGTTTCTGTTAATGTTTAGACACTCCATATATAGAATAAATCTGATTCCATTTACCCATCGCTTTAACTTGTCTTTGAATTTGTGAGCTGCGATGGTTCAGTGAGTAAGACATTGTCTAGTCGTTTGGACAGGACGTAAAAGTACCCGTGATGACAGTTGGAATTCAAGTCCGGGCAAAAGAACACTATATGGCGTAAGCCCGTTTTCATAAAGACAAGTAGAATATAACACCCTATTGCATTCATATGTCTTTGAGTTTAAAAAAACGGTATTAGCGATAAGGCAGCATGTGGAAAAGTAAGCAATGACTCATATGAGGAAGATGAGAGGACTGTTTTAGTAACATAAAGACTTAATGTACAGTAGATCATAATTTAAAATTCTGTGGTTGGCACGATACTCAAAGTGAAACTATTGTCAATACAGCTATTATACAAAAATATGCTTACCTAAAGGAGTAATTAATTCAAGTGGACTGACCTAAAGTGTAAAATGGGTTATTTAAAGGGCAGACTCTAACGAGTCAGCGGGATTCGGCTTGTTTACAAATTTTGCTTTATATTTTGGTTTACTGGTATTATCTGAACAACAGTATTGTCTATGGGCATAACGAGGCCATAGTGTCATCCCATAAAACCGATCGAAAAATTTATTTTTGAAACAAATTGTTCGGGGGTCACTTTTTATTATTTGGCGGGTTGTTGTTTTGAAATTATATTTGAGGAACACCGAAATCAATGGTAATATTGTTCTGCTGGCACATTTGGAAGTTGCATTCAACCTATCAAAAAATACATTTTCGCTTTTTAAGATCTTTGTTACACATGATCACTTTATTCTTTGTAAACAATTTAAACTTGGCTTGAGCACCACTGATGCTTCTGCTGCTGGTGGTGATGATTGTGCTGGTGCTTCTGCCTAGTAATGACGCGGATGCGCTTGATGAAGCCACTGATGATGATGATGATGATGATCATCATCATCATCATCATGATCGTGAAAACTAGTTCTACGTGGATATCATTGTGAATGCTGATAATATTGCATTTGCTAGATGACCCCAAAAGCATCAAGAAAAAAAAGGATTACCTCGATGCGTTGCAGAATTGAAGAATCTTCTTTAACATCTTTACCAATACTAATAACTACATTTTCATAGCCATTGTTGACTAGTCTTATAGCCAACGTTGATTGTCCAATTAAGCAACACATCGCAATAAATATGCATTTCTTACACAGCATTTTTACAATCTATTCTGGACTATAAAAAATATGTTAATGTTTCTAAATTATACACCTCCAAAATACTTTAGATCATATTATTTATCATAAGTTGAAAAAACTTCCGCAGTTTAGAAACGTCCTGTAACTTCATAGCAGTTTGTACAGGTTGGCTTTTTGAATTAACACTAAAGTATTTCCTTTTGAATTTGCTGAGGTATAAATCCTTTAAATTGTAATATTTGCTTTAAAAAAATCAATTGTTTTCCAAAGATTTTCCGATCTCATATATCAGGTGTTTGGATTGTCATAACGAAAGAGAATATATTCAAATGAGACAGATATTATCCTTAGAGAAATCTATTATTAACACCAACTCCGTGTCAAAACTACCACACGAAAAAGAAAAACACAAGTCGTCAAAATATCTCCATTTATAATCCAAAGTTTCTAATTTTGGAACAACCGGAGCAACGCTGTAACATATTGGTCAGATAAGAAGCAGCTTATTTGCACTCATTAATCGCACAATTTCTAACAGGTGGTGCTACCCCTTTCGCGTTCGGAGGCTTCTCAGACCTTGTATTCATTCTCCGATAGTTACTAGCAATTCAAGGTGGATTCATTATTGTCTCGAGGCAATTGCGTATATTAAAAGAGACAGGTAACTGTCATGATAAATTTACACAAGTAAAATAAACCTCCAGTCCATTATACACTGTTACCTCATCCATCATCAAGAAAAAAAACCCCCATTAAATTAACAACGGCTATGGAATAAATTAAGCTCCCTTTACTGACACAATCGTGAATACTGGGTGTTCCTTTTTATATACTGCAGGAGTATTTAAAATACTGGGCCCGTATTCAATTAAATACTTGCTTTCACTTAAAGCCCCAATAACACTCTTGTTGTAACTGAATAATATGTCCCAATCTTCATTCTGGTCAACAAATCGTATTATTTTAGAATATTGCAATTAAAAGATGATATAAATTTCATCGTAACACACCTATTTTAAAAAATTGGAAAAATTCAACCAATTGATTTGAAAAGTCTAACGTAAACCTTTTCAAATGTGACTTGGATTTTAAAATATTTTCAAACACTCTGGACAAGTAAAATAGGTTGTAATGGATAATTTACACAACAGGTAGGAGACTTAAACATCTAGTACTTAGAATAAGGGTATTATTTATTTTTTGGAGCTAACAAGCCAGCAAGAATGTTATTGTCCCTTTAAATATACGTAACTTCCTGTAAGTTAAGGGCAAGTGGTAAGTATCAAATTGCCCTGTAAAGTTAAGCTGCCTTAACTTTTAAGTTTTAGTCTGTAACTTAGAAGGCAAAGGTCATTGTGCATTGCTAATGTTGTGTCTATTCGTGATACATTGTTAAAAAATTAAAGTTTACAATATCCATCATTATACTACTGGGCTTAATTTCGAATTTTACCACGTCAGTGATAAAAATATTTCTTCTGAAATTAAGCCCAGGGCTAAAATTCGAAAAGACCAAAAACGATAAACATTCAGGTTCTTTTTATAATTGTCAAGTTTAGTGTCTAAGATGTCACCTGCAATTGGAGTCCATTGCGTTTTAAAGATGCCAAACCCTTTCGTGGCACTAACAGTATAATGTACACCAATTCGACGAGAACTCCATAAATGTCAACAGATGTGGTTTGAAAATTTAAAAGGGAGATCCCTCTAGAATAAATCTTAAATTCAAGCTCAGGGACTTAAATTCAAAATTTAAGCTTGTTACTAAGTCAATGGTCTTAATAACGCGGGGGCTTAAATACCAGGATTCCCCGGTACCACTATTTATTGTAATCTATTGAAATGGATTTTTCGTTTCGTTTTAGACAAAGGCTATGAAAATAGCCGTTCCGGCAAAGAATACGCAGTATCATAATTTATCATAAATTATAATCATACTATTTTAATGTGTTACGTATTTCGACAAACATTTTCCTAGTAATCTAAACTATTGGGATGCTCTTAGGGGTCATAACTTGATTGTAATGTTAGAAATTCGGGATTTTTGGCAGTGGAGTGTATTCCATAAATTGAAAATTCATGCTTTTTGGCGAATGTGAGTATTCCATAATTTAAGTGTGCAGTTGAGTTTTTCACAGAGTCAAGTGGATGTAAAATACAACCTTTGAATACCGATTTAAGGTAATACAGTCAGTTAAGAAGAAAAATTATGAAAACCTTTGAATACGGACCCTGATCTGAAGGGACAATTATTCAAACATTTCAAAAATGAGAACACCTCGTTGTAACAGAAATACAATTTCTGATTTCAATGTATTTAATCTATAGTTTGTTTTGCGGGAGAACACTTTGTTTTTATTGAGAATTAACGCCCACAGTTAAAATCAATATTGAGATATAATCGATGCTGGGATCACATGTCGACACAGTAAGTCAGAATTAGAAGCGGATTTTCGCTTAATCTGTCAGGAAAGCTCGAGACACGGTATTCGCGATGATCGAGGAATCTTATAGCTCCCAAGTTGGGCTAGTACCCACTCGAAATTAGTGCCGAAGTATGTATTACGTGAAGGGCTTGGTGAGATGAACGAGGTTAAAGCGATATCAAGCCTTCTATTTAGAGGACAGCCAAGCCTATCATATGCCCATGGACTCCTTCTCAGCCCATGCTTGACTTACCAGTTGCTTAGTCGAAGGCATACCCTATTAGCTGCACCCAAAGCAGTGATTGTCCAGAAACTACCAAAACGGAATGATGTACCCATGAGAAGAATATAGCCTTGAAAACTCAATTAACAATAATGTCAGTGACATACGATCCGAATATATAGGCCTTGGAAATGCTTCGGTTTAAAAGAATTTTTGATTTTCAAATGAATTGTAAGCCCATATATCCATAATTTCAGTTATTTTCTTTGATTTTTTGTATAATTTAAACATTTTGAGTGGATTGTTTAGGGAATATTTTTTTCTCAAAAAAAAAAAAAAATAAATAAATAAAAATATTAATCATTAAAAATCGTGCTCTCATTTTGTTTAGGGGATATTTTTTTCCCAAAAAAAAATTGAAATATTAATCATTAAAAATCGTGCACTCATTTTCTGGTTGTCGTTTTTCCTCGACTTTTTGCATGTTTTCTTGTTTTAGTTAGTTGATGATTTTTTTAAACTTCAATTTCGTTTGCTAATATATATGTGGATTTTCTAATCACCACAATAAATTTGATTTAACTATGTTGACTGCAGGAACACCACATATTCTGAATAAATTGTCACACAAGAAAAGGCGCGGTATAGGGGTATGTTCCTGCACCGCAGTTATAAATTTATTCGGAGTATGGATGTTATAATGAATGAACAGATATATGGCACAGTCTCGTGACACACATCTTTGATTTTTATTATTTAATCACCCTATTTAGGTAGCTATCGTAAACATTATTATACTTTATTATATTGTTTGAGTTTTTTTAATGAGACAATTTCACCATTCAGCATCCCTGAATCGGTGAAATCCACAACGGCCATATATAATATTGTTTAAACTGCTGGTTGTACGTGGCAAGGAGTAGGGTCGCCTGTGCAGCCTCGTGGGTTTTCTCCGGGTTCACCGGTTTCTTCCCACTGCTAAAGATCCCTACGCGCAAGCGAATCATTGAAATTAAATTAAACCATATGTTAGTCTCGAAATGACCTAGTTTGTGTCGAGTGGACGTGAAACTCCATTTCCCTCTCTCGCTGTTTAAACTGATATTTATATGATAGGAATTGAACATTATGTAGCCACGATTATTCAGGCAATTGAGAATTAATGAGAATGGCGCACAAACAAACTGAACGTGTGTATTTCTGTGCAAAAGCACCACAGATTTCTAATTAGCTATATTTTGCCAAGATAAAATTTCCTTCCACACAGAATTTAACCAATGCCACCGACTCGAATATATCTGATGCGACTCTTTAATATGCATGTTGCGATATTACAACTTTTCTTTGTTTTAAAAAAATAAATATAGTATTATTATTATTTATTACGGAAGTCAACAGAATACTGATTGTTCCAGCACTCCTTAATTATGTTAATCATATTATTATATACGTATAGATAATAACAATGCAATTACGCATATACATTCTACTCCCACGCATGCACTGAATTTTAGCGTTTGTCGTGTTCGTAATGTCCTGAAAATTAAGAACAATACAACACGCAATTTGTTTCAATAAACTTGTCAACTTTAATAATGATATTAACTCCGTGTCCTCCTAGTAATTTGTCAATAAGAAAATATGTAATTCATATATATTAAAAAGGATCAATTATATGAATATTTGGGGCGAAATGTCAATTTACAGTAACTTGGTGAACCTTGAACAGGACATTACCTTGAACAGTTAATCATACGTTTTAATAGGGTTCGTGACAAGAAAAGGCTATCTAGTGTTGTGGACATAAGAGTACATTTTATTGTAAAATGAATTGGATGAGGAAGTGAGATAAATTATAAAGTACAAATAATAGGGACGAAATGTCAAATTATGATAATTTGATGAACTGACAGATGAGAAGATCAACCTGAAAAATTAATCAGATATGTCAATTGGTTTCGTCAAGGTTCTTTTCACAACTTTCTACCATCATAAAAGGACATATTATTTTGTAAAATGAATTGGACGAGGAAATTGTGTCAGGCGCGGATCCAGGATTTTTTGCAGGGGGGGGGTCTAGGTTTGATAATTGCAGTGGGCGTCAGCGCCGAAGGCGCTCAACCAATTAACGGGGTGTTTGGTAAATTAGATTCAATTTGGTGCATTCTGACGTATTTCCGGGTGGTAAATTCCCAAATTACAGGTCTAAGGTGGGGGGGGGGTCAGGACCTCCCTGCCCCCCCCCCCCCCCCACTCTCTGGATCCGCGCCTGTGTGTAGCCTAATTATGCGTTTGTAATTAAACGTCTAAAATATTATTTTTATAATTAAAATTAAGTTGTGGGTTTGTAGGTATTTTGATCTACTACAATATACCCTTGCAATTATACACATGTGTCTCTGTAAAAAGTTAACGAAAAAAATGTTCGATACTTTTGACAGAGCGTGACGCTACTACACATCAAATAGGTGTCATGAGGTATATTTTAACATATTTAATCAAAGCGGTTAACAGCTGAGGTTGATTTCATAACGGGAAACAGAGTTCAAGGCAACAACAGCATTCTAAATACAATAACAAATCCCGACAAATCATGAGAGATAAAGTATTTAGTTTGACCGTTATTTTGTCTTATGTCCACAAATATGGTTTTATGGCAATCTCAATAAGGATCCCCCCCTCCACCTGCGAAAATGTATAAAATCAGGAATCAGTCAAATTCAAAAGTAATACATGTACATAATACATACATGTGCAAAAATGTGCAAAATATATACAGCGGTGAAAAATTTTGCCCGAACAAGGTTTTTTCCTCATACATTAGCTTTATTTCCAAATGTCAAGGGTTACGTGCAACCAATAATCTAAACCGAATCTATGTTATAAATAGGTTGTGTTTTTTTTTTTAAATATTTTATTTACATGTATTCCCGTGTGTACAGTGATATTTACAAAATCATCTAATAAAATGCTGGAGAGGGTTGAAGTCTTGGTATATCAGCAACCGGCAATTTATCTCCTTTCCATGGCCTGTAAGTAAAAAAAGAATATTAATATTATTGATTATACCAAGTGAACTATGATTAATGCCATGTTTTGTTTTGTTTTTCAGGTGGGAAGAGAGAAGACAGGCATTGACATATTTCAGTAAAATCGATATTACTATTACATGGACATATTGAACTCGACTAGATTCACATCCGAAAGTTATCTGTCTACAATTTTATTAGCTCCTCTTGAGAGATGAGACCTGACACGAAGCTTATTGGCCGACATTTTAATTCCTAAATTGACCGTTTAAGTGCTTCCATTTAATAAAATCTATGTTTTTATCTTGACACCCTTGGGATTATTGGAAGTCCAAGATTATCGTCAAAGTTGCCACCATACTAAACTTAAGCTGTATGTCTACAGTTGGCATCACCTGAGAACAAAAACTGAACAAGCTGCCCGACATTCTAAGCCCTAAATCGACGATTTTAGACGAAAACACTAAGTATACTCCGAGAATTGTGTTAAGTATTTATTCTGCTTCCATTTAATGAAATTGCGAAAGTTGATTTAGTCTTTGTTTGTGTTCATAACAGATGTGAAATGCAATAGAACCGCATTACTAAACAGTACAACAATTTTTGTATAAAGCGGTCAATTAGGACAGATATCTATCTAAGTTGGAAGTGGGTTGATATCTTTGTGCAGTCTGAGTTGACAATCAAAATGCAGTAAATTTCAAATTCTAAACTGGTGTTTTGTTGTCTCGTTGATTAACATTATCGATAAAATTATGTTTTGAGTATATTCCTATTTTAAATTACTTACTTATAGTACATCCTAGAAGAATTTTTTAAATCTATCGGCCGAAATACCTGTAAAAGATCATCAGTTACCATAAATTCGTTCTAAAAGCAACATCGCGTTTTATAGTAACACAGAAAAAGCATTTCTCTATAAATAAAACAGATTTGTTTTTGGAATTGATATATTGGGAAAATAATTTATCAGGAAAATATGAATAGAAAAATGAACATTAAGCTTTCTTTTTTGTTTCTTTTTACAAAATTCCCCAATTCAACGGTTTGAAGCCTCATGCCAAAACTATGTCAAAGGAAACCCAAAATAATTATTTTAAATAGTATGAAAATAACTTACTGGCATTGTATAATTGCCCTGTGGTTCCATGTAAAATGCTTTAGCTGACGACACACGACTATTAAGTAACGATTTTCGGTTACCAACACTTGAATTAAAGCCCTGTGATGTCGTCGAGGTCTTGGCAGCCGTTTCTGCTTTCTTTTTTCTTTCTTTTTCTATTAAAGCTGTGAAGATAACAGTATAGTATTGAACGCTTAAGGTATTAGCAAAAACAATTTATATATTATTTTGATAATTATTAGTCACGTTTGGTATCGGTGAGATTTAAGAATAAATATACTGGTTTAAAATTTGGTTGATATACTCCGACTCAGAGCCAAATAAGCTTTCGAGCTTATATACATCTATTTCATTATTTGGTGATGTAATTTGTCAGCAAATAGTTTATGTTAAAATGACGAAGCAATGTTAGAGCAACCCTTTATCATCAATACAGCAATCAGTTTCGTAAATATATGGTTTATTTACAACCAACGGGAACAGAATATCAAACAGATACATAAATAGGCCTACACCAACATTACAGAAACTAACTAATGTACGCTGGAACTATTACTACGTTGAGGACTAGACTACATCGGAAACACATTTAAACATATAAAATCCACCATTCCGCCCCGCTGCCACAGGCGCGGATCCAGGATTTTTTGGTTTAAACAGTATTTATTTCGAGAATATTATACAGTATAAAAGAGCATAAATAATAGGATACAAAAACAAGCCAAGTAGGCTTATATTAATTTGCTTCCTTCAGGTTTGGGTGTATAATTCATGTACAATGTCGAATTATATATGATACAGACAAAAACTAATTACATTGTTTTAGTTATGGTACAATTAAACAAATAAATAAGATTTTAATTTTGAATAAATAAATAAATAATTAGAAAATAATAATAAAAAAAAAAATATATAAGAAAAATGATAGAAAAAAAATGAATAATAATAAAAAGTAAGAAAAAGAAAAGAAAAATAAATCAATTAATTTAAAAAAAAAAATAAATAATAAAAAAAAAAAATAATAATAATAATAAAAAAAATAATAATAATAATCCTCACCCCAAGGTTGTATTTTACAGAGTAAGACGTTTCGTATCTTTAATATATTTGTAAAGACATTTAAAAATATCGCTGTTGACGTCTGAAGATAATTCGGCATTACCATAGAGTAGGCAAGTGATATTTCTAAGATACATTGGTAATACATTAAGGATTTTTTGCAGGTAGAGGGGGGGGGGGTCTAGGTTTGATAATTGCTTAACTAATTGCGCTCAACCGATTAAAAGGGGGTAAATTTGGTAAATTAGATTCAACTTGGTTAATTCTGACGTATTTCCGGAAGGTAAATTCCAAAATTACAGTCTAAATCGCCAATAAAATCGCATAAAAAATTTTCAAGCCTGAGCTGGGGGGGGGGGGGGTGTCCGGACCAATTTGTCCAATTTGATTCAATCCAATCAAGTTTGAAAAATAATCTTAAAAACAAGTTTTCAAAAACCCTGAGAATAATCGGTGTGCGAATCCCGACCTGGTTTAGATTTGTCTAATAAACTCAGCAAGTTGGAAAAACGCCGTGCCAAAATCTCTGAAATTGTAGTGTGATTATCAGACGAATGGATTGGAGTTGAACTGTGACGAATGGATTGGAGTTTAACACAATACTTGGGCTACTTTCACAGTTACATATATGACAATTTTATATAATGTGGTTACGTGGGGGGGGGGGGGGTAAGTTTATATTTATTGGCACATCTGTCGGGCGCTTTGTCACGTGCAGGCCGTATGTGTAAACAGACTATCCGCGTTTAAATTGTCGTCCTGTACCAACAACAAGGCATATTTTCGTATCACAGACGACCATCGATCAATTGTCGCCCTGTCCCAAGAAGAAGGCATATTTTCGTATCAAATTGGGCGGATATTAACAGCTGGGCGATCGTCATCAAGAATTCAGTAAATAAGCATTTTCTGATAAACAAGTAAGAAGTCACACCCTATATCAATCCCTTATTTATAGCATTTCATACAAGGTGAACTCCCTGTCAAAATATTTGATGAACTTATTTAAATTTCAGTAAATCAAAGCGGATGACTTTTATAGACTTCGTGCACAACACATTACATTTAAGTTTTAAAGAGCATGGATTTTCTGATTACATCACTTCTATTATTTTACATATTTTCTATTACTTTCAATAGTTTAAATTATGATTGTTACCCTTTAAAATATAATCAACTTTATGCCAAATGTCAGGGACACGTTATGCTTTAACCCCAGCTAAGTATTGGATTTGATTTTGTGTCAAGATTTCAGTGTAACTGTTTATATTATCGGACCAACGTCAGCATTATTAGTCATACACATAATCAGGACAGCAGAACCTTACCAATGAGAAGACCTGGAGGGCTCAGTGCGTAAGTGCCGTGTTCGACCCCGGTGTTGGCCGAGAAAGTTCAGTGGCGTAGGACAGAGGGCCTCGTAAGAAACAAGGAATGACCATTCACAGAAAAGTCCCCAGGAGTAGACCACAGTGCAACAGTCCGGAATAATTTCCCTTATATCAAGCTGTCTTTTCGTTAGCAGAACACTCAGGCCCTTCCTCCAAATTTAATTTCCTTACCAATAAAATCTGAAGCTGTCTTGGGGCGGGCCATATACTGTCGGACTGCTTGGCCATATTCCTTCCGTCTTGTAGCTGATGCCGATTGTCGAAATGAGAAGGCGGTGCCACATCTAAATGGCTCTTCTGGTGACGTAGAACAACATGTTTGATTTTGTAGACGAGGCTGGGCTGTTTTTGGTCGTTTTGATTCTTCGGAAATGTCTGTTGAACAAAAAAAAAACAAAAAAAACCCAAACATTTATGTAGTGAACGTAACATTGTGGTCGTTCAACTTTTATAAGACAATTTTCCTCACGCGATGATGCAGCAGGCCCGTTATATTAAACTTAAATATGTCAAAATATTGGACTTGACGAGCGCGTATTATATATCGTCAAAAACACCTGGCTTGCCATACTGAATTTATAACTTATTGATTTCCGCTGACAAACGTCAGTTTGATTTTTAATCTGATATTTCAACACAGGCCTGAAAAGTAAGAATCTAATAAAAATTTGAATGGAATTTCGTTTCGTTTTTACATCTAAATGCTCACACTAGATTAAAATCTATATATTTTGTAATATCTTTATGTATATAAAAGACATTCGTTTTCCAAATGTTTAATGGATAATGAAGACTGGGGCATACGCCATATTGTTTGCTATGAGGGAAATTGTAAGCGAACGTATACACGCGGCCTCTGCTTTTGTCCCATCCAAACGACTAGACGTTGTTCATTGCCAGGCCCACCGTCCTTCACTAATGACAAGATTAGGAGAAACCACACTGGAACGACATGCTGCCTAGAATGATTTCGCAGAGAAATGTCTCCGACGAATTTGACTATATTTAAGAATCAGGATAGAGAAATCGCTTCACGTATTACACAGTACCAAACGTGATATATTTCCCAATCTTATTAAAGTCACATTATTTCAATTACATTTAATTCTACTAGTATTTTATGTTTTACAACATTGCCATCTGACACAATGTCTTTAATGTCGGTGTTAAAAACTTATTGGCCAATAAAGTCGCCTGTTTATATACAGACCTGTGTTTTGTGGCTAATTGTGTTAATGTTAAAACCAAAACGTGATTCTATTGTATGTATGAATAGGTGAATTAAAGCGAGAATTTCATATTTTCTAATTATTTCTTTTGCTCAATAGGTTTTTAATTCACTGTTATACGATCATAGACATTATTCCCCACACTTAACAATCATTGACACCGGAAATAATAACACAATAACTTCCCTTGTATTTCTATTCTCCCTATGGAAAAGCAATCTTCAAACGTTTGAATTTGAAGTTGAAGAAGATATATTTGCCAATTTCTCAACTGGCAATAGTGAATTATTGGATTGATAGGAGTATTCTTAAACAAGGTAGGACTGTTTATAGATACCATCTATTTTAAGGCTTTATTTTAATACATTTTAAAAACATAACTTAAAAAATATAAAATTGTAGCTTTAAATAAACTCCGCTTTCAATAATTTGAAAATCCGTTAACTGTCGGGTGATTAGGACTACTATTGGCGGTATCAAGGGATAGGTCCAACAATTAGAGTCACTGCAGCTATAGTCAAGGTCGCGAGGTGTAAACAGTGCTAGTGTACGTGGTAGTTTGCAACATTGTGAGTTAGTGTAAGGGTTTTAGCTAGGGTTAGGGTTACCTCTAGTCCTGTTTACATCTCGTGAACTTCGACTAATCCTACAGTTGACCTTAATATTTAGATCTAACCGTTATCAAAATGTTAAATTACGTAAAATATAGTCATGATCAACCAAACATAATAAGTCTATATTTTGAACTCACCTGTGTGTCGTCTGGTTGATCGAACTGGTCTTAAATTAACTTCTGTTATTGTGTGAGGAACACTCAGCGTAAAGAAAAACCTGAATTGATCATCAGTTAAATATATTTATTAAATTTTAGTGGTATAATTATTATTAAAATGCCGCACAGTTCTACAATTTGGAACCTGCTTAGTCCATTCCAGTCTGTTTCACAGACAATTACTTATAATATCTCTGTCACAGATGACTGTCTTCAACACGTGAAATGACATCACGCGGCGTCAGTCATTGGCTCAATGGCACGTTCGTTGTTTACACAACACGTAACTGCTTCGGGCAAAATGATGCCTTTTACTCATTTTAATACCCATTTACACTAAATAGAAATTCTTCAAACGTCTTTATTCATTTTTCTTATACTTCAAAAAATTGTTTTACAATTTATTTTGTCGGAGTAAAAAAGTTAATACTGGGGACTCATGATATCTTACTCACCGAGTCTTCGCCATCCACACTAGCCACTCGGCAAACCTCGGCAGATTTCGATACAATCTAACCTCGGCTGTATGACGAATTCCGCCATATTGGAACTACTTTAAAGGTCCCGGATGAAATATGGCTGCGCCCATACCAAACACAAATTGGCGACCTATATTCTACGATCATTTGATAGACATAACGTTAGATTTTATTGGTTGATAAATAGATGGGTTAAGGCGACTGCTGTCATTATTCTAAATAGGTTTCCAACGAACAGGTTGCAGCTCGATCGGTCGAATAGGTCGCTAGCCGAATAGGTTCCCAATTTGTGTAATAGCGTCATGATTTCCTGTTCAAGTAAACCGGTAGCCACATCGCAAATGTATGGGCGTAGGTACATATCACTTACTGTCATACAGCCGAGGCTAGATGTCGGGTACCGAAAACTGCCGAGATTTGCCGAGCGCCACATAAGCTCTATAAATAACCGTGTAGATAACTTCAGACTGCTTAACTTATTTCCTAACCATTTTCATCAAAATTGGTTATGTTGAATTCCCAAGAAAATATGGGATCCCAATTGTTTTTCCGAGCCTTCAAAATTTCGGAATTTCTCGACCCCCCCACCCCCGCCCATTTGTATCTGAAACACAACATCTCACATCGCACACTATTCAAAAATCGAATCATTTTTTCCCTTCCGGAGAGACTGTTTATAGAATATTTATCCAAAACAATAGATCTGTTCATAGGATGCTTATTTATTAGGCATGGTGGACGAGATAACAACCGGGGACGGACCTGAATAATGACAATTTACGAACATATGTAAAATAAGCCAAAGCGACTCACCTATCAAAGAATTCTAAGATAGACGGATGATGAAAACTTGTGACTGAATTAAAATTCTGCGTTGATGGATTCATTTTCTCTGCCTAAAGAGAGGTTTCACATTTAATAAATAAAATATACATATTAGTATTTAAACACAATACGCAAATTAATAATATAATCCCCGGTGTTATATATGAATCATAATATCTAAATAAATCCTGCTAGTCACAGAATATACTAATAATATATAGAGATAATACATGAAAAACGATGAATTTACTGAATAAGAAAAATGATATTTTATACAATGAATGACATCGTGATTTAAATAAAAAAAAAATCACCAATTCAATCTTATTAAAACATATATCCTATTTCGTTTTGTTTCGTTTTTATAGTTCAAAATTTCGTTTTACTTGTCTTTACTAAATACACTAGGATCTGGAAGAGTTGTTATCATTGACGTGTTCTAAATATTGTGTGGTATTAGCTATTGCGATGGTCTGTTACGGCTAGCTTTAGTCGTGTTTTGCACGGAACTGTTGGTAATCCACTAGTAAAGAAATGCTGATTGGTTAATCAAATGTCTGACGTTATAGGGTCAAACGCCGCTCGTATGACCTCTAACATTACCTATCACAACAACCAGTCAGATCTTCATGTAGTATAGGCCATCGAAAGTATAAAAAAAAAACGAAACGAAATATAAGTTAATCATATTGTCAAATATACAAATAATGGTGTGATGCTGGAAAATAAATATTCAAACATTTAGGGTTAGTACCATTTTAAAGAGAACACGCAAAGATACATTTTCATCAAGAACAGATGAGCAGCGCGTGGGTCTCAGTTTAAGGTCCCCGCCCGCAAAGAATAAGCCTAATGTCACATAAAATTCGACTCATGTGTGCCAAGATTAGCACCAACCATCAACGTGAGATGGGAAACTAAGTAAAACAGCAAAACCTATTATAAAATATGCCTAGATTGTAATTTTACGTCCTTGGATAGCTAAGATGTTAATTACTCTGTTCCAGTGTCGACACAGAAACCTAAAAATGAAACTAAAACGCGTAAACAGGCTGCCGCTGAATTTTCCGAAAGAAAACTTTAGTTGGTATAGGAATTGTTGAGAAATTAATCACTAAATGAAACAACACATTTCATCCCACGATTTATTTCAACCTGGATCAGAGAGACGGATAGCTCTTTTAATTTAAATGTGTAGTTTGTGATGTAATTGAAATAGAATGTGGCTTAAAGTCATGCCTTCACCACGGATAATGGACTGGTTAGTTAGCATGCCCCATATTCGCAGAGCCGCCGTACCCCGCAGTATTGGATGAACAATTGTTATACAATATAGCAATAACTTTATTGGGCTTCGACTAATGGGATCGGAACTGGTTTCATTGAGCTCCGTTGTAAATCGATTTTAAAAAAGAGAAACGCACAAGCCATTTTTCATCATTTTTTTATTGAAACGAGGTCGTTGTTTCAATGAATCTTGCTTGTTTTAAAATCATTATGTAAGCATAAAAGAAATTCATTATTGGTTTTAAATGTAGTGTCGCTAATGGTGACTGGTCATCCTTTTTGCCGAAATTTCTTATCGCTTGATTGCACCAAGAAACATGAATTTAACAACTTCGCATGGAACCTAAATCTAAGGCCTTTAAAATCCGGGAGTTCCTGGTTTCCAAATCAATTACACATGTAAACAATCAACGAACCAAATGATGCCACATCTGAATGAAGAACAACACAACAACGCTATTGGTTGATTACAAGCAAGTGAATCCATCACAGATGTAGCCAGGCTGCCGAATGTTTCCCTTAGTTCCATTTCTCGCCAGCGAAGTACAACACGTGACCGTCCAAGCTCATACCAAACAAGAGTGACCACACCTGCCCTGGATCGTCACTTTCGGTTACGTCATTGGCGAAAACGGTTTTCAACACCGACCTTTACTGCAGCAGCAGTTCCCCGGCGGCATATAATCTCGGACCAGACAGTCCGTAAAAGCCCACGTGAAACCGAATAACGAGCCAGACGTCCCCGTTAGAGCTTCTGTTTTGAAATAGGACAACACCATGAAATCCAACTTCAGTGGGTTCAGACACTATGGTATGGCGATAGCAACACTGGAGAGCAGTTTGGTTCAAAGGCGATGGTAAAAAGGCGATGGTAGAGCGAGGATATACCGACGACGAAATGTAACATTGCGTTTCTTTTTTGTGAGAGTATATTTAAAAACTACTAACTATACTAACTATAAACAGAACTAAAACGAATTCTTCAATCTGGCTATATATTTATATATTATTGTATTGTATGCCGTTCATAATATGTAATTCTATGCCTTTGTATCTACATCATTGACTATCTTAATCTGAAATATATTTATGTCTATTAGTATCTACATCCTACAGATTACCTTAATCTAAAATATATCTATGTCTATTTTATCTTCATGCTATAGATTACCTTAATCTGAAATATATCTTGGTTGTCTGTATTCAATCCAAGTAATGCATGCGGTAACTGTAGTAATTACAATTTGAAAAACATGAAAGATAAAAATAATTTACAATCTGTATTTTCCCCCGTCAAAAGAAAATGGTATCATTTGCTATCTGAACACCAGATTAATTGTATTAAAAATAAGCAAATACATCTTATGGCGATGCGAACCCCATCATGCCCCAAACGACATTGCGTTATTTTCGGAAAGGGACGGCTTACTCATTTCATTGTTAAAGGTATGTGTGAGGTGTGTTGTTATTTGTTGAAAGTGAAGGGTGTGGTACGGATGAGAACAACGAATACATAAAGAATACAACATGCAGTACAAATATAAAATCAAAATACACCATAGATAACATACGAGGAAAACCATCGTTTCTTAATAAAGTCGTCGATGATTTCCCCATACTGTTCTAATACATGCCGTGTTGAAAATGAAAATGGAATTTGAAACAACATTTGATGTTAATTAAATAAACAACATGGAAACACATAACAGATTTAAGAGAAACATGCATGCTGATCATGAACAGGAAGTCGAAGAAGAAGAAGAAAATTTCCTTATATAAGTGCTTTTAAGCTACATTTACCGAAATTTCTGTAGTAAATTGATACATTTCTTGAAAAGCTTCTTTCTAGAAAACGGCAATTGTACAGAAAATACAATATGAATTTGGAATAAACATCCCTCGCTACAAGATTGATTGACATGTTGTTAAGTGATGGTTCAAAATTTATTCTCGGGTTCTATAATATGATTATTCTTGTGTTGGTTTTCTAACTAACCACACCCTAAAAACGCTACAATCTGTAACCGAGCTAAAACCATCGACTACTGCAGTAGTGCGACAGAAATGTTAACGGTTTTAGGTTGGCGGAACACTGCCCTGAGGCTAAAATTTGGGGCATAGGCACAGCTAGAGCTGTGACGCGGGATTGGCCAAGTGACTTCCAGTTTCAAAGTTATTCTACTTCCGCTTTCAGATGACGTGTAACATGGCTACACCCATCAAATCGCAATTAAAGAGCTAATAACATTTTTTGGATGAAATATACTTCCTACAGGGTCCACAAAAACGTTTTAAAAAATGACAAATAAAAGAATAAATAACCAAATATATGACCTAAAGACATGAACAGGCAATAAAAGACTCACCAGTGGTCTTGTTATAGCACTTTTTATCATTAAAGCACAAACACTATTAGGATTTATTTTTAAAGCCATGTCTATGTCCTTTAAAGCCTGAAAATATTAAATGAATGCCATTATAATCTAACTGTAAGGGTATGAAACAGACCGATTCTTAATTAACTTTGTTCATTTTGGATTTTCATATTTACTGTCAGAGATTCATCGTCTGACTGGAACTAAGTCAAAGTCATGAGGATGGGAGATTCGACAGAGAAAGTCAAACCATCTAACCATGCGCTTTGAGTCATACACCACTGAGAATTACAGTGAGTTTGGTACTAAAGTTTATTTTCACAAAAAAAAACAGGCAAATTCAAAAAAAATAAAAAAAAAAATAAAAGGGAGTTAACTCTGACCGGTTCAAGGGTAGCTCCTGCCAATGAGTGATTTATATATCTTACCAGGTTCTCTTCGTCACGTGAACCTCTAACGAGTGCTCGTATGCAATAAACGTCGGGGTTTTTACTGTCTAAAACTACAGCTTTTTCGGCGTCTTTTAGTGCACTGGCTACATTTCCTGTAAATATCACAATGAAATTAATGAAAAAAACAAATATGTTACTGCAGTAATCGATGATGCCCAAAATTCAGCATTTCTTAAACCTTTGTGACCTTTTCTTTGGTGGGGGAGGGACACTTGAAAACTCGAGAGAGATTGGGGCCAACTGATACGTAGGGATTATCTGAAAACACAGTATCTTTAGATACAAACAGCTATCATCCCTTGCCGATAAAAGTATTTGTATAAAATGGCACTAAAATAGTCTTACAATGTAACAGTTTAATGAAAGATGAATTTATTCTTACCTATTTTCGTATAAGCAAAAGCCCTTCTCGTCATAATGGGTGTCATTAAACAACAATTAGTTACACAACCAGCTAGACAACCATTCTAATAAAATAAGAAGAAAAATAAGAAATAATTCATATTAGAACATCAATCGAACTTCTTAAATCATGTTATTCGTTGTTAACTTAACAACATATATACACCAAAATGAAATTAAATATTTAATTAAAATATTTCTAAAAATCTGCATCGACAGATGCAAAAATGGATGTTTATACTTATGTGGCGTTCCAGCCGGATATAACAAATTTCAAAACCTGTTTTACACAACACTAGAACGAATATATCTACTTTGTGCCAAATATACGACATCCGTCAAAAGTACGCGTAATAGGTTAACTCGAATGTGAAAGTTTTTATCGACGAATTAAGACAAAATAAAGTGGAGGTTTGGCGGGAGACATGATTTAGACACAGCTTTACAATTAAGGTTTGGCGGGAGACATGTAGACATAGCTCTACAATCTGTAAATGTCTCTAAAGATGAGCGGTATTCAATAAAAATAAGTTTTGCGAGAATGTATACCTTGCATCGGCATGCATGCCAAGGGTTGCCGTAAGAAATGAACAAAAATCTATTGCTGAAAATTAATATCATATTAATATCTTAAACCTAAAGAAATTAAAGGAATACATACCTTTGGTATTGAAACTATTTCAAATGCTTTGGTATATTGTGTCATTGCCTTCTTATGCCGTCCCATATGTTGATAAGCTACCCCTAGATGATTGTACATTTCATATAACTAAAAAAAAAAAAAAAAAAATACTTCAAATATTATCTGATTAACAAAGTTACCCTTTCGGGTTTATATTTCTTCAAAACTATAATAAGCGACAACAATAAAACTATGCTAATCATAGCATTTAGCATTTATTCAGTATCATTTTTTAAAAATATATTCATTAATTGAGTCTTTCAACATTATGACGACGCCCCCACCCCCCTCAACAGACACACATCGTAATATATACAAAAAAAATCTTCGATATAAATTTAAAGTATAAGGGATTTAAATAACAATTTAAAATATAAAGGATATAAATAGCAATTGAAAGTATAAAGGATTGAAAAAGCAATTGTAAGTATCAATTGAAAGTATCATATGAAAAAATGAAAGTGTCAATGGAATCAATGGAGAATTGAAAGTTTCAATCAATCACTGGAATCATAGACTATAAAATCTTACCAACATATCGTATGACGGCGGTGCTTCATAATTACTGGGGAAGTGTTTTAAATCCACCAACCAAAGAAGTTTCTCATAACAGTCTATGGCCTGGGATTAAAAAAAAAATACTCGTGAAAATCAATCATAAATTCAATATACCCAATCTGATTAAAACACAGATCTTATTCCGTTTCGTTTTTTTTATAACACCAGAAAGAGTTGTTATATAACACTAACAGGCGTTATTAGATGATGTGAGGAATTAGCCAATGTGCCGATCGGTTACCTCGAACAATGGGGAAATCCCTAGAAAAGTCTACGTTGATTTGTTAATAAATATCTGGCGAGTTATGGTCAACATCCGCTCCTATGATCCCTGACGCGACCTCAAAGTGGGCTACAACTGATCAGATCTTTATGAGGTGTAGGCCATCGAAAATATAAAAAAAAAACAAAACGAAACGAAATATAGATCTGTATTTTGATCAGATTGTAATATACCAGACCTCGCTTGTTATACTAAAATAGAAAAGTGATCACATTATAATAATGAATGGTGTGTTTTTTTGTGAGAAATTTCCACCCTGTCGAATACTGGGTTATGAAAATGACAGTATCTAAAAATGAGTATTTAGAATAATTTGTATAAAACTGTATGTTAATGAATGCCACAGACAGTCTTTTCACTTTTTGTTTTCCGAATTCTTGATTATGATTTGATGTTTCACAGTACATGTATATTATTATATTCAATATTATTAATCTTTTATATACAAATAAAACATGTCAGTATGTCACCTATTGACCTAATTACCCACATTCTTAACACTTATTTATTAGGATTATCAATATTTCTTTTTAATTTTTTTTATGATATATCAGTGTATACATGTATCCAGTTATATTGACCTATAAACGTGATTATTATTTATTTATTGTCGTGGGTAAATTTTATTTCCATTTATCGACAATAACCATTATACATGTACATGTCTTTATATATCTTTGTATGGTTTTCTAATAAAATGCTCGTTAATTCACTTCAAGTAAATGGCAGCTATAAGTTGTCTAACAAGGTTCCAAACAAAATACCTCATAAAGCTACCTATGTATGTGAATAACACCGACTTTGAATGTTTAAAAAGAACCAGAATGTTTTAAATATTTACAAAATGCGTTTTACTCATATCACAGATCAGAACATGGTTCACAGATTAATTGTCATTTACTCCCAACCACCCCAGTCGCCATCTTTTCCCGTTAACAAACCCATTGCAGTTCCTTTCCCAAAATATAGACACTGTTGAATTTATCATTTATTTTGGAATGAGTGATTAGATAGTATATCATTAAGTACAAAAATGAAAGTTGTTAATACGGGTCTAGATTTATACAATCTCTTTATGTGAAATGGATACATGTTGTTTGTAATTAAATGAAATGAAATGGGGTTTAACGTCCTACTTTTAAGCACCTAACCTGGTCTAATGGAAGACGGGCATACGCTATACAGTGTGTTATGCGTGAAATTTTGCCCGGGCAGCGGCGCTACGGCCTACTCTTATATCGAATTCCAACTGCCAAGGGATCTTTTACGTGCAGGCCTATGTATACACGGGATCTCGGTTTTTCGTACCATCCGAACGACTAGACATATATGCCCTTGTCAGTCCCTCCGTTCTACATCACTGACAAGAGGAAACCACGCCGGAAAATCGAGATGAACTTTCTCGGCCAATGACCGAACCCCCTGTTTGTATTTACGCTCATCATAGAAAGACGAACTTTAATACTAACATACGTTAGAGTTATAATTAGATAACATGTGTCTATGCATAATTTACGATTGTGCTGTGAATGAACGAAAACATCGGTTTATACTTGAACGCTGTACGTACATTCCCATGTTTGATAAGAAAGTTGTGATGTTTCGCAAATAGAATAATCATCTATAGCCGCATGAGAATCAACATTCGGGGATATTTGTTTTGTTTCAGCATGTTATAGGACGTGTAAGCTAGTAAACACTTGAATCAGTCCTACAACATTAACTTGACTAATCATTATGACTTATTGTCAAATTGTCTTAAAGGACACCATCTCAAGTGACAATATGAGCCATCGTCTATGGTTAAGGTCACTTATCTGACTGGAAATATCATATATAATTTCAGTATTAAAACCGGTATATTCAATCAATGTGATAAACGTATTGCGTTCTCACCTTCTGCCACCGCTTTCTTCTTTCATAAACCATGGCGGACCGTAGACATAAAGTCGCTTCTTGGTTTAACTCTTCTACAGAAGTAAAGTCCCAAATTTCATCATCCAGAAAATCTGCCATTTTTAAATTTTATTTTGTACAGAGCAGTCTTTTGGTTTCCTAATCACCTTTCCTCCATCACCGTTTTATCAATCCCTTTTCTAATAATCACTTTAATCACGTCCCCAACAAAATATCTATTGGCTAATCATGGACACCAAATCATGTTTCACAAACCACTAAAAATCCTATTATTATTATGCATATTTATACACTACGAAATCACATGGTTTTTTTCATGTGTGGACTTTAGCCTAACACCTGCACTAACACCACTGTTTCTGAAAGCATAAATGTGGAATTATAATAAACTATGTGATATCAGTAACTGATCAATCAGAACTGTGTATTACAATATTGTTATGATCCTACTACTATCGATTGACCAAACTATAGTATAAAAAAGATTACGATTTCGTGAAGAAGAAAATATATGAGGGACCTTTTCATGAATACAAATCGATTCGTAACGCCATTCTTATCAATGTTGGTTTATTGCTTGAACGTGTTCAAGCCAAGTCAAGCTTCTTAAAGACTGATTGTGACCTATTGTTCCTTGGATGTGATTGATTTGAGAACTGATTGATTACGGTCAATTACGTGTTTTAGTTCTTTCGGTATGAAACGCTTATTGTTCTATTCTTTTTCGCGATTTCAGTCAGAACATGCAGCCTAAGCAACTGTGCATGGCGCAAATATTCTGAAATAGTAGTAGAGTTTGTTGGCCTCCTCGGAACTATTTATTAAGTATAAAATGGGTCATTTTTGACAAATCGTAATAGTTTTAATGATAGTAAAAACAATTGGGCATATAATATCTCAGTCATTTCTCGGCGGGTCTTCGTCGGGTTTTCATTTTTGGATTCTTTGGGCAAATCCGATATGGGTTCTCAGTTTCACATCGATCGATGAGATCCGAATCACCGACCTACAGCCCCAACGGTATACTTTTAAGTCATTGAACTATTTCAGCAACTGATAAATAATAATAGGCCTATCGGAAAACCTCGATATAAACAATAGCAATTGATAAATAGTACCGTAATTGAAGATTTCGGCGTAGGCCTATGTATAAAAAATAACAGGTCCCATTGTTATCAGGTAGGCCCTAACGGTGATAAATATGTACAGTTACTCACAAACAGCGGCTCATGGTACGTTCTCGGTTAAAGAGAAACAAGCAAACTCGACCTTGACCTCTGTGTGATTCGAACCTCCGACTTACCGCGCCAAATGGTAAAGGTTTTTTGGGGTTTTTTTCAATTTGTAATAGGACGTATGTCATGTTACTATTTGTTACTATGGCGTGCCCTGACTTGGCAACATCCGACATGACGTGACAACAGCTGATATGACGTAACATGAGGGGAAAAACACAAACCAGGCCACTTGAGGAGGTAAGCGCTTTTTTCCATCCACTGAAGCCAGGTGTTATGACGTCATATGTGGATTTTGGCATAGGATAAGCGTTAGGCTTGGCCCAGGGTTAGGGTTAGGGCTAGCCCTGTCTACATCTCGAGACTGACAAAATCTGCAGGCCACAGCCCTTATCCTAACCCTTATCCTAACCCACAATCCACAGATGACGTCATAACACCTGGCTCCAGTGGATGTAAAAAAACGCTTACCACTTAAAGACAACTCTATGTAAAACTTTAATTATATTCAATATGGGCAGGGTGTTTGCTGTTAGTGGAAATTGGAATAAATCTCGGATGGGAGAAAAACAAATGCTCCGTGAACACATTGGCGTGCACGTAAACATCACTTGACAGTTTGAGTTCGATTTAAGAATAGGCCGTTGTGCCGCTGGCCGGGCACAATTTCCCTCATAGCACACTGTATGGCGTATGCCCGTCTTCATTAGTCCAGCCAGGGCACAACAGTAGGTCGTTAAACTCCATTTTATAATTCATTCATGGGCATAAATCTTGACACATTTCATTTAAACACGCCAGTACTGCTTTCACGCAGTTCTAGTTTGGAATTGATTGTATAAATCCTAGTAATCCGATTTATTGAATAAACAAAAGAGATTAATATTATAAGCCCATAGCACATAGCAAAAAGAAAAACTGAAACAAGAGTTTCATTTTGAACATTGGCCAAAGAAAGAAATTATTATGAGATTGAAGTATTGCTATTGATCAGCCGTCGTTGCCCAGTTAATTAAAACGCAGGCTGGCTAACCAGGTGCTCTCGGGTTAAAGTTACATTTGGCCTAGAGAGTTCGTCGGGAATTTAGCGTTGTCTAGTCGTTTGGGTGGGACTAAAAACCGATGTCCCGTGTACACATTGGCGTGACAGTTGGAATTCGACATAAGACACGATCATAGCTCCGCTGCACGAGCAAAATGTCCCGCTGAGCAGGCTGCTGGGCGCATGCCCGTCTTCATTGTCCCAGTCGATACAGCAATGTAGGACGTTAAAGCCCATTTCATTTTAAATGTGGAAAAATAGAGATATTATCACTTTCAATCCAAGTAGTTTTATTATTGACAATCATGACTTTATCTATTTACATTAATAAAATAAAATTGTACTTACATAAAAATGAATTTATTTTCCACTCACGAATAGACGTGAGATGAAAGTAAAAATGATTGTAAATCCTCTTGACCTAATGTAAACAATATAAAAGTATATCTCAATATATAAAATGTAGATATATTGCTTTTATTGTATACATATACCAAACGTCATTATGTTGTATTTTACATAGTGTATTCAAGCCATGTGAATAACCTATTTTTAGTTATAACAATGACAAGAAATTTTGACTGCTCAACTCTCGACAATATAAAGCTTGCCCTCACTGTCTTGGAGTAGTTATAGAACCACTGGATAATTAGAACAATCGGATATCCAGTGTCTCATCCACTAGGCAGTGTACATAACAATTCTAGTTAAGAAACAAATGGAAAAAATTCTACTCTCCCTCTTATCCAAAGAAGATGCACACAATACTATAATATCCATGTAATGAGCTAATAGCCTCTGCGCATGTAAATTATACCGATACAAAACATAGGAACGCATGATATTGTCAGAGGAAATCCAAAGCTTATAGGTTACACAGACAGTATTCGGGAAATATTTTAACCTGCTTCGTACACGATACCCACCACTACATAATAAGCTACGAAATCATCGACCTTACATACACCCATCAAATACAGAAATAATATTCCGAGACAGCTAGGCAGAATGATAATATGTTTTTCAATATTCCACAAACCTTGTTTTCTGTCAAACTAAATGATATCAACAGCTATAAAGTTCTCTAAATACAAAACAGAATGCGCTACCTGACATCCATGGTCAGAATGTAAATCAACTATAGAGAAACTGTAGAAGAAATCATTACATGTAATAATCTGATAATACTATAATAACATATTGCTTATTATTAATCTTCTATATAAGACGCTTATCACTCTAATTCACTTCTTGTTTAAAGGGACTATCCGGGTTTAGTGGTTCTCTGAACTTAAATCATTAGTTATGGAGAGAGAGAGAGAGGGAGAGAGAGAGAGAGGGGGTGTTAACGTCCACTTGACACATACAAGATCATTTCTAGTATAACATGGTTCGTTTGTGTGAAGGGGATTCGCTTGCGTAAAGGGGTCATCAGCAGTGGGAGGCAACCAGGCGTTGGACGGGTAATATACTCCTTGTTATGGAGAATACAAACCAATAAAAAAAAACTCATGGTCAAAAGTGTGCGTTATCGTTATTTCCCTCATCCCACACTCCCTGTCAATAGTTGCTAATGGACAATGTTCTCAGTAAAAAAAAATATATATTAGTTACAATGGGATGATGTTCGCTGTATAAATATGTATCATTATAGTTACAATGGGTGATGTTTGCTATAATTATGTATCGTTAGTTACAATGAATGGTGTTTGATGTATAAGTATCATTAGTTACAATGGGATGATATTCGTTGTATAGACATATATCATTAGTTACAATGGGTTGATGTTCGCTGCATAGACATATATCATTAATTACAGTAGGGTGATAATCGTTGTATAGATATATATCATTAATGACAATGGGGCGATGATCGATGTATAGATATTACAATGGGCTGAAGATCATTGTATAGTTATATATCATTAGCCAATGGAGTGATCTTTGTTTTATAGACATGTATCATTAGTTACAATGGGCCGATGACAGTTGTATAGATATATATATATATATTAAAATGACAATGGGGTAATGATCGTTGTATATATCATAAGTTACAATGGGGTGATGATTGTTTTATAGACAATCATCATTAGTTACAGTGGGGTGATGATCGTTGTATAAACACGTAACATTAGTTAAAATGGGGCGATCAAATACATATCATTAGTTGCAATGGGAGCGGCAGATAGGACAAATATACGAGTGAGATCACCATTTCAAATAACCGTATCGTCTTTTCAAGTTTTGTTCTCACTCTTGTCAAATGTGACAAGTGTAAAGCTGATACAAAAAATGGTGTGTTTAGTCGTTCGTATGGGACGAAGATGTGAGGTCCAGCCTTGTTCACTCTGGCATATACCTAACAGTGTATACGAAAATGCCAATGTCTGGACAAAATACCTTCACCCCCATCCCTAAGAAAACAAATGCAATTTTCTAGATGTCTGACGCAAAATAACTGATTATTGTGTTGATAAGTCGTCGACGTCACAGCCATTATATTCTATTTTGGTCCATATAAATACGTTGAAACCCCCTTTAACCTTTGCACTCGAGTGTAGAAAGTGATCTGTCATATTGTAAATAGCTATCAGTTTCTTATGGTAACCAATAAGTGTGTATTATTCACAATATTAATAAAACGTTCAATCTGTGACTCAAAACCATTCCATTCCATTTTGATCGATTTGAATAACAGTTAAAATCCCCTTTAACCTTAGCACTTGAACGTAGAAAGTGGTCAGTCACGTTATAGCCACCAAAGAATATATGTATTATTCACTGTGTCTTGTTGTGACGCCAAGACCAAACCATTCGATGTGATCTATTTTATTAAGAGTTGAATTCCCCTTTAATCTTAGTACTCGAGTATAGAAAGTGTTCAGTTATAATGTAAATGGCTATCAGTTTCTTAAGGTAACTAATACGTGTGTATTATTCCCTCACATATGTATAACACCTTCGTTATGTACCCTTTTTTTAAATGTATATAAATAAAAATCTTTTTATTTATATAGAATGATATTAGTATATGATATAGATCTTTCAGTAAGATAGAAGATTATTTGTATTAGTCTACAATTGTATTAGACCCCAGACAAAAGCCTACTTAATGCGACCAGGCCAGACAAACAGCCCACTGTATTGTATTTTAAAGGAAATACGTGATTTTCATTGACGAGTAAAAATAAGCCTGACTAATAGAATTAAATCAGAATAATAAAAGAGATACGTTGTTTTGAAACTTCAAATAATATATATTTAATTTTCTAAGTTCCCTGCATTGTTCCAGAAAGTTCATGGGGATTTCCCACGTGATTTACCCTTGTCAGTGGTGCAAGGACAGCTATCTACTCATACGGTTGGAACAAAAAAATCGAGGTCACATGTATACACTGAAGTGCACGTAAAACATCACTTGGCAGTTGGAATTCGACATAAAAGTAGGCCATAGCGCCGCTTCCCATATGTTCATCTTAATTGTCCCAGTCGGAGTAAAATAGTAGGACGTTAAACCCCATAATGAAAAGGGAATATGCTGAAATTTCAATCAAATTACGTCACTCTGAATCTAGTGTCAGCGATGCAATTATTGTCATTAATACCGTAGTCACAATAATAAACGCGGTCTCGATTATCCACTTTTACGGCAATTGCATCGACAGCAAATCATTCTTATATCACAGTCATCCAATGGCGTTGACGGCTGATTTGGTCTTGGTTAGTTACTTAATGTCTAAATTAATAATTAAAATAAGATTTCTGGCCTAAAGAAACCCTTGTAATAATTATGAACGATGTTATCATCGTATGGAGTTTTGACAGTTTACTATCGTAACAGCGTCACTTGTTAATCGAAACTCAGCCACGCTTCTCAATTTTTTTAACTTAAATCACTAGATGTCGGTCGTATTTTAAAATGTTGACATCGGCACCATCCGATGGACAATAGAGCGAGTTATAGGCTTGTCATGCTATCATATTTCTAAAAAATGATTTATATACCATTTGAAGCCAAAATAAAATCTTTAATGGACAGATTTAGCTCTTACATAATGCATCTTTAATTGTCGGTTTCTTTAATCACATCTACATCAATGGCAAGACTACGCTACATTTGTTGGACCGGGGCTGGGGACATCTAACTGTGCCACCCGCTATTGTTCTCACTGGGAGATTAATCAAGCAAGGGGATTATCGAATACAATGGTGTTAAAAGTATAGTCCGGTTTTTCAAACTACTAAGTTTAAGCTAATTAACAACTTTATTCACAGTAATTTAATAAAAGTAACAACAAATACATGTATCAAAAATGAATCATAACCCTACTAAATGTGATATGGCGTCAGTATATTCAATTGCACTTATTACTCCATTTCAAATATCGATTTTAAGATCATTAATAGATTCTTCTACTTTCGCCCCGCTATCCAATTGAACTATTATATTTTCAGTAAGTCTGCTCTTTCGACACAATGTTAATAAATTTACAAATATTTGGGTGATTTGTTCCGATTTTCTTCTTTATTATATACTGTGCCATCCCTCAACGTGATTAGTTCTCCGTGAACCATCTGTGTTTCCATCGCTTTCTACCCATTGTTTAGTAACATTATCTGCAAACTTTAAAATAATGCCATCACCCAAATCAGCTTCTTCTAAGGCATTCAACCAAACGTTGTGTGTATCACATAACCTCACAAATTGAATGTCTGCGAAACTCCCTGTTGTCCAAATTTCTGTGTGTTTCGCCAAATTGCTTAGCTAAAATGAAACAGGCAACCTTTCAGTTCGCAGTGGAATATTTTAATAACTGCGTTTTGTGCGGCTATTTCAAAATCCGCGAAGATGGTCAAAGGTGATAAATAAATATTTATCTCTCTGTTGCTTAACTTAACTTATATATTTTAATCATTAAAATAATTAAATCTTAACTAGGTGAACAGTACTTAAAAGTATACAGTCTATAATCCTTTGTTTATTTAAATTTTCACACCACTACTCTATAACACCAGTTGATTAGGTGGCACAGTGAGATTAAATCGTTGGACCAGCATCAGTAGGAGGGCAGGGCACAGTGGACATGACTTCTTTGTTTTAGTAAATTGACCAGAAGTGAATCAAACCAATTGACACCAGTCGATTTAACAGTTAAGAAGTTAATAAATTGAAACAATTTTTTGTAGATCATAGTAAAATCATTTTTTTAACCCAATTTGCCCCGTGTGGTACACTAGCTGTAGGTCACACCATGGGACTCAATTAGCCATCATGTATGTTTCTTAAACAAAATGTATAGAGAACACACTGAAACTCATAAGCACCGTAAAAACTAAATCAGTAACGATTGGTAGCCTAAGACCAATATTTACTTAAAAGCAGCTCCAATATCCAGATTATGTCTAAAATGGACAGATAATATTGTGCCCCGTTATCAACCTTGACAGAAAATCGAAAATAACAGGAAAACATGTGATAGTATTATGAAATAAAATAATTTCTAATGAGAGTCAATTATTATCTCCTTCACCTGGAATCTAACGTTGGAGTAGCCAAACAGTTTAAGCAGTCCACCAAACAAAGGCGTTTTATAGCTGAGGCACTGGAGGTCGGGTCCGCAGCCACGCGCCCCCCCACCCCAATCGAGTTAGCTTCCCCCCCCCCTTATTTCGCCAAAAATAGTGATTTCTTAGGAGTGTTCTTAGCCGGCCACATCCTCAGCCCTTCCAAAACATTTCGTAGCCCCCCCCCCAAAAAAAAAAACAACATATTCCGTAGCACCCCAAATATTATGAGCTGGCTACGGGCCCACTGGAGGCGCCAGTCTCCTCGCGAAATAAAATCAAAGAAATTGGAAAAATATAACGGGAGAAAAATGCTAAAACCGACGAGAAAAATTAAAATGTGATTTCTTAGGAGTGTTCTTAGCCGGCCACATCCTCAGCCCCTCCAAAACATTTCGTAGCCCCCCCCCCCTCAAACAAAAACATATTCCGTAGCACTCCAAATATTATGAGCTGGCTACGGGCCCGCTGGAGGCGCCAGTCTCCTCGCGAAATAAAATCAAAGAAGTTGGAAAAATATAACGGGAGAAAAATGCTAAAACCGACGAGAAAAATTAAAATGTACCCTAGTTGGAGGAGGGGGGGGGGGCTAAAGGCAGACAAAGGGCCCCACTTCTGACAAAAGGGGCCCTCTGGACAAGGGAACGGGCCCTGAGAATGCAGTCATTGCATTGGCATAAAAATCACCAATCAAGCCCCCCCCCACCTCTGCGAAAGAGGGCCCTCAGAATAGTATAGCCTCCGCCATGATAAATTAACTTTTGCGTCAGAAAAACGGTTAATGGCTGATAAATTTGTTATCAGCTCACATGAATTTATTTATGTAAGAGGACAATTGGGGCTATTAAAGGGAATTCCCTGGGGATGTCACAACTGAATTTTCCCAAAGCAGTGAGAAATTACAAAGCCTGGCTTACTGTGCCGCATGGTTCACCGTGCCCCGCTCCTCACTTACGGGTTTGGAATATATTTATACAATAAAGACAGGCCCGTAGCCAGCTTGCTGGCTTCGGAGGGGCAGTGAAGTTTTTAGGAGTGGCACACCCGTTACAGTCTGCAGTAGGTATTTTAGAGTTATGGTTGTCAAATTTTCTTTTCTTTCTTTCTTTTCTCCCCCTTGCCACCCCCTAGCTACAGGCCTGAATAGAGATCAAAATTCGTCGGTCTAGAGATAAACTATCAAATATAACTTTTTATTATATCGTGTGATTTATTTAGAAATAATATGTAATATAAATATTGTCATAATTATTCTGGAAAAACTTGACTACGGGCACCTGTAAACAAGAGTTGTTTCCCTTGAACACGAGCAGTCAATAATATATAACATCCGTCAAATTCCAATTGATGTCTAATTTGACGGAATTCCAGAATAATTACAGATACCACAAGTAACCAAGGAAACTCATTATTATCAGGTAACTGTTTACATAAGATTATAACAACTGTAGACATATTATTATAGCAAAGGGATGCATTGACTGTTTTCTTGACAATGTCTGTTGAGTGGGGAAATCGGTAGCATACCGGTTGATCTAATTAGTACAGTACAGTAGGCATATAAGCTGCATTAATCATTATAGAACAGACATGTAGACTAATATTCAATTAATTTTCGACCTTTAAGGTTCAATGCAAAGTTCACTGAGCCACTGTAGATAGGAGTCCATTAAAAAAGAATAAGACAAATAAATAAGGCATGACTCAGAAGGCTGGCTTTCAGCTAGAAGCCTTTTTTTTACTGCTATAAATAATACAAAGTTACACAGGCTGTTAAACAAACCTTTACTTTATTGCGTTTACGTGATATTTAATAAGGCCTTTATAATCAGTTCTATTCAAATGATCGATACTTCTTTCTTGTACAGTACACAATTATTGGTATTATAGATTTATAGAGGTATAAAACTGACATTATTATTACGGTACTTATTAATATACGCTACTGACCAGCATTTAATTGGTTCCAGGAGGTAGGGTGGGGTCATATGTGTAATATACTTAATTCCAATTGCAACGGGTATTTTTACTTCTCACAAAATTACAATTCATCTAATAAGTATATTATCTATAAGTGGAATATAGAGGTAACGGACATGAAAGCAGCTTTTACCGTCGGATATAGTTGTAATGTTTATGTGAATGAACAATCTAACAATATAATTCATAGTCCATACAAAATTAAATTTAGTAAATTACACTATACATGGTATTCACCGGTGTACCACGTCATGTCCTCATAGAAAATATAGTAGCAGGTCGATCAAGAGCAGTTTGCAAAAGAGTAAAAAATATTCATAGCTATTCTAACACGTATCAGTATTTGTCAATTATTTCCAGGTGGTAACCATATAATTTATGACTGCAACTTTTGCTGTGATAAATAGTCAGGTCCGTCTTAAGAACACTATAGATCCCCGGGCAAGACAGTGTACTGTGTGTGGCCCCTAACACACAGGAAAGCACTATGGTACAGTGAGTAAGAAAATGAAATGAAATGGGGTCTAACGTCCTACTGTTCTGCTCCGATTTTGCTAATATATACAGAGATACGCCATACAGTGTGCGATGAGGAAAATTTTGCCCGGGCAGTGGCAATATGGCTCACTCTTATATCGAATTCCCAATGCTAAGGTATCGTTTACGTGCATGCCAATGTAAACACGGACCTCGGTTTTCCGTCCCATCTGAACGACTAGACGGCTGTCCTAGCCAGGCCATTCGTCTTGCGTCACTGACAAGGGAAAACCACATCTGCAAATCTCAAAGAACTTTCTCGGCGAATGTACGGAGTTCGCATCTTACCCCTGTGATTAAGAAGTTGGCTGAAATACTCCATAGTGATTTTCCTATATGCCCCCCACCCCAACACACACACAAATTTGTCAGTGGTGCAGGACGTGGGGCCTGGCAAGGGACCGTGTAGGCCTATAGTCGTTCGGAAGGGATCAAAACTCGAATAGTTTGTAGCGCCGCTATCCGGGCGTATGCCTGTCTTCAAAACCCAGTATGAGCAGAAAAGTAGGACGTTAAACTCCATTACCTACATAACCATTTACAAGAATAAGATATGTAAATGATCGATAGAATTTAACATAATATATTTATTGCATTGGTAATATTCTACGGCATCAATAATTATTTATCGGCTAACATTCTTCGGCTCCGAGGCGTCTTAGTTACTATAGCGCTTGCGATTAAGTACATAAGGTCTGTCATTACTCGTTGGTTTTCCCTGGGTCCCAAGGCCTCATCCTACTACCGAAGACCCAAATAAGTTATTGAATTAAAATCTACCATAAGTGTCGAGTGGACATTATATTATGTTTGAAAGGGATTAAGATTTTGTTGCGTTATTTATTACAGACATTTGAGATCGTGTCTAATATTTTGATTTATAAACTATAATAAATATTGAAATAAAACGTTCTTACGGTAAGCGTATAAAAATATTTATTGCGGCCATTCCTATCCATAAAAATCGAATGATAGTTTATTAACGTGGCATAAAGTAATACTAGATAAAAAAAAATAGATAACAAAAAGGGAATATGCTGAATATTTCAGTCAAACTACTCCACTCTAAGCCTTGATGTCGGCGATACAATTAAAGACTAGCCTCGATTTTCAAAAATACCGTTGTAATTGATAATAAACGGAGTCTCGATATCTCTATTCAAAATATATAGAATAAAGCTATTCGACCGGCTGAAGGATATATGATAGCTCGCTATGACCAGATGTTACACATACATATATATAGTTTAATAAACGCAATAGGAATTTGAAACTCTATATAATTGCCTTATGTATATTGTCAGACTTTATATTTATTAAAATCAATAATAAATGAAATATATTAAACCCATTTTATTGATGATTAATCGTGTTGAATAGAAGTTTGGAATGTTTAAAAGGGATATTAAGTTTGTTCATGTGTTATTTGTGCCTGTCGTATTAGTGGTGTTCAGATTCTTGCCAGATTTCGATTGATTACAGGTATGATTCATTGGTCATTCGGTCTCTTTTGTGAATAAATAACAATGGATTAGATGTGAATAGAATTAAACCTTGTTCATACCAACTTTCAGTCATGTTTACCTCTGTATACATTGCGGCGGAGGAGAATTTTGTTAACGTAGTGGTCTTTCCAGCTACCCGTCTTCATTAGCCCAGTTTAGGAGCAGAACAGAAGGACGTTAAATCCCTTTGTATTTCCTTTCATTTCTTTCCAACTTCTCTTCAAATTTCAAATGAAAATTATACCTCTGGTTTATTGCCAGTCGAGCCGATTAGATTTCATGAAACCTCAGTGCCTTGAGCTTCTTGAACCACCGAAAATCTCTAGAGCTGTATAGTTTTGAAATCGTCTGTGGTTGGCTTGCTATTGTTGGCTCAGTTGCTCCAGGTGTTGACTTAGAAGGTTCTTGGGGATTTTCCGGCGTGGTTTCCCATTGTCAGTGCCTAACCGTTGTACAAAAAAACGAGACCCCGGTACACATTGACGTGCACGTAGAAGAACTGAATTGATAAGTAGTGTGATTTAACGTCATATTGTTCTGCTTCACGTACAAGACCCATTGGCGATTAGAATTCGAAATAAAAGTACGCCGTTGTGTCGCAGTTGCATACTGTATGTCGTTTACCCGTCTTCATTAGTTGGTGATGCTATATAGGAGGGATATATTTGACTGATGGAATACAATTTATACAACTACAGGCTCCTAACAATTCTAGGAGGTATTATTATTAAAATGGGACAGTAGAATGGTCAATTCCGACCAAACGTGACCATTCGTAAATTTCGATACATTCATATTTCAGTTAGAATCAGTTATGATGTATTTTTGAAATGTTTTTTTTATTATTTGCAGGTAAAATGGCCGACATACCAGACGATGTGAGTGTTGAATCAGAAGCCAGTTTTTCCAGCAAAGATCACCTGAATTTTTTGATTGACAATGTGGCCAAGTTACGCATGGAGGGCGGATACACTGATATAACTATTTGTATAGAGGAACGAAAATTTAATTGTCATAAGATAGTTCTAGCCGCTGGCTCCACATATTTCAAATCCATGTTTTCATCGGGAATGGCAGAGAGTCGTAAAAATGAGGTTGAACTAAAACAGATTGATGCTGCAGTCTTTGAAGACGTTCTGTTATTTATTTATACCGGAAACGTCAATATAACCAGTTTCATAGTACAAGAACTCTTCACCCAGGCGCATTTATTTCAAATCAGTCCATTAGTTGAGTTGTGCGTCCAATTTTTTGAACAGAACATGAACGAAGGAAATTGCTTGGCAGCACTAACATTAGCTGATCTTCATGGACATAAAGCTCTGTATGAATTTTCAAAAGAGTTTGCATGTAGTCATTTTACAGGAATTGTGTATGATGAAGATTTTATGAAATTGTCCGTCGACTGTATCATAGATCTGTTAAAAGATAGGAGACTGAATTGCCCCTGTGAGGATGTCGTTTTTGACGCAGCCATAAAATGGTTGGAATTTGATGCAGATGTAAGAAAGAAGGTTAGGTTTAAGGTGTTAGAATGTATTAAGTATCCACTGATAACTGAGGGATATCTCATGGATGTAGTTGTTAAAATGGGACACTTGTCAGAAGAAGATAAAGGTAAGGAACTCCTGGATGATGCTATCATGTTTCACTTGGTGCCTTCCAGACGAGATCTGCTCCCTTCTTATCAAATCACCCCACGCTATTCCTTCCCTTATTACGAGTGTGCTGTACTACTTGGTGGAAGAGTTTTGGATGGATTGAGCAATGAGGTTGAAGGTTATAGATCTACTTTGAATGATTTCGTATCACTGAAGACACTACCTTTTAAGAAAAGAAATGAATTTGCTGCCTGCAATATGGGCAACGAAATATATGTATCTGGTGGTTTGAGAAGTTCTGAGTTTTGGAAATATGATCCTAATTTTGAAACATGGTTGAAAGGTGCAAATATGTTGCATGCTCGAAGACGGCATGCGATGGCTGCTGTGGATAACTGTATTTATGTTCTGGGTGGCTTTGATGAAGAGGTCGTATTGTCCTCCATTGAAAAATGGAACAAAAAATCCAACCAATGGGATGAGGCAGGATCTTTAAACACGGCGGTAGAGAATATGGGATTTGTTGCCTATGGCAAAAAGATTTATTTATTTGGTGGTAAAAATAGCGACGAGTTGGTCACCAATATAGTCCAGTGCTTTGACACCAGTAATGGAATGTGCACCGTATTACAAAGTGGACTTCCCGCTAATGATATGTGCTTGAACGCGTGTGTTTTAAATAGTCAGATATACATAGTTGGACTGGAGGGTGTCTTTAGATACACTCCCACAACAGAAGCATGGGATATACTATCAGATATGAGCTACCCACGAGATTTTGTTAGTTTGGCAGTTCTGGATGAGAAGCTGTATGCGTTCGGTGGTCGAAGACGAGGTGCTAAGGATAACCTATACTCGGACGTGATTGAGTACTACGACCCCATTGGAAACCAGTGGTATGTCACTGGGAAATTAAACATCAATATGTACTCTTATGGTTGTGTTCGGGTGTTTCTATGTCAAAGGGACGAACCGGAAGTGATTTCAAGTGAGCTCCATAAATAACTGAACAAGACAAAAGTTCAATGAGATCTTTCTTGCTTGTGCGTCAGATAAACTATTCGCGCTGTGTAACTTATACTTTTTATATTGCTCCTTACTAGTAAAAACGAACTTCATGCGTATTACAGAAATTAGATGATTGATCATCCATTGGATTTATAATTAAATTATAACTCAAAATTGATGATAATCTTTTTAATAGACCGGATAATGCTTGTGATAACAATTGACTGTCTCATGTCTAGTTCTCGTGGTATCAATTGACTGTCTAGTCCTCGTGGTAACAATATACCGTTTATAGACAATATTGTTCTGATTATATTTCGATTTTACTGATATGCTTGCGTGGCTTGACAAATATACTGTTTTGGTTGGTCGTTTTGTGAACTTTGCTTATCTGTAATAGTGCGTAGCGCGATGAGAGAAAGACTCTGATAGTGATACTAATAGATAAAAGAACTTTTCTTTGGCTACTGTATGCGAGATTATATATTTTATGGTGTCATCGTGTGAAGGACTGAGATTTTATGTTTTATTGTTTATTCATCTAGAATTCTCAATGGTATACTGTGATATTTATTGTATGAATCTATCATATACATATGTATATTTTATCTTTAAGTGTTTTATAATTGTGTTTCCGGCCTGGACTACTGAAATTCATGTCCACACCAGGCTCTTTCCAGTCAAAATAAGCAACGGGGGACATACAGGGGACGTGCTAAAACCTTTCTAGAACACGTGATGAGATTTCCTATAGGGTGTTTACATAGCAAACAATTTTGTTTCATATACAAGATGGTGTTTTGTTTTTAACTTGTTTATAGCACATGTACGTGCAGGGAGCCGCACCACGCATCAACAATAAAACAAGACAAATCCAGGGACACAAAACGTATATCATATGTAATCACTTCAGTCGGTCTTCTTTCCGCCGGCTTCAACAATTATTCCGAGAGAAAAGCTCTTGGATTGGACAAATTTATAGGTTTTCGACTTGTTTGTTGGATTTCGAGTGATATTGATTGGATTATGTATGTCTGTCTAAAGCAACATGGCTCCCAAATGGACAGGGCAGGGGTAGGAACGATGTAGATATTTTCGACAACCGTCCGACCCGCGCAAGATATTACAAACACCATTGATACGTATGCTACCGGGTTGATATTTATTAAGATTTGTTCAAACGATATTGCGCGACCCCACAGAATCAGGGGCAGATCCAGGATTTTCAAAAAGAGGGGGCGTGCTGCACCAACTTGGGAGTGCGAAGCCCGGAACTGTGATTTTTGAGTGTAAAAAATGCCCACAAAGACTAATTTTATACTAGTACTGTAAATTACGATTTCCAACCTAAACTATTTTTGTTCTCCTTTCTCGCGAGAATATATGGAGCTAAAAATTGTTCGCCACCTCTAAAAATAGAGGGGGCGTTCGCCGGGTGCGCCCCCACTGTATCCGCGCTTGAGAATTGTGACAGGGATACCTGGATAAGGCATATTTATGTATATTCTCACGAAAGTTATTGACAGAGCAGTCATTTTGAATAGCCATTCGACGTTTCAGGCATTCGTATCAAATTAGAGCGCTGAGTACTAAAATGAAATGACATGGGGTTTAACGCCATACAGTTTTCCTCCGACTATGATAATGAAGACAACATACGCCATGCAGTGTGCTATAAGTGGATTATTTGCCCGGACAGCGGCGCCTATGTACACGGGGCCTCGGATTTTTCGTCCCAACCGAACGACTAGACAGTTGTCATTGTCAGGTCCCCCGTCCTCCAACACTGGCAAGGATAAACGACACGGTAAAATCCGGATGAACTTCAGGCTAGCGAGCTCTTTAGTAATTATGAGAGTTACTCAACAGAAATTCGACTGAAAACAAATTGGGTTTGCTTATAACATTTAAGTTTCGCTTTCATCCTAAATGTGAATTGTTAACTTTCAATTTCGGGCCATATTCGAAAAATATTTAGTCGAAAAACAAATCTAGTCTCCACCTTCTTTAGTTTTACATCACTCCCGAATAAAAAAAAAACACCCTCGATACCCCCAGCGGTTTCATTCCGCTCTACTCCATTAACCCCTGGGTTAATCTATAGGGGAGACACGATTTCAAATTATCCGCCCTTGATGGTTGTACTATTTTTATCGACCAACCCCATACATCGTTAATTGCAAAGGAAGTTGGTAAAGGGAGTAACTTTCATTGGACAGGTTTAGGCCTTAGCCTAAATTAGAGAAGTCGCAATTATTTTAATTGCATATTTATTTATTGACACCAAATTATATTATTGAAGATCGGACGTTTATATTTATGCAGGGTCATGAATTTTATTGAGAATCGTTCGTTCGTTTCCTGAGTTTTACCCACACGTGATATCGCAGACAAATTATTGTGAATCCAATTGTCAAGTATAACTTCAACAATAAAAACAAACATAACAGAATCAAACATTTCAGACAAAGAACGAATAGTACTAATAATAACAAAAGTCTAACATAGAGATTAACCCAGGGTATATAATGAAGTAGAACGGAGTTCAATGGGGATGCCCCTCGTTCAGCTTCACGCAGCAATGTAAATGAACACTTTTTATGCAGAAAGAATCACGGTCGTGTGCTTTACGTTCCCCACCCCACCCCCAAGAAAAATTGGATACATCGGGACGTCAACCCCCCATACCCTTTCATTGCACGTCACATCTCCCAAATTACTAAAGTTTCCCAGATATCATGGCATAAAAAGAACGTGATTCCAAGAGTCCTTATTAAAGCTTGTCGATAATATACTAATGATTAAACAAGTAATTAAGATTATAATATAATTAATCACCAATAGATGATGGATTGAACTGCATAGAAAGATGTCACATTTTAAATTCACTTCCTCGTCCAAACTGAGTTTTATGGTATAATTAAACCATAACAAATTGAGGTACATCGCCGTAGGCTCAGTCTAATTAATTTGAACAGACTGCGCTGATAAGTACGTAGAAAAATGTGTTTACCCAGTAAGATGTGAGCTTTATAAGTCTATATATTGGAAACTTATGTTCGTATATATGTCTGCCATGTTCGGAAACACGTCTGCCATGCTCCAGAAATACCCAAGATAATATTGACTTCCGCTAAATGAAGTTGCTGGGAATTAACCCAATGGATTTATTATTGTATTTTGTTTAAGTGCCACGAGAATGATGTGATAATCTGTAAATTTGTGATATCAGAACTTTTCTTGTTCGATAGTTTGAATATTGTCAAAACGGGATCTATAAAACGGAAAAATACTGTGTATAATTCAGCGAAACTTTATAGTCCGAAATGTGCGCAAAGTTATTATCCCGAAAATGTTCTGTTGTAACAACCCTGTCGCTTATGGGATTCCTCTTATGGACTTACATATTGCATCCCCTAAAATGGAATCCGGCACAACGTGGAGATGTCAACAAGCTACACAGATATTTTAAACATCATTCACGAATCATGAAAGTACACAAATATCTCAATAACGAATGGATAATAGATGGGAATATTTGTCGAAATACCGACGAATGGTTTATTACCGGAATATTGTCGGATGGACCACAAGGAACACTTCCAATATACGTCCATTCTCCTCTGGCAGATCAATTCGTTTCAGGTAATATTGTTCGCGAAGGCGGTTGGGAAAGAGATTATGTCAGTCTAATTCATGGATATCTTTTAAATGACACATCCTTGGATTTTGTGGATATCGGAGCCAATATTGGTGTGTATACTCTAACAATGGCCAAGTTAGGGCGACAAGTTATTGCAATCGAACCCCTTAAACCCAATATACAAAGGCTGTGTCGAACGCTGGAAGATAACCGTGTTGACAATCGCGTAACTTTAATAACCAATCCCTTGTCTGATAGCAGAACGACTGTTGTCATGCATGAACAATTTGGAAACATTGGTGGAACACATGCGCGTAAAACTGATGGCAATGTTCCAGGTACGTTAGATACGATCACGTTGGATGACGTTTACAAATTAAAGCCACTGAAACGTGTGATCATTAAAATGGACGTCGAATCTTACGAAAATAAAGTCCTTCAAGGCGGAAAGGAGTTTTTTGATAAAGTGGATGTTCGAATAATTTTAATGGAGTGGGTTCAACACAAACAAAGCAAAGATGCTAGAGCAATTATAAGTTTTCTAACAGAACGTAATTTGTATCCCTACACGGTCCAATATATTCCATTACCGCTGGAACTTTATTATTTTGCTGGCTGGCCAAATGATGTATTTTGGATTAATAAGAATCCGCCAATGACCTAGGACAAGACGCTCAATGAGTGTGGCGGGTTTCACTAACCAGCATGTCCCGGGGTCGAAACCGGTTTTGGCCGTGAAGGTACCTCGGGTTTTCTAGCGTGGCTTTACGTCATCAATAAAATGCAAGCAAAAAGCTAAAAGAATCTAATTTAGGTATTTCTGGTTGTTTCGGGTTTTGAAAAAACCAAAATCTGAACTGTGCAAACGTCTGCCTTGTCTTTACGTCTATCATATATTACTAAGCATTAATCTTTACAATAAATATCTCCTCTGTTTATTTTTCTCGTAAATAAATGACACTCGCATATGGCCGCAATTCATATTACCAGATGCTGAATACTTTCAGAAATCAGCTTTGAAATTAACACAGAAGTTCATGACTGATTTGCATATGCTACCAAGGCCGGATTAAAAGGGGAAAGGGTATGTAACCGGGGCCCGACCGGGGGTCTCAAATCAATGGAGCCCCTAGTTAGTTATTGGTTAACATTTCCACAGTGGAAATTGGGCCGTTTACAGATTTGTTTTATCTTTTTACTTTTATATAAAGCATAACATTTTTATATATATTATAATTTATTGTATACATGTGTCTAAGGAATCTGTCTATCTGTCTAACATATTGATGTACAAATTGCATTTGTTGGAGTGTGATGCATAATGACCAGGATTTGCAAAATGAGTCAAAGGTCCCAGTGACATTTCCAGATCTTAATGCTGCTCTTGATGAACCATAACGTTAACCTAGTCGATGGATACTACACCCAAAACAGTAGTAGGATTTGATCAACTCAAATTTAACCTTGGCAAGATGACAAGTAGACGAATTGAAATCAAGTTATAGGTTGAATTCTAGAATTACCTCCCTTCAACTACGTTCGGGCTGAAATATATCATGTTCGATTACTTGCTCCGGGCTTATCCGACCCGGATCAGGGGCGGATTGGGCGTGCAAAGGGCCGTTCGGACAAAAATGAAAATAAAATAGTTTTGTCCAATTCGTCTAAACAAATCTTTTTCTGCTGAACATTATACGGGAGAGGGGGTATTGTACCGATCATGGAGCCATGATGATCATATTGTATGTGCCTGGTGGCTTTAACGGGCCGCAATATGGCCCGGTTGGAGCTGACGTGCCATTAAACAACATTTCATTCATTAACGGGTCGCCACGCCAACGCCGGATTAACCATGGTGAGGGCCCTGTGGCCTGGAACATGTGGGGCCCCTGATCACTGACCGCGAGCGCCGAATCCGCGAAGCCCCGCATAGGGGAGTCTGGGGGTTTTCTCCCCCCCCCCCCGCCCCACAAGAAATTTTCAGGCACTTGAGTTGGAGCCACATGGAAGTACTTCCCCCAGAAAAAAATAAAATTCTGCCACCAAATTAGCGCATTCTGGCGTTATTTCAGTGGACCAATCCATGCGAGTGCTAGAGGACGGGACTGTAAGTGGGCAGAGTAACATCAAACCTAATTTTGAAGTCGCTCAGTGATAAATAACGGGGTTACTTGATTCGGAACCGTATTATACCCCCACGTTGATTTGATGAATGGAGGCCGTAACGTTACGGCCAAGCCGGACTCGAAGTTTGACTAACAAAATGGTAATACGAGATTTAATCAAGAAATATGAATAAAGATTTCCAGGGGAGAACCCCCGGACCACCACCCTCCTTCCGGGCTCCGCGGTCAGCAAAAAGGGCCGTTCCGACAGGGGAGCCCGGCCCCAATCCGCCTCTGACTCGAATCCTCGAGTACGTTTTGACATGCGCAGTGGGGTCGAGTAATCGGCGCAGCGCTTTGTTTAGGTACCAAAATGGATGTTAAATGCCGCCAAATAATCATGCTCGGTGTTCTGATAAATTACGACGAGCTAACAAACTTTAATTGATGTAGAGTTTTTCATTGGCATCCTATTGTAACTATAAAATCCGGAGAAACCGCCTAAAGCTCCTATGACAGACTATTATGCAGAATATACAGTTCTTCTACAATGCTTAGAAGACCTTAAAACACACTTGCCGTTAACCTTATGTAACGTATGTTAACGAACTCCATAACTTACCATAATTGCAATTAGGAGTGCAGGGCTATTGTCGCGCACCAGTTACAATACCTAAACAGGCGCATTTCGCTCAGTACCCGACAGATTGGAAGCCTGTAAGCTGCTTGTGCGTTCCTTGATATTCTCGAGGCTCGATTACTGCAACAGTGCTTTGATTGGAATTCCCCAAAACCTGTGTGCAAAACTCCAAAAAATTCAGAACACCGCAGCCAGAATAATAACAAGAACACAAAAGTATTCTCACATAACTCCCATCTTAAAATCATTACATTGGTTACCAATAGAAGCCCGGATAACTTTCAAGATTCTGACATTGGTTTATATGTGTCAACATGATCTTTCCCCATCTTACCTCACTGATCTCATTAAAACATATCAACCAAATCGACCACTTCGTTCACAAAATAAGCCCTCATTGGCTGTGCCGCAAGCTAAACTGAAATCATATGGGGATAAAGCTTTCAGTGTCTGTGGACCGCGTTTGTGGAACAATTTACCATTGGAGATACAGAGTTCTCAATCATTAGCTGTGTTCAAATCCAAACTCAAAACTCATTTGTTTGTGACATATTATCAGGATTAGCTATTATCCTCGCGCTTAGAGCATGCAATATGGATGGAGTTAGCGCAATTACAAATGTACATTATTATTATTATTATTTGGAAAATCTAAACCAACAACGCACTATAGGCTACATGACGCAGAGTTTCTAATATAAGACGATGCTAAACAATCGAATGCAAACAACTATTCAATGGCATTAGATTAGCACTACCCACGAATGTCAAGAAATTTCTGACTGTTTTGTTAAATATTGTAAATTTCCCGGAACAAATCGAGGCTACTGGTGGCTGTCAAATCGGAATTAAGGTTCCAAAGATGAGAAACAATGGAATATCATATACCAGCCGCAAAAAAATCCCTCGATCGTACTCCAGGCAATATGTGATCATCGAATTCGCTTTATTCATGTTTATACCGACTGGTCTGGGTGTTCACATGACGCTTGGACTTTCAGGAATTCTTTTATTTCCCTCCGACCAGATACCAAATGTCAAGAGCCCTTTTCAGCCATGGCTTATGACTCCACACAATGATTTTGGAAAATTTACTATTTTTTTAAAATTATTAAAATAAAGCCTTAAAATAGATGATGTATTTATAAACATTCCTACCTTGTTAAAGAATAATCATATTAATCCTATAATTCACTAGTCGAGAAATTGGCAAGGATGTCATATTCAACTTCAAATTCAAACGTTTGAAGATAGCTATTGTATGGATTGTATGGGAGCAGTAGAGAAACAAGGGAGGTAATTGTGTAATTTTTTCCTGTGTTGTAATAAGAGCGGGAAATGATGCCTATGATAGTGAGTTGACCACACATTGAGTAAAAGACATAGAAATAATTACACATAAACAATTTATTAAAATTCCTTACCAATATTTATAATTTAAGAGTAAGTAGGTCGTAGCGCCACTGTTTGGGCAAAATGTCATATTGTATGGCGTATATATACATGTTAATTAAACTCGTTACCAATAGTAGTCTGTTTTTAATTTAAGATTATGGCGTAGCGTCGCTGTTGGACAAAAAATCGCTCATAACACATTAGTTAGTCGGGACAAAGCAGTAGGAAAGCGGCGCTAGGGCCTTCCTTTTTGGTGTTCGTCTGTCGTCGTTGGCCATAGCTTCATAAAGTTGATTGGAGTCAGTGTGTCCGGAGGTGAGTGGTCAGTCCGACCCGGACACGGAAGTAACGTCCACAAGTTGGATATCTGTGGTCGGTCATTTACAGCCCTAGCTTTCCGTGTAGCTTACTTGTCTTGTGCAGATTCCTCTGCTGTACTACATCCGGTTTTGGTTGTTCTAGCTACGCCAGACTGTTCGGTCTACAGCAAGGTTTTCCGAATTCACCCAGCTGAGGGACTTTGGCGATGCCTTTAAGCTGTCTTTGAATCACTTTCTTTGACCCCAACGGTTATCTTGCCAGACGCTAATTCCCTGTTGGGTAGCTGCTTCGGAGTTCTGGTGTCTGGAGTTAAGAGTAACTTGTGCACGGATGGATAGATTGGCTCTCTCGAGTTCATCTGTATCAGAGATCTTTTCTTGCCATTCTTGATTTTGGTGTAGAAATGGTTCAGCTTCCTTGCATGTCTACTGTGAACAGCCTAGGTTTCACTGCCGTAGAGGAGATAGTGGTGAGGACAACAGCTTTGTACACGTTGACCGACTTCTGGTCGAGATACCTCTTCTGTTCCATGCAGTAGGACGTGGCCCCCAAATACAGTCCTGGCTTTAGCTATGCGTTTGTTGGCTTCGTCGTCATTATACACACAACGTGATAGGGAACTGCTAAAATATACTATTCAAAAAAAGTAGGGGATATTTGATTTTGGGGGCATAATACTAAAATATGCAAATGACTACGAAAAACTTTGAATGTTACAGTCATTGTGGCATTGAATTCCAGGGTGGAAACATCAGTTTAATTGTTTTAGTGACCAGAAAACAAATTTTGATATGCGTCGGCTTTCCCAAAATGAAAGGTTACGTGCCCTTGGCATGCTACAGATCGGCACAACACAGGCGGTTGTGGCGCGGACGATGAATGTTTCTCAGTCTGTCATAAGCAGGCTATGGTCCAGATACCGTGATACACAATCTGTACAGACCACGCTCAGGTCGACCAAGGGCGACAACTCAAGCCCAGGATCGATTTATCCGTACCTTGGCCTTGAGAAATCGTGTCATCACAGCAAATCAGATCAGCGCTCGTCTTCAAACAGACACTGGTGTGAGAGTGAGTGGCCAGACGATTCGGAATCGACTGCATAGGGGTCACCTTCGCGCCCGACGCCCTCGCGTGATCCCTTGTTTGGGAGATCATCACATTCAGGCAAGACGTCGTTGGTGTAGGGATCGTCAACACTGGGATAATCGACGCTGGAGCAATGTGATGTTTTCAGATGAGTCAAGGTTCACTGTTGATTTTTTGGACAGACGAAGGAGGGTGTGGCGTCGTCGAAACGAGCGCTTCCAAGACGTTAACGTCATCAGACATGATCGATTTGGGGGTGGTTCTGTTATGGTGTGGGGAGGCATCACTATTGCTGGAAGAACGGCTTTACATGTTGTTGCAGGGCGTGTTACAGGCCAGTACTACCGGGACAACATCTTGGCAGTCCATGTTGTGCCGTTCGCACGACGTCATGGCCGCCGTTTCATCTTCCAGGATGACAACGCAAGATGTCACAGGGTCAGGATCGTTACAGGTTACCTCCAACAACAGAACATCACCACATTACCTTGGCCAGCACTGAGTCCCGACCTCTCCCCCATCGGGCGTGTCTGGGACATGCTTGAACAGAGGTTACGTCAACGTCAACAACGTCCTGCCAATGTCCAAGAACTTGCTGCTGCGTTGCAACAGGAATGGGACAATCTGGACCAAAATGACCTTAGACGTCTCATTAGGAGTATGCCACGTCGGATCAATGCTTGTTTGGCAAACAGGGGAGGATTTACCCGTTACTGACTTTGCTGTGATGCTGTGGCAACTTTGCTGTTTGACCCCGCGTATCATTTTACCCTTATAATGGTCAGTCTGTGCCTTACTTAGTCTAACGATCATTTGGAATAAATCGATGAATGTGAACTTCATTTCATTTGTCATTTGTTTCTTCGTCAGTTTCATTAGGTGACTTTAATAACACTTAAAAATCAAATATCCCCTACTTTTTTTGAATAGTATATGTGAAATTGTCGACTGGCTAATAAAACCAATAAGCTTTTAGTAGACATAAGTAAAACAATTCAAGTGTGTCAAATTAGATTTAAAGATGCATTATGCACCAGTTATATCTGCCTTTTGTCAATTTTCAAGTATCAAATGTTAAATAACATATTATTTTAACAGTTGAAAAGCCCATAAGCAACTCTCTAGATTATCGGTGGCTAAGATATTAATTATAATTTAACGACATATGGATAATCGAGACTATTTACGCTATATCTTTACGGAACTTCAAAAACCAATGACTCATAACTTCGCTCAGTATAATGTTAGTTGACTGCAGTTTTCAAAATATTCATTTTTTTTTATCTTATTTTGATATATTATCTTTTGATATAAATGTTATATAATGCATCTTTAATCTATTCAAGCTTAAGGAACTTCAATAGAAGATTGTTACTAAAGTAAACTTATCTAATGAAAAGTTTGTATCTGGAGTTACATATAAAAAGAGTATCCTGCTTCGCCCACGACACTGTTTATATGCTTGCAGCTAAATGAGGCGATGGTTATAGCGCTGCAAAAGCTGAAGCTACTAGGTGGTATAAAATCTCGGTCGGGAAAAATACTGCAATGCTGCAGCGTTTCTTAAAACCAGTGCTATTTGTATACAAAAAATACGTGACGAATATTGACTTTTATAATAATGAGATTAGTTTGTAAAGCACTTTTCAAGGATATGTAACTCTCTACTGCACCCCAAACCTCTCCTCCCACCACCACTTTCTGTAGAAAATGCTCAGGTTGCAGGGGGGTGGGGGATGATTACACTGTACTTTTGAAGATTTTTGTAATGGTTATAAATTGATAAAGACATGCAGCTTAAAGCATTAAACTGCTTGTTATTCAAGTTCCGAATCACAAATAACAAATAACGATTTATTTCAAAAATATTTAGCGTGATATAAGAGATGTATATCCATACCAACAAACGTAAAGAGATTGTCGTGCCCCGGGATAAATCTAACGAGCTTAATTATGATGGTATAAACAGAAACACTGTGAAATATAATATCATACATGTATCAAAACACTCTGAAATATAATACATGTATCAAAACATATCTAATATCTTATAAACCGTTGACAAAATGTGTGATGGTTTTTTTATGGGTTTTTTTCTCCAGTTTTCCTGTTATAAATAAATAAAAACGTTATCAAATGCATAATTATGTTTTAAAGTAATCAGACTATTGACATTTAGGAAAAGGCTGTTCAATCAACTATTGTGATTGTGCCACTAATTTTAAGATTAAAAGAGAATTCTGCCTCCAGCCTAAAGTGGGCTATATCCTGCTACTCTATCTATGTCGTGAGAATCTACGTGACACAAATCTAATTATATTCATTAAAACACTGAATGACTTGAAATTGAGACTTATATCAAATAATTTGCTTTTTTAATGACTTCTGTTTATAATCATCACTTTACAAAAGTATAATGTGGTCTCCTAAGTCGGTTTATGGTTCCATCAAAACATTCTTCTTACTCTGTCTAAAACACCCGATACCACTTGTTTTTACATAGAATTTTACGTAATTAATCATTTCCATTGCTGCATTTGATCTGATTGATCCTTGAAAAGCCAAACAATTCCGCTGTTCTTGTGTATTTGTTCATACTTTTTTAATTTCTATGAGCACTACAAATCTATGCTGTCTCTCCATTTGTCTTAATGCATCATATTTAGTCCCCGGTACGACAGTACTCGAGACAATTGGTAATGAGAAAGATGGTACACGTGTTGAGTTTTGTCTTGTGTGTGCGTGTTTTGGGTTGTTTTATTTTATTTAGTTACATTACCTCAATATTTATAATATAATTATCATAATATTATATATTTACAGACATTTTATGATACATGAACAATATTATATTTACTTTTATGATTGAAGATACTAAAAATGGTTTATACTATAGTTACATAAATACATTTATCCTTTAGAATACTAAAATTATTATATTTACAGAGAAATGTGTTCATTTATAAAGCGCTAGATTCACAAAACATGTTCATATCCAATAATACATTAGTCTCTAATAATATAATTCAAACAGATAAGTTTTCAAGTCAGATTTAAATTTAAGTGCAGGAAGTCTTTGATGGTCTTCAAGTCAGACTTGAATTTAAGTGTAGGACGTATTTGATGGTTGTTTGATCCGCTTTATAAATGCAGCGATCTGGAAAGAGCGACCATCAAACGACTTTAATTTCCACTGAGGAGCACAATTTTTTCTGATTAATTTATCATAACTTTCTTTCTAGATGGGTTGTAAAATTTTAAGAGGTTGCACATGTATTTCCGAGATCTTCCATCCAGATGGGTAAGCAATAGGCCATATTTGAACAGGCGACCGATGCAGTTTTTCCAGTACTAAAGTAATATGACAGCGTGCATTCCTGATCACAATGCGAGCAGTGATATTTTACATACCTTGAAGTCGATACTTTAGTGTGCCGACAACTAGATAATTGCAATAGTCAAATCCAGAAAATATCAAAGGTCCAGCCACAGCTGAGGCTACGTCTTCAATGATTAGATTTCGAATGGAGTCAATACTTTTGAGATTAAATGCCACCTTTAGCACAGATCATTTATATGGGTTTCATTCCATGTTTAACTTGGAGTCAATTATCACACCAAGATTATTAGCGATCGGGGAAAAGGGGTGATGGTATTATTGATTGAAAGCGATTGATCTGTTATTTTCTTGAGTCGTGTTTTGAGGTCTATAACAAGTGTTTCCGTTTTCTCATCATTTAATTTGAGCTTGTTTATATTCATCCATAATTTTATATTCTGTATACAAGGTGCCATTTTGCATTGTATTTCTGTCTGATTTTTATCCGGAACAAATGAGTCAAAACGTTGTGAGTCATCAATGTCGAAGCGATTCTTTATTAATAGAGATGCCCAAGCTGCTTAATAGCAAGGGGCCGAGAACAGGACCCTGGGGAACGCCACACTGTAACGCATTCTCATTAGCGATCGGGGAAAAGGGGTGATGGTATTATTGATTGAAAGCGATTGATCTGTTATTTTCTTGAGTCGTGTTTTGAGGTCTATAACAAGTGTTTCCGTTTTCTCATCATTTAATTTGAGCTTGTTTATATTCATCCATAATTTTATATTCTGTATACAAGGTGCCATTTTGCATTGTATTTCTGTCTGATTTTTATCCGGAACAAATGAGTCAAAACGTTGTGAGTCATCAATGTCGAAGCGATTCTTTATTAATAGAGATGCCCAAGCTGCTTAATAGCAAGGGGCCGAGAACAGGACCCTGGGGAACGCCACACTGTAACGCATTCTCACAGGAGGGCGCTGATTTGATGATGACTGATTGGGTTCTTTGTGACAAGTATGAATCGAACCGAATTCGGTTTCCAATCGTGCCAGGAGTCGCGAGTGGTCGAAAGCATCAAAGGCGATCGAGAACTTCAGAAGAACGGGGGGGGGGGGCATTTCTCCTTTAAAGATACGTGTGATCAGATTATCTATAATGCAATTTTTGTACCATATACGTAGATTGAAATTCATGGGTGACAGATTTTTATGATTTAGATGTTCAAAGAGGTTATTCTTTATTGCTTTTTCCAGAAACTTAGAATGGAAGGTCAAATTTGACACTGGCCGATAGTTCTCTAAAACATTTTTGTCCAATGTTGGCTGTCTGACTAAAGGCTTAATAACTACGTGTTTGAAATGCGACGGTACTATGCCAGACGTCGAGCTACCGTTAATGATTAATGTTACTACAGAGAACTTCACTATCTGTCAGAATTAAGTTAGGCATGATCGAATAAAGCCTTACCATTTCCAGAACGTGGGGATATATTGTGAGAACTGTACTTGCTTTGTCTATTTTAAACATACATTTGTATGTTAAATTGTAACTTGTTTTTTTTTCCATCGACGCCCTGTCTGTATCCTTTCAGTTTTTGCCAGTTGAATTGATTAATATATACCAGGGAACAAGAGAACTGTTAAGGTTTTAGTGTTGACTGGGGCATGTTTGACAAGGAGGTTTGACAGCGTTCTCGAAAAAAGACCAGGCACATCTTCAACATCTACAAGAGTGATCGTGACAATAGATGAACATAACATGTCATTCAGAAAATAATCGTGATTGATACCTTTCATGGTTTTGAGATATTTGGGCGGTTTGGTAGGATCAAGTTCCATGATTATCCATCGGTAATCCGCCATGATTATCCATCGGTAATCCGACAATCTCAAATTACTTGATTAACTTGTATGTGTTTTTTTTTATCAGGAACCAGTCTCATAATTATATGTCCATTTTTATGAGTGGCAGCATTAATATGTTGAAAGCAGGGGCGTACATAACGATTTTTTTTTTTTTTTTTTGATGAGGGGAGTAGCCAAAATGCGACCGACTGATACACCACAGGTGCGAGTTTTCTAGGGGCCATGTACAGTATAAGCGGATTCAGAAGCTGATAATATGGGGGTGGGAGTCGAGGCGATTCCAAATCTAGGGCGCCATGCCATCTCACCCCACAATGAATGTCAACAAAATACTGGCTATAACATTAAGCGTCCTGGTACAACATAGATAGTATTGTATATAGCCTATTTTGCAAGATTGGACATAACATTTGTCAAGTCGGACGCCCTAAGACCCACACACCGGTATAACATGGCAGTTCACTGTAAGAGGAGTAGGAGAATGATGTTATAATGAAAACGAGCGCTACATACTTGAACAAAATTTCAGATATGGAACCGAGCTTTTACATTTTCGGGACTGGGCTTGAAAATTTGAGTCAATGCCATGGCAAATGGAACCAAATTCTGGTTAACGAGAAGAAAAGATATTGGACGGTATTTTGAGGTCAATTTCGCCTGTTTTGTGATTGCTTGTTTGCCTCATTAATTTATTTAGTATGAGCCCGACTGTGGTGAGTACTTTTTTGGAGACGGCTATCTTTTTGCCGTGGTAGAAAACATTCCATAGAACAACATTCCCTCAACAGAATAAGAATGACAAGCAGACATGGTTATTTTATACTATAGTTTTGTGTGACATATGCAATTTAGGCTCACGGATTCACGCAAATACATAGTATTTGGGATCTCATCTGGATTTGTTTGTTTACCTCATTACTTCATTAATGTCGCCGATGCATAATTTTTGAGACCCACTGCAGTGACTGCACTTGGGACCGACTATTTTTCTCCCAGGGTGAAATTTTGTTCTTAGACCAACATACTCACAGCGGAATAAGAGTGAAACACAACATTTTTTCAAACATGATAAGTTGACAAGGCTATTTTATACTAAAGTTTTGCGTGAGTAGCGAACACTTGATTTGATACCAACTGCTCATATTTTGCGACCGACTGCACATTGATGATTTGTAAAACTTGCTTTAAATATTAGGACTAAATGGATATTTACGTCAACGAGAAGCTATAGTTTAAATTGCAAGGAAATTGTAGGTGGTTTAAACATGACGATTCCGGTTTACTCGTTTAATCAGTATTTTACTTTAATCGTGTAAGATGAACATCAGAAAGCCATTCACGTAAATCATATTATTTTTTCCGTCAGAATATTCAACTTTAATATTTGTGATTTAAATTAAACGTCGGAAATGTAGGAGGCTGTCTGGCTTTGTAATTACTTATAATGATAGCCATTTTGAACTGAATGTACAATCCAACAACCGTTATAAAAGATGAAAATGTTCCATGATTTTCTTAATAAGTGATAACTAGGCCATATATGTGTTCTTTGTCTATTTCAGACTAATCAGTTTGCTTTATGTTCAATGGTCAAACCAGTCAAAGCCAAAGGCGACAGCCATAAACCTACATAATGAAATAATTTGTGCTCGGTTGTGGAAATCAGTAATGTTTCATATACAAACCTATAACAAAATTGTCATCTATATAGGCACAAATCCTTGTTCCAACCGTTATTGTAATAAATTACCAATATTGAGAAAATTACCATTATTGCAAAAAAAAAAAAAAAATAAAATAAAATAAATAATACCGTTATTGCAATGCATTACCAGTATTGCAATGTATTACCATTATTGCAACACATTACCATTATTGCAATGCATTATCATTATTGCAATAAATTACCATTATTGCAGTAAATTACCATTATTGCAATGACTTACCATTATTGCGATACATTATCATTATAGCAGTACATTATGTTGTTATCTTAGAGTTAAAATATCTTGATATCAAATGTTTAAGATATCTTAAACAATTTTGAAACCAGAACACATCGGCGTGTATCCTATTTGCAATTAGTGGCTAAGTGGGGGAAGACGCTGGCTCACTAGCCTGGAGGTGGGGTGTTCAATCCCTGAATTGGCCGAGGAATTTCATCCAGATTTTCCGTCGTGGTTACCCTTTACCAGCGACGCAGGACCAAGGGCCTGATACAGCTGTCTTGTCGTTCAGATTCGATGAAAAACCTAGGTCCCGTGTACACGTTGGCGTGTACGTATAAGATCACTTCAGAGTTGGAATTTGATATAAGAATAGGTCGTAGTGCTGCTGTCCGGGCAAAACTTCACTCATAACACATTGTATGACCGTCTTCAAAAGCCTAGTTGGAAGCAGAATAGTAGGAAGTTAAACCCCATTTCATTTCTTTTCTATTTGCAATCAGGCGCCTTGGTGAATGAGACTAAACGTCAGAGCCTTAATGAAATGGCAAATCGTACTTCCGGTTAGACAGGACTAACCAAGCGCCAGTGAGTGGCATTCAATTTCGATCCAGTGTCCATTTCGACAAACAAAATCGGGATTTTCGCTCATTTTAGGTTAAAAAGAATAGAGAGGTGGCGCCTTTATAGAGAGTGATAATTGTATACATAATTATAAAATTATATTTAGAACAGACATATGATAATCATTATACCCAAATCGTGATGATATCAATGTCCTCTTCTATTAAATTTCATTCATACTAATATCATTGTTCATTAAATAAACGATGTTAAGGTCGTTATATCTCACGTTCTTTTCATACACATGCCACAACAAGTGACAATACCTCGTCATCAATCTCCTTAACGCCTGTTAGGACTGATATGTCACGTACGAGCTTGTGCGCTAAAGCACGCCACAGACATTATGATCTAAATCGCACGCCCCCACCGCCGAATAGTGATGTCATGTTTTATGACTCCGTGACTAACAACTTGTGCGCTAAAGCACGCCACAGACTTTATGATCTAAATCGCACGCCCCACCGCCGAATAGTGATGTCATGTTTTATGACGCCGTGACTAACACTTTTGATTTTGTTGTTGTCATGTTCTGTGCTCACGCTGGGTGTCTACCCTAACCATGAACGGATCACTCTCAACTTGACCATATGCTCATGTGACTAGTAAAGTATCCCAGCATGTGCTTGACTCTCAAAACATGAATGCGTGTGCTATAATTCCCTTTATATGGCTATGAAACCGCATGACCCTTTCATAAAATTGGGAAAACCGAATGCACAGCCATAATTAAGTATCTTCATTTGAAAAAGAATACGCCAAAACCAAAGGGACGACTACCCGCGGTCTGGTCGCCTACATGAAGTGACCATCCAAGATAAAGTTGGTGCTGTTCTCGACACAATAATGCAGAACAGGCGAGTAACTGGTACTCGGTTAGCTACTATGCATGACGTTAGCAAAATATCAGTTGTACGCGGGGCCGTTTTTTGTCGGTTTTGGGGGGTTTTTTGTTTTTTTTTGTAGCTGCACATTTTCATAAGAAATGGTGGGTGTTGTTCGGCTGAATTGTCCACGCTATGGGATCAAATTAAAGAAAAGCGTAAGGAGTAAGTGTTGTATTGTGGGCCAAGATTTATACGAATATTGCTTCAAAATTAACAAATCTTTATTCGGTGTATCTGCCTAGAAGTCATGTGACATGTAACAAATATGGAATGCCGTAATTGACAAATTAGAAGACAATTGAATATGAATTAATGATTAGAGAATACAACATATCTCCTTTTTTTGGAAAGTTGAAATTTTAAAATAACAAAATGAAAGTATTTTAAACATTGAAACATTGAAATTGGAAAATAAGATTTAGTTCATAATGTAATCATTAAATCTTCTTGGTTGTCTTCTAATTCTGTTTGGTCTTTGTCTGATTTCTGGATCTCGAGGTAAATTTGGTATATCATTTTGCTGTTCAGGACGATTTACTGGTGCAGTATCAAAGAATAATCCCGAATTTGTATTATCCAATTTAGGTGCAAGATATTCAGAATTAACAGCTACATGATTTACTCGAACTAATTTTGAAACGTTGTATTTATCTCCATTAGATAAAGTAGCACAGCAACCATATAGTTTAATAATCTTAAACGGTTTAGTATATCTCATCTCCCCTTTAAAGAAATGTCTTGAACGACGAACTCGTACGTAATCACCAACACGTAGTTGTTGTGGGAGTTTGCGATGACGTGTACTATGGTACTTTGCGTATTTATCTTGATAACGTTGAACTTTAGAAATCAGGGCAGGATTTTTCATTGAATGTAGATGAAATTTTGGAATTGTAAGTTGAGTATGTACAGTTCTTCCTCGCATAAGTGTAAAGGGAGTAATACCTGTAGATGTATGAGGTGTAGAATGATAAACTTGTAGACGTTCTTTAGTGACTTCAACTGGTGATCTGTGTTCCAATTTACTAAGTTGAATTCCTTCTTTAATCGTTTTATTCATACGTTCAACCAAACCATTGGTTTCAGGATGATATAAAGATGAACGTAAATGCGTAATATTATTCCTCTGTAGAAATTCTTTTATTTGATAAGAAACGAATTGAACACCATTGTCTGTAACAAGTGTTTCAGGAATTCCTTCTCTGTAGAAAACGTTAGATAAAAATTCTATAACAACTTCTGTAGTAACTGTAGAACAAAATTTCACTTCATCCCATTTTGAATAAAAATCTATCATAATTATGACGAATTTATGCTGAGCTTTAGCTTCCAGGTAAGGTCCTTGTATGTCCAATGCTAATTTTTGCCATACACGTTCTGGTAGAGGTATCGGTGTAAGGGGTGCAGTAATAGATTTATAAGGTTTGTCACTTGTATTGCAGTGAACACAATTTTTAATTACATGGTCAATCATTGTATCCATTGTTGGCCACCAATAAAATTGTCTTATACTTCTTTTCACTAAAGTCATACCAAAATGTCCTGTATGAGCAATTTGGATGATTCTACACGGTAAGGCTTTGGGAATTACGAGTCGATCATGACGAAATAATATTCCATCTCTTGTAGATAATTCATAACGTACTCTATGAAAAACTTTCAACTCTGGTGTAAGTTGGTTGAAATTTGGCCAGTATGTAGAAATATAACTCAAAACATTTTGCAAATCCGAGTCATTAGTACAAGCTTCTTTGAATTCTGTATCTGTAATCATACCATCTGTAATAGTACTTATTTGAGCTATGTACTCCAATTCTGTAGACTCATCTGTATTATCTTCTGATTCATCTGTCATTGGTAGTCTTGACATACAGTCGGCTAATACGTTTAGTGAACCAGGGGTGTAGGTAGCTGTGTAGTTGTATTCCAACATTCGTGTAGACCATCTATTAATGCGCGGACTTGTACGTTCTGAAGAATAACCTCTTGTAGAAAGAATGTAGATTAAAGGTTTATGATCCGTGCGTATTTTGAAATGTCTTCCCCAAAGAAATGTTCGTAATCTCTTTGTAGCCCAGTAACAAGCTAGCATTTCTTTTTCGATGACTGAATACTTCTTTTCTGTATCAGTTAATGTACGTGAAATAAAAGAAACTATTCTCCCTTGATTCGATACTACTTGTGAAAGTGTAGCTCCGAGACCGTAGTTGCTTGCATCGGTAGTAACAATTGTTTCAACACTTGGTGAACTATCAAGAGAATTTAATGCAATGCGATTACCAATTTCTCGCTTAATACACTCAAAAGAATTATGATGCTGATGTTCTCTTGTAAAGGTTTTCTTATCTTTCATCAATTCGCGTAATGGAGCGATTTTTGTAGCAAAATAGTGAACAAATTTTGACATGTATTCATAGTCCCAGAAATGAACGTAGTTGATCTTTATCTGCTGGTGTAGGTGCATTTGTAACAGCAGTAATTAAAGATTCTTTTGGCTGGATGCCTATTGAAGATAATGTGTGACCTAGATATTCCACTGAAGACACACCTATTTTGCACTTTTCACGTTTAATTGTAAGACCGTGATGACGTAATTTCGATAAAACTGAACGAAGAAGTTTATCGTGCTCATCTTTTGATTTCGCGTGTAGAAGAATATCGTCTTGAAAATATAATATTCCATCCATACCTTTGAAAAGTCTACCCATCATTCTTTGAAATAAAGATGATGCTGATGCTAATCCGAAAGGAACTCTAGTGTATCTAAATAATCCTTCGGGTGTAATAAAAGCTGTAATATCTTTAGATTTTTCAGTTAAAGGTATTTGATGATATGCTGAACTTAAATCTAGTGTAGAATAGATAGTTGAACCATTCAGCTGTAAACTAGCAAGCATCTCATGTATATTTGGCATCGGATGACGTTCGACAACTATTTTCGAATTCACATCCCGTAGATCAACACACATTCGTATATTTCCATTAGCCTTTCGTGCAATCACTATAGGAGAAACCCATCGTGATGAAGATATAGGTTCTATAACACCTGATTTTTGTAGACTATCCAATTCAGCTTTCAAGGCTGGTCGGACTGAAAATGGAACATTGCGTACTTGAAATTGTTTTGGTTCTTCATTCTCTTTCCATTTGATTTCATGACTGAAATACTTAGCAGTTATAGAGGCTTCATCAGAAATCACCCCAGGAAACTCATCAAGAATGCTGTCACGTGTAGAAGTTTGTAAAACTGGTTGCTGTAAATTTGAATCCAGTATAATGCCTAACTTTGATTGAGTCGGCCATCCGATTACAGATGTACCACGCTCTGTCACGTATATTTTCTCGGATGTAGTTCTTCCCTTGTACTGTATATTAGCAATAAAATAACCATTTACTGTTATTGGATTACCACCAAATCCTGCAGGGTTAATATCCGATGGTGTAAGTTGTAAATGTGTAAAATTTTCAGAATATACTGATTCATTTAATATTGTAAATAAAGAACCAGAATCTGCCATCAATGTAATTGGTGTACCATTTATGAATGCTGTAAATTTGGAGACAACTTAACTCTACCTGTAGGCTTAATTGTATTAATGCTGAGAATATGTGGAAATTCTTCTTCATTTTCGCCTAATTCATTCCCTGTATTTGTATTAAAGCATACCTTTTCTACGTGCCCAATTCGACTACATTTCTTACATTTCATCTTCAATGCAGGACATGTACGATAGTTGGCTTTATGTTGACTTGAACCGCAACGATAACATACCAATTTCTTATCTGTAGGCCTAGGTACTGTAGATGTAAGCTTTGGATATTCAAACTTTGTAAATCTTTTTCCTTTTGAATATGTAGTTTTATTTTTATGACCAAAATTTACGTTGCTTTCTGAAGTATTTGTATCACCATGCATTGTTTTCGCGTCGTTTATAGCTGATTCCATTCTTGTAGAAATACCAATTGCTTTTGTCAAATTCAAATCTTCTTCAACAAGTAAATGTTCGCGTATTTTATTTGTATGCATTTTCTCTATAAATTGATCAAGAATTGCATCATCAGGATCAATAAATTCGCATGTACAAGCTAAATCTCGCAATGTTGCAATATATTCTGTAATTGTTTGTTCCTGTAATTGTGAACATTTTCGAAATTTGAATCTTTCTGTACGTATATTTTGCTTAATCTTGACTTCCTTTTCAAGTTTCAAAATAGCTTTTGTAAAGTCATTTGTATCTACTGGATAAGTTTGTAATTCCGGTAATTTGTGATAGCGGCGTTGGCCTTCCATACCTAAACTATTCAGTAAAATAGCGGTTTGACGCTTCGGTGTAAATTCCTCGGTTCAAATTGCGTCTGCGTATGTATCGTATAATTTCTTCCATTCATTCCATGCCAAAGGAGTTTGTCCGGGTTTTTCTAGAAATCTAGGAGGAGGTTCTATCCCAGATAGACTTGTAGTTGTAAAATTTGCGTTTGGAATTCCGCCATTGGCCATTTTGTAATATGACTTAATGAAAATGTACTTGAAGCGAAGTTAATTTTGCAAATATTCGATTTTATCCTGAGCGTGGAATGTACTCGCACGTATTGTAAATTTTTCTTTAGAACTTGAAAATCTTGTGGATCCCATCCTCGTCGCCAATGTTGTATTGTGGGCCAAGATTTATACGAATATTACTTCAAAATTAACAAATCTTTATTCGGTGTATCTGCCTAGAAGTCATGTGACATGTAACAAATATGGAATGCCGTAATTGACAAATTAGAAGACAATTGAATATGAATTAATAATTAGAGAATACAACAGTAAGCTTCTCCGTGGTGTCCAAGCAGCAGTGAGCGCTTCAAATCACTGCGTCTAAAAGACACTCCTTCCTCGAGACTTCTTCTTCTGCCCAAAATTCAAATCTGTCTTCAGGGGCTGCAGATCTGCAGATATGGAACAAGTGACGAGTGAGTTCATCACTATTATTTTAAGGACCTGGAACTGGGCCCTAAGCGCGGCTCATCATGTTGTTGGCATGTGTGCTACTTACACAACTGGGCGTCGATTGACAGACAAATCTAAAAATGGCTGAGCTGATTTCCATAAAAGGTCTGCTATTTCTGAAACATGCATTGTTAACTTTATGTCAACTGCTTTCTTGCGAGATATCGTTCGGCGAATAACTAAATAGGCAATACGGGCTATGTTCTACTGGTGCACTCAATGTTATTTTTGCATGTTGTTATGTTAATGTTTGCAACCATTATGGAGTGGGATTGTGGGTAGTGCTTGGAACAGTTTCTAGATCCGCTAGTTGTAACATCGTCTGATAAGCAGGCAAAGTATGAATGTAAATCTACATGTAACGGCCCTGAAGGGTTGTTTGTGAATTATTTCTCCATTCTCGTTGCTATGCTGCTTTCTGTGGCTCTCGTATTCACGTCGTCTTCAGAGAGTGGGTTATCAGTGTTTCCCAAGTTTGCACCATACCATAGTGAATTTAAAGATTTTCATTCTGTTGACTAATTTTTTGTGTTTGATACGTACTCCAACATTTCAGCAAAGGTGTATTATGTCGTCACTCTGTTGTCCGTTAACAATTGGCATAATTTTTGACGGATATTTTTCAAATTTGGCGTTAAGAAGAAACTATCGGAGTTATGCTCCCTTTCTGTAAACCTTGTCAACGAGATATAGGTTATAATTTTAACAGATAGTTTTCAAATTATGGTAGGACGCATTAGGGTTTATATGATTATTAATCCTATCGACATCAAGCATTTCAGAGTTACGTCTCTTTTGCAAAAGCCTTGTGAACATGATATAGTCCATATTCATTGTTTCAGAGATGGTGTGGCACATTTAGGTGAACTAGGACAAACCCTATAACTATTCATCGTTACGTGGCCTTCAGGCGTTAGGATGGTACCCCTCCCACCATTTCGAAAAACTACATTATCGTGATACAGGCTGCAGCTTTTAAGTAAAGAAAGTAAAGCCATGTTTAATATTATTCGGAAAGCCGAAGTCCTTAATATTATAACCATAGATACTGCATTATACTTATTTAATTTCTGGTTATGCCTTTTAAGCTTTACGGTTCGAAAATTTTGGAATACTCAATCACAGCTCCCCTACATCTTAAGTTTTGTAAGATTCTCTTCAATATTCAAACTATCAACCCCAATGTCATGGTTTATGGCAAGATGATTGTTTGTTTGGGGCTTCAAACACTGACAGGAAGTAAAAACAAGTTATCTTCTAAGATGTATGAATTAACTCTGAGCATTAATGATACCAATGAATGGGTTTGTTAAATTAAGTATGTGTTAGATGAATCAGGTCTTTATCAAATTTTACCAATATCAAAGTCCCGATTATCGGCTGTTGAGTCATTTCTACTGTCTTTGCGTATTTCTACGGATTATCACATGTCATAATTGTAAATCAACAAGGTAAAGGGGGGAGGGGGCGATTAGCTTGACTACACGAAGTATATAAAACAAAAATGTAAATTTTGTTTTCTTAATATTATACTTTTCGTAAAAGGACCACCAAATCCTTAAACCCCATAATCCTAAACATTCTCCAAAATCAGTAGAAAATCAAAATATGTATATTGAAAACATATTTATTTGATCATTTGTAACAGCATCATGGCATCATGATTTACAATTAAATATATACTTAATAAATATTAAAACTATATTATGTCGCACAAAAACAGTGAGTGCGTAGAACATCAGTAGATATGATTCGTCATGGATATAAGTTAAGTTCACACAAATATATATACATACACATGACATTATCTTATAACATAACTAACCAAAGCTCACCATGGTCAGTTTTAAAATAAAAACCAACGAAACAAACCCAATCCCCAACATTTTTTTTTTGTTAAAGCGTCCGGGTTTAAAGGTGCATATTTCTGACTCTGAATACCATTAAAGTATTTGATGTTAAATTGAAAATCTAATAGGAATATCTGTCGAAAACATGACTCAATTATGTTTACTATTTACAGCGATTTGACCTATTGAACATTTGTAGACATTTGGCGGCACCTATACTGCAAACGATCCATACCATGTCAGATCTACATATTAAAAGTCAACTACAGATTTCGTCATGGTCGCGAGATCTAAATAGGGATAGAGCATGTGATTGTTGACGAGATTGTGGGTTTGGATTAGTGTCAGCGCTAGCCCTGTTTATCATTCGTGACCTTTGACCAAGTCTGCAGTTGATCATAATAGGATATAATCAAAATCACCCAATGCCACCTCAAAATTTTGTCAGAATCGTTTGAAGGATACCGTATTATTTGGACTGAATCCATCACCATCAGTTAATATCCTTGAAGAGAAACTGATGTTAAAATAAATCACAACAAATGAACACGTTAAAAGTTAAAAGTCATAAGAAATTTGTAAATACAGTAGAGCAATTATTATGAATATCATCGTCTAAATTATTGTACAAACACAGAAATTTCAAACTAAATAATATAAGAAAATGGACATTCTTAAAATTGTAATGCATACCAAATTCAACAATTCGCATAATGTAGGGAAAATGGTAAGTGCTAGTTCAAGCTTATATTGACTTGGAACGAAAATAATATCAACATGTCAAAATGGAAATAATATATCATCATCATAATACGATGAAATATATCATCATTCTATACTCATTGTATATTGATGAGGTTTACCAACGTTGTTTGTACAAACGAAAATAAGTTAATATGCAGGGAAAAACATCGAAACTGCATTTAAACAATGTAGCCTGACTACTAAACCATATTTAATGAAACAACCGAAACAGTCCTATATTTTTATTTCCAGGCGTGTATATTTCATATTTTAGCGTACCGTAGTATAATTATTACCCCCTCGGAGTACCCCTCTAGACCAACAACAAACTTGTGAGAGTGAGAGATGGTTTTAACGTCCACTCGACACAAACTATGACATTTCGGAACTAACACGACATATGGTATAATTTTATTTCAATAATTCGCATGCACGTAGGGGTCTTTAGCAGTGGGAGAAAACCGGAGGACCCAGAGAAAACACACGAGGTTGGACAGGCGATTCTACTCCTTGTCAAGTACAACCGGGACACGATACAGAATAAACAGACGATGAGCTGAGGTAAAAAGTAAATCCCTTGCTTCGTGTAACAACTAAATCTTTGCAATGAAAGAGAGAGAGAGAAATAGGGATAAACGTCCACTCGACACAAACTAGGTCATTTCGGGACGAACATATGGTTTTTAATTTTATTTCAATAATTCGCTTGCGCGTAGGGGTCTTTAGCAATGGGAGGCAACCGGAGTGCCTGGAGGAAACCCACGAGGTTGAGAAGGCGCCCCTATCTCCATGCCACATACGCTCGCACCAAGGATCGAAACCACCGCCGCAAGTCAGAGGTGAGTGACCAGCTAGAGGTCGAAGCGCGGCACTCTAGACCACTAGGCCATCCCAACCCCCCTTTGCAATGAAAACAAACACAAATATTCTAACTAATGACGTGATATGAACATCCGACCTGGTTATAACTGACGACTAGAACTATCTCATTAAAGTATAATTGTCTCACTGAAACACAATGAGACATTGTCCTATAAGTGTTTGTATAGTTTAGATCGACTTCCATACTTGATAAATCATGATAAATAATTGCATATGGTCTACACAATTTCATACTTATTGTTAAAGATTACACCTACACACCATTTATTCACCACTGGCGAATAATCGCTTACACATTATAGAAACTGCATAATGGCGATGAGTTATTGCCTTGATGCTCACAAAATGGCATTGCAGGCGCTTACTTAGCTTCAAAATATCATTATTTTATCGTTATTTTATAAAGCAAATGAGTTGCTTACAAATGTTTATTGTATTTATAAAGTTCAATAAGCTATAGAACACCTACGTGTATATTTTGTATGGCCAAATGATTGTTAGATAAATTAGATGTCATCATGAAAAGTGTTTAGCTAACAGAAGGCTAATAAACTCCGGAATGTCGGCATATTGTTAATCCGTTAATTAAGCATAAATCTATAACCGGTTTAAAATTTGTCTCTTGGGTATAGTGAGGACAGTTAAGCCCATTAAAATGGGAAACGGATTATAGTTTATAACACCAGCAGTGCGCTCGGACTAACACGGCAAAATATGATATCCAAGTCTGTCGGCATTCTCAGAACACCCCGTATATATTAGATAAGAAGTCAAGAAAATTTAACTGGTTAAAAAATTGGACTAACTGAGAAAATTTTGACAATATTGAATATTGAATTCGTTAAAAAATGTCACCTTTACGAACCATCTGCCGACGTTTCTGGCGTATCCCCACAAACAGGATTCCGAATTCCGTCTTGTCTATTATACCAGCCTATTCCAGACTCCAATTATGTTGTGGCAGGTGGACCGTTAAAGCCACCGGCCACATACAACATGATAATCATCGCTCCATGGCCGGTCCAATCCCCCCCCCCACACACACACACATTTAGACGAATTGAACAAAATTATTCATTTTTTGTCCGATCGCCCGATTGTCCAATCCGTCCCTGATAAGAAGTAAGACAAATTAATTAGTTCCAATCAAATAAAGTATTTACCAAAAAAGAATGCTCTCGACAGTTTCAAATCCAACATGGCGACAACTTAACCAGCTTAAACGGCACTACCCGAAACAAAAAAAGAAATTCGAAATTCGAAAACAGTCAATCTTCATCCCGAAAATAGTAAAACAAAGAAACAAATATTATATAAGAGAAGGGTACATTATATGGACAAAATGTGAATAGTATACGTCACGAACAATGTCAAAGGTTAAACGTGGTTTTCTTAAAATACATGCAACACAGTAAGAAATTCATAATTTACAATCGCAGCAACCATATTGCAATATAGGATACGATTTGACAAAGATTATTAGACAGGGAGTTTCTGTGACTGCTGGTTGCCTGCAGCACACGTTGCCCACGCCACTACACCCCGACAATTCATCCAAAACATTTTTCCCAGTAATGTTTGATAAATTCGAGCAAATGTTTTATATCTATGGTTATCGCTACATTTTAAAGTCGATAATTTACATTATACAAGCCAATAATTCTAAATAATAGATTTAAATTATTCTGAACTCTCTGTCGTTTTATAAACAGTTACACCGTACATTGAATACTGTCTTCGAGCAGTGGCCATTATTCTTACTTTTTAGCATTTGCCAATTTTATATTTTAGACATAAACACATCAAACTCATCCATTCATAATTACCAAAGCGAAATAAGAGAACCCATTCCATTATTCAACCAAAGAAAGGGATTACACTATTTCTACGTGGCGCTTTATTTGACCTCGATATCGTTTCAAAAGATGGGCAGACGCCATATTGCTGTCCTAGTGGCGCCATCATAGAACATATTTCAAACAGTTTATTCCACGTTAAGGCTGTTATTATACTATAGCGTGATATATATTTCATATCAGAAACTTTCATTGTGTTCGACAAAACCCCAACAATCCTTTTCCCATCTCGGGGATCATCAACGAACACCGCGGCTCCAGAATTTCCGACTGCAGAATCACAATGGGTCAAAATAAGATTTCCGTCCATATATGCCATGCTGTAAAAGGAATGGCATTTAGATTTATATAAACCAGTGTCGCCATCAGTCGGAAATCCTAAAAATATCATGTCCTGATTCAGAATGTTTGATTTTGGAACAGAAAGAGGTAAAAATGTCGTCTTCCCCGGAACTCCTATGTTTAATCGAACAATGGCGTAATCATAGGATGCTCGGGCCGCTTCAGATAAATGCCCGGATCTTCGCCAAGACTTGGGTATGCTAATCTTTTGAATGTAATAAACTCTGAAACCCATTGTATCAGGAATCTCGATTTTCAACATCTGTAAGTTATGCTTAAAATCTTCACCATTATGAACACAGTGTGCCGCGGTTAGCACGTGATACGGGGTGAGAAGGGTGCCTGTACATCCTGATGATAGCCGAACCACGTTAGAGAAAGGATATCTTCTCATTAATGGCAAGAACACCAAAGCTCGGTCATCTTTGCCGTATAAATACAACTTCTTACTCCTGTTTTTACGTTGTTTTCTATTTTTGCGGCGACGCCTTTTGCTCATGGAGGGAATTCTGTCATTTGGAATGTAAAGCGGACCTCGGCGTTTATTTACATAAAATGGATTGTTTGATACCGATTTAGAACGATACTGAGGTTTCATTGGTAAAACGTTTTGTTGACTCAAGAAAATGTTCAGTACCCAATCAATTGTTTTGGCCAACGCATGAATAAACGTTTTATAAACGCCTGCACGAGCCCCTGGAATTATATTGTCACGTGTATAATAATTAGCACCATCTGACGGTGAGCTAGCTATTTCATCCTCGAAATCATTTTCACTTTCACTTTGAAAATCGTCGAAGCCATTTTCATTATCATTATTGTTGGTATTGTCATACACAATGAAATTGTCTAAATCATTTCTATTTTCAAAACTGTTTTGGTAGTTCTGGTCATAGTTATTTTCAAAGTTATTTCCATTCAGTAGTTGTTGATCGCTTTTACTATCTACAAAATAGTTTTTGGATTCTAAAGCGGAGCCAAAACTGTCTTGAAAATCGTGTGTATCGCTATTTTGCGCAAACATGTCCTGATTTAAAAACGCACTGAGTGGCAACGTTTCTTCTACGTCCATGATATTGTCTAAATTTGTATCACTATAGTGCACCGAATCTATCATATTATTGTGATAGTCTAAAGACATGGTATCAAATGGCACCGTCTGATCTGTGACATCATTCTCATAATTTTTAGAAAATTTGCCAGATTGCGCAAACCCAACTGAATCTTCCTGATCATTTAAAAATAATTCATCTAAGGCATCCTCCTGCCCAATCAAGGAATCCAAAGAAAGCGTGGGTTTTCCTTTATGGTCACTTGGAACATAACTTGAAGTTGACGGTTTCAGCCCACTGTTTGTTTTCGAGTTTAAATTGCCTTCTCCACGTTTAAATTGTGCGTCTGGTAACCTCTTGACTTCCGACAACATGTAGGATGGCGGGATATTTGACCGACCTGTTTTAAATCGTAAAATATCAAACGTTTTGTCGGGAATGTCATATTGCTCCTTACTTTGGTCAGTATAATTGCCTGAACGTCTGAAATTTGGTTTGTTTTCTCCGCCCCCTCGATTCATCAACTTACTTTTAAAATGTTTCGAGACTGAAGCGATTTTGTTTAATTGTGAAGATTTTGATGGCAGATAAAAGATATGTGGGTGATAAAAAGATTTAGGAGTAGTTTTGTATTGAGACAGAAGTTGATTTTTTGTTTGCATATTGATCTGACGACGGCTGCGTAAATGGTTCCTGAAAGACGCGGTGTAAGGAATGCCGTAGTTTGGTCTTTGATATCGTAAAGCGTAACACGTACTGGAGAAAAACATTGACAATAAACCAATCAAACAATACGACTGGATAACAGAAAATGCCATTGTTTGTTTATTTTTTTTTCAGCAGCTGTGACTGCCGGATGGATGGAATCTGTTGTTTGAATTATTCTTGATAAAACTTTAGTTTAACTCGTCGACTGGCATGATGGTTCAAATGTCTCCACATCTACAAAACATGGGGTGCCTTCATTTTCACTTTTAACAAACATTTGACGTCTTTCTCCTACAGTTTATCAATGAATTCACTGGTTACTGATTGACATATACCCCATACGACAGGCGTAAATTAAGCATAAATTATCGAACTGTCGAACTAGATTTGAGCTGATATAAAGAATTTTATATGTGTGGTCCTATTTCTAGAAACTGCAAAACTTAGATATTTCGCCAGGATTAAGTTTTGTTTCTTTAGTAGTTATCCGTTCACAAAATGTTAAAGCCATTCATAAATGTCGAATGTTTCCTTCTGTATCTGTCCGGATTAGGGTGCATGGTGGTTTATTGTTTCATTTCTGTCACTGTCGCAGTTCAACCACTAGTATCAGATGGCCTTCTTAACTTAATCTGCAAATATATACACAGAATAATAAAATATTAAAGAAATATAAATGTCAATTTATGAGAAATCCTAGATATGTTCAGTAAATAGAACTACGTGTAGTCGAAAATAATTATCTCAATCGGCAGGTAGAGTTGGGGAATCATGTCTATAACTGTGGCGCATGCTCAGTGACCACCTGGGGCGTGTTAAGGTTTATCATAGCGGAGGCTATACTATTTTGAGAGCCCTCTTTCGTGGGGGGGGGGGGGTGATTGATGATTATTATGCCAATGCAATGACTGCATTCTCATTAAGTAATGAATTTGACAGCAACAGTGTTTAGAAGACGATTGACTCGGAATTCGATAATTCCATAAAGCATGTTCGGGATCTACAATACGAATATTTTGCAACTTCGTGTGGTTCTTCGTGATACAACAATGAGTCTATCGGAGGTTAGGGCTGATCGATTCATGACGAAAAATATCCCGAATCAACTTGTATTCTTTGCGTTTTGTTCTTAATTTGTGGGGTGGTCGAATATTTCCAAGGGATGTTCGGGCCTAGGGACGGAGGACCCTTTAGGAAGCAACCTGTTGTTATTCGGATAGAAATAAACAATAACCTATTGTAGATTAAATTTGACCAGGCAAAATTATTCTCGTATTGCCCAGTACAAGTTGGCGAAGAAAAGTATGACGTTACATTCCATTTTATATTTTATTTACACCTGAGTATGGCGTTATGTTCATCATAGGTGTGGCCAAGTTTGCAAGCAAATATTTGATAGGGCAGCGAACATATTATACATGTTAGGGGCAGATTGCCCTCTTTGCGCAGATTACTCCTAGATTAATCTTCCAGCTAGATTAATCCATATTATGTGCACAATGATAATACTATAGCGTACAAATAACAGAAATCGAAGATTACAGGTGCAGATAATTTCGTTCGTTCTTGGGGATTAAAGTCCACTTCCACCAAGAGTAATATCGTAGACAATCAGATCATTTCATTTACTACTTAGGCTGGTGGTTTAATGTCCGCTTCGACATAAGTGACTAATCATTTCATTTACCATCCTTGTCATATTAACCTGGACGGTGTTGTTTCGGATGAAACCCAGACATGTGTCTGGATTAGGGGATTAATTAAACAATAGGTATAGCGGTCATTCAAAGAATCTATCGACAGGCATTTATGACTGTTGTATATTCCATGCGACGGTGCAATCTGTTTCACAGAGAATTACTTACGAATAATTCACAGAGAATTACTTACGAATTATCTCTGTAACAGATGACTGTCCACAACACGTGCGTTACCTGCAGCGCGGCGTTAGTCATAGGCTCAAGGGCTCGTGCAATGTTTACTTAACACCTAACTGCTTCGAGCAAAATGATGCATTTTACTCATTTTAATACTCATTTACACTAAATAGGAAATAGTTTTTAACTACAAATACTTCAAACGTCTTTATTTATTCTTCTTAAACGTCAAAAAAATGTTTGAGAATTTAATTTGTCGGAGTAAAAATGTTAATATGCCGTACGCCTCGTCGATGTCATGGTTATCAGGGATTGTAGCGGCCAAGTGAATATTCACTGCGGGATCAGTTTGGCGACGGTGGTGTAATTACACGTCTGTAATATTGTGGTAGTCATTCAAAGAATTTAATCTAAATGACGGACATGTATTACTGTATATTCCAAGCGACGGCGGCCTTATACGTAGACTGGAACCAATCATAGGCCATTGTGTGTTTTGGGTTTTTTTTGTGAAAATACCGTCGTACAGTAAGTTTCTTCTTATTATTATTATTATTAATTTCATAATTTATATAGCGCAGATTCCACTATAAAGTGTTCGAATGCGCTTAACAATAATGGTATAAAATCATGCAAAATGAAATAAAATCATATAAATAGAAACTACAATGGATAAAATTATTCCAAAATGAATTATAAAACATAAATAAATTATGTAAAAGCTTGTACAAATAAGTGAGTTTTAAGAAGTGATTTAAAAGTTGGTAAGGCGTGGCACCTGCGTATATTAATCGGAAGTCTATTCCAGAGCAATGGGGCTTGGTACGAGAATGATCTTTCTCCATATGTCGATAGTCTCGCAGTTCGACGTTTGAGGAGATAGTCATTTGATGAACGTAGACTTCGTGGTGGTGAATACCATTCTACTAGGTCTCACAAATACGCAGGTGCCCTTCTATTTAAACATTTAAAAGTTAGAAGTAAAATCTTAAAACGTATTCTATAAATAATTGGCAGCCAGTGTAAGGTGTACAAAATGGGTGTAACATGTTCGTTCAGTTTTGTTCTGGTAACCAGTCTAGCAGCTGAATTCTGGACTTTCTGTAGTTTATGCAATAGACGACAAGGAAGACCAACTAAAAGTGAGTTAAGATTGTCAAGACGAGATGTAACCAGAGCATGCACTAAAGACTTAGTTGCTTCGTCTGAAATATATTTACGTATTAGGCCAATATTATGAAGTTGATAATGACATGATTTACACACACTATTTATTTGATTGTCCATGCTTAGTCGACTGTCGAAGAGTTTGAAGGGGTTACATTAAAATCTCCTATTAAAACATTTTATTACATTCAGGATCAATTTTAGAAAGTAAATTATCAGAACCAAGAATGATATATTCAGTTTTATTGTCGTTTAACTTAAGGAAATTGTTTGTCATCCATGTTCTAATATCTTCAATGCAACATTCTAGCTGGCATTTGGGTGGGTTAAAGTTGGAAGAAGGCCTAAAGGATAAATACAACTGAGTATCATCTGCATAGAGATGGAATGCGATGCCATACGTTTTGACAATTCTGCCTAATGGGGTCGTGTACATGCTAAAGAGGATAGTCCCAACACAGATCCCTGTGGCACTCCGCATTTTAGCTGTTTCTTATCAAAAATGAAATCCCCAATACAGACTTGCTGAGTGCGGTTTTCGAGATAAGACTCGAGTAATTTATGAGCATGACCAACGATTCCGAAATCACTCAATAACCGTTCTAGGAGAATTGTGTGATCAACTGTGTCAAAGGCGGATGACAGATCTAGGAGTATCAGAGCAACACATTTCTGAGAGTGAATGGAGCATAAAATGTCATTTTGCGCACGGAGCAAGGCTGTTTCAGTGTTGTGGTTTCTGCGATAAGCGCTTTGAAATGTTTCAAGAAGACGGTATTCACCAATGTATTCAACTAACTGTGAAGCAATGCACTTTTCGAGAATCTTAGAAATAAAACTAAGGTTAGAGACCGGTCTGTAGTTCTTATAATGATTTGGGTCAAGGGCCGATTTTTTAATCAACGGCACAACATTTGCTGTTTTAAATTCTTCAGGAAAGACTGACTCATTGATAGATGAATTGATAATATGGGTGATAGTGGGGAGCAGTTCATCCAGGCAGTCCTTGAGAAGCCATGTCGGTAAGGGGTCCAACGAACAAGAGTTTGAGGCTGATGACTGTATTTTTTTTCTAATTTCGTATTAAAGTGATCAAATGTTTAACTGGTATCAGATTGGAGATTGTAATAGTCTGTTGCTCGTCGAGAAGACGTGTTATTTTCCAGTTCAGTTCTAATATCACTTATTTTATTGATAAAGAAATCAGAAAAACGCTCTGCTAAGTCGGCACTATCACAGTCAGTAGGTAAAGTAGTTTTACCGAAATTCAGTTCAAGGAGGAATTAACTACGTTAAAGAGTTCTTTCTGTTTATTTTCACTGGTCTCAATCTTTTCTGAGAAGTAAGACCTTTTCGCGGTTTCAATAAGTCGAGTGATACTGTTTTTGCATGATTTATAGATCTCTTTATGTACTACCAGGTTGCTTTTTCTCCAAGTACGTTCTTCTACATAAAATGGAATCGAAAGCCATTTTTATGTACGTGTTGGAACTGTAAGGTTTACCGACCGATGCCAGAAATCGATACTTACAAAAACTTCGATATAGTATATTCTCGATATAGTATCACATAGAAAGATACGGCAAGTTTATTACCAGACCCGTAATTGGCCATATGCATTTGAGGAAAACAAGTGGATGAGTGATCCGTGCTCATGACCCGAACTAGATTTTTTTTTTTTTTTTTTTTTTTTTGGGGGGGGGGAGGGGGGTCAAGTTTATTACGCATTTTACGACCAGGCGGATGTTATATATTAATTATTTAGAGCATAGTACGTGCGAGGTTATCGTATTCTTTAGGGCTGCATGCCATCCTACACAAAACACAATACATATCATGTATGCAATATGCAAATAAGGTTGTTTATGCGTGTTGTTAGCCAATAGCTACTCTAAATTTACCCGCGTTTAGACGGCCCTAATCAATGAAAAATTATCATTGTTTGGTACACGTAGTAATTTAGTCAAAAGAATCCTCTTGGTGGAATATGAATAATAGAAAGAATAAAACGATTACCAAGTTGAATCAGTGAATATTTTCAAAATCTTTTTTTTAATTGTGAACACACAAATTGTAACCATGTGAAGTTACGTCAAACTACAGCAAATATTTTTTTACATTCAGTTACGTGATCAGCACCGATTATGAGATACTGCTGTCAGAATTTCAAATTAAATCTTATTTTCTAAGCACACACGCTAATTATGTTGTGATTTTAAAAATTATTCACTGCAAAGCCGATAGGGGGCAGGGCATATATATTTACGTCTGACAGACAACTAACATCTCGAAAAACATCGTGGGGTAATCAGCGCAACGTGGGCATAATATATATATTTGCGTCTGACAGACAACTAACATCTCGAAAAAGATCAAGGGTTAATCTGCGCAACGTGGGCAATCTGCGCACCAGCTTCATCAGCGCAGATTATAATCTGAGCGCGAGGTGCAATCTGCGCAACACGACAACGCAGATTGCAATCTGCGCGAGGGGTGAAGACTGCGACTAACATACACACCCAAACCCAGACAACATGCAGTTTGCGGAAAAGTTTGTTGCATTGTGTCTTATTACAAAATGCTTGGTTCCCACTATCGTGCGATGGATAATGGGATTGTCATTGCCCATTCCTCGCTGATATTGGATTTAATTTTTATTTTTCTAAAATTTCACCATTGGATACGAAGTAATGCGAGTCGATACATTCTGGTACGATTTGGTGTGCTATTTTCATAATGCCCTGTTCCCGTTGTCGTTGGCCATTCGTAACTGAAAATAAGGAACGGAAGGACGTAGTGTTTCGCCAACTCATGCACACGATGCTTCACACCAAATTTAAAATGACTCTGTTAAAACTCTGGTTTCTATCGTGTGATCAAACCCAATTGTTGACGGGCGAACAAAGGCGACGACATATACTACCACACTGAATTGCGGGCGTATATAACAAATTATCGCACTAAACTTGTTTGAAAATAGTTGACTGGCTTGAAGTGCTTATCGCGTCAAAAGCGACAATAAGAAATGAAACGAAATAGGGTTTAACGTCCTACTGTTCTGCTCAGAACTGGGCTAATGAAGACGGGCATACTCTTATATTGAATTTTGCCCGGAGAGCGGCGTATTCTTATATTGAATTCCATACTCTTATAAAGGGAACTTTTTTGTTTACGCCAATGTGTTCACGGAACCTCGGTTTTTCGTACCACCCGAACGACTAGGCAGCTTTCCCTGCCAGGACCTCGGTCCTGCATCACTAACTGGGGGAACCACGCCGAATAATCTGAATGAACATTGTCGGCCAATTCAGGGATCGAACACCCGTCCTCAGACTAGCGAGCCAGCGTCTTACCCATGCACTTAGCTACCGTGACCCCCATGACGATAAGAACTAAAGCAATGTCTCTTAAATTAAATGTACATTTGATCGGAATTCTGAGACTGTACATTTAGGTTTTTGTTCTTACCTATGTGTGTGGAGGAAGTATGAATATTAAATCTTTATATCAACTTTGATGTAAAACTGAGGGACGTTATCCCACTCATGTTTATAACGAGGATGATATATCTAACGCATTGCCCGGGTTTTCAAACAAATCAAAGACTTTCGCTTTTGCTAATTATAATGTTTAGGTAATTATAGACAGGATAAGTATGACACATGTCAGATAATAGTAAATTATTACACCCTCGCAAGCAGATTTAATGCCACTACCATAGTTTTTATATCTATAATCATCATTCTCATATTGATTATAAACTCCTTATTGCGCTAAAAAGCTATATTATTTCTCTTGAGTTAAAGGGGAACCTACCATAGACTGAATATCAGGAGGAGATCTAGGAGTTTAGCGTTAACGGGAGGGGGGTCGCCATGTTGAATATTGTATTGGAGTGTTGCAATCTGCTTTACAGAGGATTACGAAAAATGACTACTATTAACAATCGACGTCACATCACGCGTCGTCAATTATTGGCTAAATAGCATGAGTATTGTTTACATAAGACGTTCCTGAATCGGGCAGAATGCGGCCATTTACTAATTTTGATATCCATTTACACTAAATAGGAAATAATTTTTACCTACAAATACTTCAAATTTAGAATTTAATTTGTCAGAGGACAATTTTTTTAAAAAATATTTTTGGCTCATTAATTTGCATAGATGTCATCCTTATCAGTGATTGTAGTGACCTAGAAAATATGCACTGCTGATCAGTGTGGAAGTGCTATAGTGACAATTCACTAGCGCCAAACGTGCTAAAATCGCTATGGCGGTTGTCTGTGGCCTCGTCTAGAAGATGTGTAATATTGGAAAGCTGCAGATGCCATTTCCGCAATCTTATTAAAATACAGGTCTATATTTCGTTTCGTTTTTTATACTTTCGATGGGCTACACTACATCTGGCCAGCTGCACTCGGGGTCGCGTCAGAGGTTATATGAACGGCATTTGACCCTATGGCGTCTATCAGCGTTGACGTTTCTAGGAGTTTATCCACAGTTCCGCGCAGAGCACACTAAGAACTTACCGTTACAGACCGTTTCGTTGGCTAATTCCTCAAATTGACTAAGAAATCTTTCAGATCCTAGAGCTGTGAAGACAAGTAAAACGAAATTTTGAACTATGAAAAAACGAAACGAAATAGGATCTGTGTTTTAATCAGATTGTCATTTCCGATCATATCGAGCCTTCAGGATCAGCAGTTGAAACACAGAAACACATTGCAATTAGGTTGACTGAAATTAAGAAACATGCGGGAAGTTAGAAACGAATCGAAACGAACTAATATGAAATAAAAATGGCATGGGGTTTAACGCCCCACTGTTCTTTTTAAATCAGGGTTAGGTGTGCAATGCCAATGGAGGGAAGTTTGTACTAATAGCATTGTAGCCTCGGTTGTCACTGATATTAAACATGGTCTTGATTATCCATTTTACATTACATCATGCAAATAGTTTTCGAATCAGTTGAAAAGCTAGAATATCGATGTCAACGAGAGTTGATAATGATCTTGGTAGTTAATTAATGTTTAATTAATAGTCTAGCATAGCGAACGACCTGAAATAGACACATTTATCTCTTGCAAAATATCCTGTGTAAGTGTAATACAGTGTAATTAAAAGATATCTTATTTCATCTTGCATCCGCTTCTATTTCTTTGATATGAGCTAAGATATAATGCTTGAATTAGCAATGCACTATAACGAATCGTGACAGACCATCTCTGACGTGACAGTATCTTCAACCATCAAAATATGTTTTTCTCAATCTGATAAGGATACAGGTCTATATTTTGTTTCGTTTTTCGGTGACCTCTAGTGGGAGTTGCGTCAGGGGTCATACGGGTGGCTTTTGACCTTCTTCTTCTTCTTCTTCTTCTTCTTCTTTCTTCTTCTTCTTCTTCTTCTTATTACATGTATTTATATAGCGCCCCTTTCATGATATACATGTTCAGATGCGCTTTACAATAGAATAACACAACACAATGGATAAAATCACAATATCTATATAGAATATAGATAGGGGTTTAAAAATATGTACATGTAGTTCGTGTAAAAATAGAAATATTGAAATCAAAATATAAATAAAAATATTAATATTTATTGGTGTAGATAAAGTTCTAAATACATAAATAAAAATGAGGATATTTAATGGTGAAGGTAAAGTTATAACGTGTAATATAATCATGTAAATATATCAATAAAAATAAAGATATTTATGTTGAAGACAAAGTTATAAAGTGTGATGTCAGACATTTGATTAACCAATCAGCGTAGGATACCCATAGTTCCGTGCATCGCGCACGAAGAAATCGTTTCTAAGGCTAACCCCTCACATCAATCAGAACGAGGGTTATATAACAACTCCTCCAGATCCTAGTGTAGCGAAGACAAGTAAAACGAAATGAAACGAATTCTACAAAATTTGGAACCGCACATGTTTACGGACATGTAAATCAATAATAGTAATACCATATTGTTCAAACTGATTGTCACTGAATACTAAAATATCCGTGGTTCTGAAGCATATAAGACGTATTCCCAAGTGGTTCTAAAACGAGATGCATGTCTAAATGTATTCTTTTGGAGACTAAAAATTGGTCGTTGAGGCATTTCAATAATTACCTTGCGCGCGTGGGTTTTATCAGTGGAGGGGATAAAACAGGCTGCAGAGAGGATTTTTATGTGCCGCGACAAGACAAATTTTGCACTCTAGCCCCTCAAACATCAGTGCAAGGACTATGAAAAAAAGAGTTCTAATGATCAACCCTGCATATCCAGGGCATCGGGGATAGTATCGGGGCTCTGTGGCATGCCGGGGTGAAGGAAATTTAATGTTAATGGTCCATTGGGACATTATAGGCCTGAGAGCGACGTATCGGCAGCCCCCCTCTCCGCGGGCCAGAATATTAGCACCCGACCCGAAATTCCATGGTTTCCAAAGTGTAAAGTTACCTATGATCAGACAAGTGTCTTTTCAGTGCATTTTATTAACAATGTACTTCAACGTACTTTTAATCTTTAAAGGGCTTTTTGGAACTTAAATATCGACGATAATGAGTCCAAAAGTAAATATTCATGTCATATTACTGTAATTTCTAATCTCTAAGCAATTATGTTCGGTTTAACACCTGAAAAGACGCAAAATTGAACGACAGTCGTATACGTCTGCTTACCCCAGTCTACACTTTTATTATGATTTTGTCATTTATGAATCAATCATTACTAATTACTGCCACATTGTCTTGTAGGCTATGATTTACTTTGTGCATTACAAATGGCACTCTAAAGCATATTCTACACTTCTGTATAATGCCAGTAATGATTTTGTCATTTGTGAAAATCAATCATTACTAATTACTGCCATTTGCTTTGTTCATTACAAATGATGCCCGAAACCATAGAAATTATAATACACGACTGGTGTACTCGTTATAAAATGTTAGCTGTGACGTAATATTCGATGAAAGGATCCCAAATTTTCACGACAAGATAACAACATCCATATTGATGTCTTATTGAGCGTTAAATATGGTTAGCTTCGAAAGAAATAATTGTGCAAATGAAGACGGACATACACTATGTACTATCAGACGCGGATCCAGACGGGGGTGGCGCCCCCCCCCCCCCCCGCTCATGCTTGAACATTTTTTTATGCGATTTATTGGCGATTTAGACCTGTAATTTTGGAATTTACCTTCCGGAAATACGTCAGAATGAACCAAATTGAATCTAATTTACCAAATTAATCGGTTGAGCGCAATTAGTTAAGCAATTATCAAACCTATCTCTGCAGATAAGAAAAGAACCACCCACTCTATTAAATAATAATCAAACTTGCTACATCACCTGACCTAACAAGAATGCCCGCAACCTCTGCCCTTTTGACTTGACTGTTACCTGGTTATTTTTATGGTAATGATTTAGCTTATTTTCCCCGTTTTAAAGTCATTTTAGAAATTCGGAAAGAAAATAAATAAGTAGAGGATTTTATGAAGTTTATACTATTTACCGATTCTTTGCGTCATGTTTAAATTTGTGTATCTCTTATAGCCTATCAATTCAAGATACTTTATCTACACCCCACCCCATACCTTTGTCTGTTTGTATTTACTTGTCACGTACATATTGTTTAATATTATGTTATCTGATGAGTCAGTAGACTTAGAGAATTAAAATAATAGCCCAGTCGGGTCAGACCAGTAGGACGTTAAACCCCATTTCCTTCCCTTCAGACAAGGGTGAGCTAAGGCGGAAATCCCGATGAATTTTCTCGGTCAACAGAGAGGGTTCTTTCACAGGACCTCAGGGGTTAACTACGCCAATTTCTTAATCTCTGAGCCGCCGTGGCTCCCTCGCTACGAATGAAAAGTACACACGTTAGAAATTTTTATTAAAACTCTATGTTATTGATAATGAACACAGCAGAAATAATCGTATCTTAACATCGATCAAATAGGGGTGATACTGATATGTAGCCTATCGTTGGGCTTGGAATACCACTAACTTTTAGTGAAAAATACATTGATTAATATTTTTTGATTTATTTATATACACTGCGCCACCCTAGTACGCCAACATCGGTGTTATATTTCATTTACACGATGAATGAACAGACTTTAGCTATTGTTAATTTGTTTCTTGAAAAATGGAAAAATTAAAATCGGTTAATGTAAATTAATTTGAAGACTTACCTAAACGAACTTTATTATAGTAGAACCATGAACTAAAACTTAATTCACAACAACATTAAACCCGACGTTTAATTAATCTTCTAGTTAAAATGGTCTGTTGATTTCTGATCTGTTTCCTTGGAAATTGTCACAGTTTCAAAATAAAACTTCGATGATTTGATGCAGAGTTTGGTCTAACTCAATTATTTTGCACAAAATGTTGCACTGTTTGACAATATGGAAACGCCAGTTTCTTCCACAACCAAGAAATGAAATATAGTCATTTGAAGGAATTATACATTTCTAGATGTCAATTAAAACGTAGAAGACAAAAATATAAACATTGCCCGGCCAACTCGCCGATTGTGAATAAATTAACTAACCATTTCAGCAATATTACTCGAGCTTTCGAATCGAGCAGCGCAGATACAATTGTTCCAAACTCTCCGAACTCAGGTATTCATCCTGTTATTTATGAATGAGACCAAGATAAATGAAGACTATTTTCCACATATAAACATATAAATAAATAAGAGTGTTGTATAAATCACGGTGTAGAAGAGAGCAGTCCACCCCCGCTGTTTTACCATCCTATTACATTGCCTTTATTCCATCCCTCTCTTCAAGTGACAACCCACTGTTTTTATCGCCCCATTATATTGTCTTTATGCCAGTCTTATGTTAAAGTGACATTACCTTGGACGCTTTTTTTCTGTCGATAATGAAGATGGGAATAGGTGGATTATTGATTTTAGATTGTCGTATTAGCCTATGTCTAAAACTGTCATGAATGTCATATGACCAGAAAAGGGCATGTGTATTCAGCTCGGAACACCTGAGACCGCTTGCATCTATTATTACAGTGGTAAAAGTTTATTATTCTTATGATAAGTTAACTGTAGAGGGATTGAGCTAATTTTTCGTTATATTATTGGTTGATGTTACCCTCATCGTATACTAGTTGGGGGGGGGGGGGCGCCCTGCGGTTTACCTCAATATATTACCCAATAGATCTAAGTAGTCATAGGCTTAGGCTCATTTGTAAGCGTGGGTGTGTTAACGATACTTAAAGATACAGTATTAGATAAAGAGTTGACAGTTCTCACCATAATTTTTAAACTGGATAATGTTAAAGATAATTTGTTGAAAATTGCAGTCATGTCACTAGCAATTAGTTTTCCAGGCAACAAACCTCACACCTGATGTCCTTGACATAACCCAATTTAATCTTGATCTACTTCCTGGTGCCTTTTATTTTTAAATTTCCACGCGTCATTACTTACGGTTTTAAAAATAGTTAAAGACAAATGCAGAACAAATACTTTTAAAAAAGTAATCCTACAAGCAAATGTCCCTGAAACTTGAAAATATGTCCCTTATGACCGTTTGAGTGATATTATGGTGCATTTACCTATAATGGAAACAAAGGTTTCTGCTTATTTTTTCCTCGACCGTCCCTTTAACACATAAAGTGATCAGGTCTATTATATTGATTTTAATAAAATACTTCTTAGAAAGCTACCATTATATTGTCGTTATTAACATTATTCCTATTTTTTCTTTTCTTGTTTATTCTGGCTTTTTGAAAACAAAAACAACTAAGAAACAGGGCATGTCACTGGACTCTTAATAATGATATTTTTCTGGATTAAGGCCGGTTGCCAGGATTTTCTGAGGTGGGTTGGGGTGAGGGTTGTGTGGTAGATGAGCTGAAGGCAGTCAACTCGATCCTTGACTAAAATGTCTCAGGTTCGAGGAGAACCAATCGACATTTTCAAGCAGCGATATCCCTTGCTAGGGGTTATAAAGGGGAGTGTAACTGGTCTGCCGAAAAAATAAAACGAGGTCTTCGTGCGAACACATTGGCGGTAGGTAAAAGAAAACGTGTGGTGGACGGATATGTAGTTGGAAACGCCGCAGATCTGTCACAGTTATTCTCCCACACGTGCACATGTTTAGAGGGATCCGAGAAGCCAGGAGCATATAACTCTTTCTCCTACATTATTTTATCGAGCTAACGCCGAATGAAGCATTCTGTAAAACTATTCATATAATCCTCTAAAATCATGACATAAGTATAAACCCCCATACCATGCCATTCCATTTAAACTTCAAGTTTGGTAATTCCTCACACATGAAGGAAGGGTGAGCTAACTGAAGTATTATAATAGTAAATTGTTATCAATGAGTGGATGAATATAACGCCCACTGGTCTCGTTTTACCGTAATTCGTCATTTAGAACGTGATGTCTGCTGCTTATGATCAAACACGATTTATTCTCTTTTACACGTCTTTTAGGAACATCGTTTTACAAATACACTGAACTAATATGCCAATAGGTCATATCTTATTCAATTGGTAATCGTTATGTTCACTGAAAATGGCAACTAATTGTGATGACAACGACGATGATAGACGATGATGAAGCTGGTAACGATGGCGAGGATAATGATTTCCAGGATAGAGACAATCATAATACATTATGAGAGTAGAGTTTGCTCATAGCGCACTGCGTATGTCCATCTTCATCAGCCCATCCAGCGCAGAGAGTAGGACGTTAAATCTCATTTCGTTTCATTTAAAAATAAAAGACTGCCTATGACCTTGCAACCTTATCGCTTACAACTATCAAATAACCCACGGAACAGGGAACAAACGCAAAGAATACAGTAAATTGTATGCTCAATTGCATGCTCTACCTTTATCTTTTAAAAACGTATTGTCTGTTACAAAGTAACTCAAGAAGGCGACCAGATTAAAATACAGATCTATATTTTTTATACTTTCGATGACCTACACTACATGACTATCTGACAAGTTATTGTGGGAGTTCACGCTGGGAGTCAATCGAGTGGCTTTTGATGTTATGACGTCAGACATTGATTAATCAATCGGCGTACACGTTTCTAGGGGTCTACTCACAGTTCCGCACAGGGCACGCCAAGAACTCGCCGTGACAGACCGTTTTATTGGCTAATTCCTCACATCAATAAGAACGCCTATTATATAGCAACTCTTCCAGATCCTAGCATTGTGACGACGAGTAAAACGAAATTTTGAACTGTAAACAAATGAAGCTAAATGGGATCTGTGTTTTAATGAGATTGCTCATGAAGGTAGCTTGTTTTAGATGTTCAGGTTACATGTCTGATCATTATGGCAAGCCAAAGCGGAATTAATTACAAGACCGTTTTTCTGTATGGAAGGAGAAAAAATCGAGTAAAAAAACAATTTTTTCAACACCTTCCAAGCATTCTTCACACATGTCAAGACGAAGAAATTCACATATCAACACTAAAAAATTCACATGTCAAGACGAAAACAATCATATGTAAAGACGGAAAAATTCACATGTCAAGACGGAAAAAAAAATCATATATCGCGATCACGTGACCCTTCAAGAGCACGTGACCCATCAAAGGCGTGTGACCACAAAAATCGATGACGTCATCAACTTTCTGGGAGGAAAAAAATTCAGTTTATCACGATTAACCTGTCTATGTTTTATTAAATGAATATGAAAAATGAAAGACTTTATTTATTTTTAAAATATCCAGCAAATATGGCCCTAGATAAGTAGATCGTCAAAATTTTTAGTTTCTCACAAAGTTGATGATGCCATCGTTTTTGTGGTCACGTGCTCTTGAAGCGTCACGTGCTCTTGAAGGGTCACGTGCTCGTGATAGATGATTCTTTTTTCGTCTTGACATGTGAATATTTCCGTCTTAAAATGGCTTGCCATAGATCATAATGCTAAATTATGATGTACACAGTCGAGGGTCTATCAATCAGTAATCCATCGGTGTTCCCCTTTTCCAAAAACATCGTGAACTTGATAGAGGCTACATTTTTTAATGGATATGTTTCAAATTTGGGGTGAAACATTTGATTCGTTAGGGGATGAAACGTATCGATTGTCGATATTCAGTATTTCGCAACCTTTTAATCGCAGTCGATGATCCCTCGACCTCTCTGGGCCCTCGGGTTCTTTTACGTGCACGTACAAGGAGCTTTGTTTTTCGTGCCACCCGAAACACTAGACGTGGTTCCTTGTTAGACCCTCCGTGTCACACAACTTACTAGGCGAAGCCACGAATCCCCGACCTCCTCGCCATCTTTGTAAGTGTTTAACATAAGTTTTTTTTTTGGGGGGGGGGCATGGTAGTTTAGTGGCTACGACGCTGCCTCGCTAACCGGGAGGTCGGGTGTTCGATCCCTGCATTGACCGAGAAAGTCCATCGGAATTTTCCGACGTGTTTTCATCTTGTTAGGGATGCAGGACGGAGGGCCTGACAAGGACAGCTGTCTAGTCATTCGGATGGGACTAAAATCCGAGGTCCCGTGTACACCTTGGTGTGCACGTAAAAGGTCCCTTGACATTTGGGACTTGATACAAGAATAGGCCGTTGTGCCGCTGTCTGGGCAAAATTTCCCCCATTATAGCTCACTATATGCCCGTCTTCATTAGCCTAGTTCAGCGCAGAACTGTAAGACGTTAAACCCAAATCCATTTTCCATTTCCATTAACACAAGATTGAAAGAACACTATTAATTCTTAGATTTTAAATATTTAAGAAATCCAAATTTTAGCTTAGATTTAAATTACGGTTCGTGACTACAACAATAAATGTGACCGGTGCTTCTGAAGGTCATGAAATATAATAAATCGGGTAATTATATAGCTGGAACCAACACTTGATACTGGGCATTTGTTATTATTTGAGATATGGCGGAAAGAAAGGAGGATGTGAGACATTAATAACGATCTAACCTAAAATTAATGGATTGCAGTTCTAAATAGCTAAATTATATACAACTGGTCATATCAGGTGTGCGGATGTCAATGAACGTCATTAAACGAGTAGATAAATTGTCCAGTCCAGTAGTATTATAGACTAAACTCATTCACAAACAGAACAGTCTGATAATAAATTTCCCTCTTGTGGAATAGCAGCTCATTTAAATAAATACCGGTAGACAGAAAGGGAAGCAGTCCAGTCAAACAACATCCGACCATAAGATATAATTATAAAAAATAATGGTCTACATATTTTCTATGTAAATACATTCAAATTACAAATGAAGCCGATTTGAAAAGCTGTATTTTCAAGTCTTTTTTTTAATTCTTCGGGAACAATTAGGAGGAATAAGTCTCTCTCGATTCATGGCTCAATATGTCCGTCTATGTGCTAATTAGCCAATACCCCCGCCAGAAGCGGGTGGCACCTATACTGCTCTTCTGCGATCGTACGGCGACCAGCACAAGGTCGCCGGCAAACGTAAACACTACGCAAGTAAATGTCCCCAGAGAGAGAGAAATGGGGTTTAACGTCCACTCAACACAAACTAGGTCATTTCGGGACTAACATGGTTTTAATTTTATTTTAATAATTTGCATGCGCGTAGGGATTTTTTGCAGTGGGAGGAAACCGGAGTGCCCGGAGGAAACCCACGGGGTTGAGAAGGCGCCCCTATCTCCATGCCACATACGCTCACACCTGGGCTCGAAACCACAGCCGCAAGCCAGAGGTGACCGACCAGCTAGATGTCGAAGCGCGGCACTCTAGACCACTAGGCCGCGGCAATTCTGTGCCGCGGCAAAAAATAGACCGGACAATCGGGACTAACAGAAACTTTATCGACGAGGACGTGTTTTATGGTGGCCATTTTGAATTTCTCAATTTTTGGCGGGAACGCCTGGAGTGACATCGTGGTTCCCGCCATTTTTTAAATCAGCAACATCATTGAAATCGGGGCATTTACAGAAATTTTATGGGCCAGAACGTGTTTTACGGAGGCCATTTTGAAATTCTCAATTTTTGGCGGGAACGGCTAGAGTGACGTCGTGGCTCCCGCCATTTTTGAAATCAGCATACCCAAAAACCCCTTAGGCCAAATTTTGATGCTTCTTTCCGCAAGTGCACGCCCATTTCACATATCAGCCCCACTATTTAGTTCCACGTGGCATATTCAATTTCTTTATAAATGCAGCCCAGTCTACTGAAACAACAATCATTTACATTGTATCAGCAAATATTGACAATTAAGTAAATCAAGCGGTCTTCTTTATGTGTTAACGATGTTTAATTCAAATTGTCGGAAAAGGCAATCTACTATCGCTGTGATTTAAAACTAGGGGATCTGTACCCGTGTCTGGCGAGATTATCTGCTTAATTGTAGTTGGATTTTGGATGTGGCAGAAATGTTATAAATAACAATAATCAATCGTTGTTTTGATGAAAAATATTGTCAATTTTGCTTCCTTTTTGCGAGTGTGATTCGCGTTGGGCTTTGGGCTTTGCTACGTGGAACTAAATAGGACCATCTCTTATCTCGAAACACGGGGGGTGGAGAGATGAGGTTTGTTATCTAATAATGTCCATGATCAGAATATTTCGTACAATGTGAATTATAAAGTATATTGCACAAGTGTAATTCATGTGCATTTTCTTGCATGCTTCGTTGTTAAGTAAATAAAGACGATGCTTGTTGGTTGTTAATTACTGTCTTCTTTGTTTGACAAAATTAAATAATCAACAAAATTACAACAGACAAAATTAGTTTGACGTGTATCTCCATATATTCAGATACAGATAAATCAAGCCAGTCTTTACGAATGGGATGTGAAGTTGATCTCCTAATTATAGGTAAGTTCCCTGGAGTTTAAACTTCCACCAGGGGTGATATCGTAGACAAGTATTTTCGGAGAAACTTTCCAACTTGATTCAGCTTTTTGGATAATACACAATGTCTTTGCGGGAATGCTGCAGGGCGGAGGGTCTGACAAGGACAACTGCCTAGTCGTTCGGAGTAGACGCACAACCGAGTTCTCGTGTATGCATTGGTATGCACATGCAAGATCCCTTGAATTCGATATAAGAATAGACCATAGTGCCGATGCCCTGGAAAAAATCCACCATAGCACACTGTATGACATATGCCAATCTGCATTAGTCTAGTCGGAGCAGTACAGTAGGACGTTAAACCCCATTTCATTTTATTTTACGTCGTCAACTTTTGTAGCAGTATATCTTTAATAATTGACAGAATGGTTTTCTAACATTAACCAGTTATCAGACCTCACACTGGCTTTCATTTTTCCCCACCAAAATGGATTCTAATTTTTATGTAAAACAGTTATTGAGATATTAAAGACACGTGTTTGCTTTACAAAAAATGGAAGTGAAGCATACAGATATTGATCAGTTACAGAGGTTGTCGTCATATCTTTGTTCAAACAAATAGTTATGACTATTTACGTCATCAATTCTTTAAACTGCATTTCCTGGTCAGCAAAAATATGCTATCATGGCTATTGACTTCAGCCGAGTTAAAGGGACAATAACACACTTGCTAGATTGGCAGCTCCAGAAAATAAATAATAGCCTTATTCTAAGTACCAGGGTCCTGTTTCACGAAATTTTAACTATAAAGATAAAATCCAAATTTTAGCAGATGCTTCAATTTTGATTGGCTAAGAACTAAAATCAATCACATATTGTCCAATCAAATAACTAAAATTCAGATCTTATCTTAGTTAAAATTTTGTGAAATAGGCCCCTGATATTTAAGTGTCTTACCTGTTGTGTAAATTACCCATTACATCCTATTTTACTTGTGCGGAGGGTTCGACAATATCTTAAAATCCAAGTCACATTTGAAAAGGTTTACGTTGGGGCTTTTTAAATCTTTTAGTTGAATTTTTCCAATTTTCTGAATTAGGTGTGTTAAGAAGATATTTGCATCATGAATTAATTGGAATATTGTAAAATAATACAATTTGTTGACCAGAATAAAGATTGGGACATATTATTCAGTTACAACAAGAGTGGTGTTGAGCCTTTAATGATATCATGTACTTTCTTCATGACAAAAAAAAAATTCTCAAAGAGAATATTTTATTTTCCGGAACGTATGTATCAATTACAGTTTAACTTGAAAATTTCTTTCCATCCCGGTTCTCTTTTAAACATAGTCGGATTCCAGCTAGCAAGACACAAACTAAGCTCCCGCCAGCAATGTCCTATAGCTTAAATCAGTGCCAAAGAACATAATCCCAAAAGTTTTACAACATAAGCCAGAAACAAATGACAGAGGGGGGAGAGGGGTGACGTCCACACGGCACAAAGTATGTCATTTCGGGAATAAGACAAGTGTCCAGTTGTCTTTAGTATTGGGTGGTAGGAGTTCAGCAGATCCGGAGAAAATCCAAAAGATTAGACCAGCGATCTCACTCCTCGCCACGTAAAATCTGGGAATCGAAACAAACGCCCAATGACAATCTTTATGACCTATAGCGCCCACTTTAGGGCCCCAGACACAATTACCAAATGACCTAGAATGTCAGGCCACGGAATCTGACACCTGAATAGGTTACCCACTTAAAGCAACATAAAGAGACAAAATGAATCAATGACAAGATCAGTGTAGGTGGTAGAGTTGCATGATCCTAATTGTATGATTGTGTTATTACACAGCAACAAAAACTGTCAAATAGTTTGAAAAAGGAAACCGTGTTAAGATGAACATCGATAAAGAGATTGTTAAAAGGGCAGTTAGTCGACATATTTAGTTTTGTTCATGTAATACAAGATAAATTAAATCAAAAAGAATAAAAATAGTTAAAGAGAAATTATTCGTGCATACTGTATGAAGCTCTGTAATGATGTTTAGAAATAAATATATACTCTGCATGTCAGGGTCGGATGCAGGATTTTAAAAGTGTGGTGCAACAGAGTGGTGGGCCGCCATAGCCTCCTCGGAAGTGATATAAGATTGTTTGGATCAGGGCAAAGGAAAACATTGGCGTATGGGCGCCCTTAAAACCGACCGACTCATCAGTGCCTTAACAGCATCACTGTGTGATCATAATCAAGTATATTATTTTTATTGTCAGATTGTAAAATTATTTTTTTGAATGGGGGGCCGCCATATTTTTCTTGGGGTGCAATGTACCCCCCCCCGCACCCCCTGTGTCATGTGCCCCTATTTTATGGGTGTCGTTAGATTAGTCGGGGCAAATCATTAGAACGTTAAACCCAGTTTCATTTCTTCTGTGAACTAATAGAGTTCCCGGGGGTGGGGGTGCATATTTGCTTGTTTGAAAAGGTTGATGACATAAGTGACACACAACCACCGCATAAGTACCCAAATTAATTGTTATTTTCAGTGTACAGGGTAGAAAGTCGTCGGGATCAAGTGACAGCGATGATTTCGGGAGCTTCTTGGTACCGCTAATAATCCTGACGCTTACCTTGTTTATAAATATAAATCTTTAATATCTCTTAATCATTTGTGTGCTGAAAAGTCTGGAACATCTTATTCCACTGGAAGATATGATTATGATTCCACTTCTGAAGAATACGTATGTTTCTTTTGGTCACGATCTCAGAAAGTTCCTTTAGATTTAATAGTGGTGATAGAGGTGTTGCTCTATTTTGGAACTTTAATCGGAACACATGGTGGGGGGGGGGGGCACAAACCTACATCTTCTTTGTTTCGTCAAAAAACTTTAAATAGGTCCTGCTTCACAATTCTCGTTGATAAACACGTACTCCTTGCTGGTCATGAGGGAGTTGGTGGGTAGTTTTTTTTAGCTAAATATTGTGATATAAACATAAGCTAAAAGTAAGCATGTACCTCAGGCAAATCCAATAACGAAACATAATTTCAATAGGCATCACCTTATAGCAGCCTAGAAATTGAGAAAGTTAAAACGCGGGCTCACAAAATGGAACCGTATATATGAAACATTTGTTATGAGTTATATATTTGAACACACTGATCAGCAGTGAATATTCGCTAAGCCGCTACAATCACTGATAAGGATGACATCGACGCGACTTCATTAGTCCCCCATATTAACTTTTTTCTTCCGACAAATTAAATTCTAAAACATTTTTTTGTATGTATTAGAAAAATAAGTAAAGACGTTTGAAGTATTTGTGGTTAAAAAGTATTTCCTATTTAGTGTAATTGGGTATTAAAATGAGTAAAAGGAATCATTTTGCCCGGAGTTGTTACGTCTTATGTAAACAAAGCACGCGCAATTGAGCCAATGGTTAACGCCGCGTGATGTAATTGCACGTGCTTAAGACAGTCATCTGGGACAGAGATAATTTTCTGTGAAACAGATTGATATTTGAACTCAAGTGTCAAATGGTATCAGAGGTAAACGAAATTTTACCAAATATATAATACTATGAATAATTTAACTAACTACGAGAAACTGTCTATTTTAAGCTTCTTCTAGAAATTTTATGAAATGAACCGAGTTAAGTATTGACATCTTCTAGTTCGGTGGGTTTTAGCCATGAAATGACGAAGCCGCACCTGAAATTTCAGGTTACTAAAAGGAACAAATCACGCCGATTGTCCAAGAACTAAGTGAACTAAATTGGCGCAATTCTTATAAACCTACAACGATAAACCTCTTAGACCTTTGGAGTATATATTTACACTTCCCACAGTGCTTCGTTTAAAAAGAGCTAATCGACTAAACACTGCTTTAATGGAAGCAAATTTCTGTTCAAAATTATGACTGTTCAATAGTCCGATTAACAACCAATAGCTAACTGTGTAACAATGTCATTACGCTTTAAACAGAGCCCCAAATTTGACCAATGTGTTTACACAGCGTTTAATCACGACTCACAGTTTTATTATACGCAATTAACCAGTGCATAGCAGAATATTGCAGAAAAACTAACTGCGTAACAAACGGGCGATCAACACGGATACAGTGTTAACAATGCTGTGTGGAGACGAACAGACTTTCATCGTTTTTCATACCTTAAATCACCGCCCAAAGTGACCCCAGGTTAAACAAAGGGTTGTCATGTTGCTGTACTTTGGATAGATTGGCTTGAACTGTAAGAATAGACCCACCCCCTCAAAAGCTCGGGTGTCAGAAGCCAATCCCGCAATGGCAAGAGGGAGATTTCCCGGCCCATTGCTTCAGGAATACTCTATGCCCGGGATAACTTGCGGTCTGAAAGTAGGGGCGGCTTTGGATATATACAGGCGAATTTGGGGTTATTCTCTTGAAAGTATTTCCTTGAATCTGTAACGGGTTTGTTTTCCAGGAGCAAACATGATATAATTTTTTTTTCTTACGGAAATTCTTATTTTGCGCAAATGTAAACATAGACTATTTATAAGCAAGATAAAGTCTTCGACTTCGGTTATGCTGGGGAAAGAAAGACTTCAGAGGAAGCCCTCAACAGAAAAAACCTTGCACGGCTAGAATCGGTTTTTCTTTTTTCTCGGGTTATGCTCTTCAGTCTTTCCTTCTCCAGTATAATCTCAGTTTTGTGCTTTGTCCTAGACATAAATAACAAAACACGTGAACTTAAAATCTTATAATATTAACCAGATCAACCAATAAGGAAGTATGCTTAAGAAGTGCACCAATCATAAAAAGACTTGGGTTTATCACTATTTTTATTGGGTGTGTAGGGGTGGGGGGGTGGGGGCCCAGATTTCTCCCTCAGCCGCCTTCAAGTTGTACAAAATAACTGTGCTCGACTAGTTGCCAAGTCATCTTTTAGAGATCATGTATCAGAAACTCTTAAAAATCTTCTTCGATTTTAAAGTGCTGTAAAATGTCTATAAAGCTTTGTTTTCGGATACTACTCCCTCCTACATGAAACAAATATTCACATTCTACAAACAGGAAAGACCGAATCTTCGTTTGTCCACAGATACTACTTTATTATCTGTACCTGCTTACAAGAGACTCAGAGGAAAATTATTTCCCCCTATAAATGGTGCCCATATTTGGAATAAGCTACCAATATCAATTAGAGAAAGTTCAACTTTTGTTAAATTCAAATCAGAGTTAAAAATACACGTGTTTAAATATCATTACGATCTGTGATGTGACATTTGTTAAGCGCTTAGAAATATCACCAGATATAGTGAAGCGCTATAAAAGATGAATAATAATAATAGTAATAAGCACCAATTGTACTGTACTCGGAACCTGGGTTTTCCGTTCCATCCGAACGACTATACGTTGTCCCCTTCCAGACTCTCCGCCCTAAACAAGGGGGAACCTCGCCGTTAATTCTCCAAGAACTTTTTCGACGAATACAGGGACCACACACGAGATTCGTGGGTTACATAACGAGTCAACATATTACAACAAGACACGGTGACCACATTTTGATCAACTAAACTAAACCACACATTCGCCAATATCAAAAAATAAGCATAAAGGGCAGCTTTTATGTGAATCCACTGCTCAGGCAGTTTCATTTATGATATCTTTAGTTCATTTTACAAAACTAATTTAATCAAATGTGTTTGGGAGAAATGCTGTAGATGTACATCCATTAAAGGGCAAATCCCGATAATTTTGTGAAGGACAAGACTGCTTAATTTTGTGTTAAAATCCCTATACTAATCTATATAACAGCCGAGCAACTAACTCGAAATTTATGATAAGTTTTGAAACAACTTAAACCCGCTAGTCTTCGTCTGGAAATGGAAACCGGTGTACAAAACTGTATTATGTAGTGTCTGGATAAAACCCGATATATTTATTATAAAAAAATAATATGTAGGTGAAATTTACCCTTCGTTATCAAAAGTACAGCACGTGGGTAATTCACTGTATAGACCTATCAATGAACGGAAATCAATTATCAGACCGCCCACCAAAAACAATTAACCCGGAATCTTAAAAGGGTTACGTGTCCGGATAAGCAGCTTTGACGTTCACATCCAAACGACTCAATATTTTGAGCTTAAATTTTGGGACAGATATACCGTTCCTCTATATATTGGCACTTAAATTTCATACATACTAGGGCTTTGTTTTGAGAGCCTGTTCTAATCGGGATAGTCCCTTTAAATCTGCTCTTTTGAGATTCAAGTTTGAATAAAACTGCTCTTTCTTCTTGTTTTTCCCGTTCTGATCCGCATCTCCCCGTTCTGATCCGCATCTTTTTCCGTATGCACATACCGTTCTAGTGGTGCTCGTACAAATATGTTCAATTATACAGTCCCAGATACATGTTTAACGCACAAAGGAACTGGTTGGTTACTCAGTTGAATGCGCGCACATCGATGTCAGTGAAACAGAAACCCAGTAGATCATTTAATACTTTTCAAAAGTCTCTACCCTTTAGCAAACATGATTTTTTTCGTATAACATTTTTGCTACGAACCGTAAGGTATTTTACCCTTTTAAACTCGCTTTTTATATTCGCTAGGTCATTTCGGGTCTAACATATGGTTCGTTTTTATTTCGATAATTCGATTGGTGAGCCGGAAAAGAAACCACGTTATACCCCCCCCCCACTCCACTCCACACACACCTTTCTCTTTACAATACGTTAATTGACACAACATGTACGCCTTTTCGCCAGCGGAAAAACGCAGCGTCTCTGAGCGCGATTTTGGGGGGTTTTATGCAAATTTAGCGGTTGGTTGACTTTGTGGAAGAGAACCAGTATTTTACGCCGGAAAGGAAACATCCGTTAGGGTCAAACTACATAGAAACGTTCCAATTGCCCCTCCTTCTTCGCCAGAATCTGCGAGAATCTTCAAAGGCGGAGGCAGCCTGCTGTGTCGTGAGCAAAGCTCTTCTGTGTGGGTGACGAGGGCAACATCATCGACGAACAGAACGTTGTAATTCATTTGCTCCGTGGTCGTCATGAGGCCTGCTGTTGCCTGAGATTGAAAAGAATGCCATCGAGATGATAGCAGTAGACAGCGTCTTTGTCGCTAATGTCCACAGTGAACCGCTTGAGTAACATGCTTAAGAAAACGGTGAAGAGAGTCGGTGCCAGTACACAATCCTGTTTTACTCCGTTGACTATGGTAAAGGGCTCTAAGAGGTTGTTGCTGAGACTTAAGCACGCTGACGAGATCTTGGGGACAACCGAGCTGTTTCGTGATTTTCCATAGGTCTTGTATGCTCACACTGTCGAATGCCTTAGTTCGGTCGACAAATGTTACGTAACATCTTTTATTCTGCTCTTGGCATTTTTCTTTGAGTTGCCTGACGACGAACACCGTGTCTGTATAGAGACACTGTTAGCTCAGAAGCCAGACAAGCAATCTGGAGTTGGTCACCAACGATTGTGGTCAACAGTCTCTTCAGGAGCATTCCCGAGTAATCGGCTTTGATTTTGTACAAAGTCACCAGAAGATTTGATCTTTGGCTCACAAAAAAATGATTTGCTAAAGATCTATGTTACCATTTCCTTAAGTAAAAACTAAAAGGCAACTTTCAAAGTGTAGTTTTCGGATATAAATTAGACACGAACTTGCGCAAAGTATCTCTCTTGGTAATTTAACGTCTGCGTCCACAAAAGAACGCCCGTGGCGTCTGTCCCACTTTATTGTTGTGGCACGATGAATCGGAAGTGTGTATTTCTTTGACACTTAACAGCTTATGTAGATAATTGTTGACAATAGATGACATTTAACTGGGATTTTAAATAGAAAATACTGTATCTATAGATCACTTTATAAGGCAATCTTCCGATTTCATAATCAATAAATATAGCAACACACAGAAATCTAACGGAAATCACACATCGGATAATGTTTTTATAATTTCCTTGAAATGGGTTAATTATAACTCCTTATTTTTCAGACTTAACATTTGTTATAACTATTTATACCCGATATACAAAACACTTTTTCGGCATTATCATCGCGTCATATAACTTGTATGCTGTTTATTAAAACAATGATAACCGTTTGTTCTGTGTCAAAATTCTTGAATGCCAAGACAAAATTTGTATCGAAAACTCTTTTACGTTGAAAACTGTCAAGAAGTCACACAGGTCCGTAATCCAATAAAATTACCAATTGACTTACTGGCCACGAGTGTTTAACTGTTATTTTCAATTTCTGTTCTCGCTGAAAACACCGACGAGATTGCTTCCAGAACGAATTTGCGAGGTCAAATCATGCATGTGACGTATGTTTGGAAGATGACACGAGACAGTTTCGCCAGGTCATGGGCAGCATTCGGGTGCTCTTGTATGGTCACAAATATACGGCAAAGTATAGTTCATTACATCTGAACGGAAGCTAGTAGGACCATAGACGCCATTCAATCTTTTTTGAACCGAGAAAAACAACGTCAAAGTGGACTAAATGATGCAATTTGTTGCACCACCCCAGTTGCTTTAAAAATCGCGCTCAGAGACACTTTATTATTGTTCAGGGCCACCACGAAAAGAAGCTTCAGATTTCTTTTCAGGGTAGATAGAGGCCGCGAAAGCCAATGTAAACAATCGGCAAACTAATGATGAACCCATATCAGGAGGAATTTTGAAGATAAACGATAGTTGTCAGAAGATTCATTGTGGATGATACCTTAATTATGTTCCTAATAGAACATTAAATCCTATTTATTTCATCTCAGAATGGAGATCCGGGATTTTACGGCGAGGTTCCTCTTGCCAGTTGTGTAGGGGCGGAGAGTCTGGTATTAAGGGACAACGTATAGTCTTTCGGGAGAGACGAAAAATCCAGGTTCCTATTTAAGTACACTGGAATTCGAAATAAAAGTATATGCCATAGCATCGCTTGCCGGGTAAAATGCCCCTCGTAGCACATTGCATAGCGTTTGACTCTCTTCATTATCCCAGTCGATAGGATAAGTAGGCTGTTAAAACATATTTCAGTTAAAAAACACCCCCCCCCCCCCTCAAAAAAAGAATAAAAATTAAAAAAAATAAATAGAGAGACGCAAAAATATAAATCAATATAATATACCCCCCGCCCGCCACAATGAACGGATTTATTGAAGATAATTTTAATGATGTGTAGTTACCGCTTGTGACAATTTTGATTAACAGTTTCGGTCTGTAAAACAAATATTTTTATTCTTTTTATGTACAATGATAGAGCATTCTTTCATGTTTACACTGACCGGGGAGGATAAAAGAATAGCTATCTTAGACTGAACTGTCTGCGGGGGTGGATATTACAAGCTTATTTAAACAACGTGGCCACTTAATAACTTTGACGACAAGCAGGGTTATTTTTATTCTCTTTTATTGGTTGTCGACGAGAATTCATTGATTATTTTAAATCGTGCGTTATGTGTTAGTTTTTTGTAGACTTGATTATAAGTTAGATGGTTTTTGGTGTACATAATATATCCAGTGAAGTGCTTCTACCGTCCTTAACATAGTAATATTAAATTGTCACAGACACTTGATTGAAATCTATTCAACAGAATTGCAAATTAATCACCAATTCGTGCACTCGAAACAACTTTACTTTTCAGCAGATAAATTTCTGTTATTTGTCACGATTGAATTAAATCTTGGACTGGTTTCAATAGAAACGAATTTGATCTTTACGGATGTCACGAATTACGAAAATTTGATTTATTGGTCTCATTTGTCAATCAAACTGTGAAATGCTATAGTAAAGTTCATTTGCATTCAGATTTCATGTATTTTACAATAGATAATAGGATCAATCGTATGCTATAATAGGTAATATGTAATAGATAACAGTTTGTAGTTGATAATAGTTTATAATTGTATATGAAGGCCTGCTTATAACTCACGTTTTACTCTATGCAATAGTTTACAATAGATAACAGTTTACAATATAAATGCAAATGTTGTGACCATATAATACCAAATAACCAATATAAATTTCGAAACATTACGTTTAGGGTCAACGACAATATGAATTGTGACACAAAAAATATCATATATGTCTTGACGTGTCTGGATTGTGATTTTTTCTATATAGGCGAGACATCTACTCATTTACGGGATAGAGTACGCAACCATCGACGGGATTGCAATATTGAAAATGGGCCCTTATTTGTAAATAGACATATCTTTAAATGTGCGCAACATATACAAATAAAATTTCAAATTTTCCCTTTTTATAAAATGAAAGTCGATGACACCACGAAAGGGAAATTAATGGAAAATCATTTTATTAAAAAATACATTCCTCGACTTAATAGTCAATAAGTAACAATTGGCAATTAGCCTCATTTATTTATTAATTTTCTTTAATCTATCTGAACCCATATATACTATTCAAAAAAAGTAGGGGATATTTGATTTTGGGGGCATAATACTAAAATATGCAAATGGCTACGAAAAAAGTGACTATAGAACCTAACAGAAGAAACATTTCCAGTTACATGTGACGCCCAAACGCACCAATAGCTACCGCATAGAATGCAGGTGATGCTTGGGATCATCATGGGGGTCCAACCCAAGATTTGCACGATTCTGACTTTGAATGTTACAGTCATTGTGGCATTGAATTCCAGGGTGGAAACATCAGTTTAATTGTTTTAGTGACCAGAAAACAAATTTTGATATGCGTCGGCTTACTCAAAATGAAAGGTTACGTGCCCTTGGCATGCTACAGATCGGCACAACACAGGCGGTTGTGGCGCGGACGATGAATGTTTCTCAGTCTGTCATAAGCAGGCTATGGTCCAGATACCGTGATACACAATCTGTACAGGACAGACCACGCTCAGGTCGACCAAGGGCGACAACTCAAGCCCAGGATCGATTTATCCGTACCTTGGCCTTGAGAAATCGTGTCATCACAGCAAATCGGATCAGCGCTCGTCTCCAAACAGACACTGGTGTGAGAGTGAGTGGCCAGACGATTCGGAATCGACTGCATAGGGGTCACCTTCGCGCCCGACGTCCTCGCGTGATCCCTTGTTTGAGAGATCATCACATTCAGGCAAGACGTCGTTGGTGTAGGGATCGTCAACACTGGGATAATCGACGCTGGAGCAATGTGATGTTTTCAGATGAGTCAAGGTTCACTGTTGATTTTTTGGACAGACGTAGGAGGGTGTGGCGTCGACGAAACGAGCGCTTCCAAGACGTTAATGTCATCAGACATGATCGATTTGGGGGTGGTTCTGTTATGGTGTGGGAGGCATCACTGTTGCTGGAAGAACGGCTTTACATATGTTGCAGGGCGTGTTACAGGCCAGTACTACCCGGACAACATCTTGGCAGTCCATGTTGTGTCGTTCGCACGACGTCATGGCCGCCGTTTCATCTTCCAGGATGACAACGCAAGATGTCACAGGGCCAGGATCGTTACAGGTTACCTCCAACGACAGAAAATCACCACATTACCTTGGCCAGCACTGAGTCCCGACCTCTCCCCCCATCGAGCATGTCTGGGACATGCTTGGATAGAGGTTACGTCAACGTCAACAACGTCCTGCCAATGTCCAAGAACTTGCTGCTGCGTTGTAGCAGGAATAGGACAATCTGGACCAAAATGACCTTAGACGTCTCATTAGGAGTATGCCACGTCGGATCAATGCTTGTTTGGCAAACAGAGGAGGATTTGCACGTTACCGACTTTGTTGTGATGCTGTGGTAACTTTGCTGTTTGACCCCGGGTATCATTTTACCCTTATAATCGTCAGTCTGTGCCTTACTTAGTCTAACGATCATTTGGAATAAATCGATGAATGTGAACTTCATTTCATTTTGTCATTTGTTTCTTCGTCAGTTTCATTAGGTGACTTTAATAACACTTAAAAATCAAATATCCCCTACTTTTTTGGAATAGTATAATACTACAGATTAACACACGTGTGTACATGTATTGTATTAGTTAACGATATGTAACCATAGACAATGGTAACTATAGCTAATTAAAACCACAGTGTTACTATGTAAATATGTATAAATATAGTATAATGTCCATCTTTATACAATGACATTATTTATGAATAGTCCCAAGACGGACGAAAAGTACTTTAAAATGTTAAAATGTTATTAAACCAGTGTTGAAATCAGTTTGTGTCGGCATACCTTTTATCTTTTTATCATTTATCGTGAAACAAAGTAGTGCAACTTTGCGGTTGTCCTAATATATATATATACACAAAAATGTAAAAGTTTTTGAAAAAAGAACTACATTATATACATATAGATGACAGTTTATAATAGCGAATTTTTGAACTTTTGAAGACGGCAATTAGTTACAATAAAATAAGCAAGAAATGAACAACGCGAAGAGATTTGTGAAATGTAGAAATGGAGAACGAAGACCCCTCCCCCCCCCCCCCGCACACACACCGCCCCAAGAAGAACACGAACAACAACAATAAGATGAGCAGGGGTTAGGGGACCAGTAATGAAGATGATATTACGTTCTATCTTACATAGTGTCACTTTAAGATTATTAAATATACTTGAAAGCATTTTGTCTAAGACGGATGTTCGTTTTTATGTGAAACATTATAGTGTCTGAATTGACAAGCTAAACAACCAATAAAATTGTCCATTCAGGTTAATATTCATTCTAAACTTAGGTCTAAAGTCAATAACTACCTGAAATTATTTTTAACGGTAGCATTTTTTTTTAAGTTATATTTTTAAAATGTATTAAAATAAATCCCTAAAATAGATTGAACCTATAAACAGCCCTACCTTGTTAAAGAATAATCCTATTAATCCTATAATTCATTATTGCCAGTTGGGAAATTGGCAAAAATATCATTTTCAACTTCAAATTCAAACGTTTGAAGATGGCCGTCCATGGGGAGGAATGGGAAAACAAGGGAGGTAATTGAGTAACCATTTCCTCAATCAGCCTGTGTCAGCCTTTCTAATGCCCCAAAAATTTTGCCCATGATCCTATAATAGTGAGTTGACAATCTTTTGAGCAAAAGACATAGAAATAATTATGTTTTGACTTTCTTAGAAAATATGAAATTGGAACTTTAACCTATTAATGTCTGAATATTTAATTAAGCAAAATGTATCCAGAAGAATATTCGTCTTGTAACTATAAATCAAAACAAAACACTTTCTTCTTTATTTCGGCATTATTATCAGCACTAACTTCGATCGTTGTTTTTGTTGGTTTCTGTTATTGTTGGAGTCTATCAAATAATGTAGAGTCCCATAAACGGGAATCTAAAGCAATATTTTTCGTTTTCTGCAATATCTTTGCAATAAATAACACTGATGTTATCCTCTACATACATGAATATACATGAGAGGATCAGTACTATCCTCATCAGTGGGTGAATTAGTAATATTGTTATCAGCGAGCTCGCCAGTACTATGGTCACCAGTGAGAAGGTCAGTAGCAACTCAACAGAGACCGCCAGTACTATCGTCATCAGTGAAAATGTCAGTATTATAATCATCAGTGAAAGCATCCGTATTATAATCATCAGTGAAAGCGTCATTATTATAATCATCAGTGAAAGCGTCTGTATCATAATCATCAGTGAAAGCATCAGTATTATAATCATCAGTGAAAGTGTCAGTATTATAATCAGCAGTGAAAGCATCAGTATCATAATCATCAATGAAAGCATCAGTATTATAATCATCAGTGAAAGTGTCAGTATTATAATCATCAGTGAAAGCGTCAGTATTATTGTCATCATTGAGAGTACCAGTAGTATCGTTATATCAACAGTGAAAGCGTCAGTTCTATCATCATCATTGGGACCTATCGTCGTCAGCGAGAACGCCAGTACGCCACTATCAGTGAAAGCGGCAATACTATCGCCAGAACCTTGAGATAAGAAACTCGGTAAAGGGATGGGTCAGACGCTGGGGTTCTCTCCACCCTGGCTCGAAAATGTTTGAAAGATACATGATCTCTAGCGTCATTTTGGCGTGTATTTGGTGTACCTTGAGGTTACCTTGCTAAAACACAGAAACTGAGAATTAACGCAACATTATGTAAGGAGAGGGAGAGCGAGAGAGAGAGAGAGAGAGAGAGAAATGGGGTTTAACGTCCACTCGACACAACCAGGTCATTTTGGGACGAACATATGGTTCATTTTATTTCAATAATTCGCTTGCGCGTAGGGGTCTTTAGCAGTAGGAGGAAAATGGAGTGCCCGGAGGAAATCCACGAGGTTGAGAAGGCGCCCCTATCCCCATGCCACATACGCTCACACCAGGGCTCGAAACCACAGCCGCACGCCAGAGGTGACCGACCAGCTAGAGGTCGAAGCGCGGCACTCTAGACCACTAGGCCACAACCACCCCCACCCCCACCCCCACCCCACCCCACCCCCAGTATGTAAGGCATTTAGTGATAAGGACAACATTGCAATAACACGAACACAACTTTATGGATAACAATCATTAGCAACTTTAATAATGCAACGTTTCAATAAGTATCATCTTGTCGTTATCAAGCACGTGGTAATTGATGATACAAGAAACTGGGAGCAAGGATTCTTTTTTTTAAAAAAAAATACTGTCCCCCCCTCTCGTGAGTCCTGACTATCTTCTTCATTGAGAGTATCATTCATTAACATTATCATTATCTGTAAAAGCATCAGTGAACGGGTTTAACGTTCTACTCTTCTGCATCTAACCTGGGCTAATGGAAGACGGGCAAACGCCATACAGTGTGCCATGAGGGAAATTTTGCCAGGGCAGCAACGATGCGGCCTACACTTACACCCAACTGCCAAGGGATCTTTTATGTGCACGCCAATGTGTACACGGGACCTCGGTTTTTCGTACCATCCGAACGACTAAACAGCTGTCCTTGTCAGACCCTCCGTTCTGCATCACTGACAACGATGCGGCCTACACTTACACCCAACTGCCAAGGGATCTTTTATGTGCACGCCAATGTGTACACGGGACCTCGGTTTTTCGTACCATCCGAACGACTAAACAGCTGTCCTTGTCAGACCCTCCGTTCTGCATCACTGACAAGGGAAAACCACGCCGGAAAATCGAGATGAACTTTCTCGGCCATTGCAGGGATCGAACACCCGAGTCAACGCCTTACCCACTTAGCTACTGTGATTCCCGTGGTGTAAAGTACATGGATTGTAAATATACTGTTGCTTATAAGTAGCATATTTTTGACCTGTAATAGATGTTTATTTGTCGGGGATTTTAACATACGCGCCAGTAAGTCCACAGAAGCGGATATTGTTGCCTTTAATAAACTATTGGACAATTTCTCTTTGAACCAACTTGTTACGAATCCAACACATATTTCTAAAAATACGCTAGATCAATGATTCGTGAAAACAGTGATTTCTCTATAAGTAATATCAAAACTGAATATTATCTTTCTGGCCATGCTTTCATATTGTCAAATATCTCAACATCTCGTCCAATGCTTGTGCGTAAGAAAGTTCAGCTTCGTCGTCTTAAATAGATTAATCAAGAGCTTTTCAGTTGCGTACATCTTTCGAGAGAGAGAAAAGGAGAGAGAGAGAAATGGGGTTTAACTTCCACTCGACACAAACTAGGTCATTTTTGGACTGGTTTAATTTTATTTCAATAATTCGCTTCCGCGTAGGGGTCTTTAGCAGTGGGGGGAAACCGGAGTGCCCGGAGGAAACCTACGAGGTTGAGAAGGCGCCCTTATCTCCATGCCACATACGCTCACACCAGGACTCGAAACCACAGCCGCAAGCCAGAGGTGACCGGCCAGCTAGAGGTCGAAGCGCGGCACTCTAGACCACTAGGCCATCCCAATCTTTCGAGCTTGAATAACATAGATGGCCTCGTTTCTGGCTATAACGAAAGTTTACAACATGTATTAAACAATCATGCACCAATCAAAACGAAATCAATCACACTTCACTGGGAAATACCTTGGTTTGGTGCTAAAGCAATGGAACTTAACATATCAACCCGAAACTATGAACGTCGCTGGGTCAAGCACAAAACGTCCGAGAACTGGGCTCACTTCCGTAAAGTCCGTAACTTATAAAGCCACTATCTTACTTAATCTAAAAGTTCTTTCATACGCGACAAGATCAACTCTTGTGGAATTAATTCTAAACGACTGTTTGAAACAATTGCCAACCTCACAGGTTCCAAAAAATCTAATCCGCTACCATCTGTCGAGATTTGGATGGGTATTCAGTATACATTTCTCCATCTATAGATGTACACCCGTTTGCTTCATAATGTAAAATAGACACTGAAAAGTTCATTCAAATCGCAAAACCAAGAAAAAAGGTAAAACGATAAACGTGTAATATGATAACACAGCAAACATAAGGGTGTAAAGAAATAGACAAGTAAACATGAGGACGTAAAATATTAAACCAGTCAACATGAGAAAATAAAATAAACAAGTGGGTTATATATAAAGCCTAGTTGTAGCGTCTCTTACTAATAAGAAGTAATTGTATGACCTATATATCCTAGTCCAGTTACTAAATGCCATTTAAATAATCATGTGAAAGGGTGTAAAATGGAAAGCCTGTACAATTCGGGGTGTACAGGTACAATGAGGGCGTAATAAAAATAAACCAGTAAACATAATATGTTCAATTACTAAATTCCAATCAAAGAAGACAGTGAACATAAGGCTATAAAACGGCTGTAAGATAATAAACAAATATACATTGAGAGCGTATCGGTACGTCTGTAAAATAATAAACAAGTATACATAAGCGAGTAAAATAATAACCCAGAAAATACGGGGGCGTACAATAATAAACCAGTAAACATAACGTGGTAAAAAGAATAAACCGGTAAACATAAACGTCCTAACATAATCAGAAGCATATAAATCTAAAGCATGGAAATTGGTCATGTTTTAAAGATTTGCTGAATAGAAACTGTATCAATAGAATCTTCTTTTCGTATTTTACATAAACGTATTTCATTTGTTTTGTTTATCAGACTTTTTGTTTGGGATTTAGGATTTTGATTAAAACAGCCTATTTTGTAAGATTTCAAGGTCGTGATATATCTTTACCATTGGACATAATTCCCAGAGGAAATAATTTTAAGAAGCGAGATTAAATTAATGATGAATGGAATTAAATCTATGACAAATGTCATTATCCCCAATTTAATGGCTTGTCAATAAAACACCCACGCATAATCAATATCAAACGATTCTTATTTTTTCTTAATCAAAAACGTTTCAAGTCACTGATTGTCAGCTTCATTTTTCAAATAGTTATCTCGGGTTAATCCATGCTAAAATGGACGCAAATAAATTATTTAACATTTAATTAAGAAAACTAAATATAAGTAGTAACTTTAGATAATATCATGACGTTGAATTCAATCGGATTAACATCTCTGGGGTTCATCAAACGATTAAACCAAACACTTATCGGCGTCGCTCGTCTGTTTATATCGTCTGCAGTAAATGCCAAATGTTGGGAAATTCATGATTGTAAATACTGAACGAAAATAAATTATTTTTGGGTTGATATTTCTTTTAGAGATTCAAATATCAGAACAGTGTAGAATACAAAACGCTTGAATTCGGTCAAATCATGACCAATGGATGTAAGTGAAGTTGTATTTTAATCATTGATTAGAATTACATAGACAGTATAATGATTGTCCATGACCAGAATTTTATAAGAATGTTGCAACACAAAATTTGTATTTCGGTATGTAAAATCCGAGATCTAATTATTGCTCAATTATTACAATACGTTGTTGAGGTTCAATTTCGATCGTAACTAATATACAGTCATTTTTGTTTCTACGGCCAATATCGTCCACGAGAAGGGCGTTTCAAGCAATACTTGTGATAGAATTCAAATGTCCTCCAAAGTCACATTTCTTAACACAAGGCCATATGCTTAAGTCATTGGGGCATACAATAAAGGATTTGCCCCGGGGCATCACCAACCTGATTTTGTGCCCAGTTTTGGTTAATATTCATGATTTATCTAGGGATAAAGGTATCATTACTGTGAAAGCAGGCATTAATCTACTGTACCTATTACTGGTACAACGGGTGTTCTTGCATATCTTATGATTTCCATGATGAATCGCGTCTATGCCCTTGGACTATGCCATTGCTACATGTTGTTTCATCTATGTAACAAGCGTTAAACGAACAAACATTTTGAAAAAGACGTGAATTAACATTGGGCTAAAATTATTAAGAACGTTCATTTGATTTGAGCCGATATACTGTCCAAAATCTGTCACAATACGATAAAATTTATGTCTAACAGCTGGTATATTTTATGTAATTTGCACTGTGAACATTGAAATAATATTGGCATAGTTATCCTTCCATAGTTCAAAAGGGACTTATGTCATATAATGGGTAGTCTCTTATCATCCAAACAAATATTCTACGAATGCGTTGAAGATTAGGGGGTTCTGGGTGACCGAGACTATATAATGGGTTGTGCGGGAACTAAAGTCCAGAGATTATTTCTTATTAATTGATCCGTTTATTGGGGGAAAATAGCCTAGGTAGATCGAACTGATTTGTCAAAGCTTTGGTGATTAACATGTAATGTCGACCCCAAAGTATAAGTCCCTAGCGATTTACAAGAATCGTTATGGCCGCCTTAATTATTGCACTGATGTCATAAACATAAGCTTGTTATTAATCCTATTATATTGTAATCGGTTCAGAGTATGTGATACTTAAACATAGTTGTTTAATAACGCTTTAAATATAAATCCCATCCGTTGTAAGGTGGTGATATAGTATTCATATAGTATAGTAAGGTATTTATCCAGGTATTTATTGTGCATTTTAATCGGTTGAAATGGGGGTCCCTTAGGCCATCGTAAATCATTACCTAAGCTATGTATACGGTGAACGTTTATATCATTATGTACATAATTTAATTTTGTGTAATCGTTGCTATTGACTAAATTATTATTTTAAAAAAAACAACGGAAATCCGATCCGATATCTCTAAAGAGCCAGTCCCGGGTTCGTGGGGTGTAACTATGAGAATGTAAGCTAAATACATTGAGCTTTCCGGAAAAAAAAATCTAAATTGATTAACGGTGTTATGTAAGGCCGATGAAGAATATTTGGGTTTAAGTTGATTAGGTGTATAGTGCGATACAGCCACATCACGGTAAAGATATAGACATGTTAGTCCAGTCAATTTGCGAATTCCCCCCACCCCTAAAATAACGATTTTATGCATTAGAAAACCATTTTATGCATTTTTTGCGTTTATTTAGGTGTACTAAAAAAATCCACAAAGTTTACCAAATTCTGAGCGCCGGAAAGCGGTAAAGTCCGAGATGGCCGACATTTGCCATTCTTGCATTTGAAGATATAGCCAATAGTATTAACTGGCCCCTTAAAGCGGTAAAAGTAAGTAAAATCCAGGATAGCCGACATTCACGAAATCATTGTACCAGAAAATCCCAAATGTCTGGTTTAAGACGCTTTAGCGTAATATGAACATGTAAATTAGTGTTTTGTGGGTAATTCTTTCATATGAAGAAATACCCTGTGGTATTCACTGGTCCCTATATGCGGTAAAATATGCTGACATTTGCCTAACCAATGTATTCAAAACAATCTAAACGGTTGGTATTTAAGACTCTATTAAAGCATAAAGAACATATAAATAATGCTTTAGGGGTCATTCTGTCATATGAAGATATACCTTGTGGTGTTACTTGGTCCCTTTTACTATTTAGGGGGACCCCTACCCCCACTATCTGGCCTACCCTGCACTGTTTCATCATAATATAGCACCTTTGGTACCAGAAGTAATGTTTTTGAGTTCAGTATTTCATAATGTATCAACAATTGCAAAGATATCATTATGCAAGAGGACACTAATTTTTTGAGTTTGGTACCTCAGATCACCCGAAAAGGTGTTGGCCAATCCAAGATTCCTAATTTTTAAAAGTTAACCATTATCACGTAAACTTCCAAGAATTATTACACACAGTGGGGTTCCCATACAGTAGAATAGAAATAAAAAGCCACATGCTTATTTTAAATAGTCTGTGCGGCATAATTCAACATAATGTATAGAACATTGGTGTTACCCACGTGCAGACATGGAGGGCGGACGGATGTCCGACGAGACAGTATGTTTGTGGGGTATTGAAATACATGAAAATGGTCTAAGCGGGCACAGGACATCTATGAAAACCATGCCATATAAAAGTTTGTCCCCGACAATCTAATGCATGAGGTCAGTATCATAATATGTTTCTCTCAAAAAGTGACGAGTTGGTGTTTGTCTGAAGTTGTACCTTTTAAAGGAAATTCGGATTAAAATCCTGAACTTAACTCTCAAAATTTGGGATTTTCCAGTACTCCAATTATAGTAAACTTTTAGGATGTCGTTCAGTACACCCAACACTACTGCAAATCATCATAAACATTTGCTTGTAATTTTGGGGGGTTTGGCACCCTTCTTTTCATAAACTGACTGGACCATTGCACAGATAAACAATCAGATTAACAAAGAGAAAAATACACACATCTTGGAATTTAAGAAGTTAAAGGATCTGTACCAAAAAAAGACAGCATGTAAAAATATAAATATTACTCATAAAACGAGAGAGCGAGAAATGGGGTTTAACGTCCACTCGACACAAACTAGGTCATTTTGGGACTAACATATGGTTTCAATTTTATTTCAATAATTCGCTTGCGTTTAGGGGTCTTTAGACGTGGGGGGAAACCAGAGTTCATGGAGGAAACCCACGAGGTTGATAAGGCGCCCCTATCTCCATGCCACATACGCTCACACCGGGGATCGAAACCACAGCCGCAAGCCAGAGGTGACCGGCTAATGAAACGAGCAGAACAGATAGGAATATGGTACATATTAGGGGTCAGTCGTTATCACATACACGTAATAGAACTGGTTAAAGGCGTTCCAAATATAATTTTAACACACGGATCATTGCTGCGGTAGATGCGTAAGGAAGATTTGAAAAAAGCGTAAGTGACGTCAAAAATGGAAAACGTAAGTTATCCTTATATGTTACTGACAGAAGTAACATGCGATAATAAATACACGTCGAATTTCAGCTCACTGATAATTTCTTCGAAGACCAAAAGTTGTTATGTGAGACTGTGAGCGGATATCGAAAAGAAATAGAAACTGTTCATTAATTACCATGATTTTATTAAGTATAGAATGAATAAAAACAAAGGAATTTGCGGGCCTTTTCTATTTTTATCCTTTCTCTAATCCATAACTTTTTTTGAATTGTCAGGTATCCTTTGACAGTCTCGCATAACAAATTTTTGTCTTTAACGGAATTATCGGTCAGCTGAAATTCGACCGTGTATCTGTTTTTGCTCGTCGCTTCAGCTAAGGATAACTCGTGTTTTCCATTTTTTGCGTTATTTCTCTTTCTACAAAACTTCATTTCCCATTTTCCGTAGCATTGATCTATGTGTTAAAATTATATTTGGAATGTGTTTAACCATTTCTATCACATGTGACTATGGCTGACACCAATATTGTCCTTTAATTTCAAACATCCCTCAGTCTCAGACTATTCGTTGACACATAAGATATAGCTGTATTACAGTTTCCTACAGATAGCGTATAGTTAGATGCCAACTATAATGCATTTAATAAGAAATCGTAATGTGTACCCGAATAATGACGTCCTACGCAAAAGTCTGACCTAGGGCCCAAAACGCTACCCTAATCCACCCCGATTGTCAGTCAATAATTAATTGGAATTTTTACATGGTATTCCAATATGACAATGATCCCGCAAGATAAACGAATAGATATAAATTAGTTGGAGGAAGTGTAATATCCGTAGATGAGAACTTTAACAAGAAACTAACGGGCAAACCTGGAATGTTACATGGCCCGTGGCATGTCCGGCCATTGGCTGTGCAAGTCTGGCCACATGATTCGAAGATAACATGTGATCAGTTTCAAAACTTATACATTTGTGTTCAGGCGGCTTCAGATTCGGATGCCGAAATCAGTATATTCAATAATACAAACGTCCAAAATTTCTTGATTATAGTCATTAATAATGGAACAATACGAGGTAGTGGTAGGTCCGTTTCCGATAGTCCCTTTCCAAATTAGTAAACTATTTCCGAGTATGCCTGAAGTTATACAGGCGCGAATCCAGGGGGGGGGGGGGGGGCAGGGGGTCCGGAATCGCCCCCCCTGCTCAGACTTGAAAATTTTTTATGCGATTTTATTGGCGATTTAGACCTGTAATTTTGGAATTTACCTTCCGGAAATACGTCAGAATGAACCAAATTGAATCTAATTTACCAAATTAATCGGTTGAGCGCAATTAGTTAAGCAATTATCAAATCTAGACCCCCACCCCCCTGCAAAAATCCTGGATCCGCGCCTGATCTAGCAGCTTAAATTCAAAGTGTTACCACTGTAGCTATTATATTACTCTGATCAAGATATCATGATTTCTTCATTATAAATTGAATAGTTAACGGTTCAGCGAAGTGAGCTACAGAAGTTTATTCCTGAAGTAAAGTATCGCCTAAAGTTGTCTTATGGCTGAAGTCCAAAGTTTAAGGACTGTGGCCTTTTTTATCCTAGTTAAAATAATACAAACCTCAGCGTAGCGATGTAAAGATTTTTATTGGTCTGTTTCTGAAGGTCGTTTTCTAAGTCTAGACTAAAGTTATCTAATTGAATAGTTTCTAGAAAACGACAAAATCACTTTAGGCAACACCTTCGTTCTAAAACGTTGTACAATCTACGTTTTCGTTTCGACAAATAAAAATCTTCTGGCTAACTCTTCATACACGGAACTATAGCCCCCCTTCTACCAGTCTGGTAATGTGGTCCTTGTTATTTTTATAGTATACAAAATCAAATAAACTTACCTTTATCAAGGGATAATTTTATTCCATTAATCATCTCTTCTCCAGAATTGATATGACAAAAACATATAAAAGTTTAAAAAAAAATTATCTTTTTTTTAATATACGGGTGACCAATGTGTCTCCCGCTGTTCACATGGTTTCTGTTGCAATAAAGTGGGATGGTTGCATGTAGGGCGGGACATGGGGGAGGGGTGTATTGCTATATTATTAAGGGTCCGCCCCCACCCACGCATGTCTTTGCAATTCTCAAGAAGTTGCAAAGATCGATTTCCCACGGATTGAACAATAAGATATATACTATTGATCCCACGTGGCTTTATTTGGTATCCAATTCAGACAACAACAGCATACAATAGGCAATATTATAAATGTTATTATTAATAATACACCTGAAATAGGTAACCTAAAATGCTGTGTTTATTCTACCCGGTTAATGTTCAAAATATTCGGCTAACATTTGTTTAAACATCTGAAGGTTGATGTTCTGAAATATTTTTAACACGGCAATAAAAGAAAAAAAAACCCGAAATATTAGCGCATGAATGGAATGGCTGAATTGTTATATATGCGCTTGATAAACGTGACTAGCACCTATTAACAAAAATAACATGATATGAAATGAAATGGGGTTTAATGCCCTACTTTTCTGCTCTACAGCGGTAAATGAAGACTCTTATTTCGAATTCCAACCTTTCGTTTACGTGCAAAACAATTTGTACACGACGCTTCGGTTTTTCGTACTATCCTACGTTGCCAGTTCCTTCGTCTGGTGGGACTGGCAAGAGGAGGTACGACGTATGACAAGCTTCTTCGTCCAATTAGATTAGATTACAGAATTTCGTTTCGTTAATTCTTCATATGCAAAAAACTACTTTGTAATTCTGACCTACATTTCATCAAGTCTAGTTTCAGTTCATTAAATCATATTTTAGAAAAAAGACAAGACACACCAGAATCGTGTTTACATCATACACCACAAAATCAAACTCTACATACCAATTCAGTTTGATAAGATACTGCGATCACGTTTTCTAAACGCAGTCTTCAAATACGACAGTATTATGTTAAACTTTACTGCAGTACAGATCCCTTCTGTCGTTTGGTCACACAATGACCTGTGCGTTACGTCCCCACCACTACGCAATATTTTCATATGGAATTGAGGCCAAAAAAAGAACATGGAACATCCATAAGACATGCCATTCGGTTTTTGAGAGATTCATTTAGTGGGCCGAAATATTATAACCAATTAAGTGTTTAATTATCTGTTATGTTGCAGTTAGTTATATCGCTTCTCCCAACATGATGTTTATGTTTTACCCTTGGTGTATTCCATAGGGATATTTGCAATCGTTCTTGAGTACCAGTTTACGTATCGATCTCAGCTAGTGTAAGAAGGTGATTACATGTTATTTCCCAATTATGTATTCTGATTCTCCAAATAATTTATGTTTTCATAGGAATATTTTTCAATCGTTCTCTAGTGCCGGTTTATGTTCAGTGGAAATTATCTGATATTTCCAAGTTAGACATTTTGTTTTTCCAAATACGATGTTTACGTATTTCCTTTGGTTTATTCCATAAGCCTATTTTGTAATCATTCTTGAACACCGGTTTACGTATCGATCCCAATTGAAGAAGGCGAATGTTGACAAGTAATATTCGGTATTTATGGCCATTAAAACATTACAATCAATGTAAGCACTTAACGTTATTGTGTATTGATGACATTATAGGTTCATATAAAGAGTGTATTTGTTTCAGCATGACCAATTATCAATCTCAGACGATTCACACACTTTAACTTTATCTGATGGGAGACAAAGAAAAGAACCTGATGTACTCGACTTTTATTGAAGAGGAACACAGGAAGGCTTGATAAACAAGACGATGAAGTCGTGGTGATGACTTCTCGTTAACACATGCTATTCGATGTTAAGGCACCAAGGACTGTCCGCCTACAATCCTTAATGACATGGGTGAATCATAATTGATTATTTGACGGTGATTTGTATCATTGGAGTCATACAATACAGACAATCTAGAATGATTTACCGCTGTCGTTCAATACTAATCTGCATGTATATTATACCACCTAGTTAGCCACAGTTCCATAAAGGTAACTATCCATAGGCAAATGTTCTATTAATATATCGTCAAAATTCTGCGGATTTGCGTTATAAAAAACGATATCTTGATGGACACGTGAATGACCTATTTTATAAAGCTTTGCGCTTTTATAAGGTGGTGCCTCGATCTTCATAGTTTCCCCACCATACGAAACTTAACCCCCCCCCCTCACACACACACATGGATGTTCAGTGCCATTTAGTAGTTCGAAATCTATGAAATGCAACTAAACCTTTACAGTAGACAATGTATTAGGATTTCTGTTTTCAAATTAAGTGGCAACCAATCGAAATTCATGGCCACATATTTACAGGTGAGGAAATGAAATGATGTGGGGTTTAACGTCCTACTGTTAGGCCCCTAATACATACGCCAAGCAGTGTACTATGTGGGGTTTAACGTCCTACTGTTAGGCCCCTACTACATACGTCAAACAGTGTACTATGTGGGGTTTAACTTCCTACTGTTAGGCCCCTACTGCATACGTCAAGCAGTGTACTATGAGGGAAATTGTGTCGGGATAGCGAATTCCATCTGACAAGGGTTCCATTTACGTGCACGACAACGTGCGCACGGGACATCGGTTTGTCGTCATCATATCCGATGGAACACAGGACCTCCAGGTTAGCAAGGCAACGTTTCACCCACTGAGTCACACATGGGAGAGAAGCTAAATGGATCATGTCGTTCTCACCATACGAAACTTAACCCCCCCCCCTCACACACACACATGGATGTTCAGTGCCATTTAGTAGTTCGAAATCTATGAAATGCAACTAAACCTTTACAGTAGACAATGTATTAGGATTTCTGTTTTCAAATTAAGTGGCAACCAATCGAAATTCATGGCCACATATTTACAGGTGAGGAAATGAAATGATGTGGGGTTTAACGTCCTACTGTTAGGCCCCTAATACATACGCCAAGCAGTGTACTATGTGGGGTTTAACGTCCTACTGTTAGGCCCCTACTACATACGTCAAACAGTGTACTATGTGGGGTTTAACTTCCTACTGTTAGGCCCCTACTGCATACGTCAAGCAGTGTACTATGAGGGAAATTGTGTCGGGATAGCGAATTCCATCTGACAAGGGTTCCATTTACGTGCACGACAACGTGCGCACGGGACATCGGTTTGTCGTCATCATATCCGATGGAACACAGGACCTCCAGGTTAGCAAGGCAACGTTTCACCCACTGAGTCACACATGGGAGAGAAGCTAAATGGATCATGTCGTTCTCTCAAGAAACAATCATTGAGATTTGTTTCGAATAGCTTCGCCTCCAAGAACAACAGAACTATTAGTAGTTTGCGACCAGTTCCTGACCCAAAAAACAATTATAGAGTTAAACCGGCGCAGTCTCTAAAAGAGTATTGTTCTTAAAAACAAGTCATATCGTTAGAGGTTGATTGAAAGGGGGTGGGGGTGAATGGTTAGCGTATGCGCGCTGTATCATAAAGTTTGTAGTTGAGTCAACTGGCGTGGTTTCGAATCTCTAGTTGTACGTGACTAGCAGTCGGTCGCATGTCCAGCCTCGTAGATTTCGCCGGGTCCTCCTGTTTCCTCCCACTGCTAAAGACCCCTACGCACAAGCGAATTATTCAACCAAATTAAACCATATTATTATGTTAGTTTCGAAATGACCTAGTTTTTGTCGAGTGGACGCTAAACCCCATCCTCCTCTCTCTCTCTCTCTCTCTCTCTCTTTTGATTGAAAGGTTTCTTTGGAAAATTTGTAGTGGGCGTAGGAATCGGGTTAACGACGTCTCATTCTAGATCCATCTTTATGTTTATTGAAAGAGGTGAACATGTTGATCAACACAGACAATGTACCGCAGGCATATTACTGTCAGTTTTATTAAACGAGATATACAGACGGTTCATAAAAACAAATCTCAATGGTTTAATTAGAGACTATAATATTACAACATGTGGGCACATATGTGATTACCTTTTTTTTAAAAAAAATAATAGTAATATTGTTAATCAAAAATAGAACTAAATTACCAAAAAAAAAATCATTTTATGATAGAAATAAAGAAAATGGATAATTTTTGTTAAAATTAAAGAACGCTTCTATTTAAATAACAAAAGAAAACCCTTTAAGGCATCAGAATGTTCATAGTTATGGCACAAATAAATGTGAACAGATCAGAAAATGGAGACTTATCACGGATTCTATTTGCGAAAGTCATCTAGAAGAAACATTAGATTGTGAATGTTACATAGAGATATCAGTAACCAGGAAACTAACTTAGTGGGGGTCACGGTGGCTAGTTGGGTAAGACGCTGGTATTGGTCCAGAATTTCTGGCGTGGTTCCCTCTAGTCGGATCGGACCAAAAACATTGGTGTGCAGGTAAATAAGACACAAAGAGCAGGAGAGAAATGGGGTTTAACGTCCACTAGACACAAACTAGGTCATTTCGGGACTAGCATAATATGGTTTAATTTTATTTCAATTATTCGCTTGCGCGTAGGGGTCTTTAGGAGTGGGAGGACTCCGAGAAAACTCACGAGGTTCGGCAGGCGATCCTACTTCTTGTCACGTACAACCGAGGATTCGGAACCACGCCAGTTGACTCAATGACAGGTTTATGATACAGCGAGAACGTGTTAAGCATTGACATCCACCCCCACCCCCATTCACCCTCCCGGCAGGTAAAAGAGCCTTTGAATTTTGATATAAGAGAAGACCACATTTCATTCGTATGACGTATACCCGTGCATTAGATCAGTCTGGAACAAAACAGTAGGACGTTAAACCCCAGATGTGTGTACGAACACTTTATAATGCCTGATCAACTGCGTTTTATATTTTTGGTTTTATTCCCAATTAGTGGCCATTTGGGGTGGTTTTCCAATTTTGAAATATTCCCTAGAAATTTAAGACTTAAGTGACTCCTCTGGGGGTAGCCGATAAAATATTTTCTAAAACGATTTTTAACAGATTCTATTATTGGACTGAGTCCGAGAATTGTAGAATTGTATTATTGATGCACAAGCTGGATTCTGAAGTGGTTTTCAAACAATAGACAACATATTTATTTTAGATACGGTAATCGATAAGTTTGTTTCTCTTTGAATAAGAAGTCTTTATTATTATGGTTCATCTGAAAAGTGCTGTTGATTCCGTCTGGACAAAAAGTTTATTTATATTAGCTGTAGCAGGTTAGTGTTCGAGGATGCACGTTTAGAATATTTGGAAACCGCTTACTTATATGGTGTAACCCAGGTTTTCATGTTATCTCCATTTCTATTCAGTTTCTTCGCCAAGATGTCGTCAGCGAACTGAACATAGATAATCAGCCAGGTGTTGCACAATTATTGCTATGTATAAATGGCATTCGATATCAATCCTGAGAAATCGAAGGCTTTTGAAAACAGTCACAACTGTCGAGCTCTATCTATTTCTTAGTATCCGACTCGAAAACATCACAACAAAGAACAAAGAAGTCGTATCAATATTAAATTCCAGTATATCTAATATAATAGTTTAGGCACTTCTAAATATATCTTGTGTAAAAAAATATTGCCTATTTTAGCATAAGGTAGTGAAATAGGATGATTGCATAAATCGAATGCACGGGGGGGGGGGGGGGGGTGTATTGTAAAAACCATCCATATTTTAGGCAGAGAAGCAGCGAGTAATTGGGACCTGCATGGGTCGATACGCTCCTTGAGTAAACGGATTCTGTAAGGTAAATCTGGAAAAGACTTCTTAATCAGAAAGGAGGGATTATAAATAGCTGAAAGAATATTGATTGTTGGGAATATAAAGTCAAAAGATTGTTGAATTGAACGGCTTTGGAACCAACGGAACCAACAATATGCTCATGATGAACATGTTTAAAGTTGAACGGATAAAGCCGCATCTAATCATAATTATTATATTTTCAAAAGACAACAAATTGTTAGCAGAATGTTATAGTGCCTGTTCAAGTTTCCAGTTTTAGTGGAGTACAGTTTTCATTAATATTAGTTACTCTTGGTGGGTGTGGTTCTATTATATTGGTTACACTGTAAAATTTAAATTTATCAGTTTTTGGTTATTAATTGCACACGTTGTTAACAGTGTATAACGTTATAATGTATTCGGTCCTCCTTTAACCTTATACCCCCTTCATTAGCCCCGTCAGTGGGGACAAGTGGAGCGTTAAACTCAAAGCATTTAATTCCAATACAAAACCACACACACGCGTGCGCGAATATACATAGTGTTAATTACAAATACAAACTCCAAAGTGAAGGCCAGATATCACTTCTGTGGAAGTGGGCGTTAAAACATCAGGTAGTAGTAGTAACGAAGGCCAGAAGGAAGTACAGAGACTATCCCCAATTGACCTTTGATTCGGTCCAACGACAAGATTTATTATAGGTGAGCGGTCTGAAAGTACAGTAACCAGAACACGTTCACTTCCGTTAATCATCGCCCTTCAGTCAGATAAACATTGCCTGGTATTTATTATTGTGTATTAAAAACACCAAGGTAGAACGAAAAAGTTAGAGTTTGATATATTTTCGTTCGTTGAAGAGTGATAAACTTAATATCCAACCGGAATCGATTGAAATTAAGACCAATCCAGAAAACATTAGCCAAAATTAGAAAAAAAACAAAAAAAAACCTGTTGGGCGTTTACACGGTTTCGGTGGCAGGACAATAGAGACCTTTGGGAAACTAACGTAAATTCCTGGTCCGTATCGGGTATCCGTATTGATTTTGCGTGTGACGTCATCAATGCGTGTTTATTTCTCATACGTGATACTGCACGCGAATACGACAGCACGCATCGAACAGCTTTCATACGGAAAAGGTCCGTATAACATCGTCGTCTTTTACAGTATTTTTCGCTACTTTTACACACTGAAATGTTTTGCCGTAGTGTTGTTGTGAATCTATGTGTATGATAAAGACTGGAATTTAATCATTGCTTTTCGTGCGTTTTTTGCGGAATTTTCATTATTTTTCCTGTCTGTCTGTCTGCATGCTGTTTGATCCACGTTCTAAATCTAGAGACTTTTGAATTGGCAAATCTGTAATAGGGGTATATGCTTTTTGAAATAACAAATTTGTGAAACCAAAAATTGCTGTAGAGTTGACACTATTTTAAAAAGAAAATAAATAAATAGCTCAGCTACTGTCGATCGACTGCAAAAATTTGCTAAAACTACATTGACGCAACGTATCACGCGACGATACGGATACAGTGATACGGATAGGAAAAATCCCACTTACCAAAAGTCTCTTATAACTCCAATTGTGTTCCGCCTTCTGACAACCCCAATAGAAAATCAGAAAAAGTGTGTTTGCGGATATAATATGTCATACAAATATTTAATTTTGAAAGGATTAGTCTCATAATCGAAGATATATAAATAGAAACATTTCACTGGGCGCTGGCAAAGTGAGTATTAGGATAATAACTCTAGAAATAATGTAAATTGGTTATAATTCTTCTTTGATTGGCATTTAGTAATTGAACATATTAACACAAGGTACAATTTTATCACAGGCACGTGATAGAGCCTACGAAGTGAGGCCGCTGTTGAGGGAGGCTTGATCACCCAGTTCCTAGGCACATATCGAGTAATGATAGGTTTATAAAGGGACTAGGTGATACAGACTTCTTTTGACCTCATTTCGTCGTAATTCCGGTCCGTTGAAGATATGGATCGCCAAGTGAACACAATTTAAGTTTGATTTGTAATTAATAAAGCTGTAAAATGACCAATTTAACTACATTGGAGGGTGTATAATGATAAAATAAAGTCTCGTTGGCAATTAAAACGATGGAAAGTCCTAGAACTAGTGAGTATTGTGAAATGATAACAGGCGATATATCGTAAACCAGTCATAACAAAGATGGCGTCTGAATTACGTTTATTATACTATACTATATAGTCAAGCAGTAGTAAGAAGTTTTATTTTAATCCCTTCAAGTACATGTGAATTTTATAGATACACAATTACCGAGTTTGATAATAAGCGACGTTTCGACGAGGATACTCTCGTCTTTATCTAGCAAATGATGCAAAAATGTGAATAGTGGGCAACATAATATGCAACAAAGTTATAATTCGATTTGGGACATTGCGTTGATAATTCTGTAGACTTATTGTCTAAATAATAATCTCTACTATACACACAAAGATCGGATAATACATGTAGTCTCTAGTAGACATTGGTGGAGCATACCAAACAGCATACGCCATTACCATGTAAGGAAAGGAAAACTTGGGGACCTTGAGCATGTGGGGTTCCCCTGGTTAAGACAAGTGACAGTATTATTTCATACATATGAATGTAACTACACCAAACCTAGATGGTCATTGATACTAGCTGGGAAACCTTGATACGGACAGTCGTCGTGTCAGCGAAGGCCGTCACGTCACGACATTGTAACTGACCGGCGGTGAATGACATGCATAGATTAGGGGCTAAACGACGAAGATTACGAGTTCAGGAACCACCCCAATCTGTTTCACAGAGAATTACTTACGAATTATCTCTGTAACGGATGCCTGTACAAAACATATGCGTTGACTGCACGCCTCGTAGTCATTGGCTCAACGACTCGTGCAATGTTTACTTAACACTTAACTGCTTCGGGCAAAATGATGCATTTTACTCCACTCGGCTAATCTCGACAGATTCCGTAAACTACGTAAACTACATCTAGTCTCGGGTGTATGACAGTAAGTGATATGTACCTACGCCCATACATTTGCGATGCGGCTACCGGTTTACTTTAACAGGAAAACTTGACGCTATTACACAAATTGGGAACCTATTCGGCTAGCGACCTATTCGACCGATCGAGCTGCAACCTGTTCGTTGGAAACCTATTTATTTAGAGTAAAGACAACAGTCTCTATTTATCAACCAATAAAATCCAACGTTATGTCTATCAAATGAAAGTAGAATATATTATTTTTTATCCATTCCTTCAGCTCAGAATAGAAGTGTAATTTCGTCATTATCTTACTGCTGGATCGGTCGAATAGGTCGCTAGCCAAATAGGTCGCCAACTTGTGTTTGGAATGGGCTCAGCCATGTTTCATCCGGGACCTTTAAAGTAGTTCCTATGGCGGAATTCATCATACAGCCGAGTTTAGATTCCCGAAATCTTCCGAGGTTTGCCGAGTGCATTTTACTCATTTTAATACCTATTTACACTAAATAGGAAATATTTTTTAACTACAAATACTTCAAACGTCTTTATTTCTTTTACCTCAAAATAAATGTTTGAGAATTTAATTTGTCGGAGTAAAAAAGTTAATATGCCGTACTCATTAAGCCTCGTCGAAGCCATGCTTATATTTACAGCTTAGTTTACATTTAGAAAGTCCATATTGGATGTTGACCTCTGGTGTTGGTCGAGAAGGTTCCTCCATATTTCTAACGGTTTCCACTGTCAATGGTCCAGAACGGAAAGCCTGACAAGCGCAGTGCCTAGTAGTTGGGGCAGTGTGAATTCGATATAAGAGTAAACCGTAACGCCGCTGAGTGGACAAACTTTAATGCTCAGATCGCTTTTTGCACAACAGAATGTTTATATGGGCTCCCTGATTTGTGTGTTGTGTTGTGTTGTGCCGTGTGTGTGGGGGGGGGGACTCAAGTTTGTGTGTGGCAGAGGGCGGGGTTCCACAGCGCCCCGTGGTATGGCGCTGTACATTACACGAGCACAGTGCAGGCGATCTAAAATGCCAAAGTGAAACAGTATGGCGCATGCCCGTCTCCATTGGATCAGTCGGTGCAGAAAAATAGGACATTAAACTCCATTTCATTTGCATATTGTGGGTGTTAATCTTATCCTATTTATTCATTATTCTACTATTCAGGTTAATAACGTTTGGATTGAGAGACAGATACGTGCTATTTCATTGGTTTACATAATATAGATATTAATATGTGGCGGTACAAGTATAAATATTATCACCATAATAAACCAATATCATTATTCTGTAAACCAATTCTTTCTCTCCGGTCTTACAGAAATAATCTCAGATCCTGTTTAAGCACGATCTCCATCTACCAATTACACAGTTATGGCCAACCAGCAATCTAAAAATATAAAAAGTGAAAATATGACCATTTGTGAGATTAGACTATTGTCTGTGAGTAACCGAGTAAAAGCGCACCGAAAGGCGTGGGATGAATAAGGGTCAGAACAGAAGTTTACAAATATCACATTAATAAGGGTCCAAACAATATAACAATAGTCCAAAATAAACTTTGAATTTATTAGTGTAAAGATAAACTTTGAATTTATTGTTGTAAAATTAAACTTTGAATTTATTAGTGTAACGATAAACTTGGAATTTATTAGTGTAACGATAAACTTGGAATTTATTAGTGTAAAATTAAACTTGGAATTTATTAGTGTAAATTAAACTTCTAAGTATATGTATTGGATTATAAAAGTTAGCAATCTGATTAAAATACAGATCTATATTTCGTTTCGTTTTGTTATACTTTCGATGGCCCACACTACATGAAGTTCTGACAAGTTATATCCGAAGGTCGTGTCAGGAGCTCACACGAACGACGTTTGACCCTATGACGTGTATACATTTCTGTCAACGGACAGATAGAGAGTCTTTATTATGAAATGAAATGATATTTAACGCCCTAATGTTCTGCTCCGACTGAGCTAATGAAGACGGGCATACGCCATACCATGTGCTGCTCAGGGGAAAGTTTGGTGGGTAGCGGCGCTACAACCTACTCTTATATCGAATTCAAACTCCCAAGGTTATTTTGTGCCATCCGAACGACTACACAGTTGTCTTTGCCATGCCTTCCGGCTTGCACCACTGACAAGGTGAAACCACATAGGATAATCACGATGAACTTTCTCGGCCAACACCGCGAAGGGAGAAGATTATTCACCCTCTCTGCTCACGACGGAGAAGTTTAACACCATGTTTTTTTAAAGTGACATATTTTACAAGAAACTTTTTGTTAACGTTAATACACCTTTTTATCACTTATTCACACGAAAATCATTTTATTTGTATCGATCTGTCTGTAATATTATATTATGTATTATGCACTTAGCGTTAAATTTGTATTAAATAACAACAACGAGGGGCCGAGAGACAAAAAAAAAAAAAAACAACCCAAAAATACTCTGCACTACAGTCTCGTCAAAGTGTTCTTGTGCCTTTAATTAGACACCCTACAAGAATATGGAATTATTGTTTGTTTATTCGTTATGCACGGTCTGTGTTCCTGGTTGATATGTTAATTGTGCCACTGGACCATTCATTCTAGATCAGAAGGCCAACGACCCGAAAGAATTTCCTGGCCGCATTAAGAAACTAATTATAAAATCCCACCCCAGTATTTTTCCAAATCGGGACCGTCATTAGACGTGAGCAAAATATTTGTTGAACACTAGGAAAATAGAAACATAAGGAAACGATAAAGGAAATTGGACATCGTTATCTGGCGAATAAAATCGATAAAATTTCGATTCCGTATACACTGTTGAAATATTATATACTGTTACATCAACTGAAAATAGACCATACGTAAAATACGTTTTGTATGAAACGGTTAATATATTTTACAATGTTATTATTTTTAATATTCAGGCAGCCAAATGCAAAAATCTTTCAAATCAGGAAACAGGCACTGAAATTTGCATGGGTGTCCAAATAGGAACATTTATTAAGCAAATCTTGTTAATTTCCGAAAGTGGCACACGGAAACCCTCGGCAGACCCTACATCGATCCTTAGCTGTCGAACGTACGAAAATTAATTGGTGGCTGGCTTTATTTTTTCCGCACGTTTACAATGAATGGCCATTTAGCTCGGCAATCTCAGTCAGAATTTGGCTATTTTTTTTTTTTTTTTTAAATTGCGTTAAAGTTTAAAATATTTGTTTAGACCTGAAATATTATTTAAACCAATTCACCTTTTCGACAGACTTAAGCCTGTAATTAGCAAACACTCGCTGCGTATGAGAGTGGATAGCAGAATGGTCTACCGCATGCGCTTTAGATTCTTGGCATGTCATGTACAGTGGCGGCGCCAAGGTGGTTGCCCCCCCCTCCTTCCAATAATTTTAGAAGAAAAAAAATTGTGATACGTTTTGGTAATCACTCTCCACGGTGATTAAATCCCACATCCCCACCACTCAGTCATAGACTTGCATGTTGAGTGATTAATCCTCAAAGTTTTTGGGTATCAACGCGTCGGGAATATTCATTCACTTGATACACTCACCCCGTTCGTTTGACACCTTCTCGAACATTATCTGGCCAGCTCTATTTATCTCGACGACCACTATCTAAAATGCAGTCTATTTTACATAGTGGCGAAAATATTCATTCACTTTGATTCACTCTCTTCTAGTCGGATAAACTAGTGATTTGGTGACCGGTGGTATCCATTTGCTGATTACACTATTTTGCCTATAACGTTTTTAGGACTTCGAATTCGGACTAATGGTTTGGATTGTTCGTACTTGGTTTTATTTTATTAAGCTCTATTTATCTCGACGATCAATTTGATGTTCGCAAGTCCGTTCATTTCACACAATACAGTGTGGAAAATATTCATTCACTTTGAGTCACTCATTCCGCACGTTTGACATTTTCCTCTCTGGTCGGATAAACTAGTGATTTGGCGACAGGTGGTATCTGTTAAGCTCTATTTATGTAGACGATCAATGCCTGAAATACTGTCAGACTGCATTTCGGGCACTCTTCTTTTCAAATTATTGGGGACGTCGTTGAGTTTCATTAGACACTTTCCTATCAGTTCATTTATCTCTACAATTGGTGCCTGAATACTATCAGGTAGCATTTCCAACAGTCTATTTTTCAAAATTTTCTTGGGAGGCCCCCAAAATCCCAACAAGGACTCGTTCACAAGGGCACTTCGTTGAGGTTCGCAAGTCCGTTCGTTTGCCATGTAGGTCTCTGATCGGATAATCTAGTGATCATAGGCGACGGACGGTATGTGGTCAGATTTATTTATCTCGAGAATCGGTGCTTGACTGAATACTGTCAGACAGCCCGCATTTCCGACAGTCAATTTTTTAAAATTTCCTTGGGGAGGTCCCCCATAAGTACTCCCTACTTTGGCGCTCGTGAGTGGGATTCGTCGAGGATCTTTGACACTTTACCTCAACGATCATTGGAATTCAGTTGCTGTCCAAAATACATAGCGTATGTCCATCACTGGACGCTGGTACGAAAAAGTGGGACGTAAAACCCACCTGTTTTGTTTTTTTTATTATACATCTATTTATTTATAGTTCTCTAACACTATTGTCATATTTTAAACAACCGAAATAACCCGTCTAAGCACAAAATAAATCTAATTTAGTTTATTAAACGAGAGTTTAGTTAAGACCCGAAAACTCACAACGATTTACAACAATCTAAGAAGATCGTTACTGTTAGTGTTATCTGTAGATGCTTTTTGTAGTGGATTTTCTCTGCTTTAATTACTGTCTAACATTTGGCTTAGCCCGTAGCTGGATATCATTACCAACAATTACACGACTTGCTCTATTAAAGAATGTCCAGCCTTATCTCCCAAAAAGTATTGATATTTAGCGGGGGAGGGTGACGTCACTAGTTTATCTTAATACACCCGAGTAAATCAAATGACATCTCGGGGCCATGTTTGATATTCGACTAACTCTATTACCGATTAAACCTCTAACAATACCTAATGATACTTGGACACTTTGTGAGAGTACTTGATAAGACTGGAATTAACCATCATCACGCCTCCCGACTCATATCTTAAGGATAGGATATTCTCTCTCACAGATAACTTAAAGAGACGCAACCGCCTAGTCTTATTTTAAAAATTGTTACCTTATACAATCAAAAACGTTTTTCACAATTTATTTTCCTTGCGTTTCTGTTACTAAAATTTAAAGGAGCTAAATCTCTATTCTTTGTCAACTACAAATGGGTGGCATGGCATATCATAATGTAATGTTATTACATTCAATCATTTTTTCTTTAATTTCTAATGTTTTATGTTCGGCGAAATTGAATGTCAGACTTTGACATCTGGTTATGACAGTCTACATCGATAGTATTCTCCTGTGAGATATGTTCATCGAGTCGCTTCATCACCAATGGCACTCGAAATCATTCTGGTACACGATTCGAGTGCCAGTTTAGAATCTTCATTTGATATTTGAAGCCCATCGTTTCACAAAAAGATAACAACGTTGATTTAAAGTGACCAATAAGTCGTGTTTGCAATATTGAAGACTGTGGATGCTATTTGAGTTAGAGACTTGTCCCCTTTAAATTATTCCGAGTGAAGATTTTATTATTTCATTATTTTGAAATAAATTGATTCGTGTAAAGGCATTTGAATTTCGTTTTATCTATGAATACCCATAATAACAAAAGATTCTCTCTTCAATAATATTCTGAATCGTCCATTTTGTATTTTACACGTTATACACATAAAAGTAGGACGTCAAACTAACCTTTGATGAAAGCTTTCTGATTATGTTTCAAGTTTGGTATGAAGCATTGGTGGTAACGATAAGACGAACCATATCGATATTCAGCATTCCGTGACCTTCTGTTCTGAAATGAAATGGGGTTTAACGTCCTACTGTTCTGCTCCTAGACGAAGACGGGCATACGCCATACAGTGTGGTACGAGGGAAATTTTGCCCTGGCAGTGGCACTAAGGCCTACTCTTACATGTACATATATCGAATTCCAAATGCCAAGGGGTCTTCTACGTGCACGCCAATGTGTACACAGGGCCCCGTTTTTCCGTATAATCCGAACGACGAGACAACTGTCCTTGTCAGGCCCTCCGTCCTGCATCACTGACAAGGAGATAAGCCATTATCCGAAAACCTTGTGAAATGGGATTTAACGCCCTACTTTTCTGCTCCGATTGGGCTAATGAAGACGGACATACGCCATGCAGTGTGCTATGGGGAAATTTGCCCGAGGCAGCGGCACTATGGCCTACTCTTATAGCACCACGTCGGAATCCCCCCGATGAACTTTCTCGGCTAATGCAGTGATAGAACACAGGACCTCCAGGCCAGCGAGTCGGTGTCTTGCTCACTTAGCTACTGTGGCGCCTACTTTCAAAAGCGTACGGGCTGTCCACCCTCCCCCATTTTGGGCACCAAATGCTGGGAGAATTTGGGCACACAATAGTATGTGTAACAGTTGTATAAAAAAATATTGTGTTCTTAAATGTGTCCAATTTAACAGCGAATTTAAATTCAGAGTGTCTATAGTTAGGCAATTAAATAGAAATCTTAAGACTCGAAACCTCTATTTTTTGGGCACCAACCACCACCGCACCCCCCACCCCCCAGTCAAAAATTTCCCCGTACACCTATGCCTACCTTGACGGGTAAATATTAAAGGTAAAAATCGACATGAAGTATTGGGGAAAGGAGAGACTGTGCTCTTTCTCCGGCCATCCTTTTATGGAATGTAGGTAAATCTCACATGATAACCGTTTGTTCTAATGAATTATAAAACTCAATGTGAACCTTCTTTTTTTTTTTAAATCCTTTTCAGTCTAATTTTGATCATTATTTTCAAATTCTAAACAATTATTAGATTAGACTCCATTGTGTTCTTAAGACGGATGTAAGCTTCCAACTGGTACGCACATTATTTCTGTTTTATAAACATTATGGTGAACCCCAGCTGCCCGGGAGATTATTAGTAAATGAGCGAAAGTAATCAAAATCCGCAACGTGACGTAGGCATGTAATTCGGCCACAGAACGCTCACTTATCCCACAGGTCGGAAGATGCGAGGAAATGGTTGGATGGAAGATAAGTCGGTCGGTTTTACTGACGAATCCCGAATAAAGAACTGGCTCGTTATTCGACAATAAAATCGGCCATCCAACATTCACTTTCTGTTTTAGTGCCGAACCCCGAATAACGTCCTGTCTCGTTATTCGAATCCCGATGAACGTGTCAACTTCACGTTGCACTCAAAATCAGAGTTTGAAAACCCCCAAACCACAGCAAAATTTGCCTTCTAATGGGGACATTATATTAATGAATAAACGCTCTTTCCTTCCCCACTTTGGCAGTTCTGCCGAATGAACAAACATCGATAAAATTATGGTCCTGAGTAATATACATCTATATTCAGACCCGTCTTTCCTTAAAACTTGTGATAGCGAAAGGGGTTACCTTTATGAAGGACTTTAAAAAAAAAAATCAAATTTTAAATGAGGCATTGGAGCTAGGAGAGGACGAACTCTGTCAATGTTCTGTGACCTTCGGCTTGCAGTTGAGACACCGTTTCCGAAACCTTCTGAAAGCGACAGGCGCTACAGTTTTTATGCCACACCAATTTATTTTTTCTGTTCTTCTGTGGCTTGATAATAAATAGCCTGTTTAATAATGAGAGAACACCCAACCAATTATTTTGGGGTTTTTGTATTGATCTCTTTTTTACTGTAGATATAAAACAAAAGTTGAATAGAAAATCAAATTCCTGTTGCCATAGCCAGTGTCAGGTCATTGACCAATGCCAACAAAAGTACTCGCCTTCGGGCGTTAGGGGGGATGTTCTCTCTCTCCCCCCCCCCCCAGGAAAATTATGAAAATTGACAACCGCAAACTCATTTTCCAAGCATAAGATGACAAATTTTTGATTTCATAATACAATTAGATAACAGAATGAGTGAGTTATGTCCTCTCCCTCCTTCTTTCTTTTATTTCCTACCCTCTTCCTTATTTTTTCTTTATAGGCTTAGGCCCACTTTTTTAATGAGCGTAGGCCCACCTGTCACGGAAAAATTGACATGTGGGCCCAGTTCGGCACTGGCCATAGCTCAATGGTTTTCAAATTTGGTATGAACATTGGAGCCACGAGAGGACGACCCCTGCTATTCTCAGTGTATATTGCAACCTTTCATTTGTAATCACGCACCCGTTCCCGAAAACCAGTGGGCGCGATATAAACTACATCATGTTTCTAATGGAATCTTCTCAATTTTTTTGTCGAGCACTAAGCTAATAATGCACCAGTCCCAGATCTTCCATTCCAGAGTCATGTCAAATTTTCCGCAAACTTTCTGAACTCAATTGAGGCCCCGGTTTTTAACAGATTTTTTTTTCTAATTTAGTGTAAAACATTGGAATCATCATCTTCAATTAAAGACTTGATCTCGTTTCAGCTCCCTACATCTGATAAAGGCGTTCAATGACAATGTTGCTGGAACTTCCCGCTTTTAACCCACTTCACATCATGACATGGTCCAAACCTTCGCAATTTATTTTTGTCTTCCATTGTGCTAATAAGGCTGTAAACGAATCTATTCCTAAAAGTGTGGGAGTTTCAGAATAATTTAGATATTGTGTAACTCGCTGTCGTTGCTTCAAGAACACGCGGGAACATGAATCGTATTTAAGCGTTTCGTGGCTTTGCTTTTTTTTAAAACCCTGGCTATGTTTATTTAAGGGTTCACCGAGACGGAGGGATTTAAGTTAAATGAAAACCCCAGTTCGTTTGAGTGGAATGAAAACAGACGGATCTGAGAAAGACGCAAGTTTAACACTTTTCAAACAAATCGTGTCACCAATTCGGCTATAACAGATAGGAATGGGGCCAATTTAACCTGAATATAGTGTATACTTGTTTATTTACGACTATGTAAATCAGTTGGACGATATCAACATGTCAGATATCGGCGAACATCGCCGCGATGGTCGCTGGCTACTAGCGACCAGGTGCGCACACAAGGCGACCGAAATCACCTATGCCGTCGCGTAGTGTGCGCTAGTTGATGATCCGATCGTAGAAAAGATGGGTTGCCAGTCAACCAAACATACGCCCACAGCAGCTGAAGCGTCCGGGCAGTCAACAAGAGTTGTCCCATATTTTACTTATTTCGATAATGAAACATTTATATTACACTTAAATCTGATTAAGAGTAACAATTCAGAAAATCATTAGAATTTGTTTGGTTTTATAAAGCTTGGTTTTATAAATCTGTCCATTCTTATCCAGTGCCTTTCCACTCGATTTGGTGTCCAGGGAAAAGTTTTGGATTGGTCCAGCTCTTATCTGACAAACCGAACCCAGTCAGTAGTCATTGCCGATAACAAATCGACACCATCGTCTCTTGCCTTTGGTGTACCCCAAGGATCTGTATAGTTACCCGTGCTTTTTACAGCATATACTACTCCAATTGGTGATATTATTCGAAGACATGGCATTGACTATCACTTGTATGCAGATGACACTCAACTCTATATTATATATATCACTAAAATCAGAAAATGAATATAACCAGATAGATAAAATTCAACACTGTATTACTGAAATTAGACATTGGATGAAGCTCAATTTTCTAAAACTAAATGATGACAAAACTGTTGTACTTCAAATTGGCTCAAAAACTCAACTTAATCGACTATTAACTGAAACTTTGCTAGAGCATCCACAAGATTTTTTGAAGTGATCAAGGGCCATAACTCTGGCAGTAATTATCTGGCAGAAATCTCTGAAAATCAATAGGATTCTACGTCTCAGGACCGTAAACACTGTGTATAAATTTAAAGTCAATCGGTTATTAACTTTGGCGTCTAGACCACCTACAAGGTTTTTCAAAGTGATCAAGGGCCATAACTCTGGCAGTAATTATAGGAAATCACCGAAAATCATTGGGCTTCTTCGTCTCATGCCTTTAAACACTGTGTGATCAAGGGGAAATCAATTGGCATGTCTGCCTCATGACCTTTAACACTGTGTATCAATTTTAAGTCAATCGGATATTAACTTTAGCCTCTAGAGCATCCACAAGATTTTTTGAAGTGATCAAGGGCCATAACTCTGGCAGTAATTACCGGAAATTGCTGAAAATCAATAGGCGTCTTCGTCTCATGACCTTAAACGCTGTGTATAAATTTAAAGTCAATCGAATATTAACTTTGGCCTTTACAGCGTTCACAAGATTTTTCAAAGTGATCAAGGGTCATAACTCTGGCAGTAATTATCGGAAATCGCTGAAAATCAACAGGCTTCTTCGTCTCACGAACTTAAACAATGTGTATAAATTTAAAGTCAATCGGATATCAACTGTAGCCTCTAGTGCGTTCACAGGAAATTGTGGACGATGGACGGACGGACGGACAGACGGGGGCGACGGCAATATACGTCCACATTTCCATGTGGGCGTATAAAAAGTGAATAAAATGTTAAAAGAAAGAATGTGTCCTTTTTCACTGCAGAGTAATATAAATCTGTTTTGACCCCATCTGGCGATATTTTATATCGTCCCTTGGGCCGTGATCGGATATCACCCTTTGATGACATCACAACATGTTGATACGTTTCATAACATACGTGGAGATCAAAGGAAATAACATCCCAAGGTGTGTAATTTCCAGATATAGCTTCTGTGTGGGCACATTTCCATGTTTTCCAAGTATCTTTATATGCAATACTATATTTCAATATCTTTATTGTCATAAGAACAATTTATATACCAGTAGGGGGGGGGGGCATGGAGGCTAAGTGGGTAAGACGCTAGCTCGCCTGCCTGAAGTTTGGGTGCTCAATCCCTGCATTGGCTGAGAGAGTTCATCTAGATTTTCCAGGCTTAGTTCCCCCTAATTGGAAAAGATTGTCTTCATTAGCCCAGTTCGAGCAGGACAGTAGGAGGTTAAACCCCATTTCATTTCCTTTATATACCAGTAGAAAGGTTCAAAATGATTATGGTAACCAAACAGAACCTCAATTCCTTGACCAAAGCCATAATCACTTTTTTGGGGGGGGGGGAGAGACAGAGAGAGTGTTTATCATCCATTCGACACAAACTAGGTCATTTTGGGACTAACATATGGTTCAATTATTTCCAACAATTTGCTTGTAGACAAAACACATGTTGTTGGACATGCAACTCAATGACAGACCTTATAATATAGCCTGCAGAAGCTAACCATTCAGAAGCTAACCATTCCGTCATCCCACCCACCCTTTTAGTACAGAAGATTACAGAGAGAGAGAGAGAGAGAGAGAGATGGGGTTTAACGTCCACTCAACACAACTAGGTCATTTCGGGACTAACATATGGTTTAATTTTTATTTAAATAATTCGCTTGCGCATATGGGTCTTTAGCAGTGGGAGGAAACCGGAGTGCCTGGAGGAAACCCACGAGGTTGAGAAGGGCGCCCCTATCTCCATGCCACATACGCTCACACCAGGGCTCGAAACCACAGCCGCAAACCAGAGGTGACCCGCCAGCTAGAGGTCTAAGCGCGGCACTCTAGACCACTAGGCCATCCCAACCCCCCAGAAGATTACAGACGAAAAACAATGTATTTAGAATACACAATGTACAAAAAAATTAAAAATATTTTATACTTTCATATTTTACAATTAAAAATTTAGTAAATCTACAATTTAAATGATTTATATCAGTATCAGTTTTGCAATCATACTGTCTTAGTTCTTTTTAATTTTTAATTCTTTACTTTAATTTTTTTTTGATTTTTTTGATGAACATTTTCAATATTTCTACAATAAAAGATATTTATAACTTTGTATGGATAACTAACAATTTTATTATTGTAAGAAAAAATTATTTGTCTGCTGACACATTTGTTCTTAAAATTAAAGTGGGGGTCACAGTGGGTAAGACGCTGGCTTGTTAGCCTGGAGCTTGGGTGTTTGATACTTGCATTAACAGAGAAAGAACATTCAGAAATTCTGGCGTGGTTAACCCTTGTCAGTGATGCAGGACTGAGGGCCTGACAATGACAGGTGTGTAGTCATTTGGATGGGACCAAAAACAAAGTCCTGTGTAGACATTGACATGCACATAAAAGATCCTTTGGCAGTTGGAATTCGATATGAGAGTAGGCCATAATGCCACTTCCCAAGCAAAATTTCCCCCATAGCACATTGTATGATATATGCTTGGATTCATTAGCCTAGTTCGGAGCAGAACAGTAATAAATTAAACTCCATTCCATTTCATTTCATACAATTAATTAAAGCATCTAACATCTTTGATTTAGGTCAAAATACATTATTGAATTGGTTTGATCTGACATTTGTCTTCATTAGTGATCAAACAAGCTCACAATTAAATATTTGTTTTTAACATTGTTTATTAATTTTGTTTATTTTTAGGTTACTGGGAAAACATGGAGCTCGTTACCTTTCATCCACACAAAACAAGGATGTAATCTAATGAATTCATTCAATTTCGGTTTGACCTACATTTATTATTAAAGAAGGTATCCAATAGGAAAAGGAAGACAACATTATGGAATGCAGTATGCTGCAAGGGAAATTTTGCCTCAACGGTAGTTTTTCCAATTATGCTTTGTCGGATTCCAACTGTTCTTTCATGGGAAGCCAAATCCTGAAGAACTTTCTTGGAGAACAACCTGATTGAACCAGGAATCTCCTGGTTAGTTACCATTGTCTTACTCATTGATCCACTGTGGCTCCCTAATACTGAAATACATCATTTGAATCTCAAAATTCTCAATAATTTCAAAACTGTGAAAATTTCAACAAAACTGTACACTTTTCATAAAGGTTGTATATATTTTTGTCAAATGATTTCAAAACAGTTTCAAGCATGTTCTCCAAAATATTTTCCAGAACTTCACAAATGTACATATTTATTATGGATCTATAAGTGCAATGGAAGACTATCTTTAGTTTCATTATTCTCTGTACACTACATAAATGACCATATCTGAAAAAAGAAAAAGAAAATGAAATAAAATGTTTAATATCCTACTGTTCTGCTCCTAAACTGGGCTAATGAAGGTGGGCATAAGCCATACAATGTGGTGAGTGAAATTTTGCCTGGGCAGTGGCGGTACGGCCTACTCTTATATTTAATTCCAATGGCCAGGGGATCTTTTACATGTACGCCAATGTGTAAACAGGACCTCAGTTTTCATCCCATCTGAACGACAAGACAGCTGTCCTTGTCAGGCCCCCCCATCCTGCATCACTGACAAGGGGATATCATGCCAGAAAATCAGGATGAATTTTCTCTGCAAATGCAGGGATCCAACACCCAACAACCAGGCTAGCGTCTTAGCCACCATGAATCCGAAAAGTAAACTACAATAAAACATGATATATAAAGTTTATAATAGTACACCAACAAACACCGAGTTTAATCAAGAATTTAAAATAGCATTATGCAAGAGCAAAATCTGCTTATTACAGGTCTTTCTTTAGGCCTGAGATGTTATCTAAATAATCAATTAGACATTAATTAACATATCCAGACCATAATAAACTCTTAAAGTCAAGGCTAGACTTCGATGTTGGCAGATTGAATTCCTATATGCCGCTTAATGGCCATTGATAATTAAATCAATCAAGTGGATAATCGAGACTATGCTGTTTATATTAATGATTGAGTAATGATGACCGAGGCTATGTGAATATTTCAAATGCTTTTTCTCGGCTAATAGTGGACCAATCTGACTGAAATTTTCAGCAAATTACCTTTACACTATCTAGTTTTTAACTATTATAACTCTTTCTCTTATCTCCCATAATGTAACTTTAAGGATTCTACACTATTTGGACTTATATGCCCTAGTCCTTCCTTAAAACAGGACATATTTCAGTCATTTCTTAATTAAAGTTGAGATCCCAGGAAAGTATTTAAAAGTGTGGCAATTTTGGTATATTTGGAAAGTAGAGATATCCAATCTTACTAGAAAAATACTGGATTCCCTGAAAAACACTCATGGAGTGTATACAGGACAAAAATGTAAGGGTTCCGATGATTAGGACTAGCCGCATGCATGACATCGAAGGCTGCACGTGTTATGAAGAGTAAGATTTTCTGAGATAAAGATCATGGAAAAAAGCATGGGCAGGGGAGAATCCGAAAATTTAATTAAGATTCAATATTTGTAATAAATAGTCAGCGATTACAGAGGGGTAATGCCGTGGCGCAAACATGGCCTCTTTCGAGCGATTTTTATAGCAGAGTACATGTATACTTGGCAAATACAATGTTTTGAGAATGATTTGAAGCAAAATTATGAGAGAGAGAGAAATGGGGGTTTAACGTCTACTCGACACAAACTAGATCATTTCAGGATTAACACATGGCTTTAATTTTATTTCAATAATTCGCTTGCGCGTAGGGGTCTTTAGCAGTGGGAGGAAACTGGAGTGCCCGTAGAAAACCCACAAGGTTGGACAGGCGATCCTATTCCTTGCCACATACAACCGGGGATTTGAAACCACACCAGTTGACTCAATGGTAGGGCGTATGATACAGCAAGCGCATGCTAACCATTCGGCCACCCAACCCCCCACCAAAAAATTATGATAAATTAATTAGTTTGAATATGTTTTTAGTCATAATATATCATCAAATAACCCAGTTTGTAACTGGGAATGTAACTTTAAGACTTTATAAAAACTTTTTAAACTTGTTTTCAACAGAAGTTAGGAAGGAACAATCAGATTGGAATTAATTGTAAATGTTCAGATAAAACTTTTGATAATAATAGATATTGATTTTCGTGAATCAATACAAATGAGCTTAAAGATTATTTGGAATTCTGAACATGGCCAGTGTAACTAATAAAACTGCTGAAAATAGTAAAAGAGATGTTAAAAACAAGCCAAAAGCTACAGAGATACGAAAAGTAACATTATACAGACCTGGCGAAAATTGATTCAAGAATAATAGACTATGTAAGGTCAAGTACTCAATCAGTGAACTAAAGGATAAAATATAAAATGAAGAGTGTTCATTTTTAAAATCTAATTAATTCTGTGATAGACTAACAAGATTTAATTTTTGTGCGGGTTTAATTATTTTTAAAAATTTGTTTTACCATTTTATGTGTTTAGTTTAACTATGATCCATTTGAGTAATTAATATGCAAAGTAAAAATGAAACTGCCACAAATATATACTTGATCACAATATGGGGCTAAAAATGAAATGAAATGGAGTTTAACGTCCTACTGTTTTGCTCCAAACCTGGGCTAATGAAGACGGGCATATGCCATGCAGTGTGCTATGAGGGAAATTTTGACCGAGCAAAGGTGCTAAGGTTTAGTCTTATATCGAATTCCAGCTGCCAAGGAATCTTTCACGTGTACGCAGATGTGTACAGAGGGCCTTGGTATTTCGTACTGTCTGAATGACTAGACAGCTATCCTTGTCAGGCCCTCCGTCCTGCATCACTGACAAGAGGAAACCACCAATATGGGACTAAAAGAAACAAGTATAATTCATATTTGTGACCCGGCGCAGCTAAATGAGTCGGAAGTCGCAAAGCTAGATTCCGCGATAGAGTTCAATGATGGTTCAGTAGGTCAAAATTTTCAAAATTCAAATTTTCTCATTAAAAGCCTCAAAAGTACCTCTTTCGTCAATTAAAAGTTTAATTCTCAAGAAAAGAACATCTATTAATGTTCAAAAATTGCATTTTGTAAAAGGCAGTCAGCAAAGAAGTCATTAATTATCTTGGAATAAAGCAAAACAATCGTTCATTTACTTGGCGTTTTCATAAAATGTCCAAGCAACCCCGAGAACACCATATTCGGCACTATACAAGCCGTATATCCTATATGTTTCCCAGAATAATGGAAAATCGTGCCATCTTGGATTTTCTATATTATATTTTATATTATATTTAAATTTGGCGTCCCAAAAATCTCATGTTACAAAGCATATAACCTATGTATACCATGATCCGGACATAATATAGAGGAAGTTTCCGCCATTTTGGATTTTTGAAATTGATTTTCAGTCCTATATTTGATTACAGTGACCCCAAGAACCCAATATTTGGCACAACACAAGCTATATCCTCTCTCTGCTTCCCAAAATAATAGAAAAAACTTGACATTTTGGCCACCATCAATTTTGGTCGCCATCTTGGATTTCTGCCATCTTGGATTTGGGTCGCCATCTTGGATTTCCGCCATCTTGTAATTAAATTATTTTCTGTGCCCATATTTGATTTCTGCGACCCCAACCATCCATGAAAGCTATGTATACCGCGATCCAGACATAGTACAGAGGAATCTTGGATTTCCGCCATCTTGTAATTAAATTATTTTCTGTGCCCATATTTGATTTCTGCGACCCCAACCATCCATGAAAGCTATGTATACCGCGATCCAGACATAGTACAGAGGAATTTTCATTTTTTCCATCAATTTTGGTCGCCATCTTGGATTTCTGCCATCTTGGATTTTTGATATTATATTTTGTGCCAATATTTGAATTCAGCATCCCCAAAAATCTCATGTTACACACCATGAAAGCTATGTATACCGTGATGCAGATATAATACATGTACAGAGGAATTTTCATTTTTCTGTCAATTTTGGTCGCCATCTTGGATTTCCGTCATCTTGGAATTTAAAAAAAAATTCATTTTCCATATTTGATTTCTGCGACTCTCAACGTTCCATGTTAGACACAATGAGAGCTATGTATACCGTGATTCGGACATGATATATAGGAATTTTCATTTTTTCTTCATTTTTGGCCTCCATTTTAAAAAATGGCGCTGCACCATCATAAAAATAATTATTTTTTTTAAAAATTCTTCTTTATTCGTTTTTTGTAGCCCATTTCGCATTGGGAAAGCATCTGGCGTTTTATTGAGTTTCAAAATAAATGTTTATTGCAAATGTTTATGTCCCATGAATATTGCAAAAATCTAAGTGTCATTTTCAGATGCCGTTTTCTCCGAATTTAGGAAACCAGGGATGTCCAGACCAACCAACTTCAAATTGCAATTTCTCAGAGATGAAACGTCGTAAAGCAATGGTTAATATATCATTGAAAAGCTGAGACGAGTCTCTATTTGGTTATTCCAAAACCTCACTTTTGAACAATTGGTCACTGTGACTCATTTTGCTATGCCGGGTCACATTTGTCAACTACATATAAAGGGTGTCGACTTAACATCAAATTTTGATCCAAGCCAAAAAGTTTCAATATGATCTTAATGGGTTTTTTTTCAATTAAGAAAGGCAATTATGACAGAACAACTCTGCTTTTTCATAATCAAAATCAAATTTAGCAAAGGATTATACCATAATTAAAATCCTACTGGGCAAATAAACTCAGAATTACTTTTTAGTTTAATCGCAAAGGGAAATAGATTAAATGAAACTTATTCAAATTTGGATTTGTTTGGCCATTAGGACTATAATAATGGTATCCATTATTATATAACATGTGAATTAAAGAGAAGAAAATCGATGTAAAATGCATACAATTGATATGTCCAAAGCACGCCTTTGTATCTCACACAAGCTGAATTAATATCAATACAGGAACATAAAAGTGTCATCAACATCTTTATTGTAGAACAGAACAGCTCTGTATTATATAATACACAACTGTTCTGTATAAGACAAATCAGATGATTATTTTTGTCATTAGAGCCTTCAATGAAGGTGCAATAAACTGAAACGAGGGTCATAGCACCATAAGAAATTAATGGAAAACACTGAAATTAAATACGATTCCTCATCTCACTAACGTAAATAACATATGTCAAAACAATCAGACGATAAGTACATGTAGTTTGTAACGTGTTCACAAGAAAGTGTGGACAACGGATGGACGAAAGTGACGGCAATATATGATCACATTTCCATATGGGCATAAAAAAAATGATATTTAATGATGACCTTTATTTTGTGCGTTAGGTATGTAGAAAGGTTGTTGTTATTGAAATTTAAAGGACAACATTGGTGTCATTATCACATATGTGATAGAACTGGTTAAACACTTCCAAATATAATTTTAACACAGAGATCATTGCCACGGGTACGATAGAAGTGACCAGGAATATTCTGCTCACTAATAATTCATAAGTTATGTGAGAGGATATCTGATAATTTAAAAAAGTAATTTAGCCAATATTTGCCCTGCGACTGATATGATAAAATAAAACAAGTTTAAAGTTGCATGTGCATTACATTGGCAGCAAACAATTCGGACGATGAACTGATCCAAGCAAGTCAGTTCATAGAAAATATGGTTCAAAAAGAATTATTTAAAGCTAGTCAAAGTACAGAATTTATGGAGAAGATACAAATGATAAACGCTTCTCGATTTCAAATGACAAAACGTCAGTGAATTTGCCAACAACGCTGTGCCTATAAAAAAATAATGCAGAAATCAGTGCTCTGTGAACTTTTTAACATTAGATCAGAGTGACGGAATAATAAACATGATAGTGAGCAAAAAATTCTGTGTGTGCTGAAAGATATGAGTAACTCGTTTAACAGTTGGTCAGTGTGGCGGAATAATAAACATGATAGTGAGTATAAAATTCTGAGTGTGCTGAAAGATATGAGAATATATAAGATCTTAGTTTATGGATGTCAAGATTCGTCTTGGAAGTAAGCAAAACAAAATGAATATCACCCACCAAATTCCATATTTAGTTATGCGAATACATGTAATTACCAATTGCGAATAAACTGATGTGGATATACTACACAATCCAGAATTTAATTGAGAGTAGATAAGTTCTTGATAGTCAGATAAAGAAACTAAGTAACATGGGCCTGACAAAGTTTGTTGTCCAAATCGCTTGACAACATTGTACAAAACATTAAAACAGGTTGATACATTTCATAACACGCATGAAAATCAAAGAAAATAACATCCCAAGGTGTGTAATTTCAGGTTGATTTTTTTCCTAAACATACATTATTAGTAAGTGCAGGGGGACTGCATCACACCAATTCTACACAAAAACAAATATATGGACAAGACATCATACTCAGAGAAAAACAAACAACACAATTCAAAAAGAGTGAATGGAGCTAAATCTGCCTATTGTAGGTCTTCTTAAGGAATGAAATGTTATCTAAATGATTAATTAGACATTTTAATTTTACATATCCAGACCATAATCAACTCCCTATCACATTGCTAACCTGCTATTATGATCCGATTTACTGCATAACTTTCCTTCTCGATTTAATTATCAAATGATTAATTGAGACTATGCTTTTTACTGTACCGACTTTAGCTATGATGATTGAGGAAATTTCACTTGCTTAATTTTCAGCAAATTGTCTTCACATTATCTAGTTTTTAACTATTATACTGAGAACTGCCAACTCATTAACTAATCTCCTATAATGTATCTTTAAGTTTCCTTTAAGGTAATTAGAAAGGTGTCTCATGGTTTTTACATGTTTTGTTTATATTTGATATTTAATCATTGCTTAATAATGACTAGTTAAGCTTAGTTGAGAAGTGGCTCAGTAATAAGCAGTATTGTATTCCATCGAATTGTGACCTGTATACAGATATAATCTTATTTATATGTCAAATTTTAATAGTTTGTGTTTGGTTCTTGATATGCCAAAACATTCAAATACCAATTAATTATAAATTGAAAACCGAAACCCGAAATGTGTAGATTTAATCTGTTTATTTTGCTTATTGTGCCTTTTAAAAATAAAACCTACTGTTAACGGTATTAATAGTTCAACAATTCTATTGATGATATACTTTGCCACGACAAGGATAAATGCTGTTTTTGAAAATGTCAATCTGCTGACATTAGTGGATAATTGAAGAAAATAAGTAGATACAGTATATGCCAGTCGAGAATAAGAAAACCAGAGCAACATAATGATATACTGTAATTCAAATATATACAGATTTCTGTAACTTGATTGGTTGAAACAGTACCAAAGTTCAATGTATAACATTTATTTAAGGATTTCCTGTTCATAGAATTCTCCATTTTACATCTAATTGTTACAATATTAAAGTCCTCAGTCAATTTGGTAGATGTCAGCAACCTCAAAAAAGAATATGACGTCAATTGTTGATATCTAATCTTTTTTTTTTTAACATATATGTAACAGGTTGACAGAAATGGATATGATAGCCACGAACAAGGTGGAAATACACTCATATTGTATTTTTGTCATATAAAAAAAAATTAAAGCTTAATTGATAGGCAATATTATGCTAATTAAAAGGTCATATAACTCTTGAATGAAAAAGCAACTGCGTTTAAAATCAACCGACCATTCGTTGTCAACCCGTAAGAATTTAAGGTTTGAAAATAATGATTGTACTCAAATTTAATCCCAATTGTGGTCTACTACTTACAATAATCATTATTCTAAGGTTTGGAAAAATTTGTCAACAACTGAGTCCTCTGGAGACTGGACAAGCAAAATTACCCTAATTAAAAGTCCTTAAGTCCGGAATGTAATAACCCCATACTATGTGTGTATCAATACTGACATCGTAAACATGTAATCCCTCTTAATAATTCAGTCAGCTGTAAGCATGACCTTATTAAGAAAATATGGTATACAACAGACAAATTATCATAATAATATAAGAATATTACAGATTTTGGTAGGTTTCACAAATATTGTTTGGCATGTGAGGTATATAACCCAATATACCTAGAAAATGCACAAGTCATAATACTGTGTAATAAATCCGCATTAGATAAGCTTTAGATAAAGAGCTGATAGTTCTCACTGGTCGGTTGCCAGGCAAAATATGCCTACATTTTGCAAGAGATGGATAGATTACATGCTGGAAAAAAAGGGGCAATTTATCGTACAATCAGGGGCCATAATCCAGGAAGTTATGGTCTGAAATATGTGAATATCGAAAGGGACTGAGATTTATTGGATACAAAGATTTGTTTTAGCTTCATCATAATCGGACCAAAATTGTGACCTCTAGAGGGTCCAGAAACCTACCTTCGTATTACATACTTTTATACAACTGCATACAAGAAGAGACCATTTTGTTAGGGCATTTTGTTTTCATGTTCCTGAACTTTGAACTCAACCTTCATTATGGTGTAATGGTGATATCTTTCAACAGTTATTAAAATTGTATAAATATTGTGACCTATAGAGGATCTACATGCTAAAAATGTGATTTTTCGTAAATCAGGGGCCACAATCTAGGAAGTTATGGTCAAATATGTGTGAATATCCAAAGGAACTGAAATCTTTGAGAGATAAACCTATATTTCAAGTTTAATCAAAATGTGGGTGTATAAAAAATATATAATGAAAAGGGAATATGTTGAAAATTACTTAATTCTGAGCAGAGTTATGGCCATTTGAAGAACAGTGTAGTCTAGATTGTCATTGCTACTGTTGTTACAGTAATAAACATTTCTTGATAATCTATTTTTTAATTAAATTATTAACTGGCAATTGTGTTTAAATCCATTGGAAAATAAAAACAATCTAATGTTCTAAAGAGTTTAGTGTGGATTTGTCCATGTGAATAAATTATGTCTAAATAATAGTTTATATAACATTTGAGGTCAAAAGAAGACCTGCAATAGGGAGATTTAGCTCTTACATAAGGCATCTTTAACTAAATTTACCCATATATGTAAATAACTTACAGCACTATAAATAAACTTTTTCATTCAAACTGTTTAAATTTTTGATTTCATCTCCTCGAATACACAATTTTTCAGAATCTAATTTTGGTCCGGCCTTTTCCTGAAAAACATACATCAATAAATTTTGTTACTTTTCTTGTAAAGCATAATTTAAAAATAAATGAGGGGTGGATAGTCGACGGGAGCATTCCTCTTCAAAATTTAATTATAATTGATCACTCACTTGATAGCCAGGTCCCACCAGGGGCCTTTTCACGAAATTTTAACTAAGATAAAATAAAAATTTCAGTAATTTGATTGGATAATATTAGATTGATTTTGGTGCTTAGCAAATCAAAATTTAAGTATCTACTAAAATTTGGATTTTATCTTTTGTTAAGATTTCGAGAAGCCTGTGTGGGTAGGGTAATTTATCTCAAAACTGAGAAGTACTGACCTAGCAAGTCAATTGAAAAATGTAAATCTGATATCACTATTTTGTTTATTCAATCAATCTATTTGAGATAAACCTGTTTGTCGACCTCTGCTGTTTTTGTTTAAATGTAAATAAATAACCCTAAAATTTTTTTAATACTTATACTACCAGACATAACAGCTGTCATATAATTAATGCCCACACGATTATTACCAGTGTACCACGCTATGGTATATTTACACAATCAATGGTTGTAAAATTGACATTATCATTGACAGAGTGATTTAATATTTGTTTGAAGCTATTAATCTCCAATAATCTTGAAGGCGTTTGAAAAACATTGCCTCCCTCACCCACTTTAGCAACCTCCAAGGGATAGGTTTTATAGACTTGGTCCATAAATGTTACCCCAGATCAGACAGCTTCTGTAAATGCTCAATCATAAAAATAACAATATATCATTTTGCATTTTTAACTAAAATATCAAATTACTCATGACTTAATCTACACTAATGTGTCTATATAACCTTTCATTAAGAAAACAGAAACAATTGACAGGCCTATCAATACTGTTCACCCACAACAAAATGGCGGAAGACTTTTTAAATAGTGAGCATCATCGATCAAAGGTAATTTCAACATATCTCTTAGTATACTGATACTGCCTGATATTCCTGCTAGAATTTCATCTCTGAAAATATTGCGCTATGATGATACATCTAGATATAACTTTAACTCACCTTGTACATAGAAGTTCTTTCAAAACAATATTCACCACAACTGCTAAAAGAGAGAGAGAGAGGTCAACAATTATTCAATACTAATTAACAAATGAATGTGAGTGTAAGAGAAATATTGGTTTTGATTTTGGGACAATTTTGGTATCTATTTGTATTCCCTCCACTGCCTCCTGTGAAGATTCTTGAAGACTTAAGCAACTGAAATTTTGATGATTCCTGCCAATTTTTTTTTAAAAATTCAACAATTATATCAATGTACAGTCTATAAAACATGTATGAATTCTGTGGATTCTAGCAAATTTCTGTCAGGAGGATTCTTTTAGGTTTCATTACAATTAAATGTAGTTACAGTCAAATTTTGTTAGGAGAATCTTGTTAGGTTTTATTACAATAGTGTCATCGTGTGTAAAAAATCGTCAAATTTCTAACAGGAGGTTCCAATAGGGTTTTATTACAATCCTGTGCAGGAAGGAAACGGTAAAATTTCTGCCAGGAGGATCTCATTGGGTTTTGTTACAATCCAGTGTAGGTAACTATCAAACTTTCTTTCAGGAAAATCTATTTTATTACAATCCAGTGTAGGAAACTATCAAATTTCTTTTCCGGGAAATCTATTTGGGTTTATTACAATCCAGTTCAGGTAACTGTTAGTTTTATTTCAGGAGGATCTAATTGGGTTTTATTGCAATAAAATGTCTGAAACCATCTAGTATGATCTTTTTGAGTTTTTAGACAGTATGCAGCAGTCAATTTGTCGCTCTGCAGACAAAGTGACGTATCTTCATACTGTAACTAATGGTCGATAAGTCACTTTGTCTGCCTACCGACGAATTGTCTGTCAGGAGAATCCTATTAGGTTCTAAAACAATCAAGTGTAGGAATCTGTCAAATTTCCAACAGGATTATCCTATCAGGTTTTATTCCAAGACATAGAAAGTAATCATGAAATGATCTATTTACCAAGATAATAAACAATAAAGTTTATCAATATCTATTTTAGTTTATTAAGTATTCTATTAAAACTATTACCGAGCTATTTCAATCCATAGCAATAGTAATATAACATATAAAATGCTACAATCGACTGAATAATTATAAGATTATTTCTACCGTTCATATTGATCCTGGCAAACTTTATAGCACAATCTTTCAATCGAGCATTAAAAACAAGTTAAATCATAAAGAAAATCTGCGGGGGAAGTCGAGTTAGAAATGTAAATTTCGTGTCGTATTTAACCTTTTAGAAACTTTCCACTGTTAATTAATTCAATAAAAAAAGTTTTGTGGATTTAGAAAACACTAAAAGCCTATTAAAGTCTGGAAAACATTTCTTTCTTAAATAATTCAAGCGATGAATTAAACTATAAAGTAAAATACATCACAATTACGTCAGTTACTAAAACTGGATTTTAATTTGACAAAAAAATTTATTTATTTTTTTTCAATATTGTACTCAAATTAAAGATTTATTACATAATGTAACTCTAACATATAATAGAGCACAAATTTTTTTTTTTTAAGAATATAAAGTAAAATATAGCACAAATAGTTTCTAAGAAACTAAGATGTCAGTTTTTAAAACTGAATTTTAATTTGATAAAAAAATTTAAAGCTGCAATTTCATATTCTTAAGTTATATTTTTAAAATATAATAAAATAAAGCCTTAAAATAGTTGGTATCTATAAACAGTACTACCTTGTTAAAGAATAATTCTTTTAATCCTATAATTCACCATTGCCAGTTGAGAAATTGGCAAAAATATCATTTTCAACTTATTTCCGATGTGAAAATTTTTTAAGCGTTGAAAATAATGCCTATGATTGTATAATAGTGAGTTGATAACCTATTGAGCAAAAGACATAGAAATAATTATGTTTTGACTTTCTTAGAAAAAATGAAATTCCCTGTTTTAACCTTTTATTTCAATATTGTGGTTAAAATTAAAGTTTCATTACATAATATAACGTAAAATATAGCACAAATGGCTTTTAAGAATTAAGATGTCAGATTTTAAAACTGAATTTTAATTCAATAAAAACAAAATTCAATCTAATTAAAATATAGATCTATATTTCGTTTCGTTTTTTTATACTTTCGATGGCCTACACTCATGTAGATCTAACTAGTTATAGTGGAAGCTCACGTTCTATGACGTCAGGTATCAAGCACGGGACATTTGACCCGATAACGTCAGTCATTCGATTAACCAATCAGCGACCGCCATGCTTTTCAAAATCTACGTTTGTTTTGTTATGATTTCTATCCGCTGGTGTTTATAGTATAGACGTCGTTGGCTGGTAATATCTACCCACAGTTCCACGCATGAAAAGGTCAAACGGTCGATTCGACAGACCATTTGATTGGCTGACCCCTCATTTCAGCTAGAACACGGATTAAATAACAAGTCCTCCAGATCCAAGAGTAGTAAAGACAAGTAAAAATGAAATTTTGAACTATAAAAAACGAAACGAAATTGGATCTGTGTTTTAATCAGATTGAACAAAATTAATTTTTTTTTTTTCAATATTGTGGTCAAATTAAAGTTGAGTTCCCAGATAAATATTTATCACGTGGTTATTGCCTATAAAAGTATGACAATTTTGGTATATATATGGAAAGTAGAGATATCCAATCTTACTACAAAAATACTGGATTCCCTGAAAAACACTCATGGAGCGTATACAGGACAAAAATGTAAGGGGTTCCCTTAATAGTCAGCCTGACGATTAAGAATACCTACACGCGTTGCATCGAAGGCTGCACATGGACTTGAGCGCTTTGTGTACATGTTGATAAACTTTATGAAGAGTTAAGACATACAACACTTTCTGGGATAAAAATCACGGAAAAAGAGGTTAGCAGTGGATAATACAAGAATTTGATAAGGATTTGAATTTTGTAGTAAATAGTCAGCCATTACAGACAACATCGTCTTGTGTATGTAATGAATTCTCCCCTGTCTCCTACTGCTTTACATGTAGACACTGAGTGGGTAATCCCTTGACGCAAACATGGCCTCTGTTGATATATTTTTATAGCAGGGTATTGCAATTACAATGTTTTGAGAACGATTTGAAGTAAAATTATGATAAATTAATTAGTTTGAATATGTTTTTAGTTCTAATATATCATCAAATCACCCAGTTTGTACCCGGGAATGAACTTTACAGACACATTATGAGAAATCAAATAACAAGTTGGCTGTTCTCACACTAGTTGTCAACAACTACATAATGTAAAGAGAATTTGCTGAAAATTTCAATCAAATTGATCCACAATGAAAGAAGAACTAAGCGGATGAAAGTTCCAATTAGCTTCGATCATCATTACTGAAGTCGGTAAGACAAAACTAAGTCTTGATTATCCATTAAATCGTTAATCATTTAGAAAAGTTTTGCAGCAAATCGGACTATAGTCCAACAAATATCACTGGCTAGCCTTGACATCGAGAGCTGATTATGGTCTGGATAAGTTAATTAATAGTTTTTATAAAATTTCAGGCCTAGAGAGAGAGAGAGAGAGAGAGAGAGAGAGAAAGAGAGAGAGAGAGAGAAACCAGGTCATTTCGGGACAAACACATGGTTCAATTAAATTTCATTGCATAATATTACCATTAAATTTAATTTGCCACTAGTTCTTTATGAATGTTTTTTTTTTTAACCGGTTAGCGGCAAACCTTGAGGTTATTATTGTCCATTAACTCTATCAACAAGAACAAATGCTTGCTCACTAATCATTAAGGTTACAGTTAAAAGGGAACTTGTATTTATTAACAACAATGCTTAATGGCTATTAATTTAACTTCAGGTAACAATTTTCTATGACCATAGAATAATCAAAGAACCTTCAGTGCTTCCTACTACATCTATCAACTGATTCAGTAAGTTGCACTTGATTCCTATAGATATGGCGTATTATAGCATTTACCAGATTAAAATCAAACTTTTGACCTCTTGTGCTACTTGATTTTCTTGTTCATTCATTCCCACCCCTTGTAAAGCATGTAACAGTGAAAAGAGTAGCAATTAGCCATCCAACATTTCCATTATGTTTCATATAACTAGGTTCAAAGACAAGTGTGGATTATCATTTTTATATGTTATATTGTTAAGCTTCTTCTTCTACTCCCACACTGAATAGAATGTCTTGTCTTCAACCATGACCTTCTATTAACATAATACATTTTAAAGATTGAAATGACATTAAAAAAACCATGGACGGACGGTCATCAAGCAAGAGCCTTAAAATAAAAGATAACGGGTCTAAAATATATTAATTGGTATGACTGTATATATTGTAATTTCTAATTAATTATGTTCAGTGAAATATATGTACACAGTCACTTACACCTGCTTAATGCATTCTTCACGTTCTTTAATTATTTTTTCGTTGTTTGTGAATCAGCCATTACTAATTATTTTCCCATTGTCTTGTGGGATATGATTCTCTTTGTTTATGACAAATTGAGCTTAAAACCATTGAATACAAGATTCATTACAAAATTTTCATTACGTCTAAAATATTAGATATTAGGATCCCATAATGAAAAACAAGATAACAACATCAGTACTGATTGAAATGGAGAAATACTGATTTCTAATTTGTTCTTTTAATTTCAAATATTATTGAAAATATTGAGTTAGCTCCTTTTCAGTTTTTTTGAGACTAACATATGTTCATTTCTATCTATTCCTGAGAATTTTTCCCCACAAGATTTTATTTATCACCTAATCCTTTCTTACATGCACAATTAAATGAATATACTACTTTGCTATAGATTTCACTTTACTGAACCGGTTTACATTATGGCATAGTGATACATCATTTTTTGACAGCAATTCAACCATTGCCAAGTCCTTTATATTGGTCCAGTGTTTCTGATTAAAACACAGATCCTTTTTCGTTTCGTTTTTGTAGCTCAAAACTTTGTTTTACTTGTCTTTAGTATCTGGAAGAGTTGTTATAATTGACGTGTTCTGAATGATGAGAGTGATTATCCAATGAAATGGTCTGTTACGTCAAGCTTTAGGCATGTTTTGCTGTGAGTAATTAATTCACTAGTAACATCATTGCTGATCGGTTAATCAAATGTCTGACATCATATGATCAAAAGCCACTCGTATGACTTTGAGTGAACTCCCACTATAACTTGTCAGATCTTCATGTAGTGTAGGCCATCAAAAATACTAAAAATCAGATTGGGTCAAATAAAGATACATTATGGAAGATTTTTTATAAGGAGTTAGCCATTTTTAAAAATATATTGAAAATTTCAGTCAAATTACTGAACATTGTTATCACCACTGTAATTTTTGACTAGAAATAGTTAACTCCATCTTCACTTTATTCCGAATATGGCCGATCGTTTGATTGACGGGCATTAACTCCACCTACAAAATCTCGATTAAAGTATCAAGTAATGTTTTCAATGGATGTGCTACCGTTACCCTATTCGGTTTGAGAAGGGGCTGCAATTTAATTCGTATTACATTGTTTTTACTACAAATTAGAATTAAGACTTTTAATATATAGAAAAGAAAAGAAAGTCGGCAACCGGATTTTAAAGTTTGACAAGAACGGACCAAATCAATGAGACTGTATTGTAAATAATCATGGCCGACTTCTTGCATTGCCTGCATGTATTCTTGTACTTTAGGTAGGCCTACCTGACTCCCGAAGCAGGCGAATAGAAAATAGTGATTCGATGAGGCTGCAATTCAGCTGGGGTGATGTTAGCTGAGGTGCGATGTTTATTAATTTCCATAATTTTACTGTAAACGCAAGTGACAAAAGAGCGTATAATACCAACAGTGTGTATTAGGGAAGACAGCGTGTTGACCTAATTAGTAATTACCAGTACCGTTATCGTCAGACATCAGTCAGTCTAATACTACTCAGAATAGTCGCTTGTCAACACCTTTGCGTGACATTTTTTTAAGGGTTTGTATGCCTGTTTAGTCATCATACGGTCTCCAGGAATTGTATAATTTGTAATTATCTGTGTTTAGTTTATTGCACTTTAGATGTGATTTGTTCAGGCCTGACTCAATAATGGCATCGCTTCGTATACTCTATCATTTCGCCTCGATCCCAAATTTCCAGGAGTATGACGTCAACGTAATGGTTAATCTCCGCTCATGACGCCATTTCAAAATTTAATCAATCAATGAAATCTTGTTTAAATCCAAGCCCAATCAAAGCCATCCGTGGGTCTACAGAGTTGATTTGGTGCTTGTTGTGTAAATAAAGACCTAATTTTAAATTTATAATTTCTACAAATGTGTTTTATAGCTGAGGCGCTGGAGGCGCCAGCCTCCTCCCAAAAAATCAATAAAGTTGAAAAAATAAAATGGGAGAAAAATGCTAAAACCGATGAGAAAAATGAAAATGTTCCCTTGTTAGGCAGGGCCCAAAAGGCAGACAATGTCTAACAAAAGGACCCCTCTGACCAAGGGAAAGCCCCCCCCCCTCGAGTCTGAGTTTATCGTTTTCTATACACTTTTACTGTTGAAACCTCTACTGAATGAGAATTGAGAATGCAGTCATTGCATTGGCATGAAAATCACCGACCAAGACCCCCCCCCCATCCCACGAAAGAGGGTTCAATTAATCTGAATTTCTATAACATCTGAAGCCTTGGAATAATCAGATTTAGTTCTTGCATAATGTATGTTTAATAAAAAAAAAAATACTTCTTTTTTAATAAAAAAATGTAATTACATGTAATTGTAATAAAAAAAAGAATTTTTCTTTGAAAATAAATAAAAGGAGTTCTTTTTAACTGACCATTCAAATTCATGTAAGGAGATATCGCAGTAGATTATGAAATCTATCACACAAGCGATATCTACTGAGAATGTATTATTGGGTGATAAATTTTCATTCAGGTAATATAAGAATTAGAAACAGTCGAAAGATGCAGTTTTGGGAGATAAGAGTTTACCTGAATTAGTATCACATACAGTATAAAAGCCATAAAATGTAGCTTCGCACCCACTTATCTTAGTAATCTTTATGTTTTTATGAACCATGTCAACAATTATTCAATTTATATATTTTAATCCTCCATTTGTCTTGTCATTGTTTTATATCAGATTAAATTTTTATTTTCACGAAAGTGGACAATGACATTATACAAACGCTTGTAAATAATAATGATAAATGAGTGTAAAGGTATGCATATTCCTGAAGTAACAGTGACAAGCTAAAAGATAGGTTGCCAGCCAAACAAGTAGCTAAGTTGTCCAGGCAGTCAACAAGGGTTGTCGCATATTTTTTTATCAGCAATGATAACATTTACAACCTGGCCTGGAAATGACGGTTTTAGATGTACCTGACAAACAGTCAGGCACTAAGGAAATAGTACTTGACATTTTCAACTTAGTACCATTTGTAATACACTAAAATTTGATTAAGAGTAACAACTTATTAAGTAACTGTCAGCAAATCATTAGAATTTGTTTGGTTTTTATTAAGTTCTGCCCCACGCTAACGTTTGGTATACGAAAATTTAATATCATGGAATTAACTGTTCACTAATCAAAATTCATTGAAAATCAAAATGCCTGTTCGTTTCAAAACCTTAAACACTGTGTATAAATTTATTAAAGTCAATCGGATATTAACTTTGGCCTCTAGGAGCATCCACAAGATTTTTTGAAGTGATCAAGGGCCATAACCCTGGCAGTAATTATCAGAAATTGTTGTTAATTTATAAATTTGATGTCAATCGGATATTAATTTTAGCCTCTAGAGTGTCGTTCATCAAGATTTTTCGACATCAGATGGAACCAAAAAACAAGTTCCGTGTACATATTGGTGTGCACATAAAAGATCCCTCGGCAGTTGCAATTCAATATAAGAGTAGGCCATAGTGTCGCAGCCTTGACAAAATTTCTCTCATAGCACATTGTATGGCGTATGCCCGTCTTCATTAGTATTGTTGGAGCAGAACAGTAGGAAGTTAAAACCCCATTTCATTTCATTTCTCTAGAGTGGCTGACAGAAGCGACAGCAATTTGTCATCAAATTTTAATATGGGGGTACAATATTCCACAACCTTGGTTTTACATGCTTATATTATATTATTTGCATTAATAGGGATCGGTCATTCCGTTTCATTTCTTTAGGGCTTTGGATGGAGGCGACAGCAATATATCAATATGTTGGTGTACAATATTCCACAACCTTGGTTTCACATGAGGCCATTTTGTCAGACAGTTTTGTCCTATCTTAACAAAATTCGTACTCAACCGTCATTATGATATAACAGTGATATGATTTAACGTTTTTTGAAATCAAATAAATACTGTAACCTCTTAAGGCACTGATCAATCGGCCGGTTTTAAGGACGCCCACACACTTATATCACCTATGTGGAGGCTATTGGGTGCCACCACAGATGCGGAACCAAAGAGGTATTAGGAGCAACTGCCTCTCCTAAAGCATCCGTAGCCCCTGTAAGAAAAATCATCCATATAAAATACAAAATCGACTTTTAGATATCACCATACTGGCCGAAATAGAAGTTTCTAGCAGCGTTATTTTTCAAATTTTCTGAGGGAGGACCCCACCCACCGCATCAGTAACGCGGGCATTATATTGGCGCCTCCTCGAGTCCTCCCACCACTTTACAAATGTAGTCCAAACTCAAAAATGTGACTTTTTGTACAATCTGGGGCCATAATCCATGAAGCAAGATCTTTGGGGTTAAAACTTTATTTCAAGTTTCGTCAAAATTGGATGAAAATTGTGACCAGATGTCCTACGACAATATATATATTTACATCCACATGAAAATGTGGGCGTATGGAAACCATTATTAGTTAAATTATCTCTAACAATGAATAACTCATCAGACTCAATAATTTGAACTGAAACTTTCATAGTCTTTCATACTAAAATTAATTGGTGCTAATCTGTGTCAATGGCTACAGTGTGAAATCCCATCTCTCAATAAATTAAAAAAAATAAAAGGAAGATAAAAAATTATTTTGAACTTACCCACAGGGTTTAGTTGGAAACTTATGGAAATCTACTGTTCTCTGTTTACATTTCTTACATTCAAAAAATCTTTTCTTAGCTTTTGTTGATGTGACAGCATGTCTTTCTTCTTTACATTTACGAGCTAAGGATAAGGCTGAATATTTACACTACAAAATAAAATATGAGCCCATATACAATTTTACTTTGATATAATTGCTCAGAAAATAAAATGTTTAACAATTTAAGGCAGAATATACATGAATAACTTTTATTTCGAATTTGTTGCATTATTAAAACCTTTTTTTTTGTAAAAGGTATATAATTTAAATAAAGTTTCCATGGCGTCAAAGGATTTACATTTTAACCATGTCAAACATTGTATTCATCCTTTCTTATGAATTATGTTCGTTGAAACGCGGAACAGTCCTTTATGCTGTTTACACCTTTTTTAATTATTATTTGTCGTTTGTGAATCATCTATTACTAATTACTTCCGCATTGTTATGTTGGATATGTTTTTTGGTGTTCATTAAAAATGGCGTTCAAAACCATAGATAACTCGATTTGTGTACTGATTATAAAAACAGAGGAAACATTTCCAGTTACATGTGACGCCCAAACGCAAAAATAGCTACCGCATTTAATGCAGGTGATGCTTGGATCATCATGGGGGTCCAACCCAAGATTTGCACGACTCTGACTTTGAATGTTACAGTCATTGTGGCATTGAATTCCAGGGTGGAAACATCAGTTTAATTGTTTTAGTGACCAGAAAACAAATTTTGATATGCGTCGGTTTACACAAAATGAAAGGTTACGTGCCCTTTGCATGCTTCAGATCGGCACAACACAGGCGGTTGTGGCACGGACGATAAATGTTTCTCAGTCTGTCATAAGCAGGCTATGGTCCAGATACCGTGATACACAATCTGTACAGGAAGGACCACGCTCAGGTCCACCAAGGGCGACAACTCAAGCCCAGGATCAATTTATCCGTACCTTGGCCTTGAGAAATCGTGTCATCACAGCAAATCAGATCAGCGCTCGTCTTCAAACAGACACTGGTATGAGAGTGAGTGGCCAAACGTTTCGGAATCGACTGTACAGCGGTCACCTTCAAGCCTGACGTCCTCGCGTGATCCCTTGTTTGAGAGATCATCACATTCAGGCAAGACGTCGTTGGTGTAGGGATCGTCAACACTGGGATAATCGACGCTGGAGCAATATGATGTTTTCAGATGAGTCAAGGTTCACTGTTGATTTTTTGGACAGACGTAGGAGGGTGTGGCGTCGTCGAAACGAGCGCTTCTAAGACGTTATCGTCATCAGACATGATCGATTTGGGGTTGGTTCTGTTATGGTGTGGGGAGGCATCACTGTTGCAGTAAGAACGGCTTTACATGTTGTTGCAGGGTGTGTTACAGGCCAGTACTACCGGGACAACATCTTGGCAGTCCATGTTGTGCCATTCGCACGACGTCATGGCCGCCGTTTCATCTTCCAGGATGACAACGCAAGATGTCACAGGGCCAGGATCGTTACAGGTTACCTCCAACAACAGAACATCACCACATTACCTTGGCCAGCAGTGAGTCTCGACCTCTCCCCCATCGAGCATGTCTGGGACATGCTTGGACAGAGGTTAATTCAAAGTCAACAACGTCCTGCCAATGTCCAAGAACTTGCTGCTGCGTTGCAACAGGAATGGGACAATCTGGACCAAAATGACCTTAGACGTCTCATTAGGAGAGTGCCACGTCGGATAAATGCTTGTTTGGCAAACAGAGGAGGATTTACCCGTTACTGACTTTGTTGTGATGCTGTGGTAACTTTGCTGTTTGACCCCGGGTATCATTTTACCCTTATAATGGTCAGTCTGTGCCTTACTTAGTCTAACGATCATTTGGAATAAATCGATGAATGTGAACTTCATTTCATTTTGTCATTTGTTTCTTCATCAGTTTCATTAGGTGACTTTAATAACACTTAAAAATCAAATATCCCCTACTTTTTTTGAATAGTATATATAAGACAAGATTATTGAAAATAAAAATGCTTTTATTTTCAAAAAGGTTTCTATATCAGGAAAAAGATTACAGGTTACATATGAAAGAAGGTATCTCATTGAACGGAATCAAGAATCAATGTGAATGGATGAAAGGAATTCAAATAAAATAAAGAACGGATAGATAAATTTAAGTGAAAAGTGTCAAATTCTGGAAAGTAGCATCTGGATGTAAAGAAGTGAATAAAAATAGGTTGCCAGGCAACGGAATTTGTTTGGTTTTTATAAAGTTCTGCCCTATTCTAACATTTAATATTATGGAATTAGCTGTCACCTCCACTGGATTCGAAACATTTAATATCATGGCAATTTTTCGCAATTCAGGAAGTTACGATCAGATATGTGCAAATATCAACAGGAACCAAGATCTTTGAGTTATGAACATGCATTTCAAGTTTGATCAAAATTGAATTAAAATTGTGACCTCTACAAGGTCCACAACCTTGATATACCATATTTTTACACTATTCGTGTAAAAATGGCAGCCATTTTGTTCAGCAATTTTGGTCCCATGTTCACGAAATTCAAACTGAAAATTCGTTACAGTGTAATGGATTTTCATAATCAAATGTTTTCTTTAATCAGGTAATAATTGTGACCTCCAGATGGACCACAAGATAATAAAGGCGTTTTTTCGTATAATTCAATAAGTTATAATCCGGTATGTGCAAATATTGAAAGGAACCAAGATCTTTAGGTTATAAAAATGCATTTCAAGTTTCATCAAAATCGGTTCGAAATTGTGACCTCTATAGGGTCCACAACCTTGATATAACATATTTTCACACTATTCGCGTACAAACGGCGACCATTTTGTCCGTCAATTTTGGTCCAATTTCCACGAAATTCAACCTCATCCTTTATTACCATGTAACAGTGATATAATCAAACATTTTTTTTCAAATCAGGTAATAATTGTGACCTATATTTTAAGTTTCATTGAAATCGGATCAAAAAATTGTGACCTGTAGACTGTTCACAAACAATTGTGGACGGACGGACAGGGGCGAGGACAATATAAGTCCACATAAAAATGTGGCATATAAAAAGGGAAAAGAGATGGAATATGAAATAAATCAACAAAGGATAAATCTGAAAGGAATAAAATTCAATATGGATAGAAGGAAGGAAACTGCAATGGTGAGAATCACTAGATTGCATGAATGATTGAAAGAAGAGTGAATATTTATGAGAAATGGAGAAGCAATACATAAAGAAAGAATCTGAAAAAAGGGGAGCAAACTGATTTAACATTTGTGGAAGCAATGAATTTGAATGAATTGAATGAGGAATGTGAAGGAAGGTATGTATTAAAGTAAGACTGGATAGAACAAAGATAGATTGCCAGGTAACAAAACATATGTCCACCACTGCAGCCAATTCGTCTGAGCAGTAGACAAGGGTTATAAACGCAACAACAGGCATTATGTAAGGGCTAAATATGCCTATTGCAGGTCTATATATGGATTCAAATATTATATAAACTGTTATTTGGAAGCATTCACAGGATTTTCTTCAAATTGATCAAGTGTGATACCTGTCACTAATTATCAAAGATCTTTGAAAACTACCAAAGGTTTGATATTCATTCTAATCCTAAAGCAGTATGTTCCTTGTCAGCTCTTTAAGTGCCAACCCTTAACATTTTTCTCAGCCTACAAACTCTTAACAAGACAACATGGCAACCCCTGTAATTAGTGAGTATGAATGTTGAAGTATGATATGAAACAATGAATGAACACAACTGAATGAATGAAAAATTTAACAAGCCTTGTACTTTCGTGATTCTGATTGATAACACCGATATGACATTTCTTTTAATTTTTTTCAACCTTTAACACACTATTTAACAAAGGTTAATCTCAACATATCTAACTCTTGCCTCTAAGCAACCAAAGATCAATATGGCACATTTTTCACTTGATAAATATCTTTTATCAAATCCTATCAGTTTACAGTGGCAGGTGGATTATGATTAACAGGGCAATTTAAATTATACTAAATGATAATAAGACTTTTAAAGACATAATATGTCCTCCCACAGGGTTGTTAAAGATACAAATCTTAAAGATGCATTATGCGAGATTTAAATAAACACCTGACCATTCTTACGATAATAGATCAAAAGAAGATAATGAAAAGGGAATTTTTTTGAAAATTTCTGTCAAATTATGTTATTCTAAACAAAAATATGAATGATTTCAGACAGTGGATGCAATTAAATTTATTTTTAATTCAAATAAGTCTTTTGATATCTAAGAATAGAAAGTTGTGTTTGAGGGCTGATTATAGACTTGTCATATGAATAAATGTCTAAATAATAATTTATATTACTTTTGAAGCCAGAAAACAACCTGCAATTCTCAGGCATGAATGTACTCTTGTTTAAAGGGACTATCCCGATTTGAAAAAATAAAAGGCTTGAGTATGTATGAAATCTAGGCACCAAAAGAGGAATGGTGTATTTCAGCTCAAAATATTGAGTCGTTTGGACGTGAATGTCAAAACTGCTTATTCGGACACGTAACCCTATTAGGATTTCTGGTCAATTTTTCCGTTGGGTGACCTGATAATCGATTAATGTTTCTTTAGAGGTCTATACAATAAATGACCCATGTGCTGTACGTACTTGATAACGAAAGGATAATTTCAAGAACACATTATTTTTATAAAATAAAAGTCTGGTTTATCCAGACACCGCATAATACAAGTTGGCTGACGGGTTTAAGTTATAAGAGTTAGTTGCTCGTCCCTAAGGTAGAGAATTTTGATGAATTTTAACACAAAAATATGCAGTATTATTCTCCAAAATATTATCTGGATTTGCCCTTTAATATCATCAGTAGTTATTAGCTTCCAAATAAGGTTTTCAGACATTCGGTTAATAGCCGACTCTCTTAATGGAAGCATTTTTTTTATCTTAATATATTTTCATATGTGCTTGTTAAAACATAACCTTACGTAAAATGGCTTTTAGAATATATAAATAGCATTTTGATGGTATTTTTGGCTTAAGTTTAATTACTATGCACAGCTTTTATAAGCTATCAATGGTCATGTGACTATATTTTCTTTGGCTGTTATACTTTATCAGATGATTTAAAAAAAAAAAAACAACTTTTAATTAGTCAGAATTCCTTACTCTTTCCAGTTTATTCTTGTAACCAAAACATCATAGCTCTATGGATCCATTCACTTTATTTGTTATTAGTATTACATTTGTTGTTCAATGCATTTAGTGTCAATGTAGTTTGTGCATGGTGGCCGCAGGTTTGTGTATGGCCTTCTTGCATCTTCTTACATGTATATTGTAATAAATAAGAACTTGTTTAAAGAGTGCATCCGAATTAGTTCCTTTAGAAACTGTCTTTAAGCGGACGATGTCCACTGACAGTTCTTATCCGGCATTATATAGCTGCAATATGACAACAATTACTGGTTTATTATACACAAGCACGACGTTTCGATACGAGGATACTTATCGAAACGTAGTGCTTGTGTATAATAAACCAGTGATTGTCTTCCCATATAACTGTGTTAGTTCTGTTTGATTAAGTGCTTTAAACAATTACTAGCATACAAAACATCTAAATTTAACTTTGTTTTACAGAGCTCAAACATAGGTCTATTCTAATAACAAAAGCATCCAATTACAATTCCCTAATCTCAGTCTACAGCTGTTAACTGATTAAAGACAATCCAATTATAAACAAAAACATATAACTCTGCCATTTATAGAATTATATTGAAGGCCACACACAAGACAATATTTGTAGAATAGTAAACATTTCAAACAAGAAAATGTGTGAGACTTGAGCAATTATCAGAAAACCATTAGAATTTGTTTGGCTTTAATTAGTTCTGACCCATGCTACTGTTTAATATAAGAAACATTTAATACCATGGATTTAGCTATTCAAGACCTTAAACTCTGTTTATCAATCTATAGTCAATCGGATGATAACTTTGGTCACCAGAGCATAAACAGGATATTTCAAAGTGATCAAGGGCCATAACTCTAGCAGTAATTATCAGATATCATTGAAAATCAGATATTTTAAATTTAGTCAATTCAAAAAAATAACAGTTTCTGAAAAATTGATGAAACAAATATTTTTTTATAATGATCAATGCTTGAAAAATCTATTATTGCAGATATCGGCCGAAACATGATCGGAGATGTCAGGTTTATTTCTGGCATTAAAAGGCAAAATGTTTTTTTTCCCCAAAATATATTAATTCTTTAGCACTTTATCTGTCTACCTGAGAGATATATGTCCCCCCCCCACCACCACCACACACACACACACACACACACACACACAGAGTTTTACGTCTATGCAAGTTGCAGAAATGAAATTGTTTAATTATAGATATCACCTTTATAAAGTCATTTAACTTTTGATCCATTAAATTTTCCAAAGTATGTTACCACATGTTCTTACCGATGAGAGTATTCAGATGTCATTCTGAGATTCTTAATTTGCGATCAGCTGTGAAGGTCAAATTTAGTTTTGGTAACACCCCTCGACCGATCAAAAATCAGGGCTTCCCCAACATGATGTTGTTGACAACATTTTGTCTTTCGGTCCGCCGAAAATAGAAATAGCCAAGTGATCACGCTTCAGGTTTGATTTGTAACTAACAACACTGTAAAATGACCAATTTAATTACATTGGAAGGTGTATAATGATCAAAGTTTTGTTAGCAATAAAAACGACGCAAAGTATTAGAACCAGTGAGTATTGTGAGATGATAGCCGACAAAATGTTGTCAATAAGTCAAAACAAAATGGCAGCTGATACACCTTGTTATTACTGTAATATATAGTCAAACAGTAGTACGAAGTTTTATTTTAAGCGCCTGTGTGTCGAGTGTCCACAAACAAATTGTGAAAGGATGGAAATATAAAAGTTGGGACACAACCTTAGTATAACATTCTTGATTACGGAAGCCGTTACAGAATAGTTATTTATTATAGAAACAGATATATGTAAAGTTAAGAAACAAGTATATATATATACTCTCCCAAAAAAGAAACGCAAAGTTACATTTCGTCGTCGGTATATCCTCGCTCTACCATCGCCTTGTTGCAACAAGAACCGCGGCACGTCCTGAACCAAACTGCTCTCCAGTGTTGCTGTGTCCATACCGTCAGTGCCTGATCCATTAAAGTTGGATTTCAAGGTGTTGGCGCGTTTCAAAACAGAAGCTCTAACGGGGACGTCTGGCTCGTTATTCAGTTTCACGGAGGCGTTTACCTACTGTCTGGTACGAGATTCTACGCCGTTCGGGAATTGCTGCTGCAGTAGAGGTCTCTGTTGAAAACCATTTATGCCAATGACGTAACCGGAAGTGACGATCCAGGACAGGTGGGGTCACTCTTGTTTGGCCTGAGGTAGGGCGGTAACGTGTTGAAATTTGTTGTCTGTACCCATCCCAAAGGCGAGAAATGGAACCAACAGAAACATTCAGCAGCCTGGCTACATCTGTCTTGGATTCACCTGCTTGTAATCGTCCAATAGCGTTGCTGTGTTGGTCTTCGTTCAGGTGTGGCATCATTTGGTTCGTTGAGTGTTTACATGTGCAACTGATTTGGAAACCGAGAACCCCGGGATTTTAAAGACCTTAGATCTAGGTTCCATGCGAAAAACTCCCGAAGTTGTTAAATTCATGTTTCTTGATGCAATCAAGCGATAACAAATTTCGACAAAAAGGATGACCAGTCAAAATTAGTGACCCTACCTTTAAAATCAATAATGAATTTCTTTTATCCATACATAATGGCATTGAAAACAAGTAAGATTTACCGAAACAACGACCTCGTTCAAATAAAAAATTGATGAAAAATGGGTTTTGCGTTTCTTTTTTTGAAGAGTATATATAAAGCTACAGAAATAGTTATTAATTATATAGGCACAATCTATATAATATGTATAGTTGCAGAAATAGGTTAACATTAGAGATTAAAGAAATATATAAATAGTAATAAACTCACTTGTTTACATGTAAAAACAGTACAAGCCATTTCTGTTATAGATTTCATTTTTTCTTCCATAGTTTCTTTTTTCTCTAATAAATCAAAATATTTCTCTTCTCTTTCAGCTTCAGCCTGAATATTGAACAAAAAAAGAAGAAAAAGTGAACCCAATGTAGTGGACTGAAATCTGAATCAGCTGAATCTAAATAATAATATACAAAATAGATGAAATCAAAATAAAAATTTTAACAGCACGATAAATTCCCGTCAATGGATTCATGCACTTTCGGATAGGTAATTTATGGACTAAAATATGGTTCAATTTTATTTCAATAATCTGCTTGTACTTAGGGATCTACATACGACCCCATTCCTTGTCAGACGCGAAAGGGGAATTGAAACCATGTCACTTGACTTTTAACACTAGAACAGTTCCTTTCACGTATTTGGTAGTAAGAAGTTAATAGATTTAGGTCTGGTGATCTGAGATGTCAACTAAAATTGTGAGTTCAATCATGGTTATATGACAAGAGGGTTTTAACAGGTATCAAACCTAGATAGCCCGTTTTGTTCTTTCAGAATAAAATAAATCATATAATTGAGTATATATACTTATCATGTGACATCATATAAACCTAAAGCATACTTATACGTTTAGGTCTGGTTGTACCTGAGAAGGAGTAGGGTTGTCTGTCCAACCTTGTGGGTTTTCTACAGGTCCTCCTATTTCCTCCCACTGCTAAAGACCCCTATGCGCAACCGAATTATTGAAATAAAATTGAACAATATGTTAGTTCCAAAATGACCTAGTTGATGTGGAGTGGATATTAAACTCAATTTCTCTCTCACATTTAGGTACATGCCAAATTTGCACCAATATCAGATTCTTACTTTGTCAATTGGTAAATAGCCATTTGTATTACTTTTTCCGGAACATAACATACATACCTCTTTATATGCTCCCATATGAGATGACTTGGCTTTTAATAATTTCTGAACTTCTGGTGAATTGATATCAACATTTCCTAATAATTTTGAGCGTTTCTTTGGTGGTTCTATATCCGCACCAGCTCCAACATCATTACTTTCTTAAAATTTAATAAATATTAACATTATACAGACATGATTTTAGCTGTTGAAAAAAAAAAGCTGAAAAAATCGGGGGGGGGGGGGGGGGGGGGGCGTGTCCAGTGGCAACGCCAGTATGTTTGGGGGAGGGGGGGTGCAAAGGTAATTTTAAAGTAAGGGGGGGGGGCTGTCTCATCATACTGAATTTCAATAGTCTTGTATTTATTTGTCTTCAAATTTACTACAATTTTTTTATTTCTTATTTTTCTTGTATTTAATTCATTTACAGAATACTTAATATACTAAACACAAAAAAAAAAATAAATAAATAATATTGTTTGAACTACGAATCCGATCTTTTGATTATCCTGTATAATTTTCTAGACTATAAGAAAATATGTTGCTCTAATTAGTCTAAATCGAATAAACTTCTCCCTCCCTCCGACCGTAATTAATATTCACGACTCTTCGGGAATTGACTTTACGAATAGAATGTCTCATAAACTCGCCTTCCAACTTCTGTTCCAACCATTTCCATCCATTTTAAAGTCCTTTGTCGAACAGTTTGGTGTCGACGTCTCGATATACGACCTTAGCCATAGCGCGAAAGAACTGACGATGATTACGTACCGTACCATCGTGGCACGATAGGGAAACTCTATGTCACTTGTACACAATGACAGGCGATCTCGTTCAATCTGGCGCGATTCTACGATACGGTATTGTTAATGTTTACATCGCTGACATCCGGACGGCAGATTTTAAAGTTATGGATAGATATTTTGAAGTTCACCAGTTAGAAATTTGTCAGGAAAAAAATAATGATTGTTTGTTTTATGATATTACGCGTTTGAAACAAGGTGCTTGAATTAATTAAAGCGGAAAAATATCATTACAAAAGCGTTGTTAAAAATCGGAACCGACTGCAAAAAATCAGAACCTGACGGGACAAAAAGCGGAAATCCGCTTTAAAGCGGGAAAAAATCATGTCTGATTATAGACACAATCTGATTAAAACACAGATCCTACTTGTTTTGTTTTTTTATAGTTAAAAATTTTGTATCTTTACTACACCATTTCTCAAAGAGTTGATATATAACCTGCATTGTGGGTGATATATACCCCCCTCCCTTTTGTAATATGAGGAGAACATTAGTGGATAAGACACCTTAGGTATGCATAAAGTAGAAATCATAAATATTCCTATCCAATATTTTTAACTACACTGTGTTCTTGGTGTTAATCAAATGGTGTTCCTAGACTAGTAAATCACACGTCACGTCAACAACAGAGAGAAGAGAGACAACTACATTGACTGAATAGGAATAGACTGGGATTTAACATTCCTTTGTATGTTCTATCACACATTTCCTAATGTGTACATGGATAAGACCCACTCTATTTTTTCATTCCTATAGTCTTATCAGACGCAACACGTGACAAATGAGTTACATGTTTGAAAAATCAGGAAGATTCTTCTTAAATGTTCAGAGTCGACCCTGTAACATTATATTTTAAGAGTATAACTCCCTATTTCTTGAACACATCAATTCTCATGGCCAAAAAAAAAATGATCGGAAAGAATATAAAGATATTTACCAATATTTTCTAAGACTCGTTTTTTAACTCTTTCATGTACTGGAGAGACTTTTTTAACAGCATTGGGATTTTCTTTTTTACATCCACCTTTAGAACTGACTTTAGCTATAGCTAATAGCTGTTGAAATAACAAAACATATCAAGAGAATTATATATCAAGAAAGTTTAATATAAAAACAAGTTAAAATTAAATGTTCCCAAAATTTATTGTCATACTTCAATGTTTGGATGTAAATTAACTATATGTAAGCTTACGCAACACAGTTTGAAGTTTCAAATTGTACTATATATGGCCACTGTTTCTAATGTTAGAAGCTTCCTACTATAGAAGTTATGGCCATAGGCGTACAAGCCAGGCAAGCTGACTTTTCGGGCACATGGGCAAAGTGAGAGAAAAAATTTATTTCATCTACTTGGCAACAAAACAAAGTGCCCAAAATCGAATAAAACACTAATTTTACATGCTGGAATAGCAGGAAAATGTGTATGCGGATGTCAAGTTTTCCAAAATTTTCTTGCGAAATTCTTTTGGGCATGTCTAGTTTTGCTTCCCTAACTGTCATCAAGCCATAATATAACACTAATTTTACTTTTCTTTTAATCAATTACCACAAATTTGTACTGAGTTCACTATGGATAAAAACATTTTGTCTGCAGCCACTCTACTTGTGCGACATTTTTCAGGCATCAATTATTATTTGTGAATGCAAGTCTGAATGAATGTTCAGAATTCAGAGTGGGATTTCAGTTACAAAAAAATTGGATACTTTTGGAGTTGCTTACATGGGCTAGAATAGCAGAAAAGGCATTTGCGGTGGTTAAATTTTCAAAATTTTCTCTGGTAGGGTAAGATCCCCAAACCCAGTGACGATTGGTTGGTAGTGTGTAATTCGGGCCAGACAGGTAGGCTATATCGGACCATAATTGAAATTGCTGAATGTATTTACAGGCTGGAATAGCAGGAAAAGACTTCGTGGACTGTAAACGATTGATTGGAATTCGAGTAAGCCACTTTAATTAGGCTATACTACTAGACCACTTTGAAGTTGCTTTGTTCACGGGCTGAAATTTGCAGCAGTCAAATATTTGCCTCTTAAGGATGAATGGGGGGGGGTGCATTTCGGGTTCTGCCCCCCTAACTGCCATCGAGCCCGTTCGCCTATGGTTATGGTAATCTCTCAACTGATCAAAAGTTCCTCCTAAGTGCTTGCGGCACAAAATGGCTGTGCAACAAAGAAATAGAAGTGCTTCAGAGCAAGAAAAGAAATTAAGCTGATTCAAGTATTAAATGGATGTTATCACACAATGAATCACACATCAAAATAAAGAGTAGAAGTCAAGGATTAACTGGATTTGCAAGATGCCATTGATTAACTTCCTGTATAACAATTTTATGTAAAGAAACAAAGTATAATAAATTATATTGGACTAAAATCAGAATACTGACATGTTTTATACAGTTTGGGAACTTAAAACTAACCCCGGTGGTTGAGTTCCAGTAGATGGTTTACCTTTGCTTTATCTATACTAGAGTTAGAAGAAGTTTTTTTACTGGTATCTAAGAACACATGTTGTCCAGGATAAAATCCACGACCAAGGGTAGGTGTAGCACTTAAGGGGTCAATCGGTGGGCTTGGTTTATTTAAAGATGCTAATCTTTCATTTTTTTTGGCGAACATTTTTTTCCGATGCTGCTGTAATAATTCTTTTGGTGTGATTGATTGTATTGGAGCATTCTGTTTCTCTTCTGAAAACATAAATACATCATAACTATTAAATATTATTTTTCATAAATTCATTTCAAGAGAGGGAGAGAAAGATAAATGGGGTTTAACGCCCACTCAACACAGATTAGATCATTTTGGGACTAACATGATTTAATTTTATTTCAATAGTTTGCTTGCACGTAGGTGTCTTTAACAATGGGAGGAAACCGGAGGACCCGGAGAAAACCCACAAGGTTTGACAGGCAACCCTATTCCTTGTCACGTACAACTGGGGATTGAAAACGAGGTCAGTTGACTCAATGACAGGCTTTATGATACTAATCATTCAACCATCGAACCCCCCTAAATTCATTTAAAAGGATTCTGAAAAAACTGTGAGATTAGACAAGTTGGCTTACTCCTATCAGAATGACTATACATTGTCATCGGAAAATCACAACACAGGGATTGAACACTGAACCTCCAGGTTAGCAAGCCAACATCACTATTCCTGGGCTATTACCATATACATGTATCTATATATCATATACTCACCAGCTTCTTTAATTTCTGTTTTAACTAAATGTTTGACCAGATTCATTGAACCTGCTGAAGGTGTTGTTACCAATTCCATACTGAAAGTATCAAACAATGATAAGTTTAAAATGTATTTTGCCTGATATATGTATTCACTAGTTATTACTTCATTGGTTTACGTTGTTTCAAGAATTATATTTATATATAAGGCCATCATGAACATTTTGAACTATCTTAAAAAATTGATTTATTTCCTAAAATCATCTAAAAATGTGTAAACAGCATAATTTTATGATAGTGAAATAGAGCTCTAGCCAAAGGATAAATGTTCTTTTCTGTAAGATTTGGATTATCACTAAATACTTTAGCTGACGATTCTCAATAAGAACTAACAATGATTGTTCTGTGGATGATACAAGACGTTGTTCTATATGATCTTTTTCTTGAGGTTTTAGTTCGTGAATGGACATGGTCGTCACTTTCTGTTTTCCTGACTTTGCTTGTAGTGTCATCAGTTTACTAACAGTGAGTTGATCTTGTTTTTTCTTAGCAGTTGATTTCAATCTGAAAATCATGAAAAAAAATAAGTTCATATGACCACCATATTATAAGTAAGGATTTAATACACAATATTTAGGGCAAAAATTCCATAACTAAAAACATGATTTGAGATTGTCATTTGAGACACATGTCACTGGCCTTTAATATGAGGTACCGGTATATCACAAAATGCAGTTTAGATTCCATATTAGATTCATTGTTCGTTCATAGAAATGAGTTAAAATTCAGACATTGACAGAGGCTACAGACGATGGTATGAAAATCAGTGCTGTTTTTTCTTGAATCCAGGCCCTTTTAGTAATAGAATTTCTGGATTTCTTTAACAAACAGATTCAATGACTTGATGTTTTTAGTTTAATATAATATTCAATAGATCATGAGTCTTTAAATAACTTACTCCATAGAAGAAAATGTTTTTCCACCATACATATAATGTGAACCTTTAGGGAAAATTTTCTTCTCAAATGATTTAGGTGTCACACCTGTCATGCTATATAAAGAAGAATCATTGGAATATAAATACAAGCTATTCACATCGATAATCAAACATCATGCCCAATTTCACCTAATTAGCAAAACTGCATAACAACCTGCGGTTGCCAGGCAAGATAAGCACACATTTTGCATAGAGATGGATAGACAACAAACTAAAAACCAAAGTTATGGTCTGAAATCGGCAAATATCGTAAGGGACTGAGATCTTTTGGATATAAACATAAAAATTGTGACCAAAAGGGGTCCTCAACCTTCATTTTACAAATGTTTATACAATTTGCATACAAAGAGCGGCCATTATGTCTGACAGACTCATTATGATTTTTCCAAAAATCCGAAATTCATTATGGTGGAATGGTTATATAAAGAGAGAGAGAGAAATGGAGTTTAACATTCACTCAACACAAACTAGGTCATTTCGGGACTAACACATGGTTTAATTCTATTTCAATAATTCGCTTGCACGTAGGGGTCTTTAGCAGTGGGAAGAAACCGGAGTGCCCGGAGGAAACCCATGAGATTGAGAAGGCACCCCTATCTCCATGCCACATACGCTCACACCAGAGCTCGAAACCACAGCCGCAAGCCAGAGGTGACCGGCCAGCTAGAGGTCGAAGCACGGCACTCTAGTCCATCCCAACCCCCCCGTTATATAAAGAGAACAGTTACAGATATAACTATAATTCTTTATAATATATTATATATGTTTATATCAAATTTAAATTAGATTTTAATAGTTTGAACTATCAGACACTTAGGTAAGAAAAATGTTTATTTAGTGAATGCAAGGAAGAAATTTTACCTGCCCTGGAACTCGGAACGCTTTGATGAAGCACTTTTATAAGCTGACTGTACATGAAAGGAGCAGAAACCCCCAAATTTACTGGAAAATTAACATAATGCAACTCACAGAATAATGATTTAAGACAGACAGATAAAAATACAGTAACAATTGATACCTGTAGTAATCAAACAAATAAATTCTAATGGCTTTCAATTGTTCCATCATTTTATAATAACTCAATATCGAATGAAGATGGACATACGTCATCCAGTGAACTATGAGGGAAATTTTGCCCGGACAGCGGCACCATGGGCCTACTCTTATATCAAATTCCAACAGGACCTTGGTTTTCCATCTCATCCAAACGACTAGACAGCTGTCCTTGTCAAATCAACTGTCCTGCATCTCTGGCAAGAGGGAACCATGCTGGAAAATCTGGCTGAAATTTTTCGGCCAAAGCAGGGATTGAATAGCGAGCCAGGGACTTACCCACTCATTATACTATACACATTGCTGTTCATACAAGAGAGAGACAGAGAAATGGGGTTTAACGTCCACTCAACACAATTAGGTCATTTTGGGACTATGCTGTTCATACAGGAAAATCTAACCGCTTGTAGATAACAGAAGAATTAAAAATCATAACTACTTTTGAGTATTTCTGAATTTATCAGATGTTTCACAGTTACATATATATGGTAAATGAAGGTTTATATCTACAAATCAAGGTTGTAATGTTAATCTGTTATGCTTACTTATTTATAAAATTAGTACACTTGTTTCCTTTCTTAGTTTTCCCCATACACCAAGCTAAATCTTTCGACTGTCCCATTAATAACAATTGATTAGGATGGGTTATTGTAAAAGCCACTTCTGCAGGAGCCTAAAATAATAAGAAAATATGTGAAGAGTCCAGAGGAAGAACGATCTAAGTAGGGTTAAATACAACTTCAAAATGATGTTTAATACGAATCATGATACCAGTACAACAACTGACTTTCAATTTTCAGTAAAATTAAGGTCAAATAAAAGGGTACGATGGACATATTTGTGCGGGAGGTCATTTCAGAGGGCCTTGGTTTGTTGTGACTCAGATTGTTTTTACCTGAAATTGATTGTTCCGCAGAAAGCTTGTACAATTTGCTACCTGATGGCGCCATAAACTGAGGTTCGTTGAAAAAGTGACTTAGATCATTCTACCCCTGTACTCTTCATGTGTATTATTACATATACAACTTCTGACCTGTCTTGATTGTCTTGACATACTGTAAATCGATAACATGTTGGCCGGGAGGGGCAGGACACATTCAAGACGTGTATCGTGTTCTTGCATTGTCTCCTTGAATAAGACAATTCATCTCTTATACCCGGCTGTAAATGGGTACAAGCAGGAAGGAACATGCAATAAAATCTTTGCGCTGTTTAAGTTCAGTGCTTCATGACTGCATGTCAATATAAATAAAATAAGGTACGAATTTAGATGTCTCCAGCTCAAAGTCTACATACTACAAATATAACTTACCTTATCTGCTGCGTCCATCATGTTTGGGTTTAACAATCCAATCACTGATCCAATAGAATTTTTCCAATGATCTTTATAAACTTGTCCGAACAGGAAAAAACTAACAGTTCTATCACAATCATCTAAATCATTTAATTTCCAAATACAAAATGTTTTACCCTGTCATCAAATAAAAACAAAACAAATCCATCATTATTGTCATTAATGATGTGTGGTTTAATGGTCAAGAGCGAGACATTAAGTAATACAATGATATTGGAAATAATGATACGCCAACATCAAAGGATGACATCACATCTGTATTCTAAATAATTTTAAAGTGACCTGTCTTGTTTAAATTAAGTTTTAGTTAAAGGTTGATTTTCAACAAGACATGGCAACATAAACTTTAACATCTTTATCTTTAACCATGCCCACATCTGCACAATCAAATAATGGAAATTGTCTCAGCACTGTTTGGGGAACATTTTACTATTATAAAGCATGATTATGATTTGCTAAAATTATGTAACAAATATTATTTTACTATTATAAAGCATGATTTTGTTTTGTTAAAATCATGTAACAAATATTATTTTCTTCTTGCAAACTCTGCTATTTCCATGTTCAATATGTGTACCTACACCATAAACACAACATGAATTACAGAATTAAACACTTAAAAGCCTTGCTTTCCGTTTTTGGATACAGCCTTACAGCATCCTTAATATCCCATGTGGCATCGTTCTGTTCTACGCAACTAACCCGTGGGTACATTTATGGGGTATTCACAAATTCAAATTATCTACCATGATGTTTTCATTGGCCTGTAGTTTGATTCTACAAACCAATCAAAAAACAATTAACATACCAGTCTTAACGTTATTCTTTATGTTCACCACAATGCAACAGCTTGTACGCTCGATTCTCCAACTGGGTTTCTACGATGCCAGTGGGGATACCGAGGATGGCCTTACAGATGTATATGTAGTTTCACCCAACGACTGACATTCGATTACAGTTCAATCAAACGTTAAGCAAGGAAGGTAATGTATAAATAACTCAAACCTGTTGAAACTTACCGAAGATGCTGTTTTAGGATCTGTTTTATGGACAACCACACCAAATGTTACCCAATCACCTTGCAGTTCACCTGTTTTTACTTTCTGGTGGAGTTTTGATATTTTCATAAATTTTCTTCCTTCCATCTTCATTTCTAATACTGTCGATGATGTCAGAGGATTACTAAAATGAAATACGTTGCGAGGTAAAAAGCAAAAGTACCATTGATTTGACTGTAAGTACTGGTAAGGTACAATGCAGCAGAAACGAAATGGGGTTTAACGTTGTACTTTTCAGTACCGAGTGTCAAATTCAAAACACGTTTTGTGTTTGAGAGAATTGATAAATGATGGAAAATTAAGCCATCATGAAAACGTTATCCTCATGTGCAATCGACGTGATCTGATATGGTTATAATTCAGAATTGACAATTGAAAGTTCACAATTACGCTTTTATAATTTCACATAACATATAACATCTGTAAAAATCTCCATATGAGCAAAATAGAACTATGAAAACACATAAATATTTACATTATTCTGATGCCCGAATTTTTCTCCATGATAAATTTTCCATCATCTTGTGGATTTACTGGCTTTGTTGGTTTAGTTGTAGATATTTTGTTTTTAGAAGGTGCAGTTGGTTTTTGTGATGGTGGTGACTTCAAGGTTTGTGCGGTAGGAGACTTAGATTTCCCTAGAAAATAGAAACATGGCCTTTAACATGAAATATTGGAAGCAAAGTCAGTTCTTCACAAATTCTTTAGTGTGTTTTACCTTTTACTTTCAAGCTGACTTTGATTTCAAACCTAGGTCATCAGATAGTAAAAGATATGTCGGTCCGGAATGTCACTTATTGTAAATCTAGTTTCATTACTAGTGAAAACTTTTGTCAACTTACATGTTTTTGTAGATGTATAATCAGAATAACCAGAAAAAGGTTGATGTGCTTCTCTCTTTCTTTCACCAGATACAACCAACTTCTTTAACTCCTCTCCTTCTTTACTTAACCTCGACTTCTCTCCTATAGATGATCATTCATATAGTTATTGATGATATGACCCTAGGTTTAACGTCCTACTTTTCTAATCCCATCTGGCCTAATACAGTGTACGTAATGAAGTGTGCTACGGTTTACCCTTATATTGAATTTAAATTATAAAGCATTTTTTAACATGCACACCAATATGTACACAGGCCCTTGTTTTTTTGTCCCATCCAAACAGCATCACTGTTAAGAAAAATCATGATGGAAAATCCTAGGAACTCTCTCGACCAGCACTGGGATCGAACCTTGAACCTTACAATGTTTGGAAAAAAACCCCATTTTTATGGATTCTCTCCTGTGTACATTTGTTTTCGTTTTGAGTTAACAAATCTACACTGCAGTGCACACTTACGACTAGCCCGGCCCCAGATCCATTGAAGTGGCTTGATAGTAATTTTATTATCCATTGCTTTCAATCTCCATGTTTTGTGTGTTCCTCTGGGATTCTATTGGTTTATGTGTGTGGTGCTGTTCTCATTCAATTCTTATGTGGGGGGGGGGGTGGCCTAGTGGTCTAGAGTGCAGCGCTTCGACCTTTAGCTGGCCGGTCACCCCTGGCTTGCGGCTGAGGTTTCGATCCCTGGTGTGACAATATTACGTTGTGGTTTAATTTTCAAGCCACTTGAAAATTGTCATCACATTACAAAAATCACTAAATAAATTGAACTTACCATCCAATTCATCCCAATCACTGTCATCACTATCACCAAAAATATTTTTCTCCATTTCTTTTCTTTCTATTGGTGTAACAGTAACAGGGGGTTTAACAATTGGGGGTGATTTAGTCTTCCTATTTCTTGCAGGTTTCTCTTTATCTTCACCAAAAAATGGATTAACATCAGGTTCCTGTTCTGCAAAGAAAGCTCCTAAATTGATTACAAAAGAAACTGGACTTTATCTATTAGCATTTGTTCAACAGTGACTTCAAGTCATAAAGCGCCAAGCATTTAAAAAAATTTGTTAAAATTAGTAACACTGGGTCTGATGTCTAGTGTGAAAAAGATAAAGATTAATCAACATTTACCTTTTGTTTGACTAGCCTTTAATCTATCTTCTAATTCTTTCATTCTTTTCTGCATCATCAACAGTTCGGCTGTAATTATACATACAAATTATATTAATGCTACATCAAACCAAAGGATTCCAACAAGGCTATGCGGGTATGCTGCTGGCTCACTAGGAACTCCTTGAATCGAGGTTGGTGTTTGGCAAAGAAAAAGATTCCTGGGATTTTCAAGCTTGAGGCATGACAGAGGGAGGGTAAGACAAGGAAGGGCATCTAGCTAATCGATTGTGACAAATGAGTGGCTGTCTGTGGAAAATTTCACTCATAGCATATATCCGTCTTCATTAGCCCAGTTGGTGCAGAAAAGTAAGACATTACACCCAATTTCATTTCATTTCTTACCACATTTAGAACAACATTATTACAGTATTTATTTGATAAAATATAATCAATTTTCTTCACAAAAATGGATAAATATTATCGAATACATCACAATTACCTTGTAGATTTTGGTTATTTTTCTCTGTCTCGCCATCTTTACTATTATTAATGTTTGTTGATTTAACATCTGCTATTAGAGGGAGAAAGAAAAAAGTAATATTGTTTGAAATTACATATTAGCAGACATGTATGAATAATATGGGTTTCATGTCAAAGTAAACTGGTTAAACTAGAACCACACTAAATTTACTGGTTAATAAATGTGTGATGGTAGGATGATACTCTCATCTGTATCGAGCAAATCCAATTATCATTCCACAAGTTTTCCTGAATGCCACTCAAAGAAGTTATTACAGGAAGCTTCTGGTTCAAATCAATTAACTAGAACATAGCTAGATGATAAAGGTTTATTTGTTTGCTGTATAACTGATAGATCAATACATTCAATATGCAAGGATTTGAATACATAGGAATGTAACCAAAAGAAAAAGAGTGATCGGATTTTACATACACTCAACACAACCTAGGTCACATCAGATTAACATATGACCCAATTTTATTTCAGTTATTCGCTTGCACATACAGGTCTTTAAGAGTCATTCCACGAGAAAACCATGTAGAAGGTGGGAAGGTGGGGGTCAGCAGATCGAGTTCATCTCGGGGGGATTTTATCGTCTGATCTGGACTACTTCACAGCCAGAACAGCCGATCTCAAAATTTAATCGTTATTGAGATATAGCCTTGGATTGATTTTTGGACATTTTTGCCCTTTTTCACGTCATTTTTGGTCAATTTTCAGCCACCTATTCTGGCGAGTCTAGGGTTTGGATGAAAATAGTGGTGGTTGGTGATGTTAGTGGGGGTCTTCCTGTGCCCCAATGTAAAGACCTTATGATCGCATCTATTCTCTGGGAGTAATGGTCAGCAAAATTGTAACATATGGCGAACAAAATAGAAAATATACACCTTCGAAGATTAGCCCTATTTTCTATGATGCTGGGGTAGGTCAAAATATCGAAATGGTTTTATGCACAGATCGACCCCGTCTATCGATATAAGAAATAAAATCTCTGTCACCTCGTTTCATTCAATGCGAAATCATAAGTCAAAGTTGGTGAATTTTCCATATTATAAATCTCCGATTCTCTATGAAATGACCAACTACTTTCATACAGGGTAAGCCAGCTTTCTCCAATTCTTCGCCTAATCATTCGCCCATGCTCGCTGGTAGCAGCAGTAAACCGGTTCGAGCAAAACTAGTCACTTTGATGAAGCTTGGTATCCAATTCAAGATGGCCGCGCCCGGGATCGCAGAAAATTGAGGTTTTTCTCCATTTTTGGCCATTGAATGTGGCACATATCCCAACATATGAGAACTAAAATGACTTCATACAATTGAAAGACTGCACTTAAAACATTAAGGTCCACTCTTTAGCACATTACATAGCAATAAGAGATGTGAGAACCGAATATGAACCGATTTCTTGACGAAGTGGAAATTTTGATCTTATTGTGCTTCCAGTCGCTACCGCCTGGATCTCAAATGCAAAAGGACGTAAATATTCCCTGCATGGTACCACACCTATGGGGAATCCATACAAAGACTATGCTGTGTACTAATATAAGAACATCACATTAAGGTCCACCCTTTAGCACATTACATAGCATTAAGTGATGTGACAACCGAATGGGAGCTGATTTCTTGACGAAGTGTATTTTTCTTATCTTGATTCGTCGAGTTTAGATGGAAAGGTGATATGTGCTGCCCATCGCTACGGAATATTCCATAAGGGGAATCCATACAAATACCTTGATGTGTCACTTAGAATCTGTTTATTCTGTTTATTCCTATTGCATGGGGTAAGTGAAATATCGATAAAAAAATCTTATATGTGTGATCGACAACAATTGACTGAGTTAAGCGATGGACTTCAGAAGTCCTCAAACTAGCTGCATTGAGTCTGATATAGCTGTAATACCTTACTGGAGGCTAGCTTGTTAATTTTAAAATTTTTTTCTTCTGTTCTAGCTATATGCTGGAAATGTTACCATGTCAATAATGAGGAAATGAACTGTAAAAAGAGCCAGGTTAGTTCTTCAAATAAATAATATGGCATAGGATCAAAAATTCAACTTCATCATGTGATCATTTCCAGAGCCCAAAATGGATCTTGACAGGTCTTTTAAAACTAAATTTTTTCACATGGTTTGATATTACTGTGGGAGCTGATGACAACCATCCCACTGCTACATCATCTGTAGCTACTGGTAGTGCCTCTAACACCCATTATCAATCTACTGCTACTACATCATCTGCAGCTATGGGTAGTAGAATTGAAACACCGCCTCCACATCCTGTATCAGCTACTAGTACATAGAACTGCCAAAAGTGGGAGGGATGTCATCAGTTCCAACAGTAATTTCAAACCACACTAGACCTGCATGCAGGAATGACGGGTTTCACTGGTGCCACGTTAACTTTAAACTTATGTCACTTTCGCTCCCATGTTGCCCTTGAACCAATGGCACCGATAAACAGATTTCCACATAAACATTGCACACATCAAATAAAAGGGAAACAGAATCAACAAAAATCCAGCAATATCAATTCATTTTATACATTTGTAACATGTAATTGATCCTGATTAAATTACAGTACTTCCGGTGATAATGAAAATGTTCAATTAGTTTCATGAAATCAGAAATGGCATAAGATATCATATAGTGAAAATTTTATGTATATCGAAAAATAATTGCCACTTTTATTGACCAAAAAACTTGAAAAGTGACTTGTAGAAAATCAGCTATTTCTCTGCAACCGTACAAGTTAGAAACCATTTTGTGGTATCTGTATGATCGTATGGGTTCATTCTATTTGTTGATTGGCATCAAATATCATAATTTGAAAAAGATTTCAAAACAGACTCATTTGAATAAAATATCTCTTTTGAAGGCTAAAAATACAGTTTTTGCCAAAATGACATTACTTCCGGTGTTACTAAAATGTTAAATTAAGTTTATAATATCGTCTATGACATTAGGCATCAAATGATGAAACTTTTATGAAAATCGAATAATAATTGACACATTTGCGGGCCAAAAACCTTTAAAAGTGATTTGTAGAAAACTGCCTATATCTCGGCAACCGAACAAGTTAGAAACAATTTTATGATATCTGTATGATCATATGAGTTTTGTTAATATGTGAATTTAAACCAAAAGTTAATTTAATTATTACATATGACATAATTCTTGGTTGAAAAAAATATCGATTTTAAAAGTTAAAAATGGAGTTTTTGACTAAATGTCGTCAATTCCGGTGTCAATTTTAAATAGTAATCAACATGATATGATGCACACTTACTTTTTGAATCAAATGATGTCACTTTTGTGAATATCCATTAATAAATGACTATTTTACAGGCAAAATTACGAAAACAGTGACTTATGCAAAACTGCCCATTTCTCGGCAACTGCTTATATTAGAAACTAATTTTAACATACATTTTCTGCTTATGGATCAAAGCTACACGTTTATAAAAGTTACATAGAAATATCTTAAAATCTGAAAAGCCTGAATGGGTTGTAAAAGGTCAATTTTACACCTTTTTTCAACTCTTAATCGAATTTGTTCGAAAATGAAATCGAAATTAAAAAAACTGAGCTCACACTTTTTTGCGCCTTTAAAGGGCACACTCTTTTTGTTATAGCAAGTTTTTAAAAAAATAATATTTTCTCTTGAAAAATGGTACCTAACTGTCAAAATTGTAGACTCGGCATCAACAAACTACGTCACCATTTGAATAAAGACAAACACGTTAATCTGAGCCTTCAAAAGTCTGCATTGATTAATACATGAAACAAATATAATATCCCTTCTTTCATTCTTTCTCCCATTTTGGCCAAATGTGAAAAACGCACTAAGGAATACACGACATGTACATAATCACTGACGCCGACGGGTAATAAATAATATTAAGATACTAGATCATAGCCCACAATTTGCAAGCGATGGATAGTGAACAAGCTAAACAAAAGGCGATTTTTCATACAATCATATTTAATTCAGGAAGATACAATCCGATATGTGCTAATTACCACAGGAACCAATCCATTCTATACATGTGTTACATGTAAGTGATCCTGACCATATCACAGTACTTCCAGCGATAATGAAAATATTAAATTAGTTTCTAAAAATCAGAAATAATAATCACATGGAGAAAATTTTATGTAAATCGAATAAGAATTGCCACTTTTATAGACCTCAAACCTTGAAAAGTGACTTGTAGGAAATCGTCCATTTCTCTGCAACCATACAAGTGAGTAACCATTTTGTGGTATCTGAATGATCGCATGGATTCATTCTATTAGTTGATGCGAACTAAATATCATAATTTTAAATATATTACAAATCAGACTCATTTGAAAAAATACCTGTTTTGAAGGCTAAAAAATACAGTTTTTGCCAAAATATAATTACTTCCGGTGATACTGAAAATGTTAAATTAGTTCTATTAAATCATAAATGACGTAAGATATCATACAGCGAAAATTTTATGAAAATCGAATAATAACTGACACTTTTATAGACCAAAATCCTCGAAAAGTGACTTGTGGAAAATCGCCCATTTCTCTGTATCCGTACAAGTTAGAAACCGTTTTGTGATATCTGTATGATTGCATGGGTTCATTCTATTTTATGAATAGAATCAAATATCATAATTTGAAAAAAAAAACAAGTACGACCCATTTGAATAAAATATTGTTTTTTAATGCTAAAAATTAAGTTTTGAGCAAATGACGTCATTTCCGGTGACAGCGTATGAGGTAGAATGGTTTGACCTTGTCCACTATGGCATTAGGCATCCAATGGTGAAAGAAAATTGAAAATCACATAATAATTGATTCTTATGCAGCCAAAATAACGTGAAAAGTGACTCATGCAAAATTGACTTTTTCTCGGCAACTGCGCATATTACAAATTAATTTTCACATACATTCTCTTCGTATGGGTTATTGCTACGAGATTATTAATGTTACGAAGATATATTTATTAATATGAAGACGCTGGATGGGTTGTAAATAGCTTATTTTGACACCTTTTTTCACCCTTTAATCCAAATTGCCCGAAAACGAAATCGAAATTAAAAAAACTGAGCACGATGTTTTGTGCGCCTTTATATGGCACATCTTTGCAGTCATATTAAATTTGAAAAAAATAATTTTTGCTTTCAAAAAGTGGTACCGAACTGTTAAAATTGTAGTTTTTGCTAAATTTACGTCACTTACGGTGCCGACAGGCTACCTTGCCGGTAACAAAAAAAAAGACATTTTGGACCATGGAGCATATAAACTTTGTTTTATACAAATCGGACAATAAATAATTTATATAGAACCGATAAACTGAATTAGCCAATAGCGACCAAGGAAAATTATCCAGAAAAAAAATGTTCACATTTTTGCCCAAACCAGACGACCTTTTAACCCTTGGTAAAAGGTCATTAAAAAATATTCATTAATAAAAAAGTTTTTTGTCAAAATTTAAAATTTCAAAATTTGGCGCCTTATTTTTCCTAAGATTCGGCGAAATTTAAAACTCTAAAGACCCGTAGCTATGTGCCATGTCTCTGGCTATGTCAAAAACTATCAAACGATAAAATCCAACAATTGTTGTTAATATTACGGCAATATTTCAAAAAACGACAACTTCGGTGATTTCGGACATTTCGCGTTGTCGCAGAATGCCGGAAATAGCTTTAATCTCTAAGTCACACCCACTTTCGCAGTATAACTCAAGACATTGCATCGATCCGACAAGTAATTCCTGAGATATAAGCAAATTGGAAAAAAAAAAATAAGAATAATAACTAGACCTGCAAGCAGCACTGAACCGGCTTTCAGGAATCATACAGGAAGTTTCTTATACCATAGCCCATCCATTGAGCTACCAAACTATACTTTAGTTGTTTTGCTTCAGTGACACCCTCTATCATATGTAAAAGTAATATTTGCTGACGAAAAGACCGGTCAAAATTGTAAATTATGGCAAAATTACGTCACTTCCGGTACCGAAAGATATTTTTATAGGTGAAAAATAAGTCGAAAATTCGCAAGACACAAAAAACAAACTTTGTTTTATACATATTGGGCAATAAATAATTACCCTATAACCCATAAACTGAAATTAAGAAGGTAAAAAACTTAAAAGTGACCCTGGGAAAATTGGCTATTATTCGACAAGGGAACATGCTAGAAGGCTTTTTTTGATATCAATATGATGGTATTGATTCAATCTTACTGCCCATTAGAGTCAGACGTTATCAAGTTAAACGAATAATAAATATAAATCCCTTCAAAAAAATGTTTGTTTTGAAGGCTAAAAATACGTTTTTTGCAAAAATTACATTACTTCGGTGATATTGAAAATGTTAACTTAGTTCATAGAAGCCATAATTGGCATAAGGCATCAGATGGTAAAAAAATTATAAAAATCGAATAATAATTGACACTTTTATAGACGAAAAACCTTGAAAAGTGACTTATAGAAGATCGCCTATTTCTCTGTAACCATACAAGTTAGAAACCATTTTGTGGTATCTGTATGGTCGTATGGCTTCATTCTATTCGTTGATGGGAATCAAATATCATAATTTTAAAAATATTATAAGGCAGACTCATTTGAATAAAATATTTGTTTTTTGTGTTAAAAATTTAGTTTTTGCCCAAATGACGTCATTTCCGATCACAGTGAAAATGTAAAATTGACTTGACCTAGTCCAAATTGGCATTAGGCATCAAATGGAAAAAAAATATTGCAAATCGAATGATAATTCACTCTTTTATAGGCAAAATAACGTGAAAAGTGATGCATGCAAAATTGCATATTTCTCGGCAACTGCTCATATTACAAACTAATTTTCGCATACATTCTCTTCGTCTGGATTATTGCTACGAGTTTATGAAAATTACAAATAAATATTTCAAAATATGAAGACGCTGAATGAATTGTAAATAACTGAATTTTACACTTTATTTTACATTTTATTCGAAATTGCCCGAAAATGAAATTGAAATTTAAAAATCTGAGCTAAGGATTTTGTGCATCTTTGCAGGGTCCATCCTTTTAGTTATATCAGTTTTGAAAAAAAAAATATTTGCTTTCAAAAAGTGGTACCGAACTGTCAAAATTGTAGTTTTTGTTAATATTACGTCACTTTCGTTGCCGACAGAAAAATTTTACCGTAACAAAAAAAATTACAACTGGGACCACGGAGCATATGAACTTTGTTTTATACAAATCGAACAATAAATAATTTTTCTGGGTACGAAAAACTAAATTAGCCGATGGCGGCTAACGCAAATTACCCTGACAATTTTTTTTCTCATTTCTGCTCAAGTACGATGATATTTTAACCCTGTGTAAAATACCATCAAAATATATTCATAAATAAAAAAGGTATTCGTAAAAAAATTATTTTTTTTCAATATATCGGACATTTGTTCGACTACTTCCGGTTTTACGATCATTGTCGCGATAGCTTTACGAAGTTCTTTGGATACTTAACTTTCTGTACCAGAAGTGTCAGAAACATCCATTGAGTAGTTTTGGAAAAAAAGATAAATTAAAGAGCGTTTACAAAAATTTAATGATTTTTCAATTTTTTTCAAAGTTTGATGCCATTTTTGGACCACCTATATTATTTCAATGCTTTTCATTTTGGATTCACTATATAGACAACCGATAGGACTTTGAGTAAGAAAAGTTTAAGAAAAATCTGCGGCGTAATTTTCGAGAAAAGGGCGTCTCAGAATGTTAAAAAATCGGAAAATACTAGATTTTTGGCATAAAATAATTTATTTCCCTACGATCGAAATCGTATTATTTAGATACCATATGATGGTCCATTAATAGGGCTTTCCAACGACCCTTTAGTTCTTTTGGTCCGCTATTACCTAAGGGAGAAATCAAATTTTTCGCAAGTGCGACAATGTTTTTAACCTTTTTTTTCATTTTTTGAATACTTCCGGTATGGTTATTATTTTCGGAATAGTTTTAATAGCCGGTTTGGGCACTAAAATAGCCACAGGGCTCTGTACAGATATATTGCATTATCTGATCAGATAAAATGCCCCTGAGAAATCCTATGTTGAAAAGTGCCAAAAATGCCAAAAATTTAAAATATCGAAAATTAAATTTCAATAACTACACACATATTATACATCGTTAGAATCGTAATTAGGTCAGCTATCTGAATATACAATCTTTTTTTGAAAATCTCTCAAAATAAAAAAATAGTAGAGCATTTTCCAAAATTTCACGATTTTTCGACTTTTTTCGATTTTCAGTCCGTTATTTCACCTACTCCAGACATTTCAAAGTCTTATTGGGTGGCATAATTAACAAGACTATCGAATGGACTCTCGATAGAGAAAGTTAAAAAAAAAGTTGCGGTTAAGTTTTCGAGATACAGGCGTCCAAAAACGCTCCAAATCAGAAAATACTTGATTTTCAGCGTGCCATATTTTGCTTCCTGCTCATCGTATCCGTATGAATTGGGTATCATACGATAGTACAATCCTAGTGCAGTTTAATGGTACCCTAATTTCTTTAATCCGTTGATATCGGGCGGAGAAATCGCGTTTTTCCCAAAAATATCCATTTTTTGCATTTTTTTCAAAATATTGAACATTATTTCGACCACTTCCGGTTTAAAGATCTGTGTCGAAATTGCTTTATCAGTTGGTATTGGACTATAACTTCATGTTCCAGAAGTTTCAGAAACGTCAATTCTACCATAAAACGAAACCCGAGCTTGCAAAATGGGAAGAAAATTCGATAAAAATCGAAAAATAAAGGGCGATAACTCTGAATGAAACTTATATTACTGGAATCGGATGGACTTCAGGTATCCAAAAATGTAGGTCAAATTTGAAAATTTTGAAAAATGACAAAAATTGTCTCGTAAACAACATGTTTTCAATTTTCGAACGATAAAAGTCATAGACGAATGTTCGAAATTGAAAAATGTGAGATAGCCATTGTCTCAGAAAAGATTCAGGGATTCCAAAAATGTAATTTGTTTGAAAATGGACAAAGAATTGACGAAACTATGGCCGATTTTCAATTTTTAGACAACGTGCAAAGTTCGGTCACTTCCGGTCTGCGCAGAAGTTTGAAAATTGCTTTATTGAGTAGCCACCACCTGGTTTCGCGATAGTAAGATGAACCACAAATCGGTATCTCTTTTCGATCATAGAGAAATAGGCTCCCGCGGTAAATAATAATAATAATAAAAAAAAAACTAGACCTGCATGCAGGAATGACGGGTTTCACTGGTGCCACGTTACCCTTAAACATGTCACTTCCGGTGCCAAGTTACCCTTGAACATATGTCACTTCCGGTACCAGCGAAACCACTAAACAGGTTTCCAAATTAACATTGCACACAAATAAAATGGACGCAGAATCAACAAAATCCAGCAATATCAATTCATTTTATACATTTGTTACTTGTAAATGATCTTGACAAAATTAAATTACTTCCGGTGTTAATGAAAATGTTCAATTGGTCTTATGAAATCAGAAATGGCATACGATATCATATAGTGAAAATTTTATGTAAATCGAATAATAATTGCCACTTTTAAAGACCAAAAAACTTGAAAAGTGACTTGTAGAAAATCTGCTATTTCTCTGCAACCGTACAAGTTACAAACCATTTTGTGGTATCTGTATGATCGTATGGGTTCATTCTATTTGTTGATTGGCATCAAATACCATAATTTGAAATATATTACAAATCAGACTCATTTGAAAAAAATATCTGTTTTGAAGGCTAAAAATACAGTTTTTGCCAAAATGACATTACTTCTGGTGATACTGAAAATGTTAAATTAGTTCTATGAAATCATCAATGACATAAGATATCATATAGTGAAAATTTTATGAAAATCGAATAATAACTGACACTTTTATAGACAAAAAACCTTGAAAAGTGACTTAAGAAAATTGTCCATTTCTCTGCAACCGTACAAGTTAGAAACCATTTTGTGGTATCTGTATGATCGTATGGGTTCAATCTATTTGATCAATAGAATCAAATATCATAATTTGAAAAAAGTAACAAGTACGACTCATTTGAATAAAACATTGTTTTTAAAGGCTAAAATTTAAGTTTTGAGCAAATGACGTCATTTCCGGTGGCGGCGTAAGAGGTAAGATGGTTTGAAATAGTCCACTATGGCATTTAGGCATCCAATGGCGAAAGAAAATTGAAAATCGAATAATAATTGATTCTTTTACAGCCAAAATTACGTGAAAAGTGACTCATGCAAAATTGCCTATTTCTCGGCAACTGCTTATATTACAAATTAATTTTCACGCATATTCTCTTCGTATGGATGATAGCTACAAGTTTATAAAAGTTACAAAGAAATATTTTAAAATTTGAAAAGCCTGAATAGGTTGTAAATAGGTCAATTTTACACCATTTTAGCCTCTTAATCGAATTTGCTCGAAAATGAAATCGAAATTAAAAAAACTGCTTCCTACATTTTTTGCGCCTTGAAAGGGCACACTCTTTGAGTCAAATAATTTTTCCAAAAAATAATATTTGTTTTCGATATAAGAAAATAACTGTCAAAATTGTAGTTTTTGGTAAAATTATGCCACTTCCGGTGCCGACAGATAACACTTTCCGTAATAAAAAAAATGACAATTGAAACAACGAAGCATATGAACTTTGTTTTATACAAATCGAACAATAAAAAATTAATCTAGGACTGAAAAACTGAATTAGCCAATGGCGGCCAAGGAAAATCACTGAGACAATTTTTTTTACTATTTTTGCGCTAGTCAGATGACTCTTTAATTCTGTGCACAACACGACTAAAAAATATTCATAAATAAAAAAGTTTTTTGTAAAATTTTGAATTTTCGAAATTTGGCGCCTAATATCTTCGAAGATATGCCGAAAATCAAAAATCGAAAGTAGCGTAGCTATGTGCCCTGTCTCCGACTATGCCAAAATGTATCGAAAGTCAAAATCCAATGATTATTGTTAAAATTACTGCAATATTTTCAAAAACGATAACTTCGGTGATTTCGGACATTTCGCATTGTCGCAGAGCGTTCAAAATAGCTTTATCCTCTAAGTCACACCCACTTTCCCAGTAAAACCGAAGAAATCGTAACGATGCGACAAGTAGTTGCTGAGATATAGTCAAAGTGGAATTGGAATAATAATAAGAATAATAAGAAGAATAACTAGACCTGCATGCAGGAATGACGGGTTTCACTGGTGCCACGTCACTTTCGGTGCCACGTTACCCTTGAACATATGTCACTTCCGATACCAATGAAACCATCGACCAGGTTTCCACATAAGCATTGTAAACATCAAATAAAATTGACGAAGAATCAACCAAATCCAGCAATATCAATTCATTTTATATATATATATATATATATGTGTGTTACTTGTAAGTGATCCTGGAAAAATTTCATTACTTCCGGTGATAATGAAAATGTTCAATTAGTTTTATGAAATCAGAAAAGGCATAAGGCATCATATAGCGAAAATAGTATGTAGATCGAATAAGAATTGCCACTTTTATAGACCAAAAACCTTGAAAAGTGACTTGTAGAAAATCGTCTATTTCTCGGCAACCGTACATGATAAAAACTATTTTTTGGTATCTATATGATCGTATGGGTTCAATCGATTTGTTGATTGGGATCAAATATCATATTTTGAAATATATTACAAATCAGACTCATTTAAAAAAAATATCTGTTTTGAAGGCTAAAAATACAGTTTTTGCCAAAATGACATTAATTCTGGTGATACTGAAAATGTTAAATTAGTTCTATGAAATCATCAATGACATAAGATATCATATAGTGAAAATTTTATGAAAATCGAATAATAACTGACACTTTTATAGACCAAAAACCTTGAAAAGTGACTTAGGGAAAATTGTCCATTTCTCTGCAACCGTACAAGTTAGAAACCATTTTGTGGTATCTGTATGATCGTATGGGTTCAATCTATTTGATCAATAGAATCAAATATCATAATTTGAAAAAAATAACAAGTACGACTCATTTGAATAAAATATTGTTTTTAAAGGCTAAAATTTAAGTTTTGAGCAAATGACGTCATTTCCGGTGGCGGCGTAAGAGGTAAAATGGTTTGAAATAGTCCACTATGGCATTAGGCATCCAATGGCGAAAGAAAATTGAAAATCGAATAATAATTGATTCTTTTACAGCCAAAATTACGTGAAAAGTGACTCATCCAAAATTGCCTATTTCTCGGCAACTGCTTATATTACAAACTAATTTTCACGCATATTCTCTTCGTATGGATGATAGCTACAAGTTTATAAAAGTTACAAAGAAATATTTTAAAATTTGAAAAGCCTGAATAGGTTGTAAATAGGTCAATTTTACACCATTTTAGCCTCTTAATCGAATTTGCTCGAAAATGAAATCGAAATTAAAAAAACTGCTTCCTACATTTTTTGCGCCTTGAAAGGGCACACTCTTTGGGTCAAATAATTTTTCCAAATAATAATTTTTGTTTTCGATATAAGAAAATAACTGTCAAAATTGTAGTTTTTGGTAAAATTATGCCACTTCCGGTGCCGACAGATAACACTTTCGGTAATAAAAAAAATGGCAATTGAGACAACGAAGCATATGAACTTTGTTTTATACAAATCGAACAATAAAAAATTAATCTGGGACTGAAAAACTGAATTAGCCAATGGCGGCCAAGGAAAAGTACTGAGACAATTTTTTTTACTATTTTTGCGCTAGTCAGATGACTCTTTAATTCTGTGCACAACACGACTAAAAAATATTCATAAATAAAAAAGTTTTTTGTAAAATTTTAAATTTTCGAAATTTGGCGCCTAATATCTTCGAAGATATGCCGAAAATCAGAAATCGAAAGTAGCGTAGCTATGTGCCCTGTCTCAGGCTATGCCAAAATGTATCGAAAGTTAAAGTCCAATGATTATTGTTAAAATTACTGCAATATTTTCAAAAACGATAACTTCGGTGATTTCGGACATTTTGCATTGTCGCAGAACGTTCAAAATAGCTTTATCCTCTAAGTCACACCCACTTTGCCAGTAAAACCGAAGAAATCGTAACGATGCGACAAGTAGTTGCTGAGATATAGTCAAAGTGGAATTGGAATAATAATAAGAATAATAATAAGAATAATAATTTTAACAAAAACAATAGTGTTTCACACAAGCTACGCAGTGTGAAACCCTAATAATAATAATTTTAGTAATCACAATAGGCTTTCAGACGAAAGTCTGAAAGCCTAATAATAATTTTAGTAATCTCAATAGGCTTTCAGACGAAAGTCTGAAAGCCTAATAAGAAGAATTTTAACAAAAACAATAGTGTTTCACACAAGCTACGCAGTGTGAAACCCTAATAAAACAATTTTCTAAACTTATTCCATATAAAATAATTTACTTAATTTATTTTCTAAGTATTTGTATGGATCAAAATTTGAAAAATTTTCTTTACAAATTAAGTGTCCAACTGATCAACTAGCCTGGTCCCTGTTACCAGCCAGTCCATCATTCAGAAACTAGATACAAGAAAATTTTCAATGGCAAATATACGTTGCGGTTGATATTTTGAGAGGTGGCCCCTGATAGAAATATCGTGGGTGGGGAGTCAAAAGGTCGTATCTGGATTTTGGGAACTTGTCCAGGAGAGCCTAACCTAGCACAGGACAAGCATAAGAATCAAAATGTCTTATAAAATCGTCGTCAAAATGTTCTATGTAAAAGGTCATATTTCTGAAGCTTTTCTAAAATATTTATTTACAAAATGTATGTGTAGCCATTCAAACAGTATGTAACTATCTGCACATATCAAGCTCAACATCTAGTACAGAAATAATGAGTGAACGCCTGGTATTTGCAATTCTATACAGCAAAGACGTATCTCCGGAAAGTATTCACTTTTACCTGCTTCAATTTCATAGATTTCACAAAGTAAAGCGTCAACAATAATTTCAATAATAGGTATTTAATCATAAAACACTACTGGCTATATTTCATTTGATTGTAATGCTTACGTAAGACACAAAGTTGATTTTTTTCAAGAAAATACAACATTTTCGCTCTTAATAATTTTTTTTTTGGAACACCCCATATACGACATTTTGAAACAGTATCTATAAACCCACTTTTTATTGACTTAGAAATACGACAACCGGATGAAAAGATGCGCAAGAAAATTCTCATTCTGACGAAGCAAAAAAGTGAATTTTGCAAAATATGCTTTTGCTTGATACAACATTTTGACTCCCCTTCATGTACTCATGTAGTTTTACAAGGTCTGGCAAGATCCATTTTGGGCTCTGAAAATGATCATATGATGAGGTTGAATTTTGGACCCCAACCATATTATTTATTTGAAGAACTAGCCTGTTTTTTTTTCACGGTCCATTTCCTCATTATGGACAGCATAACATTTCCGGTATGTACCTAGAATAGAAGAAAAAAATCTAAAACTAACAAGAATTTTTTAATGCTGCTAGGTAAAAAAACCCAACAACTTCAGTAAAGGTATTACAGCTATATCAGACTCAAGGCAGCACGTTTGAGGACTTCTAAAGCCCCTGGTTTTACCCAGTCAACTCGAGGTTCAGCGCACAACTCTTTTCGGCCAATTGTGTATATACCGCACAACTCTTTTCTGGTCAAATACACATAGAAGGTTTTTATTGATATTTCAAAGACACAATTTTATTCCTTCCTTTTTTCAATAGTATTTTATTTCACTTAGCTGATTCTAAGTGACACAGCACGGTTTTTCTATTATTTCCCTCAGGTGTGGTACCATGTCCACTATACGTCAAAAAATCAGTTCCAATTCGGTTCTCACATCACTTATTGCTATGTAATGTGCTACAGAGTGGACTTTAATGTTTTTAGTACAGTCTTTCAATTGGATGAAGTCATTTTAGTTCTCATGTGTGGGATATGTGCCACATTCAATGGCCAAAAATGAAGAAAAACCTCAATTTTCTGAGGTCCCAGGCGCGGCCATCTTGCATTGGATACCAAGCTTCATCAAATAGACTAGTTTTGCTTGAGCCGGTTTACTGCTGCTACCAGCGAGCATGGGCGAATGATTTGGCAAAGAATTGCAGAAAGCTGACTTACCCTGTATGAAAGTAGTTAACCATTTCATGGAGAATCAACAATTACAATATGGAAAATTCACCAACTTTGACATATGATTTCGCATTGAATGAAACGAGGTGACAGAGATTTTATTTCTTATATCAATAGAGGGGGTCGAGCTGTGCATAAAACCATTTCAATATTTTGACCTACCCCAGCATCATAGAAAATAGGGCTAATCTTCGAAGATGTATATTTTCTACTTTATTCGCCATATGTTACAATTTTGCAGACCATTACTCCCAGAGAATAGATGTGACCTTTAGGTCTGTATATTGGGGCACAGGAAGACCCCCACTAACATCACCAACCACCACTATTTTCATCCAAACCCTAGCCTCACCAGAATAAGTGGCTGAAAATTGACCCAAAATGACCTGAAAAAGGGCAAAATTGGCCAAAAATCAGGCCGAGGCTGTATCTCAATAACGGTTAAATTTTGAGATCGGCTCTTCTGGCTGTGAAGTAGTCTTGAGGAGTCCATAAAATCCCCCCAAGATGAACTCGATCTGCCGACCCCCCACCTTCCCGATTCTGCATGATTTTGCATGGTTTTCTCATGGAATGACACTTAACAGTAAGAGGAACTGGGGGACTGAAGGTTAGCCATGTGAACCTACTCCTGGTTACACAAGCTAAAAGCGTGATTTTTCATACAATCAGGGGCCATAATCCATGAAGTTACGATCTGATACAAACCAATATCGAAAGGAACCAAGATCTTTGGGAGATAAAAATTGTGACCTGTAGATAGTCCAGAAACAAATAGTGGGGAGACGGACAGGGGCAACGAAAACATACATCCACATGAAAATGTGAGCGTATAAAAATTGTTTAACCTTTAATTTTTTCTTTAATATCTTCTTCACTTTCACTTTCTGATTCAGGTTCATTTAAAAAAGCCTCAATATCATGTTGAGAAAGGTCCCCCGTTTCTGCTTTCGATGTTTTTTTCGATGTTTTCTCTGAAGAGTAAATAACCTGACTAAATGTACAATAAGACTACAAATGTGATATAAAATGCAGATATTGAAATATATACATGAGTGGAATCATGTAGTTGGTTTACTAAGACATTAAGTGATGTATATATGAAGCTGGTAATTAGTATGAATTACTATGAATAATCAGTTATTTCCGCAATGTTGTGGAACGGAGGGAGATGGTGTTTAACATCAACTTGAAACAATCAGATCATTTTGGGAATAACACATGGTACACCTCTTTTTAAAGAAATCGCTTGTGGGTAAGGTGTTCACTAGTGGGAGAAATTCAGAGGAACCGGAGAGAATACTTGATGTTGGACAGGCAACCCTACTTCTTGTCACCTACAAGCTTGGGATCGACACCAAGCCACTTGACTACTCGCTTGTTTAAATGTAATCTAGTTATTGAACTGTACATATACAGGACAATTTGATGTGGAACACAATTTCTGTTCATTACTGAGTAACTTTCGACTAAACTGGTCTAGTCTTTATCATGCAATTAGTAGTTGACCTGGCTTAACATGGGTATAGCCATATAAATCGGAAGGAGCAATACTCCTAAAGTAGCGTAACTATGAAAATGAAAGTGTTGGCTGTCGACATTGGGCCTATTTGTAAGTGTTACTCCCTGGTCCAAGCTACATGTATATCCCTCTACATCAAATTTCAGCCATGGGAAAGCCTTAGTGTAGCCACAAACACTGAACAAACAACAGTCACAAATATTAGTATAGATTTTAAAAAATGTCGTTCAGTAAAACACAGTGATTGTATTCCATTGAATTATATCCTATGTATATGGCATACTATGTATATGGTTTGTGTCTCTTAATTGCAGAATTTATTCAAATAGTATTCCAAAAGTGAAATATCATACCAGATAAAACGGGTATACTTGGTTCTAAATCTTCATCATCACTGGAATCCTGCTCCAAAAATGATGTCAAAGTGTCAAGGTCACATTGTTCATCGGATTCTACCTCTTTACCACTGCTTAATTTATTACCACTTGGTGCTTCACCATTAACGGCACATATATCAGTTTTATCAGTTTGTGATACTTTTGCATCAGGAAAGTCATTAGAATCATCATCAAGAATAGCTGCTAAGGCATCTAAATCACACAGTTCCTCTGAAATAAATTAAATTACTTTGTTATATTATCTTAAATCAAAGACACACAATAGTCATAGACACATAAAATGACTCAAACTAAATAAAGAAAAACACCAGTGAATTGGGATCACATGGTTTTCGCATTTTCTTAGTGTGCTGTTCAAAATTTCATGGGAAACTTAGGAAGATCTCCACATTCTATTTTACAAAACAAGTGGTTGAAAACCCCTTAAGGTTATCAGAAATTTAAGACATTTGTCACTTAAAACACACAACGTGTAGGGAGACAGATACAGTGGCTCAGTGAGTAAAATTTTGGTTCGCTAACCTGGACTTTGGTTTACTCCCAGTTTTGGCCAAGAGAGATCCTCTAGATTTTTCAGCCTGATTCTCCCTTGTGAGTAGTGCAGGATGGAATGCCTGGCAATCTAAGTGTCTAGTGTTTAGAAGAAGCCAAAATTGAGGAAAAATTGACATGCATGTAACAGACAGAAGACTCGACAGTTGGATTTGGATTTAAGAGAAGACTGTTGTGTCTGTGGACAAAATTTAACTCCGATCATTGCTCATGCCCATTTTTCATTAGCCCAGTTGATCGGTGCAGAATGTTAAACCTGATTATAGGTGTCATTTACCTTCCATAATAAAATGTCCAAACACAATCAGCCAGCACAAACCACAGTTTGTATAAATAAATTAACTTTAACCTGAAAATAATAATACAAAATGAAATCATTTTGTCTAATAAACTATTACAACTAAATTTGCGGCTTACTTAGGACAACCATCAGGTTGCAAGATTGATATGACCGTAACAATCTATTTGTGCTTTTATTCTATTTATTCTCCAATGTCATATTTAACATTGCATTTGTAAGCATTCCCGCTCAGTTTCTATGATTGTTTTTCATTATGTATATTAAGACATTTCAACTTAGACATCAAGTCTATAGCCTTACTAACATGGTATTACGGTACCAGTTAAATTTCATATTTTCTTTTCACTTCTTAACATGTTTAGAAACATGATTAAAACAGTTTGTCTGAAGCCATTCTACTTTGTGCGACAGTTTTCGGGCATCAATTAGTATTTGTAAATGCAGCTACAACAGTCTGGTTGGATGGTTGGAATTCGGAGTGGGATTTCGGTTACAAAACCATTGGATACTTTTGGAGTTACTGACATGGGCTAGAATAGCAGAAAACGCATTTGCGGTGGTTAAATTTTCAAACTTTTCTCCGGAGGGTGAGGCCCCCATACTCCGCGACGATTGATTGTTTTTAGAATTCGGGTCAGCAGGTGGACTGTATTTGACCAAATTGAAGTTACCCTAATTAAGCAAAATTTGATCACTTTTATGTTGCTTTTTACACGGGTTGAAATAGAAGGAAAACAGCCGTCAACATTCCACAATTTTCTTGAGGGGGGGGGGGCGTCTGTAAACCCGAAAATTTTTCGGCCAATTTGGGTTCTGCTCCCCTAACTGTCATTGAGTCCGTATGCCTGTGATTATTATTGTGTAACATACTAAGAACCTAACTATATTTTTGGGGCACCAACCACCACCGGCCCCCCCCCCCCCCAGTCAAAAATTTCCCCGTACGCCTATGCCCACAACTTTGAGCAATGCTCTTCCTACATAAACTCACAAAAGGTTAGTAATCTGCTGTCCAACACAGGACGAGAATTAATTGCTTATAATAGTAATAACCTTGTTTAAAAGAAATATATTACAATTTTAATAAGCTTTGTTTACATCTTTGCATACTTTCGCGGTTTTTTGTAGACTCGATTATTCAAAATAGAGTTTTCAGAGCAACCATTAAAGACTGGAATTCGAATCTATATTTATTTTTTGTTAACATTTATTTTACGCCGCATTTACGTATCTTTAATTTTTGCTTGTGAGATTTTGGGGTGTCTATTTAACAGAGTAAAAATGCAGATTAATAGCAAGGTAATAAAAAAAACATGACAGACTGATGAAATTAAGGCTTTACTATAAGTATTACCCAAACGTTCTGGAATACGCAGGTCATCTACTTAGCTTTGTGTAATAGAATGCAGACGCCATTTTCGGCAAAAGTTTTTGTAAACACAACGAAAATTTTATTTACATCCTGTTTTATTGTATCTGAATAACAAGAATACACTTCCCTTTGGTGTAATAAATAAGGTAGCCTACTATAAGCTCTTGGACATATGGTCTAAAACTATTGTCAAACTTTTACAATAAGAATTTCCTAACGGCACGTTTGTTTTCGTATTAATTCATGCCGATTTTTCACTTATTTTAGACTTTCTACTTTCTTTGCTTATGGCTTATTGAACTTCAGACGGGCATAGACCTGGGCTAATACAAATTGATAAGATTTCGCAAATTTACTGTAAGTTGTTATTCTGTGCTGATAGAGTTAGGTTAGAGACACTTTTATCTAGTGGAGGGTAGGTGGTTGAGAATCCATGACCACTCGCAGACCACTCGGCCCAAGACCACCGAACAACCAGTCGGACCAAGACCAGTCGGAACAACTGATAGACCTCTCGGCTCAAACAAAAAGCTACGCGGACCACACAAAAAGACTACTCGGACCTAAGAAATAGACCACTCTGGTCAATAATATAGTGTTGTTTTAATAAATTGATAATTGTGTTTCTCGAGCCAATAATAAAGAGAAAGTGTTGTTTTAATGTACCGGTATTGGTAATTGTGTTGTTTTTTTTTAATATGACTACTCGAATCAACAAAGTGTTGTTTTAGTAAGTTGATAATTGTATCACAGATGGCAAATTGAAAATTGTATCACAGATGGCGAAAATTGGGAAACATACAAGTCACGTTTAAAAGGGACAGGTTCCAGGAAAAAGCATCCTCGGTATCCATAAGGTTCTCATTTTGTTCTACTCCAATGGAAACAAAGTAACAAACAATTCTAAATAAAACTCTTGAACCTACCTTTATATATATTTATCACCCAAAAACACATTTGACAGTAAGTCTTATTATAGATAGCACTTGTGTAATAGTATTAGGAGATACCGCTTGTGTGACAGTATAAGAAGATATCGCTTTACATGAATTTGTTATTTTTTGATATCAAAACAGACTCGTAGGAGATTATACATGTCCGGTCTTCGTTAATATATTGTTATGTTTTAATATTTACACATCAGTGGTGGATAACTTGAAAACATGTCCCCCATAGATTAACCCAGGGGTTAGTAGAATGGAATAAAACAACTGGGGATACCGTGGATGTTGAAAAAGAAAAATTAGGCTATCCGATAAGAACAGTATACCCACATATGTAGAAACTGTCAAAAGTCTGGATATACCGAGTCTCATTGCAGGAGTAATGAATTATAAAATATATCACCAATCTTTGTATTGTGATTTAATGATGAATAAATAGCACATTGTTTATATTTTATTTCTAAAATGAAAAAGTGAAGCCTTATAGTATAATTCAGTTTTTCCGAGTGGTCTTTTGTGTTGGTCCTAGCAAAGATAAATATTGGTCCAAATGCTCTTACATTATAATTTAATTGGTCCGAGTGATCTTTCGGTTAGGTCCGAATAGTCTTTTTGGTTGGTCCGAGTGCTCTCTGTTTTGGTCTGACTGGTCTTTATTTTGGTCTGAGTGGTCTTTGGTCCGAGTGGTCTGGATACTACTACACTCTGGTTGATATCACTACAATCTGCATGAGTACATGTATATAAAATTTTTTTATGTGACTATTATCATACTCAGTGACTAGGACAGCTAAAACAGTGATATATGTATTGGTAAATTTATATATCAGTCACGGAAATTCAATCACGAAAATTCTTTGAACATGTTAGTTCTTTAGCATTTGCTCACCTGTGTGTGTTTCATTCAATGACACTATTCCGATAATGATTACTATTCATCTCTTTTTGTAGCAAGAAGGCTTATAATTGCATCATAAATAATACCAGTTTTTATGACTCTGCTCCATTATAAAATCAAGTCCGAAGTCATTTTCTTACCATTTTTTACTTACAGTATATTCCTTTTGGTAGAAAGCCTGGTCCCAGTCAAGACAGTTTAGAAATGGTTTAGTTTAAGTTATGTAAGCTTAACTGACACTGTTGAAGGTCCAAAGATGGAATCGGACGAAAAGGATAAAACAGGCGAAGCAAAAGCTGAAGAGAAGAGCGATAAAGCTGATGTTCCACCAAAGAAAAAGGTTGAAGAAAAGAGAAAAGATAGCTCAAGAGGTCATGGAGATCAAGTAAAAGGTGGAGGAGATGGTCCATCATCTGGCTATAAAAAGGACAGGTATTATTGTGTTGGAGCAATATTTCCAATTTGTTTTCAGAACGTGAAACTATTATACCATCTTGTAGCAATATTAAATGTAGTCCAGATTGAAAATACAGCCAGAAATGAGCTCTGATAAATATTGAACTTACTTTAGTGAATGTTCAACCACAAGTGTCAGTTAATTGAATATCAGATTGATTTAATAATAATATCTAGTTTATAACATTTTATCTAGATTATTGCCCTTATTATTGTTAAATGTTTTGTCATTGTCACTTGGCAGACTATCACCATTCAGAAGACACTGTCTTTCTTGTAATGGAAAGTTCATTTTGAATGAAGTCTGTATTATTATAGACTCGGAACTGTACACTTACAACTGGCCCCTTGACCCATTCACTTGAATTGATACAGTATTTGTTGTTTATTTCTTGCAAAGTCTGTGTAGTTTGTCTTGTCCATTGGTTTGTCATCATATTGTGTTTGTTTTGAATGTTCTGCAGTTAGCTTGCACTTAATATTACAATATCTCATCTACAGTGCAAAAATGTAGGTGTTTTAATGTCCTCCTTTGTAAGATGTATGCATGTGTTATTTAATCCATTGTGTGGAATTTAGTTGTTTTTGATCTGACTGTGGATAAATTTGGAATAAAACAGATATTTGATGGATTTAATTTCATATTAATAATAATATTGATAATTTACTTGTAGTTACGACAGAGATAAAAAAGACAGAGACAGAAAAGATGGTGGCTATGACAGAAGTGAGAGAGATAAAAGTGATAGATATAAGAGTGATAGAGATAGAAAAGATAGTGGTTATAATAGAAGAGATAGGGATAGGAGAGATAAAGATAGAAAAGACAGTGGCTATGATCGAGATAGAAGAGATAGAGATAGGAAAGATAGTGGCTATGATCGAGATAGAAGTGATAAAGATAGAAGAGATAGAGATAGGAAAGATAGTGGCTATGATCGGGATAAAAGTGATAAAGATAGAAGAGATAGAGATAGGAAAGACAGTGGCTATGATCGAGATAGGAAAGATAGTAGCTATGGAAGAAGGGGAAAATTGGACAGTGAAAGAAAAGAACCAGAAAAGAAATCTACGTAAGTTATTGCTTGCTAAGATAAAATTTTCCTTTACTTGCTGATTACCATGCTTTAAGATTAATGTTAAATTTTTAAAGTTAAATTTGTTAGCACGGTGTTGGCATGACAATTTTTTTCAGTTATTTTTTCAAAATCATGCCTGAAATTTATACAATTGTCTAAGAAAGATGTAAGTGTTGTTTTAGTTTCCATGAATTTGCAGTTCTTCCAGTTCCCATAGTTACAGTAAATCTCGGGAAGTGAAGCAACAACCAGCCCCACCGCCGAAACTTACAGAACAGGAGAAAAAAGCCTTAAAGGAGGCAGAAGAGAAAAAGAAGCAAGAAGAGGAAGAAAGAAAATTAGAAGAAGCAAAACAAAAAGAAGAAGAAGAGCGATTGAAAAAAGAAGAAGAAGAAAAGGTAAGTTGTTCTAATTACTTAAAGGTAATTTCGTAACACTTGTGTCATAACCAGATTCAGAGATTGCACAGACAGTATTTGTTATTCAAGAATTAGCCCAGCTTCACCATTTTTGAATTAAATCAATTCATTTTATGGCAGTTGCTGTATAATCCACTTATTCTCTGCCATCCATTATTCTAGAGAGTTGATTATAGGCTTGTCACGTGAATAAATGTCTAAATTATATCAAAAGTTTAACTTTTGTAGACAAAATAAAGTTCTTCAATAAACAGATTTAGCTCTTACAGGAATGCAGATCTTATTTGCATGAAATACATGCATTGATCAAATCTTATTTGCATAAAATTGTAGAGCTTTGAAATTTTAGATTACTTTTGACAGCTGCTTGTGTTTGGAATGTATGCTGTCTGCAGATTGAATTGACGGTTATAAATGTGTTTTGTATCATGGACTTGCCTAGTTAATTAACAATCTCTTGCTTTTATATTCTTTTACTAATAATGTTGAAGTTATGTTTTTATATTTACAGAGAAAGGCTGAGGAAGAAGCACAGAGATTAAAAGAGGAACAGGTATCTGTTACGATAGTACATTGTATATGGTGATAACTAACTACAACAAAATTCTTGGTGTTAAAGAGATACTGAGAACAACTGTTGTGATTTTTCTACTTACTAAATACATTGCAGGACCACAATTCCAAAGTTATTTTATGTTAAACCATCAGAATATTAGATGTACACTATGAATATTTCAATAGATATTGCTAGTCTAAAAAGTTACAAATTGATTTCAGGACAACTTAAATGAATTCATTGAAGAAACTAGAGCCAGATTAGAGTTTAAAGATTCACTGAAAGAAAATAATGTGAAAGCAGCAGGTAAGATATTTTTCTATAAACATCTGTAAAATATAGTAGATCTGAAAACATTGGCACAAAATCGTATCTAGTTGATCTGAAAGTTGTTGGTCATCATTTGAGGGATTCATTGTGAAATTCGAATCTCTAAAAGGAATATCAGTCGAAAACTACTTCACTTGCATTTATTATTTACAAAGATATTATCAGACAAGCCTCTGCAGACAATATAAGCAAGCCAGTGCCACCTATGAGATTATTTACTGAGGATGTTTTGGTTTCTTAATTAGATGTTAAGTAATCTATTTGTGTACATCTTAGCATGGATTGTTATGGATAATTAGAGAGTAAAAATTGAAAAATAAAAGATTAATCAGCTAGATAGATTAGAATATATGACCCAACTTTATTTCTTTTTTGGCAATTATATTCACTATATAACAACTGTCAAAGATCACAGACAGTAATCCATTGTTACTAGGTCAATAAACACCCCATGTATTCAAATCAAGAGTCTAAATTCATCCTGTCCGAGTGTGTCTTAGTTAACTATCTCCCAATATGTTGAATGTCCACTCAGTTTTGAAAATAAGGGGTGTTGATCACCAATGTGGTTAAATCATTGAAAGACCAGTAAAATAAAATCTTACTTGTACAAAGGGTAACAAAGATGTTGATTTTTTTTTCAGAGAATCGTCCAGAAGAATCATTTTTCAGTAAACTAGATTCTAGTCTTAAGAAAAATACAGCGTTTGTGAAAAAATTGGTAAGTAGAGTATCAATGATCTGTTATTGAGGTAGACTGTTTGAACTTTATATAGATGTTTGTCTCAGTTCAATGAGGATCATTTTCTGCTCATATAAAGTAGCTGTCCTTCACAGCATTTGAAACACAATAATAATTCCGCTTAGAATTGAGGAAGAATGTTCGAACATGGTATAAATGTTCATCAAGTGAATTGACTAAGATTGTTGAAGAGTGGAGACATGCAATTTCATTTGTAAAGTCTTTGAAGCTCAATAACTGTGCTTCTACTTCGAATAGTTTCATTACGCCAATATCTTGGCTATATATATATGATAATTTTTATCTTTCTATTTTAAGCGTAACCTGATTGATTCACAGAAAGATGCCCTCATTAAAGATTTTAATGGTTTAAATTTATCTAAGTATATAGGAGAATGTGTAAGTTATTTATGTTTACCTTATTATAAGAATGTCAAATTTCATAATACAAGATCTACTTGTTATAAATAAAAATTGAAAACCAGACTTAAGTAAAAGAATTTACTCAAATTTGTTTGCCTTATTATAACTAAAATGTCGACTTTTATGAGACTTTTGTTGTTTTAATGTATCAAATACATCAATAAGAAACTATGTGTAAAGTTTTGTATTTCTGGATCAAAGATATTTCTCATAAACAGTGATTGAAAGTTGAGTAAATTCTCTCCTTAACTTAAGCTGCAATTCTTTTTGACCTTCGGGCATGGTCTTCCGTAGGTGATATTATTTACACAGAGATATTTGTATAAGCAACTGGTCCTCATGTGCTACTCATCTTTTGGCATGCATATTCAATGATCTCTGATTTTTGCGAAATCGTCACAATTTCAAGATGATGGTGATAATGTCATGCTTGGTTCCTGGTCCACACAGAATAATTGTATAATTTCAATGTATCTATAATATCTAGACATAGCTTGTATTACTAAGTAAAAACATATATTAAAGTTCAATTGTGTCATAATTGTTTCAGGCATCCGCTTTGGCAGATACAAAGCTAAAGATGTCTGATGTCAACTGTGCAGTACATCTCAGTAGTTTGATACATCAAAGATATGCTGATTTCTCTACAATGTTGAAAGATAATTTTCAGAAAGTGTTGTTGAGTAAGAAGGATGAAAAGGTAAACAAGATTTCTTTTGTATTGTTCAGAGGTCATAGGATCAGCTCTTGACCCTATGACATCAGACATTTGATTAACCAATTCATGTTGCTGTTTTTAATGTGTTACCTGCAGTTCCGTGCACCTCACGGCAAAAACAAAATAGCATCTGTGTTTAGAATTGCTGCTATCCTTCCTGGGAGGTTGGGATGGCTTAGTGGTCTAGAGTGCTGCGCTTTGACCTCTAGCTGGCCTGTCACCTCTGGCTTGCGGCTGTGGCTTAGTGGTCTCGAGTGCTGCGCTTTGACCTCTAGCTGGCCTGTCACCTCTGGCTTGCGGCTGTGGTTTTGATCCCTGAGTGTATGTGGCATGGAGATAGGGGCACCTTCTCAACCTCACTGGTTTCCTCTGGGCACTCTGGTTTCCCCCCACTGCTAAAGACCCCTACGCACAAGCGAATTATTGAAATAAAATTAAACCATAAGTTAGTCTCGAAATTACCTAGTTTGTGTTGAGTGGATGTTAAACCCCATCTCTCTCTCTCTCTCTCTCTCTCTCCTTTCTCTCTCTCTCTCTCTCGCTATCCTTTCTTACATTAAACTAAATTTTTCCGCATGGCTGTGGGAGTCGGGAGTCGCTTGATGACTTACAGCTCTTTACCCCCAACTTAACACAAAAACAGAACGTATAGTATTCTTAGTTATTTCTCTGCAAGATATAGAAGGCATTACTATTAATTACTTTGCATTTTTCTTCTAAAACTTGCTGGTCGGTTGACTGAAATACAGAAATAGCCAATCTTATTCAAGAACACAAGAGATTTGGCATTCGCCAAATTGATTTGAACTGCATGGTTAGTAATAGACATAGTGCACTTACCACTGTGTCATTCCTATCCTAGAAGCATATCATAAGATTGTATATGCACATGGATTTGTCTTTAGTGAAATATGAACAAACACAAATATAAATGTATATCAATGGGGATATTTATGATATATTTTTCAGATCAGCAATGCAAGTAAATACCGAGTAGATCTAAGATTATTTGCGGAGCTATTATCAGTGGAAGTTATATCTTTTAAAGAAGGTTTACCTATTTTGGCTAATCAACTATCATATTTAATTAATAATGATAAAGAGGAACATAATCACCTATCTATTATCTCTAGTTTCTGTAAACACTGTGGAGATGACTATGCTGGTCTTATTCCTCGCAAATATCGGTAAGTATATACACAGCAGTGTCTGTATTTGAAATATGTGATGCGTTGAATTAAGTCATAAAGAAGTGCCTTTGAAATCTGAGATGGGTTAAATTGTTTGAAATATGGGATGGGTTACATTAAGTCATGATGTCAGAAAGAAGAACCTTTGAAATATGGGGATTAGTTAATTTTATTCATTATTCATGTGTCCCTTTGTTTTATCTGTGTTAATATGATTGTTGTCAATTTCAAATTAGAACGTATTGACCTTGATTGCTGAAATTTTGCAATGATTCAGAATTTAACTTGGTAATACTTTCAGAATACGGTCTTTTACTGATGATTGTGTATTATGATGTGATGGCAATACTTTAATCTGATATTGTTCATACGGATTTCTATAGATTTTGACAGATTTTATTTTATAAAGATTATTCTTCTCTACTTGATCAGGTTGTTGGCTGAGAAATATGGTAAAGAAATCCCCAGGAGTAGAGTAAGTAAACAACTTCTTAAAGTGTACACCTAATTTAAATCTTCTGATGGTTACCTGGCGTCCGATGATTATAACTGTTCAACTGTTCAACAGTTAAACATTTTTATGACTTCACAAAGTTATACTTACAGTTTGCTGTACTTGCCAGTTCATTTCAAAATGGATTGAGCACCCTGATCAAGACTCAAATGATTATTTTGGCAAATTTTAAAGAAAAGATATTTATTGTGATAGTTGATGCATTTAGATATTTTATAGTTATATATTATCTTCAGATGTTACCACCTAAACGTCAGGGACCATGTAGAAATCTACTGAAAGATTATTATACATCATTATGTAATCATTTAACAAAAGACCACAAGAAATTAAAAACCATGGAAAAACAGAACAGAAGAATGTTAATTGTAAGTTTAAATGATTTATTATTTCTTGTATTAAATTTTCATATACTGTATTTTTCGGTGTATTAGGCGCACTTTTTTTACCAAATATTTTATTTTCTAGAAGGGGTGCGCCTAATACACAACGTTAAGCAAATCCAGGTTTTTTCCGTGTCTACACCAAAGTCGGGAGTTCAAGAAATAATTGTCCTACAATCAACAAATGTCGGCCCGGTGACGCTACCTCAAAAGTTTATGATATATTATCACTCAAACTAAAGACAATATTGTTCCCTTTGTGTCCATTTATATTTGTCATTAATGTTTTAGATATTTTAAAATGCGTCCAAGTCATCAATTATCTTTTAGATACGGTTAAAATATGTCAATAATTATCGCCCGTATTTCTGTTATTTCGTGCATAAAAAAAGATGTCGTCCATGCTATTCCGTGTACGGTATATTGTTAGTCATAACCGGCAATGCAAACACCATCGGCCGATAGCCATTCTACTTTAACGATGTTTCAAAAAATAGCATTCGTATTGTTAAAATTTCTTGCTATTTCCACATCATATATTTCTGCTATTCCGTGTAGATTGGCCATTACCAACAGTCCGCACATGTCCCCGATTAAGGTCGATGGAGCTATCAGTCAAGTTGACGTATAGGGCGGGGTACGCATTCATACAAGCATTTTCATTGGTTCAATATATGTCATCGGTAGTAAGGGTGGGATTACAGTTAAACTGACATGTCATGTGTTGAAGCTGTTCAGTCTAACCTGTTGTCGAAACTGCAAATCTGCTCGATGTATATCATTGACATAGTCAACCAATTCTTTCTCTATTTGTGGATAACGTGCCATGCTCTATCTATGCGCTTCCTTACTTGGTTACTAAGTTACAAATTCATAGCTGTCTTATGTTCGACTCGCCAAAATTAAATTCACAACCCGCGACACTGTTACCGTATTCTTTATCGGTTTGTCTCGTAGCCATTCTAAATAAATAATTTTAAGAAATTTTATGGAATGTTCGTTGGTATTTTCTATACATAGCTGTAAATTTTACATCAAGCCGTTTCAAGTTACCGATAGTTTCATGCAACATAGATTCACTGATTGATACATTGTTATAAATTACCGGTATCGTTAATTATCTACCGGTGAGTTGCCTCGGTATGCTTTACGAAGTTGTTTATAGTTCACAAAATCATTGTTTCTTTGATTGGTATTAAAATAATATTGTATTATGTTACTGATAGATCTAAATGGCTGCAATTTAGGTATTGTCATGCCGCGTGTAGTGGGCGGGACAGTGGACACCGTTTCATTGTCAGTTGTTTGGATAGTTTAAATGAACTGGAAAGTATTGTTTCTCTTTTACCGGTAGTCAGGATTTAAGTCGTGAGTAGCTGATCATAATAAATTATTTCTACAGTTGTTATTTCATTTGTTTATCATCAATCCCTCGTGAATTTAACAGAGCGTAATAGACAGCCATGTTAGTTGTTATCGGGACTTTAACGACAATTTGACTACCGTACGAGCGCCAGAATTACCTTTTAAGATATGAAACAATTCAATAGAAAGTTAATGTTATAATAAATGTAAAGTCTTATGCAATGCAAAAACTATAAATATCGTTTCTTGTTTCATAAAGAAATATATAAAGCTTGATACGGCTAAATATCGGTAATTATTACATTTATAACTGTAAGCAGTTTGGCCCAGTTACTGGAGATCCAAGCGTATTTGAATCACGTATGGTATTGCACGTGTTTCACAAGACGTCGGAGAAGGGTGCACCTAAAGCATGCACTTTTATTTTTTCCTGAAATACCTCTGCCAAACTCGCCCTTTTTTTTTTCTACGCATGCGCCTTATACACCGAAAAATATGGTATGTTAACCATGTAGCATAGCTTTCATTTCAAACTTATACCATTTAGCAGACAGGTTGAAATGTTGCTGAGTCATTGCCACTGCTACAGAAAACTTGTGAACATGACATGGTGTTCGAGAGTTTTTATACCAGAATAACTGGAACTGTTCTACTAGTCTTAATTAAGGAAGAACGCTACATAATGCGCAGGGTTACTCTACTTGTCATTGATACCTAGACTGGCCCAGTCTCTTCTATTTATTTTACATTTCGATTTATATAAAAGTATTAATTTTTAGTAAACCAACACTTTTGTTTCCATTTGTATAAAAAAAAAAATTTGAGTAAACCTGTAACCAGCACCAGAGACTGGACAATTTGCGAGCTTCACAATAAAATGGGTGTTCCTGTCCTGTTTTACGTTGTTCCTTATTTGGAATGATTGACAGTTGTCAAGCAAGCCCCGAGTCACGTGACACGAATTTGTTTCCATTCAACATTCGGCTTTGTCCCGATACGCATGAACTGGCTTCGTTAAGTTGTTATAATGATGTCGTGTGTAATTATTTATGTTCATTCACCTAATCCCATACGTTGTATCCGTTCATTCGACAGATATTGTCCGTCAACAAAATTCTTAGTCGACAGCCATGTTTATTATCACGTGATGTTAGATATGTCGTGATCACGTGCATGACGTCACACGACCTACATAATGCAGATTGACCTACTAGATGAGAATGAAGCTTTATTTGCCCAGTCTCTAGAGATTACGTTTTTTTTTCTTTTTTTGTTTTTTTGAGAGGACTGGCCAATTTTTGGTGTGTGGAGAAGACGGTTTTTTTTTTCGGTTTTTTTTTTTGAGAGGACTGGCCAATTTTTGGTGTGTGGAGAAGACTGGCCACCAGTCTAATTGATACCCTGTAAATGTTTGGGGTTTTTTCATAATTGCTAATGAAAATCCTATCCAATTTCAGAGTCATGCAAAGATTTTTCACAGTTAGTGCACCTATCGTCCAAATTTTGAATGTGAAGGCAGAATTGTTTGTCTATTAGTATCAAAATATTCCATGTTTTCCATCAATTTTATTTTAAAGGTTTTTTTTAAAATGCTGCTGATGGGAAAAGCTAAATGATGTTTTCATCTGTTAATTATTTGTGTTTTAACTCTTTATTTAGACTAAAGGTGAAGTCAGTACTGAAAGAAGGGAAGTATATGAAGCAGCTCATGGGGCCTATCAAAAACTGTATACAGCAACAGCTACATTTGTTGTAAGTAATACTAATTGATAATTACCCACCATTATATTGATAAAAAATAATAACATGGTTTATAATGATTCTGTTTTTTATTGTAGGATTTATTAGATGAAGATATGCCAGATTTACCTGAAGAGGGTAAGAGTTATATTAATTATTTTATTTAATATATAGTAGTTTGCTATTCATCTTTAGTCCAGTACAAGATATTTGTACTGTAACTACCCCAAAACAATTTTCCATTCTCAACACTGACCTCTCACAGTGTTTAGTGATTCAGTTGTGCTAAAGTGTGCACCTATTTCGATTAACTGAATAATTATGTGATTATAATGTTTGTTAGTTCTGACAAATTTGAAAGTTCCTATGTCCATAATATAGACACAGCAATTAGATTGTTCTATTTCGCTGTCATCTATTATGTTGTTGTTTTTTACATAAGTTTAACTTGTTTTGTATTTTTAGAAATAAAATTAGATGGAGATGAGAGTTTCTTTGATATTTTTAGTGCTACAGGGGGAGAGGTAGGTATAAGATTAAAAAATTCCAGTGATTTCTTTATATCTAAAACAGGACAAAGACATGGTTGTTTTGCAAGTGTAGTGCATTAAATCTTTGTGTCTCACAACCTTGTGCATGATGTACAAGCTGGTGAGGTTATTGATTCCAAGAATGCTAGCTTTCCGTTGCCGAATACTAGCACTCGTATGCAACTAGTTTGTTGGATATTCAGCATTTTATAAGTAGATTATTATTATTAAATCAAAGTAATAACTAATGGTATTGATTAATATAGTTTCAGTTGGAAGGTGATATAACTTTATTTGAAGATGAAGATACCAGAACATTTTACGAAACTTTACCAGATTTAAAAGCTTTTATACCAGGGGTAAGTTATGTTTTTGAAACTTTAGCAGCTGCTCAGTCATTGTCTTTTCCGCCAGCATATTATTTTTTTAACCCTGAAGCAGGTTATTTGCTTGTTTTTCTCCAAATATAATCCAAAACAAATTGTCAGTAGTTTCAAAAGCTGTAATTTTTGCCTCTCAAAAATCATGCTTGCCGGGTATACTCATTTCTGGTACATTGCAATTGAAAATGTCTCAGAGTGTATATTCAGTCAGTTATACACATGGCCATACTTTATTTAGCATGGAGAGAATATGTTTTCTTTGATAATCTTTTGATATAAAAATTATTTTTCAGATTTTATATAAAGACAGTGAAAATTCACAGGCAGCTGAAACAAATGTGAAAGATATAGATTCAACTTTAGAACTGGGTAAATATTCTAAAGCTTGCTCAATCTATAAGTTTACCACCCCAAATCAACATATTTTATTAAGGTCTTTGATTAAATTGACACTTATTTTATATTAAATTGACACTATTTTTTAATTGAATTCACACTTCTTTAAAATTGAATTGACGCTTTTTTTTTATCCAGATTAAAGATGCCTCATCTTTTTAAGCTGTATATATTTCATGATCAAATTATTGTTAATAATTACTATATGAAACAAAACTGATGTTTAAAGAAACAGGCGCCTTATTCACGAAATTTGGATTTTATCTTAAGTTGAGATTTCGTGAATCCTTTGCCAGATTTGTAGATCATAAAAAAAATCTGAATTTCATTCATGGTAATATTTACAAAAAAAACCCAGTTGATACATTATGTTGATTCTGAAAATGACAAAGTCACTGTAACTATTAAATTATATATTATTATTTTCTATTAGAGATTGATGTAGAAGATCTAGAGAAGGAGATTGAATCAGAGATATCGTTAGTTGATGAAGCACTAGATACTGATGGTAAAGAAACAGAGGATGGAACATTTCTACCTCCTGAAGCAGAAGGTAAGACCCAAGTAGTGGATGACAAACTGGTCATGCTCTGTTTGTCAGGATAATTTATTTCTTGCAGATTGTTGGGATCTAAGACTGATGGCAGATTGATCCGAAATGTATTCACCCCAATTCATCTCACCAGAAATCTCCACTATTGAAGTCACCTAACAGAAGCTAATGATAAAGTTGGCATAAGATTTTTTTTTTTTTTTGAAAACAACTAATATCAACTATTTTTTTATACTTTTATTTAATTCATATTCATTCGTTATTATTTTATGATTTATGTACATTATAAATATTCTTAATTTCAATCCTAATATAGGGATTATTTTTCCGTGACGCAGTGCACATGCAGAATAATTCTATATAATATATTCGTTAACGGGATTATCTTTGTAACCAGCTAATAAAGGGCTTGCACCCAAACGCAACCTGGAATACATTCTTCATTTGATACGGTCTTGTCAAGTTGTTTGCTTGGGGAAAATTAACTATGCTTCATTTTTTTATATCGTAACATATGGTGAGACTAGTAGTTTAATTTAGTTGTGACAGATAGTGATACTGAGACTTGTAGGTTCGTTCGTTCATTCCTGGGATTTAACGTCCACTTCCACCTATCAAAGACAAACTTGTAGGTTTATATTATTTTTTTGTCCCCCGCCTTTCGAAGAAAGTTGGGGGACTATTAAAATGGGTTCGTCCGTCTGTCTGTCCGTCTGTCTGTCTGTCTGTCCGTCTGTCTGTCCGTCACACTTTTTGGGACACAATAACTCTCTTCCTAATTGAGCTAGAATGTTCAAACTTGGTGTATGTGTTTATTAGGTCAATGCCTTGATGGAGTTCGAAGATGAGCATTTTCTGCTTAGGGTAAGCAGAGATAAGCAATTTGATTGGTTGATGCTTTGGGACACGATAACTTTAGTTCTAATTAAGTGAGATTGATGAAACTTGGTGTATAGTTTCATTATAGTAATACCTTGACTAAGTTCGATAATGAGCATTTTCTGCTCAGGGTAAGCAGAGCTATACGCAATTTGATTGGTCGAGAATTTGGAACACAATAACTCTCCTTCTAATTGAGTTAAAATGTTCAAACTTGGTGTATATGCTTATTAGGTCAATGCCTTGATGGAGTTCGAAGATGAGCATTTTCCGCTTAGGGTAAGCAGAGATAAGCAATTTGATTGGTTGATGCTTTGGGACACGATACCTTTAGTTCTAATTAAGTGAGAGTGATGAAACTTGGTGTATAGTTTCATTACAGTAATACCTTGACTAAGTTCGATAATGAGCATTTTCTGCTCAGGGTAAGCAGAGCGATACGCAATTTGATTGGTCGAGACTTTGGAACACAATAACTCTCCTTCTAATTTAGTTAAAATGTTCAAACTTGGTGTATATGCTTATTAGGTCAATGCCTTGATGGAGTTAGAAGATGAGCATTTTCCGCTTAGGGTAGGCAGAGATAAGCAATTTGATTGGTTGATGCTTTGAGACACGATAACTTTAGTTCTAATTAAGTGAGAGTGATGAAACTTGGTGTATAGTTTCATTACAGTAATACCTTGACTAAGATCGATAATGAGCATTTTCTGCTCAGGGTAAGCAGAGCGATAAGCAATTTGATTTGCCGAGACTTTGGAACACAATAACTCTCCTTCGAATTGAGTTAAAATGTTCAAAATTGGTGTGTATGCTTATTAGGTCAATGCCTTGATGGAGTTCGAAGATGAGCATTTTCTTCTTACGGTAGGCAGATATAAGCAATTTTTGGATGACACTTCGTGTTCAGTTTGATTGGTCGATACGTTTGAAAAAAATAAATGTGCGATTAATTAATATATGTCATCTATTTATTTTGGGATTTCGGCGGGGGACATCAGCCTCACTGTTGGCTTGTTTTATTAAAGATGGTGATACTGAGACTGGTAGTTTAATGAAGAGTCAGTTTGAGACATTTTTACAATCATTACCTAATTGTGTTAATAGAGATCATATAGATAAGGTAAATATACACTGATTTCTATTTAGCTAACAGAATGTTTTCATTCAAAAATTTCAAACCTATGATTTGTCTGTCCGATTAGATGTAACTTGAATTATTTTCAAATGCATCACAAAATATATTAAGAATATTATAGATACCGAATTGCGGATGTATATACTTTGTTATATTGAAAAAAACAAACAAATGTATTTATATAATATTCTGCTTTTATTTTATAGGCAGCCATAGAATTTTGTATGAATTTTAATACCAAATTTAATCGAAAGAAATTAGTTCGAGCTTTATTCACAGTTCATCGAACAAGGTAATTACTTGTATTATTTGTTTGGTATTGAAATTTTGGTACAGATATTGAATATGAGTTGGGGTAGAATTATGACCAATGTGATCCATCTCATTCTTTGTTTTTTTCTATTCTAGATATGATCTACTACCATTCTATTCCCGACTTGTAGCTATATTAAATCCTTGTATGCCAGATCTAGCTACAGACCTCATACAGTATTTAAAAGGAGATTTTAAATGGCATGTAAGTTGAACACAGTTTTTTTTATCGAACTTTAAATGTACAGTGAGATTTGATTTTGAAGAAATGAAATGAAATGGGGTTTAACCTCCTACTGTTCTGCTCCGAAACTGGGCTAATGAAGATGGGCATAAGCCACACAGCATACTATGAGGGAAATTTTGCCCAGACAGCAACGTTATGTCCTACTCCTATTCGAATTCCCACTATCAAGGGATCTTTTACGTGCATGCCAATGTAGAGTGAAGTTGTAAAAGGATATTTTGTTTATTTCAGGTTTGTAAAAAAGATCAGATTAATATTGAGTCAAAGTTAAAGACGGTTAGATTTATAGGTAAGGTGAAGAATTTCAAGTACAGTAGAATCCGTATGAGCAGCCACTCCTATTCAGCGACATCTCCTTGTAAGCGGTCACAATAAATTCCCCCCGTAAAAATTCTATTGTTTCATCTCCTTATTCAACGGTCACTCCTCTAACGCGGCCAGCGGTCACTATTTTGCAAATGAATTTAACAAAACATCGCCCATTCAACGGCCATTGTTGAATGATACCATCTTGTCGTTCTTCGTAACACCCCCGCTAATCCCGTGAGTAGTAATCAATTAACTGGACTCCCGCAAATCAGATAAAAAGAAATGTGAAAATACCAATTAACTCGGGATTATCTGTTAATTAATCTTTTGTTTTATTGAACGACAAACCTGATCATTGTTTTCACACGTAAGGGGACATTATTTGATACTGATTGAATAAACTGAAAGTACCGACTAAAAGCCGCTATGTTGTTGTATAGACGTTTTTAGCGCCACCTGTAATATTACATACAGAGTTACACCCCCTGTGATTCGGTAGCTGGTTAGCGATGTTTTTTTGGTTCGTGTGCTTCTTTGATAAAATAAAAGTAATTCATCGATTTTCTTCACAAAAATGGATAAATATTATCGAATACATCACTATGATAGACAGTAGTATTGAAGGTTGGTACAAAATGACAAGTTTACAAAAGTTACGTCGGCGATTCAGTGACGGCCAAATTTACCGATGCAAGTGAAGTATTGCATTGGTGTTTGCTTCCAATGCATTCAAGCATAATATTAATAGATGTCAGCACAAAAAAAACCATGAGATTTTACAAAAATGGATAAATATTATCGAATGCATGACAATGATAGGCAGTAGTATTGAAGGTTGGGACAAAATGACATATTTACGGAAGTTATGTCCGAGATTCAGCGACGGCCAAATTTACCGATGCAAGTGCACCCAAGCGTAATATTTATTGATGTCAGCACAAAAAACTCGAGATTTTATTAAGAGACCAATCCTAAAATTTCCCGTGGGTGGCTGCTTAATGCAAATTCTACTGTATATCATATTATTGATGTTTGATAAATTTCTTCTGATTTGTTACATATACTATTCAATTAATGTTTGTTTTAAATGCACATACAAGAAAAAAAAATAATGAATGACAACTTATTAAGTGTTCATGAACATAGCAGATATATGCACTGTAAAGCAGAAACCCTATACTGATGTACTAGTTTCAATGAATATTATTTTCTTAGAATTTAGTATTATTCTAGAATTTACAGTGTAAAATAAATATATTATTAAAGTTATATGGTTCTTGCAGGTGAAATGGTGAAATTTAAAATGTGTCCAAAAGTAGAAGCCCTCCATTGTATGAAAGTGAGTTGATAGTAATTTAATGCTATAATATGTTTTGAACACTGAACCAGTGTAGAAATTTAAGGATGTATAATATATGATTCAGTTGTTGGAGAGATCTCTCTCGATCATCAGTTCTAATCAAATGAGGCATTTCTAGTATTGTGGATTACTAAAAATATGCTGTATGTTTATTTGTAATGCATTTTGAGAAAAGAATGAATTATTTCCTAAAAAAAAAAAAATGTATGTTTATTTGTAATGTATTTTCAGAAATTGATGTTTGATTTCCGTCATCATAATATAGAGATGGCATGTTCGTTATTAGAGTCCTGTGGTAGATTTTTATACAGATCTCCCGATTCTCATCATAGAACACGAGTTTATCTGGTATGTTGTTTGTTTACCTCTACATTAGATTTAATCAAATTGGATTTTTTTTTTTTTCAGTTTTATCCAAATTAAATGTAAGACTAAGAGGGTTGCTTATCCTAAGAAATTTGACTTTGGAAATCATCTCTGTTCTTAGTTTTGGTGTAATTTGTCAGATCTAGCCCAAAAATAGTGAAAACTAAATTTGACCCCCCTGCACCAACCAACATACACCTGAAGCGAAGCAACTGTCCAATTTCAAATCATCAGTTTCAAGGTTCAAGCTCCAGATACAATAATTGCTGTGTACATGTCAAAATGGAGTGTTTTTGGTAGCTATTCTACAGAGTTGGATAAGACAAAGTTTAGAGTTTTTTGTCTAATAATTGATATAAATGTTTTTTTCAATAAATCTGTCTCAGAAGTCTGTTGAGATATTGGGGGCGGGGGGGATGTCTGGAGGGTTAGCATGTGTGTTCTGTATCATAAAGCCTGTCATTGAGGAGTCAACTGCCGTGGTTTCGAATCCCTGGTTGTAAGTGACAAGGAGTGGGGTCGTCTGTCCAGCCTCGTGGTGTTCTCTGGGTCCTCTGGTTTCCTCCCACTGCTAAAGACCCCTACGTGCAAGAGAATTATTGAAATAAAAATAAACCATATGTTAGTCCCGAAATGACCTAGTCTGTGTCGAGTGGGCATTAAACCCCATTTCTCTCTTTCTCTCTCTCTGTTAAGATACAGGCAAGTAAACTAGACTAGCTAGCTCCCGTTGTCAGTATGTAATTTTCAGTTTTCTAGCCCTGTTTGTGCATTTCAAAAGGAGAAAGCTTCTATTTATTTATTGTAGAAGAAAACAATATTAACAGTATTGATTACCACAGACTGCAATTAACATAAAGAATATTTAAAACCATTCATGTCTGTAAATATATATTATGCGTTTGTTTTATATTTTAGGATGTAATGATGCGTAAGAAGTCAGCATTACATCTGGATCCTAGATATATTACTATGATAGAGAATGCTTATTTCTATAGTAATCCTCCTGAAGCTCAACAGATTGTACGAGTAGAAAGACCACCCATTCATCAATATATCCGAAAATTACTTTATAAAGATCTCACCAAAATAACCACAGAAAAAGTAAGTTTTTAGTTGAGTTTTAATTATGAAATGTGTTGGGAGGCCAAAGGGTCAAACATGTACGCTTCAGTTAATAAGGTCTGTTCCCATCCCACACTTATATGTGTCAAGGAGTAAGTACCTGCCTAATCTTGTGGGTTTTTTCCAGGCCCTGCAGTTTCCTCAAACTGCTAAAGACTCCTATGTGGAAACAGATTATTGAAATAAAATTGTGCCATATGTTAATCCCCAAATGAACCCATTTGTCTTAAGTGGATTTCTCTCTCTCACACTCTGTTGATTATGAACAACATCAAAAATTAATTAATGGTCACATATTTTGATAAAGCTTTTGTTGCTTATATTTTATGACTGCTTAATGTTCTGTTGTAAAACTGAATAATCTACCATGGTTTGCAGCAAACACAACATGATATCAATTAAAGATTTCATCATTCACCTGTATAGTGGTGAGTGTTCAGCTAGTGTTTAATGAGAGACTACTATAAAAAATAATTGCTTCTTACTTTACAGGTATTAAGGCAGATTAGGAAATTAGATTGGGATGATCCAGATGTATGTATATTTTTATTAAATGAAATTAGTTACTACAATAATCTTATGTCTAATGTGTGACCATATGTTAGTCTCAACTTAAACTATTGATATATTTTAGTTACAATTAGTTTTGCCCAAACTACCTCTAAAAGATCAGTGTAAAGTTCAAAGAATTATTTTATATTTCAGATAGCTTTCTATGCTACAAAATGTTTAACTGGTGTATGGAATACTAGATATAATTCTATTCATTGTATGGCTAATCTTATAGCTGGTCTAGCACCATATCATGTAAGTAAATATACATTTCTTATTTTAATTAAGATTTCTAATTCAGATAACTATGGTGTCTTTTATTATTTCATGAAAGAACACTCTACAGGATGTGTGCTTCATGACAAACCATATGTAACAACTTTATAATAGCATCTGCTTTAAAACCATTTACAGTAGAATCTGCATTAAGCAGCCACCCACGGGAAATTTTAGGATTGACCGCTTAACGGGAGTGGCCTCTTAATAAAATCTCGAGTTTTTTGTGCCGACATCAATTAATATTACGCTTGGGTGCACTTGCATCGGTAAATTTGGCCGTCGCTGAATCTCAGACATAACTTCCGTAAACATTTCATTTTGTCCCAACCTTCAATGCTACTGTCTATCATTGTCATGCATTCGATAATATTTATCCATTTTTGTAAAATCTCATGTTTTTTTGTGCTGACATCAATTAATATTACGCTTGAATGCATTGGAAGCAAACACCAATGCAATACTTCACTTGCATCGGTAAATTTGGCCGTCGCTGAATCGCCGACATAACTTCTGTAAACTTGTCATTTTGTACCAACCTTCAATGCTACTGTCTATCATTGTCATGCATTCGATAATATTTATCCATTTTTGTAAAATCTCATGTTTTTTTGTGCTGACATCAATTAATATTACGCTTGAATGCATTGGAAGCAAACACCAATGCAATACTTCACTTGCATCGGTAAATTTGGCCGTCGCTGAATCGCCGACATAACTTCTGTAAACTTGTCATTTTGTACCAACCTTCAATACCACTGTCTATCATAGTGATGTATTCGATAATATTTATCCATTTTTGTGAAGAAAATCGATGAATTAATTTTATTTTATCAAAGAAGCACACGAACAAAAAAACATCGCTGATTTAGCTACCGAATCACGGGGTGTAACTCTGTATGTAATATTACAGGTGGCGCTAAAAACGTCTATTTAACAACATAGCGGCTTTTAGTCGGTACTTTCAGTTTATTCAATCAGTATCAATAATGTCCCGTTACGTGTGAAAACAATGATCAGGTTTGTGGTTTAATAAAACAAAAGATTAATTAACAGATAATCCCGGGTTAATTGGTATTTTCACATTTCTTTTTATCTGATTTGCGGGAGTCCAGTTAATTGATTACTACTCACGGGATTAGCAGGGGTGTTACGAAGAACGACAAGATGGTATCATTCAACAATGGCCGTTGAATGGGCGATGTTTTGTTAAATTCATTTGCAAAATAGTGACCGCTGGCCGCGTTAGAGGAGTGACCGTTGAATAAGGAGATGAAACAATAGAATTTTTACGGGGGGAATTTATTGTGACCGCTTACAAGGAGATGTCGCTGAATAGGAGTGGCTGCTCATACGGATTCTACTGTATATGCATGTCATTATTGTTGTAGTTTTGTGTTCTAACCAAGAAATTATTATATATTTATAGGAACATGTAGCTATACAGGTGGTAGATGGTGTTTTAGAAGATGTCAGGTTAGGTATGGAGGTAAGTTATACTATAAAGGTACAGGTGGTATTATGATGGTCATGGTCTAATAGTCTAACAAACAGGTAGTCACGCCCATATTTTCATGTTGAGAAAAATCTTGTTGTCACCCCTTGTTCATTACGGCCCCTCGGTCCACAATCTGTTTGTGGACACTCTACAAGTCACTATTTTTATCCGATTTTGATGAAACTTGAAATATAGGTTTATCACCTACAGATTTCGGATTCTTTTGATACTGCCAGACAAAATGGTCACTCCTTGTACATAAATTGTGTAAAAGTAAGTTATGCCAAGTTTTCGACCCTGTAGATGTCACAATTTTTATCCAATTTGGATGAAAGTTAAAAAAATATGTGTTTATATCGGTTGCTGTAGATATTCATACTTTTGAGACCATAACTTACTGGATTATGGCACCTGATTTTACGAAAATTTGTTTCTTTTTTTAGCTTGTTCCCTGTCCATCTCTTGCAAAATGGGGATGTATCTTTCATTGCAACTGCTTGTTTATTTTATTGAGGAAACAGTTCTAAAATGTCATCAGATTGTTGACATATTGAGTACCATAGTTAATAAAATGACCAGTGAGAGTTTTCGACTTTATCTTGATAAGATTCAGACTGTTGACATGTTTGTATATTTTTAGATAAATCATCCACGGTATAATCAGAGACGAGTAAGCAGTGTTAAATATCTTGGTGAATTATATAATTATAGAATGGTTGAATCAGGTGTTATATTTAAAACACTTTATACATTTATTACATTTGGTGTCTCCATGAATGGTATGTTTCAATTTAACTTATTCAATTCATCTTCTTGAATTCTTTTGATCCTGCAGGGATACAATAAACAGTTTTGTGTTCAAATATGGCTTGTCAAAGCTTGCTAATCAAGAAAGAGGTCAAAACAACCATATCTCATTAAGTTTGCCATCACAAAATTGTGGTGTTTCTATAGGTTACCCCACTGTTCAAAATCCTTGCACATAAGATTTTTGAAATAAATGGGTTGAGTTGATGTAGGATACACTGCTTACTGAAATTAGTTGACAATACTAAAAAGCTAATCAACATGTCCAAGACTTGTATCTCAAATTTATAGTATGGAGCCAAAAATAATAATAAGTGATTTATACCATGTACAGATTATTTCACAGAATTATATTTATTACTCGATATTTGTAGAATCATTATTGTGTTGATATTATAGAGAAAGAATTATCTACATTAGATGCACCAGATCATCTGTTTCGTATAAGATTAACTTGTGTTCTACTAGAAACATGTGGTCAATATTTCGACAAGGGATCCAGTAAAAAGAAGTTAGATTGTTTTCTTATCTATTTCCTTGTAAGTATACTTTAATCTTTTAATCAGTTTCATTTCAAGTACTCTAGATAGCTTTCAACATGCAGTTTTCATAATCATTATTAGACTTCACTCCACTGGAAAATCACTGAGAATTTAGAAAATACCATTTGTTTCTCATTTTGAATATACATGTAGTAGTCATGTTTTAGTTCATTTGGTATAACATTATTTAATATTTTATTCAGCTAAAAGATTTCTGGCAGAGTTTAAAAAATTTTCACTTTCACTTTTTAGTTAATTATTTTGGTTGTACAAAAAGAAAGTGGTTTTTACCATTGTCTAGTACAAAGACAACTATTTGTGAAGTTTTGATGATAATTGTCAAGTTTTCAATGCATGGTCAGAATATCTAGTTTCTGTATCCTAGGTTTACGGATGATATAGCTAGTGTGATCAATTGACTACAACATGATTATTAATGTACCTGTTCACTGCTTTCTTTATAATTATAGAGATATTACTGGTATAAAAGAAGTCAATCTATATGGACAAATGATCATCCATTTCCAATAGATATAGGTAATCTAGTACATGACACAATGGATGCTATACGACCAAAATTAAAACAACCAAAGAATCAGGAAGAAGCATTTAAAGCTGCCGAGGAGTTGGATAATGAATATAAATCAAAGATATGTAAGTATATACAATTGATTTCATTAGATAACTTGTTTTTCATAATTTGTACATTGTAAATCTGTTCATATGTACAGTAAATCAGTTTGTAGTATATTTCATATTCATTGTATGAGAAGAAGAGCCATATAGGTTAAACTTGTTCCCTGATTCAATCTCATACATATTGTTTATAAAAAACAGAAAATAAGTTACACTGATAATAGCTGCTACTGAATATCTTCTGGTTAATTAAATTGAATAGTTTGACAATTTCATGGCATATTATCATCATTGACAGTTAATTAATAATGTAAAATTTCAGGTTGAATAGTTTATATATGTAACTTAAGTATTTTGTTTATGTATGATCTATACAGCATCTCTGTTAATTGTTGAAACTGGTGATGAAGATGAAGAGAATATTGAAGATGATGAGGATGGTTTAGCTACGATTAATGAAGCTGATGAAGCAGGTACACAACTTATTGATAATATTTCATACTTCGGAAATATGACTTCTTGTTGAACTGTTTAATGAATTAAATCTGTATCAATTACAATTTCCATGAAGCGAACTTTTGACATAAAAAACATATAAGAAATGTGTTTGTTATTAACTTACTATATTTCTATGTCTATATATCTTTGTTTAGTTGATGAATTAAGTGAAGATCTATCTCAAGTTTATGTTGATGAATTGGCTACAGGGGAAAGTGAACCAAGTCAGGATGATAGAAGCCAAAGTCAACAAGATGCCTGTACTTCTAGCCAAAATATAGAGGTTAGTACCATATATGTGGGAGATACAAGTCCCAGAACAACAACAGTTAACTCAATAGCTGCTCTTGTCAGGAAAACGTCTGGCCCTTTCATACGATATTCTTTAAGAATTTTATGAAACTAATTGTTGGGATCATTTTTCTGCTGTTATCTGTCTGTTCGTTTATACGTCTGTACTTTTGTACATCGTTCTGTCTTACCAAAACCCTCTACAGACTACATGTAGCAATCGATTGTTTTTTAAATTTATGTATGTTGTTTACATTAGTGAGACGAATAACCATATATAATTTCAAACTAACGACAAAAGTTATCATCTGATTTGTATCAAATGTATATTATGTATTGTTTAGTAAAACTTATAAGAGTTGTGGCCCTCTTTCACTTTGTGAACGCGTTAATAACAAAAGTTATCATTGCCTGGCAACCTATCTTGGCACTCAATATTTTCATGGGCAGTCAAAATCTGTGTGCACATGCAGTAAGTTCATTTATTTTTGTTGATATTATATAGGAATGTAGTGATAGTCAGGGAGATGATATGATGGAGTCAGCAGGTGAAGAAGCAGATGATGAGGTATGTTATCTGTTTATATTTCCTAACCGCTTGACTTCATGTCAATGCAGAGCAGGTATAAAAACTCTTGTGTCATTTTTCATATTTTGAGATGAAGACACAGTCTTTTTTCTTCAATAAATACCAGAATGTGCAGATTGACAAATAAGTCACAATACAAAGTTCAACCCGGAATGAATTCCATTTTTCTACAGCAAATGCTCTTAGTCCATAAGTTGCAAGTTTCCACTTTGCGATTATTTGATCAATAATATTTTGTACCGTATGTTTTTTTGTATCCCTCAATAGGTTACTTTGCTAAGTGGTGGTCCTAAATATGTACAGTGTCAAGAAGATGAAGATTTTCTATCAGCTTTTGATAAAATGATGTCTGAAAATTTAAAGGTATGTGAAATTCGATGCATGTGTTCAGCTGGTGTGGGAGATCCCATTTCATTTCATGTATTCTGTAAGGAAGATGATGATAAAGATTTATTTTAAAGCCACAATAACACTCTTGTTGTAACTGAATAATATGTCCCAATCTTCATTCTGGTCAACAAATTGTATTATTTTACAATATTCCAATTAATTGATGATATAAATTTCATTTTAAACCACCTAATTTAAAAAATTGTAAAATTCAACTTATTGATTTGAAAAGTCTAACGTAAACCTTTTCAAATGTGACTTGGATTTTAAAATATTTTCCAACCCTCTGGAAAAGTAAAATAGGTTGTAATGGATAATTTACACAACAGGTAGGACACTAAAACATCTAGTACTTAGAATAAGGCTATTATTTATTTTCTGGAGCTACCAAGCCAGCAAGAGTGTTATTGTCCCTTTAAGACACTGAATTTAAGAATCAAACTGATCGGATGATTTTTACATTTTTATATAAATGGTTTTTTTTGTTTATTTTAGTCGAGAACACGAGAAGCTGTTAAAGTGCCTCAGATGGATATTATTGTTCCCATGTATCTAAAAGATAAACGTAAAAAAACAGGTGAGATGTTTAAACTTTCATTAACATGTGATTAAAAGAGAAAACTGCTTGGTATTGCTACAAGATGGCGTGCCACCTGAAAGAACCTTATCAAATTTTAAAGGGATGTATATGTTTCTTTCAAGGTAATCCGAATCCAAATCCCTTTGCGGATCCTCCACCAGATGATGTGGTAGAAGAGGAGGAGAACACAAAATCATTAAACTTTTTATTGATGACAAGAAAAGGAAACAAACAGCAGGTAAGGAATTAGTTATGGATGGCACTTTAAATCCAATATTAGAAGTTTATAAAAATTTGGGAGAGTGATGCAGTTTATCAATCTGATTTAAACACAGATCCTATTGTGTTTCGTTGTTATAATTAAAAATTTAGTTTTACTTGTCTTTAATACACTAGGATCTGGAAGAGTTTGGAATGATGTTCTGAATGATGTGAGGCATTAGCCAATGAAACAGTCTGTTAAAATCCACTGGTAACATCAATTCTGATTGGTTAATCAAATGTCTGACATCATAGGGTCAAAAGTTGCTCATATGACCTCAGACGTGAACTCCCACTATAACTTGTCAGATCTTCATGTAGTGGAGGCCATCAAAAGTATAAAAATATGAAACGAAATATAGATCTGGATTTTGAATCAGAATGAGAGTTTATCACACAGTTACAGTCCCTTAGACTGAGATTTCTTGAAAAAATTGCTGTTGATGATGACCTTATTACTTTAATGTTTTAAAGCGAATGCTATTGGTGGTATAGATCAATTTGCTCTTGGTGCAAAAATAATTGGGAAAGAGCTGTTGCTGTGGTTTGAAACTAAGATAATTTTCAAATTGCTTCATTTTAGTTTACCAATCTTAAAGTGCCAGCTTCAGCAGACTTTGTTTCAAAGTTCAGAGAAAGAGAAAAGGAAGCATTAGAAGAAAAAGAAGAAATGAAACAAGTGGTGTTAGGTATACATGAACGACAGGAAGAAGAAGATTGGCAAGGTAAACAATCACTATATTTATAACTGCGCTGCCACATCTGTAATTAACTCTATGGATCTCAACTAATAATAAGCGAAAATACTGTTTTATATTTTAAAAAACTCACTGTGATATCAAATCAAATCCTCACACATAAGCTTATCATGTCTCAGATAAAGTGTCTGTTTTATTAATCTGCTTTTTCAAATATAAAGCCGACTACTGGTTATAACAATGGCTCAGGTTGAACTCAAAGAAACTGCATGTAGTAAGAATATGAGTGCAAGTCATGCTTATCAGATTAGCAAAGCCTGTAATGATGATTGCTCAAGTTTGATATTGTCAATCTGCAACTGATAAAGTAAACATAAAGAAGTTTAGAACTGACAACAGTTGTAAAATTTCAAACTGTTGATAATTGTTTATATTTGAAGATATGATTGCCCACTTTGAATAAAAATGAATTCTTTGTTTGTAGATATGATTGCCACTATGAATAAGAATATTACAGGAAATGTTAATCGTGAACGTAAAGTACGATACAATCATCCTAAAGGTGCACCCGATGCTGATCTTATCTTTGGGTCCAAGTGAGACAACTGATAATTCATCTTTAGTTGTGGTTTGTTTTTTATATTAAGTTTTCTGTTTATATTAGAAGGATAGAAATGATTTTGGTTTTCGTCAAACTTAGTATATTAAAAGAGTAATTACACAGTATTATACTGGATCCAAATTTTTCTAAAAAGATACTGTTTGTCATTTTTATCCTTCCATAATTCATTTAATAAGACAGTCTCTACTACCCTGTTGCCTTATCCCGCAGATTTACAAACAGTAATTTTAACCTTATTTCTTGGAATTGCTTAAAATCTTATATTTTATGATCTCAAACAAGGGCTAATGTCCACGAGACGTGAGAATTATAACTGAAACCACAACTTACGTTTTCACCTTGCGTGACATCACAATAAAGATTATCACAAGTTCAGTTTCTCGTAGCTCTGAAATAGTCTGTGCATGATATGCGAATATTGACATATTATTAAGAACTCAGCTGTAGACACTGTCTGTTCAAGCTATTTATTTGTTACCAGATTTAATGTTTGTAATGTTGTTTAATTATGTTAGTTCAGTTTTTAAAGTTTTCTATTTTTCTCTAGTTAAGTTGTATATTTTACATTGTTTATTGTTATGTTTATTTTATACCAAAGGAATATTTGAAATCTTTAAGAAATGTAAATACTGGTACATCAAATATAACAGTCTACATTGATAGTTCATTGGAAAACCTTTAAACATGCAGTAAGGATGGAGTCAGTTCAATCATATTCATAAACGTACATTATTATTGTCCCCCGCCTTTCGAAGAAAGTTGGGGGACTATGAAAATGGGTTCGTCCGTCTGTCCGTCTGTCTGTCTGTCTGTCCGTCTGTCTGTCCGTCACACTTTTTGGGACACAATAACTCTCTTCCTAATTGAGCTAGAATGTTCAAACTTGGTGTATGTTTATTATTAGGTCAATGCCTTGATGGAGTTCGAAGATGAGCATTTTCTGCTTAGGGTAAGCAGAGATAAGCAATTTGATTGGTTGATGCTTTGGGACACGATAACTTTAGTTCTAATTAAGTGAGATTGATGAAACTTGGTGTATAGTTTCATTATAGTAATACCTTGACTAAGTTCGATAATGAGCATTTTCTGCTCAGGGTAAGCAGAGCTATACGCAATTTGATTGGTCGAGAATTTGGAACACAATAACTCTCCTTCTAATTGAGTTAAAATGTTCAAACTTGGTGTATATGCTTATTAGGTCAATGCCTTGACGGAGTTCGAAGATGAGCATTTTCCGCTTAGGGTAAGCAGAGATAAGCAATTTGATTGGTTGATGCTTTGGGACACGATACCTTTAGTTCTAATTAAGTGAGAGTGATGAAACTTGGTGTATAATTTTATTATAGTAATACCTTGACTAAGTTCGATAATGAGCATTTTCTGCTCAGGGTAAGCAGAGCGATACGCAATTTGATTGGTTGAGACTTTGGAACACAATAACTCTCCTTCTAATTTAGTTAAAATGTTCAAACTTGGTGTATATGCTTATTAGGTCAATGCCTTGATGGAGTTAGAAGATGAGCATTTTCCGCTTAGGGTAGGCAGAGATAAGCAATTTGATTGGTTGATGCTTTGAGACACGATAACTTTAGTTCTAATTAAGTGAGAGTGATGAAACTTGGTGTATAGTTTCATTACAGTAATACCTTGACTAAGATCGATAATGAGCATTTTCTGCTCAGGGTAAGCAGAGCGATAAGCAATTTGATTTGCCGAGACTTTGGAACACAATAACTCTCCTTCGAATTGAGTTAAAATGTTCAAAATTGGTGTGTATGCTTATTAGGTCAATGCCTTGATGGAGTTCGAAGATGAGCATTTTCTTCTTACGGTAGGCAGATATAAGCAATTTTTGGATGACACTTCGTGTTCAGTTTGATTGGTCGATACGTTTGAAAAAAATAAATGTGCGATTAATTAATATATGTCATCTATTTATTTTGGGATTTCGGCGGGGGACATCAGCCTCACTGTTGGCTTGTTATTATTAGTATGGGTGTAGTTTAGGTTATATTGACAAAATTTAGTATGTTATTTTATTAAAATCTTACGGATGTTTTCTTGGCTTTATTTTAGCAGAAAACGCTGAATCTGAAATCAGAGGAAATATGAATAAGATATGATCATATCTAAACAAGACAAGCAGAAGATGCTGTCTGGACCAAATCCACTGATCAAGCAACTGGTGAGATTGGTGGTTGTAGCAAATACTGATGTGAAAACAAGGACTATATGTTCTGTACCGCTATGTCTTGTGGAAAAGAAAAACTATAAGAATGATTGATTTATTAATACACATTATTTAGTTCCTGAGTGTTAGTTTTACTCAAAATCATTTTTCTGGTTGGAAGATGAGAGAGGGGTTGAGAGTAAATTATTTAATAAAATCAAATTCTGTTCTTTGAGAGGAATGTTAAATTCAGAAGTAGGCTATCTGGAATAGACTGAAGGTAATTTAATAACTACACAACAGACCACAGTCAGAAAATCACTACATCAGCTCGGATGGAGCAGAAAAGTTGAACGTTTATCCCCATTTAATTTCACAAAATTCTCACCTATGATAAAATATCATGAAAAAAAAAGTGAAACATCTGTGGTCAGGCCTTCACTTTCTAAACTATTAAAATTGATTTTTTGATAAAATCCAGGAAGAATAATGCGACATAGCATAATAGTTTTTACCGAGCATACATTATTCGAGGAAATAAATTGGATAAATAGATATCAAGCTTCACTTATTATGTATGTGTATTTCATTGTAAAAATTAAATATAAAATTTTGAGATTTTTTAGGTGTAAATGTCAAATAAAATCAAATTATTTTCCGAAAAGAAGAATAAAATTTCTGTTAAGTTTTATTTTTTTAGAATCTTGTTGGTGGTGTTGAAAATGATAAAGCTGTGTTGTTCTAAAACATATTCATATGTACTTTAGCAGGATGAAGGACGAAATTTGATAGCCTACAATGTTATATTTGTTATACCTGTACTGTACCAGCAGCAAGGTTCTTGTCTTTTATTGTGTATTGCGACTTTATTATTTTGATTTTGTTTTTCATTGTTAATATTTTACAAAGACAAAATCTGACACCAAGGTCATGAAATTTATTTATGTCTTACCCGTATTTAAAGTGGTTCAAGCATCAGATGAACACTCATGTCTGATCTTAAATAAATATGGAATTGCAATTAACATCAATGTTTCTTGTCAGCACCATCCAGAATATACATTGAGTCTATGGTATTTTAGGCCAGTCTTACATTATATTTATAATTTTTGAAAGAGATAAATTTAATTTCATGATCTTAGGGTCTCATCTGATGAAAGGGGAAGGGAATCTACTAAACTCTGTGCGTTATTTCTTGTTAAGTTTTATTGATCCATTCAAGGCTTGACAAAGGCACCTGTGTCTTTGACAGGTACATTATCTCCAGGCTTTATCTCTTTACTCACTTAATTTAGACAAGATACTACAACAGTATTGCCAATATTTGTTTATATTAAGCAGCATTCTGATTTTTATGACTGATGTTTTCAACCCTAATTTAATCTGGTATTTGGTTATAATTGTTTATAATATAAAGTCTTGATGAACATATACAGATATATGCATATGTCCTAAAAATTCTGAGTGATAATATTATAGCAGTTGAGATAATGTCGGTCAAAGTGTAGTTAATTCTACTAATATCTGTATTATGTTAGACTCTACTTTAATGAAATCTAACACTAAGTCTGATTCAAGTAATATCAGCCTTTACGTGTAGGAATTGTCATGCATCAGAAAGATGAATAAATTCATTCTACTAAATCAGTTTATGTAGTATTTAAAGATTTTTTCCATGCATATGGGAGATGGAATTTGCTAATCAGTAGATTCATGCTTTGTTTTACCTGCCTTTACTACACTAAGATCTGGAAGAGTTGTTATATAACCCCCTGTCTGGATGATGTGAAGGATTAGCCATTTAAGTGGCCTGTTACAGCGAGATTTTGGCGTGAGGTACACAGAACTGTGGGTAACCCACTACAAACATCAACACTGATTAGTTAATCAAATGCCTGATGCATTGGGTCAAAAGCCGCTCATATGACCTCAGATAAGTATCAAAAGTATAAAAAAAAAACATAGATCTGTATTTTAATCAGATTGGAGAAGACCTAACATTTGAAGCAACTTTGGACCAGTGAATCAGTTTTAATCGGTATCAAAATATTTTTTATAACAATTCCATAAACAGTAATTTATCAAGAGATCTATTGTTTCATAGTAAGTGCAACTTTTCCTGTTGATTTTCTTGCCTCTACATACTTAAATGCCTCATTGATCTGTAAAGAAATGAAATACATTACATATACTATATTTAAAAAATATACTATTTGTAACACTCATGAACAGAATGAGGTTTATCTTTAATTTGTATCATTTTTAGATTATTTAGATTAACATTTGGTTATTTCAATATACATTGTGAATTCAAATTGTTATGAAATTAATTTTAAACTCTTCCCATATACGGTCTTAGTTCTCTGGCAAAATTTCCATCATAGCACCCTGCACGGCATATGACCTTCGTTTCCCTTATCCCTGTGCCTCCTGTATTAACAGCCAACCCTGCAAACTTGGTATCAAAACTCCAGTAACTTCCACTTACCCCAGCCCCCATTCCCAACACTACAATACCAAATTAACATTAAAGATATAGCTTTATAACTTCAATACTTCTTCAATGTTAATTATTTTTACCTCAGATAAAGGGAAAGTAGCTCCAACATGTGGATTAAGTTGACCTTTATTAATAGCTGTTAAAACATCCACAATAGACTGTTGAAAAATATCTGGCTTTGTTTTACTGTAGTTTCCCCAAAATAAACCCATGACAGTACACGATTTTAATAATAAAAGGTTTGCTGGTATATTAGGTATTTTACCAGAAGCATAGCCCACAGTTAGTATTCGACCTTCTTCTGCTATACTGAAACAAAACATTTGATAGCAGTCATTAATTCAAGAACTGAAAGGTTTAAAGGCCCAATTTAACATGCCCACTAGACGCAAGCAACTTCCTTTTCTGTTGCATCAATAGAATGGCTGAAGTGTCAATGGCGTCATCAGACTTGTTACAAAATGTCAGTGATAGGGTTTAGCACTGAATTTCGACTTGCCCACTGAATTTCGACTTGCCCAGTCAAACAGCTATTCCAACAACCTGAAGATCAATACAGGGGCAATAACAATGCAAAATACCTTATATACTATGATAACTACATGTATTATGTTAAAAATAGGCATACAAAAATACATACCTTTTTAAACACTGAATAAAAAGGTCTCCTCCTACTTGATCCATCACAACATTGACTCCTCGACCTTTTGTAAGCTCCTTGACTCTGGCTCTCACATCTTCAACGTTATAATCTATTACATGAGTGGCACCCCTTGCTTTTACTAAATTACATTTTTCAACACCACCACATAGCCCTATTACCTACAAAAAACAATTACATATTTCACAACAAAACACAATTACACCAGTAGCCCAATTTACATACCAGTTCACATTAGCTCATTTTGGCTCAATAAAAATGGAGGCCCCAAGTTTGAACCTTGTTTGGGCCAAGAAAGTACCTCAAGATTTCCCAGAGTGGTTTCCCGTGTAGACAGGAATAACCATTCCATTGAAACTTCTCGCACATTTCGCTAAACATAACTGATTTGAAATCAGTGTAAAAACGGAAACGATAGAATGTAAATCAGTTTATATACATTCTCATTACATTATTATATGTGCTGTGACCCGTTTGTGTCAATTTCTAGGTCATTGTTGTAAATTGTCTACAATTATTTGGACAAAAATTGTAATTACCTTGGCACCAAATACATGACTGGCAATATCAACTGCTGCTAAACCTGTTGCTCCAGCTGCAGCTGTTATTAAAACAGTTTCACTAAAATGGAATCATGAATTAAAACTTAAACAGTTTACAAACAAGCTGAATGATCACATGCTACTTCTTTACCTCACTTTCACAATTTTCTGAACTTACATTTGTACATATACTTTGTGGCCAGTGCAGTTTTGGAAACCCCATAAGACGACTATATGCAAGACTTCCCTTTATCAGGTACATTTATGGAGACGCTAGTACTAAAATTATTTCTGCCATTGAAAAATAATGCCCATCTGTTTCAATATTCTAACCAAAAAGATAACGATAACAGCTACTTATAGGGTCCTTTCAAGGGCTACCCAAATTTAACAATAGATGTTTTCTATCAAATTTGTTTATTTTGTGTTTCAAGGTTACCTGTTTCTACACTTTCTATTATTTGTTAGTTCTGGTCGTGGCAGTAAATGAATGCAATCTTTTAGAGTGGTATTAGACCAGGGGCATCTATATAGTTAATTAAAGTAGTTGTCGTAGTTATATAACTATTGCTAGAATATATCAAGCATGCAGAATACAGGGCATCATGGAACAATAAACAAGAAATCATATTTACCCCTTTTGTAACTGTGCTCTTCTACCTAAAGCCATCATAGCTGTACCATATGAAACAATAGTAGATGATGCTTGGACAGATGATAAATTACTGGGTAGTTTTACTAAACCCTGCAAAACATAACAGATGGTTCTTGTGACGGCTGTCGAAGAAATTCACAAATTAACACTAGACCTTCCTTATTATATATGCCTACTTTGTCCATAAGATTTTTATGAATGGAAGCAAACACGATGGACTGAGTCTGTTTTGGTTCTGCACACAATAAAGTTTGTTTAGCATGATAAAACAACATTTCTAGAACTTAAAATGAACATCTGAGAGTCAGGGTCTTTTAGTTTCTGTTTGAGTGAAGAAAAATCCAGTCTTTTGCTGTGCTCGTAAGAATGTTGTCCATGTCATGAGTATATGTATCTCCATTTATACCTTCAACGATTACCCTGCCTGTGCTTTTGACAATCTTTAAGTCATTTTGTTTGAATCCTAAGCTAACTGTTGAAATATATTGTAAAATACATGCTAATGTTAATCACCCCGAGGCTGTCAGTGGCTGTGTGTTGTGTTAGCATGCAACACTTGTTTGTTTAATAACCAAACCCAACACATAAACAACCCATATCATAATCAAATAAAATAACAATGTTTACTTACCACACTATTGGTAACACAATATTCTGCAAAACCACCATTAGTGAAAGCCAAACCAAAAACTTTGTCACCTTTCTTGACATTTTGAACTCCCTCCCCAACATCTTCAACATAGCCACTGATTTCTTGTCCTTTAATTTAAAGAAGTATGGTATATAAATTTAAATATATTAATAACCTTTAACTTCGTTTGATAAATATTTTAAGTACTCCTGTCTTTAAAGCTTGAATTTCATATTTTTAAGTTAAAGTTTTAAATTGTATTAAAATTAAGTCTTAAAACAGATGGCATCTGTAAACAGTCCCACCTTGTTATAATTAATAATCCTATTAATCCTATAATTCACAATGTTTGAAGATAGCTATTGCATGGGGGGATTAGAAAAACAACGGAGGTAATTGCTTTAAGTGTGTGAAATAATGCCTATGATCGTATAATAGTGAGTTGACAACCTATTGAGAAAAAGACAGAAATAATTATGGTTAGATTTTCTTAAAAAATATGAAATTCTCGCTTCCATTTATCAAAATTTTAAACCTAACAACCCAATTGAAACCAATAAAATAGAAAATTTCACAAGTTATTCTGAAATGCTATAGAAACAATAACAGAACTCCTTTGATCAGGTAAGAAAACTAAGGTCTCAAACATTTGATTGGCTGTCAAGTGTATTGGTATTTATGTGGAGTGAGATTTCCCTTTAAATTTTTTCCATAATGTTCGAACTACTACCAGAAAGCGAAAATGAGAATCTTATAAATAAAAGACAATGTTTAAAACAAGATAACATTCAGCAAACTTCCAAGGTATATCAATAATATATTTTATATTTAAAGAATCATCACTTTCACTTTTCATTGTACTAATCACAAGTCGACATGAAATGATATGAAGTGACATCCTAATTTTCTGCACCAACCAGTCTAATGAGGATGGGAATAATTTGCCATACAGAGGTAGCTATACCTATGAGGAGCATTTTGCACAATTAGTGGTGTCTCTCCTACTCTTTAATAAACTTCCAACTGCCAAGGGTTAATACATGTGCACACCAATATGTACATGTGACTGAGGACTCTCACAATTGTGGACATAACTTCATGAAAATAAAATAACTTGTACAAGTACTATGAAACATATCAATTATGAATCTATATTGAAGTGTGATAAAACAAAAAATAAATACCTGCTATAAAAGGTAGTGGAGGTTTTATTTGATATAAGCCTTTACAAGTTAAAATATCACTAAAATTAATTCCAGCCGATTCTACAGCTACCAACACCTGAGAAAAAAAATATTGTTTATAAAATATAATTTTTAATGGATGTCTTCATTTCATAAGAATTAAAAACAAAAATTGAAATGGATTTTATTTATTTATTTCTTTAAAGTACAGATGCTAAGATTTTCCTAAGTGAGAATGAGAGAGATGCTTGCTTTAAAGCCCCAATAACACTCTTGTTGTAACTGAAAAATATGTCCCAATCTTCATTCTGGTCAACAAATCGTATTATTTTAGAATATTCCAATTAAATGATGATATAAATTTCATCTTAACACACCTAATTTAAAAAATTGGAAAAATTCAACCAATTGATTTGAAAAGTCTAACGTAAACCTTTTCAAATGTGACTTGGATTTTAAAATATTTTAGAACCCTCTGGACAAATAAAATATGTTGTAATGGATAATTTACACAACGGTTAGGACATTTAACCATCTAGTACTTAGAATAAGGGTATTATTTATTTTCTGGAGCTACCAAGCCAGCAAGAATGTTATTGTCCCTTTAAGGGGCATTTCAAAGCTTAGACAAGATTCCATCAAGAGAGAGGGGGTTTAACATCCATTTGGCTCAAACCAGGTCATTTTGGGACTTAAATAAGCTTCAATTTTATTTTAATAATTTGCTTGTGATAGGGATCTTTAAACAGTTAGTGGTATCAGATAAATATTATTGTGTCTCTGATTACCTGCCCTTTCTCTAACTTTGTTGGTAAAGTTTTTTCTTGTATTTCTACTGGCTTTTGATAATCAACACAAACTGCTGCCTTGTAAAGTTTTCTTGTTGAGGATGAAAAATTAGATTCTAGTGAAGATGGGGTCGAATTATGTCTAAAAAAATCAAAGAAGAAAAAAAGTAAATAGCCTACATGTATGTATGTTATGGAAACTGTCCAAAACAATTTTTATGACAGACTTCCCTTAAACTGTACTTTATTTCTTTGGTTGTTTGTGCAAAACCTAGATATCGAACCCCTGAATATATTTCTTCTTAACGTGTAATAAAATACACACACACCAGCAGAAGGCTTTCACTTGAAAATTTTGCAAGCCAGTTAATTTTGAAATATTTTGTTTACCTTAGATTAACAAGATATTTTTCAAATAATATTAGGATATTTTTTAGAAATATTAATTTCTCAATATATTTGTTTGCACCTGGTTAGTTATTTGCAGTCTACAAGTTCATTTATTTTTCTATTAATTATTTGTGGATCAGCCATTTTTAATTACTTCCAGTTCCACACTGACTTCTGGATGTTAACTTTGTTCATTACAAATGTCGCTTAAGGCCACAGAACCGCCTGGACTACATCGGTAACTGATTTCAAAATGTCTTAAATATTGGATATCAGGAGCCCAAATTTTGTTTGAAAAGGAACAATGTTGAATTCTGATTCATGTTTTATCATTTTATGAATAATATTTAATAAGAAGAGGTAGGCCTACCTAGGCAGACGCGGATCCTGATTGGGGGTCCAGGGGGTCCGGACGCCCCCTGCTCAGACTTGAAAATTTGAAACTTAAATCTATGCAATTTTATTGGCTATTTTTAGTCCTGTAATTTTGGAATTTACCTTCCAGAAATACGTCAGAATGCACCAAATTGAATCTAATTTACCAAATTTTTCTGGGGGGCCCCACACCCCCTGTTAATTGGTTGAGCGCCACAATTAGTTAAGCAATTATCAAACCTAGACCACCCCCCCCCCCTGCGAATATCCTGGATCCGCACCTGCTAGGCCTACTATATACTGGCCCCTGAACCCTTTATTAATGTCTTTAAAATTTGTTATTGAATTACCGGCCCTCGAAAATGAAGAATTACTCATTCAATATATAGGACCTAATGGGGTATGGCATTTAAATCAAACTGACAACAAAAATGAAATTCACCTATGTCTGGACTTCGACCCTTTCAGTTTGTGGTGGTATACCGTACTGTCTTATGAGTCGGGCAAATCCAGGTTGAGTTTATTTACATTATATTTTTAGTGTGTACACACGAATTATAACAATGTCAACCATATTTCTTTTAATATTAAACGACAGTGCTAAATTTACCTTAAAATGGATCTAAATAATACTTCTGGGGGTGATGAAAAGGCCATTTTACAACTAAATTTATCAGAAGACTGTCGGACACACTGCATTAGCATTGCCTTGGCGGCCATTCCTGGATTCAGACTAGTAATTATTATTATCTCCCCTATGATATACACATGTTAAGATTATCCAATAAAAATTTGGAAGGGGGCATCCTCTTTTTTTTTAAATAATAATAATAATAAAGCTGTGAAAATGTCATTTTCGTAGGTGATCTACCTTTTTAATTATCTCTTGAATTTTTCGTTTCAGAATCATGTAAATTCAGCGAAACCTGGCAAAAATTGATAATTCAAACATTCTTTTGATTCCATACCAAAACATGAACAATCCTGGTCGTTAGATTAAAGTAGCTAAGTCGGTAACTCAATATCATCCAAAATCATCAACATTGAAAACACAAATTATTTGTCAATTTAAATCAACATTGTGATCTTACCGGAAAAAGATGGGCAAATAAACATTTCACTATCGGTACACATACTACGTTCCAGCACCAGTTCTAGCAATTGACTCGAGGAACGAGGCTAGAAACATTGCACCAAATCAAACGGCATATGTTGACTGAAATAACCAGACGCTAGAAATTTGCATTCCACTGAGACTGCTGGATTATTTCGCCGAACATAACTGATTTGAAATTAGAGTAAAACGGAAAACATTGAATGTAGATAAGTTTATATACATTCATATTACATTATTATAAATGCGTTGCAACCCACTTGTGTCAATTTCTAGGTCACAAATGTTAGCGATTTGGCCCCTTTAAGTCTGAATTCAGTATGGAATGTAGCCAGGATAATGCCATCATAACTTACAATTTTTGTCATTTATTATATAATCAACTCCTCAATGAAATCAAAAATGGTTGGAAAATCAATTTTGTAAATACATTTTATTTACAAATGTTATTTGTATTACAATAATATAAATGAAATAACAACATATTTAATTTATTTCAATCAATAATCATGAAAATGAATGAAACTGACTATGATGGTACATGATAAGACAAACTTTATAACATAAAATGAAATGCATGTCTTAATTTATAAATACCCCACAATAATTCATTGAAGATTTGTGTAGAGTAGATGAGCATATTTCAGTCATCTGTATGTAAGTCCCACAAAACTAATTTTTACATGAATGTATGTTTGTAATGACAAGGAAAAATATAGACCAGTATTGTTTTATAAAGCCAACAATAAATTATATTGCAGGTGCACCTACATCAAACTTTGTAGTTTTTAAACCAAGCTTCTCTTGATGATGTTAAAAGATACAATGGTTTAAGCAACACTTATCTCTTTCTAAATACTATTTAATAGATTTTCTAATTGATTGTAAATCATTTAGGATAGCCACTATTGAGGAAATACATCTTTAACTCATGTGTAAATTGTAGTTCCAAGTAAATACCCCATACCCCCGTTATACAGTATTTGTTACATACATACAAAAATATGGAAAATGTAGAAAAACAAAGTTGAAAATTTCTAAATAATATTTCCATGGGATGGTTGTTTGTATGTTGTTTTTCACAATGTAAAAGATAACCACTTAGCAGTAGTTATTTGTAGTCATACGCCCCTGAAATGTTAATCAGTTTCTTTGTGGATATCTTTCCTTTAAAAGACTTATTTTTCACATATTTAAAAACATATCTTGTTTATTTACTACACTGTTCATAGATATTGTTTATTCACTATTTTTATTCAGATCAATCAGGATGGCGTGATATAAGCTTTAGATATTTTAATATCATCCAGTGGTTTATCGTTCTGATCAACTTCTACCATACCAATTCTCTGGACAACTAACATTCCACTACAAATACGACCAAATACTGTATGTTTATTGTCCAACCACTGTGTAGGACCCAGTGTAATAAAAAACTGACTTCCATTTGAATCAGGTCCACTATTAGCCATTGATAATATGCCAGCTCCTGAAAAAATCAAGAATAGCATAACTTTTGAATAATATGAAGAATAAAAATAGCAAAGTGACAAATGGCAAAAGATCAACATAATCATCACCCACCCAATTTAATTTAATTGTTGAAGCCAAAGAAGCCATAATCTTGTAAAATAATCATTCTTATAAACGGATCCGGATCAGGAGTTATTTCAGAATTCATCCAACAAATGTTACTACTTGGTCTGTGATACCAGTAATATCAGTGAAATCTAGTCAATTTCAGTGGGACCCCACCCAATGCTAAAACAATAAAACTCAATTAATATATTAAAATTTCTTATGATGATGACATAATACACCATGATAGAAACTTTATGAACATTCCCAACACCTCTGTTTGAAATTTTTTTTTATAAAGTCAATGAATTTATTTACGATAATGTTTAATGTTGGCTTTAGAAGTATGAGAATGTGATAAATGACTAAGGACTAGGTAACATTTAGGTGGAAGTTTTCAAAATTCAGTTGATTTTTTAACTTTCTCAGTGAGTAGAGCTTGTCATGATGACTTTACTTCTGGCGGGTTATTAGACAACCTGACAAGCCTTGTTAAGTTTATGAAACTGGAAACTGATGCCTGATTCTTTTAAATCTTTGTTGTTTTGTTCTTCTAAAATTAGTGATTCAACATAGACATAGAATATTACCTGTATGTTTGAGATCTCTGTTTATTTCATCATCAAAGTATTTACCATAAATAGATGCTCCACCTCGACCTAGCAAAATTAATAAAATTCCAAACAGATTAACTCAGTTAAATTTTCAATGTAATCCACGGACATATTCAATGTTTTATACCAACATGTACATTGTAGACGTAGTGCCAATACTAGAAAAAATTTATGTAATACCTGTGCCAGTAGGATCACCGCCTTGAATAACAAAATCACGAACTATTCTGTGAAATTTCACACCATCATAGTAACCTCTTCTGCACAGTTCAGCAAAATTACGACATGTGTTCGGAGCATGTTTCCAGTACAGCTCTACCACCATTTTACCCATGCTATAAAACAAAGAATCAGTTTAATAATATGTTAATTACCTCTAGGTCATCCAGTACAAAATGAGAACCAAAATACTAAAATGACCTAGAAAAATAGAATTGTAGAAGGAAAAAGAGTATTTACAGGGACTTAAAACATGTATCCTTCGCATGCCACCATATTATTTTGGTAGTTAAGTTTTTGGCAGTAGCGCCAGATGTCGTCTCTGTCTTGACAGAAGTTGCCTGGCAACTATTGCAGCATTGTACATAAAGTTCAAGGCAGGAGTTCCAGTTTCTTTTTCACTTCATAGTTCATTCATATAGTCAAATTTCAAAATCTTTTACTCGAGGATAAATAATTATGATAAACTTTATATTAGCACTGCCTACAATGTGCCTTAAGGGTCCTGGTTGGGTTTTTTCCCACCATATCATATTGCTTCTTTAGCTGAAAATGAAAGCTTGCTTTGATTCTTTCTATTTTTATCGGGGCCATGGTGGCTAAGATGCTGGCTCGATAACGGGGAGGTCAGGTGTTTGATCCCTGCAGTGATGCCGGACGAAGGGCCCAACAAGCGCTACTGCCTAGTTTTTTTGCATGGGATGAAAAATAAGGTCCTTTGTACACATTGGCATGCACGTAAAAGATCTCTATAGTCTATGAATTTTATATATAAAGTAAAAAAGAGTAGGCTGTAGCATCTCTACATGCCAAAATTTCTCTCATAGCTCACTGTATGGCCGTCTTCCTTAGCCCACATCGTTGCAGAACAGTAAAATGTTAAACCCCATTTGGCATTTCATTTCATTTATTATTTATTATGTATGATCATGATCTGCATAACAATAAAACAATGAATGAATCAATGATGAATGATTTATTATTATTGATTATCAAGTTGACTGATTAGATTGGAATTGTGACTGAAATTTGAAGATACTTCATACTAACGTTGTTTCTATTGTGACTTGATCTGGCTGCCATGATTTACTGGGAATCCCAGAGCCAGATGTTAATGCCATATTTTAAATTATTAACCAAAAACGTTTTTAAATCAGTTGCGAAAATATCAACACGCTCCTCTTAAAGGGGCGTAACTCTCAAATAAAGAATTTTCCAAGGGGAATAACTCTCGTGTATTTTCTTAATAAAATCTGAAATTTATGTTTTTCTGTTAAAAACAGCAAACAAGACATCATATTTTCACTATTTTGTGAGTATTCTTAGTCTCAGAATGAGATAAATTGTTTGACTGAATATGAGAAAGACTGACTGGCGGTTCTGAGAATTTTCAGTCACTTTGAGGCAGTAATCGTGACTCATAATTAATAACTCATAAATGGCTTTCTTTCTTTTGTTCAACCGTTGTCCATGACCAGGAATTTTTTTTTTTTTTTAAGAACATTAATTAGCGTCTTACTTTTTTCAGTAAAAAAGGGCGTATTTAAAACTTTTCATTTACAATTGTTGGACAATCTTGCATAGGATATGAAATACAATAAAATTTAAATAAATTGATGATTAGACAGAGGAGAGGGTTGTTTTTTTGTGATCTGCCCTTTTTTGGTTTCATCTCTTTTTTTTCTTTAGCTTAGGTAACTTTTGCCTAATTAGAATATCACCACAAAAAGCTTTGCAAGTAAAATATCTTTTTGTATTCTTTGCATTTACAATGAATACCGGTACCCTACATCGTTATATGGAATTATCATTTTGCCCACATTAATCTCCATTATATGTGGAGTTGGTCATTAGAGTCATTAATCAATCTAATTAAATCAGTACCCTACTGTATCCCTGTATGTTAGAACTTGTTTACGTATCAGTAGTAAGTTTCTGTACAGGTAGAACTAAAAAATGAATAGTTTCTAATATTTTAATAACCAACTAGGACGGCACTGCATATGGGATAATTTAAAGAGGCTATCCCTAAGTCAGTTATCATCATTTTAGAGGTTTTGAATCCCCATGCAAACTACTGTGATGTGAAAGTTAGTTTGGGTATCAGACATGGATCAATTTCATTCAGTACCGGATCATTATTGAAATTTTGTCAACATTTTACATCTTTGATCAACTGCAGACCATAGATCAACAGGATAGGTCAAAACAAACAAGTGCCATTTACAGTTGCTAAAATCTTTTGATTGACCTCTTTTGATCCAGTTTAAAGTTTTGATTTTGTTTTCCAGATCAAATGTTGTATACCGGTAATCAGTTTTGGTACATCTGAGCCCTGATTTTTTAAATATTGTTTTTAAAAATGCAATTGATGATCAACGACGATTATTGTGCTAATTGCACTCTTATCTCATTTTATTTTTCTAAATTGTATGACTGACTTGATAACCATGATTATCAATTATCACTAAAAATTCAACAAATATTTAGAATTAGAGAGTTATCCAAACATTTACATGGCCTGGAACAAGTTAGACTTAAGGCCAATCCTACATCCTGTATTTCTTCAAAAAAGTTTCAACAGGGTCTCATATTTATCTTCCATACTGAATTAACCTGTTTTATTCACTAAAATATATTTGAGATGGCTATTAACAAAGATGTGCATCCAATTACATAGTAAGATTTACATACTATATCACGTTTATTGTAGAAATGGCTCTCTCGTTAGATGACAAGTTACTAGGGGAGAAAACTCACTATTATTGTAGTAGTGATGATGAAGATGGTTCAGACAGAGAAGAAAGCCAATCAGCTAAATCAAGTCAGATATGTAAAATGCCAGAAATTAAACCCCCAGATACCACATATAAAGGTTATTGTACAAATGTAAGTACCGGTAGGTTATATTAGCAACAAATACTTATCAGCTATTATGTCACACGGATAATGAGTGGTTGAATAATAGTCTAACTTAGATGGCGTTTTAAATCATAAAGTCTGTCAGTGTTTCATGTGGCATGGTTTTGATTTCCAGCTTGTAAGAGTAGGGTTGCCTTCCAACCTTATGGGTTTTCTCTGGGTTGTCCAATTTCCTCCCACTTTTAAGACCTCTTCGCACTAGTAAATTATTGATATGAAAATGAAACATATTTTAGACTAGAGTAGTTTGCGTTGAGTGGACGTTAAAACCTATCTCTCTCTATTATGTCTGAAGTACTGGTAACAGACAATTCTTATGGGCAACATGCATATTTTAATTTCCTTGGTTTGTTTACTTTATTGGTAGCAAATATGTAATTTTTATTATGTGTTCATAAGAAATATACTTTCAGATAAACTTAAGTTTTGACAGTTGAATAGATGGCCTTATTATTATTGCATTTTATATATGTATGATATTTTTTCTGAACAGGGATTGGAGATCATGCGAAAGCCTTAAATAAATACTACCGGGTACTTATCTATTTCAGACTGGGCCTAAAGGTGTTGTGACCGACTGGAGAGAATTTAAACGACTAGAAACAGAGAAAAGAATAGAACAGGAAAAAGAAAAGCAAGCTTTAGCCACTAAATTGACGCTTACTTGTAGATCTCATGTATGTATTTTTTCACCTTCCAGTATAGGCCTGACTATGCTTTATCTGCATGCCATTAATAGCCATTTTTTACTTTGTCAAATTATCCTTGTTATAAATATGTAATTGGTTATATCAGTGAATATGTAAGAATAGAAATGAAATCACTGTTACTGTTTAGTTGTACTAGAATGGTATTTGATATGTTAAAAGAAATGTTTTGTAATGCTTTTATTTGGTTGACAACTACGGTACTCTGCCATGTCCACAATCATTTAAAATTGTTTTACATTTTTTTTATTTAGCTGGATGATGAAATGGAGAAACAAAAAGATGATGATTTTTTACAAGAATTAGAAGAATTGGAAGATGATTTCATTAAAGAGTACAGATTAAAACGTTTAGAAGAAATGAGAAAAGTTTTAGAAGATGTGTAAGTTTTTCAGATTTTATATATTAATTAAAAGATTAATGAATTTTTCAATCTGAATGTTAAGGAAATGGTTCTTTAGTCACAGAACAGCCAATGGAAACAAATGAATAATGAGAGGCATTAAGGTGGGACTTATGTTGCTCTTGTTATCCAATGTGACTGTGTGCTATTGGGTTTGATACAACTTTATGCAAATGAAAGCTGTAGCGACTGTGAAAAAAGTCAGTTGCAGCTAGTTGCACGTTTACTTTCCTGATGTCGGTTGCAACAAGTAGCAGTGATAAAAGTAGTTTTGCAACTGAATGCCTATTGCAGGACTTTCTTTAGGCCTTGAATGTTATATTATAAGTTATCAATTAAACATTTATTTACATGACAAGACCATAATCAATTCTTGATGCCATCGGATAAGTCTGATTTTAAGTAGATTATGATTTAATTTTAAAATGAAGAAGCAAAGCTAAGACTCAAATAACCAACACCATTGTTACGATAATAAACAAGCATTGAACACATCTTGTCTAAACTACAAACCCTGATTACCTTGTATGAAATTTTCAAAATATCTATTGTACACGAACAGTCTGTTCTTTATCAAAATCTTACATAATGTATGTTATATATATTATGTTTCTTCAGACCGAAGTTTGGGAAAGTTTATTCTCTGACATCAGATAGTTTTATAGATGCTGTAGATAAAGAGAAACCACAAGTTACTGTTATAGTTCATTTATATGAAGATGTAAGTTCATTCATAAGATATTTAAATATAAAGGTGTAAGTTCATTAAGATATTTATATGAAGGTGAAAGTTCGTTTATAAGATATTTATATGGTGGTGTAAGTTTATTTATTGTAAGTACAATAATAAGATATATATATATATGAAGATGTATGTACATTAATAATGTGTTTACAGTCAGATCTACTGTATGTAGTTTTATTTACAGCACTGTCAAAGATCAGATTTTTTTTTCATGATTTTTATGCCTTATTACGAAAGTGAGAGTCCTAAAATGAAAATAATGGTCTTCGGCAATAATTAAAAATACATTTAAATTTTATGAGGATCCAAATATATTTCTGCAATCTTAATATTTGTCAAGTTTGTTTATTAGTGACATTTTTTGTTTTTATCAGAATGTATCAGCATGTGAAGCTATGAATGGTTCTTTACTGTGTTTAGCTCAAGAATATCCAACAGTTAAATTCTGTAAATTAAAAGCATCAGAAGCCAGACTTAGTTATAAATTTGTAAGTATCCGTATATATATATAGTTATAAATTTGTAAGTATCCGTATATATATGACATATAAGAAATTATAGTATTGTAATCTCTCTGCACATTCATGTATTGAAAATTCTATAAGCAGTTTTTTGTTACAAATGGCTGTATGTTAATTTAAGTACAGTTTCATTGTTGTTGATTAAAGATTTAACGTCCAATGTATTAAATGTGATATTATGGAGTACAGTGTCTATTATAAAGTTATTTTATGGTGATGATTTCCAAAGTACCATAGTAATCATATTATTTATGATGGTATAATATCACTATGATTCACTTTTAAATAAGTTTTTCTAAATTTAACAACTTTAATAGTCAATCATATTAAAATTATTTATCACGATTCACATATGCTACTTTGTTTTTTTTATAGAGTGAATTAGGCGTACCGGCTTTATTAATTTATAAAAACCATGAACTAATTGGTAATCTAATTAAGTTGTCCAATCATCTTGGTGATGATTTTTATGCTGTAGATGTTGAAAGTTATTTACTAGAGTAAGTATATTGGTAATTAAATTTCATGGGAGATATATTATGCTGGTCGATGTCAACCCATTCAATTAAACCTATGTAGATTCACAATTTTGGCAAATAACACTTTTTGAGACTGGAGGAAATTTTTCTGTTAGTGATAAGGAGAAATCCACTTAACACTAACTAAGTTGTTTCGGGTCTTATATATGGTTAAATTTTATTTCATTAAGTCTCTTGCCCTTACAGGTCTTGGGAAACCATGGGACTCGGAGAAACGCTACTCTTTGTCACATAAAAGCGTGGAATCGAAACATCGCCATTTGGCTCAATTACAGACCTTATGATGCAACATGCATTTGGCTACTCAACACACACCCCCAGAACCCTTCAGAGTTTTACAACAAAATTTCCACAGACTTCCTGCAGTTTCTTGGATTCTTTGGCTGTTTATGAGGAGGAATCCTACCAAAATTCATAGTTGTGTTTTGCATTGAGTTTAATCAAGTCTGGTATTGCAATTTATTTGTGATTTATATTATAGATATGGTTTTCTACCTGATAAAGATCTAATTGTACCAATAATACGTGACAAACAAACTGGTGAAATTAGAAGTGTTTTACCAGGTGATCATCAAGAGGACAGTGGTAGTGATTTCGATATTGATTGATAGGTTGATCAGAATTTTATGAAAAGTGACATTCAAATTAAACTTAAAAGATCTGGTTACAGTGTATACAGATAATATTTTTCTTCAGCTTCATTTCTAATAACACAATATTAATTTGAGGACACCTTTCATATATGTTTGATTGAAATGACTTTTTTCATGATCAAAGTTTACCACATATATTTTCAAAGGTGGACAAAAAAAAATAAATTTTGCATGTATACTGCCTTGTTATCATAAGATTTTTATATTGTGCAATAAATGTATGTAAATATTATATTATTTTCTAATATAGTTATAACAGTGTAGTATTTAGATTCTTGGAAATAAATGTATATTTTACAGTATAGAATGTGCTAGAGTCACATTAACTAAATTGTAACCACAGTATATTTAAGTGTCAACTTTTCTTTCTATCTGGGTCTACATTCATGTTGTGTATTTAATAGGTATTCACAAACAATTCAAGCTTCAATGTCAATGTAAGAAGGGAAAGTCTCGCTATTCCATTTATTTTATAAGGTTGGATAGTCAGGGAAGGACCATGGCTCCTTTTTTAAAAAAAGAAGCGTATATATGTTAAAATGAGTATGAAAGTCTTTTGTATCATTTATACCAAGGAGCCCAATAAGAATCAATTTCACTGACCTATCAATGTCTATGTAATGTTTGTATATGTTTATATTTGATGTATATTTTGTGATCTATATACTCTACTATTTGTATATTATATCAATGTTTAACAGGGCATCTTCTTTTAAGAAAATGTATAACTGCTGTACAACCTTTAGAAAATAAACAAACAGCAATATTTTGATTTTAACCCTCTTTATATAAAACTTTAAATCGCATAACACAAATGTCACAAATACCCTGATTAAGATATGATTTGAGTCATACAATTTTATAAAATGCATTTCTGGAAACACAACGGTCATATAAATTCTTTCACTTTTCTAGAATACCAAACCCAAAAAAGTCTATAGGAGCAAAAGCATTACTATGACATCATATTTTTTAAAAAATCAAACCTTGATAAATAGCAAGGTATGTGAATATAATTCTGGAAAGGGTATTCAAAAGATATGCCACAATATGAAATTTAAGACAATAAATTATTAGCCTAAAGCTTTGTTCTTTTAAATAAAAAAGTCTGTTCAAAGCAGTATGATAAATTACGCATAGTTACATAATACTCAAAATTGACTTATAAACAGTACAAGAACATCAAAGAGATAATCGTTGTTTTAAACACTGTGATAAGTTATATAATACCTATATCAGACAATTATTAGCAGTTCTCTCATAAAAGATAGAGTGAATTAAGTAGGTTACTACTTCAGGCATATTTCGATTTAGCTGATAAATACAATCTTCTTGATTGACCTGATATGGCTTTGATAATTTCATCTGTCAGACATGCAAGTATTAAGGTTAAAATATTTGTAAGATTTTACCAAAATATTCAAAGCAAACTAATTTGATAAATTCTTAATAAATGGTACCCATCTCTACCAATTAACTCGTTCAATGGCTATTCCTGATTATATTGACAGATGGCCCTGAATAGAGCTATAAGCACAGAATAATAAAAATTATTATATCTTCCAGCAACAGTTTGCTTACATAATTAATAATTAAAAAAAAATATTTCTACTATTTTTAATCTTGCTATTAGACAGGATAATTTGCTCTCTGACAAGGATAAAAAAATTTCCCTCTGACATAAATAAATCAAAGTTAATTTACATGAGTGTAGAAAGTGCAGAGTAAAGATTTGAAACATTACATAATAACATTTAAGTAGTAATAAATCAAATTGGGAAAATATACATGTATTAATTTTTTTCGTAAATGCAAATGTGTGTACATTGATAATATAACAATACATTAAGTTTCAAAATTAAGAACGCTTCTTCAGTGTATTTACAAATTAATAGATACATAATCTTTAAGTGGCATTTAGCGATTGGAAAACACATTAACAGAACACAGTTTTTACGGGAAACAATCACTGGTTTATTCTAAAAGCATGACGTTTCGACAAGTATCCTCTTATGGTTATCAAGCACAATGACAAGCTTAGATTTCTATTATCTTTTATATTTGTCCATTGAAACACGAATAACATGCTATTCTGTTATCAAGGTGCATATACTTCAAGAATAAGATCGTGCGATTTCAGCAAATCAACCAATAATAAAATAAATTTCCTCTAGTATCCGATTCAATTATTGGCTTAATGAAAGAAAAAACATTGGTGTATTGCAATAGGAATGTATAGAGTGTTGCACTTTCTGGATTAATGGATATTTCTTACAAAACATTTAATCCGGTGACGTTTGATTAGATATAATAATTTAGAATCTGAGACATAGTGAATGTATCTGGCAATATAACTATCATTGCTGTACTGTCCTAAGTCTGGTGTCATTTTCGAAAATATTACATGACTTAATTAGTGATGGTATGAAATTCCTGACTAGTGGTTGTAAGACTTGGTAAGGTTTCACATGCGACTACTTCTATTAAATTGCAGCTTTTTTTAAGAATCCCCTCCACCCTTTTCTAACTGCACCCCTATAATTTACAGAACCTCGAACCATCTAAAATCATTTTTTCACATAAAGGAGGTGACCACAAAAATGTTTTACCACTATTTTAGGTATTCTAATGCCAACGTTTTTTAAATTTGTCCGTTTAAAAATAACAACTACCAAATTATAAATTATGTGACAATTAAGTAAAAATTTATGTAAAATCAATGAAAAAACACAACAAGAAATGAATAATAAATATAATTTATACCAAAAATATATCTATAAGCTAACAATTGCCACATAAAAATAACAACATATAGAATATCCAAAATATAATACAAATCCCTCTTTTATATACACACACAATATTTTATTAACAAGTAAAATGTTCAAGTAGCATCAGATATGTTCCAGTATTGGAAATGTAGGGTCTGAAAGATTTCAAAGATAATATATGTAGTAGTACTAAATGTACTAAAAGACATTAATGTCTATTCAATATGTAGTTTAGCTCCAAATGTAGGTCTCATTACACTCGCCTTGACACGAAATTTAGGTAAGTCTGGGGGAAAAAGATTAAAATCTTTGAAAATATTTAAATTTCAATGATGTCGGTTAGAAGGACATATTTTTTAACAGCATGTTGTGTCACTCATACTGGTTCTAGCAAGGTCTTAATTTCTCACTAAGATGTTCAGTTACATTGTTCAGGCGTTCACAGGGACTGACATGCGACCGTTTAGGAGAAAAAGTTGCCCAGTAAAATTGACTGGGAAGCAATTTTATTATCGACAAGGATTCAATAGGACAGTTCCTGAACATGCAGATCAGTGTAATGAGACCTACTCAGCTGAACTATTCAATACCTGGTGATACTGCAGACATATAGAAAGCAAGGGGTATATGGTTATTATGTATTATGATAAATAATAGTTAATCTTGGTTAACCAACACTACAAAAACTTGAGCAGAGGTCATTAGGGATTATCACATAGTTCATGAAAAACAATAATATGGCATTTTAGTGAAACGTAGAAAAGTGTGATTATTGCATTCACATAAAGAAAAGAATACATGACATGTTAGTGAAGAAAGAAAACAAAAACTGATGACAGATATATCAATTTACATCAGAGTAGGCATTCAGTATACATAGGAATGTATCTCACTAACACTATTTACATTTATTCTGAGATAATGATGTAATATTCTATGAATGTAAAGAAAGAAAAGATGTCTGAACGGTACCTAGGGTACATTTGATGGAATTTGTAGTAAACGTGAACAAATTATGTGCTGTTTTACTAAGGTACGTGCAGCTTTTCACACTACAATAAAATGAAATGAGATTTAGTGTCTTTATTTTTGTGCATCAATTGAGCTAATGTAGGGTGGGGTACATGCCATTTAGTGAGCTTTGAGGAAACTTCTTCTGACAGCTTAGTTCAATTTCTAACTGTCCAGCAGATCTTTAATGTGCAGTAAATGGTGAACACAGAACTTGAGTTATAGTACCATCCAAACTACAAGATGCTTTTCCCACTGACAAGTGAAAATGAGACTGGAGAGTCATGAAAATCTTTCTCGGCCAACACTGGGAACAAACCTGGTTCGATAGTCAGTGAGAGTCAAAAATGTACAATATACAAGAGATGAGAGGAGATGAAGTACATGTGTTGCAATTATACATTGATGCTCAATTCTGTCATGAAAAAAGCATCCTGTACAAATGATATGAAAATTATGTTAAATGTGAATTTAAAATTTAAGCTATCTTGAATCAAATTACATGTATATCATTTCAAAACACACCATGTAAAATCCCAGTTTACGAAGACAAACATTCAGTTGAAGGAAGGAACTAAGTTCCCTAGTACATATTACATATAAATGATCAGTATGGCAATCTCTGTTGAAATGCAAAATTTAACAGGACTAAAAAATAAATTACCAATGAATGAATAGATGAAATTGGAGTTTATCATCCTACTTTTCTGCAAAATTACCATAGAACAAGTGATGTGATTTTGTAATTTGCCCCAAGCCTGAAACCATCAGATAGAGATAGCTGAAGATAACCCAAATTCCCAATATAAACAACACCCGATTATATGACATACCTACATTACCTACAGTTTCTTATCTTGTCTGGAAACAAAAAGCAATCTATGTTTATTATAGTTGGTAAACAAATTGCTTCTATTATTCATAAATGCTAATATTTATATATACATGTAGTATATATTTAATTTTTAAGTACTTGAACGTAATTCTAGCAGCAAAATGTAATCATTACACTGTCAATTGGCTCTCTGAGTTCTAAAATGGCTGCAGTGCAAGTATAATAATATATCTTTCTGTTTAGAAATCTACAAGATAACGCAACAGACTAATGAGGATGAATTTTTGTTTGAAATTAGCATAAATTATGGTTTAATAAGTAATTACAAAATATATTTACGAAAAATGGTATTATTTTTTTGCCCTCTTACTATAATAAAATATACATTTTATATGAACCCACATGAAATTTGTTATTTCAGATTTATCTATAAATAAAATTTTATGTAATAGCAAAGCAAATCAAAATAAATCTAATAAATACATTGGAAATCTAGTATCCCTTGTAAATTGGCTTTTAATCTATTTGTAAATAGCTCCCGGTGGAATCCATCAAAATCAGAAAAAAGTTCAAATTCACCTGATCTGTTGGTTTTCCCCTTTTTAATAATGAAGTTATTAGGAGCAATTTCAAATAAAATACAATCACCCATTTTTTTCATATCATTGATACTGATATCATTGATACCAGTCAATATCGAAATGAATAAAATGATATTATGCACCAATTCTAAAATATATCTGATTTTTACATGAATTATTTTTATATAAGTTGATATCATCAATGTGATCACACCTTCTGTGGTAGAAGAGAATTCTCCTCCTCATCTTTGGGTTTTTCCACCGATTTAACTTGATCCAATTCGTGTTGCTGCTTCATTTCTCGACGTTTAACTTCTGTATAAGCGCTTGATCCAAACAGTACAACCATATTACTAATCCACCATAAAAATGGCTTGACTTCACTAAAAGCGATACAAGCTATAACAGTCTGTGCACAAGCCTTGGCGGTTCCAGAGATATTGTGGGTTAAAGGTGAAGTAAACTGAATTTGAAGACCTGTTGCGTAACCAATACCAAATCCACAAACTCCAGCCACTGTCATCATACACCAAAAATATGAACTTGAGATTAGGGGAAAATTATAGACTTCTGAAGCCTCGCCAAATAAAACGATCAGGGGCAGGAATAAAACACAAGCATTCAGATTATTATATAGAGATAATCTCCAGACATTATTGTCCACTAGAGGTAAAACTTTCTTTGTAAAGATAGAATTGAGAGCTACACAAGCACTGGCCATCATTCCAAAGAAAACACCCATCAAAGATAGAGATCCTGAAAACAAAAACAACCAAACCATTAAAATATATTGGTTTAATATAAGATAAACTTCAGTAGATAAACATCTTTAACGGTGGTTAAAATAAAGCCCTGAACTGGGTTGAGCTGGTATTTTATTTGATGGAACAAGGAATGCAATGGGGTAAAGTCCAACACTGACTGAGCTGGTTGACTCAAAGACTGGCTTTATGATGAAATAAAACACAAGATATGTAGTACATGTACGTGTACATGTATCTCAACAGTAAAATTTTAAACAAGCCTTCAAAGGATTTAATGCTAACTTAAGGGATTTCAAACAACATCCTTTTCTAATGAATTGACTGACCACAGAGCTCTGTTGTCTAAAGTAATTATATACACATGTAAACATCAATATCATGGATAAATTTTGTCATAAGAACTAATAAGACTGAATGTCATACATGGGATGGCCTAGTGATCTAAAGTGCCGCGCCCGACCTCTCGCTGACCGGTCACCTCTGGCTTGCGGCTGTGGTTTTGAGCCCTGGTGTGAGCATATGTGGCATGGAGATAGGGGCGCCTTATCAACCTCGTGGGTTTCCTCCGGGCACTTCGGTTTCCTCCCACTGCTAAAGACCCCTACGTGCAAGCGAATTGTTGAAATAAAATTGAACCATATGTTAGTCCCGAAATGACCTAGTTGGTGTTGAGTGGATGTTAAACCCCATTTCCCTCTCTCTACAAATGGAAAGAAGATGCAGATTCTTGTCTCATTTAAATAATACATCCAGATACACTGGTTGACACTATTACATAACTTTAAAGAAAACCAATCAATACCTGTAGTTCCTTCCTGGTTAACACCCAATAAAAATCCACTAATAATAATCAGACAACATGCGATAGCTTTTCCTGATGTAGATTGACCCAACATAAGATAGGTAAATACCTGTGGACAAAATAAAATTCAAATATATTTATATACATAAAACATGCAAGCATAATTCTAATAAATTCAATATGTTAACTCATGTTAAAAATTTAAATCATTTACCGGTAAGTATATATATATTGAATGGGGTTTAAAATCCCATTTTGAGACTAACATAGTTATTTCATTTACTATATGTGTAATCCATCTACTATTATTTGAATTCCAGTTGTCAAGGGTTATATCATGTGCAATGTGTCTGTAGTATAGTATTAGTCATTAGTCCTGGTGAGGGATCCTCAGACAAGCAGAACTCATGCCGAATTCTGAAGGTTCTAAATTCTATTTTATAGGAGAGAATTTTCACAACTCAAATAACTTAATTAATTATGTGATGATAGAATACAGCATGTACTTGTATACCAAATTGCATAGATATGAACTTATATTTCCCTCCCATCCAAATGACTAGACATTATTCCTTGCTAGGCTCCCCTTCCTTCGCCACAGAGGAACCACCTTGATCAACACCGAGATTGAACCGGAAAAATCCTGTTTTGTGAACCAGTATCAGACCTACTGAGCCTACGTACACATGTACGTGCATCCTATTGGCATGTAGCGACCAATGCATGAGAGTTTAATTAGAATATGCTACCAGAGAAGACTGAATGATTAGCAATGGTTAGTTCGCGTTGTATTTATTTCAAATTTTCTTAGCATTCTTGGGCAGTATAACTTGTCAAACAATTTGCCTGATTTTTGGCTAGGCAAAAAAATCAACGAACCATGCAGACTTTAACAACTTTACTTTACAGTGAAATGTCATTGTCCTTATCTGATGATGTATAAAATGCCTTAGTTTCATCGTGTCTCAGTACATGACTTAAGTGAAACATGGATAATTTTTTTGACAAGCAAAAAATTATAAATAGCTAAAATTTCACTACATTTAACTTACCACATTAAAAACTGTTGTTAATGATCTGCCAATGTAATAGAAAGCCACGCCTACATATTTTAAACACAGGTTGTTAAAAGATATCATAGATACAAAGACTAATGATAATGGCAATACCTGCAATAAATTAACATTTAATCAATTTTCATCCACACTTTTATTAACAAGATTATATTTAATGTGAAAGGAGCAGCAGATTAGAAGACTAAAAGGTTTGATATACAAAACAGATATACAGAGAAGTACTAAACAAAATGAGAAGTGATAACAGTTGTCTACACCCCACCTCACATGACCATTTAAAGCCAAAGCAAGAATTTAATGGTAAGGACTATTCCATTTAAATTACTCAATATCTATATATGTAAAACCTCAGCTACAAACAGAAGAAATTGCATCCATTTCTTACAGATCCATTTACAAAAGCACTCTTCTCCCCTAATCCCATGTAATTTTAAATGCAATAGTGCCTAGTTTGCCCAGATTTGTAGTTACACTTAGTTGTTTGCTCAGACTTTAGTCTTGAGGAATGAATACTACCGGTTAGTTGCATTGCTTTCTTACAATGTTTTAGTTAATTCCTGCACTACACTCCTACACAGTTTATCATAAGTAAAAATGAATGTCAAGATACTTACGCCTCTGATAATAGCAGGATCAATTTTAAAAGGAGGTACTTTCACTATATTTGGAATAATACCAGCCAGAAAACTAAAGAATGCAATCAACAATACACTCACAACACACTGAAACCATGTGATGAAGAATGGGGCATTTAGCTGAAAAAAAAATCAAACATTCAATATATAATTGATTCAATATCTTTTGTTAAATATCTTTTTAACTGGCAGTTCATAGCTTTGCAAAGTGAACGGGGCTATTTTTGCCAACAGTGTATATGTACATTTATAATGCAAAAATACAATTACAGAGTATTCTTCATCTTAAATTTATAAGTTTCTGCTAATAGATGCTCACAAAGCACTTGGTAACAAAAATTAACATTCTTACCTTTAAGTCTTTACTACTGAGTAAATATTTGTTTAAAAATACCATAGATATAGATATTGTCCTGAAATGTATAAATATGGTACAATTACATTTTCATTAATAATGTAACAATTATATAGGCCTATTTATATTGTTCAGGAGCACGAGGCCTGAGGGGGGGGGGCTAAAAATATCTATGTAATTTTCTTGCTGTGGCATAGCTAGAATAAATGTAAAAGAAGATGAAATGAAGATGTATCATACTATAATTAGTTCAGTGCGAGTAAATATCTCTGTTATTCAGAAATTAAGATTGCTGATCATAATAAATATATTAAAGTATATTCTATAGTCTTGATAATGTTCTTGCACATGGAGCAGGGATTTCCAATTTGTTTTACTACAGATCATAAACCATTTGTAACACACTCTGGGAGAAATTTAAAGGTGGGGAGAAAAACACAAAAAGTTTTAATCACTTCCATTTATATATAGTTTCCCTCTTTGTTTGCTACAGGAAATCAAAGGGTAAACTATTTCAAATAACTTCATTATGACAAGTTCCTTTACAAGGAATTTAATGGTTTTGGTGCAGTATTAAATAATGAAATTAACAGTTGATGATAACTGACAATTTTGTCTCCCATGACAGGATGTCCAAGGAAGAAAACTCAATTTTGCAAAATGGGTTTTATAAGACAGAAAGGAAGTGATACCAAGTTTTGTCCAATTTTTAAACAGTGTAACGGTTAGCTTATATTCGATTTATGGATGCTACAAATATAATATAGTCATTCTCTTATCCATGGAACACAAGGTAACATCGATTTATTGATACTATAAAAAGCGTCAGACTCGGATCTTTAATTATGATGCTACAGAAAGAGTCAAACTCTTATCCATGGAACGAAAGGTAACATAGTTGATATTTACTGTGTATTCTTCAGTGGATTAGGTGCAGCCTGGTACTGAAGTGCGGCATACGACTCAGGTTTTCTTTTCTAAATCTCATTTTTTATACATAATATACTCTAGTTTAGTTTAGGTGATAAACACAGTCTTTTATTAGTAATAACAATTTTGTGGGATGGCTTAAAATGGGATGAGGGTATTGTTAAATTAAAATCTTAGGATTACTAGAGTTGAATAAAAAATGTTATAATCACCCTGGGCACAGATTACAGAATATTAAAACAAATACATTACAATAATGTCAATTATTGCCCATTCAATTGCCCCTGGCAATTGTACAGTTTGTTCATATATACTACTTTGGAATACATACTTATATTATGTATGTATTTGCAAATAAACATTATTTTTATCGGCACAGAATTTTGAAACAAGTATTAATTAGCCAAAATAAAACATTTTGCTGGAGCGATTGAAACTATAGTGCAATAATTAAGATTCACTGTATTAGGATTATATACTTTAACTTGTATTACATGTAAGCCTGTAACAACACATTATACCACATGTTACAGACTCAACAGCTAACATGTAGCTAAAATTGAGCCATGACATTAAGTAACAATGGGGCACCTGCAACTTAGGATTTATGCAATTGCTTCTACCTAGGGTGATATTGCAAACAACATGTGGCACCATCAACATAGCCTACATGTATTATAATTTATTACATGTGTTTTTATACAATTGCTTTCTTTGATGGCCACTCAGGCCATTCTGATTTAGTTATAAAAATGTGTTATCTTAATCAAATTTATATTGTTTTAAAGTTTATTGCGCTTCGTATACTTATCATAGCATACACGTTTGAACCATACATGCGACTGAAAATGTTGGGCCCAGTTTTCCATATCATGACATTATATGTGTGAGTTTCAGTATAGTTAACATCTTGGGATGAGTTGTATTCCAACTTGGAATCAGTTGTCTTATATATGAGACGACTTGTCTTTGGGATGAGTCGTCTGGTATTTCTAGGTTCACATAAACACTTGCCAGGATATCCATATCACAAAAGTTATTACACACAAGCAGAAATATTAAAACTGTTTACCAGTAAATGCCAATCAGGGACAATTAATTATCTCTTCAACAACAGGAGATTACTAATTTTAATTTTTTTAAATGGGTGAAAACCAGACTATGAGAAAGCCAGGTAAATTAGGCCAACATGTCCACATATTCCTTGTCACCCATGACTTGCAATGAAAACAACCCTATTAGATGATGTACATAGTCTACAGTGCACGTATTAAAACAACAAACAGTAAATGTCAATAAAAAAGTATAAATCCCTTCATAATACACAAGAGACAAACTGTTAGCTAATACTGTAAGAGTGATTTCCTAATATAGGCCTACATGTATATTTCAGAAGTTCAGTTATGGTTTCAGACATAAACTGCTTCTCATTATGACAGGATAAATCTTACAATTTTTTTAACTTGAAGTTATATATGCATGTAACTTGTTACATATACATGTAACTCTAAAGTCATGACACCTCGTTCTTTTTGTACCATCTAAACGACTAGACAGCTGTCCTTGTCAGGCCCTATGATCCTGCATCACTGACATGGTGAAACTACGCCGGAAAATTTTGGATGAACTTTCTCGGCCAATGCAGGGATCGTACACCCGAACTCAAGCCACTCCAGGCTAGCGAACAAGGGCCTTACCTCCAGTTCAGCCCTTTTTTAAGTTTTTATATTTTTATATACTGCTGGAATATACTACAGTATACAGATACTGTATAACTGTATTGTTCCAGCAGTATGTATACACATTAAAAAGGGGCTGAAAATCTTATTTGTCTGTTCTTCTAAAATACAGATATTATTATTATTATATATATACGCCATTGCAAATTGATTGTAGATCTAGAGCAGCACATTGCATTGCCGTGTAAATACAGTATCATTCACATTCACATATTGCACACAGAATAAAATACAGTTAAATACTCACCAATAAAATGCCACCACAGCGGCAATTTTCAGGGATTTTGACGCAAGCGATTCCATTGCTACTCTCTTTCCGTTTACGTACGTAAATGATCGCATGTCACGCTTGACAATCTTTATAAGAATTTCACCGATTCACTTGACTGATTTACTACAATTCTCATTAACAGTGCAACAAAATGTCACTTGCGTGTCGATGTCGCAATTTCTGAAACCGGTTATTATTGTTGATAATATAATATTTCTCAATGGTATTGGAACTCTTCTTTTCTTTGAGTTATGTCAATGTCATAATTGAGAACATTTCTTAGATTAAATTATCCAATAATTTTCAACAATGATATAAAATATTTACGACAATGCATGTGGCAGTGTCTAGTCTTGTTTTACAGGTAGCATTAGTTTTGTCGAAAAGAGTAGTCCAAACTTGCCAGTCCTTCTAATAAAGTTTTTGGTCAATAATATATATAATATCGTTGTCTTTAGCTACATATATAATTCAGTTGTATTTTTACTAATTAGATTTTTATACCCAGATTTCCTTATACCAAATCATAATTAGCCTGTGCCCTATAATAACTTTCGTTTCGGTTGATGTGTTAGTAACTAATTTGATAACTTTTAACCGGATGTAAACAAAAACAAATAGTGAACGTGGAAATTTAAAAGTAGAACCAATCTTATAAATCTAAATGGTACGGTAACTGATGATATGCGTTCTAAATGTGTTCTGATTTTGAGAAGGTTGTTGTCTGTCTGACTTAAAGGGCCAATCCCGATAACTTTTTTGGGAATAAAACTGCTTAATTTTGTGTTAAAATCCCTTATATCCCATTACCTAAGGCCGACCAACTAACCCGATATTTGTGGTATGCTTGTAAATAACTTAAACCTGACAGTCTTCATCTGGAAATGGAGACCGTTGTATTATACAGTATCTGGATAAAACCAGACTTTTTTCTATAAAAATGATATGTAGGTGAAATTTACCTTTTGTTATCAAGTACAGTTATGGGTCATTCACTGTTTAGACCTCTCAAGAAACGGGAATCGATTATTAGGTCACCCAATCGAAAAATTGACCCACAATCTTAAAAGGGTTACGTGTCCGGATAAGCAGTGTTGACGTTAACGTCAAAACGACTCAATATTTTGAGCTGAAACTTTGAGCCAAGGTAAATACAACATGCCTCTATATTTTGGTCCATAAATTTCATAAAGGCTCGGACTTTAATTTTTGAGACTCTGTTCTTATCGGGATTGTCCCTTTAACCGCCCCATCAGCCATCACTTTCAGTTTCTCTCCTTATGTCTTTGTTGGCATAATTAATAATAATTAGTTTAGTACAATTTTGAATATAATATTAAAGGGACAGTCCCGATTTGAACAGAGTTTCGAAAATAAAAGTCCGAGTACATATGAAATTTAAACGTCAAAATATAGGAGAATGATGTATTGAAATACCGATGTATTGACCTTGTCTCAAAATTTCAGCTCAAAATATTGAGTCGTTTGGACGTGAACGCCAAAACTGCTTATCCGGACACATAAGACTTTAAGATTTTGTGTCAATTTTTTCGTTGGTGAGCTGATAATCGATTCTCGTTCCTTGAGAGGTCTACACAGTGAATGACCCATGTGCTGTACTTGATAACGAGAGGCAAATTTCAACTACACATCATTTCTATTTAAAACAAAGCCTGGTTTTATGTAGACATTGCATTATACAGCTTGGGACACCGGTCTCAATTTCCAGAGGAAGACGTGAAAACGTATCACAAATACTGAGTTGCTTGGCCCTTTAGTAGGGGATTTTAAGACAAAATTAAGCAGTTATATTCCTCAAAATATTATCGGGATTAGTTCTTTAATTGATTGAATGAATGATCTGACTAAAAATCTGGTGAAATGATATGATGAAATTTATTATAGGGTCTCAAAAAATCAATACTTGGCCATACAGAGATCCGGCAATACCATACACGGCACTATTTCAATAATGTACCTCTACCAGTGTTTGGGGTAGGGTACCTTGAAATTTGGTGTGAGGTCATGGCTAGTCACCCTGAACATGTCCTAAATATTTCAAGTCTCTACAATCACGGGAACAGATGAAGGTGCATTACTGAAATAGAACCCCATACAGTAATACACCCTTTAACTTGTTATGTACACTTATATATTACAGATTCCTAAATTATTTCAATGGTTGATTGGTGTGAGCTTATTTTTATCAATATGGTTGGCTGTTTTATTAGAATATGTTAAATTAGATATTGTGGACAGAAATAAATTTACTATTTTATTGGTAAGTGCGCTCAACTCCAGAACAATGTGTCTGCTCAAAGTAGTCAAAGTTAATCTGTAAGAAATGTCAAACAGATAGGCCTTTTAATATGATTTAAATGTTGTTAGTGACGAGGCAGATGAATGGATAATGAATACCATTCAATTGTATAGCAACTTCTGAGGACTAGAATCCAAAGGATTTCAATGTAGGCACAACTACATTTAGTTGAGACTAAGATTTCTTGGTGGTTGGTTAAGTTTAAAAATATCATTAATGTATGCAGGACCAGTTCCATTTAAACAGCCATACGCAATAGATAGAATTTTAAAGTCAATTCTTTCAGTGATACAGAGCCAATGAAGTAATTTTAATGCAAGGGTTATACTGGATCTAACATTTGAGAGTTTTTATGATTAGTTGAGTCGCTGAATTTTGAATTCTTTGCAGCCTTTGTAAAGAAAATTTGAGATTCAGAGTGAGAGACTGTTACAATGAGTGAGCGAGTTCAGCTGTGGCTTCAGTTGTGAGAAGATTACGAATATTACTAATGTTATTGATGATAGTAACATGTTTCAGTCAGATGGCTCAAAAGACTAATCATGCTGTTGTTACTTTCTAAATAAACTCTGAGATTTTTTTACTTTACTGAGGAGTTTGATTAAAGAATTTCTGACTTGAATGTTATCTATTCTTGATGGTGGTCAATGTTTTCTATAACTCTTTAATAAAGTTATATTTTCATGCCAATCCTAATCTTAAAAACAGAATTTATTTAAACGGTTGACAGTTGACTTCCTTATGTGGAAGGAAACATAAATCTTCATTTTGTTACAGAACGGTTCATAATGAGATGAATAGCATTGAGTACGGTGTATAAATTTCCAACATAAATTTGCATTGCATTGCATAGTTAAAATGAAATTAATGTTTTATTCAAATCTTTTCTGTTGTATAATTTTTTTTAAAAATTATGATTAATCTCATTGATAGCTAATGGAGATAAATCTGAATATTGTATTTGTAGTACAATATCCCAAGTATTGAATGCAACTAATTAAAGTTAAAGAGCTCAATTTTGTTTGAAAGCAATGGATTACATTCATACAAGTCATTAGACAGATCAAACTGATTAATTAGTGTCAATAAGCACATGTTACACAGTACTTGTGATATAATTTACAATTCATTTGTCTTTTCAGTTACCATTGTATTTGATAATTGCATTTGGGGTAAGTATTTAATCCTTTATATCTATCTGTTTGACAATACCATAATTAACTCGGTAATTGGTCATTTGTGATTTTCGATTTATAATATATTAAAATATTAGGCTGGATTTGAAGGAGCTAAATCAGTAAAATATTTGAGACCTAGAAATTGCCACAAATGGGTCGCAACGCATGTAATATGAATGTATACAAACTGATTTACATTCAGTTGTTTTCATTTGTACTCTAATTTCAATTCAGTTACGTTCGGCGAAATACGCCAAACGTTTCAATCTAGTGGCTATTTCGCGTGTCTGTTTATTCCAGTCTATATACAACCGTTTGATTTGGTGCAATTGTCTGTCTAGCCTTGTTCTCTGAGTCTCTTGCTAGAACTGGGGCTGAAACGCATTATGGTACACGATTTGTGTACCAATCGTAAAATGTTTATTTTGTCTTAAATATTGGATATCAAAAGCCCATATTTTCCCAGTAAAATGAAAACATCAGTGTTGATTTAAATTGACAAATAAATTGTCTTTTGAATGCCGAAGAATTTTGACGGTATTGATAATAAATAATAATAATAATAATGTCCTAAAATCCAACCGAAGCTGCTCTTTGGTAACATTATGGTCAGTTAAAAGAAAACACTAGTTAAAAGGTGTATGCGATCAACAATTAAAAGAAAACGTTTCTAAAAAGATGGGTTTTAAGATTCCGTTTAAAACTGTCAATTGAGGCACAGTACTTGAGTTCTATGGGAAAATCATTTGAATTCCACAGTTCTGCTGCCGCAAAAGCAAAGGAGCGTCTACCGAAAGAAGAGTTTGCAGTTACTGATTTAATAAGGTACTTAGATTCAGAACGAAGATTTCTGTTAGGGTGGTAGGGTTGAATTAATTCTTTAATATATAGAGGAGAGTCATCACATGACAAAGCACAGAAAGTCAGCATGAGAATTTTAAAATCAATTCTGGTCTTAATCGGTAGCCAGTGGAGTTCTTTCAAAACGGGAGTAATATTGGTGTATAATTTAGTTCTTGTAACAATTCTTGCAGCTTTGTTTTGAATCTTCTGTAGTCGATTAATTTGATATGCTGGTAAGTTGTAGAGTAACGAGTTGCAGTAGTCGAGACGTGAGGTCACCAGAGAGTTGATTAAAAGTTTTGTATTGAGTTAGAGACTTAGCTACTTTAACACTCATTCATTTCTGTCATATCCGGGAATAAGATGGGGTTTAATGTCCTAATTTCTGCACCAACTGGGCTAATAAAGAATCGAATCTTATTTCAAATTTCAACGCCTGTTTTATGTGCATGCCAACTTGATCCTGGGACCTTTTTTTTTAACATTCTAAAGAACTAAATACTGGTCCTTTCCAGGCCCTCCATCCTTAACTGGGAACTACATTGACAAGGGTAAACTATGCTGGGAAATCTCAGGTAACTTTCTCCTCCAACACCATGATTCCACTCTGGATCTCCTGATTAGTGAACCAGTTCCTTAAGCACTCAGCTACATAGCTCCCTGTCGTATCAGGAGTCAATTAATGGTGGCATAATGGCATGGCCATTTATTCACTAAAATATAACAGACATTTATCATTAAAATATCAAATTTTATTTTTTTATTTCTTTTTTGTATTTTCCAGTGTTATTCTGTAGCTGTTATAGGATACAGAGTGGCAACTTTTAATAATTGTGATGAAGCAGCAGATGAATTAAAGCAGGTATATGATCACTGATTAAAATGGCAAATAGCATAAGTACAATCTAATTTATCAATATTGCTTTCATCAGTTCAGTTTTTTCAAATCTTTGTTAGGCATCTATCAAAGCAATGATCTGTGTTAAAGTTATATTTGGAACATGTTTGACCAGTTCTATGTGATAATGACTGACCCCAATATTGTTCTTTAAAGGGGCATTATGGGAGATTAGGTAAAGAGCTAGCAGTTCTCAATATAATAGTTAAAAACTAGATAATGTAAAGGGAATATGCTGAATATTTCAGTCAAATTGCTCCACTCTTAACCAAGATATCAGCGAGTGAATATTAGGCCTAGCATCGATCATAATGTTGGTACGATAAAAAACATAGTCATGTCTTATTGATTATCAATTTTTGGATTAAATCATCAATGAGCATTGAGCAGCATATCGCATTCGAATCCATTAAATATCACAGGCTAGAGATGACATCAGGAGTTGATTATGGCCTGGATAAGTTCATTAACATTTCAGACCTAATGTTCAAGCATGTTAAAATTGAATGTGAGTTCTCTATGGCCCCAAGAGTTATGCCCCTTTATTATTAAATCTTGTTCGGTTATGAATTCCTAACCTTACTATAATTTATATTAGTTGTCTATCATATGCATATTGAAAGGAACAATCTGTTTTGGATTAATGAAATCTTATTAGTATCTTTCACAATTCAATCTTTTTGAAACTTGTATGAAGTTATTATGGTTATGTACAATTTTATTTACATCTGTATTCGTCAGACTCTCATTCACATTTCTTGTCATTACACTAGAGACTAAAACAATTCATACATCTTTCTGAAATATATATTGCCTATACATGCTATTGATAGGATAAAGCTTAAAGTTACATTATGGGAGATAAGATAAAGAGATGGCAGTTCTCACTATAATAGTTAAAAACTAGATAGTGTAAAGATAATTTGCTGAAAATTTCAGTCAAATTGATTCACTATTAGCCGAGAAAAAAGCATTTATAATATTCATAGCCTCGGTCATCATTACTCAAATCATTAATATAAACAGCATAGTCTCGATTATCCACTTGATTGATTTAATTATCAACCGCCATTAAGCGGCACATACGATTTTAATCTGCCAACATCGAAGGCTAGCCTTGACATAAAGAGTTTATTATGGTGTGGATGTGTTAATTAATGTTTAATTGATTATTTAGATAACATCTCAGGCTTAAAGAAAGACTTGTAAAAAGCAGATTTTGCTCTTGCATAATGCTATTTTAATGGTTTTTGATAAAATAAGATAAAACAAGTTATTTCCATTGTTAGTAAGTTTTGTTAAGGAGTAAAAATTTTGTATGTAATTTAACAATCTGATTAAAACTCAAATCTACACCCACATTGAAATGTGGTTGTATATTGTCTGCGCCCCCATCCATCAGTCCGTCGGTTTGTGGACGCTCTAGAGGCTAAAGTTAATATCCGATTGACTTTAAATTTATACACAGTGTTTAAGGTCAAGAGACAAAGAAGCCTATTGTTTTTCAGTGATTTCCGATAATTAGTTCCAGAGTTATGGCCCTTGATCACTTCAAAAAATCCTATGGACGCTCTGGAGGCCAAAGTTAATATCTGATTGACTTTAAATTTATACACAGTGTCTAAGGTCATGAGAGGAAGAAGCCTTTTGATTTTCAACGATTTCCGATAATTACTGCCAGAGTTATGGCCCTTGATCACTTCAAAAAATCTTGTGGATGCTCTAGAGGCCAAAGTTAATATCCGATTGACTTCAAATTTATACATAGTGTTTACAGTCATGAGACGACGACGTCTATCGATTTTCAATAATTACTGCCAGAGTTATGGCCCTTGATCACTTCGAAAAAATCCTGTGGAAGCTCTAGAGGCCAAAGTTAATATCCGATCGACTTTAAATTTACACACAGTGTTTAAGGTCATGAGACGAAAAAGCCTATTGATTTTCAGAGATTTCAAATAATTACTGCCAGAGTTATCTCCCTTGCTAACTTCAAAAAATCTTGTGACGCTATAGAGGCAAACTGATCATCCGATTTACTTCAGATTAATACACAGAGTTTAAGGTGTTGAAACGATCAAGTATTTTGATTTTCAGTGAATTTTGATAACTGAACAGCTAAATCCATGATATTAAATGTTTCATGTATATACTAATTGTTAGCGTGGGGTAAAACTTTATAAAAAGCAATCAAATTCTAATGATTTTCTGATAATTACATAATGAGTTGTTACTATTTATCAGTTTTTAGTGTATTACAAATGTTTCATTACCGAAAAAAGTAAAAATATGCGACAACCCTTGTTGACTGCCCGGACGATTTAGCTGCTGTGGACGTATGTTTTGTTGCCTGGCAACCTATCTTTTATAGTTTTAGAGTTAGTTTACTTGGTGTTACTACACCAGGATCTTGAAGAGTTGTTAAATAATCTGTGTTTTTGGTTGAGTAAAGGTCTTATTGTGTGGCATGTAGAACTATTGGTAGAAATTTGCATAGATAAAAAACAAAGCAAAAGTTGTATGTTCATATAGCCACTTGGAACACTCAATGTTGATTGGTTAATTGAATGACTGATGTCTTAAGATCCAAAGTCGCTCATATGTTTCTGTACCTGCCGCAACCTCTCACTATGACCTGCTACATATTTACATCCTGGTAGAGACCATGCAAAGTATGAAAAAAAAAATGGAACTAATTTGCTAAATATAGATCAGTATATGTATTTTAATCAGATTGGCAAATTAAAGAAAGTAGTCACAATTAACACATTAATGATTTCTCTAAAGTAAACTTGAATATATTATCATATAGCATAACATTTTCAATGTCCTGTTTGTCTCAATTATTTTTCAGCAAATTAAAGAGGCAAGAGCAGACCTGTCAACAAAAGGTTTAAAATTTAAAGACAGTTGATAGTCAACTATGGTGGCAAGCCTACACACTGTTATTTATGTTGTAAAAATATTGTTATATGTAATGAACCAAAAAATCTGAAGGAGTCAAGATTTGAATATGTTAAACTAAAACGATGAATGCCAAATAAATATGCATATATTTAACTTTACTGTTCTGACTTCTATCATACCACAGTAAAGACTGTACTGTCTGTGCAGTAGTGGGATTTACCATCCAGATGTGATTTATTCTAAATTACTGGCTTGAATCAGCAGGTCAACTTCAATAAGGAAGCATTTTTGAGATGTCAGTCAAGACCTGATTTCTCCTTACTATAAAAAAGTTGTAGGGTCGCCTTCTCTGTTAAAATATAAAACTACGCTTTTTCACGAAAAAACAAATTTGTGTAAAATTGAAAACATATATTCTAAACCTTGGTATTTGTATGCATATACTATTACACTATTTGTGTATAGATAGCAGCCCAAACTGATCCTGCAGTGAATATTCGCTTGGCCGCTACAATCACTGATAATCATGACATCATCGGGGCTTAATGAGTATGGCATATTAACTTTTTTACTCCGACAAATTAAATTCTCAAACATTTTTTTGAGGTAAAAGAAAAATAAATAAAGACGTTTGAAGTATTTGTAGTTAAAAAATATTTCCTATTTAGTGTAAATGGGTATTAAAAGGAGTAAAATGCATCTTTTTGCTCAAAGCAGTTAGGTGTTAAGTAAACAGTGCACGAGCCGTTGAGCCAATGACTACGAGGCATGCAGTCAACGCACCTGTTTTGGACAGCCATCCGTTACAGGGATAATTCGTTAGTAATTCTCTGTGAAACAGGTTGATAGCAGCCATGTTGTCCCGCCATTTCGGGTTAATTTTCGCTAAATTCAAAGTCAATTTGAATGGTTTTTAAAATAGAATAAAACTGTGACGGCCATAATCCAGGAAGTTACGATCCAATATGTGCTTATATCTACAGGAGCCAGGATCTTTCAACTTTAGGATAAATATATATTTTAAAGTAGCTAAGTCTCGAACTCAGTATCATCCGAAATCTTCAACATTGAAAACACAAATTATTTGTCAATTTAAATCAACATTGATGTTGTGATCTTACCAGAAAAAGATGGGCTTCTGATATCCAATATTTAAGACAAAATAAACGTTTTACTATTGGTACACGAATCGTGTACCTAAATGCATTTCAGCCCCAGTTTTAGCAAGAGACTCGAGGGACGAGGCTAAATGAAATGCATTGCAGGCCCGTAGCTAGTCCAAAATTGTTAGGGGGCAAAGGCTTCCGGGGGCGCCGATTTACCTATACCGCGGAACTCTTTATAGAATACTCTCCATAGGCGTACAGGGATTCGGGTTAGCCTTACAGACATCCAGTGGGAAAATTTGACGACCTCAAATGCGTTTTTTTGCTATTCCAGTCCCCGAGACAGTAGGTGGTCTGATATAGCCTCACTTAGATGGCCGAGTCGAATTCCAATCAATCATTTATATTTCACATCCCTGGAATGAGGCACCCCACAAATTATGCCGTTTTTGAAGCCCCACTGAACAAGTTGCGGGCGCCCAACAAATCTGATTCAGCATTATATACTATTTGCAGCCCAACATTTTAAGGGGCCCCACCATTCATGTCATTATGGGCCCCTCTCCGGGATAAGGCACCCCACAGATCAAGCCGTTTCGGGCCCCCAATTAATTCATGGGCCCCTAACTAATCTCACTGGCATTGTATCATGTAGCCCCCTCCTGGTTGGGGCACCCAACAAATCATATCGTTTGAATTTTGGAGATTATCAAGTCGTTTCGGGCGCGCAATTCATTCATGGGCGCCTAACCAATCTCACAAACATTATATTATGTGTTCCCATGATTTCGGCTTTATGGTGTCCCTCTGGGTTGAGGCGCCCCACATAACATGCCGTTTGAATTCAGAAAATTATCACGCCGTTTTGGGTGCCCAATTCATAACCAATCTCACTAGCATTATATTATAGGCGGCCGTGATCTTGGCATTATGGGCACCCATGATCTCGGCATTATGGGCGCCACTTTTGACTAAGGCACCCCACAAATCAAGACATTTTGGCGCCCCTTCTGTTGTGGTGTTAATTGTGTTGTGTTACTTGATATTGGCATTGGTTGGGTGCCAATATTGTCATGGGTGCTCAACCAATGTCACCCAACTTTATGTGACGCCCATACTATTATGGAGACGTTGATCTCGTATTGCATCATTTGGCGCCCATTGAGGCAGTCGATTTTTCCCCATGGGGTAAAGGGCGCCCATGGGGGTGCCGGAATTTTCAACGGGTCTGCATTGCACCAAATCATAACGCGTATGTAGACTGGAATAACCAGACGCTAGAAATTAGCGTTTGATTTAGACTGCTGGCTTATTTCGCCTAACATAACTGATTTGAAATTAGAGTAAAAACAGAAGCCAGTGAATGTAAATCAGTTTATATACATTCATATTATAGTATTATATGCGTTGCGACCTACTTGTGTCAATTTCGAGGTCCCAAATGTTAACGATTTAGCTCGTTTAAGTTAAGTTTCATTTACCGGAGGGGATGCGAGTATCAAATTCAACACTGTTTAAGATTACGGTTGTCGGTGTACTGTGAAGTACGCTTGCAATACTTGAAAACCATGTATTTAGCGTATTTGCATGTATTCAAAGCATTGTATAAAAAAAAATATACATTGTATTATAATTTCATTTATGCTCGTAAGACATTTTGGCTCAAGGGGTAATTGCTGCAATATTTGTAGCTGTGATAATTTTATTGTCTTATTCACGGTTACAATAATTGATACACAAGTGACGAGCTACTACACGAGTAAAATTAGCTCAATTTGCAAAATTTATTTTCAACGCGTCTTCACATTTTGCATGGAAAGAAGTAATTATGTTACAAAAAGTGAAGAATGGAGCATTGAAATATTAATTTTATCGTCGTACCGAACAGTTTTTGTATCTTTTGGGGGTAACGTGAAATCACGTGTGTGTTCTAATTCTGGTTCGACGGTCATTTAACAAACGACAGAAATATCGCTTAGCTGTTGGATTGTATTAAATCTTTAAATTGATGTGTTAGGTTTCACCATTATTTCAATGGGAATTAATTTATTATGTGTTAAAGGACCCATCCCGATTTGAACAGTCCCAGAAATAAAAGTTCGGGATGAAATTTAAGACAACAATATAGCGGAATGGTGTGGTTACCTTGTCTCAAAATTTCAGCACAAAATAATCAGTCGTTTAGACGTGAATGTCAAAACTGCTTATCTGAACACGTCACACTTTTCAGATTTCGGATCAATTTTTTCGTTGGATGACCTGAAAATCTATTGTGGTTCCTTCAGAGTTCTATACAGTGCATGGCTGGCCCACGTGCTGTTCTTGATAACGAAAGGTGAAATAAAAGTCTGATTTCATCCAGACAATGTATAATGCAGCCGGGTCCGTATCTAGACACCATTAAGCGTTGGGGGGGGGGGGGGGGGGTTACCTTTCGGTATGGGGCGAACATTTTGAGGAAATTTTCGGAAAGGTCATTCTAACAGATTGTTGTAATCATTAAGCTATGTAGTTACCTAGGCGTCTAATAAGCATTTCAAAATAAGTATACAAACAAAAAAGAAAATAGTATTTTTAGGTTAATATAATGAACTGTGTATACTTTAATGATTGTTAGCAATTTCTGAGCGGGGGTGGGGGGGGCGAGCATTTCGCCTCGTGCCCCCCTGTAGATACGGGCCCGAATGCAGCTGGGGCACCAGTCTCCATTTCAAGACGAAGACTGACGGGTTTAAGTTGTTTGAAAACGTATCAAGTATACTTGGTTAGTTGCTCGACTCACAGGTAGAGGATTGTAAGGGGGTTTAAGGCAAAACTAAGCTGCTTTATTCTCCCAAATATAATCGAGATTGTCCATTTAAGATAATATGTGCAGTGTATAATTTGGGATCAGTTAACTGGACACTAAGGGAGTTATACGCGAGTAACATTTTGTGACAAACGTTCTCAAAGGAAGTCCTTAGAACGATCTCTACTGTGGAATAAGAAAGACGCAAAACATCAGCAGTGAAACCATTTTGAAATTTCGACCTGCAATGGTGGTCCGTGGAGTACATCCCGGGTGGGAAGTTGTGTCGCAGAGTGGGAAGACTGGCCTATTGCCAGAGGGCTTCATGTGCCATCGGTTCACGATTCTTCTTGTCAAGCGAGCTGGATGAATGAGAAACCGGGAAATAATATTTCGAGTTTCTGGTTTTGGAAATCTGATTTCATCTTCCTGCTGCCAACCCACCCAACGTAGAAACGTTGATATAACTATTTTTTCTGACCGATGCTCCTAGGGGTCCCCTACCTAATAATTGCAAACTCATCGAAAAAAAAAGCCCACATATATACATATATATATATAAAATGTCACCAAATCGCCGGACCACATTGGGGCCTGGACCTGTGTCATTTGCCTCTATTGTCCTCGCCATGATCCGTCAATGGTCATCCCCCTGAAAATTCTGAAAATTGGACGGCCGTAATCGCGTTTGCCAGTCCAGAAAATCAACAATGTACATAGTGACAAGACAGGGGTCTTACAAAATGGGCAAGCACTATATGACAGATAGATGTCAGAACCAAGATAATGTAACATGAGGGGCGGTGGTCGAATAGTTAGCACTTGCGCGTTGTTTTTTAAAGTCTTTCATTGAGTCAACTGGCATGGTTTCGATTCCCCGGTTGTACGTGGCAAGAAGAATGATAGCCTGTCCAGCCTCGTAGGTTTTGTCCGAGTCCCCCGGTTTCCTACTTCTGCTAAAGAACCTTACGCGCAAGCAAATTATTGAAATAAAATTGAACTATATTTTAGTCCCCAAATGACCTAGTGTGTGTCGAGTGGACGTTAAACCAATCTCTTTCTCTACTACTGTAACATATTATGACACACATGTTTATGGTACAAAAGATATATTAGAACTGAAGCCCAGTCACCACACCCCTTCCTTTTACCTAAATCCGGTTCTTGTTTATCACATTTTACTCGTAACCGTTAAAAAAAACACACCCCAAGTTAGGGCTCAAGAGCAAGTCCGCGAGAAAAGCATGTAGAAGGTACGCAGGTGGGGCGGCCGATTGGATTCATCTTTACAGGGTATGGTCGAATCGAGCTTACTCCCCAGTCAAAATCACGTAATTTTGTAGGAATATTACAAAAAAAAATGAATTGAAATGGAGTTTAATGCCCTACTGTTCTGCTCCGAACTGGGCTAATGAAGACGGACATACGCCATACAATGTGCTATGAGGGTAATTCCAAATGTCAGGGGATCTTTTATGTCCACGCCAATGTGTACACGGGACCTCGGTTTTTCGTCCCATCCGAACAGACAACTGTCCTTGTAGGAATATTACTGACATCAATTTGAATACCATACCGGAATTAAATATGAATAAACGGTTGCCATACAATGTATGCCCATACATGTTGCAAGAGAACAAGCTTTATAAAAAGCGATTTTTTGTACAATAAGGGACCATCATCAATTTTGTTACAATCCCATATGCGACAATATCAAAAGGAACCAAGATCTTTGGGATATAAAAGTATATATAAAAGTTTCATGAAAGTCGAATAAAAATTGTGACATCAAGAGGGACTACAATCTAAAAACGCGATTTTCGTACATTCATTGTCATAATCCAATGTGATATGCGCGAATATCGAAAGAAACCGAGATCTTTTGAAGATTCATCAATATCGGATGATCGTACAGGGAGGGTCTGGGCTTCTGGTCGACTATGTAAGACAAATAAAACATTTTTAACATGATATAAGAGTAGGCCGTATAGCACAGCTGTCTGTGTGGTGTAAAAAGGAGAACGTTAAACCCCATTTCATTTTCCAATGGGGTAATGACGACGAGCAAAGATGCACTACGGCCGGCTCTTGCTCTTATTTCAAATACCAACTGGTAAGTGTTCCTTTTACGTAGGGGTGTGGATGGCCAAATTGTTAGCGCATGCACGTTGAATCGTAAGGTCTGTCATTGAGTTGTACGTGACAACGAGGAGGATCGCTTGTCCAGTCTCGTGGATTTTCTCCCACTGATAAAGCACCCTACGCACAAGCGAATTGTTGAAATGTTAGTCCCGATATGATCTATTTTGCGTCGAGTAGAATTTAAACCCCACCTCTTGTCTAGTCGTTCGGATGGGACGAAAAACCGAGGTCCCGTGTACACATTGGCGTGCACGTAAAAGACCTCTTGACAGTTGGACTTCGATATAACAGGGGGCCGTAGTACCGGTTCCCGGACAAAATTTCCCTCACAGCACACTGTATGGCTGAAACACCAGGTACTAGCATATTCCTGAAGCAATGGCCCGAGTAGTTGGATTACCTCTAATCAAACGCAACACTGCGCGGAGTATGGGTAGTAGTAGTATTTCCATTAGTCCAGGTTAGGTGCAGAAGAGTAGGACGTCGTTAAACCGGCCCATTTCACCCCCCCCCCCCCTCTATCTCTCTTTTAAAGCAGGGTGTGGTTATTGTACCATCCGAACTACTCATATAAAGACGCTGTTCCCCATGTCCGTCTAGATCTACACACTGGAACGGTTCCCGTTTTAGGGCCTACTAAAAATATGACAAATGAAAAATGGTACGATTATGATGATTCATTCTGTGGCAGTTTGACGTAATTTTTATATAATTAAAATAAATCACATGATTTTTGTTTTCAAAACGCGTGTAATTTATATACAAATAATTTATGGCACATCTTAAAATAACAAACGACAGTCGAAGTAAGAATTCGGTCACCAGGGTAATTCATTACAACACTTATTACAAGTGGGTGTGGCTATTATTTGCTATCCTGCGTCGCATTTAACGGTTGATTTTAATACAATAGTAACAAAGGAAATATCGAAGACTTCCAGGTAAAAGTAACTGAATATTGATCCGGGTTAAGAAAAGTCGCCGTGAAATAAATTTGTTCTCATGACAACATTACGGTAAGTATGGTTACGGATCATGTGGGTTTGTTTACATCAAACAGCTGACCAGTGTTGTCGATGTGTTTCCAAGTTGTCAATCAGCGTTTGACCTTTGACCCCAATCTTAGTTTAACTTGAAAAGCTAAACCTTTATAACACTTAATTACACTATCATTGAGTAATTACTGTTTATTTTGCGATTATGATAATGGATTACGTAAGAAAAAATAATTTTGTTGAAAGATTTCTGTTTATTATCCGTAGGAAGGCGTGGTCAAAGGGTGTCACGTGACTTTACGTCATATATGGCTATCGCAGATATTCTCTCCGCCATAGCTGTTGTTGTTTTGGAAGCGAAGTATCTGTGAGGTATCATCTTAAAGTATAGCCATAATGTCGTCTCCCAGTCCTGGAAAGAGACGAACAGACACTGATATACTGAAACTGTATCCTTGCTAGGTATGAATGTGATAGACGAGTTAATTTATTCCATGTAGACAACCAAATTTTGACATATTTGGTCATAAATTGATTGCTATAACCTGTTAACAATTGGGTTTCGTCATCGTTATAAACATGCATATTCGATTAGATTTACATTGTATGCATGGTTATTCAATGCATATGGATTCTTAGAACTTCATTGGCGAATAAGTGTGACATTTCTGCAATAGGATTTTGGTGTGTATTTAGTGCCAGATGGATTCATTGGTATTCTATTGCTTAGCTGTCAGAATAATTAGGTAAAGGGGTCAATTGAAGATATTTTGGAAGGTCGTTTTTATTCTTTTAGTCACAAACTTATTAAGATTAAATTTAGTGATTCAATATCCCAAAAATCTACCCTTAGGCCCATACCCTGATTAATACGGTCAGTGTTTGACTTGTCCACCCATTTCCTTGTGAGAAGATCATCACTACTGACTGACATTTTATTTTGCAGCCAATGAGATAAAAATAGATCTGACCCAACTAAAGTAATGTGGGCTATAGAAATGTGAATAAGCAACATATTTAGTAGAAAAACAACATAAATAGCAATTGAAATAATAACAAGCATGTTTTGTTTATGTCATGCGAGCCATCATTAGAGAACTAGCCTTTATTTAGGCTTTCATGTTGGATATTTATAGCCTACTTTTAACAAATTAAAAAGCGAAGGACAATATGATGGTATGTTTGTATGAAAATAAAAGTAGATGTTGGCCATCAGATCAGACAACGATATAACATTTTATAAGCATTTTGTTTTATGGGTCCACTAACTAAGGTTAAAATGATAAGAATGTAGAAATTCGTATTTGGGTATTATTTAACTTACTAGTGCACCCCTCACCCCTAACTATCGATCCTCAACAGATGATCTTTCAGAATTTTTAGAAAATGACATCATTAAAATGTGACCTATGTCATTGAGACCAGAAAAACAGAGCAAATTTAAAAGCTCTCTTACTCAGTTTGATTGCATTCACATTATTAGTACGGTACCAATGTATAGCAGACCAGCTGGTATCCTGTTCATGCACTTGTTAATCTATACAGTTCAATCTAGGATGATGATGGTAATCATGGCCTATATTAATTATGAGGGAGGCCATAATGAAAAATGTGGCATTGGAATAAATGTGGGATGAAAAACCAAGATTTTTGGTTTCAAACTAATGCTGTTCGAGATTATTTTTATAATAGTAATAATAGCTTACTCTGTTTATATTTTGTTATGTAAGTTTATATACTGCCACTCTAAAAGGTTCAAATTTGTGTTTCAAACAAGCATCCCTAGAGCGGTAACTTATATTGACTGCATGGAATGGAAGGAATGATATGAAGTCATGTGAATACAGCACATTGGTCATTTTAACTCTGAACATGCTTTTTTTCTTCTTCGGACACTTCTTGAATTCTGTTATGTGCATTTTATTGACCATGGCTGTCCATGCATTTTCCACAATTTCTCGTTTATAGTATCCAGACAACATTTACCCTCTAATCATTTTAAAACTTCTAGGTATTCAGTTGTGAGAAAAGAATCCTATTGATTTCTGATTACAAAGTCCAAAGTTCTTGCCCTTGATCAAATTTCTGTTTATTAGCCAACTTCTAAAATTATTAATCTTGCAAACTTTTTGAAATCTTGCTTAAATGTAAGATGTATGTATGTATTGTCCAGATCAGTGAAATGAAGAAGACTTGAATTTTAACAGCTACCAGAGTTATGAAACTTATGCACTTTTTTCAGCTTAGGACTATTAAGAATTCTCTCTTATTTATTGCTCATTTATTATCATGTCACAGAATTTTTATGAACACAACATTCATATTTTACAGTACATTGTATAAAGATTTCTCATTTTATTTACTCTTACCCAAAGATTCACAACCCTTGTGAATTGCTAGGACTACATAGCTGTTAGAGAATAATTATGTTTCATTGCCTGATATTTTATCTTTATTTATGTTAATTATTTTCTTTAACCTGTAATAAGTATTGAAAGTAGTCATGAAGTGACAATACTCAGTGGATTGAATGAATTTTCTGTCAAGTTTTATGGACCAGCTGGCAGTAAGTATATCAATCAATATCACCATTAATCTTTATTCTTTTTACAGCCTTTTGGACTACAAAACTCATTTTACAAGGATAATGTATTGTTCACCAGACCGAACATTCTTGATTTGTCTGTGATGAACTTGTGATGTCACTGACATGAATCAATAAGGAAAATATCCAGGAATTCTGTAAGACTAGACAGATATACTGATGTTAACAAACAAAATGGAATATTTTGACAAGAAGATTCACAGATTTTCCTTATTGACTAGTTAAGACAGACTTGGAAACTTATACATGTACATATCTTAAAAAAAAAACCCCAAATATTTATGAAATGTTTGCATTGAAATGTGGTTTATAATTGCTGCCATTACCCATGTTTGTTGGTCGGTTGCACAATCTGACTGAAATATGATGTATGCAATGTTTAGAATAGTTCGAGCTGACAGAGCCTATCGAATTTGAGGATCTTTCAATGATCACTGCTACAGATTCTGACCATTCTTACTTTGTAGAATATTGTGAATGATCTTGTTACAAAAGACTTTGGCTTGCTAACCCTGTTTTATTCCTTGTGTTGGCTAAGAAAGTTAATCAGGATTTTACAGTGTGTTTCCCCCTTGTCAGTGGATCAGGGTGGAAGACCTGGCAAGGGACAGTGTATAGTCTTTTGGATGGGATAAAAAGAAGCTGAGGTCCCAAGTACAAATTGGCTTACACATAAATGTTCTTTGACAGTTGGAATTTGATATGGCAAATGCCCCCCAGTCAGAGCAATTTTATTTACCGGTAAGAGAATAAACATTAAAAGGTTCCGTATATAACCTATTAACAAAAGCAGCGGAAGTGATTAGCGGAAAGTTATCAATTTAATGGTGTTGCGAACCAAGTTTCTTATTCAAAATCAAGCATGATTTACCATTCCGTCTTAGAACTTACTAACTGTACGAAAGTGATGTAAATGTATTTGATAAGGAAATAAAAAATAAACTGGTTTATTCTGGCAATCAGAATATAGATTAGATTGGATCTAATTTAAAATACCTTATCAAGTTGAAACAGACATATTCTTGATATGGATATGTAACATGTTCGAGTGTGTATTATTGAGTAGGCTGATATGCTGTCCTTTTATGTCATCAGTTGTTAACCGGGGATACATGTCGTTGTGCCGGTAGTCCCTGGGAGTACGAAACATCAGAGCAGGGGATGCAAGATGTGTCAAATTTAATACTGTATAGATTAGTAAAATGTCTGATTGTTGGTTTAGGCCCCCGTCAGACTGGGTTGACGTCCTTACCACACTGCTGCGACTGTACAGCGACCTGAAAATGCATAAGGTCGGCAGCATCCGTGAGCGCAATGCGAGAAATGGCCCAAAAAACGACAAACTTGAAGAAGTAGTGTTCTCTCAGCTTTATAGGTCAGATCGCAGAAATGTGACCATTTCCCATCGCCATATCAGTGCAGTGAGAATGCCAACCCGATGTGACGAGTGTTACTGTCTAAGTATTGTTGTACTTGAAAGACTATTATGTATTCAGTATATTTGTATGTATTCAACACAGTGTATAAATAAACCTACATTGTATTTGATATCATTTATTTCTGTAAGTCATTTTAGATGGGGTAGGGGGAAATATTATGAAAGCTCAAGGGGTACTAGCACATAATAAGGTTAAAAACCACTGGTATATCTAGAATAATACCATTATTATTATTAATATTATTGATTTTTAACATTACTACAGTATTAATACTATAGTATATGTTTATACATTATCAGTAATTTCTAGATCAATAGATCATTTTGGTTTCTCATTTTCGCTACACTACCATTATTTCTAATATTCTATTACTTTTCTCATATATTGCTAAACTTAACAAAAAAATAACTTGTAGGCCTAAGCTTATCCATTACTGATATGCAATTATTTTAATAGAAAAACAAGAAATCGGGTAGTTTTGTTAATATTTTACACCAGGACTCAAGTTTTATGGATCTACAATTACTGAATTCATTTCTATGTATAATATGGTTTAATCAATATTGTTTGATTTTGTTTTGCTCAGATTATAAGTAAGCTTAAAATATATCTGTATCATTTGATTATATTTTTGAATCATTCAGATTTGTAATTTATGATTATTATAAAGACAGTCTTTGGTTTGGGCATATTGAAGGTTATCTGAGTAGGTTATCTTGGTCAAACTTGCTATGTTATGATTATTATAAAGACAGTCCCGTCTTTCGTCACATTAAAGATATATTCGCGAGTGTAATTAGGTCATCCTTTTTATAACTATAAGCCCACATTGATATGTGGACATATGATATTGTCGTCGCTCATGTCCGCTCGTCAACAACTTGGTTTGTGGACTCTCTACTGGTCAAAATTCTTATCTGATTTAGTTGAAACTTGAAATCTATGTTTATTATCCAAAGATCCTAGTTCCATTCAATAGTTGTGTGTATTGGATTGCAACCTCCTGGATTATGGCCCCTGATTGCACGAAAAATCATGTTTGTAGCTTGTGGTTCCTCTTGAGGTCGCAATTTCTGTTTGATTTGATGAAACTTAACTATTTGTTAATATCCCCAAAATCTTGGTTCCTGTCGATATTCGTGCATATCGTACCATATTTTTCTGCATTATGGCCTCTGAAAAGTACGAAAAATGTGTTTTTAGCTTTTGGCCTCTCTAGAGGTCACAATTTATATACAATTTTAAAAAACTGTTTAAATATATCCCTATTTTATCATAATGATGGTTGAGTTTGAATTTCATAAAAAAAAAAGATCTCAGTGAAACTGGCCACTGCTTGTTCACTAATAGTGTAAGAGTATGTAATACCAAGGTTGTGGACCCTCTATATCCTGTGTTTACATTTCAAAGATCTTGGTTTTTTATATGCTCACATTTAAATGTGGTCGTATATTGTCGTCGCCCCCTTTCGTCCGGCGGTCCGGCGTCCACAATTGCTTGTGGACGCTCTACAGGCTAAAGTTAATATCCGATTAACTTTAAATTTATACACAGCGTTTAAGGTCATGAGACGAAGAAGCCTATTGTTTTTCAGCGATTTCCGATAATAACTACCAGAGTTATGTCCGTGATCACTTCAAAAAATCTTGTGGATGCTCTAGAGGCCAAATTTAATATCCGAGTGACTTTAAATTTATACACAGTGTTTAAGGTCATAAGACAAAAAAGCCCTATTGATTTTCAAAGATTTCCAATAATTAGTGCCAGAGTTATGGCCCTTGATCACTTCAAAAAAATCTTGTGGAGGCTCTAGAGATTAAAGTTAATATCCGATTGACTCTAAATTTATACACAGTGTTTAAGGTCATGAGACGAAAAAGCCTATTGATTTTCAGCGATTTCTGATAATTAATGCTAGAGTTATGGCCCTTGATCACTTCAAAAAATCTTGTGGACGCTCTAGAGGCCAAAGTTAATATCCGATTGACTTTAAATTTTTACACAGTGTTTAAGGTTATAAGACGAAGACGTCTATTGATTTTCAGCGATTTCCGATAATTAGTGCCAGAGTTATGGCCCTTGATCACCTCAAAAAATATTGTGGACACCCTAGAGGCCAAAGTTAATATCAGATTGACTTTAGATTTATACACAGTGTTTAAGGTCATGACATGAAGAAGCCTATCGATTTTCATTGATTTCCGGTAATTAGTGCCAGAGTTATGGCCCTTGATCACTTCAAAACATCTTGTGGATGCTCTAGAGGCCTAAGTTAGTATCCGATCGACTTTAAATTTACACAAAGTGTTTAAGGTCATGAAACGAAGAAGTCTATTGATTTTCAGCGATTTCAAATAATTACTGCCAGAGTTATCTCAAAAATTCTTGTGACGCTATAGAGGCCAAATTTATCATCCGATTGACTTCAGATTGATACACAGAGTTTAAGGTGTTGAAACGAACAAGTATTTTAAATTTTCAATGAATTTAGATAACTGAACAGCTAAATCCATGATATTAGATGTTTCATGTATATACTAATTGTTAGCGTGGGGTAAAACTTCATAAAAAGCAATCAAATTCTAATGATTTTCTGATAATTACATAATGAGTTGTTATTCTTAATCAGTTTTAGATTTTCAGCGATTTCCGATAATTAGTGCCAGAGTTATGGCCCTTGATCACTTCAAAAAATCTTGTGGACGCTCTAGAGGCCAAAGTTAATATCCGATTGACTTTAAATTTATACACAGTGTTTAAGGTCATAAGACAAAGACGCCTATTAATTTTCAGCGATTTCCGATAGTTAGTGCCAGAGTTATGGCCCTTGATCACCTCAAAAAATCTTGTGGGCGCTCTGGAGGCCAAAGTTAATATCCGATTGACTTTAAATTTATACACAGTGTTTAAGGTCATAAGACGAAGACGCCTATTGATTTTCAGCGATTTCCGATAATTAGTGCCAGAGTTATGGCCCTTGATAACCTCAAAAAATCTTGTGGACGCTCTAAAGGTCAAAGTTAATATCCGATTGACTTTAAATTTATACACAGTGTTTAAGGTCATAAGACGAAGAAGCCTATTGATTTTCAGCGATTTCCGATAATTAGTGCCAGAGTTATGGCCCTTGATCACTTAAAAAAAATCTTGTGGACGCTCTAGAGGCCAAAGTTAATATCCGATTGACTTCAAATTGATACACAGTGTTTAAGGTTATAAGACGAAGAAGCCTATTGATTTTCAGCGATTTCCGATAATTAGTGCCAGAGTTATGGCCCTTGATCACTTCAAAAAATCTTGTGGACGCTCTAGAGGCCAAAGTTAATATCCGATTGACTTTAAATTTATACACAGTGTTTAAGGTCATAAGACAAAGACACCTATTAATTTTCAGCGATTTCCGATAGTGCCAGAGTTATGGCCCTTGATCACCTCAAAAAATCTTGTGGACGCTCTGGAGGCCAAAGTTAATATCCGATTGACTTTAGATTTATACACAGTGTTTAAGGTCATGAGACGAAGAAGCCTATTGATTTTCAACGATTTCAAATAATTACTACCAGAGTTATCTCCCTTGATAACTTCAAAAATACTTGTGACGCTATAGAGGCCAAAGTTACTATACGATTGACTTCAGATTGATACATAGAGTTTAAGGTGTTGAAACGAACCAGTATTTTGATTTTCAATGAATTTAGATAACTGAACAGCTAAATCCATGATATTAAATGTTTCATGTATATACTAATTGTTAGCGTGGGGTAAAACTTTATAAAAAGCAATCAAATTCTAATGATTTTCTGATAATTACATAATGAGTTGTTACTCTTAATCAGTTTTTAGTGTTTTACAAATGTTTCATTACCGAAATTAGTAAAAATATGCGACAACCCTTGTTGACTGCCCGGACGATTTAGCTGCTGTGGGCGTATGTTTCGTTGCCTGGCAACCTATCTTTTTCAATTTGTTGATTGAGGGGAGCATTTTTTGGCTCTCCTCTGAAATACAAAAAACAACAACTGCTTACTTTTTCAACAAGTTCGCTGTAAGTACATGACAATCCTGAAATGACTTAGTTTGTGTTCAGTGGATGTTAAATCCTCTCTCTCTATTATAAACAAACATGATAAACAAACAATATTATGAGACATTTCACGCATTGGTGGATGTTATAACATGTTGGACAATTTTTATGAGAAATTACACATCCATATGAACCTAGCTATTTGGGAAATAAAACCTCATATTGTCCATTAAACAATATATTGTTCATTTTTCACATCAATGGAAGAAACATTCACTGGGCATCAAAATAATATGTTGAACTTATTAAAAGTATGTTAATAATAATTAATGATTGTGAATGCGCTTTGTTGTTACATGAATATTTGGTGAGTTGTAACTCATGGCTTCTTCTATAGAAGTTCCACACATTTTAAATAGGGTCCAAAACAATACACCACAAATAGAAAGGGCAGGTTGTTTTTGAAATGATTCCCAGTCAAGTATCTCCAGATACATAGTCTAAATAACTTGAACATTTAGACACGTATTATGTAATAGCTAAATCTGTCTATTGCAGATCTTGCTTTTGGATTTAGTGTTATAAAGATTATTGATCAGACATTTATTCACATGCTAAGCCCATAAATCAACCCCCTAGACCATTAGGTGGTGGTGATTTTGAACAAATTGAAAAATGATTGCCATTTAATGATTTAATTTAAAAATGGGTAATCAAGACTTTGTTTGTTATCGTAACAATGGTAGCAATGAAAATTAGAATAATTTGACTGAAATTTTCAATATATTCCTTTTTCATTATCTTTTTAAAAACTATTACAGTGAGACCTGTCAGCTCTTTGTCTAAACCTTACATAATGCATCTTGAACTTATTATTTTATAAACATTGATAAATTAATGTCGCAAGACGAGATGAATTGTAATACCGGTATATAAATATCTAGGTAGTAATTGTATCTCTTTTTTTAAGCTCCATATGAAGGTGGTGTATGGAAAGTAAGAGTTGATTTGCCAGAAAAGTATCCATTCAAATCTCCATCTATTGGTGAGTTTTGTGTATAGTTTTTATAGTCAAATTTGAAAATATGTTTTTAGATATCTATTTGTAAAGAGAGGTTGAAATTATTCAGTACAAGTTATAAAAGAACACATTGAGACTGAATGGGTTGCAGCCAGGGACGCCCACATTAGTTCTTGAGTTGTATTATATTAACAGACCACAATGGAAATTGAACTATTTACAAACTTATGTGTGTTACAATGTATCTGTGCACTTTTATATATAATTTTATTTATGTTATGTTTGTGTCAAATAAATCCATCTATCATATAAATACCTGTCTTCATTAGCCCAGTAAGAGCAGAACAGTAGGATGTTAAATTGTCACGACATAAAATTGCATTTGTGTAACTGACAATGACCAAAATATGACCCCTTTCCAGAGACCCCATGCAAGTTTAATCTGACCCTGATCCCATTATAATGGTTACATGTACTATTAACATATATACATATTTTCCTGGTTTGTGATAGTGGTGTTTAAATTTTTTTTGTGTGTTTTATTTGAATTAACCCTGCCAACAATAAATGTCTTATAAGGTGATAATAAAGTTGCAGCTAAGATTTATACAGCCACAAATTTGCAAATATTCAACTTGTCGATTGTATTTGTAGTATAAAATTAGTGCTTTGACAAATATGAAAAACAAGTACTAGTTGTACAATTGTAACACGATGTATTGAGAAGTACAGATGAAAAGATTTGTAGTGATTCCTTTTCCACAATTCTCTGAATTGAATCATGTATTACTAGCTGTGTCACGAAGCATTGAAATGGTAGAGTTTATCTCAATTTGGTAACATCTATAATAATGCAACAATTATTAAATAAATAGCACTATTTAATTTGTTGTTAAAAACTGGTCATTAAGAGGTTATTTTAAACTGCCTTAAATACTGTCTCGGCAATCTTCGCGATTAAATGCTTCAGATTTAAAGATAAATGACCACAAAAGTATATCGGGTGGTTATTTTCAATAAAATTGTAGGGACCATGGTAAAGTTGGTATATATGGAAAGTATAGATGCCCAGTCTTACTAGAAAAATACTGGATTGGGGTATCTCATGTAGCTTGGGGTATCTCCTGTGATTTTAAGTAAACTTGTGATAAATTAATTAGTTTCAATATGTTTTTAGTCCAAATATATCATCAAAAGACACAGTTTATATATGGCATTGTTGTATTCGTTGTAAAAAAACCCTTGTTATGAAGTTGATATAAGATTTATAGCAAACAAACAAATAAGTTTTCTCTTTTCTATTTCAGGATTCATGAATAGAATTTATCATCCAAATATAGATGAAGTGTAAGTTGACCTACTCTTAAGTTAAAATTCTATAATTTGCAACATCATATTATATTGATGCAATACATGTATCTAATATTTGATGTAATTTGTGTATGTTAATTATGTTTATATTGTAACATTTAGAAATATCTATCAGTATTTTGATCAGTAAATATTAATTACTATATTTTAACAATTAGGGAAATTTCTCATCAAATTACAAAGTACTAATTGTTAGATGAAACATACATTATGAAAGAGCTAAATCTTCAAATTGCACATATTTTTTAGGCCTGAAATGTTATTTAAATATCTTTTAGACATTAATTAACTTATCCGAACCATAATCAACTCTTGATGACTTTGCTAGCCTGCGATATTTACTGGATTACAATCCTATCGGCTGCTTAATGTCCGTTAATGATTAAAATAAAAATGGATAATCAAGACTATATTTTTTATTGTACCGACTTTAGTCATGATTATCGAGGATAGGCTAAAAATTCAATCGCTAAAAGCTTGGTTCAAAGTGGATCAATTTGACTGAAATTTTCAGTAACTTCCCTTTACATTCTCTCGTCTCTGCAGGTCTTTATCTAATCTCCCATAATGTATCTTTAACTAACAAATTGGTTATGTATTTTGGATGAATATTAAAGAACATTATTCTTGATTTGAGTCTCTCCTCATACCCAGTGATAATAAATGTTATGTGTATTACATGTAATTATAATATTACAGTTCAGGAACTGTATGTTTAGATGTTATCAATCAAGCATGGACAGCATTATATGGTATGTGAATCTTATTAATCTATAATTCTATCTGTACAAAAATAAATAGTATTGTGATAATTTAAATTTTCCCCCAAATAGACCAAATTTTAATTCCTTGCCCAACTAATCCTCTTTGCTGATACATACTATTCTTATTCCAGCATTAAGGTCATTGCACCAGTATACTACTGTTTCCACACCCCAGCCTTTAGCTCTTCTTCATACCTTAATAAATATATAAGTTGTTATATTTTGTAGATTTATTGAACATATTCGAATCGTTCCTGCCCCAGTTATTGACTTATCCTAACCCAATTGATCCTCTTAATGGTGATGCTGCAGCTCTTTATTTACATAAACCAGAAGAATACAAAAAGAAAGTCAGAGGTCAGTTACAAAAAACTTTTATCAAAACAATTTGTCAAAGTCACAAAAGGTAGGTATAATTCTCACAATGATTGACATAAACCATTTTCTAAGCTACCCCACATTTGGGAGCACCTGCTTTAGATCATGAAGTTTGTCATTGAGATATACGGCGTGAGGTTCCCTGCCCAACCTCATGTTTTTTTGCTTGGTCCTACAGTTTCCCGCCAATCTAAAGACCCCTACATATGCAAGCCAATAACTAAAATAAAATTGTACCATAAATTGTGCAGCAGTTAATAAGGCATAATATTTTTAGATTTAACATCATTAATTCACAGAGTTCTTGCCCAGCTATTGATACAGTTTCTGCTCTGTTGTCTTATATATGCCATTACAATATTCTGTAACATTCTTGCTTAACCTCACATAATCACTTCTGTTCTTTGTTGTAGAATATGTACAAAAATATGCAACGTCCGCAGCCTTGCGTGAACAAGAAGAATCATCTAGTGAAAGTTCTATGAGTGATTTCTCAGAAGATGAAGCCCAAGATATGGAGCTTTAACATTTAGTTTTCATTTAATCTTATTGTACATTATATCATTGTAAATAGTATCAGTAGTTATCAAAATCAGGGATTTTCCTAGTCGCACATGATAAGAGCATTTTCATTTTCACAGTCTGAACCTAGATATTTTGGTAATTAACAGACATACAAACCGAATTTTACCTCAATATGGCATGAACTGTATGAATCGAACTAATGTAAATTAAAAATTTCATGGACAGGGATATTATTGATAACCCTAAGAAGTTTTAGATACAGAATCTCTAAGATCTTATCTATTCTTGAGATAAAATCTGAACGTTTGTCTAAATTTCCTCCTCCCCCCACCCCACCATTGTATATCTTCTTTGTTTACTACATGTATAAAAGCGTATGATCTGTTGGATTTAGGTTTATAGAGTAGATTGTACTTTATGTTAGTTTCATTTATGATGGGCTAACTTTATACAATTGATTTTTATTTACCCACCAAAAACAAGAAATTGAACAATTTAATAATTTTAATTTCTTTTTGTCAAACTGTAAAGTAATGAACTTGACATGAGTTATACTCGCTTAATCTACTAATGTACAATTTGTCATGTACGACAATAATACTAATCTTACAAACAAATTGATTTTAATTAAAATCAGCACAAATCAATGAGATCAATTCCAACTTGGGATAGGTTTTACTATCTTTCCATTTGCAGTTGTAGTTTCTTTCCTTACAGAATCAAGTTTGTCCTGCCTTTTTATTATCATTAAGACTTGAAATAATTGATATCATTTTCAATCTGTTAATAGCATTTTTTGTTCAAAACCATAAATTTACTAGGAAAATCCCTGTCATGTTTCATGTATGAAAGTCATTTTTTTATTTTTATTATCCTTAAGTCTACAGTGTACAGAAAATAATATAAAACATACAAATTCTGTTTATACCTTTACTATATGCACCTTCAAAAAACAAAACAAAATGTTGATCTAATTCATCTGGCAAATTAGAGATTTTATGTGGAGATCAACAGGAATTTATGTGTAAAACTTTGAGGAATTGTAGTCAGTTCCAGTAAACAACAAACAAACATACATTTTTGTATTATTGATATTGACTGATCGTCAAACTTTGAATTGATGATCCTAATCCTGTGACATAATTAAAGAGGCATTAAAGACTTATAAGGCTGTGCAAAAAAATATTCTGATTCTCAGACAATCCTTTTCAAAAATCAGATGCGTACAGGTGGTTTTAATTTTTGTGTTTTTTTCATTTTGTCAAAGGATCACAACTGGGCTAAATGATTTATTACAAACATCACATTTCAAGGCAATACATTTATGTCATGTATGGGTGATTAACCAGTAACATTTATCAGGGCCTGTAACTGGGTTAAAAAAATTTGCTGCTAAAATTAATGAGACTGTTTTTATTTATTGATTTTTTGAAATAAAAACAGATCATGCAGTTCATTTTCAGTGACGCAGGATTATCTGAGAACCAGAAATTCTTTTTTGTATTGCCTAATTAAAGAGGCATTAAAGACTAACTTGTAACTATAATCTATACATATAAATATCAGTTTTGATTAGATGTGAAATTTACATCCTGTGATATCTGGCACACCTTTCAAAATTTATATTATATCATCGAAAAATATGATATACAAAATCTTGAAGAATATCCAAGGAATAAGCAACTGTGTAATAGGTTTGTATTTACGAACAAGTTTGATTTCACCAAATATATAAATATATGTTTAGATACACTGTGTATTATAGGATTGGATATTACACATTTTGAAAGTGACATTGCCTCTATAAATACATTCCTAGATTAATTTAGTAGTTATATTATTTAGAGAAGTTCATTATTCCTAGTACGACTAATATATTAATTTCTTATTTATTCTGTTAGAGGTTAAATTATCTCATATGAAAACATATTTAAAAGGTACAGGTCTGGATTAATTCATTGAAGAAATTGTAACTTTCTAACCTATAAAATTCTTCTGTATGTGACATAAATAGATACAGAAATCAATGAAGTTAAAAGTATACTTATAATTTTATTGATTTATTAAGAAAAAAAATTAAGACGAAAATTTATATATTTTACAAATTCTTCATTTGTGAAATTGATTGGAATAACCCAAAGTTCATGTAAATTTGTTTTTGATGTGTGTTTTATATTACCTGAACTTAAGGATTGTGATTTTTTGTTTTTGTTGATGATTGTATGAATAACTCTAAGAATTAAGAAAAATATTTGGAATAGTGTGACTCAAAACAATTTGGATTTCTCTGATCTGAAATTATGGATACATGTTTAGTTATTGATTCATGCAAAAATGTTTTGCAAGTGATTTGCTTGTATTTAGGTTGTAAAACTCTTATAATAACCACATAATATTAAATTCTGATACTGATCACTATGGACTTGTTTCTTAAAATTACAGGCATTGGCTATCCATACAAGAACCATATTGACGATTTTCATTAAGAAGAATCATTATTCAAGTTTCAATAAAAAATTTACAGCTATTACATAAAAATATATGACACTAGTAGACATTTCATTTATTTGAGAATAAATTCATATTTTCGCTCATCTTTGTACATCATTACATAAATTTAGTACAGCGAACCACTACTTCGAACTAGAAGTTTGGTTTGGCTAGGATTATTTTAAGGATTTGTCAAAAGGTATAGTGTTCACAATACCACAGGCATTTATTGTATATAAAAATATTAATGATGTTTTTCTTGCTTTTATTACTTGTAGAGCATACATATGGTTTTCTTAACTTTGTATATTTTTGTGATGTATGTATGTTATTTACGTACACATATTGTCATATGGTGCACTCTGTAAATTAAACAAAATTAACATAACGCAAATATCTTAAAAGATTTTAAGCATTTATACAATTTTATAACAATGCTTACGCAAATTAGATTTCTGTAAATTATCAATGATTACTTTGAGAAAATTATAAGTCAATCGGATATTGTCATGTGGACATATACTGTTGTCAGCCCGGTCCATCTGTAATCCACTATTGCTTGTCTATGCTCTAGAGTCTACAATCGAAATTTAATTTCATGGCATAAACAAACCTATCAATTTTCAAATAATTGCCCTTTAAAAAGTGTCAAAGAAGCCTGTTGATTTCAGATTAATTATTTCTCAGATTGTTATTAATCTGTTTGAATGTCTTTTAAATGTTTTCATTACCTATAAAAGAATAATTATGCGACCACCTTTGTGGACTGTTCGGATGGTGGGCATGTATTTTTGTTTCTGGGCAACCTATCTTTCTTTTTTGATGTTTACGAGTGCACTATATTCTATCTAGATAAATATTTGTTCTGTAAGTGGGAATATTTCTTTGAATTTTTTCTTAAAAGTTTGAGCAGTTAAATTGTTAAAAAAATTGGTTTTGGTGAAATAACCCCAGATGGATTGATAAAATTACAACTCTACTTAATTTCATAGAAATAATATCAATGTGACAGAAAACTTTAAATGATATGTAATGTTGAGCATGCAGCTGAAGATTTTATCTTGTGCTATTTTTAGTGCCATTGGCTACTATTACTGTTAAGATAATAACTTAAAATGATATGTAATTTTGTATCTCAAGTACAGAGCTGTATGTTTTATCATGTGCTAAGTTTTAATACCATACTATTGAAATCCATTAAGTACACATATCTTATACCCCCTTTCATTGATAAATCTTAATAGAAGTTGTAAATTGGGGATAACACTAATATTGGGGGAAATACCAACTTGATTGTGATACCAATCATATGCCTGTTAAATAAGTATTACTCACTCTAATTTGAAACCAAATAGCTGCAGTTGTTCATCTCAAGTACATGAAGTGATGTAGACTACATAATATTGAAATATTACCGATATGATGCAGAAAAGTAAGACGATAAACCCAATTTCATTTCTGATAGTTAAGGCATATGGAGTTTTTTAGTCATTTTTAAGTTGTGTAAATTAAAAGCCCAAACTATTATTAGAGAAAATGTCCCTTATATAGTACATATATTTATAGAGAGTTGATATGTGGATAGACTTAGCTTAGTATAGACTTTTGTTATTCTCTTATTAAACTTTTAAAAAAAAATAACTTAAAACTCACCTAATGGTTACATGTATTATATATGGTATTCACTATACATTTGTCTTAAATAGACAAATATTTTTACTTTTAACGATCACTGAGGTCATATTATGACAGTCACCCCTTGTCACAATACTAAATGTACAGGGGTTTAGAATTTTCAATTATTTGTGATAGAAAATTCTAATACTTAGCAGAATTAGCATCTATAGTAAAAATCCATTAAAACATGGATCTCAGTTAACGTTTATGCTATGTTTCATGATGGTTATTAAAGTAAAAATATTAGTCTTTATTTAAGGGTGAAATGAAGTACATGTATTGTGAAATGAATATTTATTAATCTGATTTATCTAATTATGGATTAACATATATCACAAAATTAAATATTTTAATTGGAATGTGATTATTATTATATTAAATTTGTTTTTGATTATAAACAGATATAAACAATGATTTTAAAGACATAGCTGTTTTTTACTTATGCTTCAGTTAAGAAATTCAAATGTGTGGGTCAAGACATATTCCTGAAGTAATGGCCCGAGAAATCCTTCTCTGGCCATCACTAGATTTGCTTCTAATACTTGAGCTTGTTTAGGATTGTGTCTATTCTTCCCATTCAATCAAATCTATCCCATATACAGCAACATGACTGCAGCCCTTCATTTTATCTGGATTCTGCCCTAAATCTTTGGACAGTGATTTAATGTATTAATAACGGTAAACATTTTTTTCGTCTCCAGGTGTTTGTTCATATTGGTCATTACCCATTGTTAACATTGAACATTTTGATAGTCTCGTTTGTCACACAATTAGTTTTATCTGCAATATTCTGCTATGCACTGGTTAGTGGAGCATAATACATTTCGTTAGTAATGACATAACGTAATGTAAACTTATGTAGAGCTCTGTCTAAACCGGAATAATTTTGTTATGCTCTAATGTATGGGTTGTTGATCCGTCTGATCACCAGTCATAGTTTGGAACAGAAATTTGCGGTTATTACAGCAGTGTCTGAGTTTAATAGGTCGAATTAAATCAATCACTGCCAGGCGTAAGTGGTCAAGAAGAAACTTAAGGACTTTTATGCAAAGTTATTGCCTCTGCAAATCGCCTTTGTTACAAATGAGAAAATGTAAAAGGAATATGCCGAAAATTCCAGTCAAATCGCTCCACTCTGAACTGATATATTAGTGTTTGATTTTTAGACCTAGCCTCGATCATCATTACTAAAGTCTATCATCATTACTAAAGTCGGTACGTTAAAATACATAGTCTCGATTATCCATTTTTGCATTAAATAATCAATGAACATTGAGCAGCAAATCGGATTCAAATCCCGTGAAAATCCAATACATATGATGACATCAAGAGTTGATTAAGGTCTTTTCATGTTAATAAATATGTAATAGTTTATATAACATTTCAGGCCTAAAGAAAGACCTGCAATAGGCAGTCCATTTCCATAGTCCAACTGAGATATGACCAATGCTAATACAATCCGAGCACATGAATCTTTGGCAAGATACCTAGTGATTCTTGATATTGGTTTTAACCTTGTGTTCATTTTAGTGTAAATAAAGAAACTACACCCTTCTAAATTTTCATAAGACTATGGTTGGGGACTTTGTGGTAAATTTAGCTAGAAACATGTAATACTGTAATGTGCCTAAGCATAAAGTTCTTTGATTTACCGGGTATTATGAAAGGGATGTGACAAGAAGAGAGGATTTAAAAAATTAAAACAAGAACAACAAACAATTAATTTCATCAATATTTTTAAATTATTTTTTTTTCATGGTTACAACACAATAAAACAAGACACAGGTACCTACCTGCATAGGCAACCTCTGTGTTATTGTTAATCAACAATGTTATAAGATGTATAAGAAACAATATCAGACATCCCAATTGTTTTTTCTGGTTATAGTAATCATAAAATGAGTTCAACAAGCCAACAGTAAGGCTGATGTCCCCTGCCCCAATCCCACATAAAAAGATAAAAACATTAATTAAATACCGGTACTTTCAAAGTCATCTTTGCATAAAGCATTGAATAATCAAATTGCTAATCATACTGTTTAAACTGGGCAGAAAATGCTTATTATAGAACTTACTCAAGGTATTGATGTAATGAAACTACGCAATTAGAATGATATTTTATGTCTTGTCCAATCAAATAGCTTGTCAATCTGATGAACCCAAGCCAAAAAACATAATGTACATTTCCACTAAGTCTGAATAATCTTTCCAAAGAAACACAAAAATTATTAAACTAACAATTTGAAATTAACAAACTGCGTAACTGTCGTAACAAAATGATGTTTGTACAAAGTCTGATAAAGATATCTTGAATAGTTTTTGAAGGCGGTACATGTAGCCCATTGGAATAACCTTGTTCGGTAAGGGATGATAACTAAAACACAGGAAATCTGTTGATTGTATTTGAATGGATGGATATTTCCAAGATCTAAGATTCCTTTTTATTAGATTCTGTGGATGAAACAGGATCAGCTTTCTTTACTTTGGGTTTTTCGGGTGATGACCAAACACGTAATATTTTTCTCACGGAGCGTATTCCGTCTATCATTGGACTCTGTAAAAATAAATGCAATCAAAAGAATTATCTTTAACATTTTTTGACTGGTGGATAATTGGTTTTCATTAATTTGATTTTGAGACACATACTTCTGCATTAAGCTCTATGAGTCTATAGCCTACATTAATGTTACCATACACTGTCCTACCGGATTCTTGACCAAGGTGACTGTAAGGATTGAACATCCAACAGTGTGATCATAGATGGCACCCCTCCCTGACAAATGAGAACAAGGCTTTGGAAGAGAGTCAAACTTAAAACATTCTAATTCACTAAAAACTTCTTACTCACCCAAACAATCTAATTCACTGCTCTGAATGCTTGAATAAAATGGGCTATTTAGTAATACTGCCATGAAGGCTTGAAGATGGGCTCTGTTGGCATATTGCTTTGAAAGGCTTGAATACTATGGACTTTGTAGGCATACTGCTTTGAGGCTTGAAAATTATGGGCCATGTAGGCATACTCCCTTGAAGGCTCATAAAGTATACTATGTACTGGTACTATGAGTTTGGTAGGCATAGCAAAAAATACACTGGGATTTGTGTCCTCTGATACATGTATATATAATTGCCTTAAAGTGGGTTCCCAGTGTACAATACTTACGATTATTTAGAATATTAATATTATTTATAACTTACATCTGATAATCCAGTTGATCCGACTGTCTCCGCTATAACTGGTACTAATATCTTCAATGTATTAACCCAACCTGGACATTTCTCATTTCTTTTAAAGGTAAAGGACACATCCTCATTTTCAGGGGAATTGATGGAATCATCCAATGACTGACCATCATGTCCAAGTGAATCTTTGCTAGGTGCTGTTTCCATGGTAACCCAGGGACACCAATATCTGTGTTCTGTGATTGGATCTAACGTTGTTTTGTTTGCCTACAGAATGGATCGATAAGAACAAAATAGTTGTCTCATGTTGATAATGAAATGAAATAGGGTTTAACATCCTACCTTTCTGGCACAAATGAGCAAATGAAGATTGGCATGCATTTCCGCATACGTTTTATTGAATTCCAATTGTCAAGGGTTCTTTTACATGCACGTACAATCTAGGACCACGATTCAGGAAGTTACAATCTGATATGTGTGAATATCGAAAGGATCCAAGATCTGTGGGTTATAAACATGTATTTCAAGTTTCATCAAAATCGGATCAAAATTGTGTCCACTAGGGGGTCAATGACAATATACAGGTATATAAAAATTGCTAAAGACCCAAAGTGCCATCAAAGGGGATATTCTGCAAGTATGAATCTTATGCTACCATGAAAAATTTACATGTAATATGATTTTTCAAAGCAACATTTATCATCATATTTCCACAGATCACAAAAAAAATCCTGGAAAAAAAATCTAACTAGGAAAATCAGCATCGTTGATGTATTGATGTAATCAACACTATTCACGTCCTTGTCAACAATCTGAAATATGCTAGTCTGTTTGCCCTTCATGACTGTGAAACAATATTTCCAGGAATATTTGTGTTATATCTACGAGTGATGACTGGAAATGTCTCCCGGCAGACAACACATTGTAACATGTTCTGACTGGACAAGACGTAATGGAATTCCAAGTGGGTCAAACCAGTATATCACAAGAGAAGCTGGGAATGCGTAATGCATCATGCTTGGCCAGCTGGGAAAATACAATATTATCTTTGCTGGAAAACTGCCCAGTCAGATTCAAAGAGATAATATTAAAGTAATTATGTTGGGAATTTTGAGGGATTTAATTTGCAGTTTACATTGTTTTCAAATCCCCCCTGAGTTTTAAACATTATTCATTATTCAGATCTTACTGTACATGTAATTTATTATATTATCAGGAACAGTTTTACACACCAGTTTTATTCTTTTAGATGAAGGTTGATCATCTGTTGAACTTTCACATACTAGATCCTTGGTTTCATAATTCCACAACCCTATTCTTCTTTTACAGTAATTACATCGAATAATATCTATACTGTCACTGAAATACCATAATATAATTAACACATATATATAAATATACAAACTTTTACAGTAATCTATACTATCACTAATATACCAGTCCATATTAAAACTAACATACATGTATATATAAATATACAAACTTTTACAGTAATCTATACTATCACTGATATACATATTAAAACTAACATATGTATAAATATACAAACTTTCTTTAAAATTCAAGGCATCATTTGCATTTTTTGCTAAACTATAAAATTTCTTACAGCTTCCCCATTTCATTTCATTTTTATATTTTGGTTTGTTTGTTTGTTTGTCGCCAGTTGTGTTTTGTTTATGTAGTACAAGTAAACAAACTGTGTTATTAATGCATGAGTGTTAATAGAAGCTAATTATGCTAGATCGATTATTCAAAAGTGAGGCATAAAGTAATAAACATAAAAAATTGCAATCCAGTATCCATTGACAAATTTATCCCTTGCTATTCTTATGTCTATTTCATGTGAACAGTAGTGTTTAATCAGCGGTTGTAACATCACAACCTCCACAGAAATCATGACATTGAACAAACCTTGGACTTTGCAATCAAAGGTAAACATTTTAGCTTGAGATTGCGAAACCTGGTATTTGCGAAGACTGAAGAATCTGATAGACACACAAGCTGCCAAAATATGCAGGGTATTACGTGAAGGCCTTGATAAGATGTACATAGTTAAAGCAAAATCAAGCCTTCTATTGAAGATGGATGACTCAATGTCAAACCTTATGATACAATGTGCACATGTCAGCCATCCAACCCTCCCTGTATTATAGTGTGGTGGATATACTTACCAACATGTTCTAATGTGGCTAATTTACAATATCCATTGTGTGATAACTAATAATATCTCTATAATACCAGGCATGATTCTGTGGACCCAAAAAAATAACTGCTTTTTACCACAAATGGAGCAGCCGGTGACATGTGGCAACCTCTTGCTCAAAAGCATGTATGAAGTTCGCCATAGAAATTTGGAGATAGCTTATCCGTCCGCCTCAAAATCACGAATGTTTTTCAACCTGTTTCTTCGATTCTACACAAAAACGTCAACATAAAGGGTCATGCAGAAGATCAAAAAAGGAAAGAGGGAGAACAGCATTTTGCTGCCGGAGACGACGATTGAGGCACGCCGCAGGCGTCGGGGGCATGCCCCCCCCCCCCAAATTTTTTTTAAAATTTAACCTCAAATCGAGCACTCTGAAGACATTTGGATGGTTTTGATGTCGTAAACATCGTCGCGTTGAACAATACTTTTACCGGTCGCCATTTTTATTTCAGTACAGAATGCCGGTATGTGCGTTCTCCTTTCACTTTTTACTCGGGATAGTTCGTACCACAGTATTAATAATGATCGTTTAAATTAAAAAAAATTTTATTTCAATTAGCTAAAATAGATTAATATTTTTTTTGCATCATTGATGCCTAAAAAATATTATTAGAGCCACAGAAAATGACAATATATAAATAATAATAGAAACTGAGCCGAAAGAAATGAGCGCAGGTAGGAAAAGTTGTGAATCAACCAACGTTTTATCACAGGTGAAGCAAAACGACCGATTACGATGGCTGCCAAATGTTTTTCTCAAGTCTCGATTACCATGCATTTAATTTTCTGAATTGACACGGCAATTGAAACATACACTGGTTAATCTTGTGTAAATAGACTACATTAGCCAGACCACAGACCGTGTTTACACCGTTGTTGATGAAAAGACTTGATAACAAAACTACCAGTCTTGTCTTTACTTCAACACACGGGGTTTTTTTTATCATCACGATACGGACATAATATAAAAATAATGATCATCAGACAAAGTCAAAACACTCTCCCATACCCTACCCTACCCCCCTAAAATTTTTATTGCAAATTTAGATGATTTACGAAAACGACCCACGGCCGATAAAAATAGCGGAAATCCGTTAAATAACGGAAAAAAATCATGCCTGATAATACTTACCCAAGTGTCCATCCTGTTATTGCTAGTGTAGCTGATATAGCGGCATCTTCTCGTATATGTTGTGATGTTGCTAATTGTCTACACTTCTCTTCATCAAATCCCTGTAATTAGAATGGAATGAACATTCAGGGACATGTTACAAATATATGTGTATTTAAAACTAAGAAACGGATCTCTTTCAAGCCAAGGATACAAAATCTTTTAAAACCAACTCACCCATTTTTCTAGATTTTCAAAGTTTAACTTTGGTAGAGTAGTTTTAATCTTAGCCAGTTGACATAACCTTTCATGGAATTCATTTTTCAACTGAACTACATCATATAGAGGTAAAATCATAAATCGCTCTGAAAGAAAATCCAACCAAATAAAACAGAAACTATGAAAATTACACAGCTTATTAATTAGTTTTTAAAATGCAGAGGATTTATGTATCAATTGCAGCATTGACATGTTCAATTTATAAAGTTGAGTTAAAAATGAAATGGGGTTTAATGTCCTACTCTTCTGCACCTGACCTGGGCAAATGGAAGACAGGCTTCGGAATATAGTGTGCTATGAGGGAAATTTTGCCCGGGCAGTGGCACTACGGCCTACTCTAATATCGAATTCCAACTGCCAAGGGGTCTTTTACGTGTAAGCCAATGCGTACACAGGACCTTGGTTTTTGTCCCATCCGAACAACTAGACAGCTGCCCTTGTCAAGCCCTCCATTCTGCATCACTGACAAGGGGAAACCACGCCAGAAAATCGAGATGAACTTTCTCGGCAAATGTATAAAGTTGAGTTAAAGCATGCAACTTAAAATAGCTTATTTGAAAGGTTCAACTCAAAATACTGAGCCATGGAATTTTCTTATTGTAAACATGATCATTAAACTGTACCTGAAGTTGGATTAGCAGCCACCCAACATAACTTTTCATGACCTGATATAAGTTTTTCTAATAATTTATCACAGGCTTCTTTATCTGGAAATATTCAACATACAAAATAAAATAGAAATTACCACGGCCTTCTTTATCATCATTTAACGACTGTACATGATGTATTTGTCATTTGCATTACTCACAGGCTTAATAGACTCTAAATATGTACTCAGAGGCTTTCTCACAGGCTTAATAGACTCTAAATATGTACTCAGATTTAACTAAGAAAAAAAAATCAAAATATCAATGCTAGATAATCTTTAGGCTTGCATTCAGTAGGATTTAAACTAGGCCCACCGGGTTTCTCTACTAACAATATAAGATGTTGGGGTCTTGTTACACTTGAGCAGCATAGATCAATGAATTTCTTTAACTGATAGTGATATATTGATGTATCAAGTTTGCGTGGGATTCCTACACTGCTAAATCTACAAACTTAATTTGAAAGAAATTAACTAAAACTATGTTATTATAGCTCTGGTAAATAGATCACAAATTATTAGACTTAAAAATAATATGCAGTTTCAAAATGAAGAATGAACGTACATAAATCAAACTCAGTTGTTGATGGAAGATGACCACTTAATACCGCTCTACAACTAACACATTGTAACATATCACTCATTGAGTTCTCCCAGCCATAACGTGCACAGATCAGTGGAGATAACTCCTTTGGCTTACCAAACCATGTCATAGGCTGTAAGATCAGGTTAAGATAAAAATAATCATATATTTATTCTTAAAATTGATAGTTCATCACTTTTACTACCATATTGCTTTGTGTCAAAAATTGAAATTTAACTTGAATATAAAAATAAATTCTCTTAATTTTTCTTTGATATTTTGCAAGGCTTTCATGCAAGAAATTCAAATAGGTTAAGAATTTCCATACCTTTAATATCAGAAATGAATATAACAATTGAGATCAGTTATTTTTTGTTCTTGAAAAGGATACTGAATATGTTTCCACTCGTTTGAAAAAGTCAAACTTTGCTGCAGATTCAACAGGAGATAAAACTGTTTCCTTCTTTTCATCATCAGATTTTACTTCAACATTTCTAAATATTAAAAATAAACAAATCATATCAGCTATAATCATTAATTAGATGAATCAAATCTTATTTCTTTTATTCACTTCCACATCCCAATATAACAACCATCCAACTTGTATATATGGGCCTTCGTGGGCCACACCTTCATTAGTCTCGGTCCCCCAGAACCCCCCACGGAGGGTCTGGGTCGGTTCTCAATTGTTGACGAAAATTACTGGATAATCTACCACATAAAAAACCAAACTCCCGCTTATGCATGGGCAATGGAACCTTTTGGCTAAAGTCTCGGTAAGTGCTAGTACTTATATGAAGCTGGGTCGATTTTGCTAGATTCTATAAAGCGATTCACTTGGCACATCTATTATTAGAAACAAAATAGATAAGAGGAATAAAGCATGAATCGCAATGAAGAATTAAGGAGATTGTGAGACGCCATACGTCTGATTCATGACGAGAGAAAATTACAATTTCAATTAAAATCTTTACAAACAAAATTTTAGAGAGTGTCATTGTTGACAAGTGCGATGTTTTGAAAAAATTCAGTATGTGGTAACTTATAAGACTGGATAATCCAGACAATGACATGCTTTCCGTCAAATTTAGAGGACCCATCCAGACTAATATTCGTAGAATATTTGTTTGGATGATAAAGACTACCGTGAGCTACAGTGGCTCAGTGAAAAGGTTGCTGATTCTCTATCTAACCAGGAGGTCATTGGTTTACTTCTACGGTCATCCATGAAGGTTCCTTGGACTTTTGGGCTTGGTTTTCCCTCACCATGGAACAGCATATCTACTGTCTGTTCCAGGTAATACTACAACTAAAAAATCGCTTGTTATTTATTCAAATTTTGATGAAACGGATAAAACTTCGTGTAATACCTGGAATGGTCATCCCATTGCTTTCTGTCTTGTGAGAACTAAGTTCAGGTCATGCCTTATGTCCTTTCTCCTATGAAAAATCGTTATTTGTTTACATCTTACTAATTGAACCTGCCATGTTTGGCCTAGTTATCTGGACGAGCCTAACTGGACAAGGTGTTCTTTAGGTCGTTTCACCCTACTTTGATTAGCAGTTGGTTGTTTCGTTCCAGTAGAATATAACTCTTTTGAAAGAGCTATTTACTGAATCCCAGACCACGGCTGTTTGTCCCACTAACTTGAATATTTAGTCGCCAACCGTCCGGAGGTTGTAATTTTTTGATATCGATATAAGCTACATGTAAATTTTAACTCGCTATCAACGAAATTGTGGAAGGAGGCTGCAAGACATACTCCAAAGTAGTTAAGAGAACGTAGCTAATAACGTTGAGATATCCTGATGTGTTTGTTTTTAGCTACGATTGGATGCCTGCCTTTAGTTCCAAGTGGCAAACTCAGTTTCTTTATTAATGCACGTAACATCTTAAAAATAAGATAATTTTACACTATTATATCCAGTTAAACAGAGCTATAAAATCGCAGAAAACAAATATTGGAATCATTTTACCAGACATATTTATTCAAACTTCAAATAAGGCTAACCTTTTACACAAGCCCTGAAATAAGGGGCCGGACACGGACAATGTCCGGGCGAATTGACTCCCTTTGACAGACCGAATTGCCTTTCGTCCGGACATAAATGTCCGACCGATTTTGGGTAAAACAGTTAGCCAAAAATTCGAGTCGATCGCTAATTATTACTAGACTCGAAAATCCAGACACAAAAATATCAACGATCCGAGTCATAGTGAAAATGTTACTATTTATATCTCGGCAGCGTGCAGATAAAATAATCAATAATTTTTAGAATCGGCTTTTTCACGCTGGTTATATCAACGACCCGAGTCCTAGTAAAAATATTGCTATTTTTTTTATAATATCGGCTCAAAATCCAGCCCCAAAAATATCAGCAACCCGAGTAATAGTGAAAATGTTACTATTTATATCTCTGCCGCGCGCGGATAAAATAATCAATAATTATTAGAATCGGCTTTCTTACGCTGGTTATATCAACGAACCGAGTCATAGTAAAAATATTACTATTTTTTAGAATAGGCTCTTTTTCGCTGGTTATATCAACGTCCCGAGTCATAGTTAAAATATCACTATTTACATACATGTATCTTGGCCGCGTGAAGATAAAATAATGAATATTGAGAATCGGCTCTTTTCCGCTGGTTATTCGAGTCTACGAGTAGTAGCTAGCTTTGCGTTACTTTCGTATATGATTAGCTCCAAATCACACATAACATGACGTGTAATTATACAAATTATTAGTAATAAAAGTAATGATATTTAAAATGTTACAAGAAAATGTTCAAGTTGACTATGGGTGTAATTAGGGAGAGACTTTTTATACGAAAATTAAAATATCTCACTTTGTTGATCATCGTTGTGAATGTAAATAGACGAGCTTTGAAAACATGTCGAATAAAATAACTTCTTATTTTCCCCAACCCGCGGGCACGGGATATCCCGGCTAGTGGGACCGTTCCAGAATATTTTAAAACTGGTACTGTGTTTAATGTCTCTCAAAATGACACTTCTAAACGGGGGCCATCGCTGTCACTAGTTTGAAAATTACATACAATAAGAACCGTAGAAAAGTGGATGAAACCTGACGTAGCAAAATGCAATGCTGATGTGTGGTTAACATACGAAGAAGACGATGGTTTTGTGACTACATTAAATTGTGAACTCTATATAAAGTATTTTAAAAATATGAATTATAAGAGGGGAATTTTCCACTGCATGGAATAATGGTATTTGTCAGGCTGAAAATCTGAAATGTCTGGCCGAAAATCAGTTCAGCCTGACATGATGTCAGGCTGAACCTTAGCAGTTATTTCAAGGCTTGCTTTTACACCAATTTACTTATTTCTGTGAGTTCGTATGGTTATGGCATGTGCCGACTTTTCAAAATAGTTTTAATCTTTAAGTCACTCCAAACTTTTCCAATGAGAATTTTTGTGCGAAATAATCAAGGTGGAAACAGAAAAAAAAACATACAATCTGAACAAAAACAATATTGTTTCACACAAGCTTCAAAGTGTGAAACCCTAACAAGTACTATTGTTGCGAAAAAGACGGCCGAATTCTCCTTCACTAGACTAGTAGACATGTGTCACATTTCTAACCGAATGCACCAAATTTGTAAAGTACCTGTCTACCCTAATGCGAAATGCATGTGCTCCATTTAACGCATGTGCATTCGTAATGTTGATGTTATGAGAAAGTGACAATGTCCAACTATGTGAAATTTACAAGAGAATACTAGATTTTATCCAACTTCTAGTCATTTGGGCTAAGGGAAGAAATTAAAGCTCCAATAGCATTTTTTTAAGTTATATTTTTAAAATGTATTAAAATAAAGCCCCAAAATAGATTGAACCTATGAACAGTCCTACCTTGTTAAAGAATAATCCTATTAATCCTATAATTCACTATTGCCAGATGAGAAATTGGCAAAAATATCATTTTCAACTTCAAATTCAAACGTTTGAAGATGGCCGTCCATGGAGAGGAATGGGAAAACAGGGGAGGTAATTGAGTAACTATTTCCTCAATCAATCTGTGTCAGCCTTTCTAATACCCCAAACATGTTGCCCATGATCGTATAATAGTGAGTTGACAACCTTTTGCGCAAAAGACATAGAAATAATTATGTTTTGACTTTCTTAGAACATATGAAATTGGAACTTTAAAGGGACGTCAATTCCAGGTATGTCACAAAGTTTTAGCCATTTTAATTTAAAAATGAAGGCATGGTAAGCATTTTTCGAGTTGGAGTATCACCTGGAACAGACAGTACTACTGTCAGTAGTCATTCGGATGTCACAAAAAAACAATTGGTGTTGAGTACAACAAAAGGTTGGAGTAATTTGATGAAATATGACTTAGGGTTTGTCTGAAATACATTACATATCGACAATCTATAAAGAAAAGCAAAAGTTCAATTCAAAGCAAAGGCTATGCAACTTATTGAAAGATCGCTGAAACGTTATCACCGGCGTCAATTTGAATATGATATCACATAATATTCAAAAATCAGATCAGGTATATAGGCTCGGGCTGCACACGGAAAATAAAATTAAATATACATTCAATTATGTGAGTCATTTGAGAAGATGTCTAACTTTTCTGTTTTGTTTTCTTTGGTATTTGAACTCAGAAAAGTTGACAAAAAAGTCTTTACTTTATCTGGAGTTATTGTGTTAGACGCCATGACACCATTTACCGGAAATAATGACTTAAAGTAAATTGATTTTTGATTGGATCCCTATAATTAAACAGCCAATGAAAGCGTTCTAGAGAAAAATTTTGAGAAAACAAAGATGGCAGCCTCCATGAAAAACAATTGCGAATTTGGAGAGGTCCTTCCAAAAAGTATGTCATTTTCGTTGGTTGATATCCATAATAAGCCTGAAGAAATATTGCATAGAGCTGTTGCCAAAAAAAAAGAAACAAACCCGAAGAGATAATCCGTTTGTTCGGTGGTCTTCTAAAAACGAACAAATGGTCAAATGAATGAATGCACGATACGATACTATACTGGATCTTTCCGAACGGACAAATATTGGTTCTATTTCAGTATCGCACCTCTAGCAGTTCCCGGGGTCGTATAGACTTTATTTTTCCGTGTTTATAGCCACAATTCTAACCCTAACCCTTCAGAATAGTTTTACATAGACCTAACCCGAACTCTAACCCTATCGAAAGGGAAAATATTTGCCCGTTCGGAAAGATCCAGTATTGTGCCAGACTGCCAAATGAATAATAATAGTTTTGGATGGGCTGTAATATATAATTTATTGTAAAAATGAACAAATAAATATCTTTAATCCGCAAGTTTATCATTAAGTTAAGCAAAGAATTAAAGAGCTCAAAACGTCGGTTGAAGACGTGTTCAGTAGTATTGTGGCGAATGCTCAACCTGACTATCTCGAGAGCTTGACGTAACTATATTGAGCACTCGACGTAACTTAAGTAACTATCTCGAGCGCTCAAGATATTATTTTTATTTTGTGGGTCCTAAATCAGTCACTGTAGACTTGACATCTGTCTTCTAAAATGGAGTTGTAAAATGGAAGGGGTTGTAAAATGGAACAAACGAATAGCTTTAGATCTGATGGGCTGTTAAAAACGAACTAATGGGTATATTTTTTCTTCAAGTTTATCATTAAATATTAAATAAAGCACAAAATTAAACAGCTTAAAACATGGGTCGAGATAGTATCTCAAGCGCGCGACGAGGGTTGCAAAGGGTGGGAAATTTTCCGGGAATTTTCAGTGTTTGGAATTTTCAAATCTATTTTTAGAACTGAAAAATAGTACAATTACAATTATTTACTGGAATTTTCTTTTTCACTTTTACTTTCATCTATATAAACTATTAAAACTCTGGATCCGCACCGGATCACAATGCACACATCTTGTCAAAACTACAAACAGTGATTACTTGGCTCAAAATTAAGTTATTTGAATGAAAGTTTCAATATTTTCATTTTACATGATCTATTTTTGAGCTATTATTGCAAGAATGGTCAGAGCTTAATCTAAATTTTACAAATGTTTGCTTAAGTAAACTGATCAAAAGATCCCCACTTGTAGATTTACCGGTACATTCTGAATTGCAAATTTAACTTAAACATCAATTATTAGGCCTAAAATGTTATAAGCTATGAATTAGAGGCTACTGTGATTTTAAAATAAAGTTTTCTTAGCGTAAAGTGAAGCAATTTGAAATTTCCAGCATATTCCCCTTACATTAGGGGGTTTGGGATGGCCTAGTGGTCTAGAGTGCCGTGCTTCGACCTCTAGCTGGTCGGTCACCTCTGGCTTGCGGCTGTGGTTTCGAGCCCTGGTGTGAGCGCATGTGGCATGGAGATAGGGGCGCCTTCTCAACCTCGTGGGTTTCCTCCGGGCACTGTGGTTTCCTCCCACTGCTAAAGACCCCTATGTGCAAACGAATTATTGAAATAAAATAAAACCATCTGTTAATCCCAAAAATGACCTAGTTTGTGTCGAGTGGACGTTAAACCCCATTTCTCTCTCTCTCTCCCCTAGTTTTTAACTATTACAGTGAGAACTGCCAGCTCTGTATCTAATCTTTCACAATGTATCTTTAATTAGTTACATTATCATCTCATGTGATTCAGTATTTGATATTATTTGATCATTATTTATTGTACATGTAGATATTGGAGCCCATGAAATACCTGAGGAACGCAGTGGCCATCGTTTGGTTGTGGATGACGCTAATTTATATGCATTAGGTGGTTATAATCCTGAATTTTGGAATAGACAAAGTGAAGAAGATTCAAATTATCCTTTATTTCATGAGGTAATGCATATTGTCAATGTCTATAAATGTAGTATACATGTTATTTTTGGTGGTTGGGTTGTCGTAGGGCTTAACATTTGTACGTTGGATCATAAGGTCTGTCATTGAGTCATGTGGCATGGTTTTGCTTCCCTGTTTATACCTGACAAGGTTTTTCTCCGGTAGCGCTCACACGATATATTGTGAATCAATGTATCGTTATTCAGCTTCTACCTATTTGTGTATTGAATCGTGAGACGCTGAATCGACGTATCACTATACTTTTTTTTGACGCTTCAATAAGTAATGGACCTCTCAGATGACTTAGTAGATCTGGTTGTATCATAATCTGGCAACCTTTTTCTTTAATTTAAAGAAAAGTTCCTGATTATTTGAGTGTTCCGGGTCATAAATTTCTTGTTATTTTTTAGCTCTGGAAATTTAATTTTGCAACAAGAAAATGGAAAAGGCTAAAAACTCGGGGACGCATGCCTTTGGAATTGGCTTCTCACACTAGTAAGTAGAGTTGTAGTGTATACCAGTAATTTTGTCATACCATCCAAACAACTAGGTTGCTACACTACTGACAAGGGGGGAACCAGGCTGTAAAATTATAAGGAACTTTCTTGGTCAATACTAAGATCGGACTTGGAACATCATACTCACTTACTTAACCACAATTTGAACTAGGTTATATACTTGACCTTGCTGGGGTGCTGGCCTGTTAACCAGAAGATTCATGAGTTATCTAGCCCTGTTACTATTTTTAATAATAATAAATATTCATTTCTATAGTGCCAAACCCCTCAAATATTGTGCTCATAGACTGTTATTATGTAATTAAGCATATCTGAATATAAATGAAATGGGGTTTAACATAATAATTTTCTGCTCTGACTGGGATATTGAAGATGGACGTTAGCCATACATTGTGATTTGAGAGAAATTGTTCCTAGAAAGCCGTGCTGCAACCTACTCTATAAATATAGAATTCAAACTGTCAAGGATTCTGCATGCCAATGTGTAAATGTGACTTGATTTTTCCGAACATGTAGACGATGTCTTTGCAAGGCCCTTCATCCTGCACCACTGACAAGGGGGAACCAAGGCTAAAAATCCTGATGAACTTTCTCGTCCAACACGAGGTAATGAGTCCAAGATCTATTTGTTAAAGTGTATAAAAAGATCTGCTGATTTAAGGCTGATGTTTGAACCAAAGATTACTTATGATTATGTATGGTTTTTATTCTGGCAAGAGGGACAGAGATTTTATAAAAAGAAAAATATCATTAATATTTTATATTTCTTTTTGCAGTTGTAAAAGACAGAAACAATTTATTATTATTCGGGGGTACAGGGATTCCATTTGGTGATGCCAGTAGTAATGAACTCAATGTCTGTAATTTAAAAACTTTACAATGGAAATATTACCCATGTACCGGAAACTTACCTGAAGCAAAATATGGTCACGTAAGTATTAAACCCACCAAGTGTCTAAGGCCATACAAAATAAATTATTTTCTGGTTCTCTGACAATCATTTAAAAATCAGATTGGGGTGGGAGGCTTTGATTTTGGGTTTTCATTTTATCAAAGGAAGTTGAAACACTACTTGGCTCTATACAAATCAAATTCTGTACAAATCAAATTATTTGTTTTAGGAATTAATGATTATCCAGTATCATTTATGATTGTCATTAACATTCATCAGTGTTGTGTACTTGATAAATGAGCCTATGGATTCGTTCAATTTATTTCCAGTAAATGGGTCATGCAGTCCTTTTGAAGTGATGCAAATCTTTTTGAGGTCCAGCATATATTTTTATATGGCCCAATTATTACTCTTTTTAATCTATCTTTTATTAGCAAGCATGGCTAAGTATTAAATTTAAAATTGATTCACTGATCTGTATTTAAATTTTCCAGCTCAGTCATATACATTATTATATATTGCCGGCCATGACAATTTGCGTAAAAAATTGGCTGAAATATCTTGGTATCCATTGTTCAGTTTATGTGCTATAAACTAGTATATTTTTTAAAATTCATTTTCAAACATGGCTATGATCGACCTCAACCATGTAACAATAGAATAGTTCATACATCATAAATTTTGGATATGATACATACAGAAATTTATACCAGAATAAAATCTTTGTCAATTATTTGACTTTCAAATATTTTTTAGATGAATCTACAGAGCTATGCCCCTTAAAGATCATGATCGCACTAAACATTCTTAAATTATGATGAGATCTTTGTGAAATTTGAATATGTTTGTTGTCTGGCACCACATGTAATTGTAATTTCAAGTATAGTTGACAATAATAAAATATATTGGTATATGTTTTTCAGACAATGACGTTGGATGGAGATTATGTTTATGTTATAGGTGGTACAACAGGTTTAGTTTATAACATGGATGTACATCAATTAAATCTTAATGAATTAAGTTGGGAACAGCTTTCAGGTCAAGATAACACTAAATGGCAGCCAGACTCAAGGTAGGTGTAATTGAAGAAAACAAGTTATATTGGAGATTATAACTAGATGAAGGGTTTAGGATGTTTTGTTCTGTTCATTTTCGTCTTGACTATTTTGGATGGAGTGTAAAAGTGAAAAGTTCATTGATCGGTAATTTATGCTGAAGAACAGGCAACACTTATAGCAAAATATTACCCTTTGTATTAATTGTGCATCATTTGTTGATTGTTTGCTACATTTGTTAGTGTGTGTAATTTTGAATTTGATGTAGGAAAAGCGCATTCTACCATTTTTAGCACTCATGTCATATTACCTGATATTTATCTTATATTATGTTCATACTCTGTAGACTTCCAGGAGACTTTCAGAAAGAATATTTGGGAAAAAGCATTTTTAACCAGGAAAATATGAAGCTTGGCAGAGAAAAATATAAAATTTGACAGACAAAAAAATTAAGCTTGTGTGCCCTTGTGAAAACTGTTTAAAGTAAAATGCATAATATTTTATTTTGAAATAGATATCGACATGAAGTTATTAATCAAGGTAATAATTTGTATCTAATTGGAGGTGGAACAGCTTTTGAAGTCTTTAGCTTCAAAGAGGTAATCCTAATTCTTTCTATTATTTAATAATTAGCTTATTGAATATAAGGGCTCTCCCTTCTGAGTAAAAGTAGGACAGTTGGATCATTCTTCTATGGTATGTCTGAACAGAGGCATTTCAGGATACTCTTCATCAACTGTCAAATGCGCAAAATGACCAGGCCAGCCCCTCTGTCTTACAGCACTGATGAAAGGAAACCAGGCTGGAAAATACAAAGGAATTTTTTCACCCAACATCGAGAAGGGGTTTAACATCCTACTTTAAATTGCTGCATTAACTGGGCTAATAAAGACGTGCATGCCCCATGCAGTGTATTCTGAAGGAAATTGTGTCCGAAAGTCTATTGTTTTTAATTTTGGTAATATTCATTTTGAGACAGATACCTGTTTTTAATATTCAAACTTTAAACTGGAAAGAAATCGAAGCAAAACCGGATTCAATAAATGGTTACCCATCTGCCAGAAGATGTCACAGTTGTGTATATTTTGATAATGGTGAGTGTTCCTGCCCAACTGTTTTTATGGGCCCACATTTTTATGTGGACCTATCTTGCCGTTGACCCTGTCCATCCGCCCACAATTTGTTTGTGGGCCCTTTACATGTCACAATTTGTATTCTATTTTGATGAAACATGAATTATAGGTTCATCTCCAAAAAATCTCGGTTACTTTCAATATTGGCATGGATCGGATCAAAATTTCATAGACTAAGGCCCTGTTTGTACGAAAATCAAATTTTTAGCCTGTGGACACTCTAGAGGTCAAAATTTTTATCTTATTTTGATGAAACTTGACATTTATGTTTATAATGCAAAGATTATAGTTCCTTTCAATATTCATGCATATTGGACTGCATCTTCCTGTATTGTGTGACCATAACTCTTATATTATGTATCTTTAAGTTTTGTTTTATTCTAATTTAGAAATCTATATATGTGGAGGATTTGGACAACGAAGGATAGCTGACGATATTTGGAAATTAAATCTAACAACATTACAGTGGACCAAACTACCATGTCTTCTGCCTAGCCCTGTATATTTTCATTCAGCTGATGTTACTCCGGTAAGTTGTTGGTACATACATGTATAAACTAAAGAGGAATAAGAATTGAAATAACATTGAGCCTAATGTTTGAATTATGGGCTTCTCGGGAATCATGTTGCTATATATGAGCCAATTTTCCCCAATGATCAAGGTGTGCTGTTTTGGGCATCTAACCAATCTCACTCAGCATTATGGGTGCCCACCAATTATATTATGGGCACCCCTATCTCGTCGGGAGCGCCTAACCAATCTCACTCAGCATAATGGTCTTGTCATGGGCGGCCCACCAATTTTGGCATTATTGCTATTAGGTACATAATAACAAAACGATTGCATGATGTTTTGTGCCAACTTTGGCCATTTCAAATTGTGTGTAGATTGTTATCTCTGTAAATTATTTTGATTTTATAATTTTCAGACTGGTTGTATGTATGTATTTGGGGGCGTAGTACATATTGAAGACAAAAGATCAAATAAAATCTACAGAATCTGGTTAAAGTTACCTCCATTGGCAGAGTTGTGTTGGAACATTTTATGTGATGAAGTAAAAGACTGGACCGTATGGACTAAACATCATCTTTTGGACTTAGGAATACCGTCACATTACATAGACAGAATAGAAGATTTATAGCATAGGACAAACAAACTATCAGTGTCTTTACGTACCATTGAGCAAACAGAGGAAATTGTAGCTTTACCTGACCCATGAAGAGGAGGTGTAGTCGGTACTTCGCTCCTGTTCCCACCTTCTCTATGAATATCTATCTGTGTTTATTTTAAGTTGGCATGGTCAGAATTTTTGCTGCAGAGCCCCCAATCTCAAGCCAGATGCCCGTCTCTATTTATGTAGGGTAAAGTTGGAAACCTTATTTTGGGCATAGTTCAACAATATTTTATCGCCTGCATTACTTGTCAGATTAAGCCTTAACCCTTAACCGGACAACGTCATTTTGACGTTATGAAGTCAAGTGGTCAGGCTAAAAAATAACTAACGTGAAATATTTTGTATGCCTGTTACAATCGACTACTGTCGAATAATTATAAATGATAGAGTCTTGACACCAATAAAAAAGTTGAAGAGGATAAGTTGATCTATAATTTGCATACCATTTGAAATCATTTTCATCAGAAAGATCGTCTTCAGAATCGGCGTAATCGATATAAACCGCGTCAGTATCATATATAGGCATTTCAATGACTTTGAGGGTCTTTATTATTCCCGACATCGTTAAATTACGTTTTTTGTCAAAAAATGTAGAACGAAGACATGTTTTTCTCAATGTTATTGACAAGACAAGTTCCTGTCTGAGACGCATGCGTGGCGGTATCAATTAAATACGAAACTAAATACTCAAATGCGGCTTATAAAAAAGGTTCTTGTTATGGTCGCAAATATGCGACCGTGACCACTTTTGGATATCACATCGTGGTGCAAATATGCGACCCTGACCGGTTAAGGGTTAAATGTGGTGATTGGAGGTGTGAGGGATTACATATTTGTCTTGCTCCGCCAGGTCAAAATTCTAGCAACCCTGGTTGTAATCATATATGGTTTTGCTATGTCCTTTTCCAATTTGACAGAGGTGTATCTTCAGTAATTCAGAGTTTTAAAGGAAATTGTTCATAACCATGGTATAAATATTTATTAAATTATATATGACCTAGGTTATTTGTGATATCTCTTTCCACCACTAGTGTGTTCACTGTATTTGGTTAGGATGGAGTTATTTCTGTTGTATTACTGATCAAGACTAAACGCTATCAATGATTCTTTTTTTAAAAACTGGCAAAGCTTAGTCATACTGTAATATTATTTGTTGAGATATTGCCTTTTAAAGAAAGAACGTAATTTTATTTGGAGAACGTTGTCAATTAATTTGTTCTGAACATGCATAATTTAATTCTAATTGTATTAACAATGTCTGTGATAATTTATAAATTTATTGCCTGTCTTAAAAATGTAGAAGAATTTCAAAAACCTTTTTGGTTTTTTCATTAGTGTTGCACTATTTTACATGTGGTGTGTCCTTGTCATTGATCAAAAGTTATTGAGACTTTATTTTTCAAACAATTGTTAATATGGAAAGTTGCCCCAAAACTTTAATTTTATATCTGTGAGCTGCTCCCACAAAACGAGGCTCTTGGTCATTTTTATAAAAATTGAGCTGGCAGCCTAAGCTTTCCAAAAATGCAATTGTTTTTAAATGTGTTGTATCATCTGGAGTTAATATCGGCTCATTCATAGCAAGAAGGCGTGCAGTTTGTGTCCGTAGGACAAAATGGTTTCTTGGGAGCAGGTCACATGTTGCCCCTCAGGTACTAAGATGTCTGGCAGTATTATGTTTTCAGTTGTTAAAAGGTCACCGATGCTTTGTTTAATTTTTTGGGATGAAGTTATTCCCAATTGATGTTTTTAACAAATTGAAAACAGTTACAGTGAGGTATAATACTCTTGTTGACCTACAAAGCTATTAACAACTCTGCTCCATCCTACATCAAAAATCTCATCTTTACATATATTCCTGGAAAATGTCTACGATCTTCTTCAAAACATCTCTTAGTAGTACCATCCACGAGCTTAGAAATGACCAAACGTTCATTCCAGTACTCTTCGGCTCTTTTGTGGAACTCACTACCCCTTCATATTAAAACATCAAAGTCTGTCTGCATTTTCAAATCAAGACTGAAAAGTCACCTGTTCATACAACATTATAGCTGAAATGGAACCAAAATGTATAACTTTGCAAGCGCATTTGGAACTCCTAATACGAGTATTTATTGCGCTATATAAATTTGGGTGTTATGTTATGTTATGTTATGTATAAAACTAGATGGTCTTTTCTGATTCAAGGTTCTTTGATGTACCCATGATTTCTGAATGTGACCAGTTACTAAAATTGGAAATACTCATTAGGTGCACAAATTAAAAAAGTAAGGAAATGGCCCAAACATGTGCATTATCTTCCACATACTGGAGCTTGACCTCCACCTTAAAATATTACAAACGCGACTTAATGGATAACTTTCTCTAGTAACTTTAATAGTGCAACGTTTCAACAAGTATGGCAGCTTTATATCAATTGTGTCTGACAATGTCTGTGACAATGATATGATCTCCATCTGTTACCTGCACTTCAATGTTTATCTCCACCAGGAACTCAGGATTTCTTTAATGTATGCTCATATATCTCCTGTAATCTGGAAAAACCTAGCAAGTTAAATTTTGGTGAAAATTGAGTAAGACCCATATTTGGACTCATTATCTACATCTAAAAAGACAAAATCAAATTGGTTATATATTCAGTAGCTTAACAAAACAGTTTTCCTTTGTTTACTCAAAACTACATTCAACAGAGTTACTAGGATTTTCCAGATTACGAGAGATATAACCATTTGATATTCTTTAAAATGTCCAGTTTTTGATTGTTGTAAATATTTATGTCTTGGTTTGCTTGTTTTATTAGATATATTGCAATAAAATAAAACCAAGTACGAATAATCCAAACCATTAGACAAAATTCAAAGTCCTCACAATTGATAGATCGTCTTCATTCAGATTTTGGTTTTGATTGCTCAGTTCTCCAGTGGTTCAGATCCTACCTTTCAGTTCAACAACAGTTTGTCAATATTGGCGACTCTAACTCGGTGCGCAAATCATTAAATTGTGGAGTCCCTCAAGGATCAGTGCTTGGACCGATTTTATTCTCTCTATACAAAGCTACTAGGGAGCATCATCACTACATCAGGTATCTTATATCATTTATATGCCGATGACACTCAGTTGTCATATAAATTCTCTATCGAGAATCAGCATGATAGACTTAATAAGGTGGAGCAATGCCTTGTTTCCTTGATAACATGGATGAACAACAACATGTTAAAATTAAATGATAACAAAACCGAACCAATGATCATTGGTCCTTTAAAACGTCGAGAGAAAGTAAAGCGTGATGGTCTAAACTTTGATCAATTTAATATACCATTTGCACCATGTGTTAAGAATCTTGGGGTTTATTTGGATGCTTCCCTAAACATGGACAGACAGGTCTCAGAAATAGTGAGAAAGTGTTATTTCCACTTGCGAAATATTGGCAATATCCGTCACCTGTTGACACAATCCACCGCCGCAACTATAACCAGATCATTAGTTATCTCCAGACTAGATTACTGCAACAGCCTCTTGGCTAGTATCTCTGCTGAAAACATTCGTCGCCTCCAAAAGCTTCAGAATACATCTGCAAGAATCGTCACCATCCCCAAACATGATTGTCATGTTGCTTCGCTTTTAAAATCTCTTCTAACCCTAACTTATCAGTGTATACACGGCACAGCACCAGGCTACCTGTGTAATTTAGTTCATAAATACTCTCCATCTAGATCACTCCATTCTAGCTCTCAATGTTTGTTAACTGTTCCAAAGTATAAACTGAAAACTTTTGGTTGTAGATCATTTGCCTATAATGCAGCACATACAAGGAACTCTCTGCTACTACATCTACGGACTGCTCCATCTTTAAGCATCTTCAAACAAAATCTCAAAACTTACTTGTTTCAGTGTTCATATTTATAATTGTTTCCTGTAAACTTTGTTAGCCCTTTGAGCAAACTTACTGTTTGGAGTCTAGCGGTTTGTAAGAACCCTTATTATTATAGGCAAAATAGTGTAATCAGCAAATGGATTGTTCATCGTGTACAAAATACACGACAAATAGTGGTAAAAGGTTACCGGAAGAGTAAGCTTACCCTGCCTGGCACCACAGTTACATCCAAACTATTAGTCGAAATCTCGGTAAAACAATATTGTAATTATTTACAAGTACATGTTTCAATAAACTTTTTGCTACAAAATAAACAACACTAAACCATTATTCAATGGGCGGACATAGTCAATGAATCCACAATTTTAGATATAATACATTCATTGCTACGATGTGCCATTTAACATTGAGGTTAGGGGCAGAAACTAATGCATTCTACAATCTATATATAATCCGTTATTAAATAGGGGTGTGACGTCATCCTTTGATGATGGTGTACCATTATTTCAAATGATATACCAGTGTCATCCTTTGATGATGGTGTACCATTATTTCAAATGATATACCAGCAACTTGAAAATTGTACATTATTTATACAAGATGAATACATGTGCAGGATAATGTTTGCATTTTAATTACTGTTGTAAAATAATAGAAATAGAAGTCAACTTTTAATAATTTATTCATTTCTATATTATTTACATAAAAGTGATAAAATGATAACCAAAGTCGGTGCCAGTTATTTCCATGTATATGTAAAATGGTGATGAAAACATAAAACAGATATAATTACACTTGACTTAAAATACTAAAAATAAAAAGAACCAAAGCTGCAGCAAAGGTTTTGTTTTTCAAATTATTTTAAATATTATTTTGTTACAAGATTATTTCGCACTGCAAATTTCACAGAACTTTTATTAATAAAGACAGAGGTTGTTAAAATAAATGTAATGACTGGATATTTTTGTTCAAGGTTAATTGTCTTTAAAATGCCATCACACATTGCTTTGATCCATTCCAGTATTAAGTGAGTGATTTCTGTACATTCCACATTTTCCTAATGTCTGTAAAATATTTAAAAATGATCAATTAACATACATATGAATGTGACAGTTTTACTTAGTATTCTAATCGGATTAAAACACAGATCTCATTTCTTTTCTTTTGTATAGTTCAAAATTTTGTTTTCCACTAAAAATGTCAATGCTGATTTTCTGGCATCATAGGGTCAAAAGGCAATCGTTTGACCCCTGTCGTGAACTGCCACTACAACTTCATGTAGTGTAGGCCATTGAAATTATAAAAAATTGCAACGAAATATAGATCTGAATTTTAATCAGCTTGGTACTTTAGTAATCAAAACAAAAACCTCTAGACCTGCATGCAGGAATGACGGGTTTCACTGGTGCCACGTTACCCTTGAACATGTCACTTCCGGTGCCAAGTTACCCTTGAACATATGTCACTTCCGGTACCAACGAAACCACTAAACAGGTTTCCAAATAAACATTGCTCACATCAAATAAAATGGACGCAGAATCAACCAAATCCAGCAATATCAATTCATTTTATACATTTGTTACTTGTAAATGATCTTGACAAAATTACATTACTTCCGGTGTTAATGAAAATTTTCAGTTAGTTTTATCAAATCAGAAATGGCATAGATATCATATAGTGAAAATTTTATGTAAATCGAATAATAATTGCCACTTTTAAAGACCAAAAACTTGAAAAGTGACTTGTAGAAAATTGACTATTTCTCTGCAACTGTACAAGTTAGAAACCATTTTCTGGTTATCTGTATGATCGTATGGGTTCATTCTATTTGTTGACTGGCATCAAATATCATAATTTGAAAAATATTTCAAAACAGACTCATTTGAATAAAATATCTGTTTTGAAGGCTAAAAATACAGTTTTTGCCAAAATGACGTTACTTCCGGTGAAAATGAAAATCTTAAATTACTTGTATGAAATCCTAAATGGTATTAGGTATAACATGGTGTAAAGTTGATAAAATCGAATAATGATTAACACTTTTATTGCCCCAAAACCTTCAAAAGTGACCTGTAGAAAACTGTCTATTTCTCGGCAACCGAACAAGTTAGAAACAATTTTATGATATCTATATGAACATATGAGTTGTTTTTATATGTGTTTATGGTGTAAAGTTGATAAAATCGAATAATGATTAACACTTTTATTGTGACCTGTAGAAAACTGTCTATTTCTCGGCAACCGAACAAGTTAGAAACAATTTTATGATATCTATATGAACATATGAGTTGTTTTTATATGTGAATTTAACCAAAAGTTAAAATTATTAATACATATTAAATACTTCTTGGTTGATTATAACATTGATTTAAAAAGTTTAAAATGCAGTTTTTGACAAAATGACGTCACTTCCTATGTCAATTTTAAATTGTAATCAACTTGATATGACGCTACATGCTTTTTGAATCAAATGATGTCACTTTTATAAAAATCCAATAATAATTGACTATTTTACAGGCAAAATTACGAAAACAGTGACTTATGCAAAACTGCCCTTTTCTCGGCAACTGCTTATATTACAAACTAATTTTCACATACATTCTCCTCGTATGGATTATAGCTACAAGTTTATAAAAGTTATGTAAAAATATTTTAAAATCTGAAAAGCCTGAATGGGTTGTAAATAGGTCAATTTTGCGCCTTTTTTCACCTCTTAATCCTATTTGCTAGAAAATGAAATAGAAATTAAAAAAACTGCTTCCGACATTTTTGCGCCTTTAAAGGACACACTCTTCGAGTCATATAATTTTTCAAAATAATAATATTTGTTTTCGAAAAATGGTACCTAACTGTCAAAATTGTAGTTTTTGGTAAAATTGTGCCACTTCCGGTGCCGACAGATAAGACTTTCGGTAATAAAAAAAATGACAATTGAGACAGCGAAGCCCTAAACCCTAAAAAAGGTATGAAAATAATGAATCAACAAGGCTAATGAAGATATGCATTGCATTGCAATGATAAATACAGGTTATGCGTTACAATAAATCGCAATAAAAAGAAAATACAAATGATTACTACAGCACTAGAAAAGGGTGGAAGACCATACTGGCATGGAGGTTCCTTGAATCGAGGAAATTAAGAATTTATTACACTAAATGAATAGTTTTAGCTATGGTACTTACTTCTGAGAATTGTTGTGATTTGGCATGAAATGTTGTTGGCATGGTATGGACTGATGGAGCTCTTGAACCGTACGTAGCTGATGTTGTTCTATACATAGGATGTTGTTTCTTTCCACCATAACCTTGAAACCATTCTATAATCAAAATTATAAGTCAAATGTTAATAGTGAAAGTTTAATCTATAAAATGAATATTAGTCCAAAATGGTTTAATTCTTATCAGTTTTTCCAAAGATATGGTGAATTGAAAATTTATCAACAATCGACATCCTATCTTCCAATGTCATAAAAAAGCCAATGTCATGTCACCTAAAAACTGTATGATGGGCATCTTTTTAATCTAATTGTCTACAATTATCTATTGTTAATATTTTGATTTCTTAATTATAATAATAAAGAAATTTTAATGAGGCAACTATTTTGTTTGCAACAAACTAATCTTTTAGGCTCCTCCTTAACTACAAAACAAATATACCTGTATCATCAGGGAGGGATACAAATATTCATTAATAAAATAAATTTAAATGCAAGCAGTTTAAAGTGAATTAAAGAATTAATTTTTAGTGTGTATTACTATTAGGCCCGAAAATGTAAGGTATGGTCTGAAATGCAAATGGTGATTATGACTTCACATAGCATTGGATAAAGCTTTCTATGTATATTGTATGTATGCATTTATCATCTAACTGCTGTGAAATTGATATGTTGTTTGCATTAGTGAGATGAAGAATCCTATTTAACATCAATAATTTCATTTAATTTGTACTGGAGTTATTGCCCCTGTTTCACTTTGTTGCACCTTTTGAACTTTCTAAAAACCAAAGTTACCATCTGATTCGTATGCATCATTTAAATTAGTGAAATTAAGACGTCTATTGAATTCCATAAATTTCGGTTACCTTGTGAACTTTCTAGTCCAATCTGTATGAAATTTATATGCATCATTTAAATTAGTGAAACGAAGAAGCGCAATGACTTTCAACATTTTCCATTAATCACTTTGTTGAATCCTGTCAACGCTCTTATGACAAAAGTTATCATCTAATCTATGTGAAACTTACATGCTTCATTTAAGATAGTGCAACGAAGATGTCTATTGAATTGTGGTCCTTGTTTCAATTTGCTGAACCTTGTGAATGCACTAGCGTCAAAAGTTATCATTCAATCGGTATGAAATTTATATGCATCATTTAATTTAGTGAAATGAATAATGCTAATGAATTTCTGTCAATTGCTTCTAGAGTTATGGCCCCTGTTTTAGTTTTACTATGGCCCATGACAAAAATTATAATCTGAATCTGATCTGTATGAAATTGTCTTTATTATGCCCACCATTACCTACAAAAGAATAAATATGCGAGTGCGACGACCCTCAAATTGGCTGCTGCTGGCATGTTGCACTGCCTGTCAACTTTATATCTCTCTGTCTACAATCACTTAAAAACAACCTGGTCCATATTTAGAACTAAGCTTTGACAAAAAATTCATATTTTAACTGACTATCACTAACCTGGGTTGTCAAATCTTGAAGGTACTTCTTTTATTCTATAAAATTCATGTGTTTGAGCCCCTTTAGGTACACCACCAGGCCCGAATTCACCATTCTGTTGCTAATAGAGAATAAAATAAATATACATGTATTTATAAATTATAGAATTTCATGTCCTGATTATCCATTTTTGTGTTTATTAATTAATAGCTGTTGAAAGAATGAGTGTATTCAAATCTAATAATGTTAGTTAGTGTAGTGCTAACCCTCACCCGAGGAGGTCAGAATAGTTAAACTGGTTTGGCTTTTAATATAAACCATGTGTTGTAATCTGTCCTAGGCCTAACTCTAACTGTAAATTAAATAGGCCTAGAATCCTAGAATCAAGATTTCTGATGAACTCTTTCACTCCTCCTAAATTCGCTTATTCATTGCTTCGGTATAAATATCACCATAAATATCACCATTCGCTATAAATATGAGTCTATGTCATGTCTTGGGGAGCTTGCAAACAACAAGTTATGAAATCTATGGATGCAAAAAAAAGAGGAAAAAATATACCGTAATTAATTAAATTAAAAATATGAAAAAAATGAAGTGTTAAATTTATCTGAATTAGAAAAGAAGACAGTAGGCCCTATATAGCCTGCAGTGTTGATCTCTAGATGATTAGATTATAATTACCTGTTGTACTGCTGTGTCGGACATGTTTTAACCTTTTACTTTGAAATGTAGCTTTGGTGAAAATTACTTGATTTTGCTCTTTTTAAAGTTCTGAGATCAGACATAAACAAAGAAAATGGTGGTCTATTTGCGTTGTCATGGAGATGTCCAAGGAAACCACTAAACTTCCGTTTCCGGTCTGATGCACCGAGATGTAACGGGAATTTGCGAGATCAAAACAAATGGTCACATGAGAGATTATGGACATCGACTAAACTAAAGATGTTTTGGATTTGGAAGATTACGATAAGACTCTAGATCAAATTGGAAATAGCGTAAATTATATTGTTGATTAAAAGTATTGAAGAAGTGTCATTAAGATGGATTTCAACATCGATTTAGCCTCAAACAGCACTCCCACAGCAATGACGACGTTGAGTCTGAGTGAGGTAGGCTGCTCTACTACTTTCACTAACATTATCATATATCATCATTCATTCAATCATCAATCAATCGTTCGTTCGTTAATCCTGGAGTTTAACGTCCAGTTCACCTAGGGTGATATCGTAGACAAGTTCCCTCAATCAGTAGGCTTGTATTAGTAGGCCCATCACTGCCATAAGTCACGGGCTGGTTACATAATAATTACAGGACAGGCACCGGCCTTTCACTTTCACATTACCACGGGCCGGTTACATAATAATTACCGGGTACTAGCTAGCCAGTGGCCTGTTAGGCTACATAACATGATAATTACATTTCCAGAGTGTTTTTTTTTTTTGTTTTTTTTTTTTAAAAAGTGAGAAATGGAAATTAAATAAAATGAATATCATTATCAAGATATTTTTGAGCACAGGAATGTGAGCTGCTATCTGTATATATGCATACGTTGCAACGATATCAAATTCTGATATCGCCATTAATCATGATAACTGCTTTTGGAATTATCGCGATAAATAAAAGTCTACGATTATCAATTTTATCACGATAATTCTCTTTATCGTACAGTACTAACTTAACATTGAAATAAACATAATATTTTCAGTCTTGTTAACCGGGGATTCGCCGCACCGTTGCTACGGTACACCGATGTCGCGTGCGGCTTTGTTTACAAAATGTGTTTCGGGAACTTTCTCTCACCGATTTTTATTGTATAATTTTACAAGTAGTAATTAAACTATTATTTCGAATTCGATCCGGCCCCCGCACCGGTGAAAATGAACTTTGGATTTATTGCACCGACCTCCGCCCCAAAAAATCCTAAAATACCGGGGATTGCGATTATTCAACTTTGGCCGATACGATATCACTTGAAAAAAAATAATCGCGATAATGCGGCATCCCCGGGGTATCGCTGCAACCTAGATAGATAGATAGATAGATAAACTTTATTTACAGTCGGTGGTTTTATAAATAGGTAACATTAGCTCTGTAGAGCTATTATAACCGACTATACAATATACAGATACATATAACATACATATAACATACATATAACATTCACATAACATACATATGACATACATATCACACACTGCTAACTGAGAAGATTAAAATAATAATAATAATAATACATTAAAAACATTATAAAACACCACACATATAAAACAAGGAGCACTAAAACAATAATAAGATAATAGATCTATATTTAAAATTTAAGCACTGTTACATGCACAACATTGGCACGTTGACCCGTTCCAGCTGTTGATTGCACTACGAAACTGGTTGAAAGTTGTTAAATTCCTATAATTGTTGGGTAGGTCATTCCATAATTTGGCAGCACCAAACCGAAAAGTGCCCAATCCGAATTTTGAAGTCCTGACCTGGGGTAAAAAAGCTGTATTTGTATATCTAAAAGAATAAGAGTTTTGCTTTATATTTATGAGATCATGTAGATAGGTCAGGCCTTGCTTATTAACAATTTTAAAAACTTCTAGTGCAATCAACCGCATTCTTCTGAGGGCTAGTGAAGGTAAATTTGAACGTGATAATAATAAATGGTAGGAGCTTTTAAAATCATCATAAATAAAGCGTAATGCTCTTTCCTGTATTTTTTCCATTTTTTGAGTATTCTGGACTCCACAGAAGTGCCATGTCAGAGGACAATAATTAAAATTGGACATTATAAATGAGTAATAAATAGTGAGTTTACTCAGTTTATTTAAGTGTTTTCCAATTCTTTTGAGGACATTTAGTTGCCTTGAAGCTTTTTTACAAATATATGAAACATGGTTTGTGAATTTAAGTTGAAAATCAATATTTACACCAAGAAGTTTTATTTCTGGATCAGGTTTCAAAATAGAGCCATTTATGTTAAAAGTTATATGTTCAGATTCAGTCTTTTTGCCAATAGCCATTACCTGAAATTTATCGGGATTTGCTTTCATCTTATTTGTTGAGAACCATTCCACAAGATTTGAGCTCTCCCTTTCTAGTATGTTAACTAGATCATGTATGTTACTGCTAGAATATGATAAGGTATTGTCATCGGCATAGTTATATAGAATACAGATGATACATGTACACCGTGTACCGAACAAAGGAATCCGTTGAAGCCTATTAAATGTTTGAAGCTTGAGGAAAATAATGGGTCTTTATATTGATTGTACATACATTGAAATATAAATAATTATTTGATGGACGAGTAGGAGCCTACTGCTGCTGGATTAATATCATCTACATGTAAATGATCAGACAGATATATTACAATGGAGAGAGGTCTGATAGCAAGAGATTAATTCTGTTTGTCAAGTCAGTTTTGTTCAGTTCAACCCCAGATTCATTCCAAATGATCTATGAAAATTTGAGATTTGAATTTATTAGTTTTTTAGATAAGGAATCTCTTTCTTAATAGCTACTTACAGTTAAATATCACATGATCAGTCAGTAAGCACTTGCAAATTACTATTTAAATATCTACATATATACATGTTCATGTGTGGCAACAATCTCTCTTAGGAAGCCTTTAAATATCTTAAGCAAAGTATTCTCAGCCAGTCTGGTAATAAGCCACCTGTCACAGTGTCACAGACCAATTCAGACATTATTCCTCTCTTGCCTGTTTTGTTTTTATATTCATAGATCATATTACAGCACAAAATTGAAAATATCAGGTACAACTTTAATAGCGCTTGACATTTTATCAAATAGCCTATACAACTTGAATCATTATTCTGAGACTACTCAGTAGACTACTAATCCGATACCTATACCTGTGTCTTTCATTAAATGGAAACTACAAAATAATAGAATATGGGATTGTAGTCTTGTTAATGATAATTTAATTACATGTACATGTAGCTAATATAAAGGGATGCAACTTCTCAAAATTATCAAAATAATTTTATTATATAATTACTCATGTGTCATTTACCCCATGAACTTTTAAATATGTACATGGTATAATATCACCACTTAAACATAAAGCAACTAAGTATCATTGACTGCTTTTGTTTTTGTTTGGAGCACTGAATGGCTTTGAATGTTCTTCTTTCAACATCAAAAGGATGTTTTATATAGAGACTCACCCATCTTTTATATAGAGACTCACCCATCAACTTATCTAGTTGTAGCTGTTTTATATCATGGTTGTAAATGCAATATACCATGGTTCATGATGATTGTATATATTACAGTATGTGTGATTTAATTATTATTGAATTATTAATTGGCAATCTGTTGAAAATCAAATCCATCTGATGGTTTAGAGCATTGATTATAGGCTTTGCATATGAATAGATATGATTTATATAATATTTGAGGCTACATGAAAGATCTGCTCTGCATTAGGCAGATTTATCTCTTACATAAGGCATCTTTGATAATGACTTCTACAATTATTTTGACCAAGTATGCTTTGATTATTTTCTTTCAAATATAAAATGATTATAAATGAATATTCTGAAATAATTAGATTTTTATTTTATTTTAGATGCAGACAATAAGCATAATTTCTCTAGTAACAGCATCTCTAAGGTAACTTTCTCTATTGATTGATATTGTAATTAACCAAAGTTAATGAAGTGAGATCAGTTGTTCCCTGATAATTATAATTAAATATACCCTAGTTGTAATTCATTATGTTACCTCTATTAAGTGTTATTATTAATGGTATTTAACGACCTAGCTCGTCTCTTTAATTGCTGAACGATTTGCTTGATCAAAAATTAATATGTTCAAATATTTGAATTGTTATTTATTTCAGTTTTATGGGTTCATTTTCGATTGTGTTAACATCCGTTTGTCACAACAGAGTTTGTTTTCCAGAGGTATAATTATTCATACTTAAATATATATGTACCAAGTAAACATGTATGTCCCCAAAAACCAATAAAATAATACCATCGTTTTTTAACTAGTAAGTTTAGTAATAAGTATTGGTGAATAGGAGAGTTAGACATATGTTTGAATGCAATCAACAGCAAAGTACCCAGTATATGCTATGAAGAGAAATTAAATTAAATAAATTGTCCTTTTGCTAAGACCTACTCTAATTTCAAATTCCAACTCCTAAGCACTGCACACCTGTGTGGATAGGTTCTCTGAATGGCAAGAGGCTGTTTTTTGTAGTTTGTAGATTAATAGGAATTGAATGTATAAATGTCTATATTTTGACCATGTAACCAGAAATTGTTCATGTAAAACATTATTCAAATTTCATAATAGTTTATGACTTAGCTTTACAATTATTATATTCTTACATTTTTATGTATTTCCAGGTTTATCCAATATTCCAGTTATCAATAGCAGATATATTAGCGTCCATTTTTCTCTTGTCTAATGTTATATGTTTTCTTAAATCGGTTCCAAATTTTCCTGGCAGTTCCGGACCATGTGATGTCTTGACAGCATTTATGATGGTACAGTATTTTTCTTCAGCTTTAAGTTCTGTTTATATAGGAAAGTCAGTGAGCGTTCTGCAACTATTGAAAACCTTGTGAAGGCAATTCAAACTACAGTTTTTAACATAATAATAATAATTTAAAAATCTTTCAAATTTGGTGGGAAGTATTGCTGTACTGAGAATATAAACCATATTGCAATTATAAACATTCTGCAACTTTCTGGCCAGAGACATCAAATTTCCACATTGTCCAAGTTTTCCTTTCACTTTCAGATAAGCTGCAGTTGAGACAGGGCTGCTGTGTGGGTTATTCCAAACTTTGCGCGTGACTATTTTTTTCAAGATAGATAGGAAATACTTTATTTTCCAATGTTCTCTGATAGTCTTTAGTTTAGAACTTGATGATAAAGAACTCATCTGTTTCTTTTTTTTTGTTTTTTAGAGTTTTTATATCAGTACATTTATTTTAACTCTGTGTTATGCTCTTGAGGCATTTATGCGTATGCAGAGAAGATTGCAGTCTGGATCAACCAGTGGTAATGAAAGAGAGGTAGGCATATATTTATTGCATATTCAGTGTGGTGTGGCTACAAGCTAGGAGCCATCTAATGCTGATTCAACGTCTTTATTAGAAAGCTATTCAGATGATCAATTTGTATGCGTCCACTTTGAAATGTGTTTGTATATTGTTGTTTGTCCGGCATATTTTGTTTGTGGATGCTTTAGCAGCTGAAGAAAATAGGAGGTTTATTATCATTTATGAAACCAGGAATAAGTGTTGACGAAATTGAATTGATAACAATTATTTGCTCATTTGATGTTCTTGTGATTCACGATAGCTATGCCAGATTAAACTATGTAGATGGAGTATCTTATCTGCTATAAAAGGGATTAATGATAAAGAATTTTTCTTTTCCAGGGAAATGCTGTCAGTCATCCATTAATGTATTTAGCCTATGGTTCAGCATGGTATGTCTTTGTTTCATATTATATATAACAACCATTTCACATTTAATAATCTGTTCTATTTAAATCTGATATACGTGCAATATAGATTCAATTTATTTTTGTTTAAGATCCCATATCTTATACCATGGACCTTGGTCCATGCTTATACCTTGCTATTCTCGACATTGATAGAATCCTATCAAAATATCTATTTCTCATTTACACCAATGTGTCTTAGAAAAATAAAAAGTTATTGACCAGAATCTAGTGACTAGTTGTGTGTTCTCTGTTGGTATATTCTCTGCAAGTATATTACAGAATGCCTATATTTAAAGATACATTATAGAAGTTTAGATTAAGAGCTAGCAGTTCTCACTATAATAGTTAAAAACTAGATAATGTAAAGGCAATTAGCTTAAAATTTCAGCCAAATTGATCCACGTTAAAGCATGATTTTAGCTATTGAGTCTAGCCTCGACCATCTTGATTATCCATTCTTTCATTTGACTATTAATGGACGTTACGCAGCAGATAGGATTGTAATATTGCAGGCTAGTGAAGCCAATAAGAGTTGTTTATGTTCTGGATAAGTTAATTAATATCAAGTTAATAATTTAGATAACATTTCAGGCATAAAGAAAGACATGCAATTGGCACTTTAGCTCTTGCATAATTAATGTATGTTTAATCTCCTATCGTTAGTAGTAGTTAATTATAAATTTGAAACATGTTATATCTTACTACTCAGGTTGATTCCAATTGTTATAGCAATTGTTCAAATAGAAGTCATACACATTATTGATTCTTCATTAAAGACTCAATATGAAATTATACCAGCACAGTGTTCATTGTAAGTATTATTCTTAATAACTATTGTAGTGAATACCTGAATTTCTTGATACTATAATAATGATAATAATAGTCTTTATTCAAAAAGACTTCTGTGAAGTTACTTGAATGGAATTAACATTAAAAAGTGACAATAACTGCAGAATAACTGCACAAAACACATAACAAAACCGACAAGAAAAACTACACAGACATAGCAAATAAATAAACAACAAATATCAAATCAAGTGAATGGATCTGGGGGCCAGCTGTAAGCATCCACTGTACAGTCCCAGGTCTATAATGATACAGGCTTAACCCAAATGGAAAAAAAAAAGAAAAAAATTAAGAAAGACAGAAATAATGTGACATTAGTCGTCTGTTAAATGTCAGTAGCCTTCTTGTTGAGTAACATCATTCAAGTTAACAAGAAGTGCAATAATCTGGCTAGAATTGTGGAAAATGTGAAAGGGCAATATTGGCGCCAGTCATTATCACATATGTGATAGGACTGGTTAAACACATTCCAAAGATAATTTTAACACAGAGATCATTGCTACCACAGAGGAGTAATAAAGGATTCATGAATCGGAAGTGACGAACGCCAAAGGAAAACATGAGTTATTCCTCTATATAACTGACTGAAGTGACTAGTGATAACAGAAACATGGGCGAATTTCTGCTCATGAATAATTCCTTCGAAGACCAAAAGTTGTTGTGTGACACTGTGAGAAGATATCTGGCAATTCATTAAAATAATTGACTGCCACTAGATAAGAGAACACGAAAGAAAAGCAGAAAAAAAGTCAGTGCATTACCATGTTTTTATAAGGTAGGGGAGACCGGGGCATATTGGACCATCATTGATATATTCTTTATAAATAATAATAGACAATCCAAGGCCATACAGAAGTGAGATAACTTCTTAGACCAATTTCTCCATCAATAAGCAGTAGCCACGTGCTGTCAATTATTTTTTTAGGCAATGAATTTTTCAAAAGAGCGCTTAAAAGTATAAAAAAAATCCATACATGTTAACTTCTTAGCCTAGGAAATTCCTATATGTCTAATCTACACTTCAAATAAACCGGGGCTTGATCCATATAAGAGGGCATATTGATTTTTTTAAAAATTTGTTCATGAAACTGTGATGAGGCAGATTGAACCACTGTCCACGGGTTACTTTGAACCATGGTTCAATGTACCCAAGTGAATTATAGACTATACATGTATATCATTTAATAATTTATTTAGCCTAGGAAATTCCTGTATGTCTAATCTACAATCCAGATTAACAAGGACATAATCCATTTTGAATTTTTTAAATGTATCTTTGAAAATAAAAACAGAAGATTTAGAATATCAGTTGATCCAACTCTGTAGGTCTATCGTATAAAAGGAATTAAACTTGTTCGGAACTTGGATGTGCCATGCAGGGGCGCAATGGGTCTCGTCAGCAAATCAGGCTGTCGTAATTTAGACAGAATATTGGACAAATTTTTGTTTGATTTGCTACAAAAGTTGAATTTGATACCACCAAACTGCCAACTTCTGTGTAATTTACGGCAATTTGTAGGAGTCTATAGGGAATCCAGACTTCTGTTTGTTTCGAGCGTTGCATGGATGTCAAATCTGTGTATATTGTTCTTAACTAAACACTGATTGTTTGCAAATTCATTAGATCACTACGAAATAAGTGACTACGTTTGAGATCTAAATCCAGATCTATGTTAACATGGAATTTTTGTAAAGAGGGATAAACTGAACCATTACAGCGAAGTGGATTAAAATGTGTGTTTTTTTTTTTTTAAAAAAAAAAGTTAAAGATTAATTTAATTGAATGTGATACACGATAGCAACTATGATATGTCTTCAAACAATACAATAAAGTAAAGAGATCTTCTAATAAAAACATTTGATATGGAAGGAGGACAAACATGTATGTGAAAAAATGGTTCAATGAGCCCTGGTCTCCCTTATAGAAGAATAGAAGGAATAAAAACATGGGATTGTACGGACAATTTCTATTTTTCTCGTGTTCTCTTAACTTATGAAACTTAATTACTTTATTGAATCGTCAGATATCCTCTTGCAGTCCCATATAACAACTTTTTGTCTTCGAGCACAAATTCGCCCATGTATCTGTTACCAATAGTCACTTCAGTCAAATATATAGAGGGATAACTCGTGTTTTCCTTTGGCATTTTTCACTTCCGATTCACGAATCCTTTATTACTCCTGTATTGTAGCAGTGGTCTCTGTGTTAAAATTATATTTGGAAAGTGTTTAACCGTTTCTATCACATATGTGATAATGACTGGCACCAATATTGTCCTTTAAGTGTAGTGAGAATGCAACAACAAGATATTTAATCAGATAATCAGCATCTTGAATGGAACCAAATTTTTTGTGATAACCTTTCAGTCATACATGAAATTAGTTTTAACATCTTATTGTTCTGTTCCTACTGGGCTACTGAAGGCAAGCATATGTCATACAGTGTGCTATGAGGGAGATTTTGCCCTGGCAGCAGTGCTATGGCCTAGTCTTAATTCGAATTCCAACAGCCAAGGGATCTTTTACATGCATGCCAATACATGGGACCTTGGTTTTTCATCCCATCCAAATGATTAAACAGCTGTCCTTGTCAGGACATTCTGCACCATTGACGGGTAAACCACTTCAAAAAAATCCTGATGAGCTGTCTCGACCAATGCTGGGATCGATCACGTGACCTCCAGACTAGCAAGTCATCATCTTACCCACTTAGCCACCGTGGCTTCCTTTTAAGTCAGACATTACACAATATAAAAACATACAAAAGACTATAATTTAAAAAATAAATTGTGTTTCAGATGCCTGCCTGTTTTTCATTTTGATGAAAATAAATGCTGGGTAAGCTTTCCTTAGTTTTATATAATTTCTTGGTTGCAATATAACCTTCTATACAATGTTCATATAACCATATACCTTATATCTCTATATGCATATTAAAATGAAATGGGGTTTTACATCCTCTTACAGTTTTGCTCTGTCTGGGCTAATTAAGATGGGCATACGCTATACACTGTGCTATAAACTGTCCTTTGGCCTATTGTTATTATTGAATTTCAACTGTACACGGAACCACTGACAAGGAGAACCACACCAATATGGCAGGGTGTATTTGGTGATTCTAGAATATAGGATACAGCTTCCTACATCAAATTTACTGTAAATCATTTCAAAAATGACACAATACAGCGGAATTGTATTTTAATAGATTTATGCCCTGCTGTAAATATTATATTTGATTATAACACTAAATTTGTTTGTTTTTTTTGACAGGATCATATTGAAGATGCTAGTACTTGGCATTTAATGTATAAATTGGTATTTCTCATCATTCTACTAATTGTTTTTATAGTTAATATGGTTAGTGATGATATTCATATTCTTAATAAAAACTTAGATACAAATAATAATTGGAAAGGGATTTTATTAAAGCTTTTATTGTGCTGTTTTATTAGCGAACATAATATGATGAGATATATATTTTTTGATTGATGCAATATGATTTTTAACAGTTGAAATTTTAGTATTATAATAATTGACAGATTGTGGAAAGAAATCATACATTGTAATAAGCCTTATCAGATTTTATGCCTTTAGATTTGTTCTCGGAATAAAACAGGACACAACAATCATCTATATAAATAAAATAAAAAATGTGTGTATGTTTTTGGTCATCGAGTTTGGCCCTGGGTGAATAAAGCCTTTCCTAGACTAATAGCACTTTGTCATCACTCTCCACCCCCGCATATGTGGGATCAAAGTAACCATGGTAACCCTGTGAATATTTTAGGCCATCCAAACAGACCCTGGCCGAATTTGTGCCCTGTGCAAATTTGTGGGTCGAAGCGGGTATCCTGCTAGTAATTGATATTTTTGTTTTAAATCAATTTGAGAGCTCATCTGGTTACTTGGATTGGTGATGAAAACTTTAAAATAAATTATGAAAATTTTTTAATCTTGTATATCTATATGATCACTGAATAGAAAGGTTTGTTTAATCACCAATGAAATTTCCTGTTACCCACACTAGTGATCTTATATCCGAACATATTCTGAAAATATCAACTCTGTACTAACATATGTAATTTAGAGGCGTCCATAGCTGTTTTATCGATTCATTATCAATTGATGAATTGGATAAAATATTATTATGCTATCATTTTATAATTGAATGGTTTTATGTAATTTACAGATACTGTATATATGTATTGGTCGAAAACTAAAACAGTTAGCTAGAGGGAGAGGTAAGTCATCAAACAACTAGCTATTATCATTATACGCCCACATTGAAATGTGGTCGTATATTGTCGTCGCCCCCGTCCGTCCGTCCGTCCGTCGGTCCGTCCGTCCGTCCGTCCGTCCGTCCGGCGTCCACAATTGCTTGTGGACGCTCTACAGGCTAAAGTTAATATCTGATTGACTTTAAATTTATACACAGTGTTTAAGGTCATGAGACGAAGAAGCCTATTGTTTTTCAGCGATTTCCGATAATTAGTGCCAGAGTTATGGCCCTTGATCACTTCAAAAATTCTTGTGGACGCTCTAGAGGCCAAAGTTAATATCCGATTGACTTCAAATTTATACACAGTGTTTAAGGTCATAAGACGAAGATGCCTATTGATTTTCTGTGATTTCCGATAATTAGTGCCAAAGTTATGGCCCTTGATCACCTCAAAAAATCTTGTGGACGCTCTAAAGGTCAAAGTTAATATCCGATTGACTTTAAATTTATACACAGTGTTTAAGGTCATAAGACGAAGAAGCCTATTGATTTTCAGCGATTTCCGATAATTAGTGCCAGAGTTATGGCCCTTGATCACTTCAAAAAATCTTGTGGACGCTCTAGAGGCCAAAGTTAATATCCGATTGACTTCAAATTTATACACAGTGTTTAAGGTCATAAGACGAAGAAGCCTATTGATTTTCAGCGATTTCCGATAATTAGTGCCAGAGTTATGGCCCTTGATCACTTCAAAAAATCTTGTGGACGCTCTAGAGACCAAAGTTAATATCCGATTGACTTTAAATTTATACACAGTGTTCAAGGTCATAAGACGAAGACGCCTATTAATTTTCAGCGATTTCCGATAGTTAGTGCCAGAGTTATGGCCCTTGATCACCTCAAAAAATCTTGTGGACGCTCTGGAGGCCAAAGTTAATATCCGATTGACTTTAGATTTATACACAGTGTTTAAGGTCATGAGACGAAGAAGCCTATTGATTTTCAGCGATTTCAAATAATTACTGCCAGAGTTATCTCCCTTGATAACTTCAAAAATTCTTGTGACGCTATAGAGGCCAAAGTTACTATCCGATTGACTTCAGATTGATACATAGAGTTGATAATTATGAATTTAGATAACTGAACAGCTAAATCCATGATATTAAATGTTTCATGTATATACTAATTGTTAGCGTGGGGTAAAACTTTATAAAAAGCAATCAAATTCTAATGATTTTCTGATAATTACGTAATGAGTTGTTACTCTTAATCAGTTTTTAGTGTATTACAAATGTTTCATTACCGAAATTAGTAAAAATATGCGACAACCCTTGTTGACTGCCCGGACGATTTAGCTGCTGTGGGCGTATGTTTCGTTGCCTGGCAACCTATCTTTTTATTTTGTTTTAAAAAGAATACAAGGCCATCTGAATCAAGGTGAAGGGCAGAATATGAGGATATCCCATGTATACATCATGGGTTCTTATTTGTGTGTTGGGGGGGGGGATTTAAAATTGAAGAAATTGGTGGACATAGAATTATAATCAGTTGCTATATTGAGACATTCAGCTCCATTTCATTAATTAATGTGTGCTCTATAGGATAGTTTGGATTTTAAAAATGCATCAGACATCGTTATTATTTTGTTCATTCAGGTTTGGTTGGTTTTCATCAGAGACAAGAAGAATCTGTTGTAAGAAAGAAAGCCATCTTGTATCAAACAGCTTTTATCTTTTGCTGGATGCCCTGTAAGTAATATTGAAAGGTTTATTTCATGGCCAAGATTCCTAATAGAGATAACCTTTCTCAATTTGAGTCAAACACAAAGTTTTATCATGTTGGATTTCATTTCACTGAAGACCGTTACGCATTATTTTTGGCTTGTTAATTACTGCCATTTTAGATCCAAAGAATCCACACAACTAGACGGATTCATGTGTCTTGCTTCAGCATTTGAAATCCCTTGACAGTTGGAATTTAATATAAGAGTGGGCCTTAGTGCCACTGTCGGGGCAAACAAAATTTCCCTCATAGCACACTGTGTGTTGTATGGCCATGAATTAGAAAATGACAAAGTTATTCTGTGCGGATGTTAACCCATAACCGGTCGACGTCATTTTGACGTCATGACCTGAAATGGTGAGGCTAAATAAGGTGAAATATTTTATATGCCTATCTCAAACGTCTACTGCCAGATAATTAAAGGTGATAGATAGACTCTTGACACCAATAAAAAACTTGAAGAGGATAAGTTGATCTATAATTTGCATTAGTTATTTCAACTCATTTCAAAATGCTAATTAAATACGAAACTAAATATTCAAATTTGGCTTATAAAAAAGGTTCTTGCTATGGTCGCATATATGCGACCGTGACCACTTAGTAGTATAACGTTGTGGTGCAAATATGCGACTGTGACCAGTTAAATAAACCCAGTTTCTGTCTCTCCCATTGTGTTATGACAGTTTGTTAATTTTCATCTTTTTTTCCCCTTTATTTTCAGCTCTATTGTTAGGTTTTCTATCTTTGTCAAGTTCATTTAAAATGAGTCAATATTACTGGTTGTATGTTCTACAGGTAAGTGGATTGCTTTTGTATTTGATTAAAACAATATTTTATTTACAGGATACCATAACTAGCCAAATGCTTATATAAATCAGCATCTTAATTGGCATTAACAGTTTTTTATACGCCCACATTTTTATGTGGACGTATATTGTCGTCGCCCCCGTCCGTCCGTCCGTCCGTCTGTCCGTCCGTCCACATTTTTTTGTGAACAGTCTACAGGTCACAATTTTTATCCGATTTCAATTAAACTTAAAATATAGGTTTATCACCATAAGATCTCGGTTCCTTTCGATATTGGCATGTATCGGACTGTAACTTCATGGGTTATGGCCCCTGATTGTACGAAAAATCACGTTTTTTAGCTTGTGAACAGCGTAGAGGTCACAATTTTGAACCGATTTGGATGAAACTTGACATGTGTGTTTATAACCCAAAGATCTTGGTTCCTTTCGATATTTGCGCCAATCGGATCGTAACTTCCTGAATTATGGCCCCTGATTGTCCGAAAAATTGCCCTTTTTAGCTCGTGGTCCCTCTGGAGGTCAAAATTGTTATCCGATTTAAAAAAACGTTTGATTATATCACCGTTCCATGGTTATGAAGGTCGAGTTCGAATTTCGTGAAAATCGGACCAAAATTGACGGACAAAATGGCCGCCATTTGTACGCGAATAGTGTGAAAATATGTTAAATCAAGGTTGTGAACAGTGTAGAGGACACAATTTTGAACCGATTTGGATGAAACTTAAAATGCATGTTTATAACCTAAAGATCTTGGTTCCTTTCGATATTTGCGCCAATCGGATCGTAACTTCCTGAATTATGGCCCCTGATTGTCCGAAAAATTGCCCTTTTTAGCTTGTGGTCCCTATGGAGGTCAAAATTGTTATCCGATTTAAAAAACCGTTTGATTATATCATTGTTCCATGGTTATGAAGGTCGAGTTTGAATTTCGTGAAAATCGGACCAAAATTGACGGACAAAATGGCCGCCATTTGTACGCGAATAGTGTGAAAATATGTTATATCAAGGTTGTGAACAGTGTAGAGGACACAATTTTGAACCGATTTGGATGAAACTTGAAATGCATGTTTATAACCCAAAGATCTTGATTCCTTTCGATATTTGCGCCAATCGGATCGTAACTTGCTGAATTATGGCCCCTGATTGTCCGAAAAATCGCCCTTTTTAGCTTGTGGTGCCTCTGGAGGTCAAAATTGTTATCCGATTTAAAAAAACGTTTGATTTTATCACCGTTCCATGGTTATGAAGGTCGAGTTCGAAATTCGTGAAAATCGGACCAAAATTGACGGACAAAATGGCCGCCATTTGTACGCGAATAGTGTGAAAATATGTTAAATCAAGGTTGTGAACAGTGTAGAGGTCACAATTTTGAACCGATTTGGATGAAACTTGAAATGCATGTTTATAACCCAAAGATCTTGGTTCCTTTCGATATTTGCGCCAATCGGATCGTAACTTCCTGAATTATGGCCCCTGATTGTCCGAAAAATTGCCCTTTTTAGCTTGTGGTCCCTATGGAGGTCAAAATTGTTATCCGATTTAAAAAACCGTTTGATTATATCATTGTTCCATGGTTATGAAGGTCGAGTTTGAATTTCGTGAAAATCGGACCAAAATTGATGGACAAAATGGCCGCCATTTGTACGCGAATAGTGTGAAAATATGTTATATCAAGGTTGTGAACAGTGTAGAGGACACAATTTTGAACCGATTTGGATGAAACTTGAAATGCATGTTTATAACCCAAAGATCTTGATTCCTGTCGATATTTGCGCCAATCGGATCGTAACTTCCTGAATTATGGCCCCTGATTGTCCGAAAAATTGCCCTTTTTAGCTTGTGGTCCCTCTGGAGGTCAAAATTGTTATCCGATTTAAAAAAAACGTTTGATTATATCACCGTTCCATGGTTATGAAGGTTGAGTATGAATTTTGTGAAAATTGGACCAAAATTGACGGACAAAATGGCCGCCGTTTGTACACGAATATTGTGAAAATATGTTATATAAAGGTTGTGGACCTTATAGAGGTCACAATTTTGAACCGATTTTGATGAAACTTGACATGTATGTTTATAACCCAAAGATCTTGGTTCCTTTCGATATTTGCGCCCATTGGATCATAACTTCCTGAATTATGTCCCCGGATTGTCCGAAAAATCGCTTTTGTTCGCTTTTGGTCCCTCTGGAGGTCAAAATTATTATCCGATTTAAAAAAACGTATGACTATATCACCGTTACATGGTAAAAAAGAGAGAGTTTGAATTACATGAAAACCGGACTAGAATTGACGGACAAAATGGCCGCCGTTTGTACACGAATAGTGTGAAAATATGTTATATCAAGGTTGTGGACCCTATAGAGGTCACAATTTTGAGTCGATTTTGATGAAACTTGACAGGTATGTTTTAAACCCAAAGATCTTGGTTCCTTTCGATATTTGCGCCCATCGGGTCATTACTTCCTGAATTATGTCCCCTGATTGTACGAAAAATCACCCTTTTTAGCTTGTGGTGCCTCTGGAGGTCACAATTATTATATGATTTAAAAAAAAACGTTTGATTATAAAAACCAAACAAATTCTAATGATTTTTTGATAATTCCTTAATATGCGACAATTCTTGTTGACTGCCCGGACGATTTGGCTGCTGTGTGGGCGTATGTTTCGTTGCCTGGCAACCTATTTTTTTTGATTCCAGAGAAGATAGTATTTACAATTCATTATTTGAAAATATAAGAAAATAGGATGCAGTAACAGTTTAAACTTTAAATGCTCTGGAAACCGTCTCTTTGTCTTTGACACAATATTTATGAAATCTTTATATTGGATATGTGTCTCTGCTAACAGTTTTAAAAGTCTGTATATATTGCCTATAACATAGCATAAGTTGAGATATTTTTAATCGTGACGAAGTAAACATTCCAAGTCATTCATGTCTATAATCATGAATCACATAATGTGTGACGTAAAGCATTATATTTTATCCAGTTCCCACATTTTTTATTAATGCATGATGCCATTTAGTTCATAATTTTGTTTTTCTAGGCTTTACTTGGACCGTTACAAGGTTTATTTAATTGTGTTATATATGGTTGGAAGAGGGAGGGCTTTAGAAGAGCGTTATCAGAGAGTACATATCTAGTCAGTACCAACAGATCCTCATACTTGACTGATACACTGTAGCAAACATCATGACTTGTAACTTACACCATTTCTATTATTTTGTCAAACATTGATATTAAAAATTGATATTGAAAGATTATATAGATTATACAGTTATCTTTATATAAAGGTTTTAAAAAACATAGCAATAAGTTATAAGGATATTTTGTAAATGCATAAAATGTATATGCTTGAAAATCGTGTTATACTTAGATTACTTTTGTTATTGCTGCTTACTTGTGCATAGAATTTAGTATATAACCATATTTGATCTTATACCAAAATTCCCTTTTTACTATATTATATAATTCTATCTTTATATTTCTATGTTATTTTTATACTGATTTTTAAATGTTAATTTTTTCCTGTAATTTGTTGTGTTCCGTGTTTCTGTAAGGATTGTATCATTAGAAGAGACAGTGACAACAGCAACAACGGTTCCAATGTGCAAAAAACAGAAACCATCATTTTAACATGGAAGTTAATGCAATTTTGTTGATCCATGTTAACAAGGCACTTCCATGAATTGATTAGAAGAAATTCTGTTTTACAGTCAGGTTTTTAACCATTCCGAGATGCTCGTTATATATAATGGATCCTACAATAAACACATAAAATAAACGGAATAAAGAACTGTCATGATAATTATTTCTTTGTAGATCAATGAAAACTAAAACATCGAAATTTTTAAGGATGATCAACATTTTTTTTTTCAATCATATGATAACTACGTGAAATTGTGACCATGTAGTTGTGATTGATGGAAATGGGACCCAAAACCAATAAGTTGCTGTTGTCACTGTTGTATTTGATTTTCTGTGTTAGATGCTAATATACCTGCATTTTTTTTCAATTTTCATACTTTGATTGTTTCGTTTGTTATTCATTTACAGATATGTAATCCCAAATATCTCGAAGCTTGTTGCTTTATAAGAAAGAGATATTGTTGTGTAGAGTGCTATTTTTGTCCCCCGCCTTTCGAAGAAAGTTGGGGGACTATTAAAATGGGTTCGTCCGTCTGTCCGTCTGTCTGTCTGTCTGTCTGTCCGTCAGACTTTTTGGGACACAATAACTCTCTTCCTAATTGAGCTAGAATGTTCAAACTTGGTGTATGTGTTTATTAGGTCAATGCCTTGATGGAGTTCGAAGATGAGCATTTTCCGCTTAGGGTAAGCAGAGATAAGCAATTTGATTGGTTGATGCTTTGGGACACGATAACTTTAGTTCTAATTAAGTGAGATTGATGAAACTTGGTGTATAGTTTCATTATAGTAATACCTTGACTAAGTTCGATAATGAGCATTTTCTGCTCAGGGTAAGCAGAGCTATACGCAATTTGATTGGTCGAGAATTTGGAACACAATAACTCTCCTTCTAATTGAGTTAAAATGTTCAAACTTGGTGTATATGCTTATTAGGTCAATGCCTTGATGGAGTTCGAAGATGAGCATTTTCCGCTTAGGGTAAGCAGAGATAAGCAATTTGATTGGTTGATGCTTTGGAACACAATAACTTTAGTTCTAATTAAGTGAGAGTGATGAAACTTGGTGTATAGTTTCATTATAGTGATACCTTGACTAAGTTCGATAATGAACATTTTCTGCTCAGGGTAAGCAGAGCGATACGCAATTTGATTGGTCAAGACTTTGGAACACAATAACTCTCCTTCTTATTTAGTTAAAATGTTCAAACTTGGTGTATATGCTTATTAGGTCAATGCCTTGATGGAGTTTGAAGATGAGCATTTTCTTCTTACAGTAGGCAGAGATAAGCAATTTTTGGATGACACTTTGTGTTCAGTTTGATTGGTCGATACGTTTGAAAAAAATAAATGTGCGATTAATTAATATGTGTCATCTATTTATTTTGGGATTTCGGCGGGGGACATCAGCCTCACTGTTGGCTTGTTATGTTTAAATTTGTTAGTGAATATTTTGATTTAATGTATTTAGTGCTCTTTTTTAAAGAAAAAAAGAGTAAAATAATGTGTTAAATTGTTTTAATCCGATATTTTATTTGTATTGGTAATGAAGCAAGCATTCGACCATTATATGTTAAGAATTAAGAGTAGTCAGTCTCTTTACAGTTTTAGTTTCAGTACCTTTGACTACAAAATTTATTAAATTTTAAACTTGGCTTTATCTTAGGGCATAAAATTTTGAACAAAGTTAAACTGTTTTATCACAATGCCAATCAACAATTAAAATACAGTCAAATCTGTATAAGGTTCTCTTAAATTTTTTATATTACACCAACAATAGATTTAGAATGTTTAAAGGGACAAGCCATCTTTGAATTGAGGAGGAAATAAAATGGAAAGTGTTGGTGTAATTAAATTTAATCTGTTACTATGTGTTTTTACATTAGTTTGGTTATATCATCAGATTAAAGGACACATGGCTTTATTTTTTATATCCATATGAGTTTAGAAACTTAGCTCCTGTAAGCAAGTTATTAAGATCTAACTGATTTTTACTGAACTGTCAATAATGTTAGTCGAAACTCAAAGTAGAAGACAGACATTAGTTTACCCCATAGGTCGAGACCAATGGCTATGGAAAATGACTGTAACTAGATCTGCCCCATCGGTCATTGTGTACACTGGAAAAATAGCCTTTTATTTCAAAACCCAATTTTCAAATATGGATTTTGCCCAGTGGAAATTTAGAATAATCACTGGAGAACAATCCAGTAAAACATTGTATTTTGAATTTAAATCTTAAGCTTACGATATTATTGGCATTTGCTTCCACAACGTAACACATAATTAAGGTTGTTTTTAGAATGATTATATTATTTAATTTTAAATGAAGAATGATGCAGATTTTATTTGTATTGCTCATGTATTTATATTGTACATGGTCAGTGTTCATCTTGCCTTGCCCCTGGTTGTATTTTTTTAATTTTTAAATCACTGTCTTTCAACAAAATCAATGCATATTCTTTATTTACATACATTTTTATATGGTAGCAATAAGGAAATTATAAAGGAAGTAAAGGTTATGATAAGGTATAAAAATAGTAGCTAGTATTTGATTATCAAGACCCCAAAGAACAGAAAATCAAATTAGTGTAGCCTAACGTTGATTGTATTGAGATCAAGAAAAAGATCAGCAATCAAAAATTATAAGTTGGTTAGAGGTCAGTCGATTTGTAATAAATGGCACAATATTTATATCTTGTAGATAAATAGACTGCTTCTAGCTTTGTTTCTATTACTACACATGGTAGTATTTAATAGAACTGTAATTTTTATATCAAATACACTGTAGTTATTATTACATTTGTTGATTTCAAACCCGAATTAATGTGTTCTAAAGAGTAATTATGTCTTGTTTTACTATTAGTTGATTAATTTTTCAATTAATATATTATTACTGTTCATCTGAATCAATACCAATGGTGCAACTAGGATTTATACAAGTTGAAATCTTTCCAAATTAGAAATTTGTTGAACCTACTGGTGTTCTAGACCATATTGTTGTCAGGTGATTGAACCACTTTCATATCTGTGAACCACTATTATAGAAGTTAGTCAGTGTATTTATAATTAGTATTTTAGATGTCAGTGATGATTTTATATTTAAGTAAATATATTTTATACAAAATACCCAGTGAATATTCAATAATTGATCTGAATAAATGATTACCTATAATATAATTACAATTTATTTGTTGTTAATTGCACTCGGCTGAAATAAAATATGTCAAAGAATGGAAGTGAAGCACAGCCAATCCTAACAAGGAGTCAAAAAACAAAGTTCTATTGACAATTAGACCTGCCACATCCAATACTAGGGAAAGTGTTACTATGTGTTCCAGAAAGGGAAAGCATATCCCACCATTAATATGAGATGTTCTTCAAATGTCAAAACAATGGCTGGATTACTTTTTTCAGTTTTACATGTGAAGTAAAAATGTTTTTGCAACTTAAGTGTTGGGAAAGAGAAAGACAGGGTTTAATGTCCACTCAACACATATAAGAACTTTTCAGGATTTCTTTCACAAGTTTTTGTAATTGAACTTTGAGCTATATTTGACATTTCGTACACTGCTGTGAAAAGCCAATTTGTAGAGTAAGTGTTTGACTAAATTCTGGCCATTTTTGGACATGTATAGTTTCTGAAATAATATCTTAAGGGAGATGACCCTGGGATCAAAGTAGATACTCCCCCACCTAAACCGCTTAGGACAAGGCTATTACATATGTCCCAATATCAACAAAATTAAAGTAACCAATTGTTGAATGTAATGTTTACAATTATTAACTTATAGTGATAAGTCTATTCAAGCTAGAATAATTTGTCGTCATAAATCAGCTATGAATTGCTCTGTGGGGGTCATTTGTCTAGGTATTCATTGATGGTATGGATTACATGTAGAATACAATTAATGTAAAACCACATGTTGAGAGATCTGAGACACAGCTGGATAAGTCAGTGAGAAACAAGAAAGAATAGTATGTAATATTTTTAATAAAGATGAAGTAATAAAATAAAGATGTTCTAACAAGAAATACACATATAACAATATACTATCATGCATTAATAGACCAGATTTAATCATAAAAGAATTTCATTAGAGCATGTCAAAATCCCAAATTAGGCAAATTGGTTCAATTATTTTGTCAAATTTACTTTTGTTGATATTTTTCAGTTGGGAGTTGGGACTACAGTATATATTTTAAGAGCTCCAAAAACACATGTTATTGTTAACCCTATACAAAAAACTGAAAGGAAATGAAATGGAGTTTTAACATAATACTGTTCTGCTCTGAACTGGGCTAATCAAGATGGACATCATACAATGTGCTATGAGAGAAATTTTTCCCTGACAGTGGCAGTACAGCCTACAGAACAGAACAATGGATCTTTTACATGCATTCCAATGTGTACACTGGACCTTATTTTTTTCTTCCCATCCGAATGATACAATGGCTTAAAAAGTTCTGTCCTGCTACAAAACATCTGTAGTTAATGCAGAAGGGCAAGATGTATCATGATATATACATGCCGTCTAAATAAAACTATATTAACATTATGTTTTGTATTTTTGGTTGTTATTAAAAAGAGCACTTCATCTTGGTCTAATGATATTTCTTTAAAGGGCACTTTCAATATCTAATGAAAGTTGTGATTGGTCAACACCAGTGCAACCTACCAATAAAACTCATGATACAGAAAATCTTTTAATTTTTGGATCTTAATGGAGTCCCCCACTGAATAAACAGAATGAAACTATATAACATTTAAGAAAAACAATTTCCGATATATATATATATATACATGTGTGCTATTTCTTTTATATAAATTAATTATATACATAAATATTACATTAATAAAAGTAAATAACAATTAATTAATGTTAGCATTTCAATAATAAGAATATTTATTAGTTTACTAATTAAAATTTAAAATAGAATCTTATAAACCCTAATAAAATTGAATAAGACTATAAAATCATGATATATTGTAACTATATAAACACTTTTGAATCAAAACTTCAATTAATCAACAATTCATTATTATAATTTCATTATTTCATATAATTCAAAATCAAGAATCAAAAATATAAAATAAAGATTCAGAAACATAAAATCAAGAATCAGAAATATGAAATCAAAAATCAGAAATATGAAATCAAGAATTAGAAATATGAAACGAAGATTCAGAAATGCGTATAAATAGAATCATGGCACTATCATTTTTTAAACACTATTTCATTATTCAATATTATCTTAAATCAAGAATGAAAAATATAAAATAAGATTCAGATATAATACAATCAATAATCAGAAATATAAAATCAAGAATTAGAAATATGACATCAAGAATCAGAAATATTAAATTAATAGCCAGAAATACATGCAATTAGAATGATGGCACTATTTCTCAATATCATATTTGATAGAAATTTAACCAATTAGGTTTATATTAGATATGAATTGACCACATTCTCTCCTTGGTGGAATATTGAAGTGAGTTGATAATATTCATGTCGTACATAAAAATAATGGAAATTTTACGCCTACAGTAGTCTGATGAGATTTTGATCAGAATGTACATTTGTCACCAGTCAGTTAACATCTCACTGTTCAGAGAAATGATGATATTTATAAATACATGCATGATGATATTTATAAATACATGTATGATGATATTTATAAATACATGTATGATGATTTTTATAAATACATGTATGATGATTTTTATAGATACATGTATGGACTCAGTATCTTTGAGAGTCTTCAGTCAAATCTATAACATCATCATCATCATCATCATTATCAATCAGCTGACAATCAGTTAAGCTTTTTTTATGATGTCTAATAACAGGAGATGCATATTTTAAAACTGTTCTGTTGCTGCCCTTACCATTTATTTTGTCTTCGTATAAAATCTCAACTTCACTATCGCTAGAGTCTGACTGAGAGATGCTACCCATATCAGCACCATTTAATAAACTTTGATTAAAACTATTCTGACTAGGAGGGAGTGTGATGTCACTATCAGATTCAACTGCCACGTGGGTAATACCTTTAACACAAGAGGTCTCTGAAATTTTCAAAATGGATGGCGACCTACTACATGATCGACTACTTTTATAGGATTCTGCATTATTTTGATCATATGATTCAAGGGATGTATCTGATTGGTCACCATTATCATCTGATTCTACAATAATGCTCGATTGGCTACTTTCATCATCAGAAATAACGATCAGTTCACTGCCATCGTTGTTCTGTAAAGTCTGATTACCAAAAAGCGAATCTGTCTTAATTGGACGTAAAGCAACAAAATTTGTGGCAAATTTGTCTTTGGTATTTACAAATCTTTCAACATTTATTCCTTGACCCGTATGATCATGGAATATATCAAAAATTGAATTATTTGAAACTGCATTTGGTTCAATATCTTTTAGTTCAAATTTTTCTTTTTGTATGCTTAATTTGTCTTTTATTTTGAAAGATTCTTGACTTTTGTCTGCTGCCTTTGACGAAGAGGGATGATTGTCGTCTTCAGATTTTTCAAAACAATGATTTTGAGGATGTGTTTTTTCAGTTATTTCAATTCCTTGAGATACATTTTGATTATCAGTTTTCACACTAAATTTGATTTTATCTATATTACTGTCAATTTGATTTGAGGAAGAATGTCGAACATCATTTTTTGAGTTATCTGTTAATTCTGTTCCGTTCTCCATGTTATTGACCTGTTTTGAAGTAGAGGCTTTCACATTATATCTGATATCTTCATCATCATCGAACAGATCAAAACTGCCATTTTGCCTATCAGATATCTCATTATTCATTTGTTCCACTGAATAAGTTTTTATTTGAGGGTCTAATGTTTGAAGATCTGAAGTAAGGTTCTCTTTCAGACTAGAGATTTCTTCAATTGAACTGAGCACTTTGTCTAGAACATATTCAACACCACTTTCAATAGAGCCCCTTTCCTCATTACTAAGAGAATTTTGATTCATCCCATGCAATTGTACTTGCTTTTCAATATCTATGTTCTCTTTATGAACTCTGCAGGTATTTTTTACTTGATTACTTGATTCACAGTCTAGTTCTGTGCCGATTTCCTCCTCCTCACTTTCCTCATCACTGCTGATGTACAACCTTAAGGCTTCTCCTTCTTGCCATGAACTTATTACTTCTTCATCATTCAGCTCTTTGGTAGGTGATGAAAAAAGATCCATTTCACTACCACTCTCATCACTTCCTTGATATGAGCTATCAGCATGACTTTGATCACTTTTAGCTGGTGAGATCAACTGGGATGCTTGAAAATCTGTGAGAGAACTAAAGTTGGGTGTAGCCATCTTTTCTGGTGTCTCTGCCACTTTGCACATAGTTTTGAGTCTTTTTGATTTTACTGGAGAGTCAAACACTAAATCTTCATTATCACTTAAACCTAAAAAACAAAACACAACAAAATGTCTTTATAAATGAAATGAAATGGGGTGTAATGCCCTACTTTTCTGCATCGACTGGGCTAATGACGACAGGCATACACCATACAGTGTGCAATGAGGACATTTTTCCAACTACTGTATTAAGGGTTGTACAAGGGACCTTGGTTTTTCATGCCATCCAAATGAATATGCAGTGTCCCTTGCCAGGCTTTCTGTCTTACCCCAATGACAAAGGGAAACCAATGATATCCCGAACACGGGACCTCCAGGATAGCGAGTCGACGTCCTACTCAACAAGCCACCATGGCTCCCTCAAATTGTCTTTATAAAAAATATCCTCCAAAATAAAAACATGCGACCATCTTTCAATTCTAAAACATTGACCTAACATCTTGATTAAAGATTCCTATTTCATTATATGTCGTCAGGATTAATGTCTCTATCCAAGGTTTTCCCCCATGTCTTTAGCCTCAAGATGTTGTTACCTATCCACTATAATTACCTGTGTGATGACTTCGATTTCGTAATAATCAGGGTATATTATTTGTCAAAAAACTTACTGGAAGATAGTTTTGTGGTGACAGCTTTCTTTCTTTTTAAATTACCCAATGGACGTGCATTATCATCTCCCGATAATAATTTGTCTTCTGTCCGCAAGAAAGAATTAAGTCTAGCTTGAACCTGCAAAAAAGAAATAAAGTCTTTTTTTTATGAATTAAAATTTGGATAATATTCTATGCTATGAGAAGATTAGAAAAACAGTTTCTAGCTTGAATTAAACTTGATGTAGATCAGGGTCCCAAAATGAAATTTTAATTCCTGCCTCTCCCCCAACTCAATTATTTATGTGCATACATATGACTGTAATATTGATTCCTATTTTGAACTGAGTGTCCTGACATCTTAAATTCATACACAAGAAAACATTGTGTGTAATATCTATTTAAGTTAAAGAGAGAGAGAGAGAAATGGGGTTTAACAACCATTCGAAATAAACTAGGTCACTTCGAGACTAACATATGGTTCAATCTTATTTCAATATGGTTCAATCTTATTTCAATAATCACTTGTGCGTGGAGATCTTTAGCATTGGGGGAAACCAACAACCCTACTCCTTGACATGTACAAGCAGAAAATTAAAACCACACCACAATAACAGACCTTCTGATCCAATGCTCACACGTTAACCAATCAGCCACTCAACTCCTCTATCAAAGTTTAAACTCATTAATAAATAGTAATTGTATTCCATAGAAATGTGTATATTTCTAGTTCAAGTATTAAAACTTACTGAAACAGTTTGTCTTAAAGATACATTATGGGAGATAAGATAAAGAGCTGTCAGTTCTCACTATTGAATTTTCGACCTAGCACAATCATTGTTACTAAAATCGGTACAATAAAAAAACATAGTCTTGATTATCTATTTCATGATTAAATAATGAATGAAAATTGAGCAGCAAATGGAATCCTAATCTAGTTAATATCACAGGCTAGCGAAGACATCAAGAGTGGATTAAGGCCTAATTAATGTGTAATTAATATTTTAGACCTGTAATCGGAAGAATTAGCTCTTGCATAATGAAATTTTAACTTGAGTTAACTTTATTTACTATCGTACCATTTGTTCATCTGGTTCTTGTGCTGGTATCACATTGGGATATACCGCATCTGGATTCAGATAGCTGACTAAATCTTTTATCTCACTGAAGGAAGAATGGAAGGAGTAGCATACACGGTGAGGTTGATACCATTTCATTGGTTCTTCTACAAGTTTTTCTGATCGAACTGTTGACATTGTAAACCACATGGTGGATGGTCGTATTACCAGTAGTTTTAACTCTTCATCTTCTGTATCAAATAAATGACCACACGGTAATCTGGACTTTGAATGGTGTGTTCTCTGAAACATGAGATGAAATTATATATTTCTTACCCAAGGTTAACAACTTGAACATAAGTTCAGTTTTTGAAATACAATTAGTGATGAGTGATATGTACGAGACAGGATATGATGATAAAATTTATATTTTACCTAGGAGGCATATAGCTAACAATTTTGCACTTTTATACTTTAAAGGAGAAGGCTTTCAATCAAAAACAGTTCTGTTTTATAAATAAAGCAAATATTGGCACACAGCACAGAACTCCTTATGCTTGCTTAAAACAGTTGTTTTCTGACAAATTGAATTCTATTTAATAGTGATATCTTTAACATTGAAGAGGGGAACGGAAATTAGTAGCGATACAATGTTGCATTGTGAGCTGACCTTGATTTCTTTGCAAAGCTATCATATTTCTGTATTCATTTTTTGCTATCATGTTTGAACCAAGAGAGAAGAATATATTACCTTAATACCACAGGCATGTATTCTTGTATTAGGATCTGTAGTAAATGCATCTGCTAGATCTTGTATTTGGCTGTACATGGAATATTTCCAATCAGAAGCATGGATCTATAAAACAAATATCATTCATATTAAATCAAACAATATAAATATGGCTAACTAATTTATATTCAGTTGATGTCATCATGGTATGGTCTATACAATAAAATAATGTTTTCAATTAGCCTGAAAAAACTTAACGAACCATTAAGTTAAGGCCTAGACTTAATACTAAATGTAAAGCAATCTAAAACTAGCATCAAAACTGAGATTTAGGATAAAAAATAAAGATTTAGGATAAAAAATAAAGATTAAGTCAGTTTTTGATAATGAAACTATGATTATTGTTGTTCAGGGACAATCTATCCTACGATACAATTGTCGTAGGGGACAAATAGCCCTAGAGGATGAATAGCCCTAGGTGACAAATAGCCCTTGGGGATGAATAGTCCTAATAAGAATTGTCCTCAGGGAGTGGCTTTCAAATTTACACAGAAAGGGGGAATAGATTTCTTTACACAGGTGGTAACTCTGCAAAAAAACGTGTTGCCCAACTCGAAAGTTAGACAGAGTTTCTCCTTGATGGATAGGCACAGGTGACAAGAAGGTTTTATATCTACATGTATGTGAACAATTATTGGGATCAAATTGCCATATTTCTGGCTACACTAGTTTTAACATGTTAATGGATTTTTATGTGCACTTAAAACAGGGATGTTCTGGTGTTGGACCCAGTTCTACCTACCTGATGTTTGGTATGCTTATAAGAGACCAACCTTATGTCTGGCATTATCATAACAAATCGACCTGATGTTTGGTATGTTTAGTATGTTTTGGTATGTTTAACAGATCTATCAGACCTAACTGCTGTTTGATATGGTTATAGGTGACCTACCTGATGTTTGGTATGTTTATATATTTGTACTTGAAGATGTTCATGGCCATAATTTGTTGGTGATGCCACATAAACAAAATGGCTTTTAGATCTATTCAGCCATTCTTCCACTAAACGAACAGTGACATCAACACATTGAGCTCGACTAGGAAAATGGCAGGCACTGGGTGTACAGAATGTTGTATCTATATATAAACTCTTGATGTGTTTTACTCTGATAAAAAAAAACACACACAAAAATATTAAACATTTTATATTTCATGATTATAATATTCTCAGGATAGGTCTTACAGATTCAGTCCGCCATAATTGCCATTAAAAAATATCATAGTTATAAAAAAAGGAAAACTATTCTTTGTTTTGATCACCTTATCTGTCTGAAGGAAAAACATTAATTTTTCTAAATTATGTCATTGGTGTATGGAGTATTGATGCATTATTTGTTATTTAAAAATGTCCTGGGCTATATAAAAATATGCCAAAATATGAGACTCTGTTAATACAAAACGTCCAAATATGAGACCATGTTTGATGTACAAGCATCTTTCTTATTTTACAATGTTCTAATATTTTTGAATAAAAGTATTTATCTTAAATGTTATACATATATGTTATATTCTGATTCCGAAAAGTTGGCATCATCATAAATTCTATAAATGAAAATAATTTCCTACCCCAATTCATTTCGTAAAGCAGGCATATTAGCAGCATGATTTTTTTCCCAACGAAAATCTCCTGTATATAAGACTGTTCCTTCATCTCCTTCAAATAAAAACCTAAATAAAAATGTAATATTATATTTCTTTAGTGGTGAAGACTTCCAAGTCCCTTTAATTTTACCAGATTTGATTTCTTCCAAATTAACTCAAGAATAAAGATCTTGTTATCAAAATCCTAAATAACGGAACTAAAATAAAAACTTTGTTATTATAATCTTACATAACAGAACCATAATAAATATATTGTTATAATAAACTTATATTGTATATGATAAATCCATAACAAATTTATTGTTATATAAAAGTAACATGTTACAAACATACATTGTTATATAACTAACTTACATTATATTCACGACAAAACTAGAATAAACATGGTTATTATAAACTTACATGACAGAACCAGGACAATGACCAGCCGGCAATGGTGTAACACTCACTAGTTTAGGCTATAATAATAAACGCACATTTTTAACAATGGAATTATATTAAATGTTTGCAAGAGCATTTTACGAAATCAGGACAGTAATGAAATGAAACAGGCTAATCAAGACGGGCATACGCCATACAGTGTGCTATGGCCTACTCTTATATCGCATCCCAACTGCCAAGGGATCTTTTAATGCACAAGACCTGACCTTTTATGCCTTCTGAACTACTGTACAATGAACCTTGCCAGAACCTCTGTCTGCACCACTTTTTCAATCAACACCCTGATCGAACATGCCAACATCTTACTCACTAAGCCACAATGCTCCAAGTATAGATTACTTTGTTTATATTGATTCTGAGAAAAGTCATGGGTTCAAATAGAGGTGTTGGTCAAAAAGCCAAGGCTCTGTGCACATATTGATGTGCACTAAAAGAAATCTTTGACAGATGGAAATTGAAATAAGAGTAGGTTGCAGTGCCGCTGTTCACGCAAAATTTCTCTCATAGCAATCTGTATAGCATATGGCTGTCTTCATTAGCCCAGGACCTTAAATTTCATTTCATTTCGAATGATGTCTAGATATTTCTTGAGCTATATTTATAGTATTTATTTAGAGAGAAAAATGTATTATTATTAGAAATACCCTGAAGTTCTTAAAATTGGGTCTAATCTATTTGTCTATGCATTGGAGAAAACAGTGCACAGTATCCTGAAGGAATACATTTTTTTTAAATCATCAGAATACAAGAGATAAGGCCATTAAAACAAATATTCTGTATCTCAAACAATCCTGCATCACTTAAACTGGGCTGCTTGACCTGTTTTTATTTCAAAAAATAAAAAAATAAATACAGTCTCATTTACACTTCTTGTTACAGGAAGTAAATCTTTAACAAAAATTGACAGAAGCCATAGACTCATTTATCAAGAACATAACCCTATATCAAGAACATGACAATTATAAACTATACTGGATAATCATACATTCCTATAAACAACACAAGGTAAATATAGTGCCTTGAAATTTGATGTGTATATGATATTAAGTCATTTAGCCAAGTAATGAATCCGTGACCCTCCCACCCCATCCAGCATCAGATTTTTGGTACGGATTGCCAGAAAACCATAATATTTTTGTATTGCATGGCCTACTAAATACATTTACCTTTCCATCCAGTGTATTACATGGTATTGTGACAGTATTAGTTGATTTTTCCAATATTCTCTGTAAAATCATAACATAATTATTTATCATTGAAATATACACATCGCATATCTTATCTGTACAAATAATGTATATTAAACTTTATTACCATTACAAATATACTAAATAAATCTGTGGATGATATCCCAAGTTCAAAATATACTAAAAGACTCGAAGATAAGCTAAATATAGGCTATCGTATATATTAAGAAAATCTGTCAAACCTAAAGACATTTATCTAAAACCCATGTTGAAAAGGCTTACAGTCTGTAATGTATGGGGGATCAGGTGATCTAGAGCATGCGAAATCATACATGTAATTGTAAGATCTGTCATTCAATTCTGCACGTGTGCGTGACAAGAAGTAGGGTCGTCTGTCCAACCTTGTGGATTTTCTCAGGATCCTCCAGTTTCCTCCTACTGCCAAAAGACCCCTATGTATAAGCAAATTATTGAAAAAAAAATTGTACCATGTGTCAGTCCAGAAATGACCTATTTTGTGTTGAGTGGACATTAAACCCCATTTCTCTTTCTCTCTGTAATGTCTAAGTAACAAAATGGACATACGACATACATGTATTTGTTTATGCGACTTTATCTAAAACCATTATTTTAAACTTCCTTGGAGAGGTTTAAAATGGTTATCAGATTTTATAATAGTCCCCGCCGCCTTTTCTTTTTACTTTAACATGTGTCAAAAGGCATATTAAAAATTTGGTCTTTTAGTACCTGTACCCAGGAGTAACACCTTTGGAATGACTTATATGGTGGTGAATACAACCTAGGACTCTGTAATTTATAGAGCACTTCTTGGAAATAGAGAGCGAGAGAAATGGGGATTAATGTCCACACAACCCAGACTAGGCCATTTTGTGACTAACATATGGTTCAATTTCATTTCAACAATTCCCTTGCACGTAGGGTTCTTTGGCAGTGGGAGGAAAATCCACGAGGATGGACAGGTGATTTTACTTCTTGTCATGTACAACTGGGGAATCAATACCACTACAGTTGACTTAATGACAGACCATATGATACAGCGTGCACATGCTAACCACTCAGCCATCCAACCCCACAATTGCGGAAATAGAAGTGATTAGGTACATGTATTTAATCACTTACCAGGAATCACTTGGGTGTTATATCACCCAAGGTAGAAGTGGAAGTTAAGCCCCACCGACTGACAGACTGTATATAAAAGTATAACTTACTATTTGTGGTTCAAGAGGTTTAAAGTCATATGTATTATCTCCCATTAAAATAACCTTAGATACATCACTCATGTACAAATATATGTTCGGACTGGAAACAAAAAAGGTCATCAATTATACATTTTCATAACGATCAGTCAAATATTCTTGTGTTCAATACTCATGGATAGAAATGACTTATCCATCAGCAGTTAACGTTCAATACTCCTGGATAGAAATGAATTATCCATCAGCAGTTAACTAATTACATATCAAAGATGATACCATTAAATCAAAAGACAGTAGTAATGTGAACTGTGGATGTGGACAAATATGTTTTATGGTGTGACTACTTTTTAATTGTATATTACATATTATGGTCTGAATCTAATATTTTATCATTGCCTATTAATCATAAGATTACATTCTGATAATGTCAAGTTTAAAGCATAGTTTACAAAATATGTGTAAATACAGATGCCTTATCCTTGTCTAAACTGTGACAAAGTGATCTCTACATCATATTGAAATATAAATATACAGATAGAACTTTCTGACCTCTGCTGATTTTTGATCATTAATGATATTGACGTGTTCAACTCGACACAACTTCTTCAAGGCACGGACTTAATAAAACAGCTAATGTGTTCAATATGTTATTTACGGACTACACACGAATGGCCTCTGCTCGTTTTGACAATAGGCACGATCTCATTCACGATCTTATTAAATATGCAGTGCAGTTACAGATACTATAATCTCATAAATAAACAATGCCAAATATGTACATCGCTTGTGTATCACTTTTCTTAATTAATTGTATGCTTTATAAGCCAGACTTAATAAAACAGCTAATGTGTTCAATATGTTATTTATGACTTTAGGTGATAAGTACTAATTAATACTGCTAATTTTTACTTCGAGGCAGATTAAATTCTATTGTTAATAGTTTATTCACTTAAAAGTAAATACAATTTTGATTTTAAATAAACTTAAGTGTAAGAATATGATTAAGTATTATTACATCCAATTAAAATCAATGTTGTAAATTAAGGGTAATGTAATTGTAATTGGTCTAATTTAGCAAGTACATTGATCATTTATGGGATTTATTGTACCTTATCTTAACGTACCGCAACGTTGAACCAGACCAGGGCATTCCAGTATGTCAAAAGCTATGACCCTCAAGCCCAGTTTGCAGAAGTGCCTACGTGCATCAAATTAGCTGTGCAAGAAAAAGAACAATTCTAACATGACCTGAACTTATTCAGTGGTGGCAACAGTGAAATTATTGACATTGAAAAAGTGTTTTTTGATTTTTTTTTCGGTTGGAACGTATAACCGAGTATTTATATTGAACTTATATTATTGTAGCGAGTATTTATATTGAACTTATATTATTGTAGCATGTTTATCAATGTAATTGTTTTTATAGAATTAGGACTTGAATTTGTGATGTCCATATTAATTCTTTTCAAGTGTTGATATTGATATTGTATTGTATTTAATGTATGTTAGATAACGATAATTTAGGGGATGGTGTCGGGTAAGACCGAGGACGAGAATACGCTCCATGGAACAGATGTTTCCACACCAGCACCAAGAAATAAACACGTGTCATTCACTTTGTCATAATTAATCAAGAGGAATGCCAGAATTTAATGGTATCGTCCTACAAAAGTCTAGGACCTAGTGTTCCGAAAATATCATATAACTATATAATCGCGTGTGTTTTCATTACTATTATTATATCGTGTGTGCTCTTCTTAATTCGTGTGTGATTTAACTTAATTGTGTGTACCTTCAATTGATATGAAGACAGTGTCCCACCTGTGAGAATGGTATTAGTTATTTATTTTTAATAAATAACTTAAATGGGTGGGGATGGAATGTGACAAAGTGATCTCTACATCATATTGAAATATAAATATACAGATAGAACTTTCTGACCTCTGCTGATTTTTGATCATTAATGATATTGACGTGTTCAACTCGACACAACTTCTTCAAGGCACGGACTTAATAAAACAGCTAATGTGTTCAATATGTTATTTACGGACTACACACGAATGGCCTCTGCTCGTTTTGACAATAGGCACGATCTCATTCACGATCTTATTAAATATGCAGTGCAGTTACAGATACTATAATCTCATAAATAAACAATGCCAAATATGTACATCGCTTGTGTATCACTTTTCTTAATTAATTGTATGCTTTATAAGCCAGAGTTTACTGTTAGTTTCAGAAGACTTGGAATGGCGCTCCTCCTGGAGTATGCCTATTTCATGCTCTCAATAAAGGTCTATCAATTATGCTGATATTCTGTTATCTGTATGTAGTGTTACAAAACTTACAAAGAATAAACTGTGTATATGATTACTATGGACTTTATAATTAATTATATTATTACTCACTTTGTCAATATTCTATTAATAAAAGCTGTAGAATTCAATCCAACCATATGATCTGAAATAAATTTTAAAAAGTACTGATTAGAGTTTGAGTTAGCTTTGGACTCCTTCGACAGCTATTTTAATGGCATTTATATCATGGCATTTCATCTATTAGGTTATGTATCCAGTGTTGGTCTATCAAAAAGGTTATAATACGAAAATAAAATAATTTTGAACAAAAGTCTATATTATTTAGCACGTTATAAAATTCAGTATCCCTTAACCCTCAAGTACCTCTATGACAATGAGACAAAAAGTAGACCGTTGAGTATAAATTGTCTTTATCAAATCTGTCGATTGACACCTGTCGATATTCTTTCATCCGACCACAAAACGTGCTCATCTTGATAATTTGAGTTTGGGTAACAGAGGAGTTAATGTTTTGCTTGTATTGACTTCATCCTTTCTTTGTCCGACGTTTGTCGGAGAACTATTTACAGCAGTTGGAGTTGCGAATGCAACAGTGCCAGTTGAAGACACCACGGCCTGAGCCGAATTCCGTTCTTTGGTCACTTTTATTACTCTCCTTTCACATGATTAATTTGCTTCAAATGACCACTTCTAATCGAAACATTACTTCGATCATATTTATGATCCGAAAACCACTTTTCAAAACAAAGCCTTCTATAGCAGCAAATACTTAGGACTGAATAATGTATACACCGTTAATAATTGCAATTGTTAATGGGAAACGAAACGAAATAATTAAATTGTTAAGATATAATGTCCATTATACGTCAATACCAGGAAATAATTGAATTCTACAAAATAGTCGTTTGAAAAATACCATTTGATGCTGGTTTATGTGTGTGCTATTTATCTGAAACACAAAAATAAATATTTTATCGTTTCAAAATGTTTCACAGCATGTTTATTAATTTAACGGTGAAAGGGGAAAGTAAACCACCGACTACTTTTAACCCGAATATAATTTTATGGGTCACGACAATCCGGAAAAATATCCCCTTTAAAAAAATAGAAAAAAAACCCCGGATGCATGCCGCGTCACAATCTGGTGCTGGCACGGGTTTCATACACGAGATGGGATATTTCCAGAACACCCGATATTAAAAGCTTAACTGGGTCAAACTGGTCCGGCTTAACCGTGTGAGGCACAGGAGGTAGCTTTTGGATGTTTAAATGATGTTTAACGTCCCACTGTTCGGCTCAAGACGGGATACGCCATACAGTGTGCTATGAGGGAAATTTTGCCCAGGGGTGCTACTGCCTTCTCTTATATCGAATTCCAACTGTATTCTATTAGATTTCGGGCACTTTTGCGAATTAGATGGGAAATATATACTTTTTTTTTACTTTACCCGTCTGCCCGAAAAGTCATCTTGCCCGAAAGTTAGGGGGACCGCTGCCCCCCCCCCCCCTGGTTCGTACACCTATGACAGAAATATCTCTGATTATTAGATGGGAAATATATACTTTTTTTTACTTTACCAGTCTGCCCGAAAAGTCATCTTGCCCGAAAGTTAGGGGGACCGCTGCCCCCCCCCCCCTGGTTCGTACGCCTATGACAGAAATATCTCTGATTATTACTCGATAAGAAAACGACTTGCTATTCTCATTTCTACGGTACAGCACCGGCAAAAAAAAAAAGAAGAAGAAAAAAAAAAAAAAAAAAAACATTCCATAATATGGAATGGTCCATTGTACAGCATCTGTAGGAAGTTTAAAGGGACAATCCCAATAAGAACAGAGTCTCAAAAATTAAAGTCTTAGTATTTATGAAATTTAAGGACGAAAATATAGTGGCATGGTGTATTTACCTTGTCTCAAAATTTCAGCTCAAAATATTGAGTTGTTTGGACGTGAGCGTCAACACTGCTTATCCGGACACGTAACCCGTTTAAGATATCGGGTCAATTTTTTCATTGGGTGACCTGATAATCGATTAATGTTTCTTGAAAGGTCTATACAGAGAATGACCCATGCCCTGTACTTCATAGCAAAAGGTAAATTTCACCTACATATTATTTTTATAGAAAAAAGTCTGGTTTTATCCAGATACTGTATAATAAAACGTTCTCCATTTCTAGATGAAGACTGTCAGGTTTAAGTTATTTACAAGCGTATCACAAATATCGGGTTAGTAGATGGGCCTTGGGTTATGGATTTTAAAGGAATTTAACACAAAATTAAGCAGTTTTATTCCCCAAAAAGTTATCGGGATTGGCACTTTAAGTACATATTACATAGCTACAACACTGATGATTCGAGCTGTTTGTAGCAGATAAAAAGGCGTTAAATAAAATGGGCCGGGTTTCACGACCTACTTTTCTGCACCAAACAGTGACACGTATGAATGAAGTTTTGACCTGTCAGTGGCGTATTCGCCTACTCCTTATCTAATATCATTGTAATTGCCAATCGTTCTCCTACGAGCACACAAACACGTATATGTATATGAGACTTTTTGTAATATCCGAACTTGCAAGACCACCCTCTCTCTCTCTCTCTCTCTCTCTCTCTCTCTCTCTCTCTCTCTCTCCCTCCCCCTCTCTCCCCTCTCTCTCTCTCCCTCTCTCTCTCCCCCACCCCCCTCTCTCTCTCTCTTCTGTACAACTGGCAAGTGGAAATTACACTGGAAAATCTTCAGTTTGTGGAGTTTCACCTGTTAGCTGATTCGTTATGCCAGAGCGTGTACTTTGTTTTTTAGACACAAGACTATACTGTATGATATATACGTAAATGTTCACTCATCATTCAAGAGATTGACTTCTATCACTTAATCTGGTGGGTGCCGCGTGTTGGTCAGGGTATATTTACCTACTTAACTCTTCCATACCCGATGCTTCAATATATGGTTCTAATGTTTTGATATTTTCCCCATTCATGAAGTCAACTATTACCCTTTAAACTATTTTGTTATTAGCTTTATTATTATTAGGATTTATTAAATTGAGGATTTATATCACAGGCACTGGCTGAATTCCTTAAAATCACCCCAAAACAGTGGTATGGATATCACCGTTACTATGACGATATTTTAATGATTTCCTTTCTTTTTAAACCTATAGTAATTTGTTATATGAAACATTTAATCGTTCAACGTTGGTTGGCCGAAAGGTTTAACGCGTGCGCGTTGGATCATAATTTTTGTCATTGTGTCAAGTGGAAATGAAATGAAATGGGGTTTAACGTCCTACTCTTTTGCACCTAACCTGGGCTAATGGAAGACGGGCATACACCATACAGTGTGCTATGAGTGAAATTTTGCCCGGGCAGCGGCGCTACGGCCCACTCCTAGTCCTATATCGAATTCCAACTGCCAAGGGATCTTTTACGTGCACTCCAATGTGTACACGGGACCTCGGTTTTTCGCCCCTTCCGAACGACTAGGCAGCTGTACTTGACAAGGAAAACCACGCCGGAAAATCGAGATGAACTTTCTCGGCCAATGCAGGGATCGAACACCCGACCTCCAGGCTAGCGAACCAGCGCCTTATCCACCTTGACCCCTTGAGTCAGATTGCGTGAGTTGCCTGTCCAACGACTTACTGAAATAAAACTGAACCATATGTTAGTGCCGAAATGGCATAGTTTGTGTCTGGTGGACGTTTAAGCATACATCTATTCTCTCTCCCTCTCTCTCTCTCTCTCTCTCTCTCTCTCTAAGCACGGGTGTTGGATGGCCGAATGGTTACCACGTGTCCACTGTATCATAAGGTCTGTCATTTAGTCAACTGGCGTAGTTTCGATTCCCCGGTTGTATGTGACAAGGAGTAGGATCGCCTGTCCAACCTCGTGGGTTTCTCCGGTTCCCCCGGTTTCCGCCCACTGCTAAAGACCCCTACGCACAAGCGAATTATTGAAATAGTTTAAAACCATATTAGTCCCGAAATGACCTGTATGTGTCGAGTGTACGTTAAACCACCTCTGTGTCTATCTCAGCAATGCAGTTTTGGAAGTTGATGATAGCGTTCCAGACAAAGGCGACCCCTTTTTGCACGTACTATCTTTATCTTTCCAATCTTCCAATTCAATAAGCACAAATCTCCTCCACCCAAAATATGCTATAGCGGCCATCTTGGATCGGCTTTCTTGAAGATCCAAAATGGTCGACATAATATATCTGGGGAATTAGTGCTTATCAGAAACGAAAACAATACGGAAATAAGTAGGATGTGGAAAAGAAGTGTCCGGAACGTCCGCTTCAACTTGATAAGCTGCCTTAATTACTACAAAAATACTAAAATGTACAAATGTATGACTCAAAAGAATTAATTCAGTTTCTTTATCAGACGTCACTTTAAGCCCTCTCACATTTTTGTGTGGAGTTGTTGACTACTGTTACTGTATAGCTTTCATTTCCTCCGTGTTTACTTTCCATAATGACGTCACATCTTTCTTCGGGCCACGCGCAGGTACGTTTTAAGATAGGTTGACATAGATAAGTAGAGAACGTGTTAGAAGATATGTAACCAATCTGACTTTAGGGTATATGATGATTTCAAGTCAATAAAGGACATACATATGAGTGATATATAAAATGGGGACGTATGTATATTACGTGAATATACTATACTTGGGATTAATAACACTAATTACAGGTAAGAAGGTCTATGCAATTGTGTATGCAATTAATATCGTCTTATGGACAAACTAGTATAAATGCTAAATCGATAAAGACTCTTTCACTTTGTCTTTCCTTTTCTCATGTTCACCAATATTTTACGTCTTATAAGGATCGACTGTTCCCTGTTCGATCTCATTAAGTAGGTTAGTAGTACAATTAGTCAGTCAATCGATGTCGGTTTAAAGGTAGATGTCATTTAAATGTTGACAAAAATATCTAAAAATGTCTGCTCTCTGTTCCGAATATACAAGACATATGACTTTAATCGGATTTACTGTAATTTTGAAAAATAGCCACATTGTTACGTTACCTTGGTAGCGCACACCAATGTCAGTTATTTAAAGGGCTAATCCCAATAATGTTTTGGAGAATAAAACTGCTTAATTTGATGTTAAAATCCTCTATACTACGGAAGGGCCGTGCAATTGACGCGATATTTGTGATACTTTTTCAAACAACTTAAACCCGTCAGTCTTCATCTTATAGGAATGACCGGTGTCCCAAGCTGTTAGCTATTATGCGGTGCAGGTGATCAAATTTACCTTTCGTTTATCAAATACAACTCATAGGTCATTCACTGCAAAGACTTCTCGAGGAACGGGAATCGATTATCAGGTCATGTAACGCTAAAACTGACCAGAAATCTTAAAAAGGTTAATTGCAGGATTTACAACGAACTAATCTTAAAGGAGCTAAAATATTTATTTTGAGTTAAATATTGGATATCAGAAGCCAATCTTTTCCCGGTAACATCACAGCATCAAAGTTGATTTAAATTGACAAATAATTCGTGTTTTCAATGTTGAAGATTATGGATGATATCGAGTTAGAGACTTAGCTACTTGAAGTGTCAGTGAAATATAAATAAATCCATGACGTTTTTGTGTGTCTGTACCTAAGCCATGATCTTAGTATTTTTCAACAAAAGCTGCTTATATCTATTTGAACAGGTGATCTTATGTTGATTAATCAATAAGATAAATTTGGTATAACAGGACTGACTATAACAGCACATAAAAGATGAGTTAAGGATTACATAGGCACATCATGTTTCTTAGGAATGACATACACTATATAAAACCGAGTTATTGGTTTTTGTAGATGGTTTCAACTTGTAGCTAGATTGTTATAACGATTCTTATATCATCCAATCTACAATTTATACAGTTTGTATTTAGTTTTTATTCTAACACAACTGGTTTATATAAAATCACAGAGATATAATACATTATCTGTTATCAGCGAGGACCCGAATTCAGCTACTCAGCCGTTTCATTATATCTATTTTCAATAAAATATGCAAAAGTATAATATGGAAGTACATGTATGTAATACAAACTTGGAAATAAATGTCGGATCTCCTGTTAGAAATACCGTGACCTTTGTAATACGCCACACAATATTACCTTTACATAGCAAGAGAGTGAGTGAGAGAGCGTACGTCAGAGATCGTATTAATCAGTGTGTTTGTTTGCTGCGCGGACGGTTCTTATCATAGGTGGTAACAGGTGTTCTAAAAGGAGTAATTTAACATGGGAGTAAACAGTTTGATAAAAGTAAAAAGTCACGTGTTTATAACAACATGTACACATTTTTAAATCATGATCTGCAAAGTCATTGTTAGCAAGGTGATTAATCTAACTATAATGGTCTAACGTAATACATCAATGTCAAGTTTATTTTTAAAGGCAAAGTCCCAGATTTTACAAGATATTCGTTGATATAATTGGGTATAGCTGTATATGCAAATTGAATTAAAAAAGTGTAATTGGATATATCTGGGGGTTCAAAATATAACGAGTTTTATTAATTAAAATATGTCAGGGATGGCTACTATGTTATAGTACTGTAAGTTTGCTTAGTGTATAAGAGTAAATATGGTTGACAGCTAGAATTGTGTTGTCTAGGCCCAGGTCTCCTGGAAATCAACTGGTTTTTAGATCCCACCATTAGTCACGAAAGGATTTCTAACTCTTAGAAAATATAGGCACGGAGTATCCATATTATTAGTACATTGATGTTGATAGCACCACGTAATTCCCCGCCAGGGGTAGTCTCACACTGCAATCAGCAGTGAATATTCGCTAGGCCGCTACAGTCACTGATAAAGATGACATCATCGCGACTTAATTTCTTTCGACTAATTAAATTCTAAAACATTTTTTGTATTTATTAGAAAAATAAGTAAAGACGTTTGAAGTATTTGTAGTTAAAAAGTATTTCCTATTTGGTGTAAATGGGTATTAAAATGGATCTTGGACCAATTATGGTAGACTCACTTATATTGCTATGGGTCTTGGACCAACTATGGTAGACCCACTTATATTGTTACAAGCCTTGGACAAAATATTGTAGACCCACTTATTTTGTAATGAGTCTTGAACCAAATATAATGGACCCACTATCTGTTCAAAATAAAAAAAAATCTATTTTCAAGTAATATCGACAATTAATCGTGACGGACTGTCAGGTCATTGACCAAGGCCCACACATGTACGCGCCTAAGGCGTGTCACGAGTGTGCCGAAGGCGCCCGAAAGTCCTAGGTGTGTCGGGGGGGGGGGGCAGGAAGATTTTGTAAATTGACAACCGCAAACCCATTTTCCAAGCATTTCAGACCAAAGCAGAAGAAGACAAATTTTTGATTTCCTGATACAATTAGATAACAGAATGACCTATTTTGATTTCCTGATACAATTAGATAACAGATGAATTTGAGAATTCTCTTCAGTGTCAAAAACAAAAACCTTTTATTCTCCGTGATGAAAATAATAATTCAAATTATAACCCTTCTTTCTGTTCTTTCCACTCCTCTCCTTTCTTCTTTATAGGCTTAGGCCCACTTTTTTCACGGACAGGTAGGCCCAGCCTGGCACTGAATCGTATAGTCGACCTGTGATGTATGCAGGGTTTCCGAAAGGTTTTTAAGAGGCACGTAATTTTAAAATTGCTTAATCAATATGTTATGCATGTGAGAAAAACTGACGACAATAAATTTAACAAAATTTTAAGTTTTTAATCTGAAATCTATTCAAATATGAATTATTATAGTTAAGGGGACATTTCTTTTGTAAAACAGTGGGCATAAAGTTATTAGTTCATTTAGCACAGCCATTATGTAGACAACCCTCCTTTTTGTTTTACTCTCTGAGAAAGAGAGAAATTGGGGTTTAACACAAACTAGGTCATTTGGGACTAACGTATGGTATAATTTTATTTCAATAGTTCGCTTGCGCGTAGGGGTCTTTAGCAGTGGGAGGAAACTGGAGTACCAGGAGGACACCAACGAGGCTGGACAGGCGATCCAAATCCAGCTGACTAAATGGCAGGCCGTATGATACAGCGCGCGCACGCTAACCATTCGGCAATCCCCCCCCCCCCCATTTTGCTCTGTAATTTAGAATTGTTGATAGAAATTGGTCCTCATTTATAACGTTATAAAATAAACATTTCAAAAGCTAATTTATTATATTTCTGTCATGTGTCGGACATGCATAAAACTCACGGTACAGAATTATCAGGAAGTGCTTTTAATTTTATTTAGATGTCACTTTTAAAATATATGACAAAACACTGGAAAACTGTCACCTAATACATCAAAAATTATGACACACTGTCACATGGTGCATTCTCACACACCAATGACTTAAGCAGTTGATCCATACGATAATCTCTGATACTATAAACCACAGGTAGATGGGAACAGAGAGAGAGAGAGAGAGAAATGGGGTTTAACGTCCACTCAACACAAACTAGGTCATTTCGGGACTAACATATGGTTTTTAATTTTATTTCAATAATTCGCTTGCGCGTAGGGGTCTTTAGCAGTGGGAGGAAACCGGAGTGCCCGGAGAAAACATGGGGACAAGAACGCCCTTATTAGACTATGGCACACCTGATAACTATGTGATTTTTCAAATTTTTTTGAGTTTCTGTTTTTTCTGAACATTTTATAAATTTTTAATCTTATTTTATCCATATTTGATGCTAAATGATATAATATTTACTATCAAACATGTAATTCATATTTAAAAAAAAAAATACCTTCCAATGTATTTATAGCTGTGTGTTTCTTTATTTAGTTTGAGCTGTGTATATGGTTGTATGTCGTCTATGATTTGTCATGTTTTTATTTTGCTAAATTCAAATATTTTTCATATATATTTAGCCAGGTGTGTCGCTGTATTTTCATGGATTCCAATCATTGATAAAAAAAAGGTTGAGAATCACTGCTATAAACTACTAAACGAGCCCAATTATAACATAATATATAAAAACGATTCATTTCTCAATTTTGGATTGGTTTGCATAACCTACCACCAATAACCAAAACAGACGACGTGTAACACTACCCTGTATTAAACTATCCATCGTGTTATGTGGGTTGTGGGTTTTAGTACGATTCGAACGACTAGAAACTATCCATGCCAGGGAACTTTGTCGGGTAGAGAGAGAGAGAGAGAGAGAGAGAGAGAGAGAGAGAGAGATGGGGTTTAACGTCCACTCGACACAAACTAGGTCATTTCGGGACTAAAATATGGTTTAATTTAATTTCAATAATTCGCTTGCGCGTAGGGGTCTTTAGCAGTGGGAGGAAACCGGATTGGACGGAGGAAACCCACGAGGTTGAGAAGGCGCCCATACCACATACGCTCACACCAGGGATCGAAACCACAGCCGCAAGCCACAGGTGACCGGCCAGCTAGAGGTCGAAGCGCGGCACTCTAGACCACAAGCCCATCCCACCCCCACTTTGTCGGGTAACATCGGGATCAAACCCAGAACCTCTGGTTAATGCGCCAGCACGCTCCCCTTCATATCCCGAGGACTGATACGTGTTTGCATTATCCAATAGCAAAGATGGGGATGGGGACGAATTTTAGGGGAACAAATTGAACGTGTGTTACATTTGTGGTGAAGATTACGTTTCGTAAAAGAATACACAGTGTACCCAAATGTCTTAGTTTATTTCGGAACGGTCTCCAAACGGACCAAGTCCTGTGATCGTTCGTGTTTGGAAAACATATGTGGTGTATTTCATACAGTTTATATGATATTTGATTTGATGTACATTAGGTGGTTTATGATATTTGTATTTGATTTGATGTACATTAGATAGTTTATTTGACATTTGTATTTGATTTGTTTATTTCAGATTGTTTATGTGATATTTGTATTTGATTTGATGTATTTCAGATAGTTTATGTGAAATCTGTAGTTATCAGACATATGATTTTGACGAATGGTATCAACAATATCAAACAAGTACAAGATATAAATATTGTACATATGGTTGTTGTGGTGTCAATTTATTAGATCAATATTGTTGTACAGTACCGTAAGTATAGACCACGAGTCTTGTCTAAACTTTATATGGGTATTCTTATCTTTGGCCAAAATGCCAACAATCGTCGATGAGATATCCCAATTTCACAGAAAGAGTAAAGTCTTACTTATTTCTGGTCGAATGAGGGGTGGGGATTTATTTTCGTTCTATATCAACAGTTATATAACCAGACCATATTCCCGAACTTAACGGAATAAAATATAAGGGCGACTCAAAATTACAGCCGTTCTTTCCTGTGCCATGACGCCTATCAGTTGAAGAACAGTCTTTTTTATTTTGTCTGGGCATGGACTTCTTTACATTCAAAAGGCTACAGTTTAATCTTTGAGTGCAGTACCAGAAGATACAGATTAAGATCAAGTGCCGTCATTGTGACATAATTTTAGCCCATGACAGGGGCGGTTCCAGGGAGGGGGGGGGGGGGGGTCCAGCTCAGCTACATAAAAAAAATAATGCATCAATGAAATTACATCACAAAGTGATCCTATATCAGTATAAAAATGATTTCTCTATTTAAAAAGCTCAATTTGTATGTAAGCCTATGTAATTTAGAGACGATGATGGCAGATTTCGGTGACAGAAACCTGGCAAACCCCCTCCTGCAAACATTCCTGGATCCGCCCCTGCATGACTTAAACCAGTCTTCCAAAACATCTCCTGGTATTTTTATCTCTTTGCGTTCAGTCATGGACCGAATGATAAATAGTACATCGTTTTTACAGATTTCCGGGAATCCGTAGGAGACATCTGTTCTCTCTTTCACCTTTTGACAAGACCCGGAACCAGTTTGTCGTTATTATCCCTTGTATAATCGTAATGATCGATGTGCATGTTTTGTTCTTCTCAATAAATAAATACTTTAACATTAAATCTTATATATTACAGAATCGGTTTAATAATAGGCTGTTCAGTTGGAGCCGTATTTGTCGTTGCACTGGGTATTATATTATGTATATGTTGCTGTTGTGTGTGTGGCAGAGCAAAACGACGGAGAAACGGACAAGTTATTCGTGGTCCAACAGTTATATTCCATACAGGTACGGTTCTATCAGTTATATTGCATATAACTACTGACAGTTATATTCCATATACTGTTCTGTCAGTTATATTGCATACAGGTACTAGCAGTTATATTCCATACACGTGCTGTATTGTCAGTTATATACGTACATACAGGTACCGTTCAGTCAGTTATATTGCGTACAGGTACTGACAGTTATATTACATACATGGTACTGTTCTGCAAGGCATATTCCATACAGGTACTGGTATAGTTATATTCCATACAGGTATATACTATCAGTCATATTCAATACATACACTAATTCAACTGTCAGTTATATTCCATAAAGGTACTCTACTATCAGATAAAATTTATGGGACATTGCCGAATATGTGACCGTGAGACATAACGTACAAATATTGGTATCTATCCTTACGTTTGAAATAAATATCGTATGGGTATTCTGTACTATATTTACGCGCGTAAGATAAACGAACACCAACAAAAAAAAGATAAAGCAAAACCAGTAGGGTCGCCTATCCAAACAGCCTCGTGGATTTTCTCCGGTTTTCAACCACTGCTAAAGTGCCCTAGCACGTGGACGTTAAACCCTCTCTCTCTTTCTCTCTCATCCTCTCCCTCTTTCCAACCTATTCGACATAACGCTCTATTCTATGTTTATTATAAATATCATTATTGACGTTGATCCATTTTCACTATGTTATGTCTTTCTATTTCAGGTCAATCAAATTATCCACAACAATCAACAGACGCCAGTGATGTATTAAATGCCCCGCCGCCATCTTACGAGGAAGTTATGTCTGGACAAGATAATTACAGTTTTAAAAACACATAAACACTTCGAATTCATCTCCCGATTTTAGTCATACAGATTTTTGTAGAATATTCTCACATCACTGTGCTTTCTGTATCAAATTGCAGGATTATACATGTTAATAGGAATAACCGACTTTTTAGATTGAAAAAAATATGACCAGCCATAATGTTCCTGATACTGTGTTGTAAAAAAGAACTGTGGAGAATATCAGTTAAATAGTAATCGTGTGAATGTGTTCAGAATGATTGATGACTTTGTTTATAACTATTCACTATTACAATGGTATTGTGAGTACAGCCTCATCACTGTGGTAGACTAAAAGACAGTATAATTGTGTACTCCCCACCTCCTCCGATTTAAGAATCTTTCTGCCCATCATTTTGAACAGCCATACTTATCTCTTATTACCTCCCCTATCTTTTTTATTCGCTGTACATGCAATGCAGGTACTACACAATTAGTGGATAATTTTGTTATACATAATAATTATAGTCAATCAAAACCTTACTGCCCTCATGCGCTATTTGTTTTTTAAAGTTACGGTAAATCGACTAAATACACATTATTTGAGTCATCGGGCGAAACTAATCAATTAAATTTGCTTGTTTTTAATGCTTTTTTTAATGCTAATATTTGTGTGAAATTTAAAGATCAAAAGTACCTGTCATGTCGGGTAATCAGCCTCACAACAAAACCTGCAAAGAACTAAATATTCGTGGAATTGTTTTGTTATGACCGGTGATAGATGTGTACAAAATGTAGATATATAAAATGAAAATTTTAGATACAGAGCAATTTTACGAACTCCAGTTGGTTAGTAAAGTCAAAGGGCGTGTCCGAGAATATAGATCTAGTCAGTTTTGTCATATTTATGATTGAGAGCAAGAATTCGTTTCATTACTTTAATACGTTATATTGACAGTTTGCCTTTTTAATTTATGTTTATCTATAGATTGTGTTCATCTATAAATTGTGTTCATCTATCAATTATGTTCTTAGATAACACAATCGTGTATATTTAAAATAATTTGTGTTTCTTTAAATACATGAATAAAATCATCTTTATACTGATATTAATACTGAAATTTATATACATGTACTGAAATTTAGACCACGTAAAAGAGTAGACCGTAGCGCCGCTGTCCAGGCAAACTTTCCCTCATATAGCACACAGCATGGCGTATGCCCGTATTCTTTAGCCTAGTCAGTGCGGAAAGGTAGGACGTTAAACCCCATTTCAATTTATTTTCTTTTTTATAGATAAAGCAAATATACGATACTGCGCACTAAAGATAAGTTGAAATTTTGACAGATTCTGCTGAATATCACTTAAAGAGAGTATTTTTATACTGTCAATGTAAAATCCGTACCATATTATTTGACAATAATAATTATGCATTTACTCATGACGTCATATAGGAGAGATGTTTAACGGTATTTTCAGTGTGAACTTTATATTTTTGAAAAGCTTAATCGATGTCCTTTGAGTGATAGCTTCAGATATAGGTTTAATATAACACAAGCCCTAAGCCCCCCCCATCCAATTACCCCCCCCCCCCCCACAATATTTCGCCAACAATAATGATTTTTAGGGGTGTTCGTAACCGGCCACATCCTCAACCCCTCCAAAACATTCTGTAGTCCCCCCCCCTCCAAATTTTGTGAGCTTGCTACGCGCTCGATATAACACGCAAACAATTTAAGTAGACCAAACATCGCCGCCCCCTCCTCCCAACTGCTGTTTGAGAAGTGTCACCCAGTGATAATAATCAAGTAAGGAAGTAAGGTGGCTCATTACTTTGTAGTCATTTTATTATTTTGTTCACATCGTTTAAGCGAATGTTATCTTCTTTCGCCGCATTAATCTGTTTTAATAATTTTATCATGCAAAAATTCTATAAAAAAAAAATGGACGTGTGAACATGAATTGTACGGTGTTTCTGATTTTGTGTGTAAGTCGGAGACCCCAGGTTTCGTGAATATGAGAGAAAGTCGTGCTGTCAGTTCGAATTCTAGGCAGCCCTGTTCGCCAGCGAAGTATAGGCATCCACAAATCAACTAGCTATCTGAGACGAAGGAATAGGGTTTAACGTCCATCGACACAAACTATGTCATTTTAATTCGCTTGCGCGTAGGGATCTTTAGAAGTGGGAGGAAACTGGAGCACAAGGAGAAAACCAGCGAAGATGGACAGGCGACCCTACTCCTTGTCACGTAAAACCGCAGAATCGAAACCAGTTGCTTACCATTCGGTGAACCATCCGCTATCTGAGTGTACTGTACCTTTAAAGGAGCAACTTGTTGATGTGGTGTCTTTTGTATCTTTGCTGTTGTTATCGAGGAGTTTATGTAGTAGTCAGTGCATACATGGTGGTATAAAGAAACATTCAATCAGCAACACCACGATAAAGGGGAGATAAGTATTTATTCTGATAAGACAGAAATATTTTATAATATTGTTACTCTAGTTCTAATTTCAAACTATAGTTTATTTTAAATCATAAAGATACATTATGAGAGATTAGATAAAGAGCTGATAATATAATGGGAATTTGCTGAAAATTTCAGTCAAATTGATCCACTATGAAACGAGATTAGCGATTGAATATTGGGGCTAGCCTTGATCATCATTACTAAAGTCGGTGGGATAAAAAACATAGTTTCGATTTTCCTTTTTTTGATTTAATTATGACAATAAACATCACAGAGTAGCGATGTCATCGAAAGTTGCTTATGGTCTGGATAAGTTAATTATTGACTAATTAATCATTTATATAGCACTTCAGGCCTAAAGACCTGCAATAGGCAGATTTAGCTCTTTAATAATGTATGTTCATTAAACTATCAAAATAAACACCATTAATCATGGTTTGCAAGTTGTATTAAAAATCCATATTCCATGACGCATTTGTTCAGTAATGTTTATAATAAAATCGTACAGGCGGAATATATATTGCACTTTCAAGTCATAGTTTAAATTAAACCATAAAAATAAACAGTATTAGTCGGTTCAAGTTGTGTTGCTTTAAAAGCCCACATCACACGGATCGGTCGAACATTTAACAACAGGCCCCGGATAATCCATGTCATCAGAATCAGCACAGATACAGAAATTACATCCATCTTCAGCATGGAACTTATCTTTTACATCATACCTTCTCCCATTATAGAAACATTTAGTTAAAGGTCTAAAATACACTGAAAACAGAACCAGATTAGTTTGTGAAAGACCTTTATGAAGAGTCGGGGTCGTTCTAAAGAAACAAAACAACTATCCATTGGTCGATGAATTCTAATAGGAAATGAAATGTGGTTTAACGTTCTACTGTTCTGCTCTGACACTTGCATATCGCCATGCAGTAGTGTGTTATGAGTGAAGCCTTGGCGGACTTTCGGTCATGCACCACTGACAATAGTGTACCACGCCGGAAATCTCGATTTACTTTGTCGTCAACGCAGGGTTCGAACACGAGACCTCCAAGTCAGCGAGCCAACGTTTTGCTCACTGAGTCACCGAAGCTTCCAGTTATTATAGGGCCAAGGTTATAGTCCAGTCGTCGAACACCATTTTAAGTCAAAAAAAGTAAGGGATATTTGATTTTGGGGGCATAATACTAAAATATGCAAATGACTACGAAAAAAGTCACTATAGAAACTAACAGAAGAAACATTTCCAGTTACATGTGACGCCCAAACGCACCAATAGCTACCGCATGGAATGCAGGTGATGCTTGGGATCATCATGGGGGTCCAACCCAAGATTTGCACGACTCTGACTCTGAATGTTACAGTCATTGTGGCATTGAATGCCAGGGTGGAAACACCAGTTTAATTGTTTTAGTGACCAGAAAACAAATTTTGATATGCGTCGGCTTACCCAAAATGAAAGGTTACGTGCCCTTGGCATGCTACAGATCGGCACAACACAGGCGATTGTGGCGCGGACGATGAATGTTTCTCAGTCTGTCATAAGCAGGCTATGGTCCAGATACCGTGATACACAATCTGTACAGGACAGACCACGCTCAGGTCGACCAAGGGCGACAACTCAAGCCCAGGATCGATTTATCCGTACCTTGGCCTTGAGAAATCGTGTCATCACAGCAAATCAGATCAGCGCTCGTCTTCAAACAGACACTGGTGTGAGAGTGAGTTCGCAGACGATTCGGAATCGACTGCATAGGGGTCCCCTTCGCGGCCGACGTCCTCGCGCGATCCCTTGTTTAAGAGATCATCACATTCAGGCAAGACGTTGTTGGTGTAGGGATCGTCAACAATGGCATAATCGACGCTGGAGCAATGTGATGTTTTCAGATGAGTCAAGGTTCACTGTTGATTTTTTGGACAGACGTAGGAGGCTGTGGCGTCGTCGAAACGAGCGCTTCCAAGACGTTAACGTCATTAGACATGATCGATTTCGGGGTGGTTCTGTTATGGTGTGGGGAGGCATCACTGTTGCTGGAAGAACGGCTTTACATGTTGTTGCAGGGCGTGTTACAGGCCAGTACTACCGGGACAACATCTTGGCAGTCCATGTTGTGCCGTTCGCACGACGTCATGGCCGCCGTTTCATCTTCCAGGATGACAACGCAAGATGTCACAGGGCCAGGATCGTTACAGGTTACCTCCAACAACAGAACATCACCACATTACCTAGGCCAGCACTGAGTCTCGACCTCTCCCCCATCGAGCATGTCTGGGACAAGCTTGGACAGAGGTTACGTCAACGTCAACAACGTCCTGCCAATGTCCAAGAACTTGCTGCTGCGTTGCAACAGGAATGGGACAGTCTGGACCAAAATGACCTTAGACGTCTCATTAGGAGTATGCCACGTCGGATCAATGCTTGTTTGGCAAACAGAGGAGGATTTACCCGTTACTGACTTTGTTCTGATGCTGTGGTAACTTTGCTGTTTGATCCCGGGTATCATTTTACCCTTATAATGGTCAGTCTGTGCCTTACTTAGTCTAACGATCATTTGGAATAAATCGATGAATGTGAACTTCATTTCATTTAGTCATTTGTTTCTTTGTCAGTTTCATTAGGTGACTTTAATAACACTTAAAAATCAAATATCCCCTACTTTTTTTGAATAGTATATATCTTCATGTGTAGATTAAGAATCCGGATGATGCCACTCTGGCACCCTTGGGGAAATTAAAATATTCAAGATGTGTGACAGAATCTCACGGATCATGGTTTGAAGATGGGTTTGAAAAGAATTCGACCTGCTGAATCCCATGAGCTTTAGTGTCATTCCTAAATATGATGGCTAATTCTTGGGGAAATTAAAAAAATCAAGATGCCCGTCATGAGGCATGGTACGATTTTATTCAAAAAATCGCTTCCGCTTAGGAGTATTTAAAAAAAAAACACATCAGATCTAAATACAAACGATCCAAAATCTGACCAAACGGACTCAACAGATAAATAAGTTCAAAGGAATCAGATGACGTATGGTAAATTAAATAATACATAAACAATACATTAAATGACACATGGTAAATTACGTAATACATTAATAATACATTAAATGACACATGGTAAATAACAATAATAATATAATAATCGCTTGAATCATATTACAAATTGTATAAATCGGAAACATGAAAATGAAATGAAATGGGGTTTAACGTCCTACTGTTTTGCTCCTAAACTGGGCTAATGAAGACGGGCATTCGTCATATAGTGTCCGATGAGGGTAATTTTGCCCGGACAGCGGAGCTAGGGCCTACTCTTATATCGAATTCCAACAGCCAAGGGGTCTTTTACGTGCATGACAATGTGTACACGGGACCTCGGCAAATGCAGGGATCGAACACCCGGCCTCTATGCTAGCGAGTCAGCGTCCTACCCATTTAACCACCGTAATCCCCAAATCGGCAACACACATATTGCATTAAACAGATGTAAATGGAATGTATTGTCATATCATCCAAATTGAAATAAAGCTGAAAGAAATAAAGTTTTTAACTTACTTTGTGAGGATGTTGTGACTAACAATAACAGCAACAAGACTCTGCTGCTATCCATCTTGTTTAATACCAATATATCATACAATGAACATCTGCAGGTTAATATACTACATGATATATATCATTATTTCTTTGATGTTTTAATTGACCAGCTGTGATTTAAAGTGACATCTTAAGATTTTATTTACCAAAACAACCAAATGTTTCTTTTTATAAAATTGTATTCTTTTTTTGTTCGGCATGAACATTGACGTTGAAATAAACCTCGTGTATGCATCTAAATGACCACGTCCTTGATTCCTAGTTCTGTTTGAGTCTAAGTCATTGTGATTGTTGACTAGCACATTGATCAATTGGGCCATGCCAGTGCCCCACGCTCCGTCACACGCACCAACTGATTTTTAAACAGACGTTTCGTAAAGCCATTGTGATTGTTGAATTAGCTCATCGATCCCTTGGACCATGGCAGCCCCCCCCCCCAATACGCACACACACACCAACTCCGGGATTCCTGCATATAAAATGAAGAAAGGACATTTCTTAAATACTTTCTGACCAAGTTGATCCGTCTGTTTGTTTTAGATTTGTTCATAACTGGATATATGGACCGCCAATGTAGATCCTCGCTTCACCTTTAAAACCATAAATCGCCTTTACGATAATTGGTGAAAATTGAACCGACTCGTAGTTATATTGCCATTTAACATAATGGCTAATCCGGTGTGAATACTGCTAAGAGTCGATCATTATAGTAAATGTCAACAATTTCATTTTCAGATTGATGAACAACGCAATAGTATGAACTAGGCAGCTACACACCATGAGAATTATTAAGATAATCTTTACTGAACGTCACAAGACCTTTAATAAATTATTAAATGAAAGTTCAAAATAGAATAAAGCCAGAAGTCAAGTCGACCTGTATGTGTTCATAAAAGTCACCAATAAAATGGTACTAATATTTCAATTTGGTTGTATTTATTTGCTAGCTGAATATTCGTAGATATTTTAAACCACACATCAGTAATTGAAGGCTTTTCAGTGTCAGCAACTAAGCAATTAAATGTCACGCGATAATTTCAGAACGTTCATCGTCGAAGGTTTAAAAATCAAGAAAATAAACATAACTTTCTCTATGGTATAAACCATAAAATATTAACATTTAGAAATTTCAGAACGTTCATCGTCGAAGGTTTAAAAATCAAGAAAATAAACATAACTTTCTCTATGGTATGAACCATAAAATAATAACATTTAGAAAATTCTTTAAACAACTGTTCTGTTTTATTTTGAGGATAACATCGGACATGTTATCATGCATCCTCAGTATCCCCAGTGGTTTCATTCCGTTCCACTCCACAAACGCATAAACAATTTAACCCGTAATAAAGTGTGTTATTTGTTGTTTTGGGGCATTTGTTTGATTCACACGATGCTGTAATTCAAATCTTTCTGCATTAATAGTAAGTGGATGGTGATTGTAACACACACAAACATAATTACAAAAAACAAAAAAATTACGGACAAGACACAATACGTGTATATACGAAAAATTTAAAATGTGCTAAAGGAACAGCATGCAGCCACGCTGCTTTAAATTAACATCCTTAGCAGATATACCTATCAAGGTGCCGCCGTCGGGACCTTGAAGGGAATAGTGAGAATGAGATCATCCCAAAGCGTCTCGCACATAAATCGTCCTCAAATACCGATGAATCTCAGGACAGGGCATTTAAAAATATTCCCGTGGATTCGTACATTTCCATTGTTACAAATGCTAAAAGTGTGGACACAGCAAAAGAGGTAAAGACATCTGTGCTCAGAAAAGAAGTCTTTACATGAAATATAGGAGGCGTTTTTTTTACTCCATCCACATAAGGGAAGTGCACTATAAACCTAATATCAATGACAATACACCTACTTTTATTTTCGAATTCAATTATCTCGTGGGGGAATCACTGTTTTTCGTATCACCCACACGAGTATGCAAGGAACTGTCGTGGCAAACAAAAAGCACTATAGGGCTACTTTTATTTACAATTCAATGACCGGAACGACTAAGCGAGGGATCAAACTTCAGGATAATGAACCGGCGCCTTCCTCTTTATAAGCGCTATCACAGCTCCGTTCTTTAAAAGGCATCACATATTTTTTATGTGCGGGAATTTTGACGTAAAAGCTGACAACGAATTTAATTTAACATTTTGACTATTTCAGATATGAAGGTTTTAAGCAATGCCATGCGAGGAAGCGTCGCGGAAAACACCGGGATTGAACTTCAGAATAATGATTCGGCGCCTTGCTTGCTGCGCTATCACAGCTCCGTGCGGGAATTTGGACGTAAAGGTTGACAACGAATTTTGACTATTTCAGATACGAAGGTTTCGAACATATTTTTTTGTCATTCGGGTAAAATTAGTCTTCCCACTTGACACCAGGCTGCCAATAATATGGGGTTTCTTGTTTTCATTAACAAAAACTAGGCCTACAAGAGTTTTACCATTAACAAGGTGAAGATGATAGAGAATTAATCTTTAAAATAGGAAAAAAAATAATATCTAAGAATTGGTTATAGCAAATGTCCATTTTTGGGGGACAAGATTTCGACTGGTTTCGGGAAAAAGCTTCAAAGGTCAATCGAAAATTTAAATATTTCTTTTTGGCAAATCCAATAAAACTTTTGACGACTTTTAATTGTGACGTCACAATAGGTAAACGTCATCTTATTGTTCTATCATTGAGCTATTTTATCTGCTAACAGAAAGACGCTCTGTGAAAATTCTCTGAAATTAATAATATTTTCTTCGCTTTCGTGAATCCAGATACAAAAGTGACATCAACTATGACTTTATTGTAAGTATATTGTAAAGAAATTCTAATAAGTAATTTTAAAAAAATCAAAAACTGAATAGTAATAGTTATTCAACATTTTCGTAGGCGAGTTCGAGTTGAGAACAGGTAAAGCAAATATTTTTCTCTGTTACAAGTTTTGAATACGGATTTTGCATATTCAAATTAAAGAAGTTTGGATTATAAATAGTATTTTACTTTCTGTTACGTCTACTTTATTTTGTATTATATTTATTTATATTACAGAGAAATACCAGAGTATACTGATATTAGTTTAGACTATGGTGATGTATTAAATCAAATCATATATAATGATGTCAACATGTTGGTTATATTAACTGATGCAGATTTAAGCAACCCTACAGTTAATACTTCTAGTAAGTCTAACACTCTATTGGTCAACTTTTTAGTTAATACATTTAGAAACTCGAACACTTTACTAGTCAACTTTAGTTAATACTTCTAGAACGCCTGGCCTAACGCGTTACTAATCAACCCTTCCGTTTAAGCCTTAACACTTTTACATTATATTAAGACCAAAATGAACATACTGTTGATTAAATGTAACAAACAAAATAGCTGGAATCTTAATTTATTAAATGGACCGAGGTTTTAACGTCTTATTGTCCTTTTGACACGAACCTCCGGTATTTTGAAATTTTCCGTGTGGAAATTGGAATAGCTTCGTTTCTGCCTACTCCTTGATTTCAACTGCCACGCAATATTTATATGCAATACCAAACGTTGTTTTACGTACTTTACTTGTCCGATGTCGTGGATGTGAATATTTATTTATTATATTTGTCTATTTTCATTTATGAAAATGTTTTCACTTTTGCAGTTGTATCTTACTATAAAAAATCCAACCATGGATACGAGAAGATTTGTGGAATGAGGGTACCAAGATCACCATCTCTGTCATATACTGGAGCAGTATCATATACCGGAGATGCTAAAAATTTGGAAAAAGAATTAGACGACAATTTTCAACTAAACTTAAACCAAAATCAGCATTATTCTGTGATCAACTGGGCTGACGAAGTTTCATATGAAGAACCAACAAATATTCCAGATTGGGCATTGATACCTGGAGTAGATTTTAATCCACCTGTTAAAGATGAGTCGTTACTACTGAAAATATTGATGACTTCAATCAAATTCACTATCAATATGTTATCAACTGGGCTGACGAACCTGTGCATGATGGTCCTGTAAATGTCCCCGACTGGGCTTTAATACCTGGACTAGATTTTAATCGACAAACTACTGATGATTGTTCCAGAAGAAATTGGTCTACCACAGAAAATATTGATGACTTCAACCAATTTCACCATCAATACATTATTAATTGGGCTGAAGAACCCGCGCATGATGGACCCGTAGATGTCCCTGAGTGGGCACTGATTCCTGGATTAGATTACGACCGCCATAACTATTCTTTCGCCTAAGAAAATGTTGAAGAATTTATGTGTTTTGGAATAATATATTTAATTTACAATACATTATATTTTAATTTTTATACAGTAATCTAGACCCCCTCTCTATATATATACAAGAAGTTTTGAATTTTGTAATAGAATATATATATAGATTTTTCTTCTGTTGTATGCGGGTATTATATAATTATATATATTTTGGGGGCTATATTTATACAAGATTATAGTTTTTAAATGTTTTTGAATTTTGCAATAAAAATCCTAATTTATAATGTGTGTGTATATAAACAGGTGTTATAAATGAATGCTTTGTGTTACTTATACACTGTCGATATGCAATCAAGTCAATGTTCCCAATACAATGGTTTGGATGGTGGACAGATTATGGCTCCTTTACTAAATGTAGACAAAAAGCTGATGTTAGCACAAATGAATAGGGTTCAAGGATTGATATTATTTCTGTTTAAAAGAGATATAGCTCCCACCCATCCCCACACATACACACACTCCTTCATTGTGTGGGATATTTTAGAAATAGCTTAGGTATAATAATAACATCTCAATTCCAGTACACTAATCTCTATAGATGGTTTTTCTGTAATTTGTTTCTAAAGATACTGATATTATTGTGGATGGGGTTCTTGATTGCAAATCGCTATTTTTGGTATATGAAATAGACGTGAACATTTTACATCCGAAGCTCCGACCCGAGCTTTAAAAAAACTGAAACCGTTAATCTAAAGATATATTTCCACAAAAGTATTTATTGGGTAGTTATATCCAATCCAATAAAAAATTTGACGATATATCAAAAGTAGAGAACCTTATCTAACCAAAACACTAGGATCTAATGGCTAACGGTTATTAGAACGTTCAGATGAATAAACGCTCAATAGACAAATTAAACAGCGAAAAAATGAAATGAAATGAAATGGGGTTTAACGTCCTACTCTTTTGCGTCTAACCTGGGCTAATAGAAGACGGGCATACGCCATACAGTGTGCTATGAGGGAAATTTGGCCCGGGCAGCGGCGCTACGGCCTACTCTTATTTCGAATTCCAACTTCCAAGGGATCTTTTACGTGCACTCCAATGCTAGGCAGCTGTCCTTGTCAGGCCCTCCTTATGTATCACTGACAAGAGGAAATCACGCCGGAAAATTGAGATGAACTGTCTCGGCCAATGTAGGGATCGAACACCCGACCTCCAGGCTAGCGAACCAGTGCATTATCCACTTAGCCACCGTGACCCCAAACAGCGAAAAAAAAAGAAATTGGCCGAAGATAATTCAGTGATTTCCTTAGGCTTCGATATTTATAGTAAGTATGTTAGCGACTAACGACAAATATAAGATAAAGCTGGATTCTCCTCAAATCGAGTCCCGTGAAAAAAAAAAACTGATAAAAACTTTGAATTCTTTGAAATGGGGTTTAACGTCCACTCAACACAAACTAGGTCATTTCGGGACTAACATATGGTTTAATTTTATTTCAATAATTCGCTTGCGCGTAGGGTTCTTTTAGCAGTGGGGGGAAACCGGAGTTCCCGGAGGAAACCCACGAGGTAGAGAAGGCGTCCCTGTCTCCATGCCACATACGCTCACACCAGGGATTGAAACCACAGCCGCAAGCCAGAGGTGACCGGCCAGCTAGAGGTCGAAGCGCGGCACTCTAGACCACTAGGACAGCCCCCATCCCCCTGATAAAAACAAAATAATGCGGCAGGGGGGTGGAATTTTTTTTTTTTTTTTCGATTAATAATTTTGTGCGGCATTTGAAGAGAAATATTGAAAAATAAAATAGTTTTAATATTTTGTACTCCAAATAAATCACCAAATTAAACAGTTTGTACTCAAAATACAGTCTGTCACTTTACATGTCATTAGATTGCAATGGCATTTTACCGTACCCGATATGTATTTTTGTTAAGCCCAGTAAAGATCATAGTTTCAAAGTTCGGCAATCATTTTATCTTAATAATATTGAAATGGGGTTTAACGCCCTACCGATGTTAATAATAGGATTGCCCATTTCTGAAACGACCAATCCACCAATAAGCATGTATACTAATATGGTTAGTGATTAGTTCTAATTCATTTCTGAGATACAAAACAGAAAGTCGGTGATTTATACATACACATAAAGTAAAACATCCAAATTTTATAATGAGTTGACTCTAAAAATGTTTATCCTTATATACATGTATATATATACGCCAAACAGGGCGATTTCAGACCTTCATATAATATTAAGGTGTATAATAACATCGTCTGATTGGCCACGGAGAGATCCTTAAAATTATGAGTAGTATATTGATTGGCTGCACTATTGGCGCTGCATTGGTTAATCTCTCCATATGTCATATGTGTTGTCTTTAACTCTCATTTCACTAGAGAATACTTCCAAGCATTTGAGTTCTTCAACATCCAGTGTAGGCTTTCTCTGTTCTGGTAATTCTTCGTCAATTTTTGTGGAATTAAATAGCTGTGAATCTTCAACTTTAGTCCAAATATTATGCGTAATCATTTTCTTGTTGTCCCGCAAACTATAACTTGAACGAGATCCATACACTTTTCTTGTGAACAGATTATCTGTCAAAATTTAATAGGTTTTACTTGTCGCACAGAATGCACGTTGAAAGTTTGGTACATTCACGGGGAGGTCGTACAAAGTCTAAGTATGGTGATTACTCTTGCATTTATACAGATGATTCGAAAGATTTCTGTCCGTCTTCCACATGCGGCTTCTATTTTTACTGCCGAGCTACAGGCCATTCTCCAGGTTTCTGCCTTACAAGACAGCAGCCTAGTCCTTTGGGTGTGGAAAAAAGTGAGGACAACAGAGTTGGAATTTGATATAAGAGTAGGCCATAGTGCTGCTGTCTTGGCAGAATTTCACTCATAGCACACTGTATGGCGTATGTTGGTATTTAGCCGAACAGGACGTATATCCTTTCTATGTGTCCGACAGTGGTTATTATAAGCCCCAAAATGAGGCTTTTCAAGATAGTAAAGTTTAAGGAATTGACAGCTGGTCATTTTCGAGAAATGGATGTGTGTGTGTGTGTGGGGGGGGGGGCGCAATACAGTAACTAACCCGCCAATATTTTCTGAGTCAGTTGTATTTTACGTACGCTTCCACCAAGGTGACATCGCAGACAATTGCTCTCGTGAGATGTGGGTTGCCTTATGTAGTGGAAAATTTTCTGGCATTGTCCATTCTGTATGAAATATACCTTTTCATTTCGATTTTTGTGTTGATTGCTCAGAGGCGGATTCAAGCCCCCCCCCCCTCCAATTTTCGACAGTGCCTTTTTACTACTGAAAGAGCCTTTCAACTAGCTTTTTTGCTCCATTTTGTGGCTCTTTTTCTACGATTTCCGAACGTTTAGACGAAAATATCAGCCAAATAGCTCTTGGATTGGCTACAGATGCAAGGAAGTGACGGATAATTTTCTTGGGGCTCCAACTTTTTTTCTAAAGTTTGACCAAACTTATTTCTGGATCCTTTGTGAACTCTTAAGGCTACTTTGTTGGTTTGATCAAAATGTTCTGGACTTCTTGCCTACTTCCCCTTGTGAGAGGTGAAGGACGAAGGCCTGGCAAGGATCAATGTCTATTTGTTTTGATGTTACAAAAATCTGAAAAGACAGCAGTGCTGCTGTGGGCAAAATATCCCACAGCTATGGTACTATTCTTTCAAACATGTTTGACCAATTTGTGCTTGCTTGGTGGTCTGCTACCCCTTATGATTGATGCAGAATGGAGGGCCTGTCCATTTGTTTCTGTGTTATGAAAAGCCATAGTAGGCCATAATGCCACTGTCCAGGCAAAATCCCCCCATGGCACACTGCATGCCATATGACCAATTGGTGCACATAAGTGAGACCATTTTATGTTTCTCCTGGTCTGCCTTCTAATCTATAGTTACCCTTTTCCTCCTCCAACATCAATTAAAGAGGCTTTGTCAAATAAAGAGACTACACTTCTTTTTTTAAAAGAAAACAAATTGCAACTAAGCCTACAGCATCAAGACTCCATTACAACATAAAATAAAAATAAAAAGACAAAGCAAACAAACGTTATGATCCCATATTTTGTTTATTCTGGGCCCAGACCTGAGGTACAATTAAATGATTTCAGTGATTCAATGACACTATTGGTTGAATGATGTCATGTGATCATACTGTGCAACATGATTGGTCCATACCCTAGAGATTTACAATTACCATGGTGATTATGAATGGAACTGAATGATTGTATTTCAGATTTTCATGCAGTCAACATAAAACAAAATAAACATACACAACAGTTTTATAAGATTACATATTATGAATTATGCTTATAGCTTGTGAAAAATAAATAAAACTTATCGCCAACAGAAGGCCAGTGTAATGTGCCATTGCGACTAGAAGACAAACAAGGTGAAGAAAATACACATAATGCAATGTACAAGCTTTTATAACAACAGAATTCTTTTCTCAGATCTTACTATTGCTGAAAGAAAAAAAAAAAATTTCAAGACAGTATTTATTTATTGTTCTTTAATAAAAAAAAGCTTAGAATGAGAATATTTTCTTAATATAAAAGAATTAGATTTTCTGAACTAAGATTTGGTTTAGTGAATGCATCCTTAATAAAACTAAGAATAGGGCCTACTAACAGACATAAGAAGATATTGTAATATCAACTGAGCCTTCACAGTAAACTTTGATCTAGTACATTGCACATGGCTTAACAAAAAGACTTTTGAACAGAAATGTGTTAAAATTTACTTAGGTGCAATATGCCCTTTAAAGCCCTAGTAAAAGAAGAGTTCATAATCCTACAGGAAACAGGATTCTAGACAGAATTTGACACCATCTTGGTGGCTTTTGACATGATCATCAAAGCTGGAAATAATGCAGGCCTACCATTTTGTCCTGCAATTATTTGTCCTTCTTCCTGGGTTGTTTGTCAGGAACAACTGAAGTTACTTTTTCCAGGACTTATAACGAATAAATAGAATCTTGTTTATCTTGGAAACCAAATGTACAATAAATAGATTAAATGTACATATCTCCTAAATTCAAAGATAGATAGCCAGGCAATGAAACATACACATTTCAATCGACATATAAAATTTGTTTCTGTGCGAATATTAAATTAGCAGCATCCCCTGGCAAATACAAAAACAAAACAAATTGTCTGCTCTTTGGATTTAGCCTATTCAATTTTGATCAATAACTTTCAAGACATCTAATAATATTGAACTATTGAGTAAGCACAATTTTACCATTATGTGCAATACTAATCTTCGTTAGACTTTAATTTACAGTAAATGCCAAAATACAGTTCATTAATAATGCTTAGGTAATACATCTATGATGGATTGCATGAAACAAATAGAAACTTCCAATTACATATGACACATAATTAGAAAAAACAAAGCATTGAAAAAAAAAAAAAAAGCAGACCAAAAATGAATTATAAAACATTAACAAATGACCACTAACAAACACGTTCACATACATGTGATTAAATTTATAAATCCTCTTCTCTAAAATAGACTTTAATTTGTTTTATTTTTAAATATCTACAATTACTTACAATAAAAGAAGAAAAAAATAAGATTATGCTTCGGGCTGTTTTCCTGATTTTAAGATCACCACAACACGTTGAATATTGTTTCATTAATCAATCAATTAGTATAATTAAAATTCAGGAAGACATTATTATTGATGAACATACAGTGGACAAACAGCCAATATAGGTAGGTTTAGAAACATCATTATTAATTCCGTAGAAGACATTTGGGGATTCCCCCTCATAAAGATCTCTTATACTGATTTTTTCTTCTGTACAAATTCTTTGTGGAAAAATGAGAATGTTTTTTTCAATACATAGAAATTTCAAGATTCCTTCCGCCCCCACAATGACCTACAATACCATTTTCTTAATATGAAATTACCAGTGTACAGCTCTAACATTAGGAAACATCTCTAAACCTGCCTACACTTAGCTGACAGATTGTATATTTAATTACATGTATAATATCATAGCTACTAGTAAACGATCAAATTTCTAAACATTATATGGAACAGTTACATTGAGGTCCTTTTGATTAACTAAATATATTTCAGTTTTCATCCTACTGCCATGTTCATCAGATCGACAAATGTTCATCAGATCATCAGATGATCATCAGATCGACAGATGATCATCAGATCGTCAGATGCTAGTCAGATTGATGGATGATCATCAGTTCGACACATGTTAATATCAAGTTATACATGTATTATCTTTTATTGCAGGTCAAAACTGTGGGTACACCTGCATGTACCTATACTCTGGGGATTTTCCTATGCCAAATTGACATTTGACTAGTAGCTATTTCACAAAAAACTTCTAAAATAACATTTAAAAGTTATAATACAAGGTGAACACACACAAGCATGATATTATATTCAATATCCAACACAACAAGTATAGAAAATTCATACACTTATAGACTGGCTAGAATTAATCTATAATTTATTACCTAGTTTACCTGAAGGAAAACTTGATGATTAAGATCCTATTAGAATTGTGGAGGAAAAAACCAACACATACATAAATATTTTATTGTGATTAGACTGCATAGAATAAAGGGAGATATTATCTGAATTGTTCAAGTTTTAAATGTACAAAGTCTGTTCTGATATGACTAAAACACAAAATGTGAATACCGCCATCTTGGCAATATCAGGTTATTCTTTTTTATCGACTAAGTTATACTAAGAAGTATATGTAGTGTGACGCTAAAATATAAATATTTCAAATGCATGTGGATGAGAATGATGTATCTTTGTGAGATGAAATAAAAAATTTTAAAACTGATTTTGGCGACACAAATATAACATGGAGTACAACCTATATATTACTATAAATAATAAAACTGGATTGTTCCAATGAGCACTATCTTCTCTCAAGTAAATAAATCTTTCATAGATTTATTTTTAAAATTTCCCTTTTTTATGGAACATTTTATTTTTTAAAAATTTAAACAAAATAATGCATAATATTTTAAATCAGAAATGGAAAAACGTATAATCATGTGATGGTGAGAGACTTAAACAAATCCCAAACTGAGGATATTATCCTAATACACCAGCCAGTTGTAAATAAAAAGTTAATTGTGTTGAGGTGTGAGGTTAGCATACACCTCTAATGAAGTGTAAACTATAAATGATCATATTATTAAAAATATTCTGAAAGCACAACCTAATGTACAATGTTATCAGTTATTACAGTCCTTTTTAATATTAGTGGTATATTATGATTATTATTTAATAATGTTTTTCTCTTTGTCAGGTATCTATAAAATAAAACAATAAAAATACATTCTGATTAATAAATCAATGTAAAAAGTTTATGATTGCAGTTCGTTGAGCTAAGTTTTAGACCCAAAGACATATAGTATATGACAAAATTAATATACATTTTTGTAGCCTCTGATATAACATAATCTACCAACTGATACTTTGAAATATTCCTAAAAACCCATCAAATGTGCACATAGCAACAGTACCCATACAACTTTATTGATAATAAGAAATCTAAGATATACTATTCATAGCTCAAAATAAAATGGCATTTTGGAGTGTCAGGTTACATATATAATGAACTAAAATGTAACCTTTATCTTGAGCCCCTACCAATGATGTGAATCTGAACTGTTGTATTTACTTATTTACTGAGACTGAATGCCCTCAATTATTAAGGTGAAGTTGACTTTGAATATACACACGAGAACAGGTGAAAGATTCATATACCAGCCAGAAAAATAAACTCCATAACAAATCTAACAAAAAGCTTTTGATTAAAGTAACATGTATACAAAAACAAAATGGATGAATATGAGACAAAGTGATGCCAGTAATACCAGACATGGGACAACATTATAAAATATACCTAAAGATGAGTAACCGGGTCATTTGACAGTCGACTTTAAAAAATGTTCTCTTCATGCAAGACTAAAAATATGAGATGTTAATTCTATCTGTTCACTTAAAGTTCCAATTTCATATTTTCTAAGAAAGTCAAAACATAATTATTTCTATGTCTTTTGCTCAAAAGGTTGTCAACTCACTATTATACGATCATGGGCAAAATTTCACAGGCGTTAAAATGGCTGACACAGGCTGATTGAGGAAATAGTAACGCAATTATCTCCCTTGTTTTCTCATTCCTCTCCATGGACGGCCATCTTCAAACGTTTGAATTTGAAGTTGAAAATGATATTTTTGCCAATTTCTCAACTGGCAATAGTGAATTATAGGATTAATAGGATTATTCTTTAACAAGGTAGGACTCTTTATAGGTATATTCTATTTTAGGGCTCTATTTTAATACATTTTAAAAATATAACTTAAAAATATGCTATTGGAACTTTAAGACTAAAATATAAGGTATTAATTCTGTCTGTTCATTCAAAATTAAAAATATGAGATATATTTTCTATCAGTTCATTTGAAATTAAAAATATGAGGTATTCATTCTATCTGTTCATTTGAAATAAAATATGAGATATGAAATCTATCTATATGAAATTAAAAATATGACATATTAATTCTATTTTTTCGTTTGCAACAAAAAATTATTGTAACGTTAATTATTCTTAAATATGCTTGACCCAGGATCATAAAACATTTTCTTTTTATTAGCTCAACTCTAGATTACTTGACTTGAATCTGCTTCTTAATAGCACTACCTATTGTCAGTAGATTAGGCTCACCCTTTTTACCACATATTTTGATTTCTGGAAGGGGTGCACCTAATGCATAATGTATACATCTAAAAAAACAATTAAGAAGGCATCAATATTCTACATTTACAGATTAGATAAACATAATCCAAATATATAACACTAAAGATGTTCGATTTAGTCATAGGCTAAATAAAACATTCTGGTCATTCTGATGTGGCATTAAGAAAAAAGAAAGATGTATGGCCATGGGCCCATTTCTTTCGGACTTAAATGTAAATAAGATAATGTTATAAAGTGTATGATCATAATTATTGCAGAATATTTTCATTGTGCCAAGAAACATTTAAATGCTTACAACATCAAAGTGATACAGATCTCCGAGTGTTAAAATGCCTCTTAAAATGAAATACAAGCATTGACTTCTAATTACCCTTAACAAGAAGTTGCACCAAATTAAAAAACACCCTCTAAAAATAATGGCATCTTTGCCGGTCATTACCGTATACACCAAGTGCATAGTTCTAGAGGAGGTCATTTTAACTATAAAGGGATGTTTTTTTTAAATCTTTGGTATCCTCATCTATAATTAGTCTACAAGAATACAGTTATCAGTTTGCATGTCTTCATTTTCTCAAACCTATGGATGTTTAATTTAATTAATAAATCAGCCGTATGAATAAGAAAAAGAGAAAAACACATCATATTATCAATATTGAACCTTTTGAATATGTCAATGGTTCTTCATAGACCTTCATACATTTATTGATTTCTTAACGAATGGATGCCAACTCTCAACCAACACCTGACTGAAGAATAACCAATTTGATCCTGAACAATGAATGAAAGAAGGTCTCAAATCTATGATGGATTATACAATAAATAATATTACAATATGCTAAAGCACAGAACAACATCAAACTATGTACAACTTTTGATTTCTAATAAAAAAAAATGACATAAAAATAAACATTATACTATTTGGCCCCGATGACGGAGCCGACTTTGGTTTCAAATTTATCTACCGGTATTTGTTTATAAAGTGACAGGTGCAAATCACCATGTCCATCTATACACTATGTAAAGTGTATTAAACATTTCATATTCTCTAAACTATAAACATTTTAAAGTTCAAAAGTTCATCCATCTAATAATTATACGCTCTTCATACAAACTCCATTTTGTGTAAATATTTCAAAACTTCGAGCAAAAAATCATTTTTAAAGACAATCAATAATATATATGTAAATGTTAAAACAACAATACCATAATTAGCACTATAAATTGACAAAATATAAATTTGTCATAACCTCTGAGTTCCTGATAAAACAAACCCTGTATCTTTGGGGGACAAAAATATTTTGCTTCAACGCTAAAATACTATTCACAATGTTGTACCATGTTCTGTTTTTTTTTTGTTCGTATTGTTTATTTTGAGATTCTTTTTCACTTTACACGACTGCCGACGATGGCACGGGTAATGGCATCTCTTGAGAAACACGAGGTAAGGAAAAACAGCCCATATCTTCGACCATTTCGTCTGCTGGGTTATCAGTTTCATCCTCTTCTCTTTCATTAGACACAGTTTCACTTCGATTGACCTTTTTCGATAATGCGTTACTATCCACTGCTAGATCTAATACTCCATTTGTCGTGGTTTTAGGTTTATTGAACAAAACATCCTCGCCATCTTCTAATTCTTCTTCTCGTTCCACTGGATGATCAAATGTTCTGTCTCGCTCTAGAGATTGATCGATCTCTCTCTCAACCTCAGTTTCCATGTAGTCTGATTGCTCTAAATCCTCCTCCTCTGTTTCTTGTTTTATTGCTCGCATCATAAGTTCCTCTTCTCTGAAATACATAGTGAGGTTTATCAATATAAGCAGATTTATCAATTTCTGGTCAGAGAGAGATGTGACACAAACTAGTTCATTCTGGGACAAACATATGGTTCAATTTTATTTCAATAATTTGCTAGCGCATATGGGTCTTTAGTGCATGTGTTAACCATTTGGCCATGCAAGCGCCCACTTCTCTTGTCAGTCAGCACTATTGCCATTATTCCAAATCAAGGACTCGATGCAGGATGGAGGGAACGGCAATGTTGGTGTACACATCGGTATACACGTAAAAGAACCCTTGACAGTTGGAATACGAAATAAGAGTTGGTCATAGTGCTGCTTGCCTGAACAAAATTTCAGTCATAGCACAATGCATGGCAAATGACTGTCTTCATGAAACAGTCGGAAGTAGGATGTTAAAACCCTATTTCATGTTTAGGTTCCACTTATAGAAAATCACACCAAGTGATGCAATCAGTGACACAAGTCGTCTTAGTCCTTCTAAATATCAAAAGGTCATGCAAAGAAAGGCTGAAAGTTATTGATTTATTTTATATCTATTTCTTGCTAATATAAAAGTTTACTATTACCGGTAAAGTTCTTCATGTCCACCATTAGAGTTACTCTTCATTGATAAATCTTCAGCACTGTCTTGACCTACATTATTGGTTCCCATTAAACCTAAACTTGACTCTCCTAGAGCAGCCTGAAAATAAATAATTACATTCTCTTTAAGCCTGAACATGTCCTATATATATGCCCCATTAATTTAAGACCCATTTTCTCTTCATAATGTGTTTTATTTCCTAATTTCACGGCCCTATAATTTTATGGTCTACAATTCAAGCTAATAATTATGTAGGTCAATCTCCAGGACTTTATTTAGATATTAACCAAAGGTTCAAATTAGTGAATTTAACTTGATGAAATTTCCCTTTTTAGCTTAATTGATGTTACTATAACACAATGTGTTTATCAAATTCTATAATGATATATATAAAACTTGTATTTAAATTAATTCGGAAGGGGAATTAACCAGATAGTGATTTTCTAACAGTGAAACCTACATGTGTATATATGTTGAAAGACTAGTAGTGAATGATAAATTAAGCTTATATTTATACAAAATATGTCAATACTATATGTCTAAATTCTAACCTATGTTAATTAAATGTGCACAGTGGTGGAAGCTGATCAATATTATAGCCATTCACCCAAATTATCTTAACTCCACATAAATTTCCTAATGCTATATGCACCACACCAGACAAACCCCAAACTAAGATAACATCACACTATCAGTAGATTCCTTTGGATTCTAGACAAATCATAACATCACCAGTTTATTGTGACAATGGATCAACACCTTTTATCTGAGGTAAAATACTCAGTGAAAGCAGATATTATACCTCATGAAGGAAAGAACAAATTTGTTTAACAGAAAACCCTCAAATTTTACTAATAAAAAACCCCATATATTTTACTAAATGGCCTTATTATAACCTCCATTTGTATGAAATCACATCCAACTTCTATACTACTTATTTAAATTATACTACAGCAGTGTTGTGAAATAATTATACTATAGCTGTGTTGTGAAAAGCATTGCCTGAGTTTATATAAGTCATATTTATAGTAGACATATCTTACACAATACAGGAGCTGCGTAACTCTAGTTCAATGGACAAAAAGGGTTTACTTGACACTCCGCCTCCCCCTCATCACTATGGAAAAATATGTGACATGACACGAAAACGATTGATCCAAGTTTTCCATACCCCATCATAGATTATTTATCTCCTTGATTTTTTCCAATCTTGGCCGATGGGCCCTTAATCCTAACCCCTCTTGGCCCTTAGACCATGTCTGAAATGTCTGAGGAAAAGTCAACCCTTGACACCATACATAATAAACCTACAGTAACAGAACATTACTCGGATAGTTTTTTACCATATTGAACTTTTATGTGAGGCTGTGCCTTCAACTATTGTAAATTCCAATATTTTTTGTTCACCTCCTTTCAGAAATCCACTGGCTATAAACTGCTATACATACGAGTAAATGTACCAAAAACTAAACACGTTTATGTGATTTTCTACCAATGCCATCTAATGTGATTTTATCCGGTCACCATTGGATCTAAATACATACAGAAAGCAGATCAAGCCAAACTGGAAGCAAACAGTTAAAACTTATTTCCCTATAATACCTCCATCAATCTGGATATATCCCCGAGTGGACCATGCAACTCATGCTGATGATAACGTACCCTGAGAGATGCATTCAAACTTTCATTAAACGAGGTTGTTTCTGCATACGATGGACTCTTCATGTTTCTGAAAGGTAAATGAAAAAAGAAATATAGAATGATAAAATCAGTGCGATATATCAGAGGGTACAGTATGGTATACGATTAGCGAGTGGGAGAGAAATGGGGTTTAATGTCCACTCGACACAAACTAGGTAATTTTGGGACTAACATATAGTTGGGACTAACATATGGTTTGATTTTATTTTGATAATTCGCTTGCGTGTAGGGGGCTTTAGCAGTGGGAGGATAACGGTTGACCCAGAGAAAACCCACGAGGTTGGACAGGCGACCCTACACTTTGTCACGTACAACCGTTGATTCCAAAGCATGCCAGTTGACTTCCAAAGCCTTATAATACAGCGCGCATGTGCTAACCATTTCGAATCCAACCCCCATATATAAAATTAGAAAATATGTGTTACATATATACCGGTACATAAAAACGTGTACTGTTGATGTCAAATTCTATATCAATGAAGCAAAGAAATTAGAAGAAAATAAAAGAATAAAGATGGACCTAATATTGTTACATACATCAACTATTAATGATGGACAGAAATGGGTGCCAAACCACAATTAGCCATAGTTTAACAACATTCTGTAAAAACACAGAGTGATGAAATTAATGAGTCTATTTGTTTAATATTTCCATAATATTTTGCAATACCACAAACATAAAATTGAAAATCATGCAAAATTTTACAAACTTTAATTATTAAGTTTTAAAGAAATATTAAACAGCCCTCAAAATTTATCCCCTTAATGGTAATATTTAATTTCTGGAATAACATTTCTAATGTCAACATCTTATGTAGGGGCCAATGTACAATTTAGCTTTTCTTCATTGTAAAACATATGAAAGGGGTCTGTTAAACTCAACATTTAAAAAAACCTAACATATGTTACCGAGTTAGTGGAAAGACTAAAATGATCCAGTAATGTCAATACATTAGCATACTCTTAATATTTGTATGATGGTAGAAAGTCACATCATGTTTTGAAACTGAACTGCCAGAGAATTAATAAAAATGGTTAAAGTCTATGACTGTCATCAAAGGGGTCATTAATCCTTTGCTCATCACAATATTGTGAAAGTCGATTCTCTAAAATGAATATCTGTCCCAAAATGGTTCAATTTAATTTTTTTCAGTATTTACCAAGACATGATGCATTGAAAATTTGTCAAAACATCTGTTCTCAATAAGCTTGGTGGGCTCTTATCAATCCGATTCAATCCAAATTGTGAGATTAATTAATCCGATTCAATCCAAATTGAGAGATTATCTATAGCTGATATTATTAATTACATTTTCTTAATTAAACGTTTAATAATTAATCTGAGTAGATTTAAGCAGGGAATACGAGATCAAAAATCAAATATTGTTCATAAAATGAAGATCGATGACTTTTATATTAAAAAAAAAAAGAACAAAAGGTGCAGTCACACATAAGATTAAAGGGAATCTTTAATCAACACAGATTTGGCAGTAATTCTTAAATCAATCACTTTCATTATAATATGTTAATTGTTGTTCTTATCAACAAAGATCATTGAATCAGAAACTTATGTTCAAAAATACACCATCCTGTCTTTATCAGCCCAGTCAGTCCTTTTGGTGAAAATTATATTCTCTCTTGCACAAATATTCAGCTGTGTCATAAAGGTTCCCTTTAATTTTAACCAAATTAATCCTAGATAATTTTAAATATTTCTACATACTCTGTCTACAGGACTGGAACTACCAATTATATTGGTTTCACAGCTAAACAAAGAGAAAGGGTGCTTACTGTGCAAGGCAGTCCGAATCATGATATTTTCTCGGTCTCCCTCGAGTCAAGTGACGTCGCCTTATAAATTCGTAATCATCCACCAGCCAAAACGAGCCGAAATCATCTTCATATCTTACAAAGCATTTATGCAGGGATAAGTTGGTGCGTATTGCATTCTGTGTGCAGCAATAAGACAGGATAGATAGAGAGGTTATAACCTTTTGTTAGCAGCAAAAAAAACACAACAGTTTCTGTGCTTTTTCATCGAGTCTTCCATCTTTTATTTCTTAACCATCAACTTGTCTTTAAGACTTTCATTACAAACACATCATTAATATACATGTAACTACTTTTTATCAATCATCAAATACATTGACTTACTTTCACTTAATTTCCAAGATGGAATCAGACATTTTGATTCAAATTATATCAATTAGAACTATGTCAACGTTTAATATTTTGTAATTTGGTATAGAAATTTCAGATGAAAAGATGAAATCAAAAAACACAGAAAGAGAAAGAAAACAGAGCAAGTAAGTCTGCTGAAAAACAAAAGCAGATATCTTTAAGTGATATTCTAGAGAACAAAACATACCCGCTCATTTTTTGAGGTCTCCTCCGGTAAAACTCAATTTCATCCACCGTCCACACGGCTCCTTTTACGTTCTCAACTCGCATAAAACATTTGTGAAGACTAAGGTTGTGCCTTACAGCATTCTGCACAGAAACATATAAAAATTCAACTTGTTTAAAACTACAATCAAATCATCTACAAATGAAAATCTGAGATCGCTCTCAGGTAAAATAAAGGGATAAAACTAAATGATTCTCTCTTTCTCTATAAAATACATTCAATTCTATCTGTTATATATATAATATACATCGATATCTCTATTCAACTATTTGAGACTAAATACAGCCAAACATTTAATACTATATAAATAGTAGCTAACAAACTCCTTCATGAATCGAAAAATTTGGGGCAAGTAAAAACATAGGCAAAACTGAAGCTGATTAAATCAGTCAGATAAACTTTTAATTCCAAACTGTATTGAATGGATCAACAATTTTTACATATGTAACTGCCTCTTAATTTACCTATTTTTTTTTAGAAATGCTGAGGGCTTGGATAATTTCGAGGATAATCTATAATCCACAAGGTTATAATCAACACCATTTGATCTCATGAACTATTCACATTTCCTAGTAGTGGTATCATTTTGTGATAGATCGATAAGCAGAAACCGCAAAAAGTTTTGATTATATACATTGGATTCCAGCAAAGTTTTGGAGGATTCAGACTACTAGGAGTTTGTCAGTTTGTTTCCAGTACTAAATCTATTAGCATACTACGATTGGCTTGTCTATAATAACCGTTAAACTGCAGCATTGTCAGATTCAATATCTTTTATCATGTCCTGGCAGAATTCACTGTTACCGTCTTTTCCGGGTTATAATCTTTGGATAATGGATTTGATAAACAGGTCTGTCAACATTTTAGAGAAAACCAAAAGGTGGCAATTATGCACAGGTTTTAATTCTTAATATGAAAAGTTGGTTTAAAATTTAATTATATTTATGAAGTATGTCTAATATCTTTTTTTGCAAATGGTAGGTAAAATTATCACGGTATATCTTATTCATTTACTTAATGATAAGCATAAAAGATGCATTATGTAAGAGCCAAATTTGCGTTTGGTATGTCTTTACTTGGCTTCAAATGCTAAAAAACTATCATTTAGACATTATTCAAATAATAAGCCCATAATCAACTCTCTAGTCCATCGAATGTTCAAAATTTAAATGAATTTGAACACATTCAAGACTTAAAATTCAATGAAAAAATGCATGTTCAGGACTTAGTGTCGACTGCCAAAACTGCTGGCACACGAATAAACAATCAACTTGACATCTTGTCAAAACTTCAAACACTCTTAACTGCAATTAGAATTAAGTAATTTGAATTAAATTGTCAATATCTAACAGCAAGAATGGCCAGCTCATTATCCAAATCTTACATGATACATAATGCATCTTTAAATCTGTGATCATGTTCATAGTTCACCAGTGATTTAAAATAAATTTTTTTTAAGGGTACATTGTTTTTTTCCTTTGTACAACTTCACAATCAATTTGGGACTGAAACCAAAAGTATATTTCTTAATTTCATTCTGAAATCTGTGATCATGTTCATAGTTCAGGAGTGATTTTTAAAAAAACAATTTATGGGTACATTGTGATTTTCCTTTGTAAAACTTCACAATCAATTGGGACTGAAACCAAAAATACATTTCTTGATTTCATACTGAAAGGTCCACCATTTCAAAGATTTATTTTTTTAAGGTAAGGTACTAAAGGAATTCTGATCAAAGATTCAATGCCAATAATAAAGCATCTGGTTACTGTTAGGTCTGAGATTAAGAGCATCTGTTGTGTGTGATTGTATGTATGTATTTTACTATATGATGTGATCTATATGATATACAGGATAATCTATTTGCTGTATCTACAATATATGTATGCCATGCTTTCAACACTTACAGGTTTATATCTAGATCTAATCAACTATAAGACATTTAATTTCTACCTACACTTACAGGCTAACTTCTTTATTAACAGTTCAAATGGCCAGAATTTTGTAAAATTTATATTACAAGAACAATATCCTGTAAATCAATCAGAAAAGCTTATTTCTGCTGATATTTTCGCATTTCCCCCAATCCATTAAACAATGAACGTAAAATAAATCATCTTTGGTGATTTGTAAATAAATTAAAGCGCGCAGAATAAATTCCAAAACTATTTTTCTGAATATACCCAAGAAATTTACCAAAAAACTCAATATAGTGGTAAACTTATTCTTCACTATTTACCTATTCTATTCTTTTTAATATTTTAATGTTTCAAAGGTTTATACAATTTGTTCTTACACTATATTAATCTAACATCATGCATGGTTGGTAATAAAACTAAACTAAAAATAAACAAACGCTCTAATTCTGTGCATAATGCTGACTTCTGGCAATTTCCCTATGAACTGAATTTGTCAAATAAATACCTGGGTGGCCGACTGACAAACCCTTCCTTTTAAAAAATCGGCTTGTTTTTTTTTTATCCAAAGAAAATCAGAACATTAATGGTGAAATTGATCAAATTAATACCAACAATATATATTATTATAACAGCAATGTAACCTTGGTTTAATATATTGTTTGACATGTGATCATCTAAAACAATATATATAATTCAACGTGAATTGAATATTTGGGAGAAACATTTAGGTTCCAGAATATTTTCATTCAAGTAGTCAAGTAACACTTCGAATTATTTTTCGTCTGTCCGAATGGGAAATAAATCATTCATTGTTAATTAAAATCTAATAGCCAAAACTGACGCCGATACTATGGAAATATTGAAAGCCAATTAAATATATCTCAGTTCTGGTCTACAAGGTTACAATGCTTGGTGTTTCTATAAAAATATAGAAACAAATAAAAATGGAAGAATATGTCTTTTATTTACCTTCCACGTGGCTTCGTTACGTCGGAAATATGCAAATGTATTCTGAAACCACTGATATATTTCATTTAATGTTAATTGACGATGAGGGGACTCGATTATAGACTGAAATATAAATTGTACTTATACTGAAACATACCAGTAGTCTTTCACAAAAAAATTCAAAATTAATCTTTTCATTACTCAATTGTCTACTATTGGTATTTTGGTTTTGTTTTCTTAATGACAGTTTATTTACGTTGGAGCACCCATTCAAGACAAGATGTTTTTTATTGAAGATCATTTGGGTACATAGCAATGATAAAGATATATCACATATTCATTGTATAAGTGACGGTGAACAATGACTGAAGGGAGCTAACTTTATTATAATTACTATCCCATGGTATCCACTATTACAAAGAGTAAGAATGGGGCTATCAATAAGACAAATCAGGACAGTAATGCCATTAATACCTGTCTGATTAATGATGCGTAAGTGAATGGCGGTCGTACATCTGTATTTTTATAAAAATCACGATTTCTTTGGATTTCTGAAAAAGAAACATGACATTGTTATTTATGTGAACATTCTCCAATTTACATATTTATGCCATAGAACTTCATAACTGGATAGCTGATGTATGAAAATGTAACCTATAATGTTCACTTTCAATTTTGGCACAGGATTGTTAGTTTATTCTGATATGAACAATTTGGACATTGTTATACTAACAGATATTAAAGCAAGCCGTGAAAAAGGCTGATTGAGAAGATGATTCAATTCAAAATTAAATTCATAATCATAATAATCTTAATCATACACATGGAGGGGGGGGGGGGAGTGTGTCTAAATGCGACTTCAAATTTTAGACGGATCTTTGATCTTACAGAGACTCAGATCTCTCTTTTGCTTACATGCAATGTCTTTTGTTTACAGTTGTATAATAATGACATGCTTATAATTTTAAATATATGATTACCGTTAGAAATACCTGCTGAAATAGGCAGATTGCACTTATCCGATACCCTTCTTCGGATTGGTCCCGCACTTGTTGGGGTTTGTGGTTGCGACATGGATTGAGAAGAGATTTGCGACGTAGGGGTCGTTGGTAAGGTCAAAGTCATGGTAGGAGACGGGAGAGGGAGAGATGGAATCGAGACAGGAAGAGCTGCCGTCAACTGCGGAAGTGACACAACATGATTTGATAGCATCGGAGTATTCTGAAAAAGAAAAAAGATGCATTATGTTATTTCTTATATACCAGTATATACAATAATTTTTCAATAAACATCGCTAGATGGTCTGATTTCACAATCTGTGCAGGTACATAGTATAAACATAACATGGTCTAGTAAGCATAGCAAATTTTTATGTGAAATCTCGTTTATTTAAATATAATATTCTAATCATCAAATGTGAATACAACCATATTGTAAACCATACAGGACTATTGTGTGCTTTTACTTGAATCTACAAAGTCTTTTCATTACACTTCCTCGTAAAATGTCAACATAAAAAAAAACAGTATTCTATTCCATGTTTTTTAGTGCAACAATTATTTTTTTGTGATATAATGTTTCATCTACTTGTATCCACAGTGCAAATCTGTTTATTTATTCTTTGTATGTTTAAAAATATTATTTTATTGATCATCTAAAAGCAAGACAAGTGAAAAAAAAAAGCTGTACTTAAAACAGAGTTATCTCCCATACATGCACATTAATATTGTAAGTTTGTAGGCCTACATATGCATGCATTCACATATTGATCTGGATGGTTTAATTATTCTTCATCTATGGTACCTTAACAAAGTCAATAACTTACGAGTGGGCTGATTGGTCTCTGTTTAGGTTCTGAAGGAGCGGCTATATGATGAGGTGTATGAGGTGCTGAACCATGACAAGGGGGAGACAACTGTGATGATGAAGATGGTGGTGGAGGCTTCATATGTAGATGTTCCATCATTCCTTGTAATAAATCTTTTTCTCTTGTTAACTACAATAAAAAAATCAATTCATTCTTACTTTAAAATACTAAGAAATCTTATAAAGAACCTTAAATGAAATGAGCCAAACCATTTTGTTTTAGACAGAGAGAGAGAAATGGTTTTAACGTCCACTCGACACAAACTAGGTCATTTATGGTTCAATTTCATTTGAATAATGCACTTGTGATAGGGGTTTTTGGTGGTGGAAGGAAACTTGAGGACCTGGGGGAAACCCATGAGGTTGGACAGACAGCCCTACAAGTACATGTACGACTGAGGAATCGAAATGACATTACTTGACTCAATGAATGATATTATGATCTAAAGCACACATGATGACCATCATTTTGACACCCAAACCCCATTTCTATTTTGGTAAAAAAATAAAAAATTAAATTGGATTGATCTAAAGTGTTATTTTGGGTAATCGTGGGAAAAGTTCTAAATGATTAACCTTTTCTTTTAAAAGATATAGGCAATGTCAAGTAAAGTTACTTGTGGCTTGGCTTATAATTTGACACAGAAAATCAAAATCAGTTATAAAGTTACATATATCTATGAAAGTAAAGTTCTAAACAAATATAGATTTCATGTCATCAAATAGATAAACACATGAAGGTCCAAGATAATTGAAATTCTTTTTTTTGATCCAGATCAAAGGGAGATTGGAATTTTATGTGTTTCTTAAACCCAATACTTCTTTATAAAGCTACAAAGGAGTGGTCCTTTCATTTTAAGTGTGACATCACTAGTTTCATAATACACATTCTGTAAAGCGGGCATTCAACAAATGGCAAGGTCCTCACTCTGTTCTCAGAAATACATTTGGTTGACGAATTTTTAATTCAGTAACTTTAATTCAATCAAATTTGATAGGGAAATGTCATATGTAATACAGTAAGAAAAAGCTTGTATTTAATTTACCTGCATCTCTAGTTGATTGACAACTTGTAATTGAACACGAGCCTGAGCTGTACTTCGATCATCTAATGCATGTTCACAATTTAAATGCCTGAAATATTTGGATGATTCAACTAATAAATAATTGCCAAGAAATAAAAATTAAATGAAATATTGTTTTTCCTGTTTTAACAAGAATTATGCCCATCAGCATCAACTTCAATCGAACTGAGTTACCGAGTCCTGCTAATTTTCTATGCTCCCTTAAAATATGTGTCACAGCGTCTCTGATGTAAATAATACCAAACTATGCCTTACTTTATAAATGCTGCATAATCTTCACAATGTGTATCACATCCTGGCCATTTACAGAAATTATGTCGACATAGCGGGTTATTGGCGGGTGGGTTAGTCGTGGAATTACTGGAATTATCCGACAGTGTAGTAGACAAGGATTTTGAAGTTTCATTATGCTTTATACTAATTGGTGGTTGACCTATTAAACCTGCTCCTGAAAAATCAATCATATTTTTTTTTAACTTTTTAAAAAAAAATTCTAGATAAAGCTTAAAGATGTATCACGTACAGTATGAGGTAAATCAACCCACGCCACTGCAAGTTTTTTTTTCTGGCATCAAATGTGGTCATGTGGCAAGCCCAAAAATCTTTGCGTAGATATTGAACCATCTTACCATTTAATAATTTAACAATATAAAGATAATCAAATGAAATGAAATGAAATGGGGTTTAATGTCCTACACTTTTGCACCTAACCTGGGCTAATGGAAGATGGGTATACGCCATACTGTGTGCTATGAGGGAAAGTTTGCCCGGGCAGCGGCGCTACAGCCTACTCTTATATCGAATTCCAACTGCCAAGGGATCTTTTACGTGTACTCCAATATGTACACGGGACCTCAGTTTTTTGTCCCATCTGAACGACTAGGCCCTTCTTCTGCATCACTGACTAGGGGAAATTATGACAGAAAATCGAGATAAACTTTCTTGGCCAATGCAGGGATCGAACACGCGACCTTCTAAGGATACTCAAGACTTTGTTTATTATCAATAGCTATGGTACTTGACAATCAAGACTATATTGTCAAAACTTCAAACAACCATAATTTGATTGAAATATTCCATTATTCATTATCCATTTTTGATGAATACTGCAAGAACAGGTTAATCTTTATCTAAATCTTACATGATGCATCTTTAAGATAAAGGTTAAGGGTATTACCTTAAAAGACACAATAACACTTATCTCTGATCATTCACTGTCAATTACAATGAGTAATGTTTATTTAACCCCTAAAAATGATATCACAAACTAAACTAGTGTGATTAATATATTATAATGCATGCATAGCGTGTGCAAATTCATCAGGGCTTTTTCAATCAGAAGAAAGGCAAAATGATCTATTGAAAAAAAATGGAAGAAGGTATCGGTTGTCCACTCGACACAAAATAGGTTATTTCGCGACTAGGTATAACGTGTGGTAAAAATTGGGAAGAAGCTAAACCACTATTTTAACATGTATGTAAAGATAAAATTTGAAGTGGGTATGATCTTTTAACAAATGCAGCAATACTGCCCAACAAACAAAGAACACACAGTGCACAATTACAGATACAAGTATGATCTTACTTAAAGTCACTGATTGCCATTTACATGTCGCTAACAAATTTCAATTTTTCACAGCTTAATTAATCTACACTAAAATGTACTCAAATTGTTCACTTAATATTTATGAAATCGTGTTATGAAATTTTGTTAGATTTTATAGGCTACAATTATTCTATAGGCTTATTTTTCTGAAATGTATATTATCTGTCCAAAACAAAATAAGAAGCCTATTTAAATCGTAGATAATTTCCCAGCTTGGATTTTATCGGATTAAAAAGACGCTCATCAAAATTTTTTAATGAACACGTATCATTACAGCTGGTTTATTTATATCTTCTGCTGAGAAAGACGAATATTTGGACGTTTTCAACTCATCATATCTTTTCAGGTTCAGAACATAACTAATATAGTCTGTTTTGGGGCTGATATTAAGGATATTCCTTTTAGAGATTAAAATTAAACCGTAATTTGCAAGGGATTCAAAATCCCTCTCATGACGTCAGGACGATGAGTGGCTTTAATCTACAATGCAGAACTGATTTAAAAAGATTTTGATATCTATTACAAGAAAATTACAAATTCATCGTAACGGGCTTACACAAGCATGACTTAGCTCAATTATTCGATTGGAGTTATCACATGTATGTTTTGTCCCAGATAATTTAATAATTGGGATACCTATCAATTATAATAAATCAAACATTAACCCATTATATCTAAATAATATCAGCACGTAAAAAAGTTTAAAACATCCCTATATAATTATTAATGGTAAATAAATGAAATTGAATTATCTCCCGCACAGAACAGTGGGAGAAAATAAAATACAAAGTTCAACATAATATCATATATTATTTCATGTGGGATGAATTATATGGGCTTAGTACATATCTAAAATAAACACAGGGCGATATTACCATCAAATTATTCCTTTCAATTATTTATTTGTGAATAAACAAAGCGATTCACACAGTTTATGTGTTGTTAAAAAACAATTCGTGGTGAAGTGATTGGTTGGGCGAGATCAATCATGTGAATTATACTTGACTAAAATAATATCCACTATATTCGACAAACATTGCGCCTGGTTGAACCGGTGCAAAGCTTTCTGTCTGTTTTAGAAAAGGTAAATATAAAGTATAAATAAAAATCTTGAATCCTGCATCGGCCTATTCGTCATCAAACGAAAAGAAAAACAGAAACAAGAGCTATAGTTTGGCTGTTTGAGTACAAGGGAAAGTGTAGCTTGCCAGGAAAAGAATACAACCTACAGCAACTAACCCGTCCCAGTAGTCTGTTGCAGCAACCATGAAGTAATTATCAGAAATAATCCAAATTTGTACTATAATCAGTTAGATAACTTGAGCTGTTAAGTTATTAGAAATAACAGTGAATTAATTTCACACCAACTAGATAAAATTAAACTCTAGAGGTTTTGCAAGGTTTTCCAAAGTGATCAAGGGCAATAATTCCAAAAGTAATTATTGTAACTCACTGAGAAGCTACAGACGTCTTCGTTGCATTGACACAAAAATCTTTGTATGAATTTCAGCCAACAGTTTTAGATCAGGGTGACCACAGGATATTTGCTAGTCTTCAAAGGCAATAACAGGTACGGTATAATATTATAATATTCGGAAATCATTGCAATCTATAAATTCCTCATTTTATGAACTTAAACTCTGTGCATAAATTCAGGTTTAATCAGATAATGACTTTAGCCTTAAACAGACAATATGTCAGAGCTAAATCTGCCTATTAGTTGTCTTTCCTTGAGCCTTAAATGTTATATGAATTATCAATTAGACTTTTATTAACATGACTATACCATAATCAACTCTCAATGCCATGGAATAGCTCTGATTTTAAGTAGATTTAATATAAAAATTGAGTATCAAGATTATGACTCGAATGACCAGTACGGTGGTTACAATCAATGCACACATCTTGTCAAAACTACAATTGATAACTTTGCTCAAAATACTGTAATTTGAATGAATTTTCAAAATATTGATTTTGAATTACTGGTATCTATTTTTGAAATATTATGGCGATAACGACCATTTCTTTATCTACATCTTAAAGTCTGTTCACAAGCATTGATCAATGACACAGAGACTGATATGGGTGACAACATTATCCAACCACATTTCATTGTGGGCATATAAAAATAAACTTGGTGATTCATGGCTCATGCATATGGTGGAAAATTTTTAACTGCATTGAAAACAAAACAAAATAAACACTATACATGTGAATAGGACAAAATGCTAATTTTTCATCGAGCAATGATAAACAAATAAAAGAAAAGTTTAAATTGAATTGAATGGGTTATTCAAATACGATTTAGTGGAGAAAAAATTCCGTTTGTGTTGATTTAAGTCATGTTGAATGCGGGAATCGTTACTAATTATATGGATGAAATATATAATTTGTCTGAATGGAGGCAAACTGTGACAAGCATTTGTATGTGTTGGGTGAAAACCCTGTGTTTATTTCAAAGTGTCAAATTACAAGATCTAAATAATACGCCCTATCTACAGTAAACAATCAAGTTAGATAAACATCCGGGCAGAAGAGAGATGTGTACCTCGAAATTTTAGACAAACCAATTTAATGTGTGACTCATACAACCAACATATATTTATTTATATTATTTACAAATAACTTTCATCATGCTATTTATATTTAGGTGTGTTTCATTTCCTCTCCACGACCAGCTGGTAAATAAATTCTAGAGAAATTCAGTAGTTTGAGAAGAGAAACAACATTACCTTTTTTTGCATTGTTACCTCACATAAATTACAAAACTGGCAAACATTAAATAAATCATTGAACATAAAGAAGCCTATCTGTGCAGGAGAATTGTATCAGGTTAAATTCCCAGAGATAAAAAAAAATCTGATATATTCTCACAGAGCTTTGTTTGCTGTTTAGATGTTTAATTTAAGACAAGTTAAAATCTTTGCATAAAGTACTGCCCCCTCCCATTACATGTATACTTTTTATTTTGTCAAACTTGGAGTTTATTTATGAAAATATCAAGGCCAAGTCAATATCTTACAAGTAATAATCAATGGACTCAAACATCAAAGGGATGTTGAGTGAGACTTAGATAAAGAGTTGACCATTCTCGCAATAATATTATAGCTTCTCCATTTTTAAATTAAATCATTAAATGGCCAAACTGTTCTAATCTACTTAAAATTGGAGCCATCCACTAGCATCAAGAGTTCGTTAAGGTCTTGTTATGTTAATAAATGTCTAATTTATAATTTATACAACGTGTTAGGCCTAAAGAACTGCTTACTTAATAACCAATTGACTTATTAGAAATTTCTCACAATTGAGGGAGTATACTAAAGAAAATGTATCCGTTTCCCAGATTTTCTTATTTTAATATGCAAGAGTCTACTGTCAAGTCTTTAAATATAGTGCATTCAAGTTTTGGTTTTAGGATGTAATTTACACACCACAAACAATTTGTTATTAGTCTGGACATTGAAACAATATATTACAAGTCTGGGCATTGAAACAATTTATTATAAGTCTATATAAACTGAAACAATTTATCATAAGTCTATGTACTGAAAAAATTAATAAGACTGGACATGTAAAAATATGTGTACATTCAATGAAGAAGTATAGCATAATGTCTGACTAGGTGTGTCTTTTGTGACATAGGGGAAATGGGGTTTAACATCCACTCGATACCAACTAGATCATTTTGGTTCAATTTTATTTCAATAATTTGCTTGCGCATGGGGATCTTTAGCATTGGGAGGAAACTGGACCACCCAGAGAAACTCCATGCGGTTGGACATACGACCCTACTCCTTGTCGCGTGCATCCAGTAAATCGAAACCACTCAAGCTGATTCAATGACAGACCTTATGATACAGTGTGCTTGCGCTTACCATTTGGCCATCCAACAACCCCTCGGAATAAGACTCAAAACACAGACATCAGCTACCAGAACAGCAATCTGACCGGTAACATTACTCCACAGGGGAGGGGTGCTTAGTTGCAATATACATAAATATAAGATGAGTGATAAAGCTGTCCATTTTTAAGTAGACCCTCCACATTTTTAAACGGAAACATAAATGGGTGACATAACATATCAATAATGGATGATCTATTGTTATTTTCCAAATATAAGTTTGACTCACCTGGTAGTAAAAAGCCATCGACAGGTAATGAGCCATTGGTCATAAAATTAGGATTATGTACACTAGGAATAGAGTTAGGTAGAGATGTAGGTAAAGACATCCCATTTAAATTGTTCTTGACTATATTTTCATCAAGCCCTGTTTGTCCAGCCACTTCTTTCCACAATTGTTGGATCTCTCCTGGTGACATCATACCTAAAATATAAAATATTCAATCTTCATAAAAATAATTTCTGAGTGAGAACAGTTTATAACACTGATTCGGTAAGTCTTAAAATCTACATTACAGAATAAATATTATAATGGTTCCAGTGATTTCTGAATTCCATCCCAATTTTGCAGTTACCTATCGGCAATATTAAAGATGTCAGTTGGGAATTGAACATGATTGTCTTTTGGGGAGAAAAAATGTATGCTTTTTTAGCCAACACAATGACATAATACATAGCATGGAAATAAAATAATAATTATTCAATACAACAAAATAGTTGCATTATCGCATTATCAAAATTAAGCTGTGGTAGACTTGTTCATTGAATATAATCCACATTAAAAATCCAACATTAGCTTGTTTACTAGTTTTAGGTTTATTCCTACAAAAGGAAATGAGATATCCGCCTTTTAGATCATTATAGTTGGTTGTTAATAATAATCTCAGAATAATAAACAATATGGCCGCTAGCCAGCTGCAATAGTGTAAACAAAAATGACTTGGCATTTGTGTAAACAAATCAATTATAAATAGTCTTAGAGTCTGTCTAGCTTTCATACTGATAAACAACTTGAACCAAACAACTTTAAAAAGCCATTACCTAGCTACGCCTATCAAACAATAACACCAAAAGAAGAAAACTGAAGACAAACAGCTTTATTACAAAGGCCTAGTTACAGTTTGCCTATTTATTAGGAATATATATACTTCATTATAACAGTTGTGTACATAAAATGATGAACTTTCTAATAAAAAAAAAAAATTGCTGTCCAACCAATTACATAAGAGAATATGTCTTCTACTCTAATACTACCGATCAGAATGATTTCCCTATGAAACAATCTAAATTACTATTCAACCCGTCTTCCATTAGCTTAGGTTAGGTGCAAAAGAGTAGGACGTTAAACCCCATTTCATTATACTATTCAATATACATGCACTAAAATTTCCCTGAAATCACCCTACCCCACCCCACAAGAAATGAGTTTAAAAAATGTGCAAACTTTTCACCTTTCACAGATGGAAGCTAAATCAGAAGGAGGAAATGTTATGTTTGCGTAAAATTCTCCTACCGTGCATATGTAAGTACACACATATGTATGTCTCAAACTGACCAAAGTATTGTGGTGACAAGACATTAAACATGTTTAGTTCTGTGTACACATTGGCATGCATGTGAAAGAACCCTTGACGGCTGGAATTTGAAATAAGGTTAGGTTGTGCCCCCGCTGTCCATGCTCATAGCACACTTTATGGTGTAAGCTATTTTGATAAGCCCAGAGCAGAAACGTAGAACGTTAAACCTCATTCCATTTCTGGTTGTGGCCTCACTGTCCTTGCAAAATTTCCCTCATAGCACACTATATGGCATAAGTATGTTTTTATAAGCCCAGTGCAGAAAGTAGGATTTAATTAGATCAACAGTTTTCTTTTTTAACCCAATTCAAAGAAATTGTGTACTTTTAAATTGTAACTATAGCAACCACTATAGGTTTCAATAAACAATCTAATTTATTCTAATATGTATGTATTGTTTTATGCTTTCAATAAAACTACCAGATAACAAAAAGCTTTGTCAATTGTTGGGAATTCATACTGCATACACAAATAATCTAACTGGTAAAACAAAACAAAAAACTCTTTACAAATCCTCTCCAACAAAACTAATAATCAAATCTATTCAGCTATACATTTATGCCATTAGTAAATCTTTAGCAATCTTATTGATATTTCTAAAAGCTTTAATGATTGTTTGTTTGCTGTAGTCATACATCTATTATTATTCTGCTCTCCTCTCTGACATGTATTTATTAGGCCTCTGTGGTGTATACAGATATATAGTTATATGATTTTAGCGAAAGATTAAAGGGCGCTGATTTGTATTGATCTCTATTTAATAAAACACAGACAACAACAAACTAATCCCTAACCATCAATCACAAACAAAACACTTATTATATCATTCAAAAACATATCCAGAAAGGTCAAATCTCCTCATGGCAATCATATTTAAAAAATGTCTCTACAATTACACTGGATCCTATCAAGACCATTTTCGATGTTGTTGTGGAATGAAATATGTCGGGGGAGGGGGGTGGGGTTTCCTAGCAGTCTCAAGCGGTACACTTGCAAGCTCTGGCTGACAGGTCGCCCCTGGCTTGCCATCGTGGTTTCAATACCTGGTGTGAGCTTATGTGGCTTGATGGTAAAGGTGCCTTCTCAACTTTATAGATTTACTCTGGGTTCTCTAGTTTCCTCCTACAGAAAAGGCCCCTGCACGTCCGTAAAGATAATAAAACTAAGAAATGCCTGCTGATATATTCCTTGTTGGAAGCAGACATTAAACACCAAAAAACAACACCACAATACGAATTATGTCACATGATTAATCACTTCGATAGACATTTATTTACTCTGTAATATAACTTGGCGACTGCACAAAAACTAATTAATCTATAAGAGCTCAAATTTTCACAGTTTATTTGAAAGGTAAGGATTGAACTGAACAAATTATGGTCAAATACTACTGTAACAAGACACAATTGTATTTACATAATAAAAGAAGATACAAAATACATAGTCTTCTTAAACTAAATAAAGTAATATTGTATATAAAATTTTAGTCAATCGAACGCTAACTTTAGTCTCTAGAAAGTAGAACATCCACACACAATGTAGACAATGAACAGACAGATGGACGGACGAGGATGACGACGGTACACAACATTTCAATATTGGCATATAAAAATAGAAATTTGAAATTAAAAGTTAGAATGGATTTGAGTAATTAAGTAAATATTAGACAAGTGGTGAATATGAAAAAAAGTCCTAAGTTTCTTATCAGTAATAAACACAAAACAAATAACTAGGAATGTTATCACATGCTGACCCAGTGTTTACAGACTCTAGTAACCATGGCAACTATCTAAAGTAAACATCAATTGTTTATTTGGAATCTAAATAAATTATATAACTCAATAAGGCTGGAGAAATACAGCACAGACTGGTAAAAACTACGGCTAGGTCAAATCACTTCATTATTAATTTAAAATTTATTCTACACTAGTTCTAATTGCATTTAAAAAGCTGTCTTGCAGTGTTTAATTATAAAGTCCATGATGAACTCCATAATCATAAAAATAGCCCTAACTTCCACTTTGTTGGCTTTTGAATTCATTATCAATTTTTGGTCATTCATTGTCCAGAGATCTGAAACAAACTAATCTACATATAATAAACATTTCTTAATAAATTGAAAACCAAAACCAAGTATGTTCTTGTATTTATATTTATGCAAGTACATGTAAAGACTACAATATCTATAAATCATATATACATGTATATAATTAAGTGAATAGAAACTGACCTGGACAGTAATATAATTATGAGTTACTTTTCCTAATTTACAAATCAATTTGAAAGATAAAAATACAAATCTGTTGGATTATTGTTCAACTGTGATCATTGTCTATCAAACAGGTTCATTTTGTTTTTAGTTCATGTAAACAGATCCCTTTTCAGCCTAAATTTTGAAGTGGTTTAACTTCTTACTTTCTGCAGCAACTGTGCTAATTAAGAGAGGTATATAACATGCAGTCTGCTATGAGGAAAAATTTTGTCCTGACATCGACAAACCTAACAACAAGTGAAATTCACAGAGATGGCAATTACGTTATTCGACTGAAATCCTTTATGTACAGTAGTGAACTTGCATTTAGACAAATACTGTATTTAATAAAACGTAAGGGGAAAGACATAATGCCCATACAACAAAGGTCAAATTTAGACCACACTTTAGTCTACTTTTTTAAGCTCATATAAAGCTTAAATATAGAGATTTAGACCTAGTAATATCAAATGTATTTTTATTGAAATCGATCATGTTACAGTCACTTTAATTTGAAATAGGCTTCTATTGTTTTTGCAATGCCCTCTTTCTCAGACAAATAAAGTACCCGTAACAATAAATACAAAATATTTTGGATGAAGGTCTTTTTATACTTCAATATGACAGCTGACTTTACATTAAAAGAGTACAAAGTTTTAACTTCAGAAATATAGTTGGACAATCTAGCAATTTGTGCCTATAACTTTAATCTAATGCTGGTATCTAAAATAGCCGAAAAAAAACAACACAATTATGTACAAACTTCACTAAAATACTTTATTCGATCGAAAATACATATTTTGTTTACAAAATTATGGCCATTACCTAAGGATTGAATTTACCAAAAAGAGAGAGAGAGAGAAATGGGGCTGAATGTCCATTGGACACAAACTAGGTTATTTCGGAACTAGCATATGGTTTAACTTTATTTCAATAATTCGCTGGCGTGTAGGGGTTTTTAGGAGTGGGGGGAAACCTGGAGGACCCAGAGAAAACCCACAAGGTTGGACAGGCAAGTAGGCTACCATATTCCTTGTCACACACAAGTAAGAAAACAAAACCACGCCACTTGACTTAATGATAGACCTTATGATCAAATGCACACAGGTTAACCATCCGGCCACCCAACTCCCTTATTGACTCGAAAATAGCACTTTTTCATATACAGACAACTCAAATGGACTCTCAGTCCCTAATTTGTACAAGTTTCTAAACAAATAAAGTATTTTAGTAAAGTTTGAACATGATTGAGTTATTTTTAGCTATTTTAGGCACCAGCTTTAGATGTAACCATAACTAAGAATTTCTTCTCTTTTTTTTCAATAATTGATCAACCTTGAGTGTAGAACCAGCAGTATTCAAATCACCCATTTATTTCATTCCAATCTAACTTTCTTCTTTATCACTTTCTTTCATCCTAACATTTTCATTATTAATATATATTTATATTTTATTATTCTCAGAGTGATTTTCCTATTTTTGGCAGGTGCAACAGTTCACACCATACTTTCTCATTTATTTAACTTATTCAATCAAAACATCACCAAAAACTGCAAACATTTGTTTTCCAGTCCTACAAATAATCTGGTCATATTTTGACCCCAAATAACATGATTTGACAGGGGCTGTGAGAAAATTCTCATCAAATACTAAAACACCAACATATAGGTATTCAATAGATGTTTATTTTCAAACATTGGCAATTGAACCCAAACAATCAAAACCTCAAGTTCAAACCTGCTGAACTCGTTCCTTTCTAAAAGATTTTTGTTGACTGACATTACAGTTCTCGTTTGCAAATGGAAACATATTTAGTTAAATTATGAATCATTAGATATACATTAGTACATGCAAAGATAAATAAGAGTTGGATGTGAGAAAATATTACATGTAAATGTTCCTACCCTTTCTATAAACAAAAACACCCCCTAAATCTTCCCCAATTCATAATAATACAGTTTAAAACGAAATTGATACCTACACAAAATCTGGTTGGGTTATTTCATAATTTCTTTGATGATATTTCTAAAAATTAATACATCATTTTTTTGCCCTTTTTAGCCATGATATTTTACCTTTACAAACCAAATTAGCTCTAATACCCATAATTATTTTTATTAAATATGTCGAAGATAAATGAAGGGTTAAAGATTGATTACGGGTACCAGTATGTAAGATTTAGATACAGAGATGGTCTTTCTTCTTATAATAGTTCTAAAATAGATAATAAAATATTCAGTCAGATTATTTACTTTTGAGCGAAGTTACGAGTGTTTGAAGTTTTAACAAGAGTCTTGGTAGTCAAGTATTATTGCAACAATAATAAACAAAGTCTCAATTGTCCATTTAAAAGTTAAATTATTAAATGGTGAGAGTGTTCTAATCTATTCAATATATTGGCCATCTGGTCTTCTATGGAGTTGAATATGGGCTTGTCATATGATTAAATGCGTAATTAATAATTCATATGGATAACATTTAAAGCCCAAAACAAGACCTGGAATAGACAGATTTAGCTCTTACATAATGCATCTTTAATTAAGAGACAACTTGTACTAATAATTTGTGGAAAACAAATTTTAACTTAAAATTACCACAAAAAGAAATTGCTTACACATCTATTTTTTTTGGAAGGGGGGGGGGGTGATTTTGGGTCGATTGTAGTCAAAGATATAAGATTCATGTTATAATAAGAATTCAATTTATTTTATAAAAAAAGAAATTTATAGGAAAATCTGCTTGATGAACTTCTCATATAGAGGAATGATGTAAATAAATTTCTTATTTAAATGATGGAAACGCAATCTTTATTTGTGGCAAGGACATTTATTTATTTCCCATTAAAAAAAAATCATAATGGAGCATATGCCGTCATATATTGCCAATCAATATCTAATGTTTTTTGTATCAAATTTAGATCTGAATTTTCCAGACTTATTTGATGTTTCATGTCTATTCATATTTGACTGTGTGGAAATTTGAAATAGTGCCAAAATGTAGTCGCTGAGTATACATAAGCATGATGCCGCATTCCCAGCGAGTAAATAATATTGACGTGTAAACATAAAATTTCTATAGATTTGTCCCGAACCATCTGAACAAAATTTCCTTCTATTTATTGAAGAATGGCGGAAAGACAGGGCCAAGACACGATACACAATAGCTTGCCATATTGAATTTGTAGGTCAACCAATGGCCGCACTAATATAAAGGCATTTTCGTCAGCATCGGCATCATGTGTTTATTCAACATCAAAATCAAACAGGGTTTCGGCCGATTTGATTGAATCGAGCCTCGCTCAGCTGTGTGTGTTTGATTCGCGTTGAGTAATTCTAAATATTGGTATTTTCCCCAAACTAAAACATATTTCCCCAGTCAATACAGCCTCGGCTCATATTTATCGTCAGTTAATTTCTTCCTTCAGAAAGGAATGATTTTTAGCAATAGTAAACAAAGAGTTCTGGCTGGAGAGTAGAGTTGACATTTCTTCCAATAAACCCTAAATAAACTTTGCCTTCAACTCCATACCATTTTAATTCCTTCACTATCATTCAGCCAGCCAACTGAGTAAGCAATAGAAAATAGCCAACCGGTGACAGTATTACCACCAAATTAACTTTTGCTTTTGATCTTGTCGTGTTTATTTTGCGGTCAATGTTTACCACCATGCCAGGCATGCAGATCAACCAATTCACGAGTGGATATTGAAGAATAATTTCTATAATTTACTGAGGTTGCGATAAGTTTCTAAGCCCTCTTCTTTCGCTTTCATCTGATTTTCTCCATCTTATCGTTTTGTGCTGTCCAGTGACCGCAATGACCCAACTGAAGTAAAAATTCTTGTTGACTTACTTTAGGAACTTACAGATTGAATATTACTTAACCGTCTACAATCAATCTTAATAGAAAGTATTTACAACTTAGTTACATGAATACAGAAATACGGGTCCAGGGTTATTTATTTCAAGAATTTAACACACAAAATTAATTAAACAAAATAATTAATACATACTTGCACAAGATGAGACAAATATAATAATTTAAGTTTAGAAATATATTTGTATTGTGGTTAATTTGAGACATTTTAAAGGGTTTATAGAATGTTTCCACTTTGAATTAAAAAAAGAAAACAATTGAAATCCGATAGTGACACTGTTCCTCCCCCCTCCCATCATCCCAGCTATATTTTATCAATATGTAATGTGGTTTATTGTGGTGTCATCTTTACTGCATCATACTGGAAGGAAAGATAGGTTGCCAGGCAACGAAACATACGCCCACAGCAGCTAAATCGTCCAGGCAGTCAACAAGGGTTGTTGCATATTTTTACTATTTTTTGGTAATGGAACATTTGTAATACACTAAAATCTGATTAAGAGTAACAACTCTTTGTTATTATCTGAAAATCATTAGAATTTGTTAACTTTTTATAAAAGTTTTGCCCCAAGCTAACAATTAGTATAGGAAACATTTAATATCATGGATTTAGTTATCAAAATTCATTGAAAATCAAAATATTTCTTTGTTTCAACACCTTAAACTCTGTGTATCAATCTGAAGTCAATCAATCGGATGATAAGTTTGGCCTCTATAGCGTCACAAGGTTTTTTGAAGTGATCAAGGGCCATAACTCTGGCAGTAATTATCAGGAATCGTTGAAAATCAATAGGCTTCTTCGTCTCATGACCGTAAACACTGTGTATAAATTTAAAGCCAATAGTTATTAACTTTGGCCTCTAGAGCGTCCACAAGATTTTTTGAAGTGATCAAGGGCCATAACTCTGGTAGTTATTATCGGAAATCGCTGAAAAACAATAGGCTTCTTCGTCTCATGACCTTAAACACTGTGTATAAATTTAAAGTCAATCGGATATTGACTTTAGCCTCTTGTGGACGGACGGACGGGGGCAACGACAATATACGACCACATTTCAATGTGGGCGTATAAAAAGTGGACCTGAAACTCCTGGCAAATTGTCATATTAGAACAAGTCACAATTAGTCCATAAAATAGCACTATGTCACAGCTGCATATCGACAATCGTCTTTGCATCAAAGATATGAGACATTTTGATTAAAGGACTGTGGAAAGTAATTAATAATAACAATTAACCTCCGACACATAAACAACCAGTTTGGTTTACTAAAATATCTGTGGGACAGATTTTTTTTAATACAACTAAAAGGGTGTTTACATGACTGGGACATTTTTTCGAATACAACTAAAGATAGGTTGCCAGGCAACGAAACATACGCCCACAACAGCTAAGTCGTCCGGGCAGTCAACAAGGGTTGTCGCATATTGTTTCTTTTATCAGTAAGGAGAACATTTACAACACATGTTAATCTTATTACGAGTAATATAATAGCCCATTAAATAATTATCAGAATTGATTAGAATAGTTTTGATGGTTTGTCTGAAGGCCTTTGTCCACAAGATATTTCAAAGTGATCAAGTGCCAGAAATTATCAGGTAACACTGAAAATCGAATAGGATTCTTCGTCTCATGACCCTAACCACTGTGTACAAATTTAAAGTCAATCGGATATTAACTTTAGCCTTTAGAGCATTCATAGATTTTTCAAAGTGATCAAGGGTCATAACTCTGGCAGTAATTATCTGATATTGCTGAAAATCAATAAGCTTCTTTGTATCATGACTTTAAACACCGTGTATAAATTTAAATTCAATCGGATATTAACTTTAGCCTCTAGAGCGTTCACAAGATTTTTCAAAGTGATCAAGGGTCATAACTCTGGCAGTAATTATCAGATATCACCGAAAATCAATAGGCTTCTTCGTCTCATGACCTTAAACACTGTGTATAAATTTAAAGTCAATCGGATATTAACTATAGCCTCTAGAGCGTTCACAAGATTTTTCAAAGTGATCAAGGGTCATAACTCTGGCAGGAATTATTGGATATTGCTGAAAATCAACAGGCTTCTTCGTATCATGACCTTACAAACTGTGTATAAATTTAAAGTCAATTGGATATTAACTTTAGCCTCTAGAGTGATCACAAGATTTTTCAAAGTGATCAAGGGTCATAACTCTGGTAGTAATTATCGGATATCACCGAAAATCAATAGGATTCTTCGTCTCATGCCCTTAAACACTGTGTATAAATTTAAAGTCAATCGGATATTAACTTTAGCCTCTAAAGCGTTCACAAGATTTTTCAAAGTGATCAAGGGTCATAACTCTGGTAGTAATTATCGGATATCACCGAAAATCAATAGGCTTCTTCGTCTCATGACCTTCAACACTGTGTATAAATTTAAAGTCAATCGGATATTAACTATAGCCTCTAGAGCGTTCACAAGATTTTTCAAAGTGATCAAGGGTCATAACTCTGGTACTAATCATCGGATATCGCTGAAAATCAATAGCCTCTAAAGCGTTCACAAGATTTTTCAAAGTGATCAAGGGTCATAACTCTGGTAGTAATCATCGGATATCGCTGAAAATCAATAGGCTTCTTCGTCTCATGCCCTTAAACACTGTGTATAAATTTAAAGTCAATCGGATATTAACTTTAGCCTCTAAAGCGTTCACAAGATTTTTCAAAGTGATCAAGGGTCATAACTCTGGTAGTAATTATCGGATATCACCGAAAATCAATAGGCTTCTTCGTCTCATGACCTTAAACACTGTGTATAAATTTAAAGTCAATCGGATATTAACTTTAGCCTCTAGAGCGTTCACAAGAAATTGTGGACGATGGACGGACGGACGGACGGACGGACGGACCGACAGACGGACGGACTGGGGCGACGGCAATATACGACCACATTTCCATGTGGGCGTATAAAAAAGGATGTATCACCACTATAAAAAGAAGTTAAAATACCCAGTCAAATTTGATTTTTATTAGATTCATGAAACAAAGCATGGAGGTGATCTAACAAAACTGTCCTACTAATTCAGATTACCTGTTAAGTTTCAGATAAATAGGTCTCTACTACTGTAGACTTATAAATAGCTAACGACCATTATCTAATTCAGACTTTTTTTTGGTTAAGGTCACAAAACTGAAATTGGGGATATGGAATCAAATAGTTGCTTCCGGTAATCATCAATTAACAAATAACAATAGATAGGCATTCCGTTTTTTGGGTTGATTTTGTCAAAACTTGTGTTGTGTGTACGACAGCGAGTTCATGCAAAAATTTGGGTATTCAAGAAAATAAAACAACCTGATTATATACAGGATAAAATTAATTAGTTGTCATATCAAATAAAGTTGGAAAACATCCACACCAATTAAATTCGTAAGACAAATAAATACATTATATTGACTATTTCAATCATTGTTAAATAGAAACATCATTACCAGTTCAAATGTAATATATCATATTTGTTTTTCTCAGTTGAAGTATTCTAGCTATTTTCCTGTTTTTTTTCTCTATCATTTAAATTTTTTCTGAAATAAAACTTAGTTATCTGGTGTTGAATTCATCATGATATCCATCCAAAGAACAATATTCCAGAATTACATAGACTTTTAGACCAGACACAATAAAAAGCAGTCTTACCAAAAAGTGCACTGGCCCCAAAAAGGTATGACAATCTTCAAAATACTTTCTGTTTGTACTGTATCTAAAATTTGATGAAATCACCTTTTGACATCTCTGAACATCAAGGCCAAGATTGTACAGTATCTTTCTGAATCATCTAAATTACAATCTAAAGAACATTTTCCTGTCCCAAGTTAAAGTTAAATCAATAATGGAGGATGCCCTTTGGGCTTCTTCAGCACGGAGAAGTTAAATATAAAATGTCCATTTATATTAAAAAACAAAATCAGAACTAAATAAAAAAAAATTGATAACCTGTTTGTGTAAAATATTACATAATGACAAAACAAAAGGTGACATAAACAGATTCCTTTTTAACCTATGCAAACAGAACTCCTGTCTCGTACCAGCTGGTCACGACAGGTGAAAATCAAACAGTCAGCAGACAAAACACACATCATACCTCATCACCAAGACATCGTTACAATTGCCATTTTGTATAATCCGAGCAAACAAAACAATAACAATATGAAAGACCGGATTGACTGCGGTTAGTCAAGTGGTGTTATCGTCGCCAAATACCAACCATATACAAGTGTGCTGGACGATGAGTCTATAAGACTCCAGCAAACAAGACGTAACATATTGTTGTACGGAGTGTGGTTGTTTGGTACCTATGATTACAGGTAAATATCAGATGTAAGAAAGTAACAGGCAGAGATATATACAGTATATATATGTATCTTATAACAAGCTTAAACAATTCTCAATAAACAAACATGATGACTAACACTACTACTACTAAGACTAACCTATACAACCTACTTTCTTCACCACATGGTCCATATATATATTACAAATTACAATATTATTCTCAACCTAAAACCAAAATCACTTATCTAATATCAATTTTTTTCTTAATTACTATCATATTATAATGTTGAATAATGTAGGGTAGTGGTATTTGATCTTGCATCTTGTTGTCCGTGTTTCTCACCTTTGTATATTGTATCTACCAAATGCAGAATTAGTTCAGACAAGTTATTTGCACCTGAATTTGAGAATCTTGTTCACAAACATGAACGTAATAATCTTTAGACATACTTTTTAGTCACAGCTTACGGGAGCCACAGTGGCTCTGTGGGTAAGACATTGGCTCACTAGCCTGGATGTCGCAGTTTTGTTCCCAGAGTTGGCCGAGAGAGTTCTATCAGGATTTTACGACGTGGTATCAGTGGTGCAGGACGGAGGACCTGACAAGAACAACTGTCCAGTTGTTCAGATGGGATGAAAAACTGAGGTCGATTAAACAAATTGACAAAAGCTTCTTTGGCAGTTGGAATTCGATATAAGAGTACGCCTTAGCACCACTGTCCGGGCAAAATTTCCCTCCTAACATCCTGCAAGGGTGTATCCTTGTCTTCATTAGACCAGACCATCTCATTTAGTCACAGCTTAATGTTAGTTTTGAAAGATATTTTCCATGTTAAAATGTCTTTGTTCTATTATGCCAATATCAAGAGTGTCCGATCACAACTAGAGATAACCTTTCCTTGTGAATGTACAATTTTCATAAGGGATGTTGCAATGGGAAATGATGTGTACCAAACACTTCTATCCAAGATGGTTTGTCACAGACAAGCTGAAATTAGTTTTCCTTGTTTATCTTTGCCGATTTCACGAGGAGATTCTTTTGTATAATTTGATGATATATTTGTACTAAAAACTAATTTATCTATCAAATGTTTGCTTCAAATCTCTATTCTAATATGAAAAAAAATACCTGATGTTGTAAAAAAAAAACATTTTACATAACCTTGTAAGTCATGTATAAACTCCCTATGTCATTCAAGCAGACAACAAACGGACAGGCTGCCAGTTAGGTTTCCCTTACAAATTTTGTCCTGTGTGTGCCTCGTGTATTTTTCAGTGAAGTCAGTATTTTTCTAGTAAAACTCATAGTGTTTTTACTAATACCGGATTTACTGACAGTAAACTACCCTTTGCCGGTAAATACTCTTGTGTGGATGCATTTTGGTATGTTGTAAATCAATTTAGGTACGGTAGATATTCTTCTTTTGCAGGTACTATGTTCCTATTACCTAAAGCAAAACTTTTCTAGCAATATCCATTACAATAATAATTTTTTTTTTGAAATGTAGAAAACAAAAATTCACAGACATTCTGAAGAGAATATGGAATTAAAATGATATCTGTTATATTTTTTAGTGTTTTTCTACCGTTTTCATTGATTGCTGCCAGCTTGTCGTGTGATATTTTGACAGTATTATTATTATGCCATTGGTTTAATTCAAGTATGAGTTTATTGTACATAGTAATACTTATGCTGCTTAATGACATCAGTATGGTATATGTCATGTGACAAGCCAAAATGGAGAGCTCGTTATTCACCAGTGAATAGGTCTACAAATGGTTCATATTTTTTTTTAAATTCTTATTTTTACATATAATAAAGAAATCAGCAAATATTTTGAAGAATTAAAGGCCTCTCTGTAATTTTGACCCTATGAGATACATGTAGCTGCCTTTTAAAAAGCAGAGGATTTGTTAAATCATTGAATAAAACTTTTTTACGTGCAATTTGATGGATTAAAATTTTTATCCATTTTGTCCACAAATTCCACATAACAATCATCAAAAATTCAGACAAACACAGTAAAACTGGTGAAATTAAAACAAGGACATGTAACTTATGTGGTAAAGAGTTTTCCTTTATATCTACACAATTCCATATTGTTGTGTTGGATACGAGTCTTGTAGAATTTGTGTGTTAATGAGTGTTTAAAATGGTTACCTACCTTGATGTAAACCTGTTAACTGTGGACCTAAACAAGCCGCCATTAAATACTGTCTTTGTTGAAGTTGTATTTGTTGTATTTGTTGAAGTAATTGTTGTTGTTGTATGCCTAGTTGTTGCATCTGTTGTTGAACTTGTTTACTGGCTTTTTTATCATTCTGTTGTTGTTGCTGTTGCTGTACCAACTGAGATAATTGTATAAAGTTTAATTGCAGTTGTTCGTTTAGTTGATGTAATAAACCCTCCTGTAACTTCTGCTGCTGTTGCTGTAAAAAAAAACAATGAAAAAATAGAGAATTATGCTTTATATATAGAATACTTTTTCTATGTTAAACTTTGTTACTGAGTTGGACTGTTTGCTTGGTTCCAACAAATAATGCATAAAAAATTGCAACTTGGGCGAATGTTGCATCATTTAGCAGAGAAATTTAATTATGTCTAGGCAATTGAAACAAAGTATCTGTACATCACTTGGTTTGTACCTCTGGATGTATGATATATATAAATATGATTAAAGTGATAGGATAACGGTACCCATTAATTTTTAATGCATTAAATTCATATCTAATTGAAAGAATACAATTGTCTTAGAGTTGTTTAAATATTGAGAAGCTATATCCTGTATATTTACTTTATTTCAAATCATTTATATGAATGTTTAATTGAGGACTAGTCATTACTTAATTACAACAAAGGAGTATCTTTGTGTGAGACTTCAGTGATTATAGTTATTTTCATTTTATTAACATACTTTTGTTCAAGCGAGTATCTGTCAATCACTAATACAAATAATTTCATATCATTCTTAATTTGCTACCTTCCAAATATAAAAGTCCTGTTATTTTCAGATAGAGAAATCTTTAAAATTATTTTTTTAAAAGCTTAAAATTTCATAGTTTGTCATGTGAAAGATGGGAATAGATATATGCATAATCAACCCATTGTAGTAGAATAAGATTTTACGACCTGTCATGCCATCTACCCGCTTGTACCCCTTTAAAATGAATTCCATGAAAGAAAGAAAATATAAAGTAGTAACCTGATGTTGTAACATCATCGACTGTTGCTGTTGCATCATTAATTGTAAATCAGCACCCGGAGCTTGTTGCTGTAGCAATTGCTGTAATTGTTGCGGCAACAACCCATGCTGTGCTGCCATCATCAGTAATGGTTGCTGTGCCAGTGTGGGGTTGGTACTTGTGTCTGACACAGACTTACTCTTGCGTTTGGCTGCTCCAACCAACCCCGCTGAATTTTTAACCGGAGATGGAGCTGTGGGTGAGTGTGCCTGAAACAGACAAAAATTTATTAGTTGTTGCAAAAATCAAACAATTTATCAGATATTTTCTATGAAGCATTACAACGGTAAGCCAATTTCTGCTGCAGATTCTGCACAAAGTTTCTGAAGTCAAGTTTTGTACTCTTACAACTCATGAATTTAATATTACCACAACACAAAATCACAGGAAGAAGATGACATATATTTTGAAATATAAAAGTTTATCTAAATGTAATATTGAACATCAAATTTGCAATAAACAAATACGCACAAACATTTAATGCAGTCGTTTTTTGTACAAAACTATCAACAATATTGGAAAACACACAGTATTTTTTCAGCCCTAATGAAATAATGTCAAAATTGTATTATTTGTATAAATATTTTATTCAGGTGGTATTGCTTATATAAATATTTTATTCAAATTGTATTTTCTTTTGAATATCAATGATCATGTTACACTGAGACCATATTGATATACACACATACATGTACTCAAATAATAGGATATTAGTATCTAAGATTAAGCCGGGTATTAACAAGCTAAACAAATAAATAAATTTAGTATATGAGATCATTATTAACAATAGATCATGATATCAACAACAAAAAAGAAAAAAAAGATTAAACAGGTCAAGTCCTGATCTTTATGACATATTAAATAATAAAATTCAGTGACCTAACAGCCCTAAATTCAATTTATAGGCCGATAATAAATGGTAGGTTCGAAGAATATTTTTAAAACCATGCTTTATTGCAAAAAATCTACAACCGAATCCAAACCTTTTCCATTTCAATTTAGATGTGCAAAATTGAATACAAAATTTAGTAGATAATTGCAATTATTAGCCTTCCAGGGGAATATAAAGGATATATCTTTTAAATTTGTTTGCCCTCATCAGTCAATTCAATACAGAAATTTAACTGCATTTTTACGTAACATTGTGATGTCACACTTCTTTTGTACACACATCCAATTTATTGCCTATTACATAAAATTAATCACACATAAATTTCACTTGAAAAAAAACCCAAAAAACATGTCCATGAAATTTCAAACCTATTTTATTTCTTTTTTTAAGAATAAGGGTAATAGCAGATCACATATATGTATATATTTTTCCATCTCTAGCAATTGTGATGAAAAGATCAAATTACTATGTTTACAAGGTGCCCCCTATTGGTTGTTATAGTAACACAATATAATACAATATCTAATTGTCTTGATATAGTAAGAACAAAAAATAACAAGATTTGTTTGTCACTACAAGAACATATACCATATATATCACAATAAACAAACATAATAAACATGGATCATTGACAGACCCTATGACCAAACATGATGATGGTAAGGATGGGGTCCCAACAAACAATATTTCAGTCAACAGTATATGGCATATTTCAGACAAATTTGGCAGAATTTCAAACAGACCACATCTTTGAAGTTACAAATGGGTTTTCTTAACCTTTGAAATGAAATATCTAACAACAATTAATAGCTACATTGTTACTAAATCAACAAGTGGTACCATATGCTCTAGACAAATTAAGCATATCCTGTCAATAGGTATAGATAGATAAGTCATTGATTGATATTTTAGAATACAATCTAGTATGAAACCCAACACTGTAGCATGCTTATTTAGTTAAATACAGTATATTATATTTACAATAATATCAGTTATCAGTATTATCATTACCATAGAAAATAATAACTGGTGTATATTATTTATTTTACTGTAAATAGTCATTAATTCTACATTCAACATTAGTGTAGATATTGCCTGGATGAAAAGAGATGATTTTTGTATTATAACTGTAATATGACACAAATTTGAGACTCAACAAACACTGTATACAAGTACATACAGGACAATATATAAGATATAGTGAAGAAAAGAGGATATATTGACCACATTTTTATTAATCTTTTTCTCTAGAAATTGTGTAAATCATTCTTTTTCAACTTTAAGTTTAATTAATATTCTATTACCTGGTGGTGTATCATCATCTATACCAGGATCACAGCGGAGAGAAAAGGTTTTTGACATTCATTCTACTCAAACTAAGTCATTTTGTTTCAATAAATGGCTTGTGGATGGGGTCTTTAGCATTGGGGGGGGGGGGGAAACTGGGAGACCTGGAAATCGCCTCGATGTTATACAGGAAAAGCCATTCCTTGTCACATTCCTTGGGAGGAATATGGAATACCTGGAAACCTGCCTCCAGGATTGAAAGCACGCCACTTAACTCAAGTGCTAATGTTAGACCTCTAGACATGTGTGCAATGCTAGAGAAGAGAATTCTGCTTGCAGAAAAACATTTCTGCCTACTACAAATTTAAACTGTCCAATGAGTAAGCACGTGGACACCAGTTTTTTTGTCACATTAAAATGGCTTGGTAACTCTTTACTAGTTTGCCAAACCCTAGAGCACTAACCCTCACCATGGGGCTTGTAAATTCCAGAGATACTTTGTAGCAAACACAAATATATATTTTGTGAATCCACTCAATAAATACTATAACATAAATTAAAAGTGTAATTAAATAAATCAATAAAATAAATTCCATACATAACAATTGAAAAATTACATTACTGTAGCCTGTATAACCTCATATTCTTAATTCATTAAATAAATTTTATTATTCTAAATCATTTTTCTAAAATCAAACAATCAGTTAGACCTTATTTCAAATTAAATCATGTTTCTGTCTGCATTTAAAAATAATAAACAACTTGAAAATATATGGTCACCCTAACTAGGAGTGTAAAAAAATAATGCAAACAAAACACAATACCAGACAGATCTGGGATATTTTTGGATATGTGTATACCTTATGTTTACAGGACAGCAGGATATCAAAATATTATTTCATGGCTATGATTATTTTGTGCAAAAATAATATTATCTCACAAAGTTGACAAAGCAATAGGTTAAAACAAAACAAAATTGGGACCTGATAAGATTTATTCTTTTTTTAGTTCCAGAGATTCACTGCCTTAAACATAAAATAACTGCATCCTTCATAATGTGACTAACTGGGGGGGGGGGAACCAACTTTCAGACCAAAGGTGATTAATAAACTTAAAATAGATAAAATATTGACGCCCTTTACTCAGAATTCTATATTTTTAGATTTTAGTAGAAATGACTTTCCCCAAAAGAACTCACGAGATAATAATCTTTAAAATAAGAGTCTTCCTCGATAGTTACATGTACATATACCCTACAGTATTGTTTGAACAACGATTAAAACTTTTTCTTTTAGTTTTGATATAATCTTCAATCAATGGGTATATCAAAACAATATGCCTCTGGGAAAATCAAAAAATTATAATCAAGTCCTGGAAACCTTCTGGAAAGGATGAAAAATAATGTCCACTATCTTGTACTCTGGGAACTAACAAAAAAATTCACTTACACAGCAAATAAGGGAATATAACTAACACAGTCCAATTATCACCATCAGATATATATATATATATACACACCTATAGATTAAATTTTGTCACCTTACCAGTTAAAAACCAAATGTACAAAAATCTAGCACAATTGTAGAAGACTGACAGAACAAAAAGGGTTATTTAAGTGTCAGTCAACAAAATGTCTATAACATGCCTATTACATGAAGATCAAGCAAAATATGACATTTATATATTAACAGTTGTTATTTATTTTTATTTATAAAAATATTCACATTCATCAACCTATTCAGACATTTTGTGTCTATTTTTATTTATTCATAATTTTATATTTAGAAAAAACAAAGAAATATCAAATCTATCGAGTCAATACCGGTATACATGTATTTGTATATTTGATTAGAATGTTCAATGCTATAAGTATCATATTAAATGTTTTACATGGTTCATCCCTACAATACTTGTAATTATATTTTCCTGACAATAAGCTTATCTGATAACATTTCAACACTACATGTAGTAATAATAATAATGGTATAAATCTGTCATGGTATCCTTAATTATTATATTACAATTGTCTCTACAATGTAGTGTAATTTCATATAAATACTTGGAAAATTCATTCTTTTTTTTTTCAAAAATGTCGCACATTACATGAGAGATGATCACTGGTAGACTAACTTTATGTGTTCCAACTCTCACTTCAGAAAGTGCTACCAAGAATGATATCTAGAAATTTCAATTTTTTTAAAACGTTTTGATAAAAATATCAAGATCTTTTGATTTAAGATCTTGTGATTACCTAAAATATTTTTATATTCCTCAGATTTATCTGAAGAACAATTAAACCTACACATCCTGGTCCCCACCCCGCATATTGTATTTTCATCATTTATACACAAATTTTAATGTCAATCAAATTTAATGCTCAAAAACTTCACACCTTATGTAAGTCTTGCAGACACTTTTATTCGAAGTACAACCTCACATAAATTATAGCAACACGATCTGTTCTATTTCCAGATGTTCTAAAGAAGTTTAAAAAGAATCCTTTGTAGTGTTTTAAGGCTAGGAACCGTGATTCCATAAAACAGTGGTGTGATTTATTTGCATGCAGACAGTAAATAGAGTAAAAATATTGTCTCATCGTGTTTTAGACAGATACATGTATTTAAATTATGATGACATGTCATTGTCTAAACAAGTCTTTTTAATTAAAAACTTAAAGATAAACAATTAATATTTTTGGATTTGAAGCAACTAAAAATATCATTTCAAATTACCTTTTAATTGTATCACAAAATAACTTTTAAAATTCTATACTATTAGCATGACATATAAAGTAAACTTTTTGTTGAAACATCAATTTAATTTATGAAAATATGAAATATTGTCCTACCAGAAATCATGCTATGATGATATTTCCGAATCTATCTGACAGCAACGACCCTGACTAGTCTACTACATATTCAATCAATCGGCTCAACATAATCAAACACTATTCTAAATACGCATCTTTTGAATTAATATGAGTCACGGGTCGACTGGTTTACATAAGCTTGCACAGTAAACAGCCACAAGTTGACATAATCTGCAGTTGGAGTTAAGCTCATCCCAAATCTTGGGGTCCCGATATAAGCTGATGATAGGTTTTTACAGTAACAATTCTAACAGCTATTGCTTGTATCCGTCTTCTGTGTATGTGTACTAAGTTGTCGATGGTCGGTCTGGGTCTTGCCACATTCAACTTGTGTAAACAAATGCCAAGCTAGCGATAATGAGAAGTCAAAGAACAAACATACACAGCTTTCGTAAAAAGGGAAACAAAATTTTGCCATGGGCCCTCGATGAGTTGAATTGATCACACATCACTGGTCGAGACATGACAGTTCTGCTTTTTCTTATTTATCCGTTCTGACCCCGCGATTTTACAACAAACTATCAACTAATTATAGACATAAACCTTCAGAATTTGTATCTTTGAACGCCCAACTGAAGATATGTTGATGGAACATTCTTCTACTTAGTAACAATGTTTTGTAAAATCTCAACTAGCACTAAGTACCCTATTGCTATTGGTAATTAATTACAATCTTAATTCTTTTTCAGATGGGATTCATTTTGAAATTTGTTTTATTATACTCACTATGTTAGTTCATAAGGCTTCTTCGTTTTTTACTACAATATTTAATTAAGGTACCGTCCTGGATTCATCAAAGCATACAATTAATCTAGGTAGTTTCAAAACACATAATATATCAAAACCAAATTTCACAACACTACTGTACATTAAAACTAGGTTTCACGACAAATACATTAAAACAAGTTTTCAAAATACAGGTATGTATTAAAACTAAGAAGTTTCACAGCACCCTTTAAATTTACCTGTAGGTTGTTTCACAACAAATACATTAAAACTGATAGGTTTTACCACACAATACATCCAAACTACCTGTAGGTGGTTTCACAACACATACTGTACATTAAAACTGGGAGGTTTCATAACACACACTTTAAAACTACCAGTAGGCAGTTTCACAACAATATCAACAAATACAATAAAACTACTGGGTTTCACAATGTAATACATCAAATACATTAAAACTAGGAGGTTTCACAAAACACAATACATTAAAACTAAATGCCAAAATGTAAAGAAATTCCACCAGGAAGATTAAACGAAATGTAATATCAATAGGTCATTTATCTATTTTGATTCATACCAAGGAACCATTTTATAAATTTAAAATTCATATATTTGGATTGCTTAGCAGGTTTTCTCATTCATGTGGGTGTTTATGTAACCATACCCCAAGGTAGCAAACAGGAACCACAGATATTGGATGATAAATAATGAGCATTTGAGGATTACCGTAGAAATGTGTTTGACTTTTTCAAGGTATGAGGAATTAATAGATTTACCAAAATCAGTTTTTGTTCTCTTTATTCTCCTCAATGACAGTCTTTTTTGCTTCCCTCCGAATAGTTTCGAAAAGTTTTGGAATGCATTTTATCGGAAGTCAATATTATGTGTTTGCGGTTGGAATGAATTATGCCAGTTTCAAACTCTTTTTTGAGAAAAATAATATGTAATTTTCATGCAGGTACGGTATTTTATATTGTCTCTTCTGTCTCCCCAACTATATATCAATTAGGAATAATGACAAAAACATAAGAAATATACATATATATTTTTATTTACAACATGTGCAAGTTGTTTGCTATGTGTTGTCCCTTTACTGTGCAAAGAGACATAAGCGACCTCATCTTAAATTATTAACTAGCAACCTTGTCTTACATCATTAACTCTAAATTAACAAAATGTTTATTTAAATTGCCATTAAAACATGGTTACATATGCACTGACTCTGATTATTCTAGTCCTATAGGTCTACTAACCTTCACTATTATTTCGTATTTCATGAAATTTTGACTTGGACTTAACTATGGTAGGGTGAATACATGTACATCTACTTCAGGTTAATCAACAATCATGCACTTGTCAAGGGAAATGCCTTTTCAATAATTGATTTAAGTCAATATGGTAGTCATAGCGGTTTCTGGAAAGACTTTTTTCGGCATGCTCAAAGTCTGTATGGTACAGAGTGGGTATAAGGAAGTGTGGACGGACAAACAGATGCAACGACATGATTAAACTGCATTAACATTTAGCTGTTTACAAGATGTATGTATGTTCAACTCTTTAAACATAGTTTTTGACAGTGTATGAATAAGGTACATGTATAAGTAATGTATATGGATCAACAATCAGATAAGTAAAATATAAATTTCAATAAATATTACATACCTGGACTGTGTCATAGTTGCTTTCTCCGTTTAACTTGGTCTCTCCATTTAGCATCGCCTCTTCCTTTCCTTCTCGTAGACTAGTTGGATTTGAAAGATTTATGGCCGATTCCTGATGCCTTTCTCCATCCATTATGCCATTTTCCTATCAAACAAAATGTAAAAAAACAATTCAAATACATGTAGATAAATAAATGTTTTTATTTACCACTTCCGAGTACAGGAGTTCACATGACCAACTAATTAATAACCTTATCTTCACTAAATGACTTCCAATAAATCTTACATACTTTCCTTATAAGATATGGTAGATGTAAACCTATTGCTACTGTCCAAACTAATATTACCTGTATTGTTTATTTACTTGAAGTGGAAACATCAAATCCTGATTTCACAATTGTAATATTCAGTCATAATTCAAAATGATTTTTGACTCAAATGAATGAGACATTTTTGGGGAGGTTGTTATGCATTTTTAGATTGATTAATACTGTAAATCTTTGAACTGAATATGTTTTCTTTTATCTGTATATATTTGATTTCATTGAATAAAATTTACCCGGTAGTAATTATTTCGTACAAGTAAAAAATCCAGATCAAACTGCATTAACTTTAATTGACTTCAAATGATGAATAGTCAAAAATCCATCTGAACAGCCTTTAAAATATCAAATATTTGGTTGAGCTCAACTTGATATTCAATAATAATCATTTGATTCAAAACAAAAAACTTTCAAATTATTGCCCTTTGAAAATTGGATTAAAAACATTTATACTGTAAAAAAACATCTTGTTAAGCATTTACAGAGATTGTTTGGTAATATGATGATATTCTTGGTAAAATACTGTTTGGGAATTCTGTTCTGCACAGCTTAATAGCCATAGACTTAGGAGGATTCTTTGTAGTTAATGTGTTAAATCATAGATTTGAAATGGAAAATCAGGGTACCGTAACATGTATGTATATCTGACACATGTAGAATTGGGCTATTATTTGACCAATGTTACAATCTTGACTTACTCATGGATCTTGTAAGTATCTATTTACATTCCTTATTCCTGTCTTTTAACTCAATAAAAATCCCCTAAAACTTTTAGCACATATAAACAATATCCAACTACGCTTATTAAAGTTATATTATGACAACAATTCCATATCCACACAAAAAAAGCACATTTAAATATAATCAATAAATTTTTCCTTATTTTATCTAATCGTAAACAGGTACATATATTGCTTTGCTAATCTTAGAGAAAATCAATATAAAAATTCATCATATCATATTTATCTGTTCTGTGCAAAAACAAAAAAAGAAGGAGATTTGAACAATATTGTTTTTTGAAAGTAGAGTATGCAAGCCATACTTGTACTCAATGACACAGTACGATAAATTACACAATAATATAAATCATCATACTTTTATTTTATCGAATCAATTTAATCCATTTTTCTACAGTTTCAAGTGATCTGAAGTCGTCACCTTTTCTTTTACAATTGGTATGAATAAATTTATCGGTTCTTCGTGTTATTGACACTGTTTGTTGTTTGTAAATAGACATTTCTTCACGTATTGTTTTTAAAAGGTGGTTCACTTGGTGCAAGGCTATTCATCGGCATATCAGAAAATAAATATTAACAAACACAATCCTAGGTGGGGTAAAAACACATCAAAGACTTTTTATATTTACAAAACATAAAGGAGGCCTTAAGAAATAATTGCACACTCACAAATATGGCCATTGAGCTGTTTATTTTTTGAGGAGTTTGTGTTTGTTAAGAAACATGAAATATTCAATATGTAAATACCACGCTAGGTAATGATAACATGTTTTAAATAATGTTATATTTATCTTTATCATTATGCCTTTATGGTAACCTAGTTAAACAACAACACTTCTATTTTAAAATAGTCAAAATGTTAAAATGTGACCACACACATTTAGCTTACATATGTGCAATGTTAGATATTTTTCCACAGTTTGGTCCCAACCAAAATAAAGATAAAGAGAGAGAGTTGGGATTTAAGGTCCACTCGATACAAACTAGGTCATTTCCGAACTAACAATCATTTCAATTTATTTCTAAAATTTGCTTTCATGTAGAGGTCTTTAGCAGTGGGAGGAAACTGAAGGACCCAGAGAAAACCCACAAGGTTGAACAGGTGACCCTCAAAATAAAGATGCTATGTACCTAGCAACAAAGCTAGCAGAAAATCTGTCCCAACAATCTTGGGAATAGTTCGGATACATTTTGATAAGTTGTGAATAAAACTAAAAAAACTTTCACTTAATCAGAACTAAGCATCAACCATTCAAATTGCTTATCTCTGCTTACTCTAACCAAAAATTGTTCATCTTCCAACCCCATCAAAGAATTCACCTAACGAACGCCCACTCGAAGTTCGAACATTCTACCTCAATTAGGACAGCTACTGTGTTCCCAAGTCTTGACCAATCAAATTGCTTATTGCTCTGCTTACCCTGAGCATAAAATGTTCATTATCAAACTTAGTCAATATATCGATGTAATGAAATCATACACTAAAAATCATCATTCTTACCTAATTAGAACTAAAGACCTACACCAAGTTTGAACATTCTAGCTCAATTAGAGGCAAAGTTATTGTGTCCCAAAATGTGTGACGGACAACGAGACCCATTTTAATAATCCCCTGCTTTCTTCGAAAGGTGGGGGATAACTATACACATAGTGTATGTGAGTTCAGAGGCAAGACAAAAATGTTTTTGTTAGAATCTGTCTAATACTCACACTATATTACAAGTAAAGGAAAACACCAAGATTACCTCACATTAAGTATATTATTATGTATGTGTAATGTTAAAAAAAAAAATAAGACTTATTCCAATATCTCTCCAAAACTTTTGGAAAAATCACATTTGCCTACATCCTCATAATTCATGTACATGTACCGGGGACATATGCACAAACTGACATTGTGAACTTGGTGAAGTGTCAATCACATTTTAACATAAATACACAACGGGTGTGATTGAAATACATATTTTATTTCATTATTTGCGGACAGATCTGGTTTGTGTCTATTTTCTCCAATGATTTATGAAAATTAAACAAAGACAACCGTTGGTGTCAGATATAAATATATTTATATAAAATAGTTTAACTCGTGGAACAGATCATATACAAATTGTCCATGTAATTCAAGAAGAAGAAAAAATGTAAAATGTCAATCACATCATTTGAAGGAATGGCGATTCTCTTGCAAACTACATTATTATTAAAGTTGTATCCCCAAAATTAATATAAGTCTGAAAAGGGTCCAATTTACAAAAGATGCATTGATAAGTTACCAATTACCGATATTTCACATCCATTGTAGGTAATATGACATTTTAATCTATTAATTAAATGTTAAATAACCAATTTTGATATTTCTTTGGTTGAAAAAATGCACTTAAGAGACCAAGGTGTTAATTTGAAATAAGATGATTGGGTTCTAGAAATGATATCGCTCAATTGCAATTGCTTTCTCAAGTCTGCTGGTCTACGCCAAATTTGGTTTTCTATGTACATGTACAAATAAATTTGCTGATACGCATGATTTCTACCATCACATGGTCTAAGAAAGTAGATTATGAGTTTTTCATGTCAATAAATGTCTAAAAGAGTTTACATGTATATAACATTTCAAACCAAAATAAATACTTAAAATAGGCAGATGTAGTTCTTACATAATGTACCTTTAAATAATCTTATTTTTAATATTGTATCATTAACATATATACATCAGTTGAAAAATAAAACTAAGGCTTTAACTGGGTTATACTTAAAAAGTGCCGCACATCCTACATGTCCCTGCTTAGGTTGTTGACTTTTAGAAAGACACTTGAGACATCTGTAGTGATAAATAGGTCTAGTATATTATATGTCAAATAAAACCTGTATTCTACCTGTTTATTACACCTTCCAGGTATAAACAACACAGGTTACCCAGTAGAAATCATCTACACAATATATTTCAAACATCAGTCAAAAAGAACATTAATAATTTATTTTTATTTATTTTGACAACATTTAGTAATAAATTATTTATATGTTGTGTGGTGTGGCATTCATTGTATTATATAGAATGCAGAATTGTTAGATTTAGATTTCATTTCTACGAGTTAAATTTAATCCATTGTCTATTAGAAATTCTTAATTTACCAAAGATGTACAGTAAGCAGAAAACAAAACACAACTGTATAATTGAAAATAAATACATGTATATTAATATCACGTAGTGATATGAAAGAGGGGCTACCATGATACTTTTTAGTCAAAATTTTAAGAATTAACACACACAATGTATTTATCTGTAATTGCTAGATGCCACTATTATAAGATCATAAGGTCTGTAACTGAATCAAGTGGTGTAGTTTCGATTCCCAACTTGCTTGTGAAAAAGAGTAGGGTTGTCTGCCTAACCTCTTGTGTTTTCACTGGCTGTTCCGATTTCCTCCCACAGCAATGAAATAAAATTGGACTGTCCATGTATGTTAGTCCCGAAATGACATGGTTAGTGTTTAGTGGACTTAAGCTCCATTTTCTCTCTCTTTACTATTGTTATCCCCCACACCACCACCCATGCCCCCTTGTATGTTTCTTTTTATAACAACTAAGCTGTGTCATGGCAAATATAAATATCTCATTATCTTTTAAAAAAAGATAATTCAGTAGTATTATAACCATGATATGCATGTAGATATGATAGCACAGCAACATGGCATGTCTCTCTACTTCACTTTCGAGTGGACCTGCATGTCAACAATTCAAACCCTGGGCACAAAAAACTTGTACAAGTCAACTGGATGATCCAGGCACCCAGCTGTTTTAGACTATGGGTAATAATGACTTTACTGAATGACCATGGACATTGCCTTAAAGCTAAGATAGTTAATCATTGTTTACTTGTAAAACCCTATTTAATTATGATGGGACATGATCCCAACAGATGTTGTAAAACATTAAACTAAAATTTAACTTTAGTTTGTTTGTTTTGATGTATTTTATACGTTTTTTATTTGATATTTTTACCTTGTATATATAGCCCCTTTGAAAATCACTCAATAGGTTTATTATGCTAACCATAACTTTGTTACCCTATTTCTACTCAACTGCTTACAATAAATTATTCTATATGCAAGAGAAATTGAATTCTAACTTCTTTTTCATGCCAGCCAAGGTGAACATGGCACATCATTTTTTTTTATCCCATCTGAATGATTAGACAGTTTCCTTGTAGGACTTTACATGCATGCCCTGCATCACTGATAAGGGTAAAACTACACTAGAAAACCCTGGGTACCCATAACTTTCTAGGCCTACTCTGATATCAAGCCGGGACCCCCTTGTTAGTCAGCCAGTGCCTTATCCACTGAGCGGGATGTTAAACCCAACACAACTAGCACACACAAGTACATTTATTGTATACTACATGTACATGTATGTATATATAAATGCTCTATCTATACCCACAATAGAATAATGTTGTAATAAATATTACTTTGTCATGATTAACTCTATATATAAATCTATTAAAGAAAGGGTTGTCCTACATTCACTGTACATTTTACTGCACAAAAGTAAGTAATTTAGATTGAACTAAAAGGCCCTTAGAAACCATTATTCTTCCTCAACTAATGCAAATTTTCAAAGCTCTGAGACACTCTTTCGAAAAATACAAATGGTTAGTCTACATTTGTGTTTGGTTTTAAAGACACGTTTTCTTACTGTATGTATGCCATCCATGATATAACTGAACAGTCATGGTTATCTGGTCATACAAGAATGATACTACTCTGGCCAAGTGGTTGAAGGTGTCCATGTCTTGTAAATGTTGTCTACATGTACCTTGTGGGTTTTCTCCCACCATTGAACATACATCCAACAGAAAACCATGAACAATCTTTACTGAAATTATGACTTATAACTTTTAAAAGCAAGAATCCTTGGAGTTCTCATCTCCACACATTTTTATTTCCTGTGTCAAGTGAAATTTTGACTTGCACCATTCAAGAACTAAATCAGAATATTTTGCATTAATTAGCATTAATAAACCATGTAAATTTTATTAATTTTTTTTACAAAAATGCATCTTTAAAGTCTTCATCAAAACCATGTGCATTAGCTTCAATTTCAATTTTTAATACCCCGCTATTGAAATGCTGATTTATGGTTTCAACAGTATTTTTAAAACAATTCTTTAACATGAGTACCAGTAGGTAAAAATGGAAATTTCAATTGTACAAGTATCAATACTGTATAAATTTTGGATGGAGATGCGAGACGGAATATGACATCATCAATATTGTATACTTATTCAGCAAGAAAATATCTTTGAATCCGGGAATATTTATTAATTTCTGTACGAAAATAGCCATCATCTATTAAGAAAGGCGTATTAATATAAAACAAATAGTTCGTAAATCATAGAAGATGGAGACCAGCAGAGTATTATACAGCTCCAAATCAATATAATCTTGTTTATTTGCTTGCCTTCAGGAGTCGAAAGTATGGCGAACGGTACCAATAGTCTATCCACATGTACATGTACTCGAGGAAACTGACCCAAATTCTGTGATATTATTCCAACCAATAGTAAATACCAATATTTATTGATTAAATTCTACCTATATACAGCAATATAGTGACTCAGTTCTATCAAGTACAGATACTTCTAATTCATGCTTGGTTTCTTCTAATATCTTACCATGTCTACTTTATTTCTAGCAAAGACTTGATAAACAAGTAAACATGCAGAATTTCTATTAATAGTATTGCTTCATTATATTACAATCTTTGGAATCATTGTACATAATTCAATATGAAGTACATGTAACTTAGTATTATTTTCAAAAATTCTTTAAATGTCTGCTAGTCATGACTGTATGTATATTTTCTACCACTGATATTTGAATTGTTTTTTTAATTATAAAAATATTCAATATGGGGTCTCTTTTCTTTGTCAAAAGGGGAGTTTGGTGGCCGAATGGTCTAACATGTGTGCTTTAGATCATAGGGTCTCTATATTAAGTCAAGTGCAGTGTTTTCGATTTCCAGCTTGTAAGGAGTAGGCTAAGGTTGCTTGACCTACCTTATGTGTTATTTCAGGGAACTCTGTTGCCTCCCACTACCAAAGAAACCCACTATGTGCAAATGAATTAAATTGAACCATAACATATTTTAGTCCGAAAAGACGTACATGTAGTTTGTGGCAAGCGGACGATAAACACAATTTGTAAATATGCCAACCCACATCAGGTATCATCAATTTCATTATATATTAAGTTAGTTTTCAAATTTTTTTCTTCATATTTCATGCATTCTGTCGTGTCTTCAGTGCAGTCTTCCTGCTCTTGCTATTCAGATACCCCTGATTTTACTGGCTTAATCTCTTTGAATAAAACTCTTCTTTCGTGTAAATCAAGAGACTCAACTTTTTTAAAACTGTAACACAAAGAGGACAACCTCTCTGTTAGTTGAGTTATTCACAAAATCTAGCTGAAAATTCTTGTGATGTGTTGAGCTAATAAACAACTGACGATATTCGTCTGGATGAGATTCATGGGGACAACGGGTAAATTTACCTTGACACCTACACCTCGTACTGTAAATTCCTAACTTGAGAGATAATTCGGATTAGGGTACGCATTTAAGTTCTCTACTAATACATCATCAATTTTTTTTTTTATAAATAACTTGTAAATAAGAAAGTCTGATAAAATCTAAATCATTAACGAGAGATAAATTGGGAGATGAATGACGTAAATTGTTGAAAAAGTCTTTCTTAAAACAAATCAATTATGAGAAAAACTGTGACAAAGAAATTCTCTGAGTAATTATAGACAAATGAAGAATCTTGTTTACAGTTCAGTTAAGAAGAAAATCAAAGTGTTTTGTTTAATGTTTAAATTTAAATGGAGTACTTTGGCCAGGTCAGTAAAACAAAATTAAACAATACATTTTGAGATATTTTTTTGTTAAACTTCGTTTTTGCAAGAAAATCACATTATATCACTTTTGTTTTCTTTTCCATGTTTCCCATTTGTTTCTTGTAATTTACATGTACTTTTTGTGTCACTGGTTCATATCTTAGCAAGGGCTGAGAGGAATCACCAAGATTTGTTTACCAATTATCAGAGGTGGCTGCTGTGGTATGAAGAACAAAATATGTCTAGTTAATCAGATGGTACAAAAAATTCAAATTGGTAGTACATGTTAAAGATAGTTTAGCACTTGGAATTTGAAGAAAAATATATGCCACTGCTCCTGCCGGGGGAAAATTCTCCAAATTATTGACAAGATGTTAACCTCCATTCTATTTATATACATTGTAATGTTACCTCAATTATATAATTAGGCAATAACGTATCCAGACCATTATTAACTCTAGATGCCATTTTTAGCCTGCGATATTTAGTGGATTTTAGTATATTTTGTGATGGATAATTCAACGCAATAATAGATAATTGAGACTGTGTTTAATAGTGTACCAACCTTAGTAATGAAGATTGAGGTTGGTCTAAAAAGAAGCAATTTGACTGAAATTTTCATCATATTCTGTTTTCATTATATTTTATTTTGACTATTACTGCGACAACTGTCAGCTCTTTTAATCAAATCTTACCTAACTCCCCTGTAATTGATTTCCAAACATAATTCAAAGAAATATACATGTAACAGTTACGTGCCTTAGAGAATTACATCTGCAGGCTTAGATATATCTACCTTACTATCTACACACTAAAAATAATTTGTATCAATACAACCATTCAGGCACTAATTAAAATTTGTCCTTCAGGAGATGCGAGTGCACTAATGTTACATCTTCTGTAAGGAAAGAGGTATTATTGAATAAAGGAGTTTTCTCCCTTCTTGTCTACATGACACTGCAGTCAATGCACAATCATTAAGAATTCTTACTGTGAGTCGATTGACTTACAGTATATCCATTGATATCAATAGAGAAGACATTACAATGACAAACTTTGTCTAATCCTTTTGCATTCACTGTACAAGGACATGTCGATACACTAAGACAAATGGTTTCTTTCTTAAATTTCTGTCAGTAGTCCACAAAAGATTTAATTCATCTAAAAAAAACAGAGTTATTATGCTTTCAAATTGCTTATGGTAAAAATTACAACCATTTCATGCAAATAATTTCACAACACATTTAATTGTGAAAGAACCTGATTAGACTGACCAATTACTTATTTTAAAGTCTGGAAGATTAATCATGAGCTGTTAATGCTGCAAACTATCCCTGTGTTTGCGATTCTCTCCTAATACGGTGAATGTCAAACGCCAAAAAATAGAAATAATAGATCTTGATGATCGAGATTTCTTTATTTCCAGCGTATTTTTATGCTGCGTTAAAATATAGAATTGTTGGAGAATTTAGAACGAAACAAATACTCTGTGCTGATAATACAAGACGAGAAGGTGTCTATTTTAAATGCCAGTTTTTAAAGACATGCCTTCTATTTACCTAATTCATTAAACATTCGCTTATCAGTGTTAATAAATCTTACTAAGAATATAATAATTATTATTTACAGTTTTTCTACCAAAATTAGATTTCAAGATCTAATTTCTGATTTTTTTCCTAATGCAAATATATGGACAGTCAAAAAGAAACCCATGCATTGACAAATACTATTTATAATAGTCCTAATAATGCAATACGGCAAACAATGAGTCTGACGTATCAGTGATGCCTTTTTTAAGGAATGGGTAACTCTAAAGAGTTCAAACATTTGTTGATGACGGAAATTGAAAACGCATTACGACGAACGAGTTTTATTCTGCATGATTTGGGGGGTTTGTGTTTCTTTTTTGTTCTGTCCATAAAATTATCGAACTCAGTCATTTCGAGACTAACATATGGTTCAATTTTATTTCAATAATTTGCTTATGCATAGGCATCTTTGGCAGTGAGAGGAAACCTGAAGAAAAATCTAATTTAGGAGAAAACATGGATATCAAATTATCTTAAAATCTAATTTGGTTGACAAACAATAAATAATTATTATTATTTTATCAGCTTAGGTTTATTAAAATTAAAAGCTGTAATCGAATATTTCATGAATTAGTGACTAGAAGACCCATCTTTAATAAATGGTATTTTAATAGACGCCTACAAGTATTATCAGCACAGAGTATTTTGTTTCGTTGTAAATTCTCCAATAATTCTATATTTTAGTGCAGAATAAAAATACATTGGAAATAAAGTAATCTTGATGATCAAGTCGTATTATTCGCCATTCACCCTTTTTGGGAGAATCACAGACACTGAAACAATCCTGACATTTAAGGTCTAAAATGCTTATGATGGGATTTACAATATCAATACCAATCATGAAGAGTAATCATGTCTGACAAATATCAACAAAATTAACCACAGAAGCAGGAGGACAAGTTGCTGCCTTGGTACATGCAATGGCCTGGGAACTTCAAAGACTACATGTACAGCACAAAATTTGTGTTGACCACTGTTAAAACAATCCAGTCAGTTATTGCATGGTTACATACCTCAGCATAAAAATGTTTTTTCTCAGTGACTATTGCAACAATTTACTTCATTTAAACTTAAGATTTCATCAGAAATTGAGTAAGCCTGCATGTTGATTTCAACCAAACAAAGAAAGTTCTATTTGATAAAGATAAAATTAACAGTACCTATTTTTCGACTTACATGTTCAGACAAAGTACACAGGACCATTAAACCACTATATATCAGTCTGGTATAATTTCTAATAGACTATATAAAATAAACACATTAAATGTACTTGTTTGCTTTTCACTGGCCAAATATTTTTTTGTCTTTTCTGTCTGTTTACTTTGAATGTTGGTCTAATGTGTCAGAAAAGTGTGAAGCCAAACAATATGGTAAACTCAACAAATACATGTCAGAATTGATAAACTCCAATAAACAAGTGCATTGCTAAATTACATTTGTGGGGTTCGTGATTTCCTTATATGGTGTTGTTGCCTTTATCATCACAGGTTTATTTGTTAAACAATCCATAAGTTAATTTCTTCCCATGTGAAATTTGCCACCATATTAGAAACCTTTCAACTCTTGTTCCCTTTTATGAAAATAATTTTATATAAATAAATCGTGAACTGTTAATGAATTAATAATATTTATAAAAATAACTTGTTGCTGTATAAAATGTAGGCTATCTGAAAGTGATATTTTGTATACATGAATTTAACAACGAAATATTGTCTATGGGAATGACTTAATGACTTTCAGAGACCAGTCTGAAAATAAGGCGCCAGTCACTAACATGGTCAGACACAAATTTGTGTCTTTTCAGGCACAATCATCTTTGTGTGTTAATTTTTTTGCAATTGGTTTCTATTTTTATTGAAATTAATAAATACATGTCTGGCACAAAGTACGAAATGATGTGTACTAGTTCATTAGTACGACTAAAACCGTTTTTCCCAGACCCGTTCAAAAATCATGTGCAATTAAAACAATTTTCGATTACACTTCCATTTCCCAATTCCTTTCACTGTACACAAGTAGTTTTTGATAGGCTACTAAATTTTTATTGCTGAGTTTTAAAAACTGATCTGAACTTCCAAGGGTCTAACAGTTAGTTTGTTATATACTAATTTAGGGACTTAAGGGTGTAATATACATGTAGGATGGTACAGGCCAAGCAACATGGTGTAACTCAATCTTATACCCCGTTCAGACGCTTATAACTAAACTGGTTTAACTTATCCGGCGATTTTTATCTGGCAATTTTTGCGTTCATACGTGTTTTAAAATACTGGCACTATACCGGATTAACATTCCTGACCATGTTCCTGACCTCGTCGGTCAAAGGTCAGATGTAAACGCGCATGAGCACTGATGAAGAACAAGAAGCCGCCACTTTTCTAAGATTGTTATTTACTACGCACTGCGCATGTCCAGAGTGAAAATACCCGGATATTTTAATCCTACCCGTTCAGACGCCGAAAGTTAAACCAGCAGATAAAAAAAAAAGCTGAATTCAATTCACCTACGGAGGTGGATATTTTAAACTAGTTTAAAATCTCCACATATGCGTTCAGACTACGAAAATTGCTGAATTAACTATCGCCGGATAAGTTAAACTAGTTTAACTTGCGCGTCTGAACGGGGTATTATTGTCTGACAACAGAAATATCTTTATAGAGGTTACATTTTTCATTGCCAAAACTAACAAATATAATGTATTTCTAAAATATCTGTTTAAGGAGTCAATGTGATAGAAGACCAAGACCAGAAAAAGATTACTACACGTAAGTGTATGGTTCAAATATTGTGCTGGCTTTTTCATACAAGCCATCCTATTCTTCACAAAGGCCTTTTTTTACACTCAGATGTGCTTAATAACAGAATAACAAGTCTTTACATTAAGACATGACATATTTTTTACTTTTGAAATATATGTGAACTGTGTGGCTTGTTTTGCCTTTTATATAAACATTTCTTTATTAATGTTTACATTAAGACAGAAGGCCTACATCTTTTTGACTTTCTAAATATGATAAGCGAAATATGTGGCGTGTTGTGCCTTTAATATAAATATTTCTATAAGGTGGATGCATAATAAATAATTAGATTTAGCTTACATAAAAGTACTCTCTATATTTTTTATCTTTTGTTTATTTGGGTATTATTTAATATTTACACACCGGTACTGTACTTTACACATTGTATATTTCACCGAGAATACAATTTCAACACACACCCAATTACTTCAGATTTTTAGATGGAAAAATAACAACCAGCTTTTATCATAGAAGAAATGTCAACATCAACAAACTGGATAAACTTTATATTACACTGAAAGCAATAATCAAATCTTTGTTTCTCTGGCAATATTACTGTGAACATGAAACCGGCAGTAATTAGAGCTCCCGAACTAAATAAACAGCCATTACCACGCTTTATCCCCAGATTGAAAACCATTGTATATAGTAATATTTACTGGTAACAAGCAAATATGAAAGGCTTTTATTCCGGCATGCCCATTGAACAATGACTGTCTACTGAAATGAGATGCTGTATTTCATTAGATAAAGTCTTTCTATGGAACTCGACGCATCTGGCATTTACAATAGCGTCATGTGTAAACAAAAATAACAATCAGCAAATACATGTGTCAATCATCTAAATGGAAATCTTAATATAAAAATGTCCATGAAGCAAACAATATCTAAACTTTATCAAAGTATGGATATTGACGATTTAAAACTCCTGGTCTAAAAATAACAGATATTAAGTAAACCAACAAAATTAATATAGTTCACTCTACAACTAGATGTACATAATAACAATTCTACATTTATCTGTCAACGGTCAAAGTTACTTGAAGAAAATAATGAGGCTGAGCCAGACTCTCTAAAATAAATAAACAAAGTTGAGATGAAAACCCATCTGCTACACTGACTTGAGTACATTTAATACATAGTCTTGTGTGTTCAGTTTAAAATAATAAATAGCCAGTATAAACAGGCTGGGAGAACAGAGCTAAATGCACACTTCAATAAACAACTGTACTCAAACCAAAAATTGAAGTCTGATATATGTGTAGGATAGTACAAAACACTGGAGCTTGGTAGGCAACCAATTTATTGTTGTCTCTTGGGAACTTTTTGAGAAAATGTTGCCAATGTCTTGTCAACACAATACTTGTGCGCAATGTGATGAGAAGAATATAGCCACGAGAGCCGCTTCCCCACCACCCGATCATTTTCAAATTCCAAATTCTTTTACCGGTACTCAAAATGCACAAAATAAAGAAGTTGTTTTTTGTCATACTGAAATACCTGTATCTCTTTAAAGATGAATTATGCAAGATTGAGATAATGATATTTAAAAAACCTTAGATAACGACCTGGTCATTCTTGTGTAATAGTTCAAAAACAGATAATAAAAAATGAAATATCTAAATTTCCATCATATTACTTTCTGAGCGAAGTAACATACACGTATGAGTATTTGAAGTTTTGACAAGAAATAAATAGCACATTGTCATACATGTGCCATTGCATGATAATAAATAATGTGTTGATCTTGATTGCCACTTCTTTAATCGCGTGGATGGTTTGATCCATTCAATATCACAGTCATCTGATGTTCTAGAGAGATGATTATGGGTTTGTACATGTGAATAAATGTCTAAATAATAATCTATATAATATCTGAAGCCAGAAAAAAGAATGTCACCAGTTAGATTGAGCGCTTGCATAATGCTTCTTTAAAGCCCCAATAACACTCTTGTTGTAACTGAATAATAGTCCCAATCTTCATTCTGGTCAACAAATCGTATCATTTTAGAATATTCCAATTAAATGATGATATAAATTTCATCTTAACACACCTATTTTAAAAAGATAGGTTGCCAGGCAACGAAACATACGCCCACAGCAGCTAAATCGTCCGGGCAGTCAACAAGGGTTGTCGCATATTTTTACTTTTTTTGCTAATGAAACATTTGTAATACACTAAAAACTGATTAAGAGTAACGGCTCATTATGTAATTATCAGAAAATCATTATAATTTGATTGCCTTTTATAAAGTGTTACCCCACACTAACAATTAGTATATACATGAAACATTTAATATCATGGATTAAGCTGTTCAGTTATTAAAATTCATTGAAAATCAAAATACTTGTTCGTTTCAACACCTTAAACTCTGTGTATCAATCTAAAGTCAATCGGATGATAAGTTTAGCCTCTATAGCGTAACAAGATTTTTTGAAGTTATCAAGGGAGATAACTCTGGCAATAATTATTTTAAATCTCTGAAAATCAATAGGCTTCTTCGTCTCATGACCCTAAACACTGTGTGTTAATTTAAAGTCAATCGGATATTAACTTTGGCCTCTAGAGCTTCCACAAGATATTTTGAAGTGATCAAGGGCCATAACTCTGGCACTAATTATCGGAAATCGCTGAAAATCAATAGGATTCTTCGTCTCATGACCTTAAACACTGTGTATAAATTTAAAGTAAATCGGATATTAACTTTGGCCTCTAGAGCGTCCACAAGATATTTTCAAGTGTTCAAGGGCCATAACTCTGGCACTAATTATCGGAAATCGCTGAAAATCAATAGGCTTCTTCGTCTCATGACCTTAAACACTGTGTATAAATTTAAAGTCAATCGGATATTAACTTTGGCCTCTAGAGCGTCCACAAGATATTTTGAAGTGATCAAGGGCCATAACTCTGGTAGTTATTACCGAAAATCGCTGAAAAACAATAGGCTTCTTCATCTCATGACCTTAAACACTGTGTATAAATTTAAAGTCAATCGGATATTAACTTTGGCCTCTAGAGCTTCCACAAGATATTTTGAAGTGATCAAGGGCCATAACTCTAATAGTTATTATCGGAAATCGCTGAAAATCAATAGGATTTTTCGTCTCATGACCTTAAACACTGTGTATAAATTTAAAGTAAATCGGATATTAACTTTGGCCTCTAGAGCGTCCACAAGATTTTTTGAAGTGATCAAGGGCCATAACTCTGGCACTAATTATCGGAAATCGCTGAAAATCAATAGGCTTCTTCGTCTCATAACCTTAAACACTGTGTATAAATTTAAAGTCAATCGGATATTAACTTTGGCCTCTAGAGCGTCCACAAGATATTTTGAAGTGATCAAGGGCCATAACTCTGGTAGTTATTATCGGAAAACGCTGAAAAACAATAGGCTTCTTCGTCTCATGACCTTAAACACTGTGTATAAATTTAAAGTCAATCGGATTTTAACTTTAGCCTGTAGAGCGTCCACAAGCAATTGTGGACGCCGGACCGACGGACGGACCGACGGACCGACGGACGGACGGACGGACGGACGGACGGACGGGGGCGACGACAATATACGACCACATTTCAATGTGGGCGTATAAAAATGGAAAAATTCAACCAATTGATTTGAAAAGTCTAACGTAAACCTTTTCAAATGTGACTTGGATTTAAAAATATTTTAGAACCCTCTGGACAAGTAAAATAGGTTGTAATGGATAATTTACACAACAGGTAGGACACTTTAACATCTAGTACATGTACTTAGAATAAGGGTATTATTTATTTTCTGAAGCTACCAAGCTAGCAAGAATGTTATTGTCCCTTTAAGTGAATGATATGTACATTTGTACATGTACATGCATGAAGTAGTAACTGATAAACACAAGACAGAATGATTGTAAATCTAATTAGTTTGTAGTCAATGATCTTAGATGATTTGCCTAAAATGGAATATGTGTACTTACGGGGCTAAAGAATTGATCCTCAAGTATTTAAATGACTTAGAAGGCTGATGAGAAGGAAGACAGTTTACACTATTATCTTAAACACACCTTGGCCTCAAGAATCCACTTGAAAAGCAAGATTTTGTATCAAAGATATTCTGAAATTTTGACTTTTATGATTAGATTTGAAATTTGCTATAATTTTACACTAACTGTGAGCCTGTATATTAATACAGACCTTTTAATTAGTCTACAAGTCTTTTGTGATCTGTTCTGAAAACCAGCTACAAAGCAAAACTGTCAAGTGGGCAATCCTGGAAATAACGGTTTTAGATGTACCTGACAAAATGTCAGGCACAAATGAAATAGTACTGACGATTTCAAAATAGTGCAGGACATGTATTAATAAAAAAGACAAATCAGTGCCAGACAAAATGACAGGCACCAGACGTTTAGTGCCTGACAAAGCCTTAATCTGTGCCGGACATTGTCAGTGACAGGTGCCTTATTTCCATGCTTGCAATTGGGGTACATGTGTCAATAGCAATAATGTGAAACATAATTGACAATTTGATTATGATTTTAATCAGACTGATTGGTAACCTTTCTACTAGTAATTGTACTACAAAATGTAAGAGTGAGATAATGGTTATAGGTGATGCAGAAATTGGTACTTTGGCAGCATATTCAATGCTATGTCAATTGACCAAAGTGCATAATGTCAATAAAGTATCACCTCATGTAACATTTACAACATGCAATGTAGTACAGTCAAATTGAGATCACTTATGGGTTGACTAATAATTGGTGGTCATAGAAAGTATACTTTTGTCTGGACTTTCATTTCATTTCAAACAGTGATATTATATGTGCGCTGCAGTGAACAAAATGTAAGAGTGAGATAATGGTTATAGGTGATGCAGAAATTGGTACTTTGGCAGCATATTCAATGCTATGTCAATTGACCAAAGTGCATAATGTCAATAAAGTATCACCTCATGTAACATTTACAACATGCAATGTAGTACAGTCAAATTGAGATCACTTATGGGTTGACTAATAATTGGTGGTCATAGAAAGTATACTTTTGTCTGGACTTTCATTTCATTTCAAACAGTGATATTATATGTGCGCTGCAGTGAACAAAATTTTGAGGGCTTTAAACAAACATGTAAAACATTTACATATTTCATCATCTCTAATTTGTAATGTTTCACTTTCTAAATCTCAAGACACCAGCTCCAAAAGTCAAATATCCACTTTTTTTAAACATACATATAAAAAAAAAACATTACGACATTCAAGATGCATTATGTAAGATTTTGATAAAGAGCTGATCGTTTTTGTTGTTACAGTTCAAAAATAGATAATGAAAAATGAATACATTGAAAATTTCAATCAAATTACTTAATGTTAATAAATGTCTAAATAGTAGTTTATATAACATTTGAACCGAATATAAAGAGACCAGTAATAGGGAGATTTAGCTCTTACATAATGCATCTTTAAATGTTTTAAGTCGAGATGCAGCATCCTACATGTACATGTACGTGCAGGTCATTCATTATAACCATGTTTATATAGAACAAAAATTCAAATCATACCTATCAAATCTGAACAAATAAGGTACAATTGATTGGAAGATTAGCAAATCGTCCATGTTATTTCACCAAGAATTGTTATCACAGTTTAAAGTTTAAAAATATTTCATAAATAAACAGTTCATGAGGTGTTTTCCAGTTTTGACAATACATGTTGCTAACTCATTTGGACAACATATCATATACATACTGCCTACAGTACACTGTTACATTTAGATATAAAAAGGGATCTTTGATGTGCGCTACTAATTTGTCCATTTTTCTAAATGATCAGCAATACGGACATTAAACACAACTATCTTTAAAAATTCTGAAATTTCTTCTTCAAACAATTGCAGGATTCGTTTTAGGTTAGTGTGACTCAAATGACCATCTAATGTAAAAGCAAGACTTCATTATTCATTGTCCCCATGCCATATCATATCCATGAAGAATAAAATACATGTAACCATTTAATTCATAATATACGTAAATTAAATTAACACACTTTTCCAGTAGTATTAACAGTAAATTATTAATTAAAATATATAAATATATATATATAAAACTATATAAATTTCAAAAAAAAAAAATTGTCATAATTGACATAATATTATTGTAAAGGTAACTAAATCGACCCTTTTACCTCAGCAACATGCAATCTACTTGTAAATAACAAAAAATATATATTTTTACAACTTGTAATCAAAAACAAATAAACAGTTTTAACGTGATCATAAATATTAATATTGCTTGGCAATACATTAATATTCATAGAATTAGTCAATGTGTGCCAATATGATGATTTTGTTTATGAATAAAGCAGTAATGGCTGCCGAACAAAATCAACAATTTGTGTACATTGTTTAGAACATTGTTGCAATCGATATTACTTTGATAATGCCGCTGTTCCATTTCACGCACTTGTCGTGCCCTTTGTCGGCTTTAACTCGTCATAACCAGATTAACTCATTATTCGGTCATCTTCAAAATCCCCCCGCTTATGCTGTGTACGTAAAGGCAAAGACAGCGGGTTCACCGAGGACGGATCATTTCCTATGCAAATTGTTTACTGCCTTGTGTGAGATGTAAGAAAACAGCGATAACAGCAGAATCGTTCCGCTTTAAACAAAACAATTCAACTGACACGGACAGCGCAATTAAGCAATGAGAAAAAGAACAGTTAAACGGAAGAGAGAAGTGGGTAATTTCGTGTATCTTACCTCATGTGACAGTTGCCACGAACCAAAGCCAACGGTAATCAGTGAAATTTTCTAGCTTGAAAGACAACACACTAGGGACGCATCCCTGTCGTAAATAAAAATATATCACTCCGCGATTGTCGGTTCTTCGAATATTTTGGTGTTTCTGCACAGGCGATTTTTGTTAGTGTAATATTTTGAACTTTTCAATGGAATTGTATTATCTATACAATAATTTAAACCTTAATCTACAGCAGTTGTAAATTATAAATGCCCTATTTTGTTGCCCGCGTAAGGACACTTTGTTGTTCTAATATGTTATCGGGTTAACCATAGTGACGTCACGAGCACCTGCTGTGTAAACAGAAAATAACAAACAATGAAAGATAGCACATAATTCTTGTTCTACCCTTCTAATGATAACTCATTTTCTCTACACTGTGAAATTAAATATTAAGCCAAATCCTATGTAGCCAATAAACAATAATTTGTAGAGACGAAGAAAAACCGGTAGCAATTACAAATCTATTTTCGGAAGGATTTTTCGGTAAAGATTTAATATTTTAAATGGAAGCTTTCTTTACGATGACAGCACGCAAAATTACGGTGGGGTCTGAGAATTTATTTTTCATTTCTTTAGAGCAGATTTATTTGAACAAATGGGTTCTGGATTTTATCCACTTCACAATCTCTACACATAAAAATCGGACTTCAAATTGATTGAGATTGCCCAAAGGCGCAGCAGAAAAATAGCAGACGATAAAATTTAAAGGCCCGATGAACTAGATCATCCGTTAGGGGGCGCTTATCAAAATATGCCATTTGTCCTTCCGGCTCCCAGCTGATTTTCTAGATTCATCGCACCGGTTTCCACTCTTCTGAAACAAGCGATATTTGGGGTGACAATATCGGGTAATATTTTCTCTCCTCCGATCAAGCAATGTCAGACGATAGCGCCAAACAAGAACACAAACGACTTGCAGGCGTAGTGAAAGGAGTTCATGCTAATTTGAGGAAAAAGTTGAGATCAAGTAAGTGAAAATATAACGGAACGTAGGAAGATAACGGCCTAATGACAGATGACATAAGATCTAATTATAGAAACAGATATTTCGCCAACGCCGCTACACCCATTACAAATCAAAATTTGCTTCATTTTTACCTTTTAGAGTTGCATATGCATATTCTCGGTGGGAATTAAACCAAATAACAGCCAATATAAAGGAACCCATTATGATATTGTGAATGCAGGTCAGATCAATTGCGACACATGTCATTATTGTCTAATGACATGTCATGTAGATTGTCAAACTCAAAGAAAGAAATTACGCCTACCATATAAAATACTTGAATGCTTCATTAGTGCTAAACTTATCGATATTCATCTTATTGCATATTATGGTGAAGTAGCTTAGCTCTGAACGTAAGTTCTCGTTGCACCCATGACATAAAATATGAGACCTACAAATGTAATATACATTCAGCTGTACTAGTTATGAGGCATATATGGTGAAGGGCACCAGGCAGGATAATAACTCATGAAATGCGAAATGTAATGGTGTTTAACAATTGTTCTTACACAACAAATTCATAGAAACTATGTGAAAATAGTACAGATGGTTGAATGGGGCCTCTGCATGGTTGAAATGTCAGTGAAAGGGGGGGTGCGCATAGTCTGGTTATTGTCTATCGCTCTCTCTACTCATTATGCAATTTGTTTGTCAATATGCCCACTGGTGGTTTTAGCATAGCTGCAAACATTTTATGTAGCTGGCTAGTCAGCCTCCTATTGCTGTGAGTAAAGTAACAATTGATTGAGAGATAGTGAATTATATAAGTGATGTTACTAGGATTTTCCAAACTGAACATGAGGTTTCCCTCAGAATGTTAGTTTTCAACAGAAGGCATGTTTTGGATATGTCCTCGGTAAGGATCACAATCCCAATCAACTGAAATATAGCATCGCCTGCATCTAACTTTATGAAAACTGCATACATGGATTTGTATACTTTATGTGTATCCATTTTCTTGTGGAAGTACATGTAGGCCTATATTGTAGTCGCCCCTGTCCATCTGTCTGTTCGTCTACCTATCCATAATTGGACACTCTACAAGTCACAATTCATTTGTATTCGATTTTGACAAAACCTGAAAGATCTTGATTCCTTTCGTATAGATCGAAATTTCATGGATTGTACAAAAAATCCTGTTTTAAGCTTATGCACACTCCAATTTAGATTAAACATGAAATGCATTTTTAAACCCCAAAGATATTCAATATTCATGCATATCAGATTGTAACTTCCTGGATTATGACAAAAAATCCTGTTTTAAGCTTATGCACACTCCAATTTAGATTAAACATGAAATGCATTTTTAAACCCCAAAGATATTCAATATTCATGCATATCAGATTGTAACTTCCTGGATTATGACTCCTGCATTGTACAAAAAATTAAGTTTTTAGTTTGTGGACCCTCTAGAAGACACAATATTTAACTGATTTTCAAAAACGTTTAGGTATGTCAATGTTACAACCTACGAAAGTTGAGTTCGAAGTTAGTGAAAATCAGACCGAAAGTGCCCTACTAAATGACTGCTCCTTGTACTCAAATAGTATAAAAATATGTTACCTCTAGATGTCAAAATTTTTATTTGATTTTTATGAAACTTAAAATATATGTTTATATCTCAGAGATTTCAATTCCTTTTGATATTTGTGCATATCGTACCATAACTTCCTTTGTTATGCCTCCTGAATGTGTGAAAAATCACCTTTTTTTACCTTGTTTTCTGACCAACTCATGCAAAATGTGGGCTTATCTTGCATGGCAACCACTTTGGCTTGTTTTTATAATAATGCCAAATAAATTAAAACATCTGCAAGAAAGCTCACTGTAATTTAATTTTTTAAAACTGATAAGAATTCTAGGCAAGGTCGCCCATTGTACACTGTGCAATGGTTACAAGATGAAAATGAAGGTAAGATCATGTGATCTGTAGAAAAACATCAATCATTGACATGTAGGAACAGTCAACCAGACATTTTCTATTTGTCAAGTGTAAATTAACCAGCGTCTATACACATACGTGATGGGTATTTTTAAACTGGTTAAAAAACTAATGAAATTATTTTCATATTTTCTTTTAACAGATGATGGAGATTTCCATGAAGTTTGGGAATCACACTGTCAGAATAAGGAACTGCTGGCAGAATATGCTGATGCAATGCACCAGTTGGCAACAGACCATTGGGAACGGAAGCGAGAAACACGTATTGATTGGTGCTATGAAACAATCATGTCATATTTTCATCATGGTGGATTGAAGAAAATTTTTGAAAAAGAAATTAAAAAGTTAGGCCTGGCGAAGGCAGAATCAAATGATGCAACAACAGCATCAGGTCAAAGTTCAGATGCGTCGTTTGTGCACATGAGGGACACCACTGAGAATCTGAGTCAAAATTCCAGTTCTAACTCGGCTAGTTGTGATATGTCAACAGCCAATGCTGTTGTTTTTAATTCTGTCGATTTTGAGGACAGTTCTTGGGAAGAAATTTCTATCAATGTAGTTCCGAGTCTGGATAAAAGTGATTCTACTAACCAATCACAAGATAAAGCTAAAACAAAAGCAACTAGAAGTTTAGATTCCGCTAAAACCAACACGACCAGAGGTTTAGATTCTACTAAAACAAAGAAGACCAAAAGTTTAGATTCTACTAAAACAAACAATACCGGCAGTTCAGATTCCCAGGGAAGGATTCTTAGTTCTGATGTTCCACATGTTTCTTCATTAATGGATTCTATTCTTCAAGACTGTAATGCCAGTTCCATTAATTCTGAAAGTATTGAAAGTTCGGAGGAATCGGCTGTGCTGATTATTTCTGATACTGAAACTAATAGTGAAAGTTCGAATGGTGCCAATAAAGAACAGAGTCATACTTCCAATCAACCTTGCCCATTATATAATCAAATGTAAGAATATCATTATCTACCATACATACATGTAGAAAATATAAAGTATTGTCTGTAAAAAATGAGAGGGGGGGGGTGCGTAGGTGAATGATCTATCATTATCTACCATACATACATGTAGAAAATATAAAGTAATATCTGTAAAAAATGAGAGGGGGGTGCATAGGTGAATGATCTAACATGCTCTTTAGATCATAAGACTTGTTATTGTCTCAAGCAGTGTGGTTCCGATGCCACACTTGTATATTATAATACAGAGTATGGTCGGCTGTCTAACCTCATGGGTCTTCTCCAGGTGTTCGTGTTTCCTCCCACTACTAAAGACCTCCTTACGTGAATTACTGTTTTAAAAATTATACTATATGTTAGTCCTGAATTGAATCACACTTGACATATGATGCAACAATAACTCGTGCATGGGGTGCCACACAATGCCAAAAAAGGGCTCCATTAAATGATGAAAGTACATGTACCTGTGAATGTTAAACCTCAAACTAAAACAAAAAAAAATTTAATTTTGATCTAAATAGAAAATAAGTTTAGTTCCTTTAACCCCATATTCTTCATCAAATTCTTGTCCTCCAAAATGATTTAATGTTTTGACATATATAATTACTGATAAATAATATAAACTTATTTATTTTAGCCATGAAAATTCCCAGGTGCATTTCATTTCAGATTTTTTTTTTCTTTATATAAAAACATGAACTAAAAATCGTGAGCAAATAATGTGGCAATATTTGACAAGAATCAACAATTGATACGATACCTACATTTCATTCTATTAGACAATTAAACATTAGAGACATTAATATATTTTGTTGACATTATCTGTTAATCAGAGAGTTTAAAATATTTGTCATCAAATTTAGGCAAACTATGTACTCATTAAACAAGGCTGAAAAGATGAGGGGATTTTTTATTTATCATCGTTTTAATAGTATTATTATAGAAACACCTGCATCAACATGTAATGTTAGTTTGGCTTTGTAAAGTATTGTTGTTTTTCACGTATAATGATTTACAAACAGGGTGGATGGTTTGTTTACCTCGAAGTAAAATAATCGTCGGTCGTCAAATATACTTCACCTTATTTTTCTGTAAACTACATGTAGTCAGTGAATTTATTGTATGAATGCACTTCATATTTACAAGTCAAGTGTATTTAAGGTTTTAATTGTAATGAGAGATACCATCCATGTTATTGGTCCACGTATATTTATGATAGTTAGTAACATCTTCACGCTGTCAAGTAGGACAAATACTATGATATATTTATTCTTGACATGTGTTCAGCTATTAATTTGAAAAGATCATTTGACAGTTGGAAATCGACATAAGAGTGGGACTTTTAGTGCCACTATACGGGCATAATTTCCCTCATAGCACACTGTATGGCATGTGCCCATCTTAAGTAGCCCAGTACAAATTGTATGTCTCTTCTGTTCGTCTGTTTCAAGCCATAAAAACTTACTAGTGGAGAAGTTTTCACCCAGAAAACCAAGAATTAAGGTTGACAGATCACTGTGAACATCATACTGTATATGCAGTGTGAATGAGTGCAGATAGTTCAAGTATGTCTTTGACGTTATAAATTAATGATAACGGAAAAGAAAGCTAGTAATGGGTTAAACAAAACAATGGGTAATTTGTTAAAATTTCATTGTGTAATCACTTTTTAATAGTATCTAATGGTATTTAAAAATTTATTTAGAAAATTGGAGTCAAATTAATGACTTTGAATTGTTTTTTCTGTCATGTCTTTACTGTTAATATGATAGTCAGATTTTTGTTTGGTTTTAATTACTTCATCTTGAGTTATAAATCTATAGAATACAGTGAAAATTTCATTACAAATTCATAATTACTTTTCAAATTTTGTCTTTATCTAGGTTCTTATGAAAATAGCCCATAAAGATTCCCACAGTACTACTCCCCTTTAATCTCTGAAACCTTGACATATACGAAAATTGGTCCAACGGGCCCCTTTAAACAACTGTGAAACAGAAAACTTTCTTTAAACCAATCACAATGGAGTGCAAGTACATGTAAAAAAAACCCTTGACAGTTGGAATTCCCTCATACATGTAGCACACTGCATGTGGTATACCTGTGTAAATAAATGTAGGAAAGTGGATATTAAACCCCCTTTCATTTAATTTTTGTTATACGCCCACATTTTCATGTGGACGTATATTGTCGTCGCCCCTGTTCGTCCGTCCGTCCGTCAGTCCGTCCACAATTGTTTGTGAACAGTCTACAGGTCACAATTTTTATCCGATTTCAATGAAACTTAAAATATAGGTTTATCACCCTAAGATCTCGGTTCCTTTCGATATTGGCATGTATCGGACCGTAATTTCATAGGTTATGGCCCCTGATTGTACGAAAAATCACGTTTTTTAGCTTGTGAACAGTGTAGAGGTCACAATTTTGAACCGATTTGGATGAAACTTGAAATGCATGTTTATAAACCAAAGATCTTGGTTCCTTTCGATATTTGCGCCAATTGGATTGTAACTTCCTGAATTATGGCCCCTGATTGTCCGAAAAATCACCCTTTTTAGCTTGTGGTCCCTCTGGAGATCAAAATTGTTATCCGATTTAAAAAACCGTTTGATTATATCACCGTTCCATGGTTATGAAGGTTGAGTTCGAATTTCGTGAAAATCGGACCAAAATTGACGGACAAAATGGCCGCCATTTGTACGCGAATAGTGTGAAAATATGTTATATCAAGGTTGTGAACAGTGTAGAGGTCACAATTTTGACCAGATTTGGATGAAACTTGAAATACATGTTTATAACCCTAAGATCTTGGTTCCTTTCGATATTTGCGCCAATCTGATCGTAACTTCCTGAATTATGGCCCCTGATTGTCCGAAAAATCGCCCTTTTTAGCTTGTGGTCCCTCTGGAGGTCAAAATTGTTATCTGATTTAAAAAAACGTTTGATTATATCACCGTTCCATGGTTATGAAGGTTGAGTTCGAATTTCGTGAAAATCGGACCAAAATTGACGGACAAAATGGCCGCCATTTGTACGCGAATAGTGTGAAAATATGTTATATCAAGGTTGTGGACCTTATAGAGGTCACAATTTTGAACCGATTTGGATGAAACGTGACATGTATGTTTATAACCAAAAGATCTTGGTTCCTTTCGATATTTGCGCCCATCGGATCGTAACTTCCTGAATTATGGCCCCTGATTGTCCAAAAAATCGCCCTTTTTAGCTTGTGGTCCCTCTGGAGGTCAAGATTGTTATCCGATTTAAAAAAACGTTTGCTTATATCACCGTTACATGGTTATGAAGGTTGAATTCGAATTTCGTGAAAATCGGACCAAAATTGACGGACAAAATGGCCGCCGTTTGTACGCGAATAGTGTTAAAAAATGTTATATCAAGCTATAGAGGTCACACTTTTGAACCGATTTTGATGAAACTTGACATGTATGTTTATAACCCAAAGACCTTGGTTCCTTTCGATATTTGCGCCCATCGGGTCATTACTTCCTGAATTATGTCCCCTGATTGTACGAAAAATCACTCTGGAGGTCACAATTATTTAAAAAAAAAACGTTTGATTATAAAAACCAAACAAATTCTAATGATTTTCTGATAATTCCTTAATATGAGACAACTCTTGTTGACTGCCCGGACGATTTGGCTGCTGTGTGGGCGTATGTTTCGTTGCCTGGCAACCTATTTTTAATTATTGATTTGATTGATCTCCATATTTTGGACATGTATTGATTCTATTTATATCAACATTTTTGGTGTGTATTGATTCTATTTCTCTCCACATTTTGGGTGTAAATTGATTCTATTTATTTCCTCATTTTGGGTGTGTATTGATTCCTTTTTTCTCCACATTTTGGGTGTAAATTGATTCTATTTATTTCCACATTTTGGGTGTGTATTGATTCTATAATTTATCTCCACAGTTTGGGCATGTATTGACTGTATTTGTCTCCGCATTTCGGGGGTGTATTGATTCTAGTCATCTCCATATTTTGGACATGTATTGATTCTATTTATATCAACATTTTTGGTGTGTATTGATTCTATTTCTCTCCACATTTTGGGTGTAAATTGATTCTATTTATTTCCTCATTTTGGGTGTGTATTGATTCCTTTTTTCTCCACATTTTGGGTGTAAATTGATTCTATTTATTTCCACATTTTGGGTGTGTATTGATTCTATAATTTATCTCCACAGTTTGGGCATGTATTGACTGTATTTGTCTCCGCATTTCGGGGGTGTATTGATTCTAGTCATCTCCATATTTTGAGCATGTATTGATATATTTTATTTTTCTCTCTACCTTTTCTTCAGAACTCTTCCATTTAAAGGCAAAATCCGTCTGCTAGATGTGGGTAGCTGTTACAATCCTTTTATTGAGTTTGATGAGATACATGCTGTTGGTATTGATATCAGTCCAGCTAAACCAGTAGGTTATTCTTCTTATCTTTCGCAAAATCTCTTAATATACAGTGTCAGGTTGTGTGGACGGGACAAAAAATGCATGTGAAAGAATCCTTGACAGTAAGAATTTGATATACATATAAGAATAGTCAATAGTGTTATTGTCCAGACAAAATTTTCCTCATAGCACACTATGGTGTACTGTAATTTCTTTTCTCAAAATATATGTACATTTAATTTGTTTGGTAAACATAATTGATCTGATTATTGCAATATTTGTCTTTTTTCAATGTTGATAATCTGATATCGCGATATCGGTAATTTGTGGAGATTTGTCTGAAAGCCCTCTCTAAAATAAGAGTAAAGACTCGGACCAAGTTAAGGAGGAGAATGTACAACTGCAATTTTGTTGCTTGGCAATAACGATTATCCAGGACTATTTTCCCAAAGTATAGGACTTTTAAACCAGTTTGAAGTATTTCTATATGGAACATATGAACATGTTTCTCTTTATGATTAAGTGCGCTATATAATTGAGCCAAATTTGTGAATGAAAGTTTCCCTAAAATGTTAGAAAATTAAGGGTTTTATTTGCATGGACCATTTGCTTGGAAGAAGCATACCTTTGGTGGTGTAAACGTGTGTGTGTGGCAACTGTAGCATACCCTCAATCCATGCCACCATTGAACAGAAAGACTATAAATCTATTATGCACGGGTTCCCAAGTACTATTCAGACTCATGTTGTTCTTTTTCAAAGAATGCCTAAGATTCCAAATCAAGTACGATCTTGGGATGCTTGTTCCTTGGACAATTGCACGTTGATGGGTGGACTTCAATTTTTGATAGGATGTCACAATTCCAATATGGCTACAATGATGCTTGTTTCCTGAAAAGGTAATTGTCTATTACGAAAAACTGAGGTTCCGTGTAAGTATTTACTGTCAGGTAAAGTTTTCCTCATCGTATACTGTAAGATGTATGTCTGTCTTCATTAGCCCAGCTGGTGCAGATATTAAACTCCATTTCATTTCAGTTGATAAATATTAGTGAAATAAGAGACATGTATTACATACTTATATATTTATTGTTATTTCAGAGTGTTTATCATTGTGATTTCCTTAATCTGGAAACATCGGAACCACTACAGTTGGCTGCCGATACCCTTGATACTTATATCAGTGGTTTAAAAGATCCAATCGAAAAACTTCCCCGGGATATTTTCCATGTCTGTGTATTTTCATTACTGTTAGAGTATTTTCCTTCACATTATCAACGTTGGATGTGTTGTCAAAAAGCCTGGGAGCTGCTTGTTTTGAATGGTATTTTAATCATTATAACCCCGGACTCGCACGGCCAACATCGAAATGCCCCGATGATCAAAAGCTGGAAAATGGCCATCGAATCAATGGGTTTTAAAAGATGGCGTTATGTGAAGAAAGAACACATACATTGTATGGCGTTTAGAAAAATTGAAAAACCAGAACAAAAGGATTGTCTTATTAGTGATGTTACCCCAGATCTAATGTACATTCCTCAAGATTATAAAAACTCGGAGTATGGTGAACCGTTTAAAACGTATGCACCTTTTACTGTCGAGGACGAGGAATTCTTTCGAGCGACTATGCAAGAATTGCCTGTTTATCCTTCTGATGACGACAGTATTGAGACCAGTGAGGATTATGTTCAATAATTATTCCATTCATCAGATTCTTTCATTATTTTATTTATGTCCAAGTTGATTAAAACACAGATCCTATTTTCCTTTTTATAATTCAAAATTTTATTTTACTTGTTTACACTACACTAGGATCTGAAAGAGTTGTTAAAAAGCCCATGTTTTGGGTTATGTTGAGGGACTAGTTAATCAAATGGTCTGTTAAGTTGAGTTGCTATTACATCATGCATGAAACTGTTGGCTGATATTGGCAGTGATTTAAAAAAAAGCAAAAGTTGTATATACATTTTCAAATAGTTACTTGAAACACTGACCCTGATTGGTTAATTAAATGACTGACATCATGTGGTTAAAAGAAGCTTATCCTGACGAGACCAATCAGATCTTCATGTAGTGGAGGCCATCAAAGTTTAAACAGGGGCGGATCTAGGAATTTTGAAAATTATCCCTCATTTCCTTGCATCTGTAGCCATTCCAAGAGCTATTTGGCTGATAAATTCGACTAAGTAAACGTTCGGAACAGACATATTTGGGTCTGAGAGAAGGCACTTTTAGCAGTGAAAAAGGACACTGTCAAAAATTAGGGTGGGGGGACGCCCTCGCCCCCCCCCCATTGAATCCTCCTCTATTTAAATATAGATCTGTATTTTAATCAGATTGCTTTGTGTCATATACATGGATACAGTGGATTGAAGAATTTCGGCCCATTTTTCATCATTTGCCTAATACCGGTAGCAGAAAAAAATAATTTTGTACATTTTTAAAACATTTTCAACATATCAACACTGATAACTGCTGTACATGTATCGTTGCTTTGTGTGGCATAGTACTTACATGTAGATTTATATAGATAAATGTTTCTTTTTGAATTTTCTAAATATCACCCTGACAAATACTGCTACAAATTGCACTTCTTGTGATTTAGAATTGGCATAAGTACTTAGATAGAAAAAGAATAATGTAATAATAGCACATAAAAATGTGGGCTTACCAACAGAATCATCATTTTATTTCAATACATGGATCAAACAGGGTCTGGACATAAGGGAAAGAGTAGGCCTATCTGAGACTGTTTACATATTGTAAGTGGACTTTAGATTTTTTGGTGTAAGCTCTTCAGAATCAGTTTAATACTGGAATCAATAGATGTACACTTTATTTCGAAGACTATTTTTGAATTATTTTATATCGGGCCATATGAGAAAAATTGACTGGTTCTCAGATACCGCAGTATGGTTTATAACAGGCTGCTTTTCCTGTTTTTATTTCAAAAATAAAAGATGATAAACATTCTAATTGACTACGTAGTGTTGCTATGACTTCATTGACTGCTTAATTTTTAAAGATCTTTCAGTTCAATCAGTCGCGGATTACAATTATAGGAGAAAGAAATGATTGAAATGATACTCATTAGGAGATGGGGGAGCAAAATTCATATCAGGACTAAAAATCTGTGCTTTCATCAGTTTACCCAGACAAAAATTTAAGAATTAGTTATATTCCTGTAAACATCATGAACAAACAGACGATGACATAAATTTAGCACCTTGAAATGTGATGTTTGTGACTAAACATTAAGTTATAGCATGGACTGGGTATATATGGTCCATAGTTATACATAAATTGATCAAATATACATAAAGATAAACACATCTCTTCCATATCTGATTTTTTGAAGACTGTTTTTTTTTTAAATGGCCTTATAATGCCTATATATATATATGGTTATGTTAAAGATATAGTTTTTGTTATATATTAATTTTATTGTATGGTTTTAAGTACATGTATTTTATTAATCAGCTTTGTGTTAATATTACTTTACTGCTGATCCCCGGTGCCACCTCAATTTTCTGAAATTATCTCAATATGAACATTAGTGCATTTTATCTTAAGGCCAAACCAATATTTAACTCTTTTGAAACAGAAAATTAAATAGGTTTGGCCTTAATGTAATTCTTTAAAACATATACTTTGAACACACACATCCTGTCGTGTAGCAGTAATATTTACATATATGTTTATGCAATGTACCTTAACTTAGGGTGCTGATTTTTTTTATTTTCTAATGAATTTTTTTATGATGAATTTGATATTTGACACATGTAATTTGATTGGTATTTGGAAAACTGGTTTAAATGAGTGGTTCCTTTAATTCTATATATTGACAATAATAGCTAGATCACAAAATTGAACAGGTATTATGCAAGATTGTAACATGCTTCAGGGTAAACCCTGCATTTTGATCGGTCAATTAGACACTGTCTATTGGACAATAACACCCCTCTGTTTTAGTAATGTCTTTTAAAACCCTAAAAAAGCATGTTACAATTAGGAGATACACACTTACTGTTTCGCATTTAGAGGGGTGTTATTGTCCAATAGAAACAGGAAGTGTTTATCTCTTAATTAAATCTGCCTATCGTAGGTCTTTCTTTAGGAGTAAAATGTTACATGAATTATGGATTAGACATTTATGAACTTACCAAGACCATAATAAACTCTTGATATTTAGTAGATATCAGTATGTTTTGCAGTTGGTGAAATAACTGTAAAAATGGATAATCAAGACCTTATTATCATAACAACAGTAGCAATGCCAGTCAAGGCTGCAGTGTTATTATATCACTGATGATTACTAGGCTTAGAGTGAAGTAATTTAACTGAAAATTTCAACATATCACCTTTTCATTATCTATTTGTTAACTATTATAGCGAGAACTATCAGCTCTTTATCTAATCTTACATAATGCCGCTTTGATGACTAGAAATATGATTTCTATTATTCCATTTAGTATAGATAGATTATGGGAGATTAGATAAAGAGCTGACAGTTCTCACTAATATAGTTAATGTAAAGGAAATTTGCTAAAAGTTTAAATGAAATTGATCCACTCTGAACCAAGATTTTAGTGATTGTATTTTCGGCCTAGCGTCAATCATCCATTTCATGACTAAATCATGAATAAAAGTTGAGCAGGAAATCGGATCCTAATCCAGTAAATGTCGCCGGCAAGCGTTGACATTGAGAGTTGATTATTGTCTGGATATGTTAATTAATGTCTAATCAAAAACATAGATAGCATTTCAGGCCCAAAGAAAGACATGCAATAGGCACATTTAGCTCTTGTATAATGTTTAAAAATTAATAGATCACTAACTTAAAAACTAGACATAAGATTTTAAAGGAGTGTTTTTTTTTAATTCTATTTTAAAAATTAATAGACCACTAGCTAAAAATAGATTTATCAAATTTCTAGTTATGACCTCATGAGCCTTGCTCTCTCTCAGATAAAGAAAACATGCCTTCATGATTTTGCTAGAGAGAGAATCCCGGTCCCTTTGTTATGTCAACAAAAGCCCTCAATGCAATTTTGTTTCTTTCATCAGCACATGCTATCATGTTACTGTCAGTGTTAAACATATCTTCGGTGCCCTATCATTTTATCTATTGAGCCCACATAATCTGTTAGACCTTAAACACATCTATAATATCATTGTAACCAGTATTTCTTCCGCTTTTCATTTATATATTTTTATACACCCCACGTGGAATATGGTTTTATAGTGTCGTCGTCCTTCCTTCTGTCCGTCTGTCCGACCCATCCTTCTGTAGTCTACAATTTCTTGTCAACAGACTGCATTTATCATCTAACTGATTTGAAATTACCGGTAATATATATTAATTACATTACAGAGATGAAGAATCCTATTCCATTTCAGTTAATTTCTTCTTGAGTTATGGCCCTTGTTTCACTTTGTTCCACCTTGTGAAGGGGGGTTGGGATGGCCTAGTGGTCCAGAGTGCCGCGCTTCGACCTCTAGCTGGCCGGTCACCTCTGGTTTGCGGCTGTGGTTTCAATCCCTGGTGTGAGCGTATATGGCATGGAGATAGGCGTCTGGTTTCCTCCCACTGCCAAAGACCCCTACGCGCACTTCAATTATTGAAATAAAATGAAACCATATGTTAGTCCCAAAATGACCTAGTTTGTGTCGAGTGGACGTCAAACCTCATTTCTCTCTCTCTCTCCACCTTGTGAAGTAATCTCCCTATCTGTATGTTATTTATATGCATCATTTAAATAAGTGAAACAAAGAAGGCTAATGAATTTCAGCAAGTTCCTTTTATTACATCAAGAGTTATGACCGTTGTTTCACTTCGTAAAACAATGTGAAAAATCTTGTTTTACTTTGTTGAACAATGTGGGAGGTTTGGATGGCCGAATGGTTAGCATGGACCAGTTGTATCATAAGGTCTGTCTGTCATAGAGTCAACTGGCGTGGTTTCAATTTGCCGGTTGCATGTGACGAGGAGTAGGGTTTCTCTGGGTCTTCCTGTTCCACCCACTGGTAAGGACCCCTATGCTATATGTTACTCCAGAAATGACCTAGTTTGTGTAGAGTGGATGTTAAACCCCATTTTTATCTCACAGTGTGAATGCTCAAACAACAAGTCTTTATCGAGTCTGTATGAAATTTATTTGCAATTATTTAAATAAATAAAATGATAAAGCTGTCAAATTTCAACAATTTTGGTTTATTACTTGCAGAATTTAGGCCCTTGTTTTAGTTTGTAGCACCTTGTCATCCCTCAAACAACGAAAATTATAATCTGATCTGTATGAAATTGTCCTGTAAATGCCTGCCATCACCTTAACTGCTGTTTCGTTGCCTGGCAACGTATCTTTTTTATTACCCTATCTACTATCTGGCAACATTTAGTCAGTAAAATTGAAGCAGTGGCAGAGAATATATGGTTTGTTTAACACTGACAGAGTTAAAAATTGACTTTGTCAATGTCACTATTTGTTGACATGAGGATATCTTTGTCTTAACCACCAAGACTGCCAGTTTTTATACGCCCACATTTTCATGTGGACGTATATTGTCGTCTCCCCTGTTCGTCCGTCCGTCCGTCCACAATTGTTTGTGAACAGTCTACAGGTCACAATTTTTATCCGATTTCAATGAAACTTAAAATATACGTTTATCACCCTAAGATCTCGGTTCCTTTCGATATTGGCATGTATCGGACCGTAACTTCATGGGTTATGGCCCCTGATTGTACGAAAAATCACGTTTTTTAGCTTGTGAACAGTGTAGAGGTCACAATTTTGAACCGATTTGGATGAAACTTGAAATGCATGTTTATAACCCAAAGATCTTGGTTCCTTTCGATATTTGCGCCAATCGGATCGTAACTTCCTGAATTATGGCCCCTGATTCTCCGAAAAATCGCCCTTTTTAGCTTGTGGTCCCTCTGGAGGTCAAAATTGTTATCCGATTTAAAAAACCGTTTGATTATATCACCGTCCCATGGTTATGAAGGTTGAGTTCGAATTTCGTGAAAATCGGACCAAAATTGACGGACAAAATGGCCGCCGTTTGTACGCGAATAGTGTGAAAATATGTTATATCAAGGTTGTGGACCTTATAGAGGTCACAATTTTGAACCGATTTCGATGAAACTTGACATGTATGTTTATAACCCAAAGATCTTGGTTCCTTTCGATATTTGCGCGCATCGGATGGTAACTTCCTGAATTATGGCCCCTGATTGTCCGAAAAATCACCCTTTTTAGCTTGTGGTCCCTCTGGAGGTCAAAATTGTTATCCGATTTAAAAAAACGTTTGATTATATCACCGTTCTATGGTTATGAAAGTTGAGATCAAATTTCGTGAAAATCGGACCAAAATTGAAAGACAAAATGGCCGTCGTTTGTACGCGAATGGTGTGAAAATATGTTATGTCAAGGTTGTGGACCTTATAGAGATCACAATTTTGAACCGATTTTGATGAAACTTAACATGTATGTTTATAACTCAAAGATCTTGGTTCCTTTCGATATTTGCGCCAATCGGATCATAACTTCCTGAATTATGGCCCCTGATTCTCCGAAAAATCGCCCTTTTTAGCTTGTGGTCCCTCTGGAGGTCAAAATTGTTATCCGATTTAAAAAACCGTTTGATTATATCACCATTCCATGGTTATGAAGGTTGAGTTCGAATTTCGTAAAAATCGGACCAAAATTGACGGACAAAATGGCCGCCGTTTGTACGCGAATTGTGTGAAAATATGTTATATCAAGGTTGTGGACCTTATAGAGGTCACAATTTTGAACCGATTTTGATTAAAATTGACATGTATGTTTATAAACCAAAGATCTTGGTTCCTTTCGATATTTGCGCCCATCGGATCGTAACTTCCTGAATTATGGCCCCTGATTGTCCGAAAAATCGCCCTTTTTAGCTTGTGGTTCCTCTGGAGGTCAAAATTGTTATCCGATTTAAAAAAACGTGTGATTATGTCACTGTTCCATGGTTATGAAGGTTGAGTTTGAATTTCGTGAAAATAGGACCAAAATTGACGGACAAAATGGCCGCCAATTGTACGCGAATAGTGTGAAAATATGTTATATCAAGGTTGTGGACCTTATAGAGGTCACAATTTTGAACTGATTTTGATGAAACGTGACATGCATGTTTATAACCCAAAGATCTTGGTTCCTTTCGATATTTACGCCCATCGAATCATAACTTCCTGAATTATGTCCCCTGATTGTCCGAAAAATCGCTTTTGTTAGCTTGTGGTCCCTCTGGAGGTCAAAATTATTATCTGATTTAAAAAAAACGTTTGATTATATCACGGTTTCATGGTAATGAAGAGAGAATTTGAATTTTGTGAAAATCAGACCAGAGTTGATGGATAAAATGGCCGCCGTCTGTACGCGAATTGTGTAAAGATATGTTATATCAAGGTTGTGGGCCCTACAGAGATCACAATTTTGAACTGATTTTGATGAAACTTGAAATACATGTTTATAACCTAATGATCTTGGTTCCATTGCATATTTGCCCATATCGGATCGTAACTTCCTGAATCATGGCCCCTGATTGTACGAAAAATCACCCTTTTTAGCTTGTGGTCCCTCTGGAGGTCACAATTATTATCTGATTTAAAAAAACGTTTGATTATATCACAGTTACACCGTAGTTATGGGTGAGTTTGAATTATGATTTTCTGATGATTACTTAAAATGCAACAACTCTTGTTGACTGCCCGGACGATTTGGCTGCTGTGTGGGCGTATGTTTCGTTGCCTGGCAACCTATTTTTTTAAGTTTCATCAGATCGAGAATTGATTTTGTATGATTGTTTGTAAAACTCTAAGGCTAAGCTTATTATCTGATTGATTTCAAATGTATACACTGGTCTTGTTAATGAGACAATAAGCTGTCATCTTGAACAGCTAAAGTTATCTTATTACCAGTTTGTTTTGTTTATGTTATTATTTCTGTTAATTATTTTATGCCATGGGTTGTTGCCCTTGATTATTTTTTAGTGTCTTGTATATGATGACATAACCTACAAAGGAATATGGACTTGACAGCATCTACAGACCTTTCTGAAGCTTAACTGTTATGGATGTATGATTTGTTACTGGCAACCTATCCTTCTTGCCATTATAGTTTTTTTGGTATGTAAATAATAGGATAAAAGGGGCAATATAGATGATAATAAGGTAATAACAAATCTGTGTCTATCAAATTAACACTCCAGATCAACCAAGTTCAGTACTTAGTTGTTACCAGATATTATAATTTAGCATACTTATTATTAATGTATACACATGTTTTTTGGAAAATGATTACCATGGCATTTATATAAGGGGACTACCGGTACAATAAGTTGTGGGCATTCATAGTCTTATTTTAATAATTTGCAATATATAGCCTACCTTTTGATACCGAATGGGTAATTATGCCCCCTTCCCCCAACCTCCTGTATTCTTTTTATGGTGGAATACTTTTGAGGGTCACAAAAGGTGAGAGTTTCCCCGGTCCCTCTAGTCTATATAAATTATATATTAGGTCATCACAGTGATTGCGTATACTAATAAATGAAATACTTTTTATTTACTTATAATAAAAGCATACTAAAGAAATTGTGTTTTGTATCAGTACCGATTTAGATGAAGAGAGGCCTTAAGCTATTTCACCTATAAGGCACTGCAAGATCGCCTACTCTCACGACTTAGGCAACAAGTGCAGTGCGTGTAAAAAAGGTTTAATGCTTTGTCACAAATCGTACCCACATTGGCCTTACGTCCCCTAGATTAGGGTTCCCAAATATGGGTTCGGTGCCACAATGGGGATCGATTGATACTTTCAACATGGTCACCCAGTTGCCATTGGGTCGCTACTGATTTTGTGTTTCAATGTGTCTCTGCAGTGTCTTCAAAAAGCTCGCAAAACGCGTTTCTGGTGGTCATCTTGGGGTTGTGGGAACCACTGCCCAAGATCAAGAAGCCAAGGACTTCAGTCTGCGAAGCCTACACGTAAATCGTGCACTACCTTGGCTTAAAAAATTTTCTGGAACACTTCATTATGCTACTGAATAAAAATTGACTTTTCAACTGAAGGCGTAGTTCACATCTGAACGTACATTACATTTACACTGCACAGGGCGAGTGCAATGAGGCTACGTTCAGAGCTGATCTACTGGAGACGTAGATGAAATCTGTTTACAGAAATAACAAAACAAGTTAAAAGGCCGCTAATATAATGAATGGAAATTATAATATTAGTTTTTATTTCATATTTATTTTTGGATAATATTATAACACGTCGGTATAAACTGAAACTAATATGTGTGGCAAAAGTTATAAATAAAAATATGGTAATGGTTGAAACCAAATAGTTATATTATAATAAACAGACACACCCATACAATAAATGAACACCCACAAAGCTTTTTGGTCAGCTGATAATATGGAATTTACCGGGGAGTGCTAATCGAAACAGGACGATATATGCGATGACTAATTTGGATATTTCGAAAGGGGTATCGTCACAGTTTCTGAAAAAATATATAATTTTACGCTCGCTGTGTCCCGCTTTTGACTCAGTACGTTTTTTGCTCTTGTTACAAAATTATTAAGAAATGAAATGGGCTTAAACGTCCTACATTTCTGTACAAACAGGTCTATTGAGATGGATGGGTGAGGTATTCTGTCGCAACAAGGTTAATGAGATAAAGTGTGAGGTTTAACATCCTACATTACTGAACCACCACGGGTAATGAGATAAAATGTGGGTTTACACTGAATCAACAGGGCTAATTAGATGAAATATGGGGTTTAGCATCCTACACTACTGAACCACCAGGGCTAATCTGATGAAATGGGATTCAACGCCACCCACGTCTGCTTACGAAATATAAGCATACTATAGGGGAATTGGAGTTTCCGCCCACTCTTCACTGAATCCCAATTGCGAATGGTTCTTTTACGTGCACCCTAATGCGTAAACTAGTTCTTGTTTGTCTCATTGAAACAACTGAAAGCTGTTCCCCACCGTCACATCACACCGCGGTTTACACCACTGACATGGCGTGACCACGCTAGAATATCCCAATGATGATTTTTTTCTTTTTCGACCTGAACCAGGATGCAAGGCGGGACGCTCATTTACAGGGACAGATGACGCACACCCACTCCCCTAGCATTATATTAGATGTATATAAAGATTACAGACAAGTAACTGTTTCAAGCTAGACCAAAATTGTTACGGGGGGGGGGGGGGCTTCTGACGGCGCCGATACCTACACTTGACGGTCCACGGTGAACGATACCGTGGGCGGGTCTCAGGTGCTCTTCATAGGCGTACGGACTCGTGAATGTTAGGGGTGGAGGCAGATACTGCAATGCCCGATCAAAATTCGGGTTAGGCCTACAGACGTCTAGGTCTAGGGACCCCCCCCCATACGGAAAATTGGACAACCTATATCGTGGTTTATTGCTATTCCAGTCCACGAATACAGTAGGTGGTCTGATATAGCTTAACTTTGGTGGCTGAGTCGGATTCCAATCAACCAATCAATCGTTTATTATAGTCCACGGAGACGGGGCCGTCGGGAGCAAATTGTGAAAATTAAACTGTAGTTTTTCTGCTATTCCAGCCCGTGAGCAACTTAAATGTGGTCCAATATAGCATACCCTATGTGGCTTACCATACTCCTCGCAGTGTTTCGTTTGATTAGAGCTATTAATCCAGTCGATAGATTTGATTGAACGGACATACTGCCTCAAACGCTCAATTATCAGAAGCCAATCCAGCAATGGACAGAGAGGGATTTCCTGTGCCATTGCTTTAGGAATGTAATGGCTTACCAGAATCTCATACAACCACCGCATATGCATTTTTCTGCTATTCTAACCTATTAGTAAAGCAACTTCTAAGTTTCCAATCGTTTTGTAACCGAAATCCAACTCTATGCCGACTTGAATTGCAACCATTCAATCGGACTTTTGCAGCTGCATTCACAAATTTTAATCGACGATGCTCGAAAAATGTGACAGAAAGTAGAGCTGCAAAAGTCCGATTGAATGGTTGCAATTCAAGTCGGCATAGACAAACCGAAATCCAACTCTATGCCGACTTGAATTGCAACCATTCAATCGGACTTTTGCAGCTGCATTCACAAATTTTAATCGACGATGCTCGAAAAATGTGACACAAAGTAGAGCTGCAAAAGTCCGATTGAATGGTTGCAATTCAAGTCGGCATAGAGTTGGATTTCGGTTACAAAACGATTGGAAACTTAGAAGTTGCTTTACTCATAGGTTAGAATAGCAGAAAAATGCATATGCGGCTGTTGTATGATATTCTGATAAGCCATTACATTCCTAAAGCAATGGCACAGGAAATCCCTCTCTGTCCATTGCTGGATTGGCTTCTGATACTTGAGCGTTTGAGGCAGTATGTCCGTTCAATCAAATCTATCGACTGGATTAATAGCTCTAATCAAACGAAACACTGCGAGGAGTATGGTAAGCCACATAGGGTATGCTATTTTGGACCACATTTAAGTTGCTCACGGGCTGGAATAGCAGAAAAACTACAGTTTAATTTTCACAATTTGCTCCCGACGGCCCCGTCTCCGTGGACTATAATAAACGATTGATTGGTTGATTGGAATCCGACTCAGCCACCAAAGTTAAGCTATAACCCATGGTCAACTCAGTGCAACTTCGTGGTATTCAATTAAAAGAAAAGTAAAATTAGTGTTTTATTAGATTTCGGACACTTTATTTTGCCAACTAAATGAAATTATTTTTTTTTTGTGTTTTCTCTTTACCCATCTGCCCGAAAAGTCAAATCGCCTATGGTGTTCTCCCTCAGAAAATTTTGGAAAATAGAATTTGCACCTGAATATGAAGAAAAATTGGGTTAAAGTGCGATTTGTTGGAATTTTGAAGATTATCAGGTAGGTTTGGACGCCCGATTCATTCGTGGGCGCCTAACTAATCCAACCAGCAATATATTATGGGCGCCCATGATCCCGGAATTACGGGAGCAACTTCGGAATGAGGCACCCCACAAAACATGCTGTTTGAATTTTGAAGATTTTCACGCCGTTTTTTTGGGGGGGGGGACTAACCAAACTCTCTAGCATTTAATATTCTGGGCGCACATGATCTCGGCGTTAATAGCCCCTGCGAAATGAGGTAACCCACAAAACATGCCGTTTTGGGTGCCCCATTGATCAAGTCGTGGGCGCCCAGTCAATCTTACTCGGCATTATGCCTTATGTGCGGCCCGACAGCCATAAATTGTCATTATAAGGCGCGACACCAATCAATGCCATTATGGGCATTTCTCCGAGATATGGCACCCCAGAGATCAAGCCGTTTTAATCGTGTGGGTCATTATGAGGCGCCTCACCATTTGGGGGCGCCTCATATATAACGACATTATTGTCAAGGCGCCGAAAAAACCAAGAGTCATCGGTTGGGCACCAGGAAACTCTGGAAATAACTCTGCATTTACGTTCGGACCCTAAGCATGTGATTATTTTTCTTATTGCCTAATCCTGAACTTGACTTGCGTGCACGATATTTAAAATAATTAATCTAATAAAAGTATTGAATAAACACGAAGATATAGATCAATATGATTGCTAGATTGGGATATAACACTTATTATACATTTCTATAAATAACATTCAGCAAAATGAATTATATTCTGTCACGATGCAGCTGAATGTTGTGTTATTTTAAAGTGGAGATGTCATTCAATAACATTAACAAAGAACAGAAATGAAATGAAATGGGGTTTTACTCTGGGCTACATTGTGAGGGAAAAGTTACCCGGGCAGCGGCGCTACGGCCTACTCTTATATCGAATCCCAACTAACAAAGAACAGAAACGATAGAATACATTTACATGTATATAATTATATAACCCTTTTAGGCGGGTAAAGATAAAAATGCACCTAGAACAAATTGCAACAGAAATTATTTCTTTGGGAACTGTTCCGGTATGGTCTCCAGTACTCCCATAACAAAAGCGGCCATTATCGGTCTTAGGGGAATTTGCATAATTAACATAAATCCAAGATGGCGGCCAGTGGACCAGAATATCGCCAAAAATCTGAAAAACGGTTGACTTTAGTGCAAATAAATGTATTACCGACCTATAGGAAATCGATACTCGCGAGTTCAAAAATGCCAACATTTTTTTCCTCCGACCTTATTGTAACGTCGTAACAGTTGCTCGTTGTGACGTCATTATCCAATTTAATTGTAACTGCGCTCGGAAAACTGCTGGAAACCACGAACGGCTGTATAATTTGTAAAAAAGAACACATCTTCCTCCAAACTGAAACTAAATACCATCTTTCATCTATAGCAGGAGTCACGGTAGCTCAGTGAGTAAGACGTTAGCTTGCTTATCTGGGGATTCAATTTTTGATCCCTGAGTTGGCCGAGAAAGTTCATCGGGACTTTCCGGCGTTGTTCTCCCTTGTCAGTGGTGCAAGACAGAGGGTCTGACAAGGGACAACGTTTAGTTCTTCGGGTGGTACGAAAAACCGAGATTCCGTGTACACATTGGCGTGCAATCAGGCGCGGATCCAGAGGGGGGGGGGGGGCCGTACCCTGCTCAGACATGAAAATTTTTTTATGCGATTTTATTGGCGATTTAGACCAGTAATTTTGGAATTTACCTTCCGGAAAAACGTCAGAATGAACCAAATTGAATCTAATTTACCAAATTTTTTCTGGGAGAGGGCCCCCAAACCCCCCGTTAATCGGTTGGGCGCAAATAGTTAAGCAATTATCAAACCTAGACCCCCCCACCCCCTAATAAAATCCTGGATCCGCGCCTGGCAATTTAAAGGAGGTAAATCGCTAACAATAATTTGGGACCTAGAAATTGACACAAGTGGGTCGCAACGCATATAATGCTGTAGTATCAGTGTATATAAACTGATTTACATTTAATGGTTTCCTTTTATGTTCGGCGAAGTAAGCCGACAGTCTCAATCGAATGCAAATTTCTATCGTCTGACTATTCCAGTCTATATACGCCGTTTGATTTGGTGCAATGTTTCTAGCCTCGTTCCTCGCGTCTCTTGCTAGAGCTGGGACTGAAACGCATTATGGTACACGATTCGTGTAGCAATGGTAAAATGTTTATTTTGTCTTGAATATTGTACATCAGAAGCCCACGTTTTCCCGATAAGATCACAGCATCAATGTTGATTGAAATTGACAAATAATTCGTGTTTTAAATATTGAAGATTTTGGATAATATTGAGTTAGAGACATGGCTACTTTAAGGTTCCCTTGGCAATTGGAATTCAATATACGTGTACACGGGACCGCGGTTTTTCGCACCATCCGAACGACTGGACAGCTGTCCTTGTCATGCCCTCCTGCATCACTGACAAGAAGAAATCACGCCGGTAAATCGAGATGAACTTTCTAGGCCAATGCAGGGATCGAACACCCGATCTCTAAGCTAGCGAACCAGCGCCTTATCCACTAGCCACCGTGACCTGAAAACAAAAATATAGAAAATCGGCATCTTAGAAATGTCAATAAACAGAACACATCTGATGTTTCCAGAGCCAATTTATGAGACCCAAAATAGAAAATATCGCCCACATCTTCAGAGGAATAAATTATCACTGTTTTGGAGTTTGCATAAGATATAATCCATTTTTCACATCCAACAGTGTAAGCCAAGCCATGCTTACGGCCTACATCGCTTGGAATTACACCCCCTTTGCAGTTACAACTTATGATTTTCAGCAGTGATTCGGGCACACGAGGGCTGTCCATTGTCTTCGCAACGTAATTTTTTGCTCGAAAATTGTCAATCCCAATGTTCTAGATTTCGTTCTGTGACAACGTTAGTCCCGGTTTGGACCCGATGGCACATTAGTTAGCTGCGATATTGTAATCAAGTCGATATATAGAAATTCCCCCCTCAACCCCCAAGTATTTCTACGAAAGTATTTCTCCCAAGTATTTCTCCCCTGCTTCTGGTAGGGTTTAGTCTAGTTTATAACATAAAATGTACTAATAGTTTACCAAAGTAGGACCGCCGGAAACTGTTTTTTTAAATGGCCAACGAGACGTCATAATATTCATACTTTGTAACTATCAACCAAACTTTGATGATCTTGGTGTCTATCCCTTGGTTTATGGGAGGAAAGAACACATTAAGATCATAAAAAAAAATGATGTTGGTCAATATGCTGTCAAATATTGTCTTCAACACCTCCAAATGCCAATAGTCCATAACCCTTGACTCAAATTTGATGATTTTGATGTCTATACCAAGGTTCGGGGGGGGGGGGGAGACAAGAAAAACATTAAGAAAACTTTGGTTATTCACAACCTTCAACTGTCTACTATCACTTAATACACAAACACCATTGTCCATAGGATAAGTTTCAGAGCGTTCAGTTTTAAGTGTCTTCCTCCTCTGTATCGACCTCATGGGTGTTGTTTGGTTTATCACAGTTTTCAGCTTGGCAAGTGCCACATACAGTAGTAGACTCCATTACATCTGCTGCTGCATCGATAGCCTTTGCATTCCCCCGAACAGTTGAAATGGACTATTTCAGGCGAACGTCGTTTTTAATGATCTTGGTTTGTTCTCTGCTCCCCAAAACCTAGGGGTTGATAGTTACAGAGTTATAAACATTAAGAGGTTTCGGTGGCCACCTTGGGTGTCATCTTTATAAAAACACTTCCCCGAGTGTCCTACTTGCGTAGGTGAAGCCTACCAGAATCAGTTGCGAAACCCTTTGTAGCAATCTTTTGAGGGTTAAATTGTATTTTGACCTGACTAATGTGCAGCATCTTCAGTTGGAGGTATAGACTATACTTGCATTACTTTCTCTGACCACTTCCTGCAACAGATTGAGCCACCGTGGCTTCAGACTACAGATGAACAATGATATATAGTTTCAGTTTGAGTGAAGATGTGTTCTTTGCTCCAATCTATACCCCCCCCCCCCCCCTCGACAAAATCCTGGATCCGGGCCTGAGTGGTTCGTTATTTCCAACAGTTTTCCGAGCGCAGTGACAATAAAATTTGATAATGACGTCACGAGAACAACGTAATGCCGTCAAAATGACGTTACGACGTTACAATACGGTCGGAGGAAAAAATGTCGGCATTTTTGAACTCACGAGTATCGATTTCCTATAGGTCGGTAATACATTTATTTGCGCTAAAGTCAACCGTTTCGGAGATTTTGGCGATTTCTGGTCACCTGGCGGCCATCTTGGATTTATGTTAATTATGCAAATTTCCCCAAGACCGATAATGGCCGCTTTTGTTATGGAAGTACTAGAGACCACACCGGAACAGTTCCCACAGAAACGATTTCTGTTGCAGTTTGTTCTAGGTCCCCCCTCTCATATTGCTATCTTTACCCGCCTATTTGGCCAGTGCCATATCTTTCTCGCAGCTGCGGTAAGGTAGTGGAGAGCGGGATCGACCCCGACCTCACTCCGCGGGTTTAGAACATGTAACATATACCTGCGTGGCGAATTCGTAGCCAAAAAGCGTGTCGTCGAGGGCGTCGCGAAAACGAGACCACCTAGTGACCTCGCACCCGAAAACGCGTTAAGTACGCTCAGTCCATTCTAATCAACTTCCTAGTCATGTTCTAGAATTTTTGCGCGCGTTGTGCGCGTAGTGAAGACTTCATTATGTGTGATGCGGACTTTACGAAAAAACGTAGGAGTGTAGTGAGAGCGTAGCGAGATCTGACTGTTCGCAGAGAAGGCGGGTAGAGGTCTTTTATCAGCGTACTAAGAGCCAAGGTCCTCACGCCAGGGGGTGGGGGGCCTCTCGCTGCGGGCTCTAAGATGTTTGAATGACACATTTTTCTCGTATATCTTGGTAGCTGGAGGTCCCTTTGCTAAAACACGGAAACTGAGATTTAACACAGCAATCAAATACGTGACACTACGTTTTAGTTTCGTTGATGTAACAATAATCAGGACCCGAGTTCACAAAGCATTCGCAGACTTAAGTTGAGAATTTACTCAAATTTGTTCGCCTTATTATAGCCCTTTATAATACTTTTAATGTTTTAATGTATCAAATACACCAATAAGAAAATATGTTCAAGATTTTGTATTTCTGGAACAAATATATTTCTCATTAACTGTGATTTAAAGTTGAGCAAATTCTCGACTTAAGTCTGAGAATGCTTTGTGAGCTCGGGGCGAGATCTACACGATTTTGAGCAAGGAAATTTTAAGCAAGCAAAGAAATGGAAAAACAAAAACCGTGACCATCAGAATCACATAAACTAATCATTTATATTTTTTCAATACCCAAAGTCATGGATTCAAACTGAAGGAGGACGGACCAGGGCCCCACGGCGAAATGACCCGGGCACGTGGCTTATAATTCACCCCCCCCCCCACCAAAACGTGGACTGACAGAATTTGATTCTAATCCTACCAACGCCACTATAGCTACCCACATTCAGAAAAGTCACCGATCAAATAACTGTTTAATTTTTTTATTCAATTTATACCAAAATTATTTTTAAACATTAGCCTACTCGGCACACCTCCGGGACCTTCTAGGCTCCGGGACATGGAGGAAGTGTCCCACCTGTTCCCCTCTCTCATGGGTCCTGCTAAGAGCGAGACCACGTACGCTGACCCCGCTCTCACTACGCTTGCTGCCTTGACCACCACGACCTCGCTACGCAGATATAGTCATGGTCCCACCATGAATCCTCTACGCTTACAAAGACCTCGCCACGTCCATGCGGAATAGTGGGACGTTATATTTAATTTTATTTCATATTCGTAGTCTTTACATGCAGGCTTGGGTGGTCTAGCTATGCTTGTTATTGAGTCACGATTTGTGTCGATCCCAAGCTTGTACTTTGGTTGCCAATGCAATTTTGTGGGTTTTCTTCACTTTCCTTTAGCATTTTAGTGAAATACAGATAGGTCACATCAATATCTCGTAGTTGTATTTAATATGTTAAAAAAAAAATTAAACTGGCGCATGCAACTATAATCTGTTTGGCTTTAGGTCTCATCACTCACCACGACATTGAAACACTACAGACATTTGGCAAATAAACAGGCTATTGATTGCTGTAACATATTACTACTATATTACATGCTGTGTTTTTTTTGTTAAATTTAATGATTAAAATTGTAACATTTATATTTTGTTTAGTCATTATTTCATAATAACAATTTCAAGATACGAGGAAATTTGAGAGCATTAACGATTTTGAAGTTTCCTGCACCGCCTGCATTATTAATATAATAAATTGAAACTTAAATACAGTGTTTTAACGTCCGCTTCCACCAAAATGATATAGTTTTGATAGACAATATAATAGACAATATCGTTGTTTTAGATTATTGCCCAGGATCAGCTGCTTGTCTAGGTCTGAGTACTCTTCTCTTTCTGTTATCAAATAATCCAAGAAGATGAAGAGAGAAATGGGGTTTAACGTCCACTCGACACAAACTAGGTCATTTCGGGACTAGCATGGTTTTTAATTTTATTTCAATAATTCGCTTTCACGTAGGGGTCTTTAGCAGTGGGAGGAAAACGGAGTGCTCGGAGGAAACCCACGAGGTTGAGAAGGCGCCCCTATCTTCATGTCACATACGCTCACACCAGGGATCGAAACCACAGCCGCAAGCCAGAGGTGACCGGCCAGCTAGAGGTCGAAACGCGGCACTCTAGATCACTGGGCCCTCTCCCCCCAGAAGATGGACCCTCTTCTACGCCCTCTATGTCCCTTCACTGTAAAAAATAATTCTGTAAAAAAACAGAAAAATTCTGGCAGCAGATTTACCAGATTTTTTCTATAATTTTACAGATGACTTAACAGAACTAATCTGTTAAAAAACAATAAAAATTACAGAAAAAATCTGGTAAATCTGCTGCCAGAAGATTTTCTGTTCTTTAACAGATAATTTCTGTTAAGTCACAGAAGCATGTACGTGTAAAATTACAGGAACAAATCTGGTAAATCTGCTGCCAGAAGATTTTCTGTTCTTTAACAGAATAATTTTGGTTAAATATAAAACAAAATCATCCGTAAAAAAATAATTTATTTTCTCTAAATGTAATTTGTCAATGTGAATGTACAACGATATTACACGTGAACAGAAATTAAGAGCAAGAAATCGTGAATGGCTTTATATTTTGAATTTTCTAAAGGCCAGGTTTACTACTTTCTGCCGTTCCTCTGTCCTCTTGCAAATTCGGTTACCTTCCAAACAAACCTGAAACAAAATGATGAAGCACTGCATACATGACATGAAATAAAAAGGCGTTAATTTTCCTGCATGTCATGGAGTATCCTGTTGCCGAGATATTTCAGTACCATATTCACTGAACCATCGCGTTTCTTACACTGTAATATTGTTTACTTGGTCGATTTCAAATTTACAATACAACACACATTTGCATGCATGACCACTATGTGCATTGATCTTGGATTCTAAACATAAAAAAATCAGCAAACTAAACAGACAGTACAGAGGTTGCGTCTTTAAATCCAATAACATACGCAGTATCTACTTGTTGTGACTGCGACGCGCATGCGTTAGTCGAATCCAACAGTATAACTATGTGATTTAACAGAACATTGCCGTTAATATAAAGATTATTCTGGAATATTACAGGTCTTTTGATTAATAATAAAATTTATATTGTTAATACACAGTTTCTATCAGTTAATATACTGAAAAGTATGTAAGAATACCGACTTTTCTGTCCAAAGACAGAAATGAATGTAAAACAACAGATTTTATGGTATCAATACAAGTTATTTATCTCAAATCACAGATATTTCTGTGATAATACGGATAATTTCCTTCAAATAACAAAAAAAGGCATTTGAAAAACAGATTTTTTTTTTACAGTGTGGGTTCTTCTGCGAGCAAGAAACGTTTGTTTTAATTCTTGCTTGATTGCTTTTTGGCGTAGACGAGGATGTTCTTCTTTACTGGGTGGTGTGATGACATGTGACCGGTCTTTTGACTTTTTCACTGGGTTGGATTTCGCAATAAGTGAGCTTTTGGTTCTGTTATCCCCCTTTAACTCTTTACCGGGCGACTGTTTGTCTTACTTGGTTGGGGCTACTTTTTCTAGTGTCACTGTTGATTTTACTATATAGCTGGTCTTCTGTCGAGACGTCATAAATGACATTCTTTTCCGGTGTGACAAACCTTCTCGCACCTGAAGCACAAAACCGTATGTCCTTCCGTTGTCGCGCACTTCTCCGTAGATTGACGAAACTTCTTCCAAGCATACCTCGGAGTAATAAGCGCCGAGAAAGTCATACACCGTTAGACAAACAAGCTGCATGGTGTATTGGGTAACCCCTTTCATGGCGTACACGCCATAGCGACAAGGCATTCTATTCGCATAGTTGTGTGTGACATCCATCTATCTTGAAGTAGATGGTGCTGCCTTTTTCTTGATTGCCGAGAATTGCTGTTATACAACTGTTACCGCTATTAGAACCTGGTCGTCTTGCTGTTTCTTCTTCGAGCACTCTGAACCCAAAAACTCTTTGTATCATTGGTTTGGGACATAATAACTACCGTACGTAACCAGTGCCGGATTAACTTTGGCGGGGGGGGGGGGGATACCAACTGTGCGGGGTCCCATTGTTGTTTGTTCAAATATTTCGTACAGACCGCGGATCGTACTAGTATGTACTCCGCCCCATTGAGTGCCTGGGGTGTTTTCCCCCTGTATTTTTTTTAAAATTAGGATTAATTTCAGTGAATCTGAGGCAATTAGGCAGCGATTTCATTGACGATTAGATTTCGTTGACTTACCAGTCCCGGGGCCCCAATATCCCTTACTGCCCAGGGTCCAAATCCTCGCTCCCTCGCAGCCCAGGTACTGGTTGGCTCTGTCCGTGATAAAATATTTGTATGAGGCAAAAATTGTGGGGGCCTCTAAATGTGTGTGTGTGTGTAGGGGGGGGGGGGGCATTTGTCCCTCTTTGCCTCCCTGAGATCTGGTACTGACCGTAACTGGAACACTAGAACAGCTGTGAACATGGGCAACGTTAATTAGCGTCCATCGTTCAGTGAAAAGAAGATATGGGCTATATTCTGGAACCCCCAAAACTACATTTCTTGGATATAAATGTATTACCCACTTTCAAATGTGTGTCGCAGATATGTGTCATAAACTGGACAATCAATTTAAACTGTTTCACCAAAATGTATTACCATCCCTCTTGAGATTGCACTAGATGAAACGAATAATCGACATTATCATTGAAACAGCACTTAATGAAGCCAAAACTTTATGGAGTATCTCACCAAAGCCCCCTATCAAAGTATAACACCTACATGACATACATATTATTCTTCGGTGCGGGAGCTACAGTGCACTAGCCTAGAAGTTGCGTTTCCGATCAGTTCATCGGGATTTTTCCGGTGTGGTTTCTCCATTTCATTGATGCAGAGCGGGGGCCTGACAAGGATAGTTGTCAAGTCCTTTGGGTGGGACCAGGGGCGTAGCCGTGAAATATATATGGGGGGGGTCTGCAACTTCGGGGAAGGTGGGGGGGGGGATACCCCAATCAATTTTGTTTAAAGTCTCAGTCTTCTGTAAACATTTTTGGCATAATGTACAGGGTTAAACTAAAATATCACACCAATACAACGTTTATCATGTTTACGGACAGCGGCACCGGTCTTCCCCGAGAGGCGAAGAAGTGTGGCTTACACCCACCTAAGAAAATTTTACAATATTGAACGGCTGCAAACACTTTTTCCTGCTATTTCGGCCCATGAACAAAGCAATTTCAAAGTTTTCTAATATTGCCTAATTAAGGTGGCTTGCTGACTCGAGTTCCAATCAATCGTTTACACCCACATCAACTTCAATTTGGTCCAATATAGCCTACCTGGCTGCCCAGAATTCCAAACAACCAATCAATCAACACAAGGTACAATTTTATGGATACACAATTACTGAGTTTGATATTAAGCGACGTTTCGACGAGGATGCTCTCGTCTTTATCAATGATTGCTTGATAAAGACGAGAGCATCCTCGTCGAAACGTCGCTTAGTATCAAACTCAGTAATTGTGTATCCATAAAATTGTACCTTGTGTTAATATGTTCAATTACTAAATGCCAATCAAAGAAGAACCAATCAATCGTTGCGGGCTATGGGAGCGTCACCCTCCCGGAGGAAATTTTGAAAATTTAACCACCGCAAATCCGTTTCTGCTATTCTAGCCTGTGTGAGCAAGTCCAAAAGTATTCAATGGTTCTGTAACCGAAATCCCACTCTGAATTCTACCCAATCACACTGTTGCAGTTGCATTCACAAAGTAGTTTGGCCCCAGACAAAATGTTTTAATCCATAGTCAACTCAGTACAAATTCGTGGTATTCAATTAAAAGAAAAGTGAAATTAGTGTTTTATTAAGGAAGCAAAACTAGAAATGCCCAAAGCAGGTTTACGGGCTGGGGCGAAGACGCGGAGCTGACCTTGTATGGACCCCCCGCCCAAAGAACATTTTGGAATATTAGATGGACGCAAACGCGTTTTACTGCTATTCCAGTCCTATCCTAAAATTAGTGTTTTATGAGATTTCGGGCACTTTACTTAGCCAATTTTTTTTTTTTTTTTTTTTTTGGGGGGGGGGGGTCCGACCCCCCGGACCACTCCATGTGTGACGCCCATGGGTGGGACGAATAGTTAGGTCCCGTGTACGCATTGAATTGTCAGTAAAAGGTCCCATCGCAGATTGAATTCGATATAAGAAAAGGCCGTAGCGCCACTGTCAGGGCATAATTTTACTTATAGCAGCTTACTGTATAGCGTATGGCCGTCTTCATTAGCCCAGTCAGAGCAGAACACTAGGACGTTAAACCCATTTCTTTTTATTTATTCTTGGCTATGATAGCCTACTAAAACTATATATTATGCTGGAGGAGTAAACGATCTCCTTTAAGATGGATAGCAATACGCTGCTTTAGGCATTTCTTAATGAGACATAGTTTCAGGTCATAAACAGAATAATTGTATACAATTTACACAAAATAGACGAAACCAAATTGGTCGATTGGGGGATTATAATGCACCTGTTTAGACTTTTTTAAATTTCCGGACTGTAATCTCGCCATAAAAAGAGAACACATCTCTCCGGAAGTGCAGTTGTAGATTATACTATTTTTCACACCCTAGAAGAAATAACGATGCTATTATTACACCGGAAACAACATAACCTGCCTGTCTGTTAATATAGCGAACCATTGTCCCAGTCCGACGCCCTGTAAGAATCGCGTGTGTTTACTTTCTAGAGAGAGAGAAATGGGGTTTAACGTCCACTCAACACAAACTAGGTCATTTCGTGACTAACATATGGTTTTAATTTTATTTCAATAATTCGCTTGCGCGTAGGGGTCTTTAGCAGTGGGAGGAAACCGGAGTGCCCGGAGGAAACCCACGAGGTTGAGAAGGCGCCCCTATCTCCATGCCACATATACGCTCACAACAGGGCTCGAAACCACAGCCGCAAGCCAGAGGTGACCGGCCAGCTAGAGGTCGAAGCGCGGCCATCCCAACCCCCTTACTTTCTAGAACATCCGATACCGCTAAAACAGTTACTTTAGTATGAAAATTAATAAAAATCGATGTATTTACACGTCGGGTGAGACGTTCAGATTTAGAAAAACTAAGGTTCATACTAATGATCCATATTGGCATTTGTTTAGTAAACGCCACTATCCCGGCAAAATTCCCATTGATCTGGCATTGCATACGTAACCATAGAATAAAAATGGCAACATACATGTATTAGTCTAAAAAATGATCGACGGATTGTGGTTACAAAATGTTAAAGGAGCTAAACCTCTAACTCAATATTTTCCGTAATATTGTAGATTAAAAACACAAATTAGAATTCAATATTAGCCCCTTTCAATCCATATTGAGTGAGATCCTAATATCCAACATTTAAGACACAATGAACAATTTTAAAAATGTATACGAGTCGTGTACCCTATTGTTTCTGGCGCAAAATGAATGAACAAAGAAAAACACAACCCTAAATTGCAATGCGGCCGTAATGACTGATTCACATATGATAAAATAATAATAAAAAACGTGAGGAATTGGCTAATTAGGCGTATACGATTGTCTTTTATTTCGAACTGTTCGCGTATTTCACAGAACACATATGATTAGAAAGAACATATTTAAAAAAAAAAAACTAAAGGCATTTAAATCACTTTATATACAGTCATATTACGATGCATTAATATGTGCTTTTAGAACTATCTACGGTTGAAAAGAATAAAACCTTGGACTCTCCCGCGTCGTTCGAGTCATACGTGTAGTAATACAGTGATATCACACTAGGACATGTATTGACTAATAATGCTTGGAAAAATATCTGAAAATCATATTGAATATGTTTATTAATTATCTGACTTTTTAAAATATCCACCCGTTAAAAAGACCCAGTATGTGGACATTCAAAATCCGAAACGATATATCGTACGATATTTTTCCCAACAAAAGCAGGCTTTTTCTTTAACAAACGGCCACCCACAGTCGTGTTATTTCTAAACAAAATGGATTCTACCATCTATGATAAACAAAAACTCTCGACAGCAATCATACGAGAAGCAAGGCGCCGAGTACACATAAACATCTTTCATAAAGCAAAAATAAATAACAAGCACCGCTCTCCATTGTATAGGACTCTCCAGGCCGTCTGCGAGGTCCGCGCGAACCGTAATCTTTCAGTGCAACATTTGTTTATCAATTTTTCAATCACAGACGCGCTGTTTACTTTAGCTGAACGGGCCCTGAAAATCTCAGTGATATACAAACAACCGAACTCGACTATAATACTCCCAAATATTAGTCCAACGCGTTCTCTTAATTACTTGCTTCATGAATACAGACCAAACAACACAATCAAAATAATTCACACATATAGTTTAAAAAATCTTACTCAACCAGACTACTAGACAAGTTAATGTAAAATAAATAATGCTTTCTTTATGAAGGTGATTTCGTGAACAAATTCTAGACTTGTTAAACGTAATAAATGTATATCAAATAATTATTTGCATATTTTAAATAAGACGGTTATAATTAATTATAAGGTCATAATATAGAGCTGATTTTCTTCGCCGTTCGTTTTAAATGCTGAAATAAATTGTTACAAAAATCACACTTGAAACAACACTATTTTGCTTACTGGTTTACTTATTTATTTATTTATTTATTCTTCAAGTAAAGGTTACAACATGACATCAATAAATTAAAGTACATGTACTAAGAACTATGAGCTGCATTGCATGATCGTGAAACTGGCAACAATATAATATATTAAGTTGTGCATATAAAATAAAGACGTTCTGGTGCATTGTATGATTTGGAATGAGAAATGAGAAGTATGATAGGTATGATGTCATGAAGGTTGGTGTTGTTTTCTAGCAACTGAAGATTTTGTTGTGTATCATTCAAAAATAAATAACTGCGGTCTAAATGAAATTTACGAATAGCACATTCTGCGTCTGTCTTATTTTGTTTTTAAAAAATAATTCCTCGTGTTATATTACTCTTTATCAACTTATACCGAGCGAATCGAGTCAAATTGTGAAACTGCATTTTAAAAGTGATTTTCATTGAGTATAATGGGATAATAAAACGGAGCTGGAACACGTGTACCGAGTCTGGGTTACATTGAAACGCTACATTGTTGGTCATCTGGACCAGCCTGGTTGCTCACCTGGACTACACCGAAGCACCATCTTTACAAGCTCGGGCCAGGGGCGTTTTAAGGTTTATCATGGCGGTGGCTGAACTATTATGAGGGCTCTCAGTCGCGAGGGGAGGTTCTTGATTGATGACTTTCATGCCAATGCAATGACTGCATTCTCATTCAGTAGTGGATTCGACAGTAAAAGTGTATAAAAAACGACTGACTGGAAATCGGGGGCCCTTTTGTCAGACGTGGGGCCCCCTTTGTCTGCCTTTAGGGCCCTCCCAACTTGGTTACATCTTCATTTCATCGGTTTTAGCATTTTTCTTCCGTTTTATTTCTCCACAACTTCTTTGATTTTTTGGTGAGGAGGCTGGCGCCTCCAGCGCCTCAATTATAAAACGCCTTTGGCTCGGGTGGAACAGAAACATTAGGACGTTGAACTCAATTAGGCTACATTTCTACACCCATCCCAAACAGTTCGACACACATCAACCCGACACAAAGATGATCGAATCTGATTGTTCTACAAGTGCGTAACAATTGTACGCAGACTGGTTTTAAATATCGGTATGTTTGTATCGGAGAAAATAAACTGAAATGAGGTTTAAAGCCCTACTTTTCTGCTCCGGCGTAGTTTTAACTAAAGACGGGAATACGCCTTACATATGAAAGATTTTTTGTCCCCTGCTTACGCCGGGCAACGATATGTGCATGGTGGGTTTTGACCCCAACCAAACCAATCGTTTTTGTATTATCGGTTGTATTATTGTCGTCTGCATCGTGTTTTTCAGTTCTCCTGTCTAGCCCGCGGTGGCTCAGTGAATGAGACCCTGACTCGCTAGCAAGGAGGTCTAAACTTCCTCGGGATTTTCCGAGTGTAGTTTCCCATTGTCAGTGGTGCATGGCGGAAGGTATGATAAGTCTTTTGGAGGATATGGAAAAAACGTAAACGCATAGGTGTGCATGTAAAAGATCGATTTACAGATTGAATTCCGCTGTCCGGTCCAAATTTTCCTTATATCACACTACATAGCATGTTAATAAACTCCATTTCGTTTCATTTAATTCCATTTAATTTCATTTCATTTCCGTTCATTTTATTTCCAATAAATCCTCCAGTCATACGTTCACAACAATAGGTTGTATATATGAGCGATTATCTGTATCATTTGGTTCTGGTATATGATGTTGTGGTAAAGCTGACAGTACCATAAATATAACAAGAATTCTTTCAGATAAAGATATAAACAAATAGGTTAAATCATCGACACCAATCAATAAAGTTACTATATATAGCTTTCTAGGCACTCTACGACCTATATATTACCGCCACACTATCCATATAATGTTAGTGGCAATAAATCATCTACAATATATATATATCCACCACAACTATTGATCAACATTATAATGCACTGTATTATGATGGTATAATTATTTATACTGATATGGATAATGCACTGTGGGAACTTCACTGTTATAATCAACAGTTTTGAAAAAGAAAGGAATGGGGTTTAACGTCTGCTCTAATTATGTCGGCTAATCAACATGAAACTTGACATGTGTGCCCTCTAGAAGCGTCGATTGACGGACTTCGATTTCATATGGCTGCGATGACGTCATGTTCGATTTCGATTACTAACTCGCACTAGTTGAGTCTAATATAAGGTTATTGTCTGAGTTTTCAAAGCCACGTATGAATGTTTCGACACCTATTAAATTTTATACTTTCAGGTAATCCTTAATAGAAAGTACACGAGGACCACCTTACACACAAACAAAGTCCATAAGACAAACTTACAAAACGTGCCCCTTTTTATGTTGGGCCTTTTCAGGGGCAGCTCCAGGATTTTTGCAGGAGGGGGTTTGCCAGGTTTCTGTCACGGAAATCTGCCATCATCGTCTCTAAATTACATAGGCATACATACAGAGAAATCATTTTTATACTGATGTAGGATCACTCTGTGATGTAATTTCATGGATGCAAGGCATTATTTTTTTATGAAGCTGAGCAAGCCCCCCCCCCCCGCTTTTCTATGGCATAAACTACCAAAGTCATTGAACAGTTAACCCAAATCGGCCATTTTAAATCTCAACTCAGAATATTCTTGTATCAAACGAGTATACACCATTTCGTTGTCACCAATGTCAAATTGGACGGGGCTTGAAAATCTCGAATATTATTCTCAGCCCGGTTTTAAACCCGTGATAAAATAAGTTTGTATGCATTCCCACAAATTGGAATAAACCTTTCTTTACTGTAGTCATCCTTGGCAAAGGTCATTTGTGCATAAATTAAATAATACTTTTATCTCCACATTGTTATTAAGGCTGTGTGGGGAAGGGGGCTCCCCATCTAAATCCAGTCGGCCTGTATTTTACACTGGATTCAGATTCCTTCAAACGACAAATAGCTATTTCAGTTTTCATAGAATAACCCAAGGCTTTTTAAATCACAATCATATCGCTCTGGGGTGGTAATGCACTTTGAAATAAAATAGGACAATGTCGTGTTGTCAAATATTGTTGTGGAAGTGGACATAGAGTTAAAGTAAAACCACTTCTGTTTGCCGTATTTTTTGTCTCTTTAAGGAGCTTACCATCAGCGTCTTCAGTATTCCGGCCGTAATCAACCCCAAAGATTTTCACATATACATACATATACATCTTTATCTTGAGAGGAAGTGTTCTCTTAAATAAAATTGAACATCAAATATTGTTTTTGAGTATTACGTTTACCGCGTTGTTGTCTCTTTAATGCCTTACGTGTTTGGTTTTAAAATATTGGATTGAACACTGTTTACAGTGTACTCAGACACAGACCATGACGCTGGTTCTTTATCTATCTAGGTTAGAATATTGGTAAGTACCACCCACAAGGTTTCATCATTGATCTGTAGAGTCGTGTTTTATTAACGGAGGTATAAATATATATATATACATCGACTTATTACTTATACCAATTAGTTTGTTATAATTGGGTTAGATACAGTCATCGTCATCTCATAAAACCAAAGGCTATTCCCCTAATGGCGGCCACATTCTTACCACCTTATCCCCTGACCCCAACTGTCATTCGGACATTACGATAAACTGATGGATTTTAGAAAACTATAATAATGAAAATAATATCGTGACTTACAGATCAGGGTTTTGATACAATAATATTCTGAGTTGAGATTTAAAATGGCCGATTGGGGTTAACTGTTCAATGACTTTGGTAGTTTATGCCATAGAAAAGGCCCAGCATAAAAAGGGGCACGTTTTCCAAGTTGTAGTTGGAGACCTTAGGTATAGGGTTCTACGAGACCTTTTGTATAACAGAAAACTTGGCCGTTTAGCGAAGAGGAGTAACTCGAACTTAATTCTTTGCTGAATTGGGAGCCAGTGCGAGGATTACAATAGTGTGTTGATGTTTTCTTGTCGAGCTGCTGAATTTTGAACAAATCAAAACTAGATAGATACATACCTTGAACAACAAATCTGTACATCATATTTCATTAAATCAACATTTATATTCCCCCCCCCCCCCAAATGGAACAGGTCTTCACATTTTTAATATAATCAATTTTGATTTCCACAATAATACTTGTTAATTTAAATGCATATACTTCACATAACCCTGCAAATACTAAAACATTAAATAAAAATAATAATAGCAAAATGATAGAATCAAAAAAAGCCTAAACAAAACATATCCCGTCATCCAAACCACTGAAGAGTTAACAAAATAAATCTAAAAATGGTGCAGATTGTCACATTAAGTTCTGTATAAAAACAATTAGAACTTTATATTGTTTTGTTAAAATCATAATTTTAGAGACAAAACCACAGTTTCCTTAAAATCAATGGTTTCTTTGATTTAAAATCCAAAGTTTGCTTGAGAATTAGTTTGTAAATCGATCCATTTTTAATAAGAATATCGCTAATCAGGACAGGTAATTAAAAGAGCAAAAAGAAGCAATAAAAAAATCTATGAGCCCTTGTAAAGATGTTATGTCCTTTATTTAGAAATACACAATGTAGCTGGGGGTTCCGAAGTATGGCAGGCAGATCAAAATTAGGTCAGGGAGTGGAAATCAGTGCCAGGAAATTTTGCTATTGTGCGGCACATATACCAAATTTATACCAAATGAGTACTAGTTTAACAGTTTAAAATCAAATTAATCTGGTTAATGGATTAATCTTTATTTCGTGAGTACTAGCATAACAGTTTACTACCCAATAGTTCCATCTGCATTCAGTGAATACTAGTTTAACTAGTTGAACAGTGAATACAAGTTTAACAGTCTAAACCCACAGGAAAGTGCCCTAAAGTTCATCTACGGCAATTTAATTTTAAAAATTGTTCACGGGACGACCCTGATCCCCGATCCCTCGTCCGTTGTATGACATATTTGCGCTGGACAGGCGACCATACTCCTTGCCATGTACAACCGGGGATTCGAAACCACGCAATGGCAGGCCGTATGATACGGCGCGCGCACACAAACCATTCGCCCCCCCCCCCCTTTGTTGTTATGTAAGTAATGCTACATTGTCTTATTAAAAACGAAAATTTCTTAAACTATAAACATACAGACCCTTAAATATTCGGTTAATATCACATGACATTCTAAAATCCGCAAAAATCAAGAGATTTTCTAAAATCTTTTTGGGGGAAATTTAAGTTTTTATTTGGTTTTCTTAAAAGACTCCAAGCAGGCATCACAATCTACTAATTTCATTATAATCTGCACCATTCATTGAAATCCAATGGGGATTGTGGACTGGAGTCGTGCTACATGAAATTTGTGGCAATCCGAAATTTCGGAAACTATAATGTACTTACCCGATATGGCGAAATGTTTTTGCTACTTGATCCGTAAATGTCATTGAAATCGATTGATAATTTCGGTACGGAGAATTGCCACATACGGCAAAAAATAGTCTCCGAGTTGTCTTACCACATGTGGTAAATAGCCCCAGCTAATTTCATAGACCTGCACTTAAACATATAGTACCAGGTTATTGACTATGTGTCAGATGTCAAACTGGTCCTGCGACGACTCTTACCTTGACATTGTTACATTATGTGCGGAGACAGCTATAGTATTTCTTGAATCAGTTCATTGTGATAGACTGTCTTGGCTATAAACTTACCAACACCCACCCCATTCTCTCGAATGTGCCGTGGTGACAATACGCAATATCTGCATGTCATGAACACTGGGCGTCATGTGCAGTGCCGGACTGGTCTCGCATGCCTAAGCTCATTTAAAAAAGTGAGCCTAAGCCTATAAAGAAAAAAGAGAAAGAAAAAGGAAAAGAGAAAGGAAAAGAGAAAGAAAGGAGAGGGGAGGGGAAATGAAAGAAAGAAGGGAGGAAACAGGACACGGGACAGGAGGACTCAAATTCATCTCTATATATAATGATGGTGCTTTTAAGTCATTCTATTGTATAATTGTATCAGGAAATCAAAAATTTGCCTTCTTCTGCTTTGGTCTGAAATGCTTGAAAATGGGTTTGCGGTTGTCAATTTTCAAAATTTTCCTGGGGGAAGAACCTCAACAGCCCCCGCCCCCGGACGCTGCGAGCGCCTTGGCCATGCTCGTGACGTGCAATCGGCAGGTACTCGTGTGGGCCTTGGTCAAAGACCCGAAGGCCCACTACTCCGGCACTGGTCACGTGTTTTTTAAGAGAGTTGAATATGCTATGAGGACTTTGGTCAGGCATAAAGCCGTTGTTTTGCCATTCATAACTTTCTTGCCGTGAACGTTAGAACATGCTCGCTAATTCTAAAAATCAATTCTCAATCAAATTATTCCACCTTAGTCTCGAAATGGCATTACCATAATGCTAAACCCCGGGCTAACATTTTATAAAATGCTAAGAAAATAGCAGAATTTGTTTCTGAGTTGCTGGTCGAGTTGATCAACAGAATGTACCGTATAGACTGTGGTTGATGTTTACTCAAACTGTAATGATAAACAAACTACTCCCAAACATATTATATTATATACTTTACCCCATAGATAAACTATTTTAATTCATGACAGCTGCTTTCCTTACTTGTATTAAAGAGGATGTCAGATTTGGTTCTTCAAAGATCAATATTGGCTAACACTCGGGTCGGGAAATGGCTATGTGTTCGTAATCTCATAACAAAAACACAGATCCAATTTCGTTTCAAAATGGCGTTTTAGTTGTTTCACTTTTGCAGTGCAGGTCGTCGAAAGTACAAATAACGCAAGGAAATAGAGATCGGTATGTTCACCAGATTGTATTGTGAGCCGAGATATTTGGACCGACAATTTCAGTCACCGGAAAGAAATTGGACTGCCACTGGAGCTAACTTTGATATTAATTAAATGGAGATTGAATACACAAATTTGATTCCCTTCATTTTTGTACGGCGGAATGTTACATTAATGAAGATCACATGCTCAATATTGTGTATCATATTTACATATCATGTTGTTAGGGGGGCTACGCCCTTTCTTAGCTAATATCATTATAATATACGTTTATTGAAATGCACTTCTCTGTGTATTATTTGATATTATTTGTATTGTTTAGATAACTAATGTACGCGATGTTTGAAAATCAATCTTGTATTTTTTACACTGATGTCCAGCAAAAAACAGTTGTTGTACTTTGGTTTTTGGGCGGACAACTTACTCATTCACTTACATGTATATTAGAAATGGGAGGGTCAAGTTCTTAAAATTTTCCTTGCAAATGTTATTGATCTAAATAAACAAATAAAGCTTTTAGATAAAAACTGTTAGTCTGTCTGAAAGTCAAGAGGGGCCAGGTTCGGGCGGTACAGGAAAAGGGGGTATATTATAGGTCATCACTTTAGGAACGTATTACCTAGGTGAAAGAGTATATTTTTTAGAACACGCCTAAGGTGATGTGACAAAAGATGGTTATGTAATTTCGATATAAATATTATTTGTTAAATGTATTACACACTATTCTAATACGTATCATCTACAATTTTATGTGTTATTTTTTGCAGTTTCCATCCCATTCATTATGCAATTTCGACATTAATATCAAAGCATTTTTGTTAAAAGCATTTAAACATCATTCCAAATAAAAACATTTATAATTTTATGTGTTTTATTCCGAGTTTTCCATAAATTAATAGTTATTTAAAAGCATCAATTGATATTATATTTGGTGTACTTAATTTCTGTAGAATATTATATTATTGCGAATCAATATACACGATAAGTATGATACACCGTAAAATGATTGTGATGCTTTTTATTAAAATTTCGAATTAATTTCATGTGTGCCGTACTGGTTCAAATATAATAGTGGGGGTGTGGTGGGGTGGGGGTGTGAGTGGCCGAATGGTTAGCAAGTGCGAGCTGTATCATAAAGCCTGTCATCGACTCAACTGACATGGTTTCGAATCCCCGGTTGTACGTGGCAAGGAGAAGGGTCGCCTGTCCAATCTCGCGGGGTTCCCCTGGGTCCTCCTGTTTCTCCCACGCGCAAGCGAATTATTGAAATAAAATTTAAACATAATTTAAAAAGATAACTACGGTTTTCTGGAGAGGGCTCCGTCGATGGAGAGTGGTAGAGGGTGATCTTTGATAAATAAAAAAAGAGAATACAATTGAAGTATATTGCTTCACATGACGTAATATAAATGTGATTAAAATGTATACTCATGTTGATAAATAGGACTTGTAATATAAATGTAAATATATGCTTAGTTATAGACAGGCAATATGTAATATCGTTATAAATAATAAAGAATTTTTTGCTGGATAAAAACAAAGCAGTAGCAAAAGTTATTAAAATCAATTTATAAAGTTATAAATAACGCTATCAAGAGAAACATGATCCCCTATGTTGAAACCGTGTTCCCTTAAAGTATACAATAATAATATTAGATTGAGTTGAGCGGTATAGAATCCATGGCAAAATAAAGTACCTTCCAGTTGAATTTCTTTCCTGTACATCATCAGACCAATAATTGTTTAATTCCGTTTAGTATTTACAAAAATATGATCAACTGAAATTTCATGCACGTTTATCGCATTTACAAGTCATTTTATTGTCGATGACGTTATGACGAACCGCCATCTTTATGTTTCGATGGGTCTAATTAATGGGTCTGTTTTTAATGTGATTGAATCCAAGTCTGGAGATTATCTTGCGTTCATATTTTGATTTTTACATATAATTAATTAAGTACATATTGGATTAAGCCCCAACAAATTTGATTTTTTCCAAAAAATTCGAAACATCCAGAGTAACTTTAACATTAACATAGGCCTATTATATAATATATCGATCTTACATTGCTCGGAATCTCACTGTATTAGAAATACAAACCACAAGCAGACAATCAGTGTAGCTGTTACAAGGGGGACAACTGCGCTATTACTTGGCCCATTACAAAGATCTGTATTACAAATTGAAACACAGATTTGATAACCCTGTTTCTGATAGGCACATGTCGTCTGGTTGTTTGGTTTCAGTCCTCGGAGCAGACGGGCTTCATCTGAGTCGAAAGAAAAGGTTAATCCATCAGAACAGTCCCGGATGTAACTTAACATTTCACCTGAAAGGACGACCATTTTTATTTTTAGCAAAACATAAACAAAAGAAAATGAATAACATATACACCGGTCTCGTTTTAAGTACAATATAAGTCTCCCGTTGATAATGTGATAAAATTTAGATCCTCCAAACCCTTCCCGGAACAAAACAATAAAATAGTCCCAAACAACAAAACAATCACCGATATCAGAGGCGGATTCAAGGGGGAGGGGCGCAAGGGGCACCCCCCCCCCTCTAATTTTCGACATTGCCCTTTTTTACTACTGAAAGTGCTTTTCAACTGGCTTTTTGCTTGATTTTGAGACTCTTTTTCAATGATTTCCGAACGTTGAGACGACGTAAACTCCAGCCAAATAGCTCTTGGAATGGCTACAGATGCAAGGAAATAACGGATAATTTTCTTGGGGCCCTTAACCCCCCTCTTAACGGCGTGTCCCGTCTCCGCGGTCAGTGCCCTTATTATGCGCCCCCCCCCTTTCAAAATTCCTAGATCCGTCCCTGGATATTAATCAGTTGGGTCCTAGAAAACAGGATCCAAATTAATTAACATTCAAACATTGTTGTCCGGTACATCTGAGTCTTAAAGAGCTAGAAATATAAATATATATTTATTTGTAATAAATTGTCGTTTAAATAAGAAGTGTGGCAAGGGCGTATACATGCCAGGACCTGGTATTTTGAAAATATTTCAAATGCGACGCACATTTAGGTCTAAATCATGATATTAACTTATTTTTTAAAAAATACAAACAGCGTAGCTAGCCCATTGTTCGGGCTGTAAGGTAATAATATAATGTGGGTGTTGAGCTGTGGCGTTGCGGGGCTGGGGATGGGGAGGAGTGCCCATGGGCATTGTGGCTAGGTAAAGTCAAATCCGGGCAAAACGAAACAAAATAATGTGACCAATCATGGAGATTCGCCAAAGTGAGTCGTCATACTGAACCATTTCGTTTATATAAAACGTTATCTTCAATAAATTCTGTACAGGGAACTATTGTTTTGAAGTGTGTATTGATGTGTGTAATATATAGAAGTGATTTGTTTGCACATCTATATTTCATGTTAAACTTAAATTATGTTGTCTATATTTAGTGATATTCTAAAACCTTTTCATATGTGGTTATACCGCATTCTACACACCGACAACTATCTGTCCTGAGAACATATATCTGAACTGAAAAATTAGTGTTTTACATTTTGTTATTCGATTCTAATCAGTTTTATATCTTTTATACACACAACATATGTTTTCAATAAATATGCGAAGCGTAATATGTTATATATTTTCATCCAAAATCGTAGATGTAGGGATAGAACCGCTACGAAACAATTTGATCATTTAGCTTCGTGGCTGCTCTCAAGCGGAGCTAATTGTAAATATACGGCGTAAGTTTCGCATCTGTTATTTTAAAACATGCCTCATTTTTAGCATCAATGATAAAAACGATAGAACAATTGAAACAGGGTTTAAAATCCCATTTTTCTTGACAGACAGGAATGAGCAAAACCTGGATATAGATAGGCTCGTATTGTCGATCGGTACTGACCTCGTGTTTTGATCTCTTCTATCAAACAAACGTTCCATTCGCTAAACTGTGAACAATCTTTAATATCAGGATCCGTTTGTTCAGAAACCACACTTCCATTTTCGAAAGTTTTTCGTATGTCTATCAGACTCTGTATATCATCTTTACAACCACCGCCATTCTCAGAATCAGCACATTGATAACAATGTAAAGAATCTGGAATAAAACCAGTAACAGTTTGAATATAACATAATATTAGAATACGTTATACGTTGGACAAGTTCAAGAACTTTCCAAAGTAATGAAAAATGGTATTATGTGTTCTAAAGAGGAGCAATTAAATCTATGAATCTGTCAATGAAAGAAGGGCAAATGACATTATTTGTTGTGTTTTTCATTGTTTCACAGCGACAATGTGTGTCGGCAATAGCTTTAATTTACGTCCGCTTCCACCGAAGTGATATCGCCGACAATCGCATTGTTATGTGATATCCATTTAAATGTTTGATTAAAGGATAGCGTGATAATGCGAAAAACTTTATATTGGCGCCGATCATTTTTCAAATCTGTGTCACTCGGCTTTGCATTAAGCAGATGGACTCTTTCTGTATTTGCTCAACCATCTGGCAAATTATATTAATTTTACTAAGTCAATGCTCAATTGATTATTCATTCTCTGCTGTCTTTTACCCGTATAATACGAATAATACAAAACACAGAAGAATTTTGGTTTTAAAATCGCAAACCGGATGTACGTGGTTTTAAACATTATTTTCTTGTCCCTATGCTTAACTATGAAATGTGTTTCCATTTCAAACCGCAGACATAAATAAACATACATACCCACTTCTTGAATCATGAATAAAATTGTGATTGCGACAATACAATAATTGTTTAAATTATTACCACCCATAATAAGATTTCGTTCCCGAATGTACTGCCACACACTGATTACGGATAAAGAATTTAAAGAAATTGAAATTTATAGCTCATATTTGGTCTTTGATCTTACCTGTCAAATAAAGTGATTTGTAATATATAGTAAAAATATATCTTCTATATGTACACGGGCAAATTTAAAATGGTTATAAAAAGATATGACTTGATATAGTAGAACAGGACGATATTTGCTATTTACATTTGTGCGATAATAGTGATATTGCTAGATTATAGATCCGTGTTTAACGATAGAGGTTCAGAAGTGAGTTATTACAGTCCCAATAACAGAACCGTTATATATATATATATATATAATTTTAAAAATACATTGTGCAAGAGCAAATGTTATACAAACTATTAATTAGACATTAATTCACTTATCCAGACCATACTCAGCTCCCGATGTCAAGACTAGCCTGCGATATTTGTTGGATTATAGTCCGATTAACACTCAAAACGCCCCCTCGTGGTTAACGATTAAATGGATAATCGAGACTATTATTTTTGTCTTACCGACGTCAGTAATGATGATCGAGGCTAAATGATCAGGAGGATGGGTGGGGTGGACGAATGATCTATGGTGTGGGCTTTAGATTATATGGTGTAATTGTCATTGAGTTAGGTGGCGTGGTTTCGATTCCCAGCTTGTACGAGTCAAACCTTGTGGGTTCCCTCCACCCCCCACTCACATGCTATTCTACACTAGCACTAAAGCATATATATATATACATTTAGAATGAATGATCAAATAACAATATAAAATCAAGATATAAAGGGTACTTGTTAAGTCATGGAAGAGACGGTATTGATTTCTTACGTATCCTGTCTGACAAAATCAATTTCTCTGTAGTCCTGTTCCATTTTTCTTTTTGTATCGACACGTGTCCACTGAGTCCCAACGCCGGATTAACCACGGGGCACCATGGGGCACAAGCCCCAGGGACCCCCCACAAAAATCTCAGTTGCGCGCCTCGGGCATGGTCAGACCGATGACTCCAACGGCCGGTGACCTAGTGACGGGGCCCCTCTGGACGTCACTGGGGCCCCTCAATCCATGGTGTGTCGCGATTGACATCCGAGAATTCGGTGTAATGCGGTGATGCCGCGTTATATTTTCGACTGGTATCCGTGTTTCTTTTTTGTTTATTTACCGGGAAATATCAAACTATTGTTGAGAATGGACATTCAAGATACATTCCCCAACTTTGAATCAATGTTGAGAATACATCTGTGTATAACGATATCTAATTATTCTGGGGAAAGATCTTTCTCCAAATTGAAACTCATAAAATATTATCTCCGCTCTACGATGGCTCAGGATAGGCTAGTGTATTTGAGCACCATCAATGTCGAAGAAACCATTGCAAATTCGTCAGGGTAAAAAAAAAAAAAAAAAAAGAAAAAAAAAAAGAGTCTTCATCCATTGATCATTATCATTCAACTCTAACTCCGCGTAACTTGACTCCGTATGACTCCGTATAACGCGAATTATCGCTTAACCCGAAGAAAATTCGTTGAACTTTCTTTCTTTTTTCCTTTTATAAAACATCGCATAGCTCGGAAACTGTAACCCGAATTATCGCATAGCTTGAACCAAATTTCCGGTACAATCCTTATCGAAGTCTTATTTATTTACATCGCCTAACTCGAACTGTAAATAATGGATCTTGCAGGCGAGTGTGCCTTGGCAACTTGAAGATTTGAAAAATAAACGCTTTTGATGGCTTTATCTAAGGGTGTAATATATACATGGTCTTTTATTGCCGTGAGATCTTCTATCGGACAGAACATCGTCTAACTCGAATTATCGTATACATCATTTCGAGTAGCGCGAATTTTGCCTCAGATTGACGTACGATTGTATATCAGCTGTAGTTGTTGTTGTTGTTGATATTTGTTGTGGGTATAAGCTGAATTTGATGAGATGCACATCATGATCACACGAAAATTTCTTGATTAAATCTCGTATTACCCTTTGGTACTTACAGTTTTAAACGTTCGTCAAAAATTCAATCCGGCTTGGTCGTAACGTTATGGCCTCCATTCACCAAATCATCGCTGGGGATATAATACGATTGGCCCCGTCATTTATCACCGTGCGACTTCAAAATTATATTTGATGTAGCTCTGCCCACTTACAGCGGCGGATTTAACGGGCCCAATGGCTCCAGCCCCCTCCTCTAGAAATGCCATCATTTCATAGCACTCACATAGATTGGTCCACTGAAATAACGCCAGAATGCGCTAATTTTGTGGCGGAATTTTATTTTTTTCTGGGGGAGGTACGTCTTAATGGCTTCGACACAAGTGCCTGAAATGCCAGGAAATCACGTTTCCGGCCTCCAATTTCTGAAAATTGCCTGCCCCCACTTCAGACTCCCTTTCCGGTGCTCGTCGGCCACACCTACGCGGTCGGTGATCAGGGGCCCCACATGTACCAGGCCCCAGCCCCCCCCCCAAGGTTAATCCACCAGGGGATGGGGTAAGGTTTATCATGTTACTTTGTGCCACATTGTTCGTACGTGCGGTTTTAATGGCAACATTGAAGCATTTTGACTAAGTCCCAGGTAACCAGCGAGCTACATTTCGAAGCCTGATACTCTAGAGCAACTTTGCTATCCCAACCTGGAGTAAACTCACGTGGTGGAGTAGGTGCCCCTATCTTCAGGTCACATACGCTTACACAGGAATCATAACCACGACAGAATGCCATTAGCGACGGAAAAGCTAAAGTTCGAAGCGCACCACTTTAGACCGTTTGGCCTTACAGCCCCCTGTCATGATATATCGACGCTGGAGCAATGTGATGTTTTCAGATGAGTCAAAGTTCACTGTTGATTTTTTGTACAGACGTAGGTGGGTGTGGCGTCGTCGAAACGAGCGCTTCCAAGACGTTAACGTCATCAGACATGATCGATTTGGGGGTGGTTCTGTTATGGTGTGGGGAGGCATCACTGTTGCTGGAAGAACGGCTTTGCATATTGTTGCAGGGCGTGTTACAGGCCAGTACTACCGGGACAACATCTTGGCAGTCCATGTTGTGCCGTTCGCACGACGTCATGGCCGCCGTTTCATCTTCCAGGATGACAACTCAAGGGCCAGGATCGTTACAGGTTACCTCCAACAACAGAACATCACCACATTACCTTGGCCAGCACTGAGTCCCGACCTTCCCCCATCGAGCATGTCTGGGACATGCTTGGACAGAGGTTAGGTCAATGTCCAGGAACGTGCTGCTGCGTTGCAACAGGAATGGGACAATCTGGACCAAAATGGCATTAGACGTCTCATTAGGAGTATGCCACGTCGGATCAATGCTTGTTTGGCAAACAGAGGAGGATTTACCCGTTACTGACTTTGTTGTGATGCTGTGGTAACTTTGTTGTTTGACTCCGGGTATCAGTCTGTGCCTTACTGTCATATTGAGACGTTATATAATATATATTAGTTGTCTGAGTCCATTAAGGTAAATGGAATTACTTCCCTTTAGTTCTATGTTCTTATTGTAGTCTATAGTTATGTGCCTGGATAATGTGCCTGGAGAATAAAAGACTACTTGTGTTACAAGATGGTGAACTAAGAACTGGTCTTGTTATTTGTATTATCTAATCCAACACCATCCTCCAATGTACTGCACTTACCGATCCCAATATCATATTACTTAGTCTAACGATCATTTGGAATAAATCGATGAATGTGAACTTCATTTCATTTTGTCATTTGTTTCTTCGTCAGTTTCATTAGGTGACTTTAATAACACTTAAAAATCAAATATCCCCTACTTTTTTTTTAATAGTATATGTTGTTGGTGGTGTTTAACGTCCGCTTCCACCGAATGTGACATCGCAGACAAGTCTTATTTTTCATTATCTTAGCGCACGTGCAGGGGTCTTTGCTGTAGGAGGAAACCGGAGTGCCCGGGGGAAACCCACGAGGTTGAGAAGGAGCCCTTACCTAAATGCCACATACGCTTACACAAGAGCTCGAAACCACAGCCGCAAGCCAGAGGTGACCGGCCAGCTAGAGGTCGAAGCGCTACTCAGGACCACTAGGCCATCTCAACCCCAACTCCCCGCTCATGCAATAAATCTAGATGGTATAGATGGCGTAACTATCCCCAATTTTTAAGTCGGTAAATTATTACATTTCAAGGTCACAGGTATTTGTACATTAGTAAATATAGTTTATGTCTTGTAGTTGATTATTGCAGCTTATAATAACTAGTAAACACGTTGTCTGATTATGGTAATAGACATTGATTTAATAAACATTTGGTTTTGTAGTTATTTTGACAGATGTATGACAACATTGCTGAAATTGAATGTTTAATTTTGCTGACATGTCTGGTTGCAGACGTGATTGCATCGATTGCACGTGAACTGCCTGTTCTATTATCGTCATTTGATTGGTTGTAATTGTGACTATAGTGTTCGTATTGAGCAATATGAAGTTAACGATGGATTTTGATCGGAACACAAGCTTGTTTCATTTGGGTCATACGATCAATAGATTATTCATATAGACAGGTATTTCCTGTAACTGGTTACAAGACGGTGTGTCATTATAGGGACCTTTGTGATTTGTAAGAATAGTTAGTACACATACTTGTAAGTATTATGGTTATTCTATGATTTTAGAATTTTGATTATCATGGAGATAGAGAAATGATACTTTGGTCAATTACCGATAGCTTCCCCCCACACACACGGGGTGGGGGGTGGGGGTCATAAGTACTTCCCTTGCGCAACGTTACTGACCGTCAATTACCCCTTAAAGTTTAAAGGAGTTAAGTCTCTAACTCAATATTTTTCAAAATATATGAAATTAAAAAGACGAATTGTTCGAATTCAAACAATATTGACATTTGACGTTGATACCTTACCTTGAAACTATAGGATCCTAATATCCAATATTCAATACACATTTAACATTTCATAATTTTTACACGAGTGGTGTGCCCTATGGTTTCTGCCGCCATTTGGTAATGATGAAATTAGAACATATCCTACAGCACAATGTGGAGGTAATTAGTAAAGACTGATTCACAAACGATAAAATTATGATTTGAAAGGCGTGTAAAATGCACTAAGCAGGCGTAAATAACTGCAGTTCAATTTGAAATTTTCACGTATTCCACCGAACATAATTGATTAGAAATGACAATATATATATTTAAAAAAAAAAGAATGTAAATCCGTTTACATAGAAATTACATTAATGGCTTAAACATACATTATGCAATAATTAAATCTGACAATTGCACGCCTTTAGGCCTGTAATGTTATCTGAATTAATTCGGCATTAATTAACTTATCCAGACCATAATCAACTCTCGATATGTACTGGATTAGAATCCATCTGCTGCTGAACGTCCATTAATAAATAAAAAAAGAAAGGATAATCAAGACTGCTTTAGTAATGATGATCGAGGCTAGACTCAAAACTCAATCACTATTGTCTGTCCCATGGTAAATAATAAACGGATTTATACGATTATGAACAAACTACTCTACTTAAGTTATTATAAACTTACCTATGTGTTTAAAATTACCTCCGGTTAAATAAAATCCATTATAAAGCTAAATATACCAACGAATAAAAAAGTTCTCTCTTGTAAAATTGAACTTATCACAAACTTTGACACCGAGAAATAAAAAATGGAAGCTTATTACGTCACTTATCGGAATAGATCATTTCGTATGAGGGGGTCAAAGGAAGGCTATTTTACGACAGTTCATATTTTGTGTTGATGCGTTCGATTACTGGCCCCGCGCTTACTCTAGCCACCGCGAACGCGTTCGGGTTACTACTGGAAGTATCCTATTATTCAGCATGGAAGCAAATAAATTATTTGATCGAAGTTATATTTGCCGCTAAAAGTTTAGGCGACGGAAGAATTATTGTTGACACTTGTCTCAGTAGTGTTGTCTTTATTCTTGTAAGCTATGGAGCTGGTTAACAAAGCTAACCAAAGGTTACATTGGTTGAACGAAAATGTGATTTAAAGTATGTTCTGCATAATATGGGCTTTATTTCGCTTCTCTGGATTTAATAATTCCAATGAGATACCGATGAAAAAGTCTAAAGTTTGTTGACGGATTATTGTCTGCTCGTTGTTATTTATCAGAACATCGAGCACAATTAATTGTTTGGTGACGTTCATCTTCCATTTTGATATCCGAAGAAAGTGCCGCGCCGTTTGATTACCCATTCCCACTGCTCATGTCGAAACGTACTCGAGGATCCTGTCCGAGTAAGCACGGAGCAAATAATCGAACGGTGACATGTATGAATAAGCTTTTGCTCTGAGACCCAGTAATGAGTTTGAGCGTTTACAAACATAAATACGCCCATAGTCCGATATTTTGTTTCCGCCTTGTATTATGTGGTTAGAGAGTTCTGGGGCAATTTTTTTCTTTTGAATTACATTTGTTTTACTGGCCTTGAATATCACCGTTGAATATTTTTAATATTTCCTGATGATGAACTTAAGCAGTCCTGCCAATTAACCCCGGCAATCTGCTGTGGACGAGGTAGGCCTAAATTCCGATGTATTTTACATTTGCCTCGGCAAAATTAATAGCCGAGGCCATTGCATCATTGAATAGGTATATAACTTTTTTTTATAGATAAATACCAATAATTATTATCACCAAATCATACCGCGCATCGGTTTATTTATCGGTAGATAGTTCCATATCTTTCTATTTCTCTTTAAATATTATTTCTGGTGTGTTCAGAATTTTATAATCGTGAAATTCACAAGGCTGTTTACCCATAAGATTTTGAAATCCACGGAGAATGGAATTTTCCGATGGCATTTCGTAGATCGCGATCATGTCCCAGCTAATCAACGCTTTGAATTATATTGCCGTAAAAGGTACCATGTCATAGTATATGCTACACAGATGGTTAAATTTAGTGCCGCGAAACTTGCACGAATTTTCCCCGCGGTCTGCATAATTAACACACAAAACCAAATAATACACAAAATCTGACGTGTAATTTTTTTGTTTTGAATACATTTTTTATAAAAACGATAAACGATGTTTAGACATTCCGAACTGTTCTTATCAAGAATGTTTCGATTTCAGTATCTGTCGAATGAACAAAAACAAGTAATTTAATCAGGAACATTAATGCTATGAACAGTCCGAACGTGAATAAAATATGGAAATTATTGAGAAGCGGCGGTCTTTTTCATACGAAATATGATCAATTAAAATTATGATTGACTGGGCTGTAATGTGTTTTATAAAAATATATATAATATACACGGGTGAAATTACGGGGTGAAAAGCAATATTATACATGTATTTACGAGTATTCGTATAATCCGTAAATAACATTTAGCAGACTGACAATCAAACGGTTTAAAATTAATGTCATTGTCTCCAGTTGCTATTTTCTTGCCCAAACTCAAACGACCGAAAAGGCAGTGTTCTGTTTTGATTACAACACACGTGGTTATCATAGATTACTCCCTTCAGCATAATTACGATGGTTTAGCCCATAACGTCACGTGTGTAATGTTGTGATGAACACAGACGAAAATACAAGCAAAAACATTGAATTTTCAAGAGAGAACCTCTTTTTTCCGTTGGGATGTTTAATTGTGCAATGAATTTTATTTAACCGGAGGTGGTTTTAAACACATAGGTAAGTTTATAATAACTTAAGTAGAGTAGTTTGTTCATAATCGTAGAAATCCGTTTATTATTTACCATGGGACACACAATAGATTTCGGCTCAAAGTGAACCAATTTGACTGAAATTTTCAGCAAATTACCTTTACATTATCTAATTTTTAAATATTATAGCTAGAACTGTCAGCGCTTTATCTAATCTCCCTTAATGTAACTTTAACATTCAATAAACGATTTCTCATTGAAATAAAGGTGAAATGTTGCACATAAATTCGTGATATGAACAAAACCAACGGTTACGCGATATTTCTTTCATTTTGAAAATGGCCATCAAACCCAGAATCACAACACGCAGATGGTTATACATATTCCTGAAGCAATGGCCCAAGAAATCCCTCTCTGACCATTGCTGGAATAGCGTCTGTTTCTTGAACGTATGCTAGAGTGTCTATTCTTTCCGTTCAATGAAAGCTATCACTTAAGTAGAGCAACATGACAGTCCTTCGTTTAATCTTAGTCTTTCCTAAAACTTTGGACAGTGATTTAAGATATTAAAAACGGTGAAAGTATGTTCGTTTCCAAACAGTATTGTTTACATTTCATTCGACTTGATTGCCTCGCTTGTCACGCAATTAGTTTTACTGCAGTATTCTGCTATGCATGGGTTAATTAGGCATAATGAAATCGTGAGCCATGACGTAACGTTATGTAAACATATTTGGTCCAATATTGGCAGCTGGTGATTGGTTGGTAGACGGACTACTGACAAATCAAAATTTAAAACAACAATATCCACTCATAATAGCAGTGTTTAGTTGGATTACCTCTAATCAAACGCAACACTGCGCTGAGTATGGTGGTTATACGGCACTATAGAAAAATGTTAGGTAATTAGTTCAGTGGTGTATATTGCATTTGTAGCAGAATTACACGAACTTATTTCCATGCAAGCTGTAATATATGGTGAGAAATTTGCGTTTTTACTTACGCAAAGCATCGAACAATGTATTACTGTAGAGGCGAACAAGACAATTACTAAAAATTATTGCAGTTAGTCCCGACACCAAGGCGAACAGTATTTTCCAACACAGAATGTGGCCCTTCGATGCCAAAGAAGAAAACAAAATGTAATGCTATCAATATGATTTTAACGACCATGGCATAAGACCGTACACTCGCGTGTTGTCATTATTCATATGTGCCGGAGATAAGACATAACAATAAAAAAATGAATGAAAACCCCCAAAATGGCTATATGCTGGATATAATGATGAAATGTTAGGACCGCTCAGTTACAAGCTTTATAAATCAAAACCTAAAACAAAGAAACCGACTAAGACATGTCAAGATGAATAATCCCTAACAGTAAAAGAACTCCAAGATAAACAATCCCCAACAGTAAAAGAACTTGCATCTGAAAACAAACTGTAAACGAGGGTTGTCAAAGTTAAAAAATACACTCTTTCCAAAAAAGATACGCAATATTACATTTCGTTGTCGGTATACCGTCGCTCTATCCCCTCGTTGCAATAGGGACCGCAGCACGCAGCTAAACCAAACTGTTCTACGGGGTTGCTGGTCTGAACCCAATGAAGTCGGATTTGACGGTATTGGCGCATTTCAAAAACGGTCGGTCTAACGGAACGTCTGGTTCGTAATCTCGTTCAAATAAAAAATGATGTAAAATGGGCTGTGCGTTTCTTTTTTTTTGAAGAGTATATTTTGTAAATAAGCCATTTTGTTAAGACTTTTTTCATGACAGATGTACGGTGCAAATTAGAGTATAAACGGAAACCACTGAATGTATAAAATCGGTTTATATACATTCATATTACAGTATTATATGCGTTGCGACTCACTTGTGTCAATTTTTAGGTCCCAAATGTTAGCGATTAAGCTCCTTTAACTTGTGCTATCCATCGCAAGCAAAATGTGTGCGTTATCATGCACGGCAACCGCTGGTTTCAATCATTCGAAATATTTTATTTTATACTAATAAACAGTTCCAATGTTTAATCCTCACATTTTTCTGTTTTCAGACAGTTCTAAAGGATGAATGGAGAATCGAAGTCCTAAACGTTTACAATGTGTATTGAATACAAAATTAGCCCAACACATCAGTTTGAAGGGAGTTTTGATGCTTTTCCGTAGGTAACCTACAGTTGAAATCCCGACGAATTGTTATTGATGAAAGCATCTTTTGAGAAGCGGTAAAACGACCCAATGGTAAATAAAGATGCAGTTTTTATACCCCACATTTTATTCTCGTCGCCCCATGTCCGTCCGCCAGTTCGTCAACATTTTGTTTGTAGACTCTGCTCATATTAATTTTTCCACTTAACGGACTGTATTACCTTAAATCGGTATTCAAAGGTTGTATTTTACATATACCTGGCTATGTGAAAACTTAATTGCACACTTAAATTATGGAATACTCACATTATGATTAACTTGGTGATGGTATTCTCAAAGACTGTTTAAATTTTGAACTCAGTTTAAAATAATCTATAATTACCTAAATAGGAGAATGAGTCTGCATTTGGGAATATCGACTAAAATTAAAATTCATATTCTCGAACGTTGACTAAATTAAATCGGGGATTACTTTAATCTTGGTAGTCTAAAAATTGGTATTCTCTAATGTTGAATAAAATTTAATCAAGGGCTAAACCATGCCAAAATTTTGTCGGTTCAGGGGGTAGTTTAAAGTCTGATTAAGCCTGGAAAATGCTACATTTTAATCATTGCTCTTGTCGGGTATTTAAATAAAATATTTTTCAATAAAAAGTCCAGAGAAATTCTCAAATATTTTATCATTTGTAACAAAAAACAAAAGTATATTAATATCATAAACTTTCAGGTAAAGTGGCTTTTATCAAATAATTTATAATTTACAACACGAAACAGGACAAAATTATAGTATAAGATACTTTCAGGTAAATTGACTTTTATCATGGCTTAAATACATGTCCCGTCAAATTTTACCCCCCCCACCCCCCCCAAAAAAAAAACACAAATATTTGAACAAACGATCTCCATGAAACAAATGGACAAGCAGGAGTCATAATCCAGGAAGTTTGGACCCGATACACGCAAGTATCGAATGGAACCCAGATCTTGGGGTTTTAAAATCTTTTTAAATCGGATACAAAATGTGATCTCCAGAGGATCCACAAGCTAAAATGGAGAACTTTCTCACATTCAGGTGTCAGGAAGACCGATAAGTTCTAACATCGAAAGGAACCGTGATATTTAGGTTATGAATATATATTTAAGATTACGATAAAAATTGTGACTTCTGGAAGGTCCACAAGCCAATTGTCCAAAAGCTAAATGTGACCTCTACTTTCCTATTCATCCCAATATCAAAAGGAACTGGAATCTTTGGGATATAAATCTAAGCTTATATTTCAAGTTTCAACAAAATCGGATTAAAAAAATTGACTGTACAAACAAATCGTTGACGGAGAGTCGGGGTAGCATTAAAATAAGTCATTATGTCACTTAACTTTAACGTACCTCTCATAGGTCACTAAAAGTTAAGTGGATATTTCTCACTTAAATTGGCCTTTGAATACCTCTTAGACTAACACGTAAAAGTTAAGGCAGCTTTAAGGGAAAATTTTATATTTAATAGTGCCTTTGAACACCCCTTTCCCTTAAAGCGATAATTTCATATTTTCAAAGAAAGTCAAAACATTATTTCTGTCTTTTGCTCAACAGGTTGTCATTTCACTATTATACGATCATAGGCATCATTTCCCGCTCTTATAACTCATTAAAACACGAAATGATAACACAATTACCCCCCTTGTTTCTCTATTGCCCCCATGCAATAGCTATCTTCACAAACGTTTGAATTTGAAATTGAAAATGACGTGTTTGCCAATTTCTCAACTGGCAATAGTGAATTACAGGATTAATAGGATTATTCCTTAACAACGTAGGACTTCTTTATATAGATACCATCTATTTTAAATATGAATTTGCAGCTTTAAAATATCTTTATATCCCAAAGATCTGTACTTTTCAATATCCGCATTTCAGACAATAACTTCTTGGATTATGGCACCCGTTCCTGTACTAAAAATAGCGTTTTTCTTTTAACTTGTTCTATATCAATATCTTGCCTGAAAACCGCTAGTTATCCGATTTTGACGAAATGTAAGATGTGTTTATATCCAAAAGATCTCTATTCCTTTCGATATTGGCACATATCGGATCATAACTTCCTGGAAATTAGTTCATCGGGATTTTCTGGCGTTGTTTCCCATTGTCAGTGGGACAAGACGGCGGGCCCGGCAAGAAACTTTTAGTCGTTTGGATGGTACGATAAATCGAGATCCCGTGTACATACTGGCGTGTATGTTTGAATTAGGTATAAGAGTAGATGGTAGCACCGCGGTCAGAGCAAAATTTCTCAGGGCACAATGTATGACGCATGGCAGTCTTCATTAACCCAATCGGAGCAGAACAGTAAGACGTTAAACCACATTTCATTTTCTGGAATTTGATCCCGATTGTACGATAATTCGCATCTTTAGCTTATGGACCCCTCTAGAGTCTAGAGTTCACAATTTTTATTTTCCTCGTCTTTCAATAAAAGCAGGGGACTCGCAAATTAAACATACATTATGCAAGAGCTAATTCTGCCTATTGCACGTCTTGCTTTAGGCCGGAAATGTTTTTAATTTATTAGACAGGCCATAATCAACTCTCAATGACGTCGGATTTCTCCGATATTAATTAGATTAGACGGGGTATTCTCACTTTGCCGGAAAGCTTTGATGTCAAATTTTGCCGCTAATCCAGAGTTAATCCAGAACAATGGTGTTATAAACTATAGTCCATTGTTTTTTTTATGTATAAAACTGTATTGATTTTAACAAATTAAACTTTTATTAAATAACATTAAAATATATATATTTTACCAAATTTAGCATTTATTAAAAAACATTAAATAATTTACACATATAAAAATGCATTACAATTTACATAATATTTAACTTTTATTAAATGGCATTGTATAATTTATAAATAAATAACATAACAATCATTTACAGTCTAAATAGGAAGCATTTGTTCCATAAAGATTTACACTTGACTTAACGTATCAACATTACCCTTTACATTATCTGGTTGATAATTGTGTTCGGATCCAACAGTGGTAAGAACCTCGTTCTTGGTGTTTACAGTAGCTGGACATGTTTTTGTTGAACATTTCCAAAGGACGGCATTTGGTCTGCTTGACTTTAATCGGTACTTGTAACCATTGTGTATCAAATTTCGACCTGTGTTCAAAATGTCATTAATTAGTTGGTTAATAAATTTTATAAAGAGGGATTAAGAGCTCATTAACGTTGAACACTAGTGAACAGTTCTTGACTGACTATTTGTAAACAGACTATAGCTTTAAGATCAATTAAGGGATTAACAGTCTGCCGGCACAGTGAGAACACACCGATTAGAACAGTTGTCATATTTTGATTTAAGCTAAAAATGGACTCTAGTAGTAAAAAATGGACTCTATATTATCATTACATCAGTACCTTGACTATTAAAAAAAACAGTATGGGAGATTAGACAAAAGAGCTGCCAAAAACTAGATAGTCACATTAGTCCACTCTGAACCGAGAATTTGGCGACTGAATTGTCTGTCTAGCCTCGATCATCATTACTTAAACCGGTACGATAACTATAGTCCCGATTATCCATTTCATGATTAAATCGGATCATAATCTAGTAAATATCGCGAGTTGTATATGGTTTGGATAAGTTGATGTCTAATTAATAATTTAGATAACATTTCAAGGCAAAAGACCTGCAATAGGCAAATTTAGATCTTGCATAATATATCTTAAGTTATGAATAGGTAATAACAAATCATTATCTGATTTTCTTTCTCACATTACCGTTTCGAGGAAACGTGTTAGTCCCGAAATGACTAAGTTTGTGTCGCTACATTTCGAGGAAGAAAGGATAAAATACAAAGTATAAAGAGATTGGGGTTGGTAGCAAGAAGAATGTTATTGGCAGATGAATGAATTAGAAATTAAGTCTTAACTAATCAAATCAGTTGGCCTGAGCAGAATATTCTCATCGCCAAAGTTAGTCAAGATATTGATCTTATGGAATAAACTTTCGCACAAATATAATCAAAATTGTAGCCAGGCTGAATTAACCTGCGTATCCATTAGCAGAAAATTTTAATTATCGAACTTACTAAGACATTCGCCTGATCAACATCTACAAAAAGTTTGAAAATTTTACCTCAATTGAAAGAAGGCTCATTCCGTTCCAAGGTCATGGTCATTCAAATCACTTATCGCTATGCTTTGTCTGAGCAGAAAATCCCCATCAAACATGTCAATGTAATGAACTGAAACGATACACCAAGTTTCGCCGCTCTCACTCAGAATCAAATTTATGTCCCAAAATAGTAGCGAGGTAGTTGATCCGTGTTACAAAACTGGCTGACAAAATTGGCACGTTGTCTAACGGGAGGCATCATGATGGCGCATTTTCAAAATGGGTTTAGGGGATGTTCGCCCCCGAAATCGCTAAAAGTGGGTTTATATATGTTCACGTTGAAAAGTTCCCTTCAGAACAAAAAAATCACATGACTTCAAAACGCCCCCACTGATCCGAGTACGTAACTTTATTTCAGACATGACGGATAGCCTTGATTCACTTTTCCGCTGATGTTACAAAATTGGGGGGATATATAATTGCATACCCTCACGACATCAATTAGCAATCTTATCATAGGGCTAGCAGACAGTAAAGACTAACGGACAGACAAAAGTCGTTAGGAAGTCATTAATCATCACAGATGTCCTGAGTTACGCAAGATCCCTGAATGATAAAGCAATCTGCAAGGGAAGCTTAATCTGTTATTATATAATGACCAGCTGCCAATCCCGGTCCTAATATAATCTGAAATATAATACCTGGAATTAGTTGATTGGCCAATAACTATATGTCCGTCCAGGTTATTGACCCACCCCGACCGGATACTGACCAATCAGGTTACGATGCATGGGTGTGGTATCAAGAAACCAAGGCTGGACATGGATTCGGCCCAGGAATTAAAAGATTAGACAAACCGTTTTGGGAATAGGCAGGTCCAGGAGGCCATGCTAGGCGGGCGCCTAGTTAAGGTACCTCAGGAGTACTATAGTCAGGTCTAGGAGTCGGAGACGAGACGAGAGCTTCTGGAGTTAGCACACTCATGCTAAGCCAAGCTAATTGAGTCATGACTCCTTCCATATAGTTAGTTCTACGGTCGTTTACATTACGATGTTTGTACCTAATATGTAAGAAGAAGAATAAAACTATTATTAGATGTATATACCAGTGTTGTCATCAAAGAACGCGATTAAAGAACTAATGAAATACTGTCACATATTAATTGATGCCGTAGACCAGACCAACGCTTGAAGTCCTAACCACTAGAAGTTCACAGGTCACCAACGGGGTAAGTCTTTTCTAATCCTACCATGGCGAGGGTGGTAAAATGACATTAGTGCTATGTATTATAATTTAACTGGAAATCTGCAGTTTATCGTCACGCGTCGTTAAATATCATGGTGTCGTTACTAAATTTAATATATTATATCGTCTTTCAAGCTAGTATTGGAACAGTCTTTAACTATATGTAGGAAAATTACTGAAACAAAATTGTATATATATTATTTGTTTTAAAATGCGTCATGTTGTTTTTAAAAGATTATGAATTATAATTGTTTGTTTTGAACACATATTTTGGCTTTTAAAGTTAGTAGTAGCTAAGTATTATCAGGCTAATAACTGCGACGTGAAATGTTTTATGATTGTTTAATTATCTGGAATAGAGTTAAGCGTATCCTTATTAAGAGATATAACTCTTTAAACATTCACACGGTATTAACGGTTTTGTCTCTTATAGGGTTTTTTTTTTCTTGTTGTTTGTGTATATATATTTATGCCCCGAGGTTTACGGGATTATTATTTGTGATGTAGTGCCCCAAATATTAATGGGAAAGACCCGATATTTACGGGATTAAGATTTTTATTTGTAATACCCCAAAGTTTTAATGGGAAATGCCCCGATATGTAACGGGAGAAGCTTTATGTTAAGTGGTTTAACCCCAGGAGGGTTGTGCTCGGATTTAAGAGCGAACGTATTGTCTTGTTTTGTGTTGTGTTTAAAAATTATAGAGATAAACCGTTAGTTCTTTCAAAAAATGTCTTATTTAAGATTGGTTAAATGTGTTCAGATCATTCATTATTCTTGAGATAAAACAATATGACTCCCTAATTTCAATTATATCCATGTAAATAATACTGTAAATATCGTTAGATCGTTATCTAAAGTCAAATCTGTTCCACTTGCTAATTTGATTAACTATTAATTAAGTTCACTCCATGATATGATACGCAGATGATCAAACTTCGGGAAGCAGTTATAATACTTTTCATAGCACGTCATAAGACCGTTGGGCCAAACGGTATGGAAAAGGAAAAGATTACCGAACAAATGGTGGCAAATAATGCCAATAGTGGATCTACACAAAGCAGGGAAAATTCTAACCCCTCGCCATTATCGGAACCGGAACCTGGAACAGAAGAAGTAGAAGTAAAAGAGGAAGGGCATCAATTGTACCCTTCCCTACAGTTAGCTACGACAGCGAAGTAGCGGTCAAAGAAGACGAATACTCTTTGTACTTCCCTGCAATTTTGCGCCTTATTCGCGCATCTATCTGCGTGTGTGAACATCAGACCAGAGTGCCCCATAATATGTGAATAATTAGAATAGTGTGTGTTCGTGGTTCCAGAGTGCAAAGTAGTTTGTTTCGTGATTCCAGACTCCACCATATATGTGAATAATTAGAGTAGTTTGTGTTGTGTGATTCCAGGATCTCGTTTGATTTATTGTTTTTTTGCATCGACCCACGTGTGTGACGGGTGTTGTATATGTAACTTTTACGTTCGTGTGTTTATCGTTTTCCTTTTGTTTATAGATATTATGACATTTTACAAATGCATATATAACTGTTAAATTCGTGTGTTCATTTACATTTTCCTTTTGTTTATAGACAATTTTTGATATGACATTTTACAAATGCATATATAACTTTTAAATTTGTGTGTTTCATTTACATTTCCTTTGTTTTTTTAAACATTTTTGTATACATTTTACAAATGTTTATCTTCTTTTCTTTTTCTATTTTTTAGTTCCATTTTATTCATATTGTAATTAATATTGTAAACAGTTTTAAAAAGTTATGCAAAATAACTTTTCTTTGGCAATGTGAGGAATGTTACAAAATTGGGGGGATATATAATTGCATACCCTCACGACATCAATTAGCAATCTTATCATAGGGCTAGCAGACAGTAAAGACTAACGGACAGACAAAAGTCGTTAGGAAGTCATTAATCATCACAGATGTCCTGAGTTACGCAAGATCCCTGAATGATAAAGCAATCTGCAAGGGAAGCTTAATCTGTTATTATATAATGACCAGCTGCCAATCCCGGTCCTAATATAATCTGAAATATAATACCTGGAATTAGTTGATTGGCCAATAACTATATGTCCGTCCAGGTTATTGACCCACCCCGACCGGATACTGACCAATCAGGTTACGATGCATGGGTGTGGTATCAAGAAACCAAGGCTGGACATGGATTCGGCCCAGGAATTAAAAGATTAGACAAACCGTTTTGGGAATAGGCAGGTCCAGGAGGCCATGCTAGGCGGGCGCCTAGTTAAGGTACCTCAGGAGTACTATAGTCAGGTCTAGGAGTCGGAGACGAGACGAGAGCTTCTGGAGTTAGCACACTCATGCTAAGCCAAGCTAATTAAGTCATGACTCCTTCCATATAGTTAGTTCTACGGTCGTTTACATTACGATGTTTGTACCTAATATGTAAGAAGAAGAATAAAACTATTATTAGATGTATATACCAGTGTTGTCATCAAAGAACGCGATTAAAGAACTAATGTAACACTGTCACACTGATGGGGCATGGCCCCCAAAGGAAATTAAACAGAACTTCAGAAGTAATAATCCCCCGGGTTCCTATTCCAGAACGGGTTCCAAACTAAACACATCACAGAATCCTAGTAGAACTAGTAGACTGATTTGTTTCAAGTATTGCGAACAAAATATTTTTCGTGGGTGCCACAATTGTTGATATACACTTTAAAAAAAAAAACAAAAAAACAGCACAGCCCATTTTTTGAGCGAGGTAGCTGTTTTGATCTTGTTTTTAATGGCATTATGTAAAGATACAAGAAATTCATTATTGGTTTTAAAGGTAGGGTCGCTAATGTGTGCCTGGTTTTCGCATGAAACTTAAATCTCAGGCCTTTAAATCTAAGGGGTTCTCGGTTTCCAAATCAGTTGCACATATTAAAGCAACGATCCAAGTGATGCCACATCTAAACGAAGACCAACACAACAACGCTATTGGTCGGTTACAAACAGATGAATCCCAAACAGATGTAGCCAGGCTGAATGTTTCCCCGAGTACCATTTCTAGCCTTTGGGATAGGTACCGAGAGCGAAGTTCAAAACGTGACCGCTCAAGCTCGGGCCAAACAAGAGTGACCCACCTGCTTTTGATTGCCACTTCCGGTTACGTCATTTTCGGAAACGGTTCTCAACAGCAACCTATTTCAGCAGTAATTGCTCGACGGCGTAGGATCTCGGACCAGGGAGCCCGTATACTCCTACGTGAAGCCAGATTACGAGCCAGATGTTCCTTTTAGAGCTGCTGCTTTTATACGTCCACATTTTTATGTGGACGTATATTTTCGTCTCCCCTGTCCGTTCGTCCACAATTTGTTTGTGGACTCTCTACAGGTCACAGTTCTTATCTGATTTTGAAGAAACTTGAAATATAGGTTTATCCCCAAAAGATCTGCTTTCGATATTGGCATGTATCGGATCAAAACTTCATGGATTATGGCCCCTGATTGTACGAAAAATCATGTTTTTAGCTTGTGGACCCTATAGAGGTCACAATTTTGAACCGAGTTTGATGAAACTTGACATGCATGTTTATAACCCAAAGATCTTGGTTCCGTTCGATATTTGTGCCGATTTGAACGTAATTTCATGAATTATGGCCCCTGATTGTCCGAAAAATCACCTTTTTATACGCCCACATTTTTATGTGGACGTATATTGTCGTCGCCCCTGTCCGTCCGGACGTCCGTCCACAATTTGTTTGTGGACTCTCTACAGGTCACAATTCTTATCCGATTTTGACGAAACTTGAAACATAGGTTTATCCCCAAAAGATCTCGGCTGCTTTCCATATTGGCATGTATCGGATGAAAAGTTCATGGATTATGGCCCCTGATTGTACGAAAAATCACGTTTTTAGCTTGTGGACCCCATAGAGGTTACAATTTTGAACCGATTTTGATGAAACTTGACATGCATGTTTATAACCCACAGATCTTGGTTCCTTTCGATATTTGCGCCTTGTCGGAAAATTCACCCTTTTTAGCTTGTGGTCCCTCTGGAGGTCACAATTATTATCCGATTTAAAAAACCGTTTGATTATATCACCGTTACACCCTAAGGAAGGTTGAGTTCGAATTTCGGGAAAATCGGACGAAAATTGCCATACAAAATGGCCGCTGTTTGTGCGCGAATACTGTTAAAAAATGGTATATCAAGGTTGTGGACCCTGTAGAAGTCACATTTTTTAATTCGATTTTGATGAAACTTGAAATTCATGGTAATAACCCAAAGATCTTGGTTCCTTTCGATATTTGCGCATATCGGAACGTAACTTCCTGAATTATGGCCCCTGATTATACGCAAAATCGCCTTATTTTAACTTGTGGTCCCTCAGGTGGTCACAATTATCTGATTTAATAAAACGGTTGATAGTATTACCGTTACACCGTAAGGAAGGTTGAGTTCGAATTTCGTGAAAATCGGACCAAAATTGCCATACAACTCGAATACTGTTAAAAAATTGTATATCATGGTTGTGGACCCTCACTGCAAGGTGCATAGTGCGTAGAAATGTCGTCAGAGCTTTTATCATCGGGCTTCTGCGTTCGAAAATCCTCCGAGCGCGTAGTAGAGCTTAATTGTGGTTACTATTCATGGAAACCCGTGAGTAATATACGTGTTGTCAGTAGTCGCTTAAATCCCTCAGTACTTGTACCGTACGTCAGTATTCCTATAAATGGTCAGTAATAATCATAAGGTGAGTATTTAAGTTAAATGATTAGTATTCCTTACTTGTGTCAGTACTTTAAAATAACGTGAGTAATTAAACAAACGTGAGTTTATCCGAGCATGTCACTAATCGGGCGCTTGCGGGAGAAATTGACGAAAATCGAATTAAAATTGTAACCTCTACAGGCCTGTAGAGGTTACAATTTTAATTCGATTTTGATGAAACTTGAAATGCATGGTTATAACCCAAAGATATTGGCTCCTTTCGTTATTTGCACATATCCGATCGTAAATTCCTGAATTATGGCCCCTGATTGTCCGAAAAATCGCCTATGGTCCCTCTGGAGGTCACAATTATTATCCGATTTAAAAAAACGTTTGACTCTATCACCGTTACATCCTAAGGAAAGGTTGAGTTCGAGTTTCGAGAAAATCGGACCATAATTGCCATAAAAAATGGTCGCCGTTAGTACGCGAACAGTGTAAAAATATGGAATATCAAGCTTGTGGACCCTGTACAGGTCAAAATTTTAATTCGATTTTGATGAAAATCAGACCATAATTGCCAGAAAAAATGGCCGCCGTTTGTACGCGAACAGTGTAAAAATATGGTATATAAAAGTTGTGGACCCTGTGGAGGTCACAATTTTAATTCGATTTTGATGAAACCTGAAATGCTTTATAACCTAAAGATCTTTATTCTTTTCGATATTTGCACTTATCAAATTGTAACTTAATGAATTATGGCCTTTGATTGTAGGACAAATCACTTTCGGTATTGTTCTCTTTCTATCTCTCGAACAATTATTATCTGATTTAAAAACCCCCCAAAAACTCTAATTATATTACTGTTGCACCGTAAGGAAGGTTGAGTTCGAATTTCGTGAAAATCGTACCAAAATTGCCGGACGAAACGGTCGCCGTCACAATTCTTATCCGATTTTGACGAAAAGTCACATTTCTAGGTTGTGTACCGTCACACCATAATCATTGTCGGCTTCGAATTTCATGAATATCAGACTGGAACTGACCAACAAAATGACTGCTCCCAATACAGTATGAAATACAGGACTTAAAGGACAATATTGGTGCCAGCCATTATCACATATATGATAGAACTGATTAAACACTTTCCAAATATAATATTAACACAGAGATCATCGCTACCATAGAGGAGTAATAAAGGATTCATGAATCGGAAGTGACGAACGCCAAAGGAAAACACGAGTTATCTCTCTATGTGAATGACTCAAGTGATGAGTGATGACAGATAAACGTCCGAATTTCTGCTCACAAATAATTCCTTTGAAGACAAAAAGTTGTTATATGGGATCGCAAGAGATTATCCGACGATACAATAAAGTAATAAAGTGTCATAAGATAAAAGAACACGGGAAAAATAGAAATACTCCGTACAGCCCCTTGTTTTTATCTATTCTATAGGGGAGACCGGGGCACATTGAACCACTTTGTTCACATGCATGTTTGTCCTCATTTCATATCAATTGTTTTTATTAGAAGATCTCTTTATTTCATGATCAAAATTTAAAAGGAAATCAATATGCCCCCAATATGGATCAAACCCCGGTTTATCTGGATTGTATAGATTAGACATATATGAACTTAAGTACAAGAATTTTTTACGCTAAGAAGTTAACATGTATGGAAATTTTTTCTCTTTTAAGCGCTTTTTTTGAAAAATTCACTGCCTAAGAAAATAATTGACAGCATGTGGCTTATTAATGGAGAAATGGGTCTAAGAAGTTATCTCACTTCTGTATAGTGTCGGGTTGTATAGTGTTATTTATAAAGGATATATCCATGGTGGTTCAATGTGCCCCGGTCTCCCCTACCTTATAAAAACATGGTAATGCACGGACTTTTAATCTGTTTTTCTTTCCTGTTCTCTTATCTAGTGGCAGTCAATTCTTTTTATGAATTGTAAGATATTCTCTCACAGTTTCACACAGCAACTTTAGGTCTTCGAAGGAATTATTAGTGAGCCGATATTCGCCCATGTATCTGTTCCCACTAGTCACTTCAGTTAGTTATATAGATGAATAACTCGTGTTTTCCTTTGGCGTTCGTCACTTCCAATTCATGAATCCTTTATTACTCCTCTATGGTAGTGATGATTTCTGTGTTAATATTATATTTGGAAAGTGTTTAATCAGTTCTATCACATATGTGATAATGACTGGCACCAATATTGTCCTTTAATGACGTAGGAAAAATCACTTTCGGCATTGCTTGTTCTCTATCCATCTCTCAAAAATGTGGGCGTATCCTGTCTGGCAGTGCCAGCCTATCTTTACTGAATCTGATTACATTACAGAGTAGTGATACATCCCATATATTGACCCAATATTTCCTTCAAGGTCAATTAAGTAAAAAACGTTTGTTTTAAATAAAAAAAAGAAGTTACTTTTTATTTGAATTAAGTGGTTTCTTTAAAATAAAAGAAAGTAGTTCCTTTTTAATTGGCCAAATTCATGTAAAGCGATATCTCCTAAGAAGATTATGTAATTTATCACAAGCGATATCCCCTGTCAAATTTGTTATTTGGGTGATAAAGTAGTATTTTTATACTTTGTATTTTATCCTTTCATTCTTCCTCGAAATGGAGCGACAGAAATGAGGTTAACGTCCAATTGGCACAAACTTGGGTTGGGTGATTAAAATTGTAAAGACAAATCCTGTTCTAATGGAGTATCATTTGCCACAAATGATCTTTTTCAATCACCCAGTTGGTTCCTTACCACAATCGGTAGAGCTAATGTGTTGTTAGAGTCAAATCCAAGTTTAAACATAGAATTGAGTGAGGGAATAATGATCGAAATATTACAAAACAATTTTATGTATATTTTGTAAATGTTTTGTTTTAACGCTTTCAGAAATCTTAGATCTGTAGAAGTTAAGACAGTCGTCACTAGCTCAGCGCATCACAGTTGAGAGAAAATGACGCATTTTCCGTATGAACACAATCTTCAATCCAGACGACATAAAGGTAAATAAAAAATTCATTTCAGAATTATTTTTGATCATTCAAGCGCCATCTTAAAGACCAGTGCATCTATTGTTGAATCCTTTCTAATCGCTTTCAGACATTTTCTTGGAATTTTGATGTCAGAAACACAAAACTGCACAACATCAATTTGGAGTACATTTTGAGGCTGTTCTGTATTCACTCTAAATCTTTAATCCTGATATTATTGCTCTATACGCATCACAACCTGAACCGCGGTAAAGTTTAAAGGCAAGTAAAGTTTTAGTATGTATATCTATACGCCAACATTGTTATGTGAGCGTATATTGTCGTCGCCCTTGGATGTCCGTCCACAATTGTTTGTAGAAACTCTACGGGTCACAATTCTTGTCCGATTTTGACGAAAATTGAAATATGGGTTTATCGCCAAATGACAAATGATCTCGGCTGCTGTGGAGTTTGGCATGTATCCGATCGAAACTGCATGATTTATGACCGATGATTGTACGAAAAATCACGCTTTTAGCTTGTGTACAGTTTTAAGGTCACAATTGTGAACAAATCATGACGAAACTTGAAATGTTTGATTATAACCAAAAGATGTTATTTTCGATATTTGCGCATATCGGGTGGTAACCTCCTGAATTATTGACCCTTATTGTACGAAAAAATCGCCAATGTTTTAGCTTGTGGTCCCGCTTGAGGTCACAATTATTATCCGATTTTAACAACCGTTCGATTATATCGCCGTTATTCCATAACGAATTTAGTTCGAATTTAGTGAAAATTGAACCAAAATTGGCGGATAAAATGGCCACCGCTTGTACGCGAATAGTGTAGAAATATGGTATATGAAGGCTTTGAACCATGTAGAGCTCACTTTAATCCGATTTTGACGAAACTTGAAATGCATGTTTATACCCAAAGATCTTGGTTCCTTTCGATAATCGCGCATATCCTAACGTACTTACCTGGATTATGACCCCTGATTGTTATGGCTTTTCCGGAAGCCACAATTTGTATTCGATTTTAAAGAATGTTTAAATATTTTACCGTTACACACCACCAATGAAGGTTGAATTCGAATTTCGTAAAAAAAATATGCAATACGAAGGGTGTGGACCCGCTGGGGGACCTTCGCTTATCGTGATTTCTTGACTATGGTTGACCTACATGAATCCGAATTTCATTTAATAGGACCATAGTCCGGAAATACTGAACCATGCTATTGAGGCATGGTCGTAGGTAGTTCAAAGATGGCGGGTGTGGATGAAACTTAAGTGTACAATATTTAGAAAGAATCTATTTTTGTTTAGCATATTGTATTAGGAAAGTTTGAATTGATTTTAAATGGTTGCTAATGCTATCAGCAGCTATTTGTCTCGTATGTTATGTCTGAATCTATGCGAGTCTAAAATATACGCATTATTTCAATATTTGTGCTATGCAAAAAGTAAAGTCAATTAGGAAAATTTGAATTAATTTTAAATGGTTGCTAACGCTATCAGCAGCTATTTGTCTCGTATGTTATGTCTGAATCTATGCGAGTCTAAAATATACGCATTATTTCAATATTTGTGCTATGCAAAAAGTAAAGTCAATTAGGAAAATTTGAATTAATTTTAAATGGTTGCTAACGCTATCAGCAGCTATTTGTCTCGTATGTTATGTCTGAATCTATGCGAGTCTAAAATATACGCATTATTTCAATATTTGTGCTATGCAAAAAGTAAAGTCAATGGGGGCAGCCATCTTTGAACAGACGTTGTCCGGACCATCCACGTTCGGGTTTTAGTTCCGACCACCAGTCGTGAAAAAAATATAACCGAAGGTCGCTCTGGAGGTCACAAGTGTTATCCATTTTCATGAAATTTTAAATATGTTTATGTCCTAAAGATCCCAGTCCAAAGGCGGATCAAGGCTCTGGTGGGCCCTAGGCAATCCGACCAGCTGGGCCCTTTACGGAACTGGTTTCAGAAATCACTCCTTCCTTGTTGGTCAGCTACTCACTATTTCGATGATGTTCGTGTTTTCTTCGACTGAACATGCACGACCCTGTCCCTGGCCACCGCAAAAACATTGCGATTGTTTTGGGCGTAGTTTTAGCCGCGTTTTTCAGCATTTCAGCTTCACGTTTATATGGGTTCTCTCGTCTCCCCATAGGCGTACAAGGCGGGGGGGGGGGTCTCATGGAAAAAAAAATAGAAATCTAAAAAGAGCGCAGAATTGTGAGATCGGTCATTAGCAGAGGAGTTTTTGAAAATGGGGTAGGGGTTTGGCCTTGTCGGGGAAGGCTATGGTCTTGTCGGGAACGAATGCTCAGTTTGTCGGAAGCGTCGCGCCGTCTGTCGGGTTTTGAATATTTTTAATAATATGGAAGCGGAAAGAAAGCAGTCCAGTCAATGATGAACACGTACGCCATCTGAATAGAACTAGCACGTACACGTCATGGCCTTTCTCAGTTCTTGAGTGTTCCTGTGTACTGGCATCCAACTCCATGCACCGGACAAGCCAAGTGATAGAAGTGAGCAGCTGAAAATTTTCTGTAACAATAATTGATAAGTTTGTAATAATATTGTAACTTGTAGTCACATAATATACATGTTCGATGGCTCAATTGGCCGTAAATAATTCGATATTGAGCCCTTTTCTTTGGAAATAAATATTCATAGGTGAATGTGAAGTGCCACTGGCAAGAGTTATACAAAGATAATGTGCTCAACAACGCTTATTTTACTTATAAATGTCTCCAGGAAAAAGTTCCCCAACCACTATGATGTAGATGTTAAATATCATTAAAAAAGCTTTTTATTACATTATGTAATATTTGAATTCAATTTTACTAAATTGTTATTGAATTTGATTAGTTTCTCTTAATCAAGTTCAATTGATTTTTGTTACCAGTTTTTATGCTGCAACTGACACAATTTACTACCCACTCCAAATTACTAGAAAGTATTCGAAATGCCTGGAAATCGCGTCTACGGCTGTCTGGTTTTCAAAATTTTCCTGGGGGAGGCCCCCCCCTATACACCCGCCGTCGGACCCTTGACGCCTCAAGCGCTCGCGGACTCTAAGTAGATATATCTGTCGGGAAAATATGCTGCCCCCCCCCCAAACAAGTTCGGCCTCGTACGCCTATGCGTCTCCCATCCACACCATACCCTTTTGGCCATATCAACGGGGAACCAGCTTCCGTTGAAATGACGTAGCCTTTGCGTAGTGAAATAAATTCAAGAGAAAACCACAAAAAATTTTAAAAATGAAAGCAAATCAGGATACAATGCTAATGGAAGGCGAGCTAGTGACCGTTGGGTTCTTTCCTCATTGTGAACGGCCAATGCAATATTTTACGGACCCTTTATTTTCTTTGTCCCTAGGCAGCTGCCTACACTGCCTATGGACTAATCCACCACTGTCTCGGACCCTTCCCATATTTCCGCGCCTCAGACCATAACTGTTTAGAGTATGTCCCCTAATTGTATGAAAATCGCCTTTGATTTAATTTGTTCGAAATCCATCTCTTGGAAAATGAGGGCGTATCCTGCCTGGCAGCCGCTGTTTAACATACATCGTCACATTATCAAAAAAATATGTGGTGTATATTTCTATTATAGATCATTGTTAGACCTATCAGGTCTTTCATTATTCATATTAGGAGCTTCCTAAGAATTGCAAACAAATGTCAAATCCGAAGCCACGGTCGTTTTAAGAGGCAACAAATGGTCTTTCAGTCATCCAATCAGTTGAACCAATTCTACATTTAATCAAGAAAGATTAACCACAAAACTGACATCGACGGACTATTGAATAAGAGATTTTGCAAAATGCTTTGACTGTAATAATTAATATTTCGAATGTTTAATCCTCGTATATTTTTGATTTTTTTTAGTTTTAAAGAGTAAACCGAGAAGCCATAAACATGCCAACAAATTACTGTCTTCAATACAAAAACAGTCCAACACAACAGATTCAACGAAGTTTTGATACTGTATTTACTATTTTAGGTATCGACCCTATATCTTTTAATCCAGATATTTAAGTTGCCCCTTATGGCGGATATTTGAATAAGCTAAAAATTAATATCAACTTGTTTTACCAATACAGTAGAAGACTTGTAGTGTTAGGATATATTAAGGCATCTCGGACAGAATTGAATTCCGATGTTGTAGTGTTCACCCTGTAACTTCGCATCGAGGTGTTTAATGATACATTTTCTTTAAATTTTCTAAATTACAAATTTATTTTGTTCCTGGTGATTTCAAGTGCATTTTGGATACCTTTCAAATATATCATTTTTTAGCCCCCCCCCAACACAAAATTGTCATTTAACATGCTATTGAACAAATTATGTATTGTAGATCTGATTTTATTTTGACTGATGATACAACAAAACTGCATGAATAATTCATTGATGTAATGATAAATGTCTCATCGGGATTCATTTTTGTCGTTGCGTTCGTCCTTCGTTCACATATTTTAGTATTTAGAAGAGTTTATCAGTTTTTCTGATGAAATTTAGAATTTGTTTATTACACCAATTTTGGATGCATAATGCTGTGGACCATCTTTTGGCGACAATGTTTGTCATAATATTCAGTTGCATCTTAAAGTAGCCAAGTCTCTAACTCAAATTCATCCAAAATCGTCAACTTTGAAAACACGAATTATTTGGCAATTTAAATCAACATTGATGCTGTCATCTTACGGGCTTCTGATATCCAATATTAAAGACAAAATAAACAGTTTACCATTGGTACACGATTGGTGTAGCATAATGCGTTTCGGCCCCAGTTTTAGCAAGACTTAAAGAACGAGGCCCAAATCCAACGGCGTATGTATAGACTGAAATAACGAGACGCTAAAAATTTTGCATTCGATTGAGACTGACTTATTTCGCGAAACATAACTGATTTGAAATTAGAGTAAAAACGGAAACCATTGAATGTAAAACAGCTTATATACATTCATAGTATTGTGTTGCGTCCCGTTTCTGCCAATTTCTAGGTCTCAAATGTTATCGTTTAAAGGAGCTTAATCGCTATTTTTTTAAGGATCAGAATTATTGCCCTCGGCCTTTTACGCAAAATGTACAGTTTGTTGGCCCTCGATATGAAACGTAAAATATATTAAGGATCAGATGAGGCTCTCAGGTTTTGGGCCCTCCTAGGTTCGTAATGTCCTAGATCTCAGCCCTTGCCATTTACGCACAATATGTAACAAAATTTGCAGGTTTTCAATTGAATTGTGACCAAGAGCATGAAAGCTATTTAAAAGAAACGTTTGAATATATCGCCGTTACACCCCAAGGATGGCTGAATTAACTTTTCGTAAAAATCGGAACAAACCTGACGGACAAAATGGTCACCCCTCGTTCGCAAATATTGTCAAAATATTGCGTATCTGGGTTGTGGACCCTCTGATTTTGATGAAACTTGGATTGTATGTTTTTATCCCAAATACCTTGGTTCCTTTCGATTTCCGTACAAATCGAATCGTAACATCCTGAATTATGGCCCCGATGGTACGAAAAATCACGTTTTGAGCTTGTGGTCCCCCGAGATGTCAATTATTTAAAAGAAACGTTCGAATATATCCCCGTTACATCGTAATTTTGTACGAGTATGGAATTCATGAAAAAATTGGGTTAACGGACCGTTTTAAAGTGTCGTTAACTTGCAGTTATAAAAAAGATAAATGAATAAATATATCACCGTTAAACCCTAAGAGCTTGTTGGTTCATTTTGGTTATTGTGGATACCCGAACTTAACTTACTGGATTATGGCCCCTGGGTCACAATTTGTTTCCGTTTTAAGAACCGTTTAAATACATCACCGTTCCACCATAAAGGTTGTACGGAAGCGTGATAGCTAGATACTGACTTGGATTTTTCAAGATACTGACTTGGATTTTTCAAGATACTGACTTGGATTTTTCAAGATACTGACTTGGATTTTTCAAGATACTAACGGTTCGGACACAGCTAAGGACATACCAAGAAGTATGTTCTGTGCCTGTGCCAGATCCATGTCAGACCTGCGTTTTAGGTTAAGTCTGAGATGGCCCGTCACTGTGGTCCTTATATCGGGTAAGTTGGTGATACCCCGTTTACTCAGTTACTTCCCCGCTGCTGTGTGGTTCCTTGGAAGTAGAACAACGCTGGTCTCTCCTTTTTGTCGCAGGAGAGAATTTGGTGCGGGGCTGCTGTTAAAAGCTTCGGCCATGGACATGGGTGAGCTAGCCTTGTTGTTTATTACAGATTTAACGTCCAATACATTTAATATATTATGGACAGGTTGATTAATTTTTTTTTTACACTTTATGGGTTGAAAGTTGGTAAAAACATACAATGTACAGTCGGTTACCACACGAAATAAAAAGTCCTTGTATTAGGGTGCCCCGAGCTGAAAGAAAATCTCGAAAACTATTTACAGTTATGGCACTATATCTATACAAACAACCCCAGATTATCCTTTATTATAAACTGCCAAGAAACTGTACCTGCGTGCTATATTTCACAAGATATATCCATTCGGCTTTACATCAAATACACTGCTTTTGTGTTCTGGCGGCGGACATATTTTGGGGGGTTTTCATTGCACTCGGCTAATCTCGACAGATTCCGTAAACTACGTAGACTACATCTAGTCTCGGATGTATGACAGTAAGTGATATGTACCTACGCCCATACATTTGCGATGCGGCTACCGGTTTACTTTAACAGGAAAACTTGACGCTATTACACAAATTGGGAACCTATTCGGCTAGCGACCTATTCGACCGATCGAGCTGCAACCTGTTCGTTCGAAACCTATTTAGAGTAAAGACAACAGTCTCTATTTATCAACCAATAAAATCCAACGTTATGTCTATCAAATGGAAGTAGAATATATTATTTTTTATCCATTCCTTCAGCTCAGAATATAAGTGTAATTTCGTCATTATCTTACAGCTGGATCGGTCGAATAGGTCGCTAGAAAAATAGGTCGCCAACTTGTGTTTGGAATGGGCGCAGCCATGTTTCATCCGGGACCTTTAAAGTAGTTCCAATATGGCGGAATTCATCGTACAGCCGAGTTTAGATTCCGAAATCTTACGAGGTTTGCCGAGTGGTTTTCATTGTTGACGGAGTTATATTTTCTTGGTCATTCAAAATTATGGATTTCTTTTCCGATAAGAATTAACTAGCACCACTACCATTCGGGACTATTCGTTTAAATCGTAATTTACTGTTTAACAAAATCTGCTCCACGTATCGATTGCATTTCAGATCTGAGCATGCGCAACATAGCTCAGTTTTGGATCGGTCATTCCTGTGTAATTTATGTGGGCAGTCCAATTTAAATTTATTTAAGTTTTTGTTGATATAATGGACCGATATATTTATATTTTTTATATACCCATAGACACACGGGTCTATTTATATACTATTCAAAAAAAGTAGGGGATATTTGATTTTTAAGTGTTATTAAAGTCACCTAATGAAACTGACGAAGAAACAAATGACAAAATGAAATGAAGTTCACATTCATCGATTTATTCCAAATGATCGTTAGACTAAGTAAGGCACAGACTGACCATTATAAGGGTAAAATGATACCCGGGGTCAAACAGCAAAGTTACCACTGCATCACAACAAAGTCAGTAACGGGTAAATCCTCCTCTGTTTGCCAAACAAGCATTGATCCGACGTGGCATACTCCTAATGAGACGTCTAAGGTCATTTTGGTCCGGATTGTCCCATTCCTGTTGCAACGCAGCAGCAAGTTCCTGGACATTGGCAGGACGTTGTTGACGTTGACCTAACCTCTGTCCAAGCATGTCCCAGACATGCTCGATGGGGGAGAGGTCGGGAGTCAGTGCTGGCCAAGGTAATGTGGTGATGCTCTGTTGTTGGAGGTAACCTGTAACGATCCTGGCCCTTGCGTTGTCATCCTGGAAGATGAAACGGCGGCCATGACGTCGTGCGAACGGCACTACATGGAGTGCCGAGATGTTGTCCCGGTGTTGTGCCTGTAACACGCCCTGCAACAACATGTAAAGCCGTTCTTCCAGCAACAGTGATGCCTCCCCACACCAGAACAGAACCACCCCCAAATCGATCATGTCTGATGACGTTAACGTCTTGGAAGCGCTCGTTTCGACGACGCCACATCCTCCTACGTCTGTCCAAAAAATCAACAGTGAACCTTGACTCATCTGAAAACATCACATTGCTCCAGCGTCGATTATCCCAGTGTTGACGATCCCTACACCAACGACGTCTTGCCTGAATGTGATGATCTCTCAAACAAGGGATCACGCGAGGACGTCGGGCGCGAAGGTGACCCCTATGCAGTCGATTCCGAATCGTCTGGCCACTCACTCTCACACCAGTGTCTGAAGACGAGCGCTGGTCTGATTTGATGTGATGACACGATTTCTCAAGGCCAAGGTATGGATAAATCATCCTGGGCTTGAGTTGTCGCCCTTGGTCAATTTGGTTAGTCAGTTCGTTCTGTCCGGTTGAATGGCAGGGCGGTGCAACTCTTCCCTGGGGCTTGTTGGTGAGTTTTTAGGGCCTGGTCCATTCTTCCTTCCATTTGGATATGTTGTCCAGTATGGTGGTATTGTTTTGTCTTCCATTTCTATGGTTCATTCCTTTGTTGTTGGTTCTCAGAAGGAAGAATCCAGCGCCTGAAAAGAGAGGGAGAAAGATAGTATCTTGTCTTACAGTGGTATGTGTGTTGACTTCGTCTACTAAGACTTCCGGGGGTGGGGGTGGGGCTAAAAATAATAATAATAGTAAAGATGAGAATAAGAATAGAAACAATAATGAGAATAAGAGTAATTAGATAAAAAGAATAATAATAGTAATTAAGGTTAGAGTAGAATACATTTGGAAGGTAATAGTAATGATAATAGGAGGTATATTGAATAATATTGGGGGTATTTAGATTTTAAAATAGTAACAGTAAAGATAGAAATGATAAAGGTTTTTCTTTTTTAAAAGATACTTATTGAGTCATGGAAAAGACTGAGGCAGTTGTCGATCTTCCATGGTTTTCCTATATACTGTGGTGTTTTTTGTATCCCATAGTAGTATTGGGCTGTTTCATATATTAATATCCTCATCCTCAGAAGTCTTTTTACGTTGGCCTACTCGAGGACTTACTCGAGCCGGTTAGATTTTGCACATAGCGTGCCATGGTTTTAGACAAGGCAGTTGTCAAGGCCTTGGTATCGGTGATATCCTTCAACTCGTATACCATCTGCGTGATAAAATACACGAAGCCTTTTTCGTTTCTGAAAACTGGGGTAAATCCGCCCGCAGCTTTAGGCACTTTGCATGATACCGGGGGTGGTAGTGGTACCTGCCCTGTTACCTAGGTGGGCGGAGGAGGAGTTTTCCCAGCGTCGGCCGGGTGGTCGATGCTGGGACCGGGCCTGCAAGTTCCGGGTGCGGTGCCTTTTCAGGGACAGGGGCCTGCACCCTCTTGGTTCGCTTCCGACGGCGTTTCCCAGGCTTTGCCGCATTCTTCCTCTCGAGGTCTATTTGACCTCTGACCTTCACCTCCGCCTCCCGGTAAGTTATCATTTCTTTTGCCTTTACTCTTAGCGTCCGGCTCGCTAGTTTGATTTTTGGACAATCTTTGGAACTTGCCACGTAGTCACCCTGGCAGTTCCTGCATTTCATCGTGGTTCCTTGGCACGCAGAGCTCTGGTCCTTCCCGCAGCGACCACAAGCGACATTGGAGTTGCAGAATCTCTCCGTATGTCCCAGTTTCTGACAGTTTTTACACTTCGGATCTTGGGTACATACGGGTAAGTTTGTCTACGCATGTAGACGATATCGATTGTTGCCGGGGATTTACCCTTTGGAAAGGCCGGGACGACCGTTCCATGTTGGTTACCCTCTTTGACCCGGAACCTATGAGTCTCTGTAAACTCATAACCGCGGATTTTCAGGTCATCGAGGATTTCTTCCCCGGTGTATTCGGCAGGTATGTCGTGTGCCACGCATTTCTCAGAGCCGAGATAGCGAGGTGGGGTGACTGACACTCTCACACCCATGAGAGTCAAAGGAACGGGCCCGTTCCTGGTCGCCAATGTCACGAAAGGCGAGACGAATCTCACCCAATTTAGTGACGGTGATGGTAGGGAGGCTGGACACCTTCCATACATCTTTTATCTCGACCTAGGACACGGTCGCTTTCTTACCCAAGAAAGTCGCCCCGTCCAGAGGCTTTACTATCAACAGGTGTTGATAGGGAGGGGGTGGGTTACGGTGGCGAAAAGTAACCGGTAAAGGCGTACTTTTTAAGGCATCCGTAAAAGGGAGCCTTAGAGGTTTGACTGGTGGGGGGACCTCACCTTCAAGGACCTCGACCCCCCCCCCCATGCCGGTGCTAGTGATGGACATAGCTGACGGATACCTGTCACAATTGATTTGCCTATTTCGTTCGTTCGTGGGGTTTAGCGTCCATTTCTACCTGAGGTGATATCGTAGACAAGGTGTTTCAAAGGAAACTAGCCCGTACCAGCCACAAAAGGAGGGCTGGGTTGGATTTGGTAGGACATAGTGTCTTTGCGGGGCAGCAGCCATGAGAGGTCTCATCACGGGTTAGGCTCCGGATATAGAAAAGGATGACAAGAAGACGCAATCTGGTCGATCCTAGTTGGCAGCAAATAGCATTCTCAGGGTTGGGCGTTGTCTGGACGTTGGCCCACACCAGAAACAAAAGACGACCCCGTGTTTCTAGACGTCCCTTCACGTGGGTGATCGCTTATGGATCCCGCCCGTCGGGTCTTGGGGGTAGTACCTCAAGTCTACAGAGTAGAACACTCTTTTCGTACCGGCGGGGTCACACTATCTGATCTAGAATACCGATCTCGCACACAAAATCGTAGATTAATTCAAAGATCTCGTGTTTGCTTACTTTAGTAAACTAGAACACTGATGGCCGTGTTAAGGGATCTCAGTTTATCCGCGAGAGGTTTTCTTTCGGCTGTGAGGCGGTCACAGTCTACTAGGATATGGGCTGGAGACACGTCCGTGCCGCAGCTGCACCTTAGGGGCATATATGTACGGTGTCTGAGCGTTTCTTTCACCTTCAGCTTAGTTATTAACCGGTAGATTTTCCTGCTGGGATGATTTACGGATAACTTAGCATTTAAGGACTCATCGGATCGGAATCTGTATGTGTCGAGTTCCGCAAGGGAATTCTCCCATTCGGAGCTGATGCGTAAACCGACCATACTTTTGAATTCATGTAGGCTATAAGGGAGCTCGACACTAGGTTCTTCCAGTTGTGACCCTTTTAGGGCGAGCCTATCTGCCTCTTCGTTCTCCCTCAGATTGATATGCGAGGGGACCAACGTCAATACTATCTGTTTGCCTTTAGCCAGCGCCTCTTCGTACGCTAAGTATATCTGGTTCAGCAGTTCGGGACGGGCGTCCGACCTCTGGTTGCGAATAGATTCCAGGCTACTTAGGGAGTCGCTGAAGACAACACAGTTTGATTTACTTTGGCTGGATATCCACACGACGGCTTCTTTGATCGCATACATTTCCGAAGTGTACACAGAGCACATGTTTGGTAGTCTACTTGCTACCTGTGACTCCTTCCCGAAGCCCGTCGTACCATTTTCGGGGTTGTGCGATCCGTCCGTGTAAATGTGAGTCCAGTTTGACCAGTTTTCCTCGATATGAGCTAACGAGAGATGTTTGGCCGCCAGTGGGTTTTTCCCTTTGTCAACCCTCAGGACGAGGGAGGTATCTACCGGGGGTACAGGAAGGGTCCAGGGGGCCCTAATCGTTCCTTCTACACTTTGTAGGGTGAACTTATCGAGACCATAGTCTCTAACCATTTCGCCGACTGCCTGGCCATACGACTTCCGTGTGTAGTCCCTGACATTTATGAACCGCGAGATTTCGTGGAAGGCAGGACACCTTTCTCTAGATCGGCTTAGTTTGGCCCAATGCCCCAGGGTCAGTTTCTTCCTTCGAAGTGACAGAGGGAGTTCGCCTACTTCCTGTAGTAACGATTCGTGCTTGACGCCTATACCACATCCGGTGGCAATACAAATTGCTTTGTATTGTATGGTGTCGAGCTTTTTTAGGATGTCGGGTCTTGCATTTAGAAACGCCATGCATCCGTAGACTAATACGGGACGTATTAGGGAACGGTAAATCATCATGAGGGCAACCCTGTTCGCACCCCATTCATGACCCGTGATTTTCCTCATAAGGTTCAAGAGGGCCTGCGAGCGTGTTACTACTTGATTAATATGCGGTCTCCATGTCACCTTTCTGTCAAAGATTACACCAAGGAACTTGGTTTGGTCTTTGAATTCTATGTGCTGACCATTGAGTTTGAGAGACATCCGTGACACCTCGGGGTCTCTGCAAACCAACATGCCTACAGTTTTAGGAGGCGAGATCTGGAAGCCCCAATCGTCTGCCCATTTGGTGAATCCGTCCAAGGCTCCTTGCATGCGGTTTTGTACCTGTGAATATAGTTTACCCTTCGTCCACAGCGTACTGTCATCCGCAAACGTGGCAAGTGAAATATCTTTGCCAAGATATTCTTTGATGTCGTTCACCATAACGTTGAACAAAGTTGGGCTTATAACGGAACCCTGGGGAGTTCCGTTATCTAATCCGGTCTCTTTACTGAGGCAGTTGCCGATTGTTACCCTTATTAGTCGGTCCGAGACGAAGCTCTTGATCCAGTTATACATGTTGCCATGTATGCCAACCAAGGAGAGTTTACACAACAGACCTTCTGTCCAGACTAGATCAAACGCCTTTGACAGGTCAACAAAGACAACGCAGAGGTAGGATCCGCCTCTCGAGGACGTCATCATGGCATGTTGGAGCCTGGCAATATGGTCAAAAGTGGAGCGGCCGCGGCGGAAACCGCTCTGGTTCTTGTCTAGCAGCTGGTTACTCTCTAGGAAATATTTTAACCCATCGTTCACCCGGGTTTCAAGAGTTTTACATAGCGTAGAGGTGAGGCTTATCGGGCGATAAGACTCGGTTGCCTTTGGTGGTTTCCCTATCTTGGGGATAGGGACCACGGTAGCAGTACGCCAGGGTCGGGGTATCTCGCTCGTCCGCCACGAGAGGTTAAAGAGGTCAAGGACAACTTTGGTAGCGTTGTGAGGCAGATTTTTCAGCATTGAGTACTTGACTCGATCCGGCCCTGAGGCACCGTCCTTCTTAGCGGACAGGACTTTAACGTACTCTCTCAGGGACAATGGGACATTCAGAGCTGATTGTCCCACAAGTTCACCGCCTTTTGGCTTAAACTTTTCTTTAACTGGGTCAAAGTCGTTTTTCCTCTTGCTGAATTCGGGCGTAAGTTTGGTATTGCTGCTAGCCGCAGCAAAGGTTTTAGCCAGCAGATCGACCTTTTCAGCACAGTTCTGGGCGACTTCTGCTTTGTAACGGAGAGTCGGTGGGCATGCCGTTCTAGCCTTACCATTCATAGCGTTAACCATCCGCCACACCTCTTTGGAGTTCGAATTTGCATTCAGTGACTCACAGTAGACGTGCCGGTGTTGGGTTTGGCATTGCTTAATGGTGTCTCTTGCGTATACTTTGCCCGTAAGTATGCGGACCACGTGGCCGGGGAGAGGTGGCGCTGGCATTTCCTTAGACACCTACGGCGTTCTCTGATAGCGACTTGACAGGAGTCGGACCACCAGGGTTTTCGAGACTTTTCAGAATTACTGCTGGAGATGGGAATAGAGGCGACAGCTGCCTCTATTATAGCATTGGTAACATTCGTGGCATACTTTTCAGTATCCTCTGATGCCAGATCTTTACACTCTCGACAGAGCAGATTGAAATGGCCCCAATTGGCTTTGCTCATTCTCCATGAATTTTGTCTCTCCATATTGTCTCGGTAAGGCGATATGTCCAGAAGGATTGTCACCGCTAAGTGGTCACTTCCAAACGTATCGTCGTTCCCTGTGGTCCAGTCGCAATGACTGGTTATCGAAGGAGTTTCCAGCGTCACGTCGATGTGAGAAGGTTCACAACCCGGTCTGTAGCATGTTGGACTACCGTCGTTCAGGACGCAGAGACCATTGTCTTCGATAAAGCTGTACAGTACACTGCCTCGTCGATCGGTCCTTTTAGAGCCCCACAGAGGGTGGTGGGCGTTAAAGTCCCCACAGATCAAGATACGTGCGTATTTGATCTGATCGTACAGGTACTTATAACCGATATCTACTCTCCTGTTAGGGGGGGGAGTAAATATTTATTACAGCTAATTTCGTCCCATCCGACATATGGATTACTGCGCCCTGTCCTTCCAACTCTTTTACATTTAGCGCCAGAGCTTCGTGCACAACGCCCTCTTTAATGTAAATTGCTAGATCGCCTTCTCCGCCTTTAGAGACACCGGGTCGATCTGACCTTAAGCATGTATACCCTTTAAGTTTAACGTTGCCGTTATTTGGTTCTAGTTTTGTTTCTTGTAGGCACAAGACGTCATAGGAACCCCTGCTAAGATGGTGGCGTAGTTCGGTGGCCCTGGCCCTAATGCTATTTAGATTCAATTGGAGTACCGTTAGTTTACCCTCCATTAGAGAGCTGGAGAGATGCACTTGGTTGCTCCAGTGATCTAAGATTGGCAGTCCGTTCCCTGAATTTTGACAATGGCCTCAACATGTTGAGGTTTGTCCGATGGGATGACCCCCTTCGGGGATGACGTCACCGTCATTTGGAACCGCTTTCGGGCCAGTTCCAATCGGTCCGCATCGTTGGTGCTCCGACTCCGTCCTCGGGCAACTTTCCTGGGTGTCTTGTCCTCTGGGGATTTGGACGAAGCGGAGTCGCCCTCGTCCTCAGAAGTCAATTTACGTTTGAGAGGCGTGGGCCTACTCACGGACTTTTTGGGGCCTGTTAGGTTCTGCACGTCCCGCGCCATGGTTTTGGCCAAGACGGCTATCAGGTCTTTTGTTTTGGTGTTCGCTTTCGCATCCCACACCAATTGTGTACAGAATTCAACAAATCCCTTCTCGTGCTTAAACTGTCGGACGAAACCCCCACAGCTTTAGGGACTTTGGTGGTTACCGGGGGTGCCAGTGGCACCTGCTCCGTTCCGAGGCTGGGCAGTGGAGGTTTCTTTTGTTTTGGTGTTCGCTTTCGCATCCCACACCAATTGTGTACAGAATTCAACAAATCCCTTCTCGTGCTTAAACTGTGGGACGAAACCCCCACAGCTTTAGGGACTTTGGTGGTTACCGGGGGTGCCAGTGGCACCTGCTCCGTTCCGAGGCTGGGCAGTGGAGGTTTCTTACTCTGCCTTGGCCGGGCGGCCAAAGCAGGTGCCGGGGCTGCAAGGTCCGGCTGCGGTGCCATATTTGGGGCAGGGCCCTGCTCCCTTTTCGTCCTCTTCCGACGTCGCTTTTTAGGCTTTGCCGCTCGATTGGACTCAAGGTCCAGCCGTCCTCTCACCTTCACTTCCGCCTCCCGGTAACCTATGCCCTCTTTAGCCTGAGTTCTTAGCGTCCGGCTCGCTAAGATTATTTTGGGACAATGTTTGGAACTTGCCACGTGGTCACCCTGGCAATTCCTACATCTTATTGTCGACCCAGTACACTGAGAGCTCTGGTGGTCCTTTCCGCAGCGACCACAGGCGACCTTGGAAGAGCAGAACTTCTCTGTGTGGCCCAATTTCTGACAGTTTTTACACTGTCGAATTTTGGGAACATACGGGTGTGTTCGTCTACGTAGGTAGACGATGCCAATTTAGTCCGGAGATTTACCCTTAGGAAAGGTCAGGACGACTGTACCGTGAAGAGTACCTTCTCTGAGCTTGTATCTATGGGTCTCGTCCACCTCATAGCCCCTAAGTCTCAGGTCATCAGTAATCTCCTGGGTGGTGTATTCCGAAGGAATACCATGGACCACACACCTCTCCGAGCTGAGAGAGTGTGGTAAGGAAACCGACACCCTCATACCCATGAGGGTGTCAAAGGAACGAGCCCGTTCCCTGTCGGATTCGTCTCGGAAAGCCAGGCGGAGCTCTCCGGTTTTCGTGACCGTGATAGTCGGGAGACAAGATATTTGCCAGATATCTTTAATCTCCCGACCAATGATCGTGACCTTCTTACCCAAGAAATTCGAACCGTCCCTGGCCTTAACTATCAACGGGTGTTGGTAGGGGGCCGGTGGGCTTCTCCGGTGGAAAGCCTTTGGAGCTGCGGTGCTTTTAAAAGCCTCCGCAAACGTCCTTGTGCGAGGAATGATTGGTGAGAGGACCTCACCATCAAGTACCTCGACTCCGTCCATGCCGGTGCTCGTGGTTACCATAGCTGCCGGATACGTTTGAACAAGTCAGAGGCAGGTCAGGCACAGAAGTTAGGCGAGAGTTGGGAACCTTGTTATCCTCGCTATTGATATAGGAGGACCCCCGTAAACTCTCGTCCAAAGTTTTGCCTGGGAGCGAGTAGCGATAAACTACTCTACTGCCGCCGAGGTGTTCCGAAGAAAAATAATAAAATAAAACAAAAATAAATAGAGTAAGTTATTAAAAAAAAATACGAGTACCCACTCGTTAAAGTTTGATTGGGGGGGGTCAGCCTCAAGGAATTAAGAAGTTTTCCTGAAATTGGGGATCAATAATCCAGTCAGATCGGCTAGATTCGATCAAAATCTGTACTAACTTCCTAAAAATTCAATATGGCTGCCAAGCCCACGCCAAGTCAAACTTCGTTCAGGTATGGGGAAAAATAACAAGTATTAAAAATACGAGTGCCCACTCGCTTGAGTAAGATTGGGAGGGGGTAAGCCGTAGATAATTATAAAGATTTTCCAGATAATGAGGAACACTAACTTGTCTGAGCGGCTAAGTTCGTTCAAAATCTGTACTCAATTTACAAAAATTCAAGATGGCTGCCAAACCCACGCCAAGTCAAACTCCGTACAAAATGTATAAAAATATAAAATAATATCTCGACCCGAGAGTGGTATATTTACCAGAACAGTAATATATCCTGCAAAGGGCCGGTATATCTTACAGCTTGTAGTTCAAAACAGATCAATCCACCAAAGTAGTTATGTAGCACAGTCAGTCTAAGTACTTGGGGAAAAATCACTGCTTGCACGAGCGCTTCCAAAAAGATGACCTCAGTTCACGGCTAAAGTAATCTCTTTGTAGATTGTGTGTGAATTAGTTTTATTTAACGTCCGCTTCCACCGAGGGGATATCGCAGACAATTACGTGTTATATGTGCATGGTGATAATATTTACAACGTGATTAGTGGATTAGTGTGGATTAATTAGGTGTTTTAATAGATATATATGTGCAACGAATATACAGAGACGAGACGTGAGTTAACAGGAGTAACAGGTGCATGGACATATGATAGAACAGACATGGACATGGACGAACATTTACACAGAGACATTTGTATACATACATTTTACAGACATGAAGGTGGACGAACATATATATATATCTATATCTATTTTGTTAATTTGGTTGGTCAGGTCGTTCTGTCCGGTCGAATGGCGGGGCGGTGCAACTCTTCCTTGGGGCTTGGTGGTGAGTTTTAGGGCCTGGTCCATTCTTCCTTCCATTTGGATATGTTGTCCAGTATGGTGGTATTGTTTTGTCTTCCATTTCTATGGTTCATTACTTTGTTGTTGGTTCTCAGAAGGAAGAATCCAGCGCCTGAAAAGAGAGAAGGAAAAAAGTAGTATCTGGTCTTACAGTGATATGTGTTATGATTTCGTCTTGTAAGGCTTCTGGGGGGTTGGAGGGTTGGGGGTGGGGGGGCCTAAAAATAATAATAATAATAGTAGAGAAGATAATAAGAATAAAACAATAATGAGAATAAGAATAATTAGATAGATAAGAATAATACTAGTAATTAAGGTTAGAGTAGAATAAATTTGGAAGGTATTAGTATTGAATAATATTGGGGGTATTTAGATTTTTAAAAAGTAATAGTAAAGAGTTTTAAAAGATACTTATTGAGTCATGGAAAGGACTGGGGCAGTTGTCGATCTTCCATGGTTTCCCTATATACTGTGGTGTTCTTTTTTAGGATCATACTAAGGGTGTTGAATTCCGTTCAAGTTTGCCGTAAGTGTTTATACAGTCAATCTTTATTAATAGATAATCAGTTACAATGTTCTTTACTTACAAGAGGTAATAAATGCATGATGGCATATATGTTAACTTAATGTGATCTACAATCAATATATATTTAGTCGACAAGAGATAAGATATATGATCTATAAACTACAAACTACTTTTATTCAAGGTTCATAAAGTACAATAAAGCATACATGGTGATTTACTATGATCTACAATCAATGTCTTGTTTAGTCGAATACAGATAAAGCTAATCCATTGAGTTTCAGGGTATGTAGCGTTTCCCTCGGTGCACACCTGGTGATAAAGCATACATGGTGATTTACTATGATCTACAATCAATGTCTTGTTTAGTCGAATAAAGATAAAGCTAATCCATTGAGTTTCAGGGTATGTAGCGTTTCCCTCGGTGGGGACTGTTTTGCGCCAATACCCTGCTACCAAGTATTTTTAGTGGTGTAGAATGAATGAGCCTCCTTCGAGAGGACGTTTTACTCATTATCCTACTGTGTGATTTTGTTTGAATGTGCTTGATTAATTAGTTTTAATGTAATATTATCTATGTCGTAGAACGATTTGCGCTTCCCTCGAGGGGACGTTTTTGCGATTTCGTTCTACTGCGTTGATGTTGGTTAGTTTTGTTTATTATATGTATTTTGTCATTCCTATTTTTTCAACAAAGTCCCAGATAAGCTGAGATGTCCAGTATCTGTCATTAGGTGATGGAGAAAGGAGGGATTTATGACAGAGAGTTTTTCCTCTCTCTGTTAGTTTTTTAATCATTGGTTGTCGTTCATTGTATAATTGATTACAGTTTATTAGCAGGTGTGGCGTGGTTGCAATTTGTCCACACGGGCATTTTATTGGTGTGTAGGTGAAATCTTTGATTACATTTACTGTTTTAAGCCTAGTGATTAGTTTGCATATTTTGATGGAAGGATGATTGATGTAAACCTTGTCGACAAGATTGCTATCTATTTGATAGCGATGGGTGTTTTCTTGTTGTAGACGGGTTTTCCATGCTTCTTTGATCTTTGTTTTAGCTATGCTTGTAAATTCCTGGCTGCTGTATTCTAAATAGTCAAATTCGTTTAGTGTCGTCCCCTCCTTGGCTAATGTGTCAGCTTTTTCGTTGCCGAGAATATTGATGTGGGAGGGGATCCACGCGAGGATTACCTCCCTTCCGTTGTTTTTAATTTTTTGATTAATATCCCTAATTTGACTGATTATGTCCTGCCTACTTTTTGAGGAATCTGATTCTATGGTTTTAACGCTACTCATGGAATCGGTCAGGATTACGGCTTTTTGGTGCGTTTGCGTGGCTAGCCATTCTAGTGCAGTTTTAATGGCCATCAGTTCAGCGGTGTACACAGAACAGTGCTCTGGTATCCTTTTCCTGATGTTTAGCTTTGCTTTGGGTATGTGTATGCCGTACCCTGTAGACCCCTGTGTAGTATTTTTGGATCCGTCTGTATAGATTTTGAGATGATCTGCCCATTTGGTGTTTATCAGTTGAAGTGCTAGAGCTTTAGCTTCTGTGGGATTTACATGTTTGTTTGTAATGTTGCTTAGGTGCGTGTTGGTGATTGGATTGCTTAGTTCCCAAGGTGGGATGACAGGATATGTTTTTGTCTGTATAATTGTACCTTTCAAGCTATGTTTGTTTAAAATATCGTTGGTCATTTGTCCGAATGTCATAGGACGGGTGTTTTTCCTGAAGCCTATACGTTTGAATTGATTGAGGCACTTGTATGTTGGACATCTCTCTTTTAACATTTGTAGTTTTCCCCAATACTTGAGCGACAGTTCCTCCCGCCTGAGATCAAGCGGGAGTTCTCCCATCTCTTGTAGTAGGGACGCTGTTTTGGTTCCTATGGCGGCTCTTGTTATTACTCTTAGTGCTTTGTTTTGTATTAAGTTTAGTTTGTGTAGTTGTGTGTCACTTGCGTTGGCATAAGCCAAACATCCGTAGTCGATTACCGAGCGGATAAGTGATCTATAGATTAGCATGAGTGTACTTCTGTCTGCGCCCCATTGCGTTCCTCTGATGTATTTCATCATGTTGAGTGTTTTAGATGTTCGGCTTACTAGGCCATCGATATGAGGTTTCCAAGATAGTTTTGAGTCGAATGTCATGCCAAGAAATGTGGCCTCTGTTTTGAATTCAATTTTTGAGCCATTGAGGGTTAAGTCGATTATCCTGTTATTGTCTGTTGGATGAAACAGTATTGCTAATGTTTTCCCTTCTGAAATTTTGAATCCCCATTCATTTGCCCATTTTGAAATTTGTTTTAAGGTGTATTGAAGAGATTTTTTGATTATACCTAGGTTGTCTGAAGCTTTCCAGAATGAACTATCGTCAGCAAAGAGTGCGGATTCTGTGCCGTTCCCTACGTAGCTAATAAGATCGTTTATCATTATATTGAAGAGTATTGGGCTGATAACGGATCCCTGCGGCGTTCCGTTTTCCATTTTAAATTTGTCGCTTAAGCAATTTCCTACGCGTACCCTGATATGCCTATCGTTGAGGAAGTCCTCTATCCACTTGTACATTCGGCCTTTTATTTTTGCATTATGGAGTTTGTGTAAAAGACCATCCACCCATACCAGGTCGAAGGCCTTTGTTAAGTCTACGAAAATTGCACAGAGGTATCTCTTGTGTGTAAATGCTCTGGAGATGTCATGTTGTAATCTAATGATATGGTCTGCTGTTGATCTTTCGGAACGGTAGCCGCTTTGTTGCTTTGTGAAGATGTTGTTACTTTCGCAGTGAAATTTTAGCCTATTTGTGATTATTGTTTCTAGTGTTTTGCATAGAGTGGATGTAAGACTTACTGGACTATATGACGTTGTTTCATGTTTGTTTTTGTTGTGTTTATGTAAAGGAACAACTGAGGCAGTTTTCCATTCTTGTGGTGTTTTTCCTTTAGACCATGAGAGATTAAAGACATCTAAGACTAATGATAGTGCTTTTTCGGGTAGATTTTTTAACATTGTGTATTTCACACAGTCTAGCCCTTCTGCACTGTCGGATTTAGCCCGCAATGCTTTTCTCAGCTCATCTATATTGATGGGTTTATTTATATCTGATTCATTATCTGCTTCCTCGTGTATTATTGGTGGTTGATTTTTTAAGAATGTATTTTTAGTAATCTTGAATGTTTCGTAATGTTGGTTGTTGCTAGAGCCGCCAGCATAGGTCTGTCTTAACAAGTTTGCTTCGTGCGTGTTGTTTAAAGCTGTTTCGTTTTTATAGGTTAATAAAGGAATGTTTTCTCTTACTTTTTTGCCGGTGATTCCTGATATTTTGTTCCATACTGTTTTTATATTTGATCGATCATTTAAGGAGCTACAGAAGTTTTGCCAGTTTTGTACTTTGGCCTTTTTTATTTCTATTTCTGCGAAATTTTTTGCTTCGAGGTAGTCAGTTCTAGTTTCCTCATTCGGTCTACGCTTGTATTTTCGTAGTGCCGATTTCCGGGTGTTGACTAGAGTTTGTAGTTTGTCTGACCACCAAGGTTTGGGGGATTTCCTGTTAGTTTCCTTTGTTCGGGGAATAGATTGTTCTGCTGAACTTATTATGGCCTCTGTTAGGTTGTTTGAAAATATGTCTATATTATCATTTCTAATTGATTCCAAATCCCAACCATTGCACAGGTTTTTGTATAGATCCCAATTTGCCTTGTCCATTTTCCATTTAGCCCGACACTTGGTGTTTTCTGTATTGGTTTTGCAAGATATTGAAGTGTGTATTGCTATGTGGTCACTGCCTAGGGTTTCGTTGCCTATTTCCCAATTGCAGTGGGGGTATAGTTTTGTTGAAACTAATGTCAAATCTATGTGGGTTCCTTGTTTACTATTTTTCCCTACGAAAGTTGGTTCACTATTGTTTTCATTAAGTAATAGAAGACTGCTGTCTTCTATATACTCATATAATTCCTTCCCATCTGCGTCGCTTATTGGTGAGCCCCATGTTGTGTGATGGCAGTTGAAGTCCCCGCATATAATTAGATTGTCACCCTGAATTTGTTTAAGTATCCTATCATAATCTTTACTTTTTAATTTGTTATCTGGTGGGTTGTAAATGTTTATTATGTTTAGAGATTGATTATTTTCTATAATAATGTTAATCGCCATTAGCTCTAATTTTTTTGTTTGTTTAACTGTTAGTCTGCTGTAAGAGATGTTGTTTTTGACGTAGATGGCAAGGCCGCCTCCGTTTGATTGACCCGGTCGATCATGCCTTGCCATTGTGTAGTTATCTAGATTGATGTCTTTGTTTTTGTGAGTGAGCCGTGTCTCTTGTAGGCATAGTATGTCTGGATTGTTTTGATAGACATATTGTTTGAGTTCAATCAAACGAGACCGCAGCCCATTCACGTTGAGTTGAAAGATTGTGAGTGGTTTCGCCATTGTGACAGATAGTGATTTGTTTATTTAAGGTATTAGTGTGTTTTACAATGCGTCTTCCCTGCTGCTTACACTACAGCTGCGTTTGTTTTGATTAGGTATTTCGGCTTCTGTGATCATTGGATTAGCCCCGTGTCTTAGTGAGTTGTCTTCGTCTTCTGTGACTACTAAATTTATGTTCCTTTTTGCCGATTGCTTTGTTTGGCTTCTGCTTTTGCTTCGGTCCTTTGTTTGTTTAGTTTCGGAGGGTGGGGGCATTTGACTGTTTATTGGGGTCTTCTCTGCTTGAGAAGGTTTTCCCTTATTTTTGGGGGTTTGGCTAATTTCAATTGTTTTCGATGTGTTCGACACATGGGTTAGAATGCACTTCCCTATCTCTACATTTCTTTCATCCTCGTTTTTAATGCTTCCTAGTTTTGTTAGTTCCCTACAGAAATTTACAAATTCCTTTGCGTTTTTGAAGGTCGGTGTGAAGTGTTTTTGTTCTTTTGTGGTTACCTCTTTGCTAGGAGGGGTTACCTCTTTCTTTTGTTCTGGTGTGGTTTTATTATTGACGTGAGGTCGCTTCCTTGTGGGATATGCCATGCACATATTGCATGGTCAAGATGGATTTTGTATTTATGTATTTAGGGCATTTTGGAGAATCAGCTCCGTGATTCCCTTTACAGTTGACGCATTTTGCCTGTGATGCCCTGCATTCTTCAGTTTTGTGGTTATTACCACATTTACCACAGATGGCTGTACCCCTACAAAATTTTTCTAGATGCCCTATTCTTTGTAGATTGTTCTGCTGAACAATAGCCTCTGTTAGATTACTTGAAAATGTGTCTATATTGTCATGTCTAATTGATTCAAAATCCCAACAATTGCACAAGTATTAGTGTGTTTACAATGCATCTTCCCTACTGCTTACACTGCAGTTGCGTTTGTTTTGATTAGGTATTTCGGCTTCTGTGAGCATGGGATTAGCCCCATGTCTTAGTGTATTGTCTTCTGTGACTACCAAGTTTGTTTCTTTTTGCCGATTCCTTTGTTTGACTTCTACTTCTGCTTCGATCCTTTGTTGGTTTAGTTTCGGAGGGTGGGGACATTTTACTGTTTATTGGGGTCTTCTCTGCTTGAGAGGATTTTCCCTTATTTTGGGGGGTTTGACTTATTTCGATTATTTTTGATGTGTTTGTCACATGAGTTAGAATGCATTTCCCTATCTCTATATTCCTTTCGTCCTCATTTTTGATACTTCCCAGTTTTGTCAACTCCCTACAGAAACTGACAAATTCTTTTGCATTTTTGAATGCCGGTGTGAAGTGTTTGTTTTTTTCTTTTGTAGGTTCCTCTTTGCGAGGAGGGGCTACCTCTTTTTTTTTGTTCCGGTATGGTTTTGTTGTTTACATGTGAAGTCGCTTCTTTGTGAGATATGCCATGCACATACTGCATGGTCAAGATGGATTTGGTGTTTATATATTTTTGACATTTTGGAGAATCAGCTCCGTGATTCCCTTTACAATTTACGCATTTTGCCTGTGAGGCCCTACATTCTTCAGTTTTGTGGTTGTTACCACATTTGCCACAGATAGCTATACCCCTACAGAATTTTTCTAGATGCCCTATTCTTTGGCATTTAGTGCATCTTTTTACTTTTGGGATGTAGGGGTGGACAGGCCTTCTTTCATATAGCATATAGATAATGCCCTGCGGGGTATCATCTTTTTTAAATGTTATGTGCACAGTTCTGATCGTTTTAGCCTGTCTTATCGGGTATTGGTATATTGCCAGGGGATTGTAACCTCCCAGTCTGAGATTGTCTAGTATCTCTTCGTCCGAGTAATCCTTAGGGATGTTGTAGATTATCACCCTTTGAGTTTGGTTGAACGCCGACATGGAGATTTCAACTTTGAAATTGCATAGCATTTGGAAGTTGGTTGCCAGTTGGGCGTCCTCCGTGTTTTGGAATCCTAATTTTAAGTTTCCGTTTGCCAGTATTCTAATGTCTGGAAGAGCTGCTGTCCCCCATTGTAATCTTTTTTCATCTCCGATTTTGGAAACTTTTGTGCCCTTGAAGGATTTCCCCTCTTTAGGCGTACATAGAACTATATACTTGTACTCTCGCACCATTCTTGATGCTAGAGCTGGTTAAATTTGTCTTGGTGAGTTAACCAAGGCGTTTGAATAATTCATGGTCATTATGATGCAAATCAATACAGTAAAAATGAAGAAAGAGAAAAAATAGAAACAATAAAGTAAAATAAAACGGAATGGGAGATAAAGGGAGTGATATAAGGGCAATTAAGTTGCAAAAGAGATGGGAGATTTGGGGAAGGAGTCGAAAGGTGACGAAAGTTTGAAGCCTTGTTGAACAACTAAGATTAGCCGGCTCGCTAACTACTACTTGGTGTTTAACGTCTGCTTCCACATGAGTGATATCGCAGACAAGACTCAGGAGAGTCGAGGCTGGTTCCTGTTTTTTAGAATATGATTTTGCAATCTTTCCATTTGGCTTTAAGCCATGGATTGGGTTTTAGTGTGAGTCTTTGCCTATGTGTGTATGAATTAGTTTTATTTAACGTCCGCTTCCACCGAAGTGATATCGCAGACAATCACGTGTTATATGTGCATGGTGATAACATTTACGTGATTAGTGGATTAGTGTGGATTAATTAGGTGTTTTAATAGATATATATGTACAACGAATATACAGAGACGAGACGTGATCTATCAGGTGCAAAAAAAATAGGTGCAAGTTGGGACAATTACAGACATATGATAGAACAGACATGGACGAACATTTACACAGAGACATTTGTATACACACATTCTACAGACATGAAAGTGGACGAAACATATATATATATATATATATCTTGGTCAATTTGGTTGATCAGGTCGTTCTGTCCGGTCGAATGGCAGGGCGGTGGAACTCTTACTTGGGGCTTGTTGGTGAGTTTAGGGCCTGGTCCATTCTTCCTTCCATTTGGATATGTTGTCCTGTATTGTGGTATTTGTTTGTATTTTATATCTATGCTTCATTCCTTTGTTATTTGTTCTCAGAAGGAAGAATCCAGCGCCTGAAAAGAGAGAAGGAGAAAGATAGTGTCTGGTTTTACAGTGGTATGTGTTGATTTCGTCTAGTAAGGTTCTAGGGGTTGGGGGGGGGGGGGGGGCTAAAAATAATAACAATAGTAAAGATAATAAAAATAAAACAATGAGAATAAGAGTTATTAGATAAGAATAATACTAATAGTAATTAAGGTTAGAGTGAAATAAATTTGGAAGGTAATAGTACTGAATAATATTGGGGTATTTTGGTTTTAAAACAGTAATAGTAAGGAGTTTTAAAAGATACTTATTGAGTCATGGAAGAGACTGAGGCAGTTGTCGATCTTCCATGATTTTCCTATGTACTGTGGTGGTTTTTCTATCCCATAGTAGTATTGGGCTGTTTCATATATTAATATTCGTATCATGTCCAATAGATTCTGGTGTTCCGTGTCGTTTGGGTGGATTCCGTCTGTCTGGAGCATCTTTTCCGTAGCCTTTTTCCATTTATTCGTCTTGTAAGAGTAGGTGCCCCCCGTAGTGCAGCATGGTGTGTTGGGCCAGTTTCCTGAGCATGTGCTGATTTAACCCCTCTTGTATACGAATATACTTAAGAGAATCAGCGAAGTATCTGGGTAATAGCCTTGGGTATGAATTTATCCAGATAACAGGTATCATCCCCACTCTGCCCTGAATCGCAAGCATGACCTCGATGATGTGGTCAGCGGGTGTTTCAGTATCAGTGCGGGGTCGAATGTTGTTGCCCCCGCTATAGACAAGTGCTATATCTGTGACTCTGGTTATTTGGCTTACCCTACTTCTGCTTTTGGCAATCGTGGCCCACCTATTCCGTAGATCTGAATGTTGTGTTGGTGATGGATTGATTGGTTGGTTTTCCTGGCGTTCTTCTGGAGATGCGTCTTATACGAAGATCCTGTTAGTGCGACGTTCAATTTACTGGCCATGATGGGGGTATAGTTTTGTTGAGACTAATGTCAAATCTGTGAGTTCCTTGTTTACTATTTTTCCCCACGAAAGTTGGTTCACTATTTTCGTTAAGTAATAGCTACTACTACTACCTGATGTTTTAACGTCCGCTTCCACAGAAGTGATATCGCAGACAAGACATAGGAGAGCCGAGGCTTCTTCCTGTTTTTAGAATATGATTTTGCAATCTTTCCATTTGCGGCCTCGAGCCATGGAGTAGGTTTAGTGAGAAGTTCTTCCCTTTATTTAATAAAACACATATTGTTTGGTAGTTGATCTGTAGGGACAGCATTTATGCAGACATATGTGTCTCGTCTCTGGATTGGTAGAAGTCATCTTTTGGGGTATAGTGTTTAGGTGCCAGGCCCGTCTTATCGTGGCCTCCCCTTACTCCACTTATCCCACTTTGTAGGTTTGGTGTCTTTGTAGTGGATTAGTGTTTAGATGCCGAGCCCGTCTTACCGTGACGCTCCCTTACTCCACTAGCCCGCTACTTTGGTGTATATCCCCTATGTAGTTTAGTGTTTAGATGCCGAGCTCGTCTTATCGTAGTCCCCTCTTACTTCACTATTCTACTTAATCCAACGGTGTTCATTAAATCGTGGATTAGTTCGAAGATTTGCGGCTTCAGATCGGGTCTTGGAAAGAGTAGGTTCTTAGTGTTGAGCGGTATGTTGTTGGTCTCCATCATCTCCACTAGTTCCGTTCTCTCTTCCTTGAATACCTCGCAGTCTACCAGGACATGGTTGGTGGTACATTCTTCTCCGCACTCAGACGATGACTTGGTGTTTGTAGTCTCGCAGCCGCTCTTTCACCCTTAGTTTCGATATAAGTTTGCATATATCTCTTCTAGGGTGATTGATAGCTGTCTTCGTGTAGATCTTGTCATCCAGCCGGAATCTGTATGTGTCAAGTTCAACGAGCTTTAATTCCCAGAGTGAATTGACCTGTCTTTTTACCATACTGTAGATTTCCGTGGTGCTGTATTCTTTGTTGCGGAGTGGTGCTGTGTCCCCGAGACCTTCATTTGCGAGTCGATCTGCTTCCTCGTTTCCTCTAATGTTCACATGTGATGGAATCCACACGAGCTCTAGTTTGCTTCCCTTCTCTAGGACCCTCTGGTACAACTGCCTGATTTCCAAAATAACTTCTGGTCTTGAGTCCGAGTTGTCATTTTGGATTGAAATCAGACTGCTCAGAGAGTCGCTTGGGATGACGAACTTACTAGTCTTTTGATAAGAGATCCATGATATAGCATCCCGGATGGCCACAATCTCTGCAGTGTACACCGAACAATTATTGGGCAGTTTCCTGCTTATTCCCTGTTCCCCGTTTGGCAGGTATATTCCAAACGAGCTGGTGCCCCTTTCAGGATTGCGTGAGCCATCCGTATAAACATGTTCCCAGTCATCCGACGGCCAGTTGTCTTCCAGGTGTTCCAGAGAGAGAGCCCGTGCTGCCGTGGGGTTGTTTTTCTTGTCGGTTTTCTGTAGCAGATCTAGATTGACCGGTGGTATTGGGAGTGTCCAAGGAGCGATCGATGGTGGGTCGTGTTCGTTTATCACGAGCTCCTCCAGTCGTAGTTCCTTGACTGTTTCCCTGATACCCTGGCCGAAGCTTTTCTTTCTAGGATCTTACATATCTTGTCTTCTTTAGGCTGACAGAGGCCGGGGATCTCTCGCCCAATTGCGAGATCTTAGCCCAATACCTTGTTGCTAGTTCTTTTCTTCTTAGGGATAGGGGCAGCTCTCCGGCTTCCTGTAGTAATGCCTCTCTCCTGGTCCCAAGCCCTACGCCAGTCGCAATACACAGAGCTTTGTATTGGATGGTGTCAAGCTTACTTAAGAGTGTTGGCGCGCAGTTCATGAAGACCAAAGATCCGTAGTCTAATACAGAGCGTATTAGAGCACGATACACCATTATAAGTGTAACTCTATTGGCTCCCCAGGTGCTACCCGTTATTTTTCTCATTAAGTTTAGGACTTTGGAGCATCTATCTACAGTCAAGTCGATGTGCGGTTTCCAGGTCAGCCTTCGATCAAAGATTACGCCAAGGAACTTGGTTTGGTCTTTAAACTCGATGGTTTTCCCGTTCATACACAGAGTCATTCTGCTTATCCCTCTATCGCTGCACACAAGCATGCCGACTGTTTTCTTCTCCGAGACCTTAAATCCCCAGTCGTTTGCCCATGTCATGAATTTGTCTAAGGCCTTTTGCATGTTCTTTTGAAGTTCACAGAACCTCGTCCCTTTCCTCCATATTGTGCTGTCGTCAGCAAATTTTGCTAGCTCAGTTCTGGCGTCGAGATATGAAGATTTCTGTATGTCGTTGATCATAATATTGAAGAGAGTGGGACTGATGACCGACCCCTGAGGCGTGCCATTTTCTAATGTTTGCTCGGCACTCAGGAATCTGCCAACATTCACCTGTATCCTTCTATCGCTCAGAAAGCTTTTGATCCACCGAAACATTGTGCCCGTTATTCCGATACGTCCCAGCTTGAAAAGCAGCCCGTCCAACCAAACTAAATCGAAAGCCTTGGTTAAATCTACAAACACGGCACATAGCAAGTGCCCCGAGAGGAGTGTCTGAGACATGACTTGCTGTAGTCGCACCAAAGTCAGCCTCTACATTAGATTCAATTACTAATGAAGGGTGCTGTGAGTAAAAGATTTCTTTCCTCTTCATGAATTCTGGTGGTTGGTTTTCATCTTTACTTGCATCTGCAAATGTCTTAGCAAGTAAATCTGCCTTTTCATTGCCATTGGTAACGTACTTGTCTCCATCTTCAAGGTTTGGTATGTTGAACGATCTGCGTTTCCGTGCATGGCGTTCAGTTTCTTCCAGACGACACCTGTTTGCGTGTTTTGGTTCAGCGCATTACAGAATGTCCTCCAGTGCCCACTTTGTACCTTCTGGATGGTGTCTCTTGCGGCGTATTTCAACTTCAGGTAATTTTGGTGGTTGACTTCATTGAAGTGGCGTTTTCGTAGACGAAGTGCCTTCTTTCTTTCGTAAACTGCCTCTTGACATTCTGAAGACCACCAGGGTTTTGTATTCCTTGGTTTCCTGCCAGAAGTCTTTGGAATGGAGTTGTCTGCCGCACCTATTATTGCATTCGTGATATTGGCGGAGTACATGTCGGTGTCGATGATATCATCTTCCTTCCAATCGAGGCAGCCTACACGGAAGTTAGCCCAATCAGCTTCTATCATTTTCCAATTGGGTCTTCCGTTATAGACTTCTCTGTTGGTTTCAGCTTGGATGTTAAATTCTATCACCAAATGGTCACTGCCAAGTGTCTCATCTTCATGTACTAGCCAATCGCAGCGGTTTGCCATACCAGGCGTGCAGAATGTGAGATCTAGGTGTGAAGGTGGGGCATTTCCTCCAACAAATGTAGGACTCTCATCATTCAGTACGCATAGGTCGTTCCCTTCTATTATTGAGCATAGGCTAGTCCCCCGGCAGTCATTCCTCGGTGACCCCCACAGAGTGTGCTTTGCGTTGAAATCTCCACAAAGCACCGATTTGCCCCGTGGAAGTTCGTCGAGAAGTGACTGGAAGCCATCTGGTTCTATTGTGACCTCTGGGGGTGCATAGACATTCACTATTGTCAACTTTGTTTTATTGCTCAATGTGATGGCTATGCCCATTGCTTCTAGGGGGTTGGTTACATTCAGTGGAACAGAAATGTAATTAATGTTGTCACTCACGTAAATGGCAAGGCCGCCGCCACGTGTCGTGCTGCCCGGTCTGTCCCTTCTCTGACAAGTATATCCGGGTAAGTAGATGTCGCTCTTCGTTGGTAGTAGCTTGGTTTCTTGGAGGCATATTACATCTTTGGGGTTGCGGTTTATGTATTTTCTCAGTTCAGCACACCTGGGAGCCAGTCCATTGATGTTAAGTTGTAGGACTTTTACCTGGCCCGCCATGATGACTGCCTGGATGGATACCTCTCAGTCTTGTGGGGTTTACTGATCTATCGGCGTCTCACATTCCGTAGTAGGTACCTCATTAGTGCTCGCCTTTGATGTTAACACCGGAAAGCAACTGGGCATATCGCCAGTGCTGTAGTGACGAACATGCGATATCCTTCTACGGAGCGCGAGATTTACTGATTGATCGGCTTTTATAGATTCTTCGTCGTCTTCTTCTCTTGATCTTTTTTTGACTGTATTGATGGAGTTAATCATTACAATCAGCACATCGGCGTTGACCATGTACGTTCGTAGCTTACCGAGGAGACTGGCCATTTTTGTTGTTTGGTCGTCATTGGACACAGCCACCCTCAGGAACTCGATCATGAAGCTCATGAACCCACTCTCCGATTTAAATTTCGGGACGAAGTGGCCTTCATCAGCTTTCGTTTTCGGTTCCCCCTCTTTCATCTTGGGTTTTGTCTTTTTCTTGGGTGTGGTTGGTTGTTGTTCTGGGCGGGGTGCCGCGATTGGTTCCTTCGGCTGTACTTGCGGTGTCGAAGGAATCGGCTCCGGGATTGGTTTTGCGACCGGAGCCTTATTCCTGACCTCTTTGGACTTCCCCTCCTTCTTTTTCAGGATTAATGAGGCTTCATTAAAACTTACTTTTTCTTTCACCTGTATTTTTAAGGCTGCCTTGGTATTTTGAATCTTTGGGCATTCGGGTGAGTTCGCTGCGTGACCGCCTTTGCAGTTCGAACATTTATTTGGTATGCCCGCCCTGCAATCAGTCGCCGCATGACTCCCCCCACACTGGGCGCACACAGTCTTTCCCTTGCAGTACTTGACTGTGTGTCCCAGTTTCTGACAGTTGGCACACTGCCTCACCCTCTGAACATACGGGTGGGTACGTCTATTCAGGTACACGATTTTTAGGGCCTCGGGCGCTGTTCCTTTCTTGAAGGACAGGGCGACGCTTCCCTGGTCCTTCCCCTCGACCACTTTAAACCGGTACACCTCGGTTGTCTGGTACCCCCTCTCTGTCAAGTCTTCCAGAATTTCATCCCCGGTATATTCGGGGGGTATCCCATGGACAACCACCTTGTCTATTGACAAGGTGATCGGTACGGACACCATCACGGACATACCAAGAAGTGCCTTCTGTCCCAATGCCATATCCATGTCGGACCTACTTTTTAGGGCTAGTCTGAGATGGCCTGGCACTGCTATCTTGATATCGGGTATGCTGGTGATACCCCACTTACTTTTTATCTCCTTCCCCACAGCCGTAAGTTTGGCCCCTTGGAAGGACTTGCCTTCAAGTGGCTTCACTAGAACGACGTGGGCCTGTTCCTCTCTCCTTTTTGTCACAGGAAAGAACTTTGGTGCAGGGCTGCTTTTAAAAGCGTCAGCCATGGACATGGTTGAGCTAGCCTCTGACGCCATAGTTCTTATGCTGTCGAAATAATCAAAAATCAAAAGGAGGGACCGAACAGTGTTGATTGGAGTTTAAAGCTGTTGTTAATTAAGCTTGTGAGCTGATTTAACTGTTGTTAACCCCTTTCACAGAGAGCCGCTAGTTAATTAATGTTATTTAAAGCTAATTAACTATGGGCTCTTATTGCCTGTGTGAGTTTACTTAACAGTTGTCAGGCTTGTTAACTGTAAAAATAGTTTAGCTTGTTCTTGTTTTTATTAAGAAGCTTGTTATGAGTACAAGACTGCTGTCTTCTATATAATCATATAATTCCTTCCCATCTGTGTCGCTTGTTGGTGAGCCCCATGCTGTGTGTTGGCAGTTGAAGTCCCCGCATATAATTAGATTGTCACCCGGAATTTGTTTAAGTATCCTATCATAATCTTTACTTTTTAATTTGTTAACTGGTGGGTTGTAAATGTTTATTATGCTTAGAGATTGATTATTTTCTATAACAATGTTAATCGCCATTAACTCTAATTTATTTGTTTGTTTTACTGTTAGGCTGCTGTTTTTGACGTAAATGGCAAGGCCACCTCCGTTTGATTGGCCCGGTCGATCATGCCTTGCCATTGTGTAATTATCTAGATTGATGTCTTTGTTTTTGGAAGTGAGCCGTGTCTCTTGTAGGCATAGTATGTCTGGGTTGTTTTGATAGACATATTGTTTGAGTTCAATCAAACGAGACCGCAGCCCATTCACATTGAGTTGAAAGATTGTGAGTGGCTTCCCCATTGTGACAGATAGTGAGTTGTTTATTTAAAGCCACGTTTCTCAACCTTTTCTCACCGCTCACCCCTAAATGAATTCTCAACCAACCCATTTACCCGCAGAGTTTTGAGGAGTTTACTGACCCCGGAGCCGTGGCCGGCGAAGCTGGTCACGGCGAGCGCAGTAGGTGCTAAGTCCGTGGAGGAGGGTCAAGGGGGGGGGGGTCTCCCCCCTAGAGAATTTTTAGAAATTGGAGCCTGGAAATGTGATTTCCAGCCATTTCAGGCACTCTTCGGGCGTTTCACAGGAACTTGAAAAAGGCCCTTTTCTATAGAAGCCATCTGACAGGAACCGCGAATCCTTGCACGGGCCTGCTCCCCCTGACCACATTGACATTGAATATGGAATGAATACGGATCGAAGGTGAGATTCAATAATCACCAAATTTATATTTTAATGAAAATACGTTGTTTCCAGCTCAGTGCGAAATTTGCTCCTGGTGATTGTCACAAACGATTTTTTTTTTATTCTCGGGACAGTGTTTGAGAGTGCTAATCTCAACTGCACAACCTTTTATATGATCATTTTTGAAGGGTATTGTCTCCTTCCTCTGTAACAACTAAGTCTGTTTCTTTTTGCCCGTGTTTGCCTAGAGTGGCTTCTGCTTCTACTACGATCCCTGGGTTTAGATCCGGGGGTGGGGGCATGCTACTTTTTGCTGAGGTTTTCTCGGCCTGTGAAGATTTTTCTTTATTTTTAGCTGTTTGAGTAATTTGTATTAATTTTGCTGAATTAGACACATGAGTTAGTATACTCTTTCCTATTGCTACGTTTCGTTCTTCTTCGTCTTTTATGTTTCCTAATTTTGCCAAATCCGTGCAGAAGTTGGCAAATTCTTTAATGTTTTTTGAATGTTGGTGTGAATTGTTTGCTTTCTTTTGCTTGTTCCTCTTTGTTAGGAGTGATTTGTTCTACTTTTTTTGGTGTTGTTTTATTTGCAACATGTGCCGTTGCTTCTTTGTGGCTTTGCTGCTCAAATATTTGGGACATTTCGGTGAGTCGGCACCATGATTTCCCTTACAGTTTTAATTGTGAGGCCCTGCAGTCTTTGGTGTTATGGGAGTTTCCATATTTTCCGCATATGGCCTCACTTCTGCAGAATTTTTCGACGTGGCCTATTCTTTGGCATTTGGTGCAACGTTTGACCTTTGGAATGTAGGGGTGTACGGGGCGTCTTTCGTATAACATATATATTACTCCCTGTGGAGTTTCATTTTTGTTAAAAGTGATTTGTATGGTCCTGATGTTTTTCCCTGTCTTACAAGGTATTGGTATATGGCTAGGCGATTGTAGCCCCCCAGTTTTAGATTGGCCATTATTTCTTCGTCAGAATAATCTTTTGGGATGTTATAAACGATTACCATGTTTGATTATGCTCCGACAAGGAGACTTCTACGTTTAGGTTGCCTAGTGTTTTAATGCTGGTGGCCAATTGGGCGTCTTCCATTTTTTGGAACGATATCCTGGCATTTCCATTAGCGAGAATCCGTATGTCTGGGAGAGCTGCTGTCCCCCATTTCATACGGATTTCATCTCCTATTTTGGACACCTTTGTGCCCTTAAAGGATTTCCCATTTTTGGGAGTACATATTACTATAAATTTATACTCCGTCACCGATCTAGATGCGAGAGCAGGTTGGGTTTGTCTTGGTGAATTAACCAAGACATTAGCGAAATTCATTGCCATGATGTATGCCAAATTAGAAAATTGAAATGAAAAAAGGAAAAAATAGAATAAGATTAAAGAATAAAATTGAGTGAAATAGGAACAAGCCAGTTGCAAAATAAAAAGGTGGGAGATTTGGGGAAGGAGTTGAACAACTAAGATTAGCCCGCCCGCTAACTTGAGTTGTTCAGATGACGAATAAAGCAAAGAAGAGAATAAGTATACCTTACAGTATAGAGTAATCCTAGTAATCCGATAATTCACTAAGCACAGCTAGATGTTAACTCGCCAAAAGCTAATTAACAATTTCTCAACTGGCAATAGTGAATTATTGGATTAATAGAATTTTTCTTTAACAAAGTAGGACTCTTTATAGATACCACCTATTTTAATGCTTTATTTTAATACAGTTTAAAAATATGAAATTTCAACTTTAAGTGGTAAGATATTTGAATTGTTTTTATCACTTAAATTGATTTTAAGAGGTTTGTCATCTATAGGTTAAGATATTTTAAATTCATTAGTTATCAGACGGTCATATTATAGTGATCTTGTTGGGTAATAGAATAGTTATCAGTACTGTGTATATTTATCGTGTGTATATTTTAAGATTTTCTAGTGTTCATATTTTTGAAGATCGAGAAATGGTTTTTTTAGTTGTTTTTCAATCAAATTGCATTTCCATTGATCATCACAAAACAAATATGTCACGGTCCAAACTAACCGATATGGTCATAATTCATCTTGTTACCACCGGCTGCCAGGCACGACACGCCAATATGTTGCAAGAGATGGATAGAAAACAAGTTAAAAACGGTGATTTTTCATGCAGAGGTCACAATTCAGGAAGTTACAATCCGATATGCGCGAATATCTACAGAAACAAAGATCGTTGTATTTCAAATCGTGATCATCAGTATGATCTAGAGGGTCCACAACTATGTATTGAGACAAATCGTGTATGTGGGCCGGCCATTTTGTCCGGCAGTTTGGGTCCGATTTTCAAGAAGAAAGTTTGAACTCCCCTATTAGGGTATAATGGTGATATATTCAAACGTTATTATTTTTAAATAGAATAAAAATTAACTACAGAGCGACTACAATCTGAAAAGGCTGTTTCGTACAATCAAGGGCCATAATCAGGTCGTTGAAATCCGAAATGAACGAATATCAAAAGGAACAACGCCCCGTGAGTAATTATAGACCTGCATTTTAAGTTTCCTCAAAATCAGATCAAAATTGTGATCTCTACAGGGTCCACAAGCTATAACGTGATTTGTCGCACAATCAGGGGCCACAATCCATGCTAATATCGAAAGGAACAAATCTGTTGGCGATAAACCTATATTTCAACTTCATAAATAGCTAGAGAGAAATGGGGTTTAACGTCCACTCGGCACAAACTATGTCATTTTGGGAGTAACATATGGTTTCATTTTATTTCCATAATTCGCTTGCGCGTAGGAGTCTTTAGCAGTGGGGGGAAACCGGAGTGCCCGGAGGAAACTCACAAGGTTGAGGAGGCGCCCCTATCTCCATGCACATACGCTCACACCAGGGCTCGAAACCACAGCCGCAAGCCAGAGGTGACCGGCCAGCTAGAGGTCGAAGCGCGGCACTCTAGACCACTCTAAAACCAGCAACCTTGACATTGATCGATCTTTGAAAATGCAGACGTACAAAAGTATGCGTCGGAGATTCAGTATACGCACGATTTGTCCTCATCGAAGCTAGATGGAAGTTCGATTGTGTATGGTTTCGTATACTTAGTGATTTGAATTTTGACGTTAAAACCATTGAATTTTGATGTTAAAAAGATTACAATTCAACAATGTAAATCATTTATTACTCATAGTATTATTTATTGTAGTTGTATGTAATAGTTATTAGCACACTTTCCGAGGTGTATCGGTGAATATCAGGACAGTTTTGGTCGGGGGCTCAGCCGAGGCGGAGCCGAGGCGGCCCACGACCAAAACTGTCCTGATATTCACCGATACACCGAGGAAAGGTGCTAATAAGTTACTTACATCACATTTCTATCGAGTATTGTGAAGCAAAATGTGAAAAATAGTATTTATTATCGAGTCGTTTCAACCGAAAAGTGACAAATAATTTCAGCTCTTTTATTTATCCCTTTCTGTGCCTCACGTTACATTTCATGGTAGTATTTACACGTGCGTCTTGTTGTGAAACCCCGAGCGTGAAACAGACACGTGTTTGTTTAGACCACATCGTCAAAACAATTTGTCTTTGGCGTGGAGGACTGCGATGATATTAAATGTAGTGTAAAGGAAATTCGAAACGTGGGTCATTCCTGATGAAAGTATGCATCGGCGCATAGTTCGTCCGTTGAAATTTAATTGTAATGAAATTTATAACTTTCTAGGCGTTTTTTTTATATCCTGCTTATTTTCAAGGCTTGTGAAGTGTCTAGCAAGAGAATCACAATTAGTTAAAATAATTATTCAATATTCTCATTTATATGTTTTGCATAATAAATCAAACCAAATTATGGAATAAGTGCCAATTGATATGTGTAATAGTTGTTTTTTGTAATATGTTGTTATGTTGATTTTATGTCATTGCATATATTTTTGCACTGCCATGTAGTTCCTACCGGTTTGTTTTGTTACTATGATTTTGATTAGTTGTCTCATGTACCTTAGCCTAGTGCAGTACGAAACAAGTAGTTATCATTGCGATCTGGGTCGGACTAAACGTCCGCTTCCTATAGCTTGATAAGTTTCTTATACGGTTTAAAAGTATCCGTGTATCAGAAATGAACAGTACTCTTTTTCGAAAGTGTACTGTTCATTTCTGATACACGGCTACTTTTACGCATGTATTGGAAATGAACAGGACAGTTTCCTCAAAGGTTGCCATTGGCAACGAATAGAAGTGGGATGTAATGTATGTTATATTTTCATATAAATGTTTAAAGTACTGTAAATTGTGTTTTCTTCTTTAAGGTTGAATAATACCATCCATTCATTCAAAAACAAAGCGTGTCTACTAGATTACTTAATTTTGCAAATCCCTAGTTCTGTCCTCTGTCCTGTAATAAAGAAACGATCATATTATTACCAGTATTAAACCGAACGTTTAAGGTGATACTACAGTAAAATCAATGAATTACAAAGTTTATTCTCCAATTTGTGTTTAAATTTCTGTGTTGTACCGCTCACGACTGAATTTTGCCCGGTATTAGATTACTACCACAGACGTTTATGTACTAAAGCACACCAAGTCCTCTACATTTAGAATGTAGTGTTTGGGGGATTCATTTTAATCTACTGCCTCAGATATAGCATTCGTTGATAAGTAGGGTGTTGTATTTTGAGCTCAACGATCACCATGGATTCGGATATTATTACCAGTATTAAACCGAACGTTTAAGGTGATACTACAGTAAAATCAATGAATTACAGAGTTTATTCTCCAATTTGTGTTTAAATTTCTGTGGTGTACCGCTCACGACTGAATTTTGCCCGGTGTTAGATTACTACCACAGACGTTTATGTACTAAAGCACACCAAGTCCTCTACATTTAGAATGTAGTGTTTGGGGGATTCATTTTAATCTACTGCCTCAGATATAGCATTCGTTGATAAGTAGGGTGTTGTATTTTGAGCTCAACGATCACCATGGATTCGGATTAAAATTTCTTCCGAGGCAATCCTGTTAAATTTTCAACAGTTAATAAATCCAAGGCTACCTCATATCAGCCAGGTCGTTCATGGGAGGGATTTAACATGTGTATTACACAAACGACTTATTCCGCTTTTAAGGAATATGTAAGCAGGTTTGTTTCCTAAATGCCCCCCTCCTCTAGTTGGATTTCTGGCTATACAAAAGAATCGAATAAAATAGAATGCATCCTTCACCGTTCTGACATCGTTCATCGGGTTTTCAATGTGTTGAGCGACAATCGGTCAAAATTTCGAACAAATACTACCGAGTACCGCCTATCGAATCTTACATGATTTGTAAGTGGCTTACCCCCCACTCATCTGGGTATAGAAATGTAATGCCGCTTTCACATGAAAGAGTAGTGAATTCGATTAGGATTATAGTTGCAGTTAATTCAGATTTCCCAGGGTATAGGTTATAACATGTTTCAGGCGTGGGCCATTTCAATATTCCCTTTAAATAAAACACTAACCCCGTCCACTTCTAGACCGTAATCTACGCTCGCCTCTCTGTTCACACATGGGACATTTGTAACATACAAACGTATGCTCACATGGCGACAATGTGGTATCTGCTACTCTGGAATAACTGGCACGTGGCAGTGGTGTCTGATTTAAAAATAAACTGCGTGAAATTTGGGTTGACCTGTCAATATTTTTACTTCTGTCGCTGAACTCCCTTTATAACATATTTTAAGATTGTACCCCCTGGTTTCAGATTATTTAGTATTTCCTCGCCGGTCTAATCCTTCGATATATTACAAATTATGACCCCTCGGGTCTGGTTGTGCTGACATGGAGATTTCAACTTTTTTTTAATTTACTAACGTTTTGATATTTACCTGGCGTTTCCATTTGCTGATGCCCCCCCCCCCCCCATTTCATTAGGATCTCGTCTCCAACTTTTGACCTTTTGACTGATTTCTTATTTTGGGGGTGTGCACAGTAGATCTAAACTGTATTTATACTCATGAACAACTCTTGACGGAAGTGCTGGTTCGGGTATTTCGGCCTGTATCCCATGAAGGACCCCCCTATACTCAAATATTCTAAATTTCGGAAATCTCATAGCGTTGAGTATTGCCCATTTCGACTATCGTCCCCGAAAAGGACTACCTTGCACTTTACTAATTGTCAGATTCGGAGCCTCTCCCTTACCCCTTCTGCAAGATTTGTGATGTAGCTTTATTTAACGTCGCCTACCGAAATGATCGCCGAATTGTCATTAAAGTGACAATAACAGGTTGGTGGCTGAGATATGAAGGAATTTGGCAGTAATAAATAGTTGGTTTTATAATTATGGTTAATGAAGTCCAAAAGGAAACCCACTGTGTCGTTAATAGACCAGAATTATGAACCGAAGAAAGGGAGTAGATGTTAGCATCCTTTAATTGACTATAAAAGGTATGTTCAACAAGAACTGTGCCAATACACCATTGGAAGACCCAAGACCGAAGCTCGCCTTTCCGCCCCTTAGCCGCTTTAGCACAATTTTGAAATGAGGCCACAAACTATTTCCTAATCATTCAGTAAATATGATCATCTCGAGAGGTAAAAAGCACTGATTAAATATACTTGATGAGTTGCATCGAGTAAAACGCATAGCACTGGTGACACGTGAGTGACCTCAAACGACGAGTGGCGTATGACCAAGCTCCTTATAAAATATAGCTTACCCTTTCCATCGCTTACAGAAATGAGCTGATAATTATAATAAAGTTATCTTTAATTTGTTTCGAGTTGACCTACTTGCATTATTTTACATTTTAATAAAGAACGAATATCTCATAAAACATACCTCATCGTTAGTTATAATCAACTGATAATTAAGTTATATAAATTTCTTGTACTTTTGACCTACTTGCATAATTTACTTTTTTGGTGAAGAGCTATTTCGGAGACCGCGAATAAATTATACTGCTTGAATATAACATATTATCGTCGTATTCAAAACAGCGAATTGTTTGTCGGTTCTTGTGTGTGGTGTGGTGGGGAGGGGATGATGACCGAATGGTTAGCACGCGCGCTGTATCATACGGTCTGCCATTGAGTCAACTGGCGGGGTTTCGATTCCTCGGTTATACGTGACAAGGAGGGGCGTCCGTCCAACCTCGTGGTTTTTCTCCTTTTCTCCGGGTCCTCCAAATTGAACCATGTTAGTCCCAAAATGACCTAGATGACATCGCGCCTGGTACGTTCGTGCATTTTTATGCGCGAACTCTTAGTTTTCCTATTACTGGCACGCGCACGGGCACTATTTCTTTTTCTTTTGCATGTACCAAAATCGGGTGTTTTGCGCGGAGGTACTTTTGAGGTATTAGCCTGAGAAGCATAACACTTGCCACTGTACCTGTATATCGCTAATTATAAATCGAGTGTGTGAAGACAGTTTATATAGATCACGCGAAAATTTTTCAGTACAGAGTTTATTCTCGCTGTATTTGCAGTTAAGAAAACCAATGGGACTATTTTCTCAACAGTGTATGAACTTTTTCATAATCGATAATATCCTTACACCGAGAGAAATTATCTAATCTCGGTGAAAAACCATGATCATCTGGTAAAAAATTACTTTTCTATTTTTTGGAACGAAAAACAGTGTTACTCGCTTTGAGTCGAGATTACCAGCTTTCAGGTCACCGATAACCAATTATGTCAGAAATACCATACTGACATTCGGTTTTTTCAAGTTGTACGCGAACTAACAATCGGCGCCCTAACTGTCTTCGTCAGCTACTTTCAGTTTCACAATGGCGTACGGCATTCGGTTTTTCAAGTTGTACGCGAACTAACAATCGACGCCCTAGCTGTTTCGTCAGCTATTTTCAGTTGCTGGCGGACGGCCAGTGCCGGTGGGAAAAGACAACATTAAAATCAGAAATAGTTTATTTATTATTGTCGGACTTACGGTATCAATCCTGTCTAACAAATCATAAAGCTGTGGTGTTACGGTAGCGGCATAGTATTTCAACGTAACACCACAGCCACTGTAACAATTCATAATACATCTATCACTCCCTACACATTTCCCCTCGACCTACTTTCCCAAACGTCAACAACACATCTCATACATCCAGTTCACTGATTAACCCTTGTACCACGTCTACTGGTTTGTGCCAAGTGGACGCTAAACCCATTTCTCTTGTGTGTGGATCACAGTGCTGACATATAATGGAGTGAAACTTTGGACAAACACATATTCTTGGACAATATTGTTCTAATGGACACAGATCACCAAAAATTCATGTGTAGGGCCAAAGTTATACTATTCAAAAAAAGTAGGGGATATTTGATTTTTAAGTGTTATTAAAGTCACCTAATGAAACTGACGAAGAAACAAATGACAAAATGAAATGAAGTTCACATTCATCGATTTATTCCAAATGATCGTTAGACTAAGTAAGGCACAGACTGACCATTACCCGGGGTCAAACAGCAAAGTTACCACAGCATCACAAGAAAGTCAGTAACGGGTAAATCCTCCTCTGTTTGCTAAACAAGCATTGATCCGACGTGGCATACTCCTAATGAGACGTCTAGGGTCATTTTTGGTCCAGATTGTCCCATTCCTGTTGCAACGAAGCAGCAAGTTCTTGGACATTGGCAGGACGTTGTTGACGTTGACGTAACCTCTGTCCAAGCATGTCCCAGACATGCTCGATGGGGGAGAGGTCGGGACTCAGTGCTGGCCAAGGTAATGTGGTGATGTTCTGTTGTTGGAGGTAACCTGTAACGATCCTGGCCCTGTGGCATCTTGCGTTGTCATCCTGGAAGATGAAACGGCGGCCATGACGTCGTGCGAACGGCACAACATGTACTGCCAAGATGTTGTCCCGGTAGTACTGGCCTGTAACACGCCCTGCAACAACATGTGATGCCTTCCCACACCATAACAGAACCACCCCCAAATCGATCATGTCTGATGACGTTAACGTCTTGGAAGCGCTCGTTTCGACGACGCCACACCCTCCTACGTCTGTCCAAAAAATCGACAGTGAACCTTGACTAATCTGAAAACATCACATTGCCCCAGCGTCGATTATCCCAGTGTTGACGATCCCTACACCAACGACGTCTTGCCTGAATGTGATGATCTCTCAAACAAGGGATCACGCGAGGACGTTGGGCGCGAAGGTGACCCCTATGCAGTCGATTCCGAATCGTCTGGCCACTCACTCTCACACCAGTGTCTGTTTGAAGACAAGCGCTGATCTGATTTGCTGTGATGACACAATTTCTCAAGGCCAAGGTACGGATAAATCGATCCTGGGCTTGAGTCGTCGCCCTTGGTCGACCTGAGCGTGATCTGTCCTGTACATATTGTGTATCACGGTATCTGGACCATAGCCTGCTTATGACAGACTGAGAAACATTCATCATCCGCGCTACAACCGCCTGTGTTGTGCCGATCTGTAGCATGCCAAGGGCACGTAACCTTTCATTTTGGGTAAGCCGACGCATATCAAAATTTTGTTTACTGGAAATGTTTCTTCTGTTAGGTTCTATAGTGACTTTTTTCGTAGTCATTTGCATATTTTAGTATTATGCCCCCCAAATCAAATATCCCCTACTTTTTTTGAATAGTATATTTTAAGTGTACCTCTTCCTTTCCCTTTCCCCCTTTTGCATGGCGATTTTTGTTGACTTTTTGGTGTAAAATTGAAGAAAAGGATTTGAAAATACATTTTCACTCAGGTCTTGGTGAATATTATGATTTTGAGGCGGAAGGATACAAGTGTTGTGAGGTTGGCTACGTTGAAGGGGAGGGTCGAAAATTGCTTGTTTAGTTGTCTCTACTTCCAGCTTGTGTGTCTCAAGTTTTTCATGGTGAACCTCATACATGCTTTTGGGCCAGAGTTTGCCACATGTTGCTCCATCTGTGGCAGAAAGAGTTCTACCCAACGAATGTTTGGGGAAAAGTTACAGCCGGTCTAAGAGACGAGAATTAACATTAAAGTCAATGGGGAAATAATTAGTGATCTGTGGCCTAACAATAACATAATCGCTAGACGTATAAAATTAAATCCTCGTCTTAATATGCTAGAAACTCCTGAGTTGGGGCTGTAAGTTTGACAGTATCTTTACATTACACGTTCACAAGTAGTTTAATTTTCGATGAATGATCAAATTAGCTTCGATCCAATGTCATGTTTAGATGTACAGAATTGCGGACGTGATTGCCTTGTGTGCCTGTTATTGTTTGATTTTTTTTCCAGTTAAAGCTTGTTATAGTGGTAAGATATATGAATTCTTTTAATCACTTTAAATTGATTTTGGGAGGTTTGTCATCCATAGTTTAAGATATTTTAAACTAAAACGTGATTTTTCGCATAATCGGGGGCCATAATCCATGAGGTTTCGGTCCTATACATGCCAATATCGAAAGAAACTGAGATCTGTTCGAGATAAAACTATATTTCAGTTTCATCGATATGGGATGAGTGCACAAACACGTCCAGATGGAAAGGGGCGACAATATGAAAATGTGCGTCGCAGATTCGCTGTGTGTGCACGATTCTTCCTCATCTAATGGAAGTTCGATTGGGTATGATTTCATATACTTAGTGATTTGAATTTTGACATTAAAAAGATTACAATTAAACAATAATAAATCATGTGTTACTATTATATCATTGAAGTTGTACTGTATATTATATTTTCATATAAATATGTTTAAACTACTGTAAATTGTGTTTTCTTCCTTGAGGTTGAAAAATACCGATTTATCCAGAAAGAGTCGAAAGTCCAATTTTGTGGAACATGGTTTTGGTAAATGTACTGCAAATTTCTACCAATTACGATATAGAATTGATAGCAATAAGTATTAGGCAAAGCGTCTTCTACTGGATTACTGAACTTTGCAATCCTCGGGTACTGCCCTTTGGCCTGAAATAAACAGTTCATCTCATTATCAATATTCATCCAAACCTTTTAGGTGATACTACAGTAAAGTCATAGAATTGAAAAAGCTATAATTCTCCAACTTTTTATTTTAAATCTCTGTGGCACATCGCTCACGACTGAATACCATTTTGCCCAATGTTGGATTACAAATTACTACCACAGACGCTTTATGATCTAAAGTGACACCAACCCTCCCTATTTAGAATGTACCGTTTGAGTGATTCATTTTAATCTAGTGCATTCGATGCCTAGCGGGGTATTGCATTTGGATTAAATGTCTTCGGGGACCAACCTGTTAAAAAAAATCCCCGGGTAGTTCATGGAGTGATGTAACGTGTAAACGCTAACGACTTATACGGCCTTCCAGGGTCTAAATTTGAGCAGGTTCGTTTCGTAAGTTTCCCCCTCTCCCCCACACGAGTTTAAATACTACCGAGTACCCCTGTCAGTCGAGTCTTCCATGTTTTGTAAGTATCTTAATCCACCTTCCCCTTTGTTCCTTAAGCAGCCCTTTACAACATCTAACCGTTGCTTCAATGCTCAGAAATTAACTTGTCTACCCATTGCGTTTACACGTGATTAATTAGCATTGTCCAATCAGGAGGTCGTGGCACATAACAAACATGGCGGTCTCCATAGTGTACAGCCGTTGAAAGTTTTCTTTTTAAAACCAGCAACCTTGACATTGATCGATCTTTGAACTTTGCAACTCAATTGTCACATGTAGACATTTTAGCTAGAAGCACGAGACTTGGTATTCACGACGACCGATGAATCTGATAGACTAACAAGCTGAGCTTATACCCAATGGAAATTAGTAGCGAAATATGCAGGGTACTACGTGAAGGGCTTGATAAGATATACGTAGTTAAGGCAAGATCAAGCCTTCTATTGAAGATGCCCCCCCCCCCTCTCATCTGGGTATATAAAAATGGAAGACAGCTTTCACATGCCGTGTAATGAGGAGTCCGATTACATGTTTAAGGTGTGGACCAGTTTAAAATTCCCTTTGAATAAAACATGGAAATAAAATACTAACCCCGACCACTTCTAGACCGTAATCTACGCTCGATACTCTCTTCACACAATGGACACTTAGATATTTTTAAAGCACATTTATCACATACACACGTATGGTCACATGGCGACAATGTGATATCTGCTACTCTGGAAAGACAACTGGCACATGGCAGCGGTGTCTGGCTCGAAAATAAACTGCCTGAAGCTTGAGTAGTGGACCTGTGAATAATAAATAAAAGAATTTTACGTCTGCCGCTGAACTTCCCTTATAGCATATCTGAATGACTTAAATCGGGAAAAATGACATCAAAATCCTAAATCGTGCACAAAAGGTCCCGTGGGAGGAATATATCAACAACTGGGCCCTTGAAAACGAAGCCATCACGAAGATAATTAATGAAATAGAATGGATCTAACTATTTTCTACTGCTGGACATTTAGATGTGTGTTCCTTCAAGGTTAATAAGGTCATCCGGTGCCACTTGAATATCATGACTTTAAAGGGGAAGACCAACGATTTTCAACAAAGTTTCCTTATAGAATTCCCAGTTTCAATTACAAGCCTACAAAAGAAAATGGTATAACCGAGATAATCGTTATTCTTTAAATCTAATTCAGAAATTCAAAAAAATATACCTTTGTCGTACAAAATTTCTAACTGTGGCTTTAACAACCTCGTCATTGCACATCTCTAACGGCGTTCTGCCAAGTATATTTCGTTTTTCCAACGATGCGCCCTTCTGTATTAACAGACCAGCAATCTTAATGCGATTCTCTCGTTTAGGTGAACCAAGGCCCAACAATTTCTGAAGCTGTGGAAATAATGAGAATAATATCATACCCAATAATATGATAGCCATACATCATCTTTGCCTTGAAAAACAAGAGCCATGAAAATGAGACATTAGACAAGGAACCTTTATTCGTTCTAAAATGGGAGTCAGTGTTTCTAAATGGCTGAGATGAGGACTGGCTATCCTTAAGGTCGCGTGTCCGATCCCTGCATTGGCCGAGAAAAGTTCATGGGGATATTCTGACGTGGTGAAGGACGAAGGGCCTGACATAGCTAGTCGTTCGGATGTGACAAAAACCAAGACCCCGTATTTACATTCGCGTGCACGTAAAAGATCCCTTGGCAGTGAAAAAGTAGGCCGCAGCCCGGGCAAAATTTCAGTCATAGCACACTGTATGGCGTATGTCCCTTTTCATTAATCCAGTCGGGGAAGACCAGTAGGACGTTAAACTCAATTTCATTTCTTCTAAAAAAAATGTCGCCACAAGCTTATTGGAAGAAGGGGTAGGGTGTGCTCAGTTATCTATATCACTTTCATTGAATTTTCTCCGGAAAAGGGGGGGGGGTTGGGATGGCCTAGTGGACTAGAGTGCCGCGCTTCGACCTCTAGCTGGCCGGTCACCTCTGGCTTGCGGCTGTGGTTTCGAGCCCTGGTGTGAGCGTATGTGGCATGGAGATAGGGGCGCCTTCTCAACCTCGTGGGTTTCCACCGGGCACTCCGGTTTCCTCCCACCGCTAAAGACCCCTAGGCGCAAGCGAATTATTGAAATAAAATTAAACCATAAGTTAGTCCCGAAATGACCTAGTTTGTGTTGAGTGGACGTTAAACCCCATTTCTCTCTCTCTCTCTCTCTCCGGAAAAGAAGGGCACCCAATGCTGAATATCGACATGGTTTGTCTCACCATGACCCCCAGCGCTTCTCTTCGCCAAATGTGAAGAACATCTTTATAGATTGTAGCTTCTGTTAGGGTGCCCCGAGCTAAAAATCTCGAAAACTATATAATAATGACAGACTATTTTAATCAATCTGAATGAAAAAAATATGCAATAGCTGATCAAGTTATGTACAGATTTGAGATGTTCATTATCATTTTGAAGTTGGGTTGGAATAAGTGAATACAAACTAGAAGATACCTAATCAAAGTTACATTATGTGAGATTTTTATAAGGAGTTAGCCATTCTTGCTATAACAGTTTAAAAATAGATGATGAAAGAAGAATATATTGAAAATTTCAGTCAAATTACTTTATTCTGAACATAGTTATTATCAGTGTAATTTTTGACTAGAAATGGGATTGAATTCCATCGTCGCCGATTCTTAGTATGGCCTATCGTTGATTGACAGGCGTCAACTCCACCTACATAGTCTCGATTATCAAGTAATGTTTACAAGCGTATTCGGTTTGAGACGGGACTGCAATTCAATTTGTATTACATTTATTATTTACTACAAATTACAATTAAGACTTTTAATATATAGATAAGAAGAGAAAGTCTGCGACAGGGATGGAACAAATCAACGAGGCAGTATTGTAAATAAAATATAATAATAATAGCCAACGTCTTGCGTTGCCTGCGTGTACTCTTTTGTACTTCAGGCAGGCCTAAGTGACTCCCTAAGCAGACGAATAGAAAACGGTGATCCGGTGGGGTTGCAATTCAACTGGGGTAATGTTAGCTGCGAAGTTTATCAATGTCCATAAATTTACTGAAACGCAAGTGACAGAAGCGCGTATAATAACGACAGTGTGTATTACAGGGAAGGCAGCTTGATGAGCTGGTAATTTCCGGAAGTATGATGACGTCAACGTTACGAAGAATCCCCGCCCACGACGCCATTGTGATTAAATCAATCAACGAAATCCTATTTAAATCCGAGCCCAATCCAAGCCATCCGTGGGTATACAGAGTTAGGTTTTGGCTTGTTGTTTAAATAAAGATCTAATTTATAATTTCTATGACCTCTGAGGCCAAAAGGAAGACCGACAAAAGTCAGTTTTTGCTCTCCAATAATGTATCTTTAAGAACAAATTCAAACTTGTGATCACGTTCCTTCTTGCATGATAGCATTTACACAAGAATAAATATGCTGATTATATTCATATATATTTCCTATAAGTTTATAGGGACTGAAAGCGATCAATAACATTAACAAAAGCACATATCATCGTGACCAACGCTCTAAGTCAACATGCCTGTATGTTGGATCTTCTTTCGTAACGGCATGTCGTCTATTACAACACCCTTTAATCATATACATTTATATTATGTACATTATAACATCTGTCTTAGCAGATATTTGTTTTATAAAACAGTCAATATCATCTTGTCAGCTATTATACGACAGAAATACAGGTTTTCCCAAAGATAGATAGGTTAAAAATTAAGGTAATCAGCGCAGGTGTATTCACTTTACCAAACAAAGTATAACTCAAATTTTACCCAAAAACCCGATCTGTTACGGCATTTCACAAATCGATTGATAATACATAATATATAGTCATTATTTATCGAACAAAGATATGTAATTTAGAACTAATCTGCAGTAAACATATAATCTCAATTCTTCCCTTTGGGACAAAATAAAAAGTTTTAGTTTTACTTAGAGTATGTCAAAGGCAACTTTTCAAACACCATATCAAAGCAGATCTACAGTAGTAGGCGTATTTTGTAAAATAAATTGCTACCGGAAAATTAACCACTTGGTTTCAAGAAACAGTTATTAAATAATGAATTGTTAAAATACTATGAGAATTGTCGGAATGTCTGTCTGCTGGGGCGTCGGGATTGACAAATAAATTAGAAACAAAGAATGAAGAAATTGTATTTTTAATAACCGCTAAAAAAGGCATTGAAAGTTTCTGCCGGTTAGGTAGGATCAGCCAGGTCAATTAATTTTTGTAAATTTGCTTTTAAAACTGGAATCGAATGTTCCTTACCGGCGACAGAAAAATAAAATAGAGACTTATTGGAAACTTGCTGATTTAAAACATACCTACGAAACCGGAGCTGTGCTTTCATTTCCCTATTTGTAAGTTGTAAAAGCCCATTTTCCATGCCTTCTTTACTTTTCCAAAGACCCACCCCAACAATTTCTGTTGTTGGGCGCTCTTTTTTCCTAATCTCACGTTTCCCCTTTTGTAATAATTCATTCTTTTTCGCCAAAAGAACCGCTAGCTTTTTTCTTTCGATTTCTTCCCGTCTTTGCCTAAATTTAGAAAGTTGATTTTTTGTTATCGTTTGAGCATCCATTGAGACCGAATTACGTTTATCAGGAGAAAGATTTTTTAGCCATTCATCAGATTTATTCATTTTATATAAAATGGATGCTTCGTTGCCAAAAATATTAGACGAGGGTGTGATCCTCATTAATCTATCGAGATGAATGAACACGGTTTCTGGTAATTTGTTGTGAGGCATGGCAGAATTCGAACATGAAGGATTTAAATCATCTCGATACCCAAGTAAAATTTTTGCAATATACTTTCTGAACTCGGTAAAGAGGACTTCCAAAACATGGACCAGGGTTGAATTAATAGTTAAATCAGAATTAATTTCCGTCAGGTTAGCAAGGACCGAATCATTTTTTAATTTTGATTAGAGATTCGAATGGGTGTGATTTACCTTCGACACAATTTTGAATATTCGAGTTTTCGCAAAAAATCATGTAATTTTTGATAAATAGTTTTCATGTCAAGTGCAATAATGTCGCTTTCTAATATGCGCCACAGTGGAGCAATAATTAATTTATCTATCAAGCCCTAGGCCTGGCACTCAATATGAAATAAAGGAATTTTAATAACTAAAAATATGCTTTGGATCAATCTATTTTCTGTTCCAAGAAATTTTTTTATATGCTTGGCCATATAATTTACAATTGCGGCATTGTTGAAAATGATGTTAAACCGGTTACCATGAAATGGCGTTAGCAGTAATTTTGAAATCCCAAGGGACTTGAGATATAACTTAAAAGGCAAATAACAACCCGACTTTTCATCCCCACCCTGCGTAAAGGCCTTACAGATGGTCCGAATCAATCGAACACACCCAGGTTCGTTTGGCAAAACTGAAGAAGCGTTTTTAAACGTTTGGGCCGAATACGTTTTAAAATACATTTCCTCAAATTTTTTTAATACAGACGCACTTTTATCGGCCAAACCAGTTAGTAGATGAAGACCGCAAAAGAAATGATTTATATTTAGGTGAATATTTCGCTCTGAATCTGATAAATCTGACCAGTTTTCTACTAATTTAGAGCAAATATTGCCTCTGTACTGTGTAAATAAAGTGTTAAAAAGCTTTTCGGTGTTGGCTCTGTCTGACATTGTATTTCTAATTTCGAAAATTACGGATTTACTAATGGGCCCAGCTATATCATCAAGACCTGCCAAAATTTCATTTAAAGTTGTAAGAGTAGTTTGCGCAGGTTTATCAGCCAATTACGAAGACCAATAATAATTGGCGTATGAGTCGAGTCAGCGGTTATTGCATATGTACCGAATTTGGAGCCAAATTTTTTTAGTTTCGTCCGTATATAAAGTTGTGTTTTTCGCTGACTTAAGGGTTTCCGAAACATGTTTTAAAGATACACAGACGCGCTCACATAATATTCTTTGAACTGTAGTTTTTGTTGGAGTGTAATTAGATTTGAGTCCCCGGAAACGTTGAGATTTTTTAGTTGCATGACCAAATTATGGTATTCTGAATTGTATCTTTGATTTTCGACATCATACAAAATTACTTCCCCACGAGGTTGGGACTTACAACCAGTTTTTTTATTTGCCAAAACTTTATTATTATTAGCCTTCGTGCGAATCAATTCTTTTGAGGTCTTCCTTAGTCGATTTGTTAAAAGAAAAATTGTTTTTTTTTTTTATACCTATTGATCCTCCTTACTAAATTCCTATTTTTCCTATTTAATTTGGTCAAAGTCACCTCGGCAGATGTCTGTGTCTCTCTATTAATTAAATGGATCTCGCTGGTATCTGCCGCTGGGGTCTGGTCAACTATCCCGGGGAAAAAGGGGCTGTCGAGATAATCGTCATATAATTCTAGAGATTTATTAGAACTATTCTTATTTTTACCCAGCTTTCTAGTCTTTGTCTTCAGCCTGGCAAGCCTAGTTCGAATAACTTTGTCATCAAACGTCACACTGTCGTCATGTAAAGCAGTAATTATAGACTGGTGCTCCGTATTGGTCAGAAATTTATTCATAATGCCTAGTACTAGCCTATTTGTAATTCTTGCGAAGGGAAGTTTAGTTATTTTACTGAGATCATAGTCATCGCACAAACCAATGCTGGATAGTAATTCATTGTTGGACGTCATGCCTGCTAATTGAATGGATTGACAACAAATTAAAAATAAGTCCGTCGGTCAATTCCTAAACAAATTAAAAAGATTTATTTCCCTTTAACCCTAAAAGTCGATAGTCTCGAACTGTAAACTATCGTGCGTTTCGATTAATTTCCGGTAGCAAATTTTAGATACGAAACAATTTCTTTATTTTCTAATTTGACGTCACCTGTCTCAGCAATTCCACAAAGATTTTAGGAATCTTGAAAAATCAAAAGATAAATACGCCTTTTACTCTTATCTCGACTGACATAGGTGCTACGGAGATGGGAAATCGCCGAAACTAAATTACAACACTCTGTAGATAAATAGCGAATTGAAAAATAAAAACGACAATAATTTTTAGAATTTTGAACGTAGATCAAATAATATCTAAAGACAAACGCGTGATGAGAATAATTTTAACTTGTCTTTATATACCATTTCATGTTGTGACAATACCACGTGCATGGCCATATATAGTGAATATTTGCTGCGGTGATTTACTCGCACGTGCTTCCAGTGGGCCCGGGGCTATTTCGTCATCATTCAGAAATTCGTCTTTGGACAGTCAACAACAGTCAAGGCGAGACCAAATTTCTTAGCGGATAAAATATTGTTGCATGGGGCACCCTATCTGTAGTTTTAAAAAAATCATAAAGTAAAGAGCAGACAATATAACAAACGTCATATTGAATAGGCAGTGGTCCGAGCCACTTTATATTCAGGTGATATTTAAAGATACTTTAAGGGAGATTTGATAACGAGTTGACAGTTCGTACGGTTATTGTAAAGATAGGTTGCCAGGCAACGAAACATACGCCCACAGCAGCTAAATCGTCCGGGCAATCAACAAGGGTTGTCGCATATTTTTACTTTTTTTTGGTAATGAAACATTTGTAATACACTAAAATCTGAGTAACAACTCATTATGTAATTATCAGAAAATCATGAGAATTTGTTTGCTTTTTATAAAGTTTTGCCCCACGCTAACAATTAGTATAGGAAACATTTAATATCATGGATTTAGCTGTTCAGTTATCAAAATTCATTGAAAATCAAAATACTTGTTCGTTTCAACACCTTAAACTCTGTGTATCAATCTGAAGTCAATCGGATGATAAGTTTGGCATCTACAGCGCAACAAGGTTTTATGAAGTGATCAAGGGAGATAACTCTGGAAGTAATAATTTGAAATTGATGAAAATCAGTAGGCTTCTTCCTCTCAGGACCTTAAACAGTGTGTGTAAATTTAAAGTCAATCGGATATTAACTTTGGCCTCTAGAGTGTCCACAGGATTTTTTGATGTGATCAAGGGCCATAACTCTGGCACTAATTATCGGAAATTGATGCAAATCAATAGGATTCTTCATCTTATGACCTTAAACACTGTGTATAAATTTAAAGTCAATCGGATATTAACTTTGGCTTTTAGAGCCTCCACAAGATTTTTTGAAGTGATCAAGGGCCATAACTCTGGCACTAATTATCGGAAATTGATGCAAATCAATAGGATTCTTCATCTTATGACCTTAAACACTGTGTATAAATTTAAAGTCAATCGGATATTAACTTTGGCTTTTAGAGCCTCCACAAGATTTTTTGAAGTGATCAAGGGCCATAACTCTGGCACTAATTATCGGAAATTGATGCAAATCAATAGGATTCTTCATCTTATGACCTTAAACACTGTGTATAAATTTAAAGTCAATCGGATATTAACTTTGGCTTTTAGAGCCTCCACAAGATTTTTTGAAGTGATCAAGGGCCATAACTCTGGCACTAATTATCGGAAATCGCTGAAAATCAATAGGCTTCTTCGTCTTATGACCTTAAACACTGTGTATAAATTTAAAGCCAATCGGATATTAACTTTGGCCTCTAGAGCGTCCACAAGATTTTTTTGAAGTCATCAAGGGCCATAACTCTGGTAGTTATTATCGGAAATCGCTGAAAAACAATAGGCTTCTTCGTCTCATGACCTTAAACACTGTGTATAAATTTAAAGTCAATCGGATATTAACTTTAGCCTCGGACGGACGGACGGACGGACCGACGGACGGACGGGGGCGACGACAATATACGACCACATTTCAATGTGGGCGTATAAAAACTATATAATGTAAAAGCAATTTGTTGAAAATTTCAGTCAAATTGATCCACCATGAATTTAAGGACAATATTGGTGCCAGTCATTATCACTTATGTGATAGAACTGATTAAACACTTTCCAAATATAATATTAACACAGAGGTCATCGCTAGATAAGAGAAATTGTGACGTACCAGATCTTGTCCACTGTCTCCGGTACTGCTTTTTCCATATAATGCAAGGTGAAGAGGAGTACTACCACCCATGTCTGTTGCATTAACACTTGCACCTTTTTAATTAAATAGAGTACAGTTTTCAAAAATCATGAACGCCATAAGAAAATATCTTTTGCTAACCTTACCGAAATGGGCTGTAAGTAGGGACTGTAAAAAGATTTCTCATATCATTCTTACCTTTCTCCAAGAAAAACTGAACTATATCTAAGTTGGCTTCTGCACACGCCACATGTAATGGAGTTGAGTTCACCTTATTTTGGCTATTCACATCACCTCCCTGAAAACAGTTGAATTTTTGTTGTATTTACTGCGTAAATGCAATTTAAAACAATTATTGAATTTTAGTCCCTTTGAATGTGTTTGAGGTTGTGTTAAACCCCGGAAAGGCTGATAAGGTCAAAACAAACCAAATGTCGACCTATACCCCATAATATTGTACCCCCCCCCATCCCAACCATCACATCTCAAGAGGTACCAGAGAAACACACCGGAACGGGTCTCCACGGACCAGGACGATGAATTTACTTTTTGGCCATTTTCGTATACGCTGGATCCGACCAGCGTCTTCAACTGACTCTTCCTAAGGAAACACACCGGAACGGGTCTCCACGGACCAGGACGATGAATTTACTTTTTGGCCATTTTCGTATACGCTGGATCCGACCAACGTCTTCAACTGACTCTTCCTAGCAATTTTCTAGCTTTGATTTAGGATTAGTTTAATAGCACTACTATGGATCCTATTTAACAAATATTAACTGCATTTATTTGATTTAATCATGACTAAGACACATGTTAAATTTATTATTCAATCTTACCTTTCTCACCAATATACGAGCACAATCTGTGTGGTTATTGGCGGCAGAGATGTGCAGACCCGTAAAACCCTCTACTGCTTTAGAATTTACCACTCCCGGTTTCTTTTCAAGGATTCTTTCAACGGCTCTATAAAGAACAAAAACAGGATGTTAAATTTTGAAAATGAATATCTGGCCTTTTCAAATTTAGATAAGTGTAGTGGATCTTCACACCATTCTGCATTACCTACATATTAACACATCGGAAAGTTTACTGTAATACCACAAATGTCTGGTACAATTATCGTCAATCATGGTCAATATCGCATTTCCAGTATATTAAACCAATATTCTTGATAGTTTGGATAAGCGAGATTATTCCCAACAAACGGGTATATCACCCTAAAATAAGAACAGTTGTATTGGGAATATTTCAGCTTAATACATGATCAAAATTACGTACACAGGGCGGTCTCTAAGTGCAGCAAAATGTAGAACGTTGAAACCTTTCTTGTTTTGGAGAGTAGCATCATAATTCTGTGATTCACACAGAGATCTAATCGCATCATCACATCCTTTATAAATTGCAACGTGTAGAGCCGTGTCGCCATCACTGTCCTACAATGTATTCAAAGCGTTATTATAGTAACGTAATAAAACATACATCTTAACAATAGACCAAACTTAAAGGGAAATATTGGTGTCAGACATTATTACATATGTGATAGAACTGGTTAAATACATTCCAAATATAATTTCAACACGGAGATCATTGCTACGGAAGATGTGTAGCAAGCACTGGAATGAAGGGGAAGTGACGACAAACCTGACAAACACGAGTTATCCTTCCATAAAAGTGATTGAATTAACGAGCGATAACAAACACACAGGCGAATTTCATTCACTGATAATTCCGATGACTACTACTACTACTTGGTGTTTAACGTCTGCTTCCACATAAGTGATATCGCAGACAAGACTTAGGATAGTCGAAGCTGATTCCTTTTTTTTAGAATATGATTTTGCAATCTTTCCGTTTGGCTTTAAGCCATGGATTGGGTTTTAGTGGGAAGTTCTTCCCTTTATTTAATAAAAAAACATATCATTTGGTAGATGATCTCGTCTGCTCCTGGATTGGTTGATGTCATCGTTTGGGGTTAGTGTTTAGGTGCCAGGCCCGTCTTATCGTGGCCTCTCCTTACTCCACTATCCCACTCTATGGGCTTGGTATCATTTTTATTTACGGATTAGTGTTTAGGTGCCGAGTACGTCTGACCGAAACTCCCCCTTACTCCACTATCCTGCTTAGTTTGGTAGATGTCATCTTTGTGGGATTTGTGTTTAGGTGCCAGGCCCGTCTTATCGTGACCTCCCCTTACTCCACTATCCTATTCTGTAGGTTTGGTGTCTGTTTTTTGGCGGAATAGTGTTTAGATGCCGAGTCCGTCTGATCGTGACCCTCCCTTACTCCACTATCCTGCCAGTTTGGTATAAATCCCCTATGTAGTTTAGTGTTTAGATGCCGGGCCCGTCTAACCATGACCCCCTCTTACTTCACTATTCTACTTAGTCCAGCTGTCTCCATTAGGGCGTGGATTTGTTCGAAGATTTGCAGTTTCAGATCTGGTCTAGGGAAGAGTAGGTTCTTAGTGTTGAATGGTATGTTGTTGGTCTCCATTATTCTCACTAGTTCCCTTCTCTCCTCCTTGTATACCTCGCAGTCTACCGGTACATGGTTGTTGGTACATTCTTCTCCGCACTGACAGACGATGACTTGGTGTTTGTGGTCTCGCAGCTGCTCTCTCAACCTTAGTTTCGATATAAATCTGCATATATCTCTTCTAGGGTGATTGATTGCTGTCTTCGTGTAGATCTTGTCATCCAGCCGGAATCTGTATGTGTCAAGTTCAACGAGTTTTAATTCCCAGATTCAAATGACCTGTCTTTTAACCATACTGTAGATTTCTGTGGTGCTGTAATCTATGGTGCGGAGTGGTGCTGTATCCCTGAGACCTTCGTTGGCGAGTCGATCTGCCTCCTCGTTTCCTCTAATGTTGACATGTGATGGAATCCACACGAGCTCTACTTTGCTTCCCTTCTCGAAGACCCTCTGGTACAGCTGCCTGATTTCCAAAATGACTTCTGGTCTTGAGTCCGAGTTGTCAGTTTGGATTGAAATCAGACTGCTCAGCGAGTCGCTTGGAATGACGAACTTACTAGTCTTTTGATGGAAATCCATGATATAGCGTCACGAATGGCCACAAGCTCTGCAGTGTACACCGAACAGTTATTGGGCAGTTTCCTGCTAATTCCCCGTTCCCCGTTTGGCAGGTATATTCCAAACGAGCTGGTGCCCCTTTCAGGGTTGCGTGAGCCATCCGTGTACACATGGTCCCAGTCATCGGACGGCCAGTTGTTTTCCAGGTGTTCTAGAGAGAAAGCACGTGCAGCAGTGGGGTTGTTTTCCTTGTCGGTTTTCTGTAATAGATCTAGATTGACCGGCGGTATAGGAAGTGTCCAAGGGGCGATCGCGTTGGGGGGGGGGGGGGAATTCCCATGAAAATGGGAAGTTGTTATATGAGACGGTGAGAGGATATCTGACAATTCACAAAAAGAATTGAATGCCAGTAGCAATGATCTATGTGTTAAAATAAATTATATCTGAAATGTATGTATTTAACCAGTTCTATCACATATGTAATAATGACTGGCACCAATATTGTCATTTAATTTTAATTTGCTTATTCAATCCTGTATTTAAGCGTTATATTGTAAAAGCAGGTTCATGAATACAAAATGTCGTTCAGTAACCTGTTATGTGCTCATAGTTTATGCGCTCATAGTTTGTAATATCGAAATTTATAATGTCTACACTGTTAAACTTATATGTATATTTACAGCTATAATTATAGTAAAAATACAGTACATGATTTGTAATATCACATGGTTTGTGAACTTACATTTAAAACGATGTAGACGCATAAGAATACAAGGCTTATGTAAAATTACACCAAATTTAATATAGTAATACAACCACATGTCAGTTTACATAACGTGAGCTGTATATTAACAGAAATGCCGCTGTAAATATTATTTTTACAGAAAATTGTAAATTTATCTTCAAATAGTGGTCACATAAGTTATTCCCCCTTTGTCCACATATCGAATATTATACAAAATATTTACTTTTCTGTCAGTCAGTTTAATCTAGTTAATAGGTTATTCAAAATCTGAATGTATCGAACTGGCTAATAAAGACAGGCATATGCCATACATTGAGTTGGGTGCGGAATTTCGCTTGGATTGTATCACCTACTCTTTCCATTATAAGGAGAAGGGCAGTAGCACATTAAACCCCATTTCACTTATTTTCTTTACATTATTGAATGTTGTTTTACATGCTCGGCTGTAAGTTCCGCTAAACTATCTGTGTTCGCCAGGGCCGCCTTCGGCTGGTCCAAATGGTCGACCATAGTTCAACTCGGTCTCAACCATGTACACCCGAACATGAAATGGTTAGACTATAGTCGCGACCATGCTTAACCAACCTTTTGGTGTCGGTTGAGGCTGGTCAAGTCAGATTAAAAATGGCTGCTGGCCACAAAAAATGTGTTGTGTTGGAATTGTTATTTGAAGAAAGAACGTATACTACCAATGTTGCTCCAGAACCTGAAAGTTATTTAAATTCATATAACATTATTTAAGTAGTTTCTATATTATATAAAGTGGAAAATCATTTTTTGTCAATCAATTCGACCATAAGGCTGATATCAGACTGAAATTGTGACAGTACTGAAAGTGACGGTATTATTGTAAAAAAAAAATTCAACTATTTGTGAATTTTATTTGGAAAAATAGTAACATAAACAAACGATTTTGTTCATTGAATACATCCGTTTGATATACATTGTAAATATAAATTATGTAACAGTAAATAAACTCTGGATATTTGGTTGATCTGTTTATTTTATTGTATGGGGATAACTCTGTCACTGACCCAACTGTGAGTAGATTTCTTGACATCGTCGTTATCATATTCTACCTCAAGTACAGCTTTTTCAGCATAGTAAGAAACTTTTGGCAAACGTTCCGGGAATTTGCATCCGAAGAATGATGTGGTCATATCAAAGTTTTCATTGAGCAAACTTGCGTTACCGTTAGTAAAATATTCTGTAGCAGTTCATTGAAGGTAATGGCGTCCATTTTGACGACTATGGTCGAACTAGCTTTCGTTCGGGTGTAGTAAACTATACTCTGTCGTTTAGTCGTGACCATACACGCGCACCCGAAGGTTGCCTAGGATGGAACCTAGGACTAATTAGCCAAGCCGAGACAAACACATTCCTTTGAATAATGCTACCTATGCAAACGTTAAAATACAATTAAAATTATGGCAATATTTCTGCCAGTTAAATCGAGGTAAAAATACATGAAAATTCTTACAGTGTACAATGGGTTTGTAATATCTAAAATTTTAAACAAAATTCAAAATCGACATAGTTTAATTTGGTGGGTGGAAGAGGAATATTGTGAACTTTTGGAAATTGTATTTACCAACACCTTTAAATTTTGCGGATACTACCAGCACTCGATCGAGCACACCCGTGACCCTTGGTGGATAGCATGTGCAATAAACAAAAAAATAAATAAACGAAATGACGGTTTAAGCTCATGTTCTGCTCTGGCTGGGTTGAGGAAGACGGTCATACGCTTTACAGTGTGCTGTAAGGGAACGTTTGCTCTGACTACGGCGCTACGGATTATTCTTATACCGAAATCCAACAACCAGGCATCTTGTACGTGTACGACAATGTGTACATAGGACCTCGGTTTGTCTGAACGACTAGTGAGTTGTCATTGTAGGACCCTCCATCCTGCACCACTGACAAGTGTAAACCACGCCGGAAAATAACAATCTTCCAACTCGTGAAATGTTACAATTAAGTATTTCAGCAAACATGACAGCGATTATAAATTCCACCCATTCCCTCAATCACTGTCCCCATCAACAGAAATGTCTGTCATAGAGGTGCTAAAAAGTAGACCTATAATAAAAACCAATACTGCTGAATAATTTGTAGGATAATAACAAAAGCTCCGGCAGTTTCAGTTTAGAACATGTGTACAAGACATGCCGTCTAAACATACCTGGATGTTCATATCGGCTCCTTTCTGTAATATAAGTCTAACTACGTCTCCGTAATCATGTAAAGCTGCACAATACAGAGCTGTTTTATTGTCCTTTGGAACAGTTTTTACATTAATTCCTCGAGAAATCAGTAATTTGGCAATGTGCCTCTCTTTTCTGAAATTATCAAGGTTAAATCTAAAGATACACTAACAGACTTCTTCAAATCAAAGCTTGAATTGATGATTGTCTATATTTAAACTCAGAGATCATCTTTACCTACAACATTAAAGATGAAACGAAAGGGGTTTAACGTCCTAATTTTCTGCACCAACCGGGAAAATGAAGAGCAAACATAAAACAGATACAGAACCATGTCAACTCGTCCATTGATATCTTAAATGATAAGCGTGAACAGCATGTGGTAATTACTAATAAAGTGAATACTGGTCCAATGCCCGTCAAAATAATGATAAACAATTTATGGGTTCAATCCCCGATGTGTGTGGCGAAATACGCTACATTCATGATTTTCATCCAGGTTACCCAACTTCATTTGACCATGCGCAAAGGTGAATTCTTGCAAAAATATTGCCCAGAAATGACTTGGTTTATATGTCATAAGGAAGTCTTATCCCATTTATTTTACGGTATCTGGAAAAGGCTAAATATTTCCAAATTTCCCATCGTTTATACATATTTTAGTAGTTTTGGTACATTGTTCAAACCTTTCGGAAATTAGCCTATTTGATGTTTTAGCCTAGTATTACCTACCCAACTAATGCTGCTACCAGGGCCGTGTTGCCTTTGTGATCTAATTTATTAATATCAGCACCTTTGTTTAACAATTCCTCAACAACACCTGTAACTCCTTGATGGCAGGCTAAAATTAATGGTGTCACGCCTTTAAATTCAACATTTACCTACAAATATTAGCAAGAGATATATGTACTTTAAACACCCACGAGTTTCGAGTTTAAACATACACTGACGGGTTGATAAGAATACCTCCGGATTAAAATGATTTACAATTTGAATTTTAAAAAATCTCCAGTAGAAATGAAATGGGGTATAGTGTCCTATTTATTTGCACCAACCAGAAGGTTTGTCCGGACCGTAATTTCGCATACTCTCCATCGTATTTCAACTTTTTCGTGTGCAGCAACGAGTGCACAGATTGACCCCATGATTTCGCCGTATCTGAAAGGCTTAAACGGAAATAGAATATTATCGACTAGCACCTGGATTGAACCTGGAACCTATTGGTTAGTGATTCAGCCACATACTACTGTTATAAATACTGGTTGTAACTCTTTAAAGTAAAGTGTGCAAATCATAATAGTATCCTATTTATTCATTAGATCAGCCATAACAGTGCTCACGCTGTCAAATACCATTTCCGTCTATCGCCATTAAAAATACATTTTTAGTAAAAACAAAATTAAATTTTGTGGTTTTTTTACGTTAACGTTGTCCCTTCTTACGATAATTTGTTTTTGTACAGAAAGTTTTTTAAGCTTTCTTTCTTTTAACGTTCATCCGTCCTGGTCCACCGCACGTGCTCAGTCAATTATTAAATTGGGTTATCAATAATATCTCTATTAATACAGGAGGGATTAATGTCGATTAGTTTGCATAGTGAGAACTGCTGTAAACTATCTAAGACACAAAAGATTTAAGCATTTATCTTGCAGACACGACATATTGGCCAATTGAAGTTATCTTACCTAGAAAAAAATAGGTTTCTAATATCCAATATTTAAGAATTGAGCATATTAAAATTGATTGTGAGTACCATTTGTTATGAAGCGACGCGGTGAATGGGGCTAAACATACCCACAAGATAATACTACCGATGTAGACTGTAATAACTATAGACACCAAAGACTGCAATTCAATTTGGATTCTTTGCGTATTTCGCCGAAAATAACTGATTAGAAATTACAGTAAAAACAGCAACGGTTGAATGTCAATCACAATATGACAATTGTGTCCATTTCTAGGAGCAAAATAATGGAGAATTAACTGAGTTAACTCCTTTCAAATATGAACAAATTGTACGTCTTCCATATCAAATCACAATGGCGAAAATATGAACGGTACTCGTTTGCATTATTGGGATTATTGGAAATCCCGAATTTTCGAATGTTTCTTGAGGCTGTCACCTACCCCATTACCAAATATTGTGTCTGCCACTACATACCCACACCTGCCCCCGTTGCAAAACGTATCCGCCACAAGTGCGGCATGTGGTCTTAAACGATAGCAGTAGGAAAGTTTTAAGATAATATTGTGCCATATATTCCTTGTTACTTACCACTTCGGGATGTTTCCGTATCAGACTTAAAGCTTCAGTTGACTTATTTTCTGAGATGGCCTTGTATAGTGCATTGGTCACTATTATGGAACCAGAACTATCTTTCAGTTGTTGACTAAATAGACCTCCCATTAATTCCAATAAGGCATGGTTTAAATCTAGCAAATGTAATGTTGAAGAGTGGTTAGTTTAAATGAGTTCTTACTATTAAATATTACAGCCTAGCGATACAATAACAAACCCCATGACGTTCAGATTGGTCAGTTGAATTTTATTATGGCCATGAAAGATAGATTACACATAATTGTTATTACGCATGATTTTATGTGATAGCTGATTTTACAAAACTTTAAAGATTGTCCAAGACTAACAACCCATGAAGTAATTATAATGCATAACTAAACCTTGATCGTTTATAGATATCACATCGGTAAATCAGTAAGAATCTTTGGCTCATGGGCCCTACAACTACAGTGGACTCTGTCACATCCGATGTCTGATCACTCCGGATTTCTGTCACATCCGACATGATTTTCATGTCCCGATTTATTTCCTTATTACTTCAGCCAAAAAAGTCCGGATTCTGTCAGTTCTGGATTTCGACAACAATCAGCCGTTCCGTCATTATAATTTCCATTGAATCGTCACCGTATAATCCGGCCTTAAATCGATAGGTGTCAAGCAATTGCTTGTTGGATTAAAGCCACAAAAGATTAACAAGCAATCACCAATCAATTATCGGTATATATTTCTGGTAATTGAACAATAACTTTAATTTCTAAAGCGTCTATATGCTAAAGGACAACTACTTTGACAGTAATTAAGAGAAACGTTCTTGTCTGGTGGAAAAAAATGTGTATGAAGGTGACGTCAATTAAAAGATGACTTTATCCCGTGAAGCGCTTTTCAAATTGATAGTGGGGCATAACTCTGACAGTAATTACCGGAAATCTTTGAACATAATAAATATATACCTTTCGGCTAATGATGAAACTCCGACGGTGATTATTGCAGATCGTTGAGAATCCGGAGACTTTTTTTATGAACTTAAATATCGTGTGGATATATCAGGTCAATCGGATAACATTAGTTATCAAACTGTTCCAAGATTTTATAAAATTTATAACTGGCGATAACAATAGCAATTGTTGACGAGGAACGGACGGACGAACGTGATGACAATATACGATCACATATCAATGTGGTTCTTAACAAGTTTTAGAAGTCGAACTGTTTACAAAATGAAGAATAATTTAGTGTATAATGTAGTACCTGACATGTCAACAGTATCATCATCGTCATCTTCGTCGACTTCATCAATCAATTCTCCTGGCGCAGGTGTACAACAAGCAGGGTTATACACCCAAACTCTTCTACCAAATTTTACCACTACGTCACCATCTGAATCTATCTTACTGACTTGCCCAACCTTACCTAGATACTAACATACATATAATCGTTTTATAAGTTACCTCCGTTACAGATGTAACGTTTTCATATTCTTCAATAAATCCTATAAGTTTTCTTTGTTGTAAATACACGAATCTAAGTCACTTAAACGCCACGAATCGATCGCCAAAAAAGGGGAGTGTACCTGCGAATCGCCAGAAAAGGGGAGTGTACCTGCGAATCCAGATCCAGAAAAAACTACAGCCGATTTAGAACAATAAAAAACCCCAAAAGAATCAATATTGTCATTGTTTAATCGCGAAAGATGCTATTCGATAAAGAAAAAAACATTATCGCGATTTGACAAGTGACCAGCGAACGTCCGAAGCTAATCATTGAATCGTTTTTTAGAGTGGCCCTTGGTTCTAGCTGCGTAGACCAGGTCCGTGACTACGGTGGCGCAGTGGTGTCTGTCAAAAAGCCCCCATCGCCCGCTGTGAAAATATTGTCGACCATAAAAAAAACTAGATATACAGTGTTCGTCAATTTTAAAGCACCCCGAGAACACTACCAGCACCCCTCGTTGCTAAGAGTTTGTTATGACCCTGGTGTAGATATTCATCGTATAGTACCCGTGTGATTATCTGTATATTCTTAATAATATACTTATCACAGCATTACGAATTTGAATATGCAGCAATTATTGCATTGCAAGATATGCTTTGTATGTTCGAAAATCTCATATGTGCAAGTATCCAGGTCAGATAACTTCACGTTAGAAATCCCATTTTTGTTGGATGGAGGGATTAATTATAATATCCAAATGAAGAAATAATAAATTACCGATTTCATTTTAGGTTGGTATCCGCCATGATTTTCCAATAAAATCTCCACCTTCTCCTCGTCCGAGAGAATGCGAACAACATCCCCAACATTAATGTCGTAAACCTTAAATATGTAGCATGATACATTACACCATTTCATATATAAATCAAACGAAATAAAACCGAAACAAACTTAGACAAGAGAATACAAAACAGAAAACTATATTCAAGCTAAACCATATTTGTATTGAAGTCCATTTACTGTGGTCTAAAAAAGCATGCAATAAAATCACTAACCTTTTTCAGTAACCCCGGATAAAATCGAAATTTAAAATCCCCAAATTCCACTAGAGCATGGCCATTTGGTGCAAATCCTTTAATTTCACCAGTTTTTCCAACACACTAGAAAGAATAAATAGTAGGAATATTAGAATTCTATGGTAGCTTCATAACTCTACTATACATGTATGAGGACCAATGTAAAGTAAGTCCAAACATCGGTCGTTACATATCATTCTCAGTATCAGACCCTATTTGAATTTTGGGAGTATACAATCAATGACTTGATGCCGGGCATAACCAAACCCCTCTCTGCCCTTGTTACACACAGTGGCGTTTTGGAAACTGAGTACATGTAATGTCTTCTGATTAGTTTTATTTGTAATTTTAAAACTTACGTCTAACATGCTTTTAGTAAAACCCCCATGTTGTTTCTGGATTTCTTCTATTTTTTCAGTTGACACCATTATACACACACAATCGCCTTCTTTTAAAACTTCTTCATTGGTAACTAAACCGCCCTTTCCAGAACTCGCTTTTGGAGTAGTGACCTCTTTTGGTTTTTCTATATAAATTATATATATTATAATCACCTTGATCTGCAATCTAGATATTACTTAGAGGTGGAATCTTACATATGTTTTTACAAACTGCATGTAGAATAGATAAATCCAGTGTTATGATATAACTGACGTCTAAGTTCCTTTTTGTCGAAACATGTTTAAAAAGAAAACACTACAAATAGTAAGCAACCCGAAGCCCGTTTAACCACAAAGTATCAATATTCTAAAGTAAGTCCCATCACAATACTAAAAATAACCCATGAGGTCTCATCGACACAGTTAAGTACTTTATACTGACCTAAATTCAAGCGGTTTCGCTCTGTTAAAATCCGAACAGTTTTACAACCAACGTGGCAACTTATCTGTTTGAATACTTACCACAAACAGGGAGATGATCTCGATAGTAGTATGTACCACGTGATTCTTCAACAAACTGTAAATCTACTTTACCACCCTCAGCACCAAGTCGGTAGACGTTACTATTACCAGACGACCACTTGACACGTACTGTATTTCTTGTGGAACTTGAAGAAGTGTCGTGTTCAGTTGCTGTCACATCACCAGTACTACCATCGCCTCCTATACGTAAATACAAAACATTGGAATAAAACTTTGTTTCGACAGAGTGCACACTAACATATGTATGAATAAAACTAAAACGTCGATATTTTATTGAAACTGGTACAATATCGTTTCAATATTTAATATATATGGTAGGGAGGGGACGACTTTCATATGTTTAACGAAAACTACCAAAATGTTATTATAATAAGAGAGGGTCGCATGAATGGGTGAATAAAACACAAATCCCAAATGTTTGGCTAGGTTTGGTAGATTGTCACTTTATTTGGAAAAATAAACAAAACTTTGATAATGATAGGATTTGAAGTAGGGTAAAGGAATTTCACCTCTAAAAGAAAACGCGGCTTAATTTCTCATCAAAATACGGCACCAACTACACAACATGCACCCCACCCTCACACTCACACACACACAAAAGAAAACAATAGCAAATAGTATCAGATAAACTGTTTAAACATGGCAATTTTGTTGTTTTCAAGATGTGCTCACATACAAAAAAGTAGCAAGCCAATTTCTCTAATGTGAACAAAATGTAGTACCGTCTTGGTTACCCCATTTCCAATCATTTCCTCTTTTAACAGTGGCTCCGGGAAAAATACCCATGGATTGAAGTTTAACACTTGTTGCTCGTTTGCTCACCAGTGTCCTGGGGAAAAGTGTTAAAGATACATTATGGAATATTACATAGAGCTGGCAGTTCTCACTATAACAGGTACACACTAGATATTGTAAATGGGATATGGTGAAAAAATTTCAGTCAAATTGCTTCACTCTAATCCGAGAAAAACTTTATTTTAAAATCACTGTAGTCTCGATTGTCATTGTTACCGCTTACACGATAATATTGACAAAGTCTCGATTATCCAATGTTGCGTTTTATCGGACACAGAAGATGGCATCAAGAGTTGGTTATGGTCTTTCCATTTTAATACATTTCTAATTTATAACTTATATAATAGTTCGGGGGTTGGGATGGCCTTGTGGTCTAGAGTGCCGTGCTTAAACCTCTAGCTGGCCGGTCACCGCTGGCTTGCGGCTGTGGTTTGTAGCCCTGGTGTGAGCGTATGCGGCATGTTCTCAACCTCGTGGGTTTCCTCCGGGCACTCCGGTTTCTTCCCACTGCTAAAGACCCCTACGCACAAGCGAATTATTGAAATAAAATGAAACCATATGTTAGTCCCAAAATGACCTAGTTTGTGTCGAGTGGACGTTAAACCCCATTTCTCTCTCTCTCTTTATATAATAGCTCAAGCCTAAAATGACACCGGTAAATTTAGCTCTTGCATTATGTACATGTATGTATAAAATGATCATACATATGCACAACACAAAATTGACTGTCCACGCGTATTTGCTTTTCTTCATAACTCGACAATAGACGCGGTTATCGAAAATATTAGCCCACACTCTCGCTGTATTTATTCAATTACCAATTTATTTTATTTCGCAACTAATTATAATTAAAGAAATATTTTCGATATAGCCTTACCCTGGATCATTAGATGTAGTATATCTTTTAAATTCATGCTGTATAGAATGTTTGTCAGCAACGTAACACGTATGACAAAGATGACAATCTTTGCAAACGTTACAGGTCCATCTCATCCCAAATATTCCTTTTTCAGAACATACAGTACAATTATACTGCGCATGGCGAACACCTTTTTAAACAGATAAAAGAGTATAAATAGTAATCCTTGACGCTTTTGCTACAAGAACTCGAATGAATCGTGTTAATTTGGTTGCATACATACCAAATACTAGTCATTCAAATATTTTGGACATAAGGACGAGTACATAATGAGGCAATGGCCCGAAAAATCGCTCTCTAGCCATTGATTTACTTAGACTGAAAACTTACGTTTTTGACGGAGTGTGTCCATTCTCATCGTCCAATCAAATAAAGGGGGTTTTCATGATTGCAGCTTAACGAGTACAGTCAGCGGCTTGATGGTTTGATACATATTCACTAGTGGTTTGGTGGTTTGATACGTATTCATTATCATCGGTGACTTAGTGGTTTAATTTCAATGCCTGTAAACGCTTACATACAGAGTTGCCTTCTAAAAACTGCATCAAGGGTATCAGAAAGCTATACAATTCGATACCAAATTACCCATCTACTTCAGGGGTCACAGTGGCTAAATGGGTACGACGCTGGCTTGCTAGCATGGAGGTCGGGTGTTCGATCCCTGCATTGGTCGAAAAAATGCCCCTATATCAGTGATGCAGGACAGCTGATTAGTCATTCGGATGGGATCTTAAACTTGGTCCCGTGTACACATTGGCGTGCACGTAAAGGATCCCTCGACTGTTAAAATTCAATGTTAGAGTAGGCCGTAGTGCCGCTGCCCGGGTTAAACCCTATTTCGTTTCATTTCCCACCTGGTACGAAGCTCTCTTAATCTTAAAGACAAGGGTTATATATAACAAGAAACACGTTTAGAAACCTATGAAAATGTAATAAACCTCAAAATAAAAACCATATTAGGAAAAACTTTCTAGAAAAGCCTCATCGGATCAGTGATTGTTTGGAAAGATCGAATAAGGGAAATGTCCGATAAATGGGTCAAAATGGTTACCTGTTGTAGCGTTGTCTAGTACTAGGAGGTCATGTTTACCATGCTGTTCAATTCTACAGTTGTTGCGTTTACCATTATCCCAAAGAACTTCAGCTGTTTCTAAACCACCCACGCTTACAACAGTACCAACATGTCCTTCTCCACCATCTACATCACCAGCAGACCAATCGGGTCCTCTGATAACACGTTGTCCAAGTATTGACATCGTCTAAAGGCATACGCAATATTGTTAACCAAGCTCAACACAACACATGACTGGATGTACCCGTAAAATATCCCTTTCGCGGTGGGGGTGGGGTCGTAGTGTCTGTAAAAGACCAGCTTATGAATGTCTCGACAGGACGTCAAACCCCATTTCATGTTATTCTTGGTTTGCCTCCACCCATCAGCCATATAATAAAAGTAAATATTAACAGTCACAGCTTCTATTTATATATTTACAGCAATGGTAATAGCGTAGAATATATACTTAGTTTTAAGCAGTGGTTTATCTTACGAAACAATTCTACGTCCATATGCTGTTGATTTTAATCCATATCTTATAAATATATATATAAAACCCGTCAATACTTGTGGTGGTGATAATATGGTGGTGTATTAAAGGGCGTATAGCCCTTATTTCGAGCTTTAAACAAGACGTAAGTGGGAATAAAAGCACATGTTAAAGGAGCTAAATCGCTAACATTTGGGACTCAGAAATGTAATACGAATGTATATATGCAGATTTACATTCAATGGTTTACGTTTTTACTCTAATTTCAAATCAGTTATGTTCCTGAAATAAGCTAGGAATTTCAATCCAATACAAATTCCTGGCGTCTGGTTATTCCAGTCTACATATGCCGTTTGATTTGGTGCAATGTTTCTAGCCTCGTTCCTCTAGTCTCTTGCTAGAACAGGGGCTGTAACGCATTATAGTACATGATTCTTGTACCAATGGTAAAATGTTTATTTTGTCTTAAATATTGAATATCAAAAGCCCATCTTTTTCCGGTAAGACCACAGCATCAATGTTGATTTAAATTGACAAATAATTCGTGTTTTCAATATTGAAGATTTGGGATGATATTAGAAACTTAGCTACTTTAATCTAATATGAATGAATATAAATGATTGAATTTCAACTTTAAATAAAAAAAAACCAACATTAATGTGATTTCTATTCAATTATTTTCGGTGCAATACGTGCACAGTCCAAATTTAATGACAGTCGTTTACGCCTGTGTAGTCTATTCAACGCATATCTTATTTTCATTTCTAATTATTTCCGCATTGTTTTGTGGTGCATGTCCTGTCCAATATCTTGTGGGAATGTTTTATTTATTACAAATGACTCTCGAAGCCATAGACTATGGCTCCCCCGCGCTTCTTAAACATGTAGCTCGGTGGCACCCGGAAGCCAAGTTTCGTAATCTGACCACCGAGTTAAATGACATTAAATTGTGGAAAACAAATGACAAACTGTTTTAATTCTTTGGGTGTCAATTGCTAATTAATGTAATACAGATTATCATACTTAATACATCAACAAGAGTAATATATTCATTATCGTCGCCATGAACACGCTCTATCACTCATATGGAAAAGGAGACGTTTGATAGTTATACGATTTAACAAATTAAAAACTAGAATAAAGAAATCAAGCCCGATTACCTTAAACCCCGGACTCAAAACTTGTGAGGACATGGGCAATTAAATACTTACAAGTGACGACGAAAAGGGGTTTGGTAAGCCAACAAATAAAGGAAAATCCAATTTCACTTCTTGAAACCCAACTGGTAACAAGCGGTTCTTAATCTTTAAGATACCCGGTAATAGAAACTAATGACAAACATGGATAATGAAATATTTCCCCGTGACAACGAAACTACTTTTGTAAGCCAGCAAATTACCACGCCATTGTGTATCTAAATATTTAGCAAATAAAGTTTTATATAAAACTTACCTTACTTAGTTTTTACATTACTGTTCCCGCAAATGTTAAAATGTTAAAGGTTATCAACTCCAAAGACGCAATATTGTCAGTTGTCTTCTCAGGAGTGACTATAATTCAGGGAAAAACCCCTTTAAACGGCCTTGCCCTTTCATTTATATTTAGTTTCACAATACTGTATGGATTCAGACAGGCGATTATTGCCCGTTGACTTTAAAGTTTAAAAATCACACATCAATTTTGGGTCTACACAGTTCTTCAAACATTCTGACCGGAAACAGGCCAACATGTTACAAATATTGAAAATGAAATTGAAGGGAGTCAGTCATCTTGATTTTCATCTAGGCGAGACCAAAGAATTATAGGATGTAATGCAATATCCGATTTACCAATATCATGACTGTTTGCCCCTGAAATCATCAATATTTCCGCTATCCTAACGGAAAATGTAAATTCAAATAGATTTCCTCTTTGTTTATATTGTAAAGGGTGAGAAGGAAGGGTGAACTTTGTCAGAATTATTTGATAAATATATAGAAGGAAAAACAGAAGGATGAGATGATCCACACTCGTCTACAACGAAATAGGGAACTTAATTGAATGTTGTTAAACGTCCCACTTCATAGAGGAAGGAAAAGCCTAAGTGTGGTTCTTAAAGTTTATACATCCTAAAACATTTATTTTCTCTGTAACATTTATTTTCAGAAATATATCTATCTTTGATGTCAACCTATAAAAAGCTGTTTTGACAATTTATATAATTCTATAGCCCCTATTGTAATAATTATAATGAAATTGCATTGAATCATTCAGTGTAATTGTTCTATTACAAAAATTCATTTCATTTCTGCGTATGACGAATTCCCCCGAATACCATCGCAGTAACCTTGACCTACCATTGTTTTGTAAGGTGGTATTATTTCCCTATTGTCTCAATATTAATTCCGTACAGTTTTATCAACCCATGTTAAAATGAAATGAAATGGGGTTTAGCGTCCTACTGTTCTGCTCCGATAATGGGGTAACGAAGACGGGCATGCGCCATACAGTGTGCTATGAGGAAACTTTTGCCCGGGTATCGGCGTTCCGGTCTACTCTTATATCGAATTCCATACGCCAATATGTACACGGGACCTCGGTTTTTCGTCCACTCCGAACGACTAGACAGCTGTATCTGATAAAATCCTTGAAGGTCGGTTGGCCATCTCATTTCTTTTTCTCATGTAGACACAATCTGATTAAAATACAGATCTATATTTCGTTTCATTTTATACTTTCAATGGCCTATCCTACATGTAGATCTGACCAGAGGTGTCCGGGGTCATACGGGCGGCTTTTGTCAGAAATTGATTAATCAACTTGTCGTAACATACTGTTTCATTGGTTAATTCATCACATCAACTAGAACGCATGTTATACAAAAGACATAGAAATAATTATTATGTTTTGACTTTCTTAGAAAATATGAAATTCCCACTGTAATTGAGCAGCGAATTCATTACAAACAAGAAATATTAGTCCAGACAAAAATCAATAATAATGCTTTAATCTTACCGTGGAAATATGGGATCCTGGTATCAAATATCAAGGACAAATTGAAAAATTTTAAAACACCGACGTGTACTGTATAATGCCTCGACGAACGAGGCTAAATGTCAGTGTGTGAGGTAAACGTCAAACAGTGCTGTCGAGGGATTTCGACGAACAACTCCGGTTAGAAATTGCAATAAGAGTTTTGAAAAAGAAATGTAAATCATTTTGTATAAATATAATATATTAGTATGTGCTTTTTGACACATTTTCACCCATTTTAGGCTAAAAATAATAGGATTTGGCTGCTTTGAGTAGCGAATAGGTTTGAGACCATTCGCAACTAAGAAACGTCATGGGATCGACTTTCATGTTTTCATTGCTAAGTGGTTGGGTTTTTTTTTGGGGGGGAGGGGGGGAGGGGGGTGTTTTGCTTGGAACCACGGTATCTCTGTGAATAAGAATAAGACGTTGGTTAGATAACCTGGAGCTTACGGTTTACGATCTCTGTGTTGCTCATTAGAGACTTTTGGCAAGTGACATTTCTCCTACCCGCATCACGTATCCGTATCGTATACGTGATACGTTGCGTCAGAGTAGTTTTAGAGTTTTGGCAGATTTTCACGTCGCGTACGTATGCGTCAATTAGCTGAGCTTAGTTGTGTTACACCATGATGGTAGTTATCTAACAAAATCACCATCAGTACTCGTCAAGTGCCTAGCCTACAATTTCTCAAAGTGAATGAAGTCGCTCGACAGTCGCTGAGCTATTTAAAAAAAAAATAATAATAATAATGTCGCATCTTATTTTAAAAAAATCGTTGACTTCGACTCGACAGCAATTTTTGGTTTCACTAATTTATCATTTATACCCCTTTACTATAGAATCACATCATTTACTGATTTGGAAGCTCCCATTTTACTTAAATTTATCACGTAGTTCAACCAGCATACAGACAGACACAGACGGGAAAAGTATGAAAATTCCGAGAAAAACCCATCAAAAATAATGATTAAATTCCTGTCTTTATTATGGTTAAATTCACATCATATATACACCTTCGTGTTCTAGAATACACATAGATTCATAAAAACGCTATGATACAACATTTCGGCGTCTAAAAAGACGACAATGTTTTACGGACCTACTCCGTATGAAAGCTGTTCGCCACGGGCTACCGTATCCGTGTGCCGTAACACGTATGAGAAGTACACACACATTGATGACGTCACACGCAAAATCCATACGGATACGCGATACGTACTAGGAATTTAGGGTTGCCAAAAGTCTCTAATCAGTGTGTACTCAAGCGGGTCGTAGACAAACAACCAGGAAGGTGTAGTAAATTGTGTTATATACAGTTGGTGTACAGGAGTTCTTTGCATTTCAACACCAGACAAATAAGATGGGAAAACTTAAAACGTTCAGGGTGACATTAGCCAACCCCCAAGCTGTGTTTTACAGTGGACAATCTATAGATGGACAAGTCATAGTTGAATTGAACCAAGAAATGAAGATGCGTGGTAAGCTAAACGCCTTGCTGGAATATAATTAAACGTAAATATAGGCCGATTGTAATTTAGATAAGCTAGGGATAAAGTTGTAGACTTGTAGTACTGGAATATTGTACATTACACTGTTTTTACTCGGTTTTAAATATAATTACTAGTTTATATCTTTAAAATCTACAAAATGATCTTTAATGTAGTAAGTGACCATAATTAATAATCATGGTATATTAGCCAAAAAAAGATTAAATACTTTGAATCATGTTTTTTAAAACATTGTCACTATCGTTGTTTTGAAAAGACATGAAAAATGGGGTTAACATCCAATTTTTTTTTTTCACCGACTGGGTCGATAAAGACAGATGTGTGACGAGATCCCAGATTAATTGTCACAATTCATGACCCATAATGGTTGACTTCTCGCCCAAATCTACGTCTTGCCCGGACCTCCCTGTACAGAATGATCGGCGGTTAAAGCTGAACTCCGGTTACAAAAATACCGAAATAATGTAATAAAAAAAAAGTTAACGCCCGCAAGCCGCCATACTTGTTTCCAACTTGTGAAATAAGTATGGCGGACATGGAGGCTTATGACCTTGAAAGGTTAGCCGATCTCACTTCCAGTTTGTTTCTCGTCAGCTAGCTATACACATCCGACTTTATTCTCTTCACACGGTTCACTGATTGCTGTATTTTTCTCCAACAGTATACCAAATTATTGAAGATTGAACATGTCTGATCAGGTAAGATTGTAAATAATTATATGAACTGCGTCTACACAATATCAATTTCTTACACTTTGGTAAAATGGAGAAAAAAACCATAACATCAATAAATTTAGCACTGTCAAACACTCCCCAAATGAGAACCGTCCCAAACATGTCCCTTGGTCGTTTTCATGAACACTATTCAACATGAACACACGAAGAAGGCAATACTAATTGTTTGTGTAGGTGATTTGTTTTGGTTGAAAAACAGGTTGGGTAAGACATCTGGTTGCATCTTTTGTTTTGGAGTAAAGCTTAGGCTATATTGTAGTAGACGCAGTTCATATAATTATTTACAGGCCTACCTGATCAGACATTTTGCAATCTTCAATAATTTGGTATACTGTTGGGGGGAAATACAGCAATCAGTGAACCGTATGAAGAGAATAAAGCCGGATGTGTATAGCTAGCTGACGAGAAACAAACTGGAAGTGAGATCGGCTAACCTTTCCAGGTCATAAGCCTTCATGTCCGCCATACTTATTTCACAAATTGGAAACAAGTATGGCGGCTTGCGGGCGTTAACTTTTTTTTTTATTACATTATTTCAGTATTTTTGTAACCGGAGTTCAGCTTTAATTAGTTGTCCGATAGTACACATGTATATTGTAAATCACTAGAATGGAATACAATTACATTTATATTAAATAGTCTGCCGAATAAACACAGATTTATGTGTTTTCCTGGAAAAAAGTCCCATCAAAGCAAACTTGGTCTCAAATGAAAGGTGGGATCCGTAGGTACTGACAAAATGTCAAAATTTCATGTTGCTGACAAAATGTCAAAATTTCATGTTTTATTCCACTTCTGCGCACATCAATCAACTTTTGTGCATAAGTCGACCAACATCATATGTAGCCAAAAACACTGCTTAAAGAGACCTGATCGGCGGTCATGCACTGTATAGACCTCTAAAGGGACGGGAATCGATTATCGGGTAACCCAAACAAAAAAATTTACCCGAACAAGCAGTTTTGATGTTCACATCCAAACGCCTCTATATTTTGGCGATTATTTTTCAGACTCTGTTCAAATCCAGATAGCCCCTTTAAGTGTGAGAATTCCCCCTCTATCTCTGATAAGGACGAGAAAGCGGGGGCCAGGGTGAAATGGCCAAAACTGACGATTCTTATTTTTAAATTTGTTGTTATAACAGATTTCTCATGTTCTACCAATTGACTTAAATGCGAGTGTCTGGGCAAAGTTTCACCATAGAAATGATAAGTTAGGCCTATGTGGTTGTCTCAAAATGACCGAGTTAATGTGTCGAAGAAACGTTCAACTCGGTCTTAGGTAAAATTATATCAACGGAGCTAGGAAAGGGGGGGGGGTGGACACATGGACATGGTCTAGGGTCGTTTGAAGTCATCAATGTTATATTCTCCACATCTGTAGTACTACTGCTACTTCTAGGACTTCTTCTTTGTTGTGTTCTTGTCACCGTACATTTATACCACAGTATTTAAGCTATAAGAACTTTATTGCCAAGCTGGATGACTTCGCAGGTTCCTTGTTCTCAATAGATAATGGCTGCTTGAATATCTGGGTGAGTTTCCTACTGGGGCTTGGTCTACACTCAAATTTATACCCCCATCCCTGCACGTCCAAGATTTAGCCTTGACATTAATTTCCATTCAAAATGCGTAATAACATCCTAAATTTCATACAAATAAAGCAGGTGATGAAACCATATTATGTCTACTAACCATAGGTTCAATAACAGGAAGAACGTGATGGACACTTTTGTCACAGGTTATGATGTATAGCTTATATTTCACGTTTACTAGGTACGTGAGATTTTAATTTTATAGACAAAGAATTTAATAATTTTCCAAAGACACAATATGATCTTAAAGACCATAGTCTTACATATATTTTCACTTAATTTGATAGAATGTAGGGTTTGTGAGCTTTGACTTTCCATTAGCATTTACTAACTCTTTAGTTGATGCGTCTTTGTGGAATTTGTTTTGTATTTCTGCTTATGTTTTAAATAACCTTCTCAATTGATGGACGATGTTGCCGCGGAAAGATATAAGGACTCAAATTGGATGTGTGTGATTTTTTGGTTTGTCAAGCTTTGAAGGGTTTAATAAGGTGGGGTTGATGAAGCTGAGATCAAGACTTCTTCTCTTGGCACATTAGTGAGTAGGTCGACAACACGGTACCAGAGCAATTAGAGGATTTATGAATATCACGAATATGACGAATCCTACAAATTGTATTTGGGTGGAACAAAATGCATGGATGGAGCTTTTAGGGTCATCAACTTAATCAAATCCCCTTTCCTAGAGTCGAGCTATATAAAATCTGTGGACTATAGTGAAATTTTTAACGAAAAAAATAATGTTGTACGCGGAAGTTTAATTAACTCATCTCTGATGGGTAAAGGGGGATTCTTAACGGGTGAAGAAGGGGTCGGGGATCTACTTATAGTACTTAAACGGCAATTTCATATTTTTTAGTTATATTTTTAAAATATTTTAAAATAAAGCATTAAAATAGATGGTATCTATAAACAGGCATACCTTGTTAAAGAATAATCCTATAATACACTGTTGCCAGTTGAAAAATTGGCAAAAATATTTTCAACTTCATCACTGATGGGTAAAGGGGGGTTCTTAACGGGTGAAGAAGGGGTTGGGGATCTACTTAAACGGCAATTTCATATTTTTTAGTTATATTTTTAAAATATTTTAAAATAAAGCCTTAAAACAGGCATACCTTGTTAAAGAATAATCCTACTAATCCTATAATTCACTGTTGCCAGTTGAAAAATTGGCAAAAATATCATTTTCAACTTCAAATTCAAACGTTTGAAGATCGCCATTGCATGGAGGGGAATGGGAAAACAAGGGAGGTAATTGTGTTATTATTTTCTGTCTCAGAGATTTACCCCCCCCCCCCCGAAATATTGCCCATGATCGTATAATAGTGAGTTGACAACCTTTTGAGCAAAAGACATAGAAATAAATATGTTTTGACTCTCTTAGAAAATATGAAATTATCACTATAAGCAGAGTTTTTGATGCTATCTGAGGTAAGTGTAAATCAGGAAATGATGATATTTGAGTTGAGTCAAATCTTCAGTTTTGGCCATTTCACCCTGGCCCCCAGCGTACTCGTCCTTATCCAAGATAGAAGGGGAATTCGCACACTTAAAATTAAAGGGACTATCTGGATTTGAACAGAGTCTCACAAAAATAATTTCCAAAATATAGAGTCATTTGGATGTGAACATCAAAAAAATGCTTATCCGGACACGTAACCCTTTTAAGATTTCGGGTTATTATTTTTTTTTTTTTTTGTTGGGTTACCCGATAATCGATTCCCGTCCCTTTAGAGGTCTATACAGTGCATGATCGACGATCAGGTCTCTTCAAGCAGTGTTTTGGCTACATCTGAAGTTGGTCGACTAATGCACAAAAGTTGATTGCTGTGCGCAAAAGTCGAATAAAACATGAAATTTCGACATTTTGTCAGCCCCCCCCCCCCCAACGGGAAGGAGACCCGCAACTTAAGAATCAAGGTTCAGAGTATCCGACATCGCTGTCCACTCATGTAGCATAGTAGAAATTATGTAAATGATGTTAATAATAAATTTATAGGGTCGAACATTGATAGTTTTTGAGATATTGACTGCTATTTTCTGATTGGTCAACTTTGACCTTTGACCCCGCCCCAAAAAATTTTCCCAAGCGATCATGATGGGTCATTTTTTTGGGAGTACCTACAGATCCCCCCTTTCATTTGAGACCAAGTTTGCTTTGATGGGACTTTATTCCAGGAAATAATCTAAATCCGGCAGAGTAAAAATACAAGCAGTTTAAGCAATGTGCGATTAATTACGTACATGGACTATGCTATCTTTTGGCAATATCTACCATAAAATTAACAACCAAATAAAATTATTTGTTTCAAAACAAATACACTCTTTAAACATTGCTTTAAAGGAGGATGTGTGTGTGCTGTCTACTGTTTTTGTTCTGTATTACCGTTCTCAACGGTAAATGTTTAAATAACCATAATTAAAAGCACGTTCCTGAAGCAACGGTATACTAGTTATATAACTATTATCCGTTGCTTTCACAGCCCACTATTTGTGAGATAAACATTGTGTAGATCTTGGCCGGTCATTTTCATCGATGTCATAATTAAGTATGCACCGGTACTTTTAACATATGTTACATTTGTATATGCACCGTCTTTTGTAGTGTGTTATCTCGGCGCTTAAATAAAAGTTGTGAACTGTCGATTTCTTCAATCTCCAAACAATCTTAGGTTTCTCCAACCCAACATGGCGTCGCCGATAGGATGTTCCACGACGGAATATTCCCAGGATTAAGCTAGGACAAGACTAACGCCTTTGGAACGAAGATAAGTCAAGGATTGCCAAGATTGCGGTTTTAGGCCTGCCATGTCTCAACCTACTAAGATGGCGTCGCCTGAAACTACAGCAGCGAGGAGAAGTCGCGGTCAGTGTTATGCACGGGTGAAGAGATTGTTAGGGAGTGCTAGGCAGCAGGCTGAAAAACTACGCTTAGCAGCCCCACAAATCGATGCTAGTGAACTTTCCGTCACAGAGAATCTGGCTGACACTTTAGAAAATGCGATGCAGAAGTATGCCGACTCAGTAATTCGATGTCAGGTACTGGAGGACATGACCGACGAACAAGCAACACAGGATGTACATTCCCAGACTGAGTGTGAGCTCTCAGAACAATCTGATGACGTAATTATAGAGATTCGCTCTCTCCGAGGCCTGTCCTTGAATGTCACACCGTCTACTGGTCGTTCTCAGCCCGCCGCTGTTCAGCAGACACAGAAAACGTTCCAGATCTCCTCATTGAATCCCCTACCGCAGGATTCCACGGTCAAGCATTTCCGTGACTGGCGAAAGACTTGGAACAACAACGCAATGATGCAGAGATTGAATTCTTTCGAACGGGAGGTGCAAGTGTATGCACTCGTAACGGCCCTTGGATCTCATGCAAGTCAGATCGTCGAGGTACATTGTGGAATTGATCTCAAGGCTCCTCGGACTACTGTCGAACTAATACTGGACAAACTCCAGACATACTCCAGAGCCCAAAGAAACATTGCAGTGGACAGAGTAAATTTCCACCAACGAAAGCAAGGTCAAAATGAAACTTTCGATAAATTCCGGTTTGCACTCGCAGAATTGGCTGAAGACGCTGAACTATGCTCACATTGTGTCGAATCCCAGATGGTAACACAAATCATCGTCGGAACTAAGGACGATAAGGCAAAGCGTGACCTTCTCGAGGAGCGAGACTTCCCAACTTTGCAGCGAGCAATTGAGATTTGCCAGGCCTCAGAAGCCGCTTCCACGAATCAAGCCACACTCAGCGGCTCTGCACTTCACGTCCATAAAGTGAGTCACCGGCGACGAACCCGTTCACGAGGTCGCAGTCGTACTAGACCCCCATCAGACCAATGTGGCAACTGTGGTAACAAACGGCACCACGATAGGAATGATTGTCCAGCATATGACAAACCCTGTGACAACTGTGGCAAACGTGGACATTTTAGGAGCGTTTGTCGATCCGCCAGAAAGCAGTTGAACGAAACGCCGGCGCCAACCACCAAGGGCCGCGGTCGGAACGGCGAGCGGAATGCCATGGTGTCATCCATTTTCTGCGGAAGGATCCACAAAACAAGTGATACATATTGCGAGTTGCCCAGAATTAAACTCACGTTCTACAACTTACACTCAGGAGAGGTGTATGGAAGCTTGGGAAATGTTCTCCCGGATACTGGAGCTGGTGCTAACTTGATGTCAGTTGAAAACTACAGAGAACTTGGATTGGATCCACGTAAACTTATCAAGACAGATGATGTGATTCTTGCTGCAAATGACTTGCACATTTCAACATGCGGCAAGGCTGAATTTGAGCTCAAGTATGGCGATGTCCGCATCCCAGCCACATTTCTGATTTCGGACAAATTCCGTGGCACTCTAATCAATTGTCGGGTGTGTCAGGATCTCCGATTAGCACCAGCGCCGTTTCCTCAACAGATGAGAGTCAACCAGGCACTGCCACTTAATCCGGCAAATGACAACTTGGAGACTATTAAAACAGCGCTTCTTGAAGAATTTGCTGATGTGTTTGATGGTGACAAACCGTTGCGTGCGATGGAGTGCACACCCGTCCACATTGAGCTGACCGATGACGTCAAACCCTTTCAAGTCAATGGGCCGCGTCCTATACCGATTCCCTTGAGAGAGAAAACAAAGAAGCTACTCGATGACCTTGAGAAGAAAGGTGTCATCGCTTCAGTAACCGAACCAACTGATTGGCTCCACCCGATGAGCATTCAGACCAAACCTCGTAGCGATTCTCTCAGATTGTGCGTCGACCTTCGACACCTTAACAAGTTTGTCAAGCGACCACATCATCCGGTTCGCACACCACACGATGCCGTTACGTCCATACCCCCAGCAGCCAGATACTTCTCCACATTTGATGCAAAGCATGGGTATTTCCAGGTGCCACTGGATGAGGAGAGTCAGCTTCTAACGACATTTTGCACACCTTGGGGAAGGTTCAAACACCTTAGAGCTACAATGGGACTTACTTCTGCTGGAGATGAATATAACCGTCGCACGGATGCAGCACTGGCAGATATTCCCTGCATGGAAAAAATAGTCGACGACGTGCTCTTGTATGGAACCGATCTTGCTGAACACCTTGCCCAAGTCAGAGTTTTTCTCTCGAGATGTCGTGCTGCAGGAATCACTTTAAATCCAAGCAAAATTCGCCTTGCACAAGACCAGGTCCTTTTCCCAGGATACATTGTTGGTCGCGAGGGGATTAAGGCCGATCCCGCCAGAATAAGAGCTATCCAAGACTTCCCGAAGCCGAGCAACATCACAGACTTACGATCCTTTCTCGGGCTTGTGGAACAGCTTGCCGGCTTCTCTGCTGGTGCATCGAGCTCCATGCAACCACTCCGCCCACTACTGAAGACGAGTTCAGTATTCCACTGGCTTCCAGAACATGATAGAGCGTTCGAAGCAACGAAAGCAACACTTCTGTCACCTCCCGTACTTGCCAACTTCGACCCCAGACGCCTTACTGTGCTACAGACGGATGCTTCTCGTACGAAAGGACTTGGCTTGGCACTCCTCCAACGGGACGAGGAAGGTCATTGGCGTCTAATCGCTGCACACAGTCGATTCATTACTGAAACGGAAGCACGTTATGCTATGGTCGAGCTCGAGTTGTTAGCAGTCAGATGGGGCATGAAGAAATGTCACACTTATCTCTACGGGCTACCTCATTTCACCGTGATTGTTGATCACCTACCTTTAGTGTCAATCCTCGATCATCAGACTATCGACTGTGTTGATAACGCCCGAATTCAACGGCTGAAAGTCGCCACAGCGCCATACACTTTCACTACGATATGGAAGAAAGGCAAGGATCATAGAATCCCCGATGCACTCTCTCGCGCCCCGGTCGACGAACCCACTGTTGACGACCTTGAAGAAGAGGAGGAGATTCATTGGTACGTGTGTGCTCTACAGCGTACTTCCGCCATTGCAATTGAGCGGGAAATTGATGATTTACAGGTAGATACGCTGGCCGACCCTATTCTCGAAGAGATCCGGGTTGCAGGGAAAGAAGACTCAGAGTACCAGTCTTTACTCAAAGCACTCAACAACGAAGATAATGATGTAACTGTAGATGTTGAGTTGCGCCAGTATTCGAAAATACTTGGAGAATTAACAGTCGTGAATGACCTTATATTAAAGGGGCACAGACTACTAATTCCGCGTTCCAGGCGACGAGACGTCCTGATGCGACTGCATTCGTCTCACCAGGGTATCGATCGAACTCTTAGACGTGCCAGACAAACTGTCTACTGGCCAGGTCTTACTTCGGATGTTCGGACTACGGTAGAAGCATGTGAGCAATGCCAACTTCACCTCCCGAGCCAAACTCGAGAACCATTGGAACGCGATCCACTACCTCACAGACCATTCGAAGAGATCGCTGCTGATTTCTTTTCTATCGACGGAAACCATTGTTTAGCCGTCGTAGACAGATATTCCGGTTGGCCGGAACTGTTCGAATTTAAAGTGCCGCCTACAGCCTCTGCTCTGAAACGATGCCTACGTTCACTGTTCACTTCTGTTGGATGTCCAACTCGTATCTTTTCCGACGGTGGACCACAGTTTGTTGCGGAGGAAACACAGCAATTTTTGCAGCATTGGGGAGTACGTCATCGCCTGTCCACGGCTGAGTATCCTCAATCAAACGGACTCGCAGAATCAGCGGTGAAGCAACTCAAACGTCTCCTTCAGAAAACAGGTGGTCGTGTGTCAGAAGACTTCTGTGAAGGTTTACTCGAGCTCAGAAACACGCCAAGGATTGGTGGGAAAAGTCCTGCAGAAATTGTGTACGGTCATCCAATACGTTCACGGGTACCGACTCACTACCGCGCATTTGACGAGAAATGGCTCCAGTCTATGGATGAACACGACAGACGCACAGCGGAGGCGAACAACAGAGCGACTGAGATTTATAACTCCCACTCCAAATCCCTCGCCCCGCTACAGATTGGCACTGAAGTGCGCATTCAGGACCCACAGTCCAAGCTCTGGGATAGATGTGCTACGATTATCTCCATCGGCAGAAGTCGTGACTACAGATTACGTCTTCCTTCCGGTAGATGCATATGGCGTAACCGTCGCCTTCTTCGACCTATTAAGAAGACAGATGAAGACACTCGAGGATGTGCTAGCACATGTCTTGTACCACCGACGATCAAAGACACTCCAACATTGGAACCAAGACGGAGCAAACGAGTTAGATTTACCCCAAATCATTTGGACATGTACAGTATTTAGTGGCATTTTGTGTTCAACACACCTTTATATATTAATAAATACTTCAAGACTCTAGCTATGAAGTCCAACGGGGGTGTGAGATAAACATTGTGTAGATCTTGGCCGGTCATTTTCATCGATGTCATAATTAAGTATGCACCGGTACTTTTAACATATGTTACGTTTGTATATGCACCGTCTTTTGTAGTGTGTTTTCTCGGCGCTTAAATAAAAGTTGTGAACTGTCGATTTCTTCAATCTCCAAATAATCTTAGGTTTCTCCAACCCAACACTATTCTCGTCACTAAATTTGATTGGTAGAAGGGATATTCCAGTAGCCATTGAGATTCCTTGAAACAAAATTTTCCGCGAAATATTCGAATAACCAGATGCTTGATCTCCAGTAGAAACCCCTATTTATGTTAATCGAGTCACAAAGGTCAAAGGTGACAAAGGCTGTCAACATTCCATCATGGCCGATCGTATCACGTTTTGTCGAATATGTACAAAAAACCGACGATTGTTATTTTCCCCGGCTTTTCTTGTTAACAGTGAACTTAATGAGATTCTGGGTTATCAGGCACACATAAATGGCGGCTTGTCAAGCTATATTTGATTAGCTTGCTTCAGTAAGCTGATGAAAATGCAGGCAATAACAAAGTCAATCCAGGTAAGTTTAATAATTATTAATGTCTTATCTTGTTGTTCTTCTTAACGATTACGAGTCGGACTCTGCAGACAGGCATTTTTGCCATTGAGGGTGAATTTGTACATGGCCTACTCTTACAACCGATTTTTAACTGCCGACATTGACATGCAGTGACATTTGACATGCTCTGTCTCTAATAGAACGCTGACAAGGGGGGGGGGGACCCAGGGAAAGACGAAAGTGAAAATACTAAATAGAGTAGACCGAATTTGCTACCTTGGAGAAAAATTGTTTGTATTAGTGTACTTAACATCCGCTGCCAATGAATTGATCCGAATTGTTTCAAGCAAAATTTAAATATCCAACAGTCCCATTTATTGACTTCAATACTTATGTCTATTCCAAATATGCTGTACATATAGATACATTTTAATAACTTCTGTTTTTTAATTATTCGTTTCAGATGTTAAAACTTTGAGTACAAAAGTTAAAGTTCCAGAAAAAGTAAGAGAGATCATTGTTAAAGAGTGTGTTGAGTGTGGACAGAAATATAAAAGCCAGTACTGGTTTACGAGACATATGAAAGAGAAGCATGGTGAGATTGATAGCGAAACAGATACATGTACAATAGACATTGATGTTGAGTCTGAAGTAAGAACTGCATTCATGATGGCGGCATTACTGTTGAGAGACACCAATGATGCATACAAATTTGCTGATGGAAATCGAATAACCAGAAATGCAATGTTCGAATTTTTTGCTCGCTGATGTCGGTCACCATTGGAAGTATAAACAGTGGCTATTTAGATTTCTTTCATATATATCGGCAACACTGAAAGGGAATCTAAAGAATATATTTGGAATTGTACTTGTAATACTGCTGGTGGTCAAGGCCGAAACATTCCAAATGATAATTTGGTAGAATTGAATGTACAAGCTGTCAAAAAAAAGGTACAATCGCAGGGTGCAAATACGACGTTTACCAGTGCAAGAAAAGCAGCTATGTCCATTAAGACACAAAATAATATTCGGGATAACTTGCTTAACCAATCTGGGTGTAAAGCTAGTGGTAAAAGAAAGCCAGAAGTAGTAAAATTAAGTGACATTAGGGCAATAGCAAACGCATGCTTAAAAGGAAATTTGTTTGTGGTTGAACCAAGAAGGCAGCTGGACTGTTTCACAAATTTTAAGAATTTTTTTGAAAGAATTGATGCCACAAAATTGTATAAATGGCTTAATGATCAAAAAAAGAAAATAAAAACTGAAACAATATGTTAACCACTGCACTTTTTCCTCATATGCCCTCCCCCCCCCACCACCTTTCAAACTCCCACACTCATCACTGATAAGGGAGAACGCTGGGTCCTTTCTCAGCTTAAATGAAAGCATATTCCAATCCATTCAATAAAATAAAGACAACAACAATGATTATGTAAAAATATATATCTCTTATTCTAAAATTAGGCATTATTCATTTTGGCCCATTGCTTTGGAAAAGTGAGTACAATGTATGATATTACTGTTTGATTTTTTTGTTTAAAGTGTTACCCTAAAATTGGCAAATATTTCCAAATGTAAGTCATGTCAACAAAAACAAGTTTGACCTTATTGTTATGGCTGTTGATATAAGATTTCATAGATTGAAAGTTTCTAATTTCACTAATAAAACAACCCAGCCCCATTAACTTGCAGAACAATTTTTTTTAAATATTGAAATTAGGAAATTAAATTTAGAATCATCTTATCAACAGCTAACTCGGTTTTGTTGACATGACTTACTTTTAGAGATATTTGACAATTTTGGAGTGACGCTTTAAAGTGAATCAAATTCTATAAAATTAATGATAATAATGATAATAATAAATGGACAATAGTACAATTACTGTAGTATGTTTTGCAAAATGTAAAATGAAAAAGTACTTTAGTAGCTTTGATGAAAAGTATTACTGCAATTGTTTGTTCAATGTTAATAAGATGGGAATATAATTTTAACCTTTGCAAACAATGTTGATAAGATGGGAATATAATTTTAACCTTTGCAAACAACCTTTTTTTCCATACAATTACTTTTTCTGTATGTCAATTATTTGAAAATAAAATATCATTATTGATCATTGCAATTATGAATCACTCCATAGTACAATCACTGTATTATATTTTTTCAAAAATGAAAAAGTACTTTAGTAGCTTTGATGAAAAGTATTACTGCAATTGTTTGTTAAATGTTGATGAGATGGGAAGATAATTTTAACCTTTGCAAACAACCTTTTTTTCTATAGATTTTACTTTTTCTGTATGTCAATCACTTGAAAATAAAATATTGTTATTGATAATTGCAATTATGAATCACTCCAATCCTGCCACTTCTTCGCCTTCACTTTCACTTAAATATCTGTCGCCAATTACATTATTGAGTATTTCGCAGACTTGAACTGCCACAGGATAAGCGCAACAAGTTGCGGAATGGGTCATTTCCTTCATGGCTCTCACCCCTGCAATAACAAGATTTTTAAAATGAAGAGTGTACAAAAACTGTTTGTTCAAAAATATGCAATTACTATTGTTTTTATCAATTTTACCTAAACCATTTCGCATGTTTTTGCAAAGAATGAAAATGAAATGAATATATTAGTGTCACTTAGTCACAAGGAGAGAGGCGCCATCGACCGTACTACGGGTGACATGTAGGCTACCGCCTTAAGTTTGGTCGTACACAGTCAGATGTTGGTGGGGGGTAAGGGGCCCCATGATTAAATTCTGCCCCAGGCCCCATAATATGTTAATGCGGCCATGGTTGTACCCCCAGAAATATAGCTTCCCTGATTTTTCAAGGACATGTTATCGACAGGGGGTTCAAACACTAGCTAAACATTTTTGTGATGGCTTTCAGGGACAGACCTCTACATATATCATAGAACTACTATTGATCAACTGTTGCATCACACCCTCCCATCTGCAGACAAATTAACGACAATAATGGAAATATGTTTTTAAACATTTTGTGTTATCCTCCGCAATTTATACAACTATGCATGTATACTATTTGTTTTTATTCCGAAAAAAACTACCGGTGTCTAACAAAATATGAAAAACAGTTCAATTAGAATGCTTTTCACCTCAAATTGCCAATTAAATTATTAATCAACTCTTACCACTGCAAAACCGTGTGAGCTTCATCCACAACAATTAACTTAAGGTTTCTTTAAATTCTGTAGTATAGAACTGTTTTCGAAGTTTGGTATCTCCTACAGCTATTTCTGGGCTTGTAAAAATAAATTTGTACGTTTTTGTGCGGATTAAGCTGTGAAAAATAGATATTATGCAAATGACGATCACCGACTTGAATAACATACTTTTGTTTACAGGAATTCGTATAAAGTTTGAAGGGCACGCACATGTTAAATTTCAAGATCGTGTTTCCGAAGACCACAATGGTGGTCGGCACAATGGCGCCAATAACGACGCAGGACGTACTGAAATGAGAACGTTTACTGGGAATGAAAGTTACTTAGAGCATGTGGTGGTTATCGTTGGCAAAGGTAAGAATATGGCTGCTGATTCTGTTGGATTACGTGTTAAAAGGTAGCTTCGGGTTCTTAATGATTATTTTTGTTATCGAGGGTTGAGACCACTTACATGGGTTTATAAAGTGGTTCTTGTGTAGCTAACGAGGAAAATGTGGCTAGTGCTTGATACAGAGATATCCGGGTAAATTATCCGAACACATATTGATTACACGAGCACAGCAATATATACTACCACGTTTGTATCAAAATGTTATGATGAAATAACATTAAACTCTCTTAAGACGTTGGCTCGCAAACCTGGAGGTCCCCTGATCGATCCTTGTTCATCGGGTTTTTCCGGCGTGGTTCCTCCTTGTTAGTAGTGCAGGACCGATCCTGTGTATACATTGGCGTTGGAAATCCAATTGCAGTTGGAATTCGATACATGAATAGGCCGTAGCGCTATTGAAGCACACTGCAAAACATATGGCCATTTTCGTTAGTCGGAGCAGAGCTGTAGGACGTTAAACCCCATTTCATTCGGCTTATGAAATCCAAAGGCAAGAAGAGAATGTCCATTCGTTCTAGACAATTATTCATTTATTGTTTTATATTAGTAACATTCAGATCCGTACCCGTAGTAATATATACGCTTGTAATTTGTAATCATTGGGGGGCCACTAACTGACGGGGATCACTAGGTTTCAGTGCTTAAAGACGGTGCCTTAATCTGGTTCTGGTGACAACGACTTCAATTTCTGATACTGTTTCATTTTCGTGATATTGCTTAATCGACAATTCATCTTTCATGGTATTGCTTAGTTGTTGATTCAATTTAATGATATTGCTTAATCGTTGTTTATATCTTGTTGTTTTATTTTCGTAATTTTGCTCAATCGTTGCTTAATCGCCTTGAAATTGGCTTATCTCCGGACAATATGTTGTCTTCATGACTTTTGTTTTCTTTTACAATTTACGATGGCATTGTTTTTGTTACATATACTACTTAATGATATTAAATTATTCGCTATCTGGCGTTACTTCAACTGTGTGCTATTTAAAGGTCCTGGACAGTCTGGCGAAAGCATGGTTTTACCCGCAGGACAATATGTCTATCCATTTCGTTACCAACTCCCTGCAGGATTGCCATCATCTTTCGAAGGTGATCATGGACGTGTAAGATATTCATTTGTTGGGGTCATCGACAGACCTTGGAAATTAGATCACACTTATAAGGGAGCCTTTACTGTGGTGTATCCATTGAATTTAAATATGGAGCCAACAGCAATGGTAAGTCCACATGCATTTCTAGATATACGTCGGGATAGCATTAGGTTTAAAGAAGGAAGAGATAAAAAAAAATGAAAGCAGAAAGTGTCACAGAATCTTCAAGCGTGGTGTTCCATTTTGTCAATGGTATACGAAGGGTGTGGTTGAGAAAGGGGTCTGACAAGGAAATTGGATCTAATTGTACAAATGGGGGTTATGTCGTTTCGAATACCCACGTGTACGTGACAAGGAGTAGGATAGCCTGTCGTCGGGTTACCTCCTACTGCTAAATACCCCTATGCGCACACAAATTATTATCATGAAATTGAACCATATGTTGGTCCCGAAATGACCCATTCGCTCCCCCCCTCTCTTTCTCTCTCACTCGATGGGTCGAATACCCGAGGCCAGTTGGAAGTCGATATAAAAATAGGCTGTAGCGCCGCTGTCCTGGTAAAAAAAAATCCCTAGATATCCCTGTTAGTGAAGTAGAACGCTTAACCCCATTTCATTGTTATTAACTCATTCCATTTCGGGACTCGCTAAGAAAAACAGAGACGATCAATCAAATAAGATCTTGTCTGTCAAATCGTGTATTTTAAGACTATCTTTGACTTCCTTGTTTTATGCAAAAGATTAAATCCTTCATCACCTATTATAAAAGGGACAAATGACTTTGCATAAGAAATATGTATAATCTATTAATAGTTCAAGAACACAGGCTGCTCCAGTTTAATGGGGAGCAACTACAAATCTTTTTTTGTTAAACATTATAGTGTTGTACTACAGTTTGCATTGTATGTATTTATTTTACAGCGACCAGCTGAAGCACGAAAGAGTAAAACTCTAGGCTGTCTGTGCTGTACAACTGGTCCCATCAGTGCTGTATTTAGACTTGGAAGACTTGGTTATGTACCTGGAGAATCAATCAGATTATATGGTGAAGTTAATAATGGGAGCGACAGATTAATAATCAGTTCATATGTAGAACTAATAATGGTACCTTTATTGTCTATATCGAATTTTATTAAATCCTGGTCTATAATATTGCCTAACATGTTTGGATATTCTAATTGTTAAATTGATGAATCAGATACAAAAACTACTACAAGATATTGTCAGCTATGTTCGACTTATTGTTCAGTTCAAAGGAGCTAAATAGTTTCTGTTTTTATTTTAATTTCCAATCAGCTATGTTCAGAGGAAATACGCGAAGAGGTCAAATTCAATGGCAATCTTTGGCGTTTAGTTATTCCAGTCTACTCCGATAGTTTAAAGGGCCAATCTCGATTATATTTTGTAGAATAAAACTGCTTCATTTTGTGTTAAAAGCCCTTAGAATCATCTATCTTAGGCCCATCAATATACGCGATACGTTTACAAACAACATAAACGAGGTAAATACACCATTCCTCTATATTTTGTCCCTAAAATTTCATACCAACTCGGATTTTTATTTTTGAGACTCTGTTTATATCGGGATAGTCCCTTTAAAATTTTAATTGTGTCTTTAATATTAGATACCACAAGCCCATCTTTTTATGGTCGAGGCTGTTGATGATACTGAGTTTGAAGCTTGGCCACTTTAAGCAAAGCAGTTAATAAAGTTATAGATTGAGAACCATGAAGTATAATATTTGATTTAAGATCACAGCTAATTACCACGCCAGATCACAGTAAACGTTTCCCCTTGTTATAACTATATTTCAGACAGTTAATTACCACGCCATGTCTCGAAACAAGAGTGTTACCAAATCATTAGCTAGAGTGCAACATGGGTTCATTGATGGGGGTGACTCGGATATTTGGAATGGTGATTTGTTACACATACCGCCTCTACCCCCTTCTGATTTAAGAGGATGTCGGATCATTGATATAAATTACACATTATCAGTAAGTTTGTGTGAAGTTATTCTGGTTGTTAAATGTTAAATGGACCCCCGTTAGTCATTCGATCACAATCTTTCGCACCTGATAATTCTTTTTCTGGGAAATGAATTTTGATAAAGCATAAAACATGCACGATACCCTTATTATTCCAGTTACTATCCAAGGATCGAATATCACGATTATCTTTGCATTTCTGAAACAGAATGATAGTATGTCTAATGACTTATGTTGGTAAAACATGGAATAAATATTTCAAAATGACCTTCCCCAAAACACCATACCTGTTATTTACTTAGGCTACTGCCATCTGATTGGTCGATTATTTCTGTAATATGAATTATGATCTCACCCGCACTAAAAAGTTCAAACATAGCGCCAATTTTTGAACGAAGATCAACGCATATTTGATATTTAATTCGGCTGCCTCAATGGGATAAGTTGATTGTTTGAAACTAAACAGTTTAAGGGCCAGTGAATGGGATTTCATGAAATAAACATTCATTGTCACTAATATTCGAAAATCAATGTTAATGTTAATGCCCATTAAATAAGCCTGCTGAAATTGGTTATGTCGATCGGGGTAAGGGGGGGGGGGTGTGTAACGAGTATGCTCCTCATGCATAGATATGGACTACTTTTGTTTTATTATATTAACTTATTGTCACCTGGTTAGCTGATCATTTGATACTCGTTACATGATCAGATGAACTATAGACTCATTATTGCACTTTTTAAACTTTACAGTTGACGGTAGAACTTCCTTTTCCATGTATGGACTTGGTGGTTCCTATAAATATTTTAATTGGTTCCATACCTCTACAAGGAGATGTAGCCCAATAAGGACCACCAGCACCTGATGGCAATATACCAAGTCGTCCATAAACTGTTCCCTCCGCACCCAATATGCTTAAGTATACAATATAATGCATCCCCAGAACATGTCTTTTTATCTGTTTTGTAACATCTATGTATATTTATATAACATATTTATATAAAGAATGTAATGTACTAGAGAGAGAATGGGTTTTAACGTCCGCACGACACAAACGAGATCATTCCGGCACTGACATACGGTTCAATTATATTTCGATAATTCGCCGGAGATAGCCTACGATGTTAGGCAACCGAGAGGGGTGCAATGAAATGGGGTCTAACGCCACACTTTTCTATCCAGACTGGGATAATAAGGACGGGCATACTTCCAAGCGAAGAGACAATACATCGTCCCTTGCCAGACCCACTATCCTTCACCACTGACAAGGAGGAGTCACGCCGGAAAATTTCGATTTTCCTTTTCCGCCAACGCAGGATCGAACACATGGCCTTCAGATTAGCGATCCAACGTCTTACACTCCTCTGGAACGTCGAGGCACCATACTCCAAGCAGGGAATCGAGATGTCACCAGATCTTATGATCTCCCGCGCACGCGTTAAATTATTCGGCCACCCGAGCCACTACATTTATATGGCATTTTATGGTAAGGCAATTACAAAATTGGTCCCCCAAAGAGCTTGGTACAAAAGTGTTACTTTGACCCAAACCGCCAAGGTGACAAAGAATAAACTTGTACTTACTTCAACCCAATGTATCAGCATGGACATACGAAAAGAATGAAATTCGACTTCATTTTTAGCACCGCCTTCCTATGCAGAGAGTGTACTCGGACAGAGAACAACAATGAACACGCTCGTGGAAACATGAAGTTTGCGCCTGTTTATACCTATTATAACTGGAATCAACAAACTCATGACAATACACGAACGTAACTTTATTCCAAATAAACATGAGACCTTGTATGAAGTTTAATAGCAAATGAACATGAACAGGCCTATGGAGTGTAATAACAAATCATGAACTTGAACAAATGGATGAAGTTTAATAACAAATGAACACGTTTTAATTACTTACATAGCAAGTAAGAAATTTGATTGACTTGAACATAATTATGAATCAATATAACACAAACTTCCTGGTGTTCTTTTTCTCATTTACTACTGGGACTTATGTTTAATCCTCTTTATAAAAATGTAAATTATTTTCTGGGGCTGGGGTATTTAATAGTTACAATACTGGTAATCGTTCAGTGCATCCCCGGGGAGTACTTCTTTATCACTCTTTCAATATATTAGTTATTCCCTTTCCTTGCACATTCACGATTACATCAATTAGGCAAGATATAACACTTTTCCTTTCAGCAAAGAAATATGTTGCTACCTGAGAATAACCTATAATTACTGAAAAAAATTTCACTACTATGTCACGGTTGATTGTCATGGGAATCGAGCGGTTTTTTTAACATTACAGTTATTCTGTATTACATAATTATAATGTAAAAAGATAACAATTCGTCGTGTGATTTTATATTGTATGTTTGTATTTTATATTCTTGTACAACCCTTTTTATTAAAATTTATTACAATAAATATGTATTAATAACATAATAGTCATAATCGTTTGGGAATACATTTTCTGTGTGATTGATTGGAAAGCGAGTTATCCAGTAACATTTCCCTTAGGTGACACTTCCAATTATTGTGTTATATGTGTGCAAGGAATAAACCCAATACCCAGCTGATGACTCGGACATTAGGGGAAGGTTGATTCTCGATCACTGGAAGTTGTGCCGTTGAAGAAGACGAACGGAACAACCTGTTCCGCTTACACTTACTCTCATTTAACGACATACATGTATATACCAATGATATGGTTAAATGTATTTGAAAATTGCGAATCTTTCACCGATTCATTTCATTTCATTTAATTTCACTTCACAGTTGATATTAGAATGATGGGTGGTTGTTCTGTTCATACTTGAAATTTTCACGAAATCGGACTAATGAAGAAAGGCATACGCTATTGGTAAACGGCTGATTGGGACCATGACTGATTGGGACCAGGCTGATTCGGACAATATTCGTGGCTGATTCTGACCAGATTCGTGGCTGATTCGGACCAGATTTTTGGCTGATTCGGACCACGATAAGGCTGATTCGGACCATTATTGAAATGACGAGAGTATTTAAAATATGTTTGCATATACATCTATTGAAATAACGAGAGTATTTAAGATATGTTTGCACATACCTGTAGTTACATATATTTGATAATAAGACAAAAATGACAATAAGTGGTGTAATTTCTTCAATACCAATGAGCTAAATCATGGACAAGATGCTTCACATTCTTGGCTGATTTGGTCCACATTGTTCTATGTATAATATTTTAATCAGTAATTATCATTCAAGGAGCAATGATGTGAGCACATTTTCCAGCATATTTATATATGCTGATAAATGTAATCTATAACCAACTGGCCAAGAAAGAGACCTTCCTGATCTAAACAGGTGTTGAATGCAATACACTATGGTTAAGAAAAGATGTAAAATTTTTTTTAGAAATATACACAAATACACATGAAATAAAATTAAATAAACTCAGGCAGCAATATACAAGAACCTAATTAATCACACCATTTATTGTTAATTAATGACAAGCCCAGTAAACCAATAAACAATCACAAAAATTCCCTAAAATCTGAGTAATTTTCATGTAGCAATATACTACATCTGAGTAATTTTCATGTAGTTATATACTACATTTTCCACGATTCTACCTCCCTGTTTACTTTTGTAAGAATTGAGTCTATAAATTATGATAGCTGATTATGGAAGCGTATAGGGGTCAATAGTGCGATAGATACCGCAATATTAAGTTGATAATAAGTCAACAAATTGTGATTTTTCTGACGATTTTATCTCTGAAAAGGCAATTTTTGCCGTGTTAATTGAATAACTCGCTAATTTGCATGTCGTCATTTTGTTTTAGATGCACACGTCGACATAGCGCATGGCAATATTTTGCGAATATGTCGACATATACTACGGCGAAATGGAATATGTCGCCAAAGCTTCCGAATAGCAATATCTTACCGCAAACGTGTACATTTAAGACGAAATGGGGACATAAAACATAGCGTGTTGACTCAATTAACTCGGCAAAAATTGACTTTTCAGAGACAAAATCATCAGAATAACCACAATATGTTGACATAATACCAACTTAATATTGCGGAATCTATCGCGCTATTGGCCCCTATACGCTTCCATAGCCACCATAATTTTTAGTGTCGTAATGTCGGGTAAAAATGTCGTTATGTCGGGTAGAAATGTCGTGATGTCAGGTTGTCGGGTTGTCGTGTTGTCGGGTAGAAATGTCGTGATGTCGGGTTGTCGCGTTATGAAAGGCGACATCACGACAATACGACATGATACCAATCAGCCACCATGATAAATCTAGTATGTTTATTTTCTGAAATAGGTAGGAATGTAAACATATTGACTGCTTTTATATACATCATATTCGGAATAACCGATTTCTGTTATGCTACTTACTAACTGCATTGCTGGTATGAGGTTTCACATTTGTATGACTTATTAATAGTATTTCTATAAATGACATATAATTACACACAAATAATGGATTCGGATTTCCGTTATGCCACTGTATTGCTAGTACAGTATTTGTTTGACTTATTGAAATTAACATAAATTGGTTTAAACAGAATTTCTACAATATATAATTGCACACAATATATATAATAGATTCCGAAACAAGCTATGAGTCTATAAAATAAGAATGTCATGTTTAAATTCCATAAAACGTATAATAATTTACATTAGATTAATGAGATAAATCTGTGTTAATACAGTGACCGTGGCATAACAAAATGCAATATAAAACATAAATTGACGTAAAAGCACATATTACAGTCATGCTATAGCCTAGATAAGAATCAGCCTAGTGTTGGTCCGAATCAGCCTGGTGGTGGTCCGAATAAGCCTGGAATGTGGTCTCAATCAGCTTGGTTTCACGCTATTCAGTGTGTTGTTATAAACAACACTTTGCCAAGGCTGGGACGTGTAGCATAGTCTGTCGAATTTTTGCCTTAATAACTCAGGTTTGATTTCCCAATATAATGTGTCAGCTCTCAAAATTTTTGACCTCACGTATTTGGCAACCAAATCGTCTATTCAAAAGGAACACAAAGATTTTATTATAAATATTTATATACGACCAGCACTAACAAGACCGCTTGCACATAGACCATCCTTATCAGGAGATGTCGACCAACCACAAGTCGTAGATGACATCCAGAACAAATTTGATGGACAGTGTGTGTAAGTGACGACATATAAGATTTTAAGGTGTTAATGGTCGCCCCTGAAGCGTGGTCTCTTGTCCTTTCGTAGGACCTGATTGTTCGCCAAATAGACCAGGCCTGATTAACTTGTTGTGTCACGGTATAGTCAAATCGCGAGATGACTTCGGAGAATTGAGGTCGCCTTAATGGATGGTCGGGCTGGCACGAGATGGAGCGTCATATTAGGCTGGCAGCCCCCAATCCTACCTACTTGTGTTCCTTGTATAGCTGCCGATATGAGCTTTTATGTAAGTATGCTCTTCTGGCAACCTGTATACATAGTGTATTGCCCGATAATGTCCTGGCAGTCATTCGACCGAAGCCTCGCCCAGTGAGAGAAGGCGGAAGAGAGACGGCGCTGCTTGGCGTCCGCTCGACACGCCACGTAATTTCGGAACTCACACATGCTTCTTTTTTTTCATTATTTCGCTTGAATGATGGGGTCTTTAGCAGTGTATCCGGACAAAACCTACAAGGTTGGACGGGCGATTATATAAGTGAAATCATGCCACTAGACCGAATGAAGGCACGGGTGATCTAAAGGGCCCAATCCCCCTACTGGAATACGCGGGACACCACGTTGTAATAATGGTCGATTTGAGTAATATATATTTACACACCAACATAAACAGATATTGTTAATGATGACAAATTAAGATGTTCAACCCCATTTCATTTCATGTCAGCACATCGTTGCAATCTTCTATTTAATTATTTTTGTGCAGTTTCACTTTTTTCTCATTGAAACTAATATTTTTTTTTTATGCTATGTCCTTTAAACATGCATTATGCAAGAGCTAAACCTGACTATTGCAGGTCTTTATTTAGGCCTGGAATGTTTTCTAAAGTATTAATTAGACATTGATTAACTGATCCATTTAATCAACCCTCGATGACATCAGATTTCTTCGATATTAAATAGATTGAATTAAATAGATTCAAATATGAAGGATTGAGACTTAGCTTTGGTCAACCAGTACGGTGGTTGAAATTGTGAAATTATTGCACATGTCTGTCAAACCTTCAAAGACCAATATCTTCGCTTGCAATAAAGTAATTTTCAAATTATTCATTTTACATTATCTTCTTTCTAACTATTATAGCCAGAATGGCCAGTTGTTTATCTAAATCTTACATAATGTATGTTTAATATCCGTTAAAATACGTATATGTATGTAGCTTTCCTTTAAACGTGGCAATAGTAATTATAAGCAACACCTCCCTAATTCAACATTTCTGTAAATGTGTATAATTGTATTTTCTAGCAGAATCCTTTACTATTCATTAAAAAAGATAATGATATTGATATTTAATACTATAAGAATACAGCTATTTGTTTTTGTTATTGAGATCGAAGAAAGCCGATTGTCTGTCTAATCTAAGATAGTAGCAATTCTGTTCCATTATTATCCACAAATATATTTTTTTTAATCTCGAAACATAATCCATGAATAGTGGTATGTGCATTTACTGTGACTTATTACACCAATAACACGCACCATAGATGATTATACGACAGTTAGGACTGAGAAGTGAGATACTGGTGTATAGATTACACAACAGTTTACATAAGAATGTGAATTATTCGTGTTGACGTGTAATTATGAGATTCTGATGTGCAGATTGTAATATTAGTGAGTGGAAGATATTCAATATAGTTTCGAATGTGAATGATTCTTGTTGAAGAGTGATTGTAATCATTTGATTTGTATAATGATGGGAGAGACGTATTGACATGTTTTAATGTGAATGTGATAGAGAAATAATATGAAAAGACATAGTATAGGTTAGTATTATATGAACTTTTACAAAAATAATATAGGTTAGTTTTATTTACCGGTTAATAAGTTGACACCACTGGTTGATATTTTAAACCAGTGTTGAAATCAGTTTTGGAATAAATATAAGCGGTATAATGTTATATATGAATTAACATAATAGGCCTACCACTGATTGATATGGTTAGTATTATATTTATCAATGGCCTTTAGAATCGAGTTTTATGAATATATATTATGCTACAAATTAGTTGATGTCTTCGGTTTTTGTATTATATTAGTTAGTTAATCTCTTGTAAGTTTGTTCGACCTAGATGATAATATTTGGCACTAGCTAACGAACCAGGTGGTTCCTGGTTTGAGCTCGGTTTAACTTTGTTAGTGATATAGGTGTTGTCCAGGGAAAACTGTCTTGTCGTCCGCTGGAACAACAACCGGGGGTAACGTTAATATCATTAAATTGCAACACGTTAAAAAAAAAACCCCAAAAACCCTGACAATTACAGACTGGAGTAACAGTAGACCATGTTGTACTCATAGCACACTGCACGACATATGTCTGTCATCATTCTCGCGAATTGATGAATCGTGAGCCAGTTTTAAAATGTTCATTTTGTCTTAAATCCGCGTTTCTCAACCTGGGGTGAATTCACCCCCAAGGGGGGAATGGCTGGCGTCCAGGGGGTGAATGACCACACTCCCACTAACTTCAAAAATGATCATATAAAGGTTGTGCAGTTGAGATTAGCACTCTCAAACATTGTCCCGAGAATAAAAAAAATCATTTGTGACACTCACCACCAAATTTCACACTGAACTGGAAACAACGTATTTTCATTAAAATATAAACTTGGTGATTATTGAATCTCACCTTCGATCCGTATTCATTCCATTTTCAATGTCAATGTGGTCAGGGGGTGCAGGCCCGCGCAAGGATCGGCGGTTCATGTCGGATGGCTTCTATAGAAGGGCCATTTTCAAGTTCCTATGAAACGCCTGAAGAGTGCCTGAAATGACTGGAAATCACATTTCTGGGCTCCAATTTCTAAAAATTTCAAGGGGGGGGGGGCCACCTTGATGGGCTTCGCGTCTACGTCGCTCGCGGTAACCTCCTCAAAACCCTGGGGGTAAATGGGTTGGTTGAGAATTCATTTAGGGGTGAGCGGTGAGAAAAGGTTGAGAAACGTGGTCTTAAATATTGAATATCAGAAGCCCAACTTTTCACGGTAAGATCACAACACCAATGTTGATTTAAATTGAACAATAAGTCGTGTTTGCAATGTTGAAGACTAGGGATGATATTGGGTTAGTTAAAGACTTGGCTCCTTAAGATAAAGAAAGTTTTGATATTTATAGAACGCTAAATTGATACGGCTTCGTCAGTAATGTCAACATTGGGAAGTATGTTTAGAGGATGCGGCGTAAACGAAAGTTGATTAAGAAAATAGTCTGGAGGGCGGTAGAAACCTTGCAATGTTTAAATTTGTGAGAATTGGTGACGTAGAAATATCTATAAGACTACCAGCCTGCGGCCCCAACGACGTTACACATTCGATCAAATGTAGGCGCGATTATCCACACTGAAAAACATGTTAGTTATCGCTTATCTTGACGAACAAGACTTTGCGGCCCATATAACATCAACTATTTTGACCGGAAACTGATTTATTAAACCTTATTAATTAGTTATTCTGGTTGACAAAAAATTCAATCATTCTCCCCACTTCCCTCACACAGACACACACATAATAATGCGTTTTATTGTGTTTATATAGGTGACTTTAGCGGTGTGTGTATTGCGGGGGAAGGGGGGGGGTCAAACAACATGGAGAAAAACACTACATTGGTGTGGGTTTCAAACAAGCTCCCGAAAATAATAATAATAAAAAACACGGGGAACATTGCTAAAAATTGCCACGGTGTTCATATTTTGAAATGCGCGAAAAATGAATTTAGATTATCTAGTCATAACGGACAATTTACAATTCTAACGTGTAAAGATCAACCAGCTCGAACCACGAGACCGAAGAAAATTGAACACCACAACCAATTGCCTATGTCCATCGTCATACGTGAAGTCCATCGACCTACCAACTGTTTCATTCCAGCGTGGAAATTGAATCAATTAGTAAATGAAATGAACATAAATTAGTTATTCTGGTTGACAAAAAAATTCAATCATTTCCATGTAAAACTCCCCACTTCCCTCACACAGACACACACATAATAATGCGTTTTATTTTGTTTATATAGGTGACTTTAGCGGTGTGTGTATTGCGGGGGAAGGGGGGGGGGTCAAACAACATGGAGAAAAACACTACATTGGTGTGGGTTTCAAACAAACTCCCGAAAATAATAATGATAAAAAACACGGGGAACATTGCTAAAAATTGCCACGGTGTTCATATTTTGAAATGCGCGAAAAATGAATTTAAATTATCTAGTCATAACGGACAATTTACAATTCTAAAGTGTAAAGATCAACCAGCTCGAACCAACTAGACCGAAGAAAATTGAACACCACAACCAATTGCCTATGTCCATCGTCATACGTGAAGTCCATCGACCTACCAACTGTTTTATTCCAGCGTGGAAATTGAATCAATTAGTAAATGAAATGAACATAAATTAAACATCCTACTATTTTTAACCAACTGAGCTAGTAAAGACGAACATACACATAGCTGTGTGCGATGAGGGTAATTGTGGCTTATGGTTAGAGCAACGGGTGCTACGGTTTAATCTTGTATCGAATTCCAACTGCCACGACGGTTCCAAATGAATAAATAATTGACTTGCAAGTCATCCGATTAAGTAAAATTGGTTCAAAATCAGTCGTACGAATGAGGTTCCTTCCAAAGGAAGTTCGTAGTAAAGGAAATGAAAGTATAGGTATTGTTGAACACGTGCTACTTTTCCCTGTGTACTTGGTTGGTGTGCACGTAAAAGAAATCCATCGGTACTTGGAATTCAATCTGTAAGAACAGATGTCCCTCAATTTACGGAGTATGTCCGTCTTCATTATCCCAGTAGATGTAGAGAGTAAGTCGTTAAGTACCATTCAGTTAATATTATTTCGTCCAAATTTCTCCACTGACGCAGAATGATGACGCAAAGCTTGTGTGAATCGCGCCTATAAAAGTAATAAAATAGAATTTATATAGTTAACATCAGACATGTATGAAAAAGTTGATTGTCTCGTGTTCTTTAATAGAATATTCATGTTCTATTCTGAAATGCGGATAACCTATTTTTTTATCGTGTAGAATGATGAATAGCATTAGAAACAATCTCTATTAAACCTTTCTGTATAAAATACGCGACCTATGTTTCTAATAAACCGTTCTATTCTTCATCTTTTTGGCGTCCATATCAGAATAAAATACATGCCCTTTCTTTCAATTTATATCGCACAAGATCTTATAATCGACTGTTTTTCTTCTGGGTGTGGTGGATATTCTTGGTAGTCCGAACCGTCAGTCATGCGACAAACAGCTAGGGTTCTTACAGTGCCCTCGGTGGATCCTTTATGGAGTCTAGATTTTCTGTAGGAGGGCCTTGTATTTTTTTTACCCCCGCCAGACCGCATTGGGGCCCTTACTGCACGGCGGCAAAACAGAAAATACAAAAGATCGCCGACAAACGTTACCACAACGCGGGAAAATGTTTCACAGCTTTCGGGTCAGAACCTATTGAGCATGTTCAAAACAGACGCCATGTCTCAGCGATATCTGGCGTTTCCACCACGCTTTAATCCCCGATTATGACTATCTTGGCCATATTCCTGAAGCAATGGCCAGAGAAATCGTCTCTGCCCATTGCTGGATTGACTTCTGATTCTTGAACTTTTGAGGGAGTGTTTCTATTCTTCCCGTTCAATCAAGATGGCAGTCCTACGTTTAATCTTTGTCTTCCCGAAAACTTTGGACAAAAGTATGTTCGTTTCCAAACAGCATTGTTTACATTTCTTTCGACGTGATAGTCTCGTTTGTCACGCAATTAGTTTTACTGCAGTATTCTGCTATTCGCGAGTTAACTGGGCGTAATGAAATCGTGAGCCATGACGTAACGTTATGTAAACATATTTGGTCCAGTATTGTCACTAGTTTTAAATGTAAAGCTTTTGTAAAGCAGCTAGTCATTGGTTATTAGTCGGACTACTGACCAATCAAAATTTAAAACAACAATATCCACTCATTACAGCAGTGAGTAATGGCATTACCTCTAATCAAACGGAACACGGCGAAAAGTGTGATCTTGGCATGCTCTGGGACCATTTTCCTCCGCCTTACCAGCGTAGTAAGGAATTCACCCCGATCTGACGGGGGTATTAGTGTTTGGTTGATGTTGATGCTTAAAATCGGATCAACCGCAAGTTCAAACATACAAGGCAAAATTCGAAACCGAAGGGCTCGCCCGAATGCGTCGCCGTAAATAGTGTGTCCTATGCTTTAGAGCATACACACCAATGTTTCCTTTCCACATATTATTATGTTGCTATCCCTATAAATTGGGTCATAATTTATATCAGCTTTTACGCACCTATAAAAAACCCAGCCGTGCGATATAAATAAAATCTGATTAATCATAATAAATATATACATATATATATTGTCTAGTTGTGAAATATATTGAATTAGTTCTGTCTGTTATCTTACAAAACAGCCAACTTAATTTGTGATTTATTCCATAACTTCTTAGTCTAGACAGGGAAATCGGATATATATAGAAAATTACGTTGAAAAAAAGAAATAAACTCATGGTCAATCAAAGACTCAATCAAAGCTAGAACACAAATACATTCGATTAATTGAACAGAATAGATGGACTGGACGGGACAAGATGGGGTTAACACACACTGAACACAAATTAGGTCATTTCGTGACTATTATTGGAATACATTTATTTAGCATTAAAAAGAAACCGTATGAGAAAACACCATCTCACGTCTTGCCATCTATAAATTTGAGATCGAAACCATGATATAAAAATATTGATTGGTTTGGTATAAAAACGTTTTCTATTTCGGATGGGACGAAACCCGAGATCCCTTGTATATGTTATCGTATACGTGAGCGAACCTTTAACATTCTGAAATATAAAAAAAGCCTAGACCCGACTGTCGCTGCAAGGACCAAATTTCCCTCATAACACAATATTATTAGTATGCCTGTCCACATTAATCCAGTCGGGGCAGGACGCTAAATCCAATTTTATGTTATTCATGTCATTAGCCAGGCCGATTGGTACGGAAGCCCATAAGGGTCAATCAAATGAAAAACAAAATATTCTGACTATCTTGTAATTACAAGATAGCCAAAGCCCATGACGATCAATCAAATGAAAAAAAAATATTCTATCTTGTAATTGCAAGATAGCCAAATTAGTTTTCTTGTATTACAAGATACGTAGAGGCCCGTTAGGGTCAATCAGATGAAAAAAACCTAATTTATTTCAAGGTCGTCCCACACTGATTTATCGGATATAGGCCAAAGAAGTGTATGTGTGGGAGAGAGAGATATTTATATGTAGAGAGAGAGGGGGAAGGGGGATGGAGAGGGGGGATGGGGTTTAACGTCTACTCGACACAAACTGGGTCATTTCGGAACTAACAGATAGAATTTTTCATTTGATTGACCCTTATGGGCTTCCGTAGGTTGGTGCAGAAACCGCATATCATTCCATTACTTTTTGATAAACTAGACAGGTCGCTGTATACTGTTGTCTGTACGAGTTTGTCTCCAGTTTCTTCTGTTGTTTATATTCAAGAATTGACAGCGTGTCATTAAACCGCTGTTTATTCAAGGTTTGTTATTAACTACCTTGTCATACATAACACCGCAGGTTATATTCCAAGGTTGTTAGCTAATACCGTGTACTAATACTGCTGTTTCTTATATTCCAGGGTTGGTATTTACTACCGTGTCATAATACTACTGTTTATATTCCAGGGTTATTATCTACAGTACCTGTTTATATTCCAGGGTTAATATTAAATCGCGTGTACTAATAATTACGAACAGGGAAGACTGAAAAAAAATCACCGAACTAAATGGCGGTTTTTAAAAGAAGACAAATTGACAAATAATATCTTCAACAAAATGAAATTGTATTTTCTCTGGCTTCTAGGTTCGTTATTTTATATATATTTACTATTATACTACTTTATATTTTCACTATTACACTACTTTATATAGGAGCTGGCTTGGGATGTAAGAGTCTCTGTCCGCTCTCGGTGTTGGACTGATGGTCCAGAAAGTGTATTTGGGTTTTTCGGCGTGGTGTAGAGTATATTGGTTTAATCCAGGACATTACAGCCATTCATCAACTGGTCGAGGGTTAATTTATTTGGATTATTTACTGGGGCATGTTCAATGCTCTTCCCAAGCCGTATCACTGAGATTCAGGCTACCTTTCACTCTTTTGCCACTGTCAGTGAAAGGTTCATTACCCTGGAACTTTGAATTTACTCGTTATTCTAGCAGTTTAAAGGCAGCGACGCGTCATACATTTTCTATCCAATATATAAAATTACTAATCATCACTATTAGATGAACATGAATTGTGTAGCCGTAAACATTCTTTCTTTACAATGTCATAGGCACAAGTTTCTACTCCCTGCACTAATCTGAGTACAACTCATTCGAAATGATACAAAATAGGGTTATGTGATTTCTACTAGCAGTACACCGATTCACCCCTTTGCTAGGGATGAGTAGCGACTTGGAGTGGGTGACTTGCGCATAAAGAAGATGGGACAAAATGTTTCTATTCTGAAATGGACTTTTAACTCTAGACGACGATAGACTGACAAATGTAAACGATTCCGCCATGCTACTTTTATAATAAAAACTGATCTGCTGATAGGAAACTCCCATTTGAGAAACTCAGTCTGCCCGACTATTATACCAATAAATGGACGATAAATATCAATGAAATAAAAGGAAAGATTTTGTCTATTATGGCGAGGTAAAGTGCTCCTTATACAGCGACTACGTACGACTATACTGGTTTAATGAGACGATGTCAGATTTACAAATCTCATGAATTCAAGATAATAACAAATTAATATACCTCATAAACTAGCTAACGTGTCGATGTTCTAAATTTCAGTCTCACGCTTACCTGAGACGTTGTAATTATTATAAATACTCAATTTACTGATCCATTTTCTTTGAATTCATATATTAGACCTTTAATTGTGCATGTTAAGTAGCGACATTAACAACTTTACAGATTTACAGATGATATTTCTAGATTTATCTTGGCAAGATTACGCTAGTAGAACACTCTTTATAAAAGGCTTCTGTTTATTAAGAAAACGCAAAGTCATGTCATGATCCAAAAGTATAAATAATGAATTACACCATCCATTTATTTATCGTTGTTGCTATACATAGTATATAATTTCATATGCTGTTTTCTTAATATTATATATTATTATTATTGCCATACTTATTCATCAAGGAAGTTACTCAAATATCTATTTTATTTTTACACATGTGACGACGTTAAGGCGCATAAAAGGTCACCCTGGCTATTAATTTTATTCGTGCAAACTAATGAAGTTTTACGATAGAAATAGAAAATGTTAAAACAACCGTCGGTATGCTACATTGCCAGTATCCAAATAACGAGTTGACAGTTCTCGTGATAATAGCTAAAAAGCATACATAACGCATAATATAATATGCTGAAAATTTCGGTCATATTGCTCCACCCTGAAACGATATATTAGCTTTTTAATTTTAGGCAAGCTAATAATACATTATCAATTTTTACATTTAATTATTTTTCAAAAAAATGTATTCCAATCCGCTAAATATCGCATACTACCGATGACATCGAGAGTTGATTATGGTCTGGATAAGTTGATAAATAATTTAGATAACATTACAGGCCTAAAGAAAGTCCTACATTCAAAACCGCTAAGTTGATAATGTTCAAAATCCAAGCAATACATTGCAGATGGCCCATGGCCAAAGTGCCCAACATACTTTATATCCAGAAATGTATTTATATATTGAAATGTTGTATCATGTATGTATATATTAACATATTATAATGTATTGTAATTTTGTTACAGCTATTATTATATTTTATAGGATTGTCAAGGGTAGTATGATAATATATTGTAATGTTGTATGTTACAGGTAATTTTATGATATATTGTAATGTTGTTACTGCTAGTTTTTTATGATATATTGTAATGTTGTTACAGGTTTTATAATGTATTGTACTGGATTAGAATGCTGGAAATGTATCGGTGAATGGTGTCGAGATAATCCTGTGGGAGATTACAGAGTCAGTAAAACATCCTGTCAGCCCCGCGAATCATGTATGGTAGGTAGTTTAATAACAGACCCACGTGAAGTCATATCATGCCAACTTATGTTTGGGGTTACTTAAATAACAGACTAATGTGACGTTGTTACATAACTCCACATCATGTCAACTTTGAAAATCATGTATGAGGTTCTTCATGGAAAACTTGAGATACACAAACTGGAAGTAAAGATCGATAAACAAATATTCGCCAAATCATGGCAGTAAATGTAGTTTCAACCCCTTTCCTTCGATTCTACGCCGAAAAGCCAACAAAAATCGCCATGCAAAAGGCGGGAAAGGGAAAGGAAGACTAAAAATAACGTTCGCCTTCCTTGACGGCATAGGAACATTCGGTGAGCTGTGTCCATCTTTGGCCAAGTCAAGTAAGAGTTGTGGCCCTTTACGCAATAAATCTCGATACAGACTTTATTAAAAGGCACTGGCGATATTATTATTTCAAGTATTATCTTTAAACCACTCCGAAGATTTCTAGACATCTCCGGAAGGTTCAATTAACACTTTTATCCAGCAGCTAATAATAGGAATATAGCAGACATGAAATTGTAAATAGTAGATAGCCCTTTTTATGTTCACTTTATTCTTATAATATTTAGATTGATTTTATCATAATATGGTTATTATAGTCTTTTTCTATATATTTTCTGTTATACAGGAGAAAGCTTATATATGGCCTAGCCTGTTCCTCAATCCGTTTCTTTTAATTCTTGCATTGATATAATCTTTAAGTTGCATCTGGCGGTCGGGAATCATATTAACAGTTTTTGGGATACAACCACTAGTGTATTCTAAAAGCACGACATTACGATAAGTATCCGCTGATAGTTATCAAGCACAAATGACAGTTTAGTAAAGTCGATATATATAGCTTTAATAAGAAACTATCCCCATGGATTAAAATAACAGTCTTCATCTTATGAGAAAAGTTGAATTATTACACACTATAATATATTTATCAGGCGAACACACACTTACATCGAATTAGAATTATTTAAAAACATAACGCTAACGCTACAATATACGTCCACATTCCTACTTTGATTGATATGGTACTTTGTCAAGAAGGCTAGGCGTTTGGTTTGTTTAGCGTTGAGGGTCGTGCACCAACATTAATAGTTGCCGTCCTTAGAGTATAAGGAATAACTATACCAAGATAATCCATTCAGAATTGTGCCTTCCTAACACTAAAGGCAAAAAGTGGGCGTGGCTCTGACCCTGAGGGTCGGGACATACATCAAAATCAATAGTGGACGCCCTCAGGCTATAAGGAATACATAAACCAAGTACCAAGCTGATTCATTCAGAATTGCGGCCTGTAAACGACAAACACAAAAATTGGTCGTATCTTGCCTGTGTGAGTCGGGACATGCAGTTGACGTCCTTAGGCTATATGGAATACATATCCCAAGTTTTAAGACGTCAAGACGATCCATTAAGAATCGTGGCCTGTAGACAACACACATAGACACGAAGTAAAAATGGGCATGGCTCTGCCCCTGGGGGTTAGGAAATCACCAAAACAATAGGGGTCATCTTTAGGGTATAAGGAATAGGTTTGTAAAGTTTTAAAAGTATCTGTTAAGAATTGCATCCTGTAGGCGAACACAAGACACAAAAGCATTGGGCGTGGCTCTGTCCCAGGGGGTCCGTCATGCACCAAAAATAATAGTGGTCAGCCTTAGGGTATAAGGAATAAGTATAAAAAAAGTTTTCAAGACGATCGATTAAGAATTGTGGGCTGTAGGTGACACACAGACAGACAACAAAAAAAAAATGGGCGTGGCACTGTCCCTTGGGGTTGGACATGCACCAAAAACAATAGGGATCATCCTTAAGGTAAAAAGAATAAGTATTCAAAGTTTCAAGATGATACATTAAGAAATGCAGCCTGTAGACGACAGACAAACAAATACACGAAATGGGTGTTGCTGTCCCATGGGGGTCGGGCATGCACCCAAAACAAAAGGGGTCATCCTTAGGGTATAAGGAATAAGTATTTTAAGTTTCAAGATGACCGATTAAGAATTGTGGCCTGTAGGCGACATACAAAAAGAAAATGGGCGTGACTCTGCCCCTGGGGGTTGGGCATGCACCCCAAATGATAGAAATGTTCCTTAGGGTACAAAGAATAATCATTCAAAGTTTCAAGATGATACGTTAAGAAATGTGGCTTGTAGACGACAAACAAATAAATACAAGGAATGGGCGTGGCTCTGCCATTGGGGGTCGGGCATGCACCAAAAAACAATACGGATCATCCTTAGGGTAATTATACAAAGTTTTAAGAAAATACAGTTAGAATTGCGGCTTCTAGGCGACACAGAGACACACAAAAAGAAAATGGGCGTGGCTCTGCCCCTGGGGGGTTGGGCATGCACCCCAAATGATAGGGATCATCCTTAGAGTATAAAGAGTAAGTATACAAAGTTTTAAAGAAAATCCAATAAGAATTGCGGCCTGTAGGCGACACAAAGACACACGATAAGAAAATGGGTGTGGCTCTGCCCCAGGGGGTTGGGCATGCACCCCAAATGATAGGGATGTTCCTTAGGGTACAAAGAATGTGTATGCTAAGTTTCAAAATTATAAGTTAAGAAATGTGGCCTGTAGACGACAAACAAATACATACTAGAAATGGGCGTGGCTCTGTCCCTGGGGGTCGGGCATGCACCAAAAACAATAGAGATCTTCCTTAGGGTATAAGGAATACGTATACCAAGTTTGAAGAAAATCCAGTAAGAATTGCGCCCTGTAGGCGACACAAAGACACACGAAAAGAAAATGGGCGTGGCTCTGCCCCTGGGGGTGGGGCATACACCCCAAACGATAGGGATGTTCCTTAGGGTACAAAGAATGTGTATGCTAAGTTTCAAAATTATAAGTTAAGAAATGTGGCCTGTAGACGACAAACAAACAAATACTAGAAATGGGCGTGGCTCGGCCCCTGGGGGTCGGGCATGCCCCAAAAACAATAGGGATCTTCCTTGGGGTATAAGGAATAAGTATGCCAAGTTTGAAGAAAATCCATGAAGAATTGCGCCCTGTAGGCGAACCACAGACACACACACACACACACATACATACATACACACACACACACACACACACACACACACACACACACACACAAACACACAGACAGGGGCGACGGCATAATACGTTCACATTATGAATGTGGACGTATAAAAATAAGAAAACATAGACATAGCACATGAAGAGAGAAATATTACAATAAAAGAAAAGAGTGTTGAGTATTGAACTGGTAATGCAATGAAATGAATTTTCTGAGATGGCATTCTTTAATTAATTTCGGAGGGGGGGGGGGTGGAGGCGTCAACATCTATCTTGATTTGGGACTAGTTACCTCCCGAGACTTTGTTTATGATTATGTAAAAGACAGGATAAGCTAGCCGGTGATCTATATTCTGAAATGTTGACACGACATCCAGACAAATATTTGAAAAAATAGGTGCCTCGTGTAATTTGGTAGATCAAAATGGCTGCTCAACTTATCCGTTTTTAAAAAAAATAAATTTTGTCCATATGTTATAAGCCATTCAACCCCCTCCCCCCATCCATTGTTGGTGATGGTATATTACTTTTTATACAAAATAATACAGTATTCCCTCGACCGGAAACAATCCATTTTAACGTCAACAATTTCCTTCAAAATAGTAATATGTTTGTCAGGGATTTATTGACGATGTCGAGAAATCGGTTTCTAATTTCTAATCGAAAGTTAAAGAGCACCTCAACAGATTGTACAGATGCTACACTATCCCATGATTTATTAAGATAAAATGAAACCGTGTTTAACGTAGGCCTACTAATTTTCTGCACCAACCGGAATGACAAAAGACGGGCGTACGACAAGCAGTGTACTGTGTGAGATATTATGTCTAGGCAACGGTGTTTTCGCCTACTTTTCATCATATTCTAACTGGCTTCATTTACGTGCACAATAATATGCACGCACGGTCTTATCTACTAACAACGTCGCGTCACTACCTCTAGATCCGTGACCGATGATTTCTGATAGAAGGGACGCTTGTGATGTTATGTGTAGTTGCTATTTGTGAATTCTACGGGATAGCTCCACGAGAGCCAATAATCCAAGATGGCGGCCCAAAATGATCTATAATTGATCTTGACAAACATTATTGGCGAAATGACTCGAGTAATATATAATTTTTGACAGCTTTTGTTGGTCAAAGGATATATTTTGGACAGTTGTCGATTCATTTCAAAAACAGTTGATCCCCAGAAATTGGCCCCCTGCCCCCCAAAATACTCTTTCAATGCCAACAGAAACATACACGTGTGCTATGTCTTTTCGATGGATCCCTGCATTGGCCGAGAAAGGTTATCTAGATTTTCCGGCGTGGTCTCCCCTTGCCAGTGATGCTGGGCGGAGCGCCTGGCAAGGACAGCTGTCTAATCGTTTAGGTGGGACGAAAAACCGAGTCCCGTGTACACATTGACGTGTACATAAAAGATCCCTTGGCAGTTGGAAATCGATACAAGAGTAGGCTGTAGTGTCGTTTTCCGGACAAAATTTCCCTCATAGCACACTTCATTAGCTCAGTTCGGAGCAGAACAGTAGGGCTTTAGATGTTATTTTATTGTGATTGTCTGTGATGTGGTCTTCCTGTATTTAATACCCATTATGATTTATGTTTCAGAAAGTATATTATAGAATGTATGACAACACATCAAGACTATACGAAAGCGTCACGAGGTCGTGCTCTATGGGAAAATGTGTATCACTTGGAATAGACCAGTTTACAGATTGTATGGCCAATCCTAGAATTTATCAAATTGATGGCTGCTCATTGCGATCTTGTTGTGACAACGAGGATTTGTGTAACTCTACAGCTAAACATTTGACCAACCAGTCTGTGATATTATTAAACACCATATTGACTGTGTTGTTTATCAGATTTAGGTGATATATGAGAACACTTGTAAATATATATATATATATATATATAACTAGGTCATTCTATTTCAATGGTTCAATTTTATTTCAATAATTCGTTGCCGCCTAGGGTACTTGAGTAGCGGAAGGAAACCGGCGAATCCGGAGAAAACCTACTGGAAAACTGTGTTATGGTTCATCTAAAAACTTGAATCTGTGCCCAATTTGTAGTCAGTAGATACCGGTACTTGAGTTTTATGAGTTATCGATAAGTTGTCGAAGCCAAATATGTATCAATAATTTACTCCAGTTTTAGATATCTTGTGTTTACCTATATTATTTCCAAATTTTTGCGAGGGGATCGATTTCTCAACTTTCTGGAAATTGACTCATTTGACATGGAATGACCCTAAAGTCACAGTGCGTTATTTAGATTAAATTGAAAGTGCTTCAGGATACAATGACTCGGCTATTAAAGTTGCTGTGCGGAGGAGGCTAAGTTTGGTCAAATTCACAATTCATCATACCTGAAAAATACTGAACGGTTTTATACCATCGCTAGAGTGATGACCAAACACTTCAAGTGTACTATATTAAAAGGATGTGATTGGCTATCCGTTTGTTTGTCGCCTTCCATTAATATGAGTTATATTCATTATTTAACAAAGAATTCTGGACTATTATTCGGGAAGTGACGTATGTCCGTGTGCACAAGCCCCTGTGGTACTGCAAAGTAGGACCTTAACCCCCCTAGTTCATTTCATTTCCGTTGATTTTGGTCATTTAATCCTCCGAAAAGAAAATATAATCACTATTGTAACAAGCCAAATTAACCAAATCCATGGGGGTGACGCAAAATGAGGGCACTGACCGCGGAGACGGGGCACGCCGTCGAGAGGGGGGTTTGGGCGGGGAGTCCCCAAGAAAATTATTCGTCATTTCCATGCATCTGTAGCCATTCCAAGAGCTATTTGGCTGATATTTCGTCTAAGTAAACGTTCGGAACGACATATTTGGGTCTGAGAAAAGTCACTTTTAGCAGTAAAAAAGGGCACTGTCGAAAATTAGGACCCCTCGCCCCCCTTAAATCAATACATGTACATAAGGTGTTTTAAATGACAATTAGGGATCTTACTAGTGTTAGCGGTAGTTTATTTAAAACCTGTAAATTATCTGATATTGCATATTACTAATTGAACAGTTATTAAAAGGATTACAATCCCTGTATCTAAAGCTTTCCAATGAAACAGATTATTCTTGTATTATGTATATTGCCAAAATAAGCATAACACAATTAATATATAAAAATAAAAAAGCTAAAAATATCAGGAGGTCGCAATGCAGGATATGCCCATGTGGACAGAGAACGAGCTAACAAAAAAAATACTCCAGGAGGTTACGGTCCGGTGTGCGTGAATATCGAAAGCAACCAACGTCCACGTGAAAAAGCAGGCGTATAAAAAGGAAAATTACATCTGTCAAGATCTAGACACTGCTGTAAACAGTGAAGTGAAAACCTCTTTTGGTTTAGTTCTTGATTATTTGTCTTACGTGTAGATGGAAATTATTAAAAAATTTTAAAAATTGATACGTGCGCACGCTGTATCAAACGGCCTACAGTTTGAGTCAACTGGTGTGGGTTCGAATCCCCTTTTGTTCGAGGCAAGGGGAATTCAGGGTCGCCTTCCAGCATCGTGTGTTTTCTCCGGGTACTCCAGTCTTCCCAATGCTAAAGATCCCTACGCGCAAGCGAATTGTTGAAATAAAATTAATCCATAATATGTTAGTCCTAAAATGACCTAGTTTGTGTCGAATTCAGGGTCGCCTTCCAGAATCGTGTGTTTTCTCCGGGTACTCCAGTCCTCCCAATGCTAAAGATCCCTACGCGCAAGCGAATTGTTGAAATAAAATTAATCCATAATATGTTAGTCCTAAAATGACCTAGTTTGTGTCGAGTGGACGTTAAACCCCATTCTCCTCTCTCTCTCTCTCTCTCTCTCGCTTCGTCAAATAGTTGTTTAAGCTCATTCATTTTAATTTTTTAATCACGTGATGTTCTGGCCATCTGACCGTATTGCTATCACGTGATACTATGAACTTGGAAGTCGGACCTTGGAACTTGGAACACGGAACCCTGAAGTTGGAAGTTGGAATGTCCCTGTCGGTCTTTCGTACTTATGGACCGATTGAATATATTACTTTTGTATCATTATGCTAATATACTTTGTGAAATGTGTGATCCTGCAAATTCGTTATATACATTTGCTCGTTATTTTACACGTAGTGTGCAATTCTGTACATTAAGAATATGCATTAGCTCGTTATTATACAAAAGCTTCTTAATCTAAACTTCATGTTTAGCTGCCACCACTTGTCGTATAACGTATGTCGGTGACATTCAATGATCTTGTTTATATGTTTGCGTCAACACACTAAGGTTTCTGAAAGCCAATATATAAGTATTGGTTCGCAGTTTAACTTTACCTGATACATATAGAATATAAAGATACATGTACATGTATATATGACAGTAATATGCACATAGTTTGATAAAAAAAATATGTATGATATTTATATACTATATATAATAAGAATAAGATTACTAATTTATATAGAAAAATATTCCTACTAGAATGAAAATATTCTGTAAGACTATCAGATGAGTTCAATCCAAGCTACAATCACAAATCAGAGACTATGGATAGGCAAACGACAGTTAGGGGGAATTAAAGACTATCTAGATTGGTTGGCGTTTCGTTAAATTCTGGAGATGGTCCTAGTACGTAGGATTGTGTGTGTGACGTCATAAATGTGTGTGTATTTCTCATTCGTGATACGGCACACGGATGCGGCGGGCCGTATCGAACAGCTTTCATACGGAAAAGGGTCCTATAGCATTATCGTCGTTTTGGACGCTGAAATGTTGTATTATAGCGGCTTTTTTTTATGAATCTGTGTGTATCCTAGAACACGAAGGTGTATATTTGATGTGAAATTAACTATAATAAAGGCGGGAAAATCTTGTTTTTTTTTTCACGGAATTTTCATAATTTTCCTGTTTGTCTGTCCGCATGATATGGGACCTTGCAATTCTATAAATGATGTGCTTCTATGGTAAACCCTCAAGGGGTATAAATGATGAAACCAAAGCCCAAAATTGCTGTCCAGTCGAAGTCAAAGATTTCTTTTAATAATATGCGACATTACTATTATTTTTAATAGCTCAGCGACTGTCTAGCGACTTCACTTACTCCGAGAAATTGTAGACTAGGCACTTGACTAGTACTGATCATGCTGTAATAGAACTAAGCTCTCCTCTCGTAAACCGGCTCTAACCTTCTTCCAACAAATGACTGTAACCGTAACAATGTTTGTTCTGGAGCTTTGTAATGTCACAAGTGACTAGAGAAATACACAATTTTAATTGTGTATAGTTTCTTTCTGTTAAATCTTAACCAGGAAGAGGGGGGGGGGGTGGGGGTGGATGACCAAATGGTTAGCACGTGTGTGTTGTATCAGAAAGCCTATCATTGAGTCAACTGGCGTGGTTTCGAATCCTCGGTTGTACGTGACACGGAGTAGGGTCGCCTGTCCAACCTCGTGGGTTTTCTCCGGGTCCTCCGGTTTCCTCGGACGTTAAACCCTGACTCTCTCTCTCTCTCTCTCTCTCTCTCTCTCTCCCTCTCTCTCTCTCTCGGTATTGTGGACAGTTTACTTTAGGACGACTATTACTACATTAACATTTGAAGACAGTAAAATGGGGATATTTTCTGTTATTTTCAAGCGTTTCCCGGGACATTATCGCATGTTGGTTATTCTTTGAAGAACAGTAATAAACTTTTTAAAATGATATTTTATTTAATGGTTATTTTTTCAGAAACAGTGTGCACAACTGACATCAATTGCAACAAATTATTGAACATGTGAAATATCTATTCCAATATATATGGTTTAAATTGATCTGGCATATTTCAATGTAAATGAAATGAGTTTTAATATAAAATGAATATAACATTTTGGCTTGAACGCTCAATATTCGTTTACTTGTATTTTTTTTTTATAAAACGCAACTCATTTGGTTTGAAATTGTGATTGCAGGCTAGTTGTGTTACCGTCAAACTTATTAGATGGTGATTACATAATCTATATTGGCTAATTCGCTGCATATCAGGGCATATCCAAACAACAAAATATTGAAAACATCGCTCATCCCAGAATGTCAGGGATATGAAAGGCTAAAATTCTGTAATTACTTCAATATCAATGAGTTCAATGATTGCTTTAATTGGCTCATTGCGTTCGATGTATATTAAATCATATTCATTCATTTAACTGAATTATTCTGATTTGTTTGGCACGTTGTCACATTTATCTAAATACATAACATTATCAAATGCTTGTTCAGTTATATCATTATATAAACTGTCAACATATGCTTGCCTCTTTTTCCTACAAAAGAAAAGAAAGGATCGTCAATAGGCGAAATTCAGTAAAAGCAACCCACCAAGGAGTAAGCAAACCCTTCTTTGCATAATAGCTATATATATTTTATATATTCTCAGTTAAAAGTCATGACTGCTTTGTAGAAAGTACTATTGGGCAATGGTCACACAAGTATCACCGACTATTTCCTTTAAATAAACGTGGGGTTGGATGACCGAATGGTTAGCGTGCGTGCGCTGTGTCATACGGCCTGCCATTGAATCGAATGAGGTGGTTTCGAATTCCCGCTTCCACGTAGCAAGGAATAGGGTCGCCTGTCCAACCTTTTTGAAATAAAATTAAACCATATGTTAGTCCCGAAATGACCTAGTTTGTGTCGAGTGGACGGACGTTAAACCCCCCCCTCTCTCTCTCTCTCTCTCTCTCTCCCTCCCTCTCTCTCTATCTCTCTCTCTCTCAGGGGCGGATCCAGGATTTTTTGCGGGGGGGGGGTGTCTAGGTTTAATAATTGCGGTGGGCGTCAGCGTCAAAGGCGCTCAACCAATTAACGGGGGGTTTGCCCCCCCCCCCCCCCACCCCCCGAAAAATTTGGTAAATTAGATTCAATTTGGTGCATTCTGACGTATTTCCGGAAGGTAAATTCCAAAATTACAGGTCTAAAAATCGCCAAAAATCTCTCTCTCTCTCTCTCTCTCTCTCTCTCTCTCTTTAGATAAAACAAATGTTGACAAACTGTCAAGCGCCAACGAAGGTATTCGGTTGATATGTTTCATAAAGTCATCTAAATTTATAGAAATTAAAATTTTGAAATTTAATTTACCTGAAATATATGGTCAAGACACATGTCACCAAACCACAAGCTACGATGAATCCCGATATCGTTGAAATAACAATGATCCATTTGATAGGCAATGTCTGGAAAATTTAAGTTCAACCGTGTAAGAATGTAACTAAAAAATATTCCGTTGTATCTTAAAGTTTTTAACAATGCATAACAGTCTTGCATTTTGTCATGTGAGGACGAAAACCTGCAGACACTAATACTATGTTACACGGAAAGACATCGTTTTGACGAATTATAAAAACAGATAACAGGAAGATTAGTAGAATAATCTGCCCATTGTGGGTCTTTCTGGCTTCAAAAAATGTTATATCAATTATAATTTAATCATTTATTAACACGAAAACACAACAATCAACGCTCTTGGACATCTGGTGGCTCCGACTTTAAGAAGATCTGAACACAAAGGCAATTTAAGAGTTTAACGATAAAATTGATAATCGAGATTTAAACAATCCACGGCGCATTGTGTCAACACTTCAAACACTCCTTACCTCGCTCGGAATCAAGAAATTTGACTGAAGTTTTAAATATATTCATTTTCATTATCTATTCGTGATCTATTCCAGCACGAACGACCCGCTCTTTATTTAAATCTTTAAGCTATAACACATCTTGGCAGACTTACTAATCTGGGGAATGATATTAACAGCCACTTCTCCAATCATAATGATAATGGGGGGGGGATGGTCTGGTGGTATAGAGAGCCGCGCTTCGACCTCTAGCTGGCCGGTCACCTCTGGCTTGCGGCTGTGGTTTCGATCCCTGGTGCCAGCGTATGTGGCATGGAGATAGGGGCGCCTTCTCAATCTCGTGGGTTTCCTCCAGGCACTCCGGTTTCCTCCCACTGCTAAAGACCCCACGCGCGACCGAATTATTGAAATAAAATTAAAAATCTCTCTCTCTCTCTCTCTCTCTCTCTCTCTCCAATCATACTGATGGCGAATAAATATAATTCCTTATGATTTTGTCATGTGTTATTTCCGTTCATTAACTAAATGCCGCTTAAACAATAAATTAGTAGAAGCCATTGCATGGCGGAAGGACCGGTGTAGTGTCGGATCTGGTTGATTTATGCAATTAATATACTTACGTTTGTTTGTTCTTGTTTGGTCACTTTCAAGCCCTGTAGGTATGATTTTCCAGTATAAATTTCAAAGGGGAAATAACTACAGAATCCATCAACAGACAGTTCTTTGATGAGTTTGGTAATTTTATTATCCGAGATGAATGTTTCATCGACAGAAACGCTAAACATCACCTTTACGATTTCCTCACTGAAAAACAGTAAACATGAATTATACATTGTGATAGAGCACACCTTGTGATCTGAAGTGTACGTGTTACACTCCTCGCCCAAACCCTCACAATTTGACGAATAACCCATTAACAGTATGCGTGCCGCATTGTGATTGTTTAAATCGTTACGATATTTTGCCTAGGTTGTTTTATATATATATATATGACATTATTTATGAATAGTCCCAAGACGGACGAAAAGTACTTTAAAATGTTATAATGTTATTAAACCAGTGTTGAAATCAGTTTGTGTATGCCACCTTTTACCGTTTTATCATTTACCGTGAAACAAAGTTGTGCAACTTTGCGGTTGTCCTAATAATTTCGGATATATATATATATATACATGTATATATGAACACAATTGTTCTGCTAAATATTATCACGTGATGCTCCCGTGGCTTGTATATACCCCCCTTAATAACGACTGGGTTTCTAATCGTATATTACGAAAAACCACGGTCTCGGGGTACACGTTGGATTGCACGTCAAAGCACCCTTGATTGTTGAAATTCGAAATAAGAGTAGGCCGTCACACCACTGTCCACGCAAAAGATCTCTCAAATAAAACTGTATTGTTCACTCGGTTTCATTAGCACGGTCAGATGAACGACTCACCTCTTTTCACCATAGAAATTTCCAGTTTTCACATGTATCTTCACCCCAGCTCCTTCATATTTACCATTCTTATCTAAAACATCTTGCATTCCCTTTCTTAGTATTAATTTATCATTTTCGTTTATATTTCCTTTCACAAAGAATGGTACTTTTAACTCTTAAAAATAATAAAGTAATACTAACTCTCTTACACATTTGCTTTTTACTAAATAATCATCACTGATGTACAGTATTCTTAATTCAGCAATCGTATAAAAAGAAGAAATGACCTTTTGTTACTTAAATCGAGTTTATATTCGACATAAATATAGGCACTGATTTTAACACACTATATTAGGGTTGGATATTGAAGTTCCACCAAGTGTTTTTCTATCTCTCTTGCGGGCTCTTAAACGGGTGTCACACTTATTTGGAAGATGGTTCGAAGGGTTTTTTTCTATCTTAGTATAAATCATTAATTAAGGGCGGATGGTAGGGTTTTTTTGTATCATTGGGCGAATGTTCTTTTGCGTATATTTTAAATAACCTACCTGTCTTTCCATCAATGCAGTTACAATAATAACCATCTAATTTATTAACACATGCTGACTGATTGAAACATGTATTATTAATACAATGATCTATAGTTATTTCACACATTAAACCTGTAATGATAAATTATGTATTTCACACATGTGTTATGATAATGTAATGATAAATTATGGTAAAGTTTATCCTTTGCTTTAGAACCAGCACACCCGTAATATGACAAAATAATATGACGCTAGACTGGTCAACATTGAACTTTGATATGTACTTTACAATTTCGACTTTAATATATGACCTGAATATTCTGACATCACGTTGTGTTCTATTGATTCAACACTCGACGAAACAGTATTTTTCTTCATATGTGCTCATATAACAGAATGCATCTCAAACCCCTAATACATATAAAAGCATAAATAAAACTAAGACGTCTATTTAGAGCCGTGTTACTTAGCGGCTCAATGAAACCAGCTTCCAGATATCTCCTCATCTCGGAGGACCCTATGATATCTTTTGAATCGGAGCTCGCTCAGCTCTATTGAAGGGTGGCCTTGGTGACTGATTGGTCACTTACAAAGACGTCGCCCATGATTCAAACACAATATACAAGAGGGAAGCGACTACTGGTGGGTGCCAACTATATGACAGAGTTTGGATTCCCAAGCTGTTGACATCACCGGCAGGGTTTGTTCGCAGACACCTAATTAACTCAAGGTAACGATCTTCGATACACTATGTAGAACCATTATACTAAAATACGTGATAACCCGTATTGTGTTACAAATTCGGAGAATAATTCAAACAGTATAACTTAAAATAAACCATGACGTACTCACCGGTAAACCCTGTCAAACAGTGACATATAAATCCATCAACGACGTCTTCACATGTTGCATTATTTTGACATAAATTAACAGCGCAATCGTCTATGTTTGCTTCACATAGACTTCCATTGAAACCTTCGGGACAACTGCAGGTGAAACCATTAAACGCCCCAATACAAGTAGCGTTATTTTTACAAGGATACGTGCCACAGAAATCCTCTTCACAAAATGCACCTCCGAAACCTACAGGACATTCACAGCTAGATGTTCCCATTTCGTTTAAACAAGTCGCGTTATTTAAACATGGATTCTGTTCACATTCATCGACATCCAGTTCACAGTGTGTACCTATAAATAGAAGATTGGCGATTCAACGTCGGGAATCGGGTCCAGTTTGTCTAAACCACGAACTTTATTGCATTTACGCATACTATTGCATACTTTAGTTCCGTACCTCAGGAAATTTTGCTACAAAGGGTTACGCAAACCTGACGCAAGTAGCCCAGCTGTGGCACAGCATACGCCACATCTCACAACACCACCTTACTCTTATAAATCTAATTATATGTGGCGTTACTATGCGCACCACCTTAGAGGTAACGAAAAAATTACTAAAACTTTATAAATTTTGAAAAACAACGACACTACTGATTATACATACCATTATATCCTGGTTGACATATACATTCATACATATCAAAATGATCAATACATGTGGCATTATTATAACATGGTGTAGAATAACAATCATTTATATCGGTTTCACAAACCACTCCAGTAAAACCATTTAAACACCCACATGTAAAACCACCAACATTATCTGTACAATTTCCTTCATTCTGACAAGGTGAACTCTCGCATTCATCATAATTTACTTCACAGTATAAGCCTACAAACACAAATTGTTTAAATTTGTGAGATATGGGATTACATGCTTGCCAAGTGGATGAATCTGTCGATCTGAAGTGTTTTTCGGTTAGTGTTGGAGTCATGTCTATACGATTTGTGTTTTGAAAGCGCTAAGAAAATCATGGTGGTTTAGCATTTAATATTATGGTAAAATATTATTGCGCCCGAAGCAGGCTGATGTATAATTGCAGGTATCTATATATGGAATCGTTGTTCTTGAAGTAAAACCGTCTCTTAATTCACTCATCGTAGCCCGACTTTGCTATAAACTTGTTTTCTTTTTTGAAGACTTTGTGGGTGTTTCAATTAAAGGCGGTCCTTATTAATGGTCCTTATTAACGATTGACTCTGATCGCTGACTATCGCCGTCTTACGATCTTACCTGCATAGTCCTCGCAGTGTTTCGTTTGATTAGACCTATCAAACTCAGATACTGCTTTATTAACCGCAAATTTCTGTTCCAAAAAATGACTGGTCAACATCACTGTCCGTAGTTTTAGGGATGACCTCGGATAAAACGAAGGGCCGTTATGATGCTGTACTTTGAAGAGATTTGATTGAACGGGACATTCGTTCAAAAGCTTAAATATCAGAAGCCAATCCAGCAATTGTCAGAGGTGGATTTCTTGGGCCATTGCTTCAGGAATATGTCTTACCTGATGTACCATATGGACACAAACATGTATAGTGATTAACATCATCTACACAGGTAGCATCATGTTGACATGGTGATGATTGGCATTCATCAATTTCTGTTTGACAGTTGATACCGGTCCACCCTGCAGTACAGTCACACTCATAACGACTCAATTTGTTGATACATGTTGCTTTATTTTGACATGGATTACTGCCACATTCATTTACATCAATTTCACAAGATGTCCCTAGAATAAATATATATTTTCTTGTAACGGCATTCAGGAACAATTATCAATTTCGGTTCTTAGAAGGGCAATTAACGTTACAAACGACACGTGACTCATTTTGATAAAGAATCCATATAGTATTGACGGGTATCATTTTCGTTTTTAAACATGAATGTTAGGTATACGGAGAACGAATAATGGGTTGTTCAGCTATAGCCATTTGCTTAAAAACAAACCAAAATAAGCAAACAGACCTCTTAATATTTCGAAATGAAAAAAAATCTAAATGTGTAGGTCTCAACGCCCATAACACACCAGATCAAATCAAGTAAAATATTTGGGTGTTTTGTTTGTACAAATGGAAAAGATTTAGATCCAGTGTATATGGATTGTCATTGGTCTACAGCTCCGTTAGATACGTCACTGTACTGGATCTATTTTAATCGGGCCCTAAACCTAAAGGAGCTGATACGAAGCTTACGTATGCTTGTGTTGAGTTAATAAATTTTATACAATTTGCCTCGGTCATAATTTCGGCCCACACTTCCCATCTCGATGGGTAATAAAACGACCGGAATAATTTTTGCCAATGAATCCAAACAATTTAATCTACTTACCAAGTGTTCCATGACGACATGAACAGATGAATCCACCTATAGTATTATTACAGACCCCACCATTCTGGCATGGCGAGGACTGGCATTCGTCTTCATCTGTCTCACAGTTTCTCCCCTCCCATCCTTTACTACAATTACAATAATATTGGTTTTCTTGATCCATGCAATATCCACCATGAAGGCAAGGAAATGACTGGCATTCATCGATGTCAACTTCACAATGAGGCCCCGCCCAACCGGGTGTACATTGGCATGAAAACTGGTTCTCTTCATTTGTACACTTGCCATTATGGAGGCAGGGAGATGACAGGCATTCATCAATATCAAATTCACACCGCAGTCCCGACCATCCATTCTTACAATTACACTTAAAGTGGTTTTGTCTGTTGAGGCATATGCCGTTGTTTCTGCAAGGCGACGATTCGCATTCATCAATATCAAATTCACAATTACGCCCCGTCCAACCTTGACTACATATGCAATCATGATGGTTTAGTTGATTTATACAGGTTCCACCATGGAGACATGGTGATGATTGACATTCATCAACGTCAATTTCACAATTAATCCCCACCCACCCTGCCTTACAGTGACATAAATACTGACTACGTTGGTTGACACATGTACCTTCATTGAGACACGGAGAAGATTTACATTCATCAATATCTGTCTCACAATCAAGTCCTGTCCATCCTGTTTTGCAAGTGCATGTGTATTGGTTCTGTTGGTCAATACAAATTCCACCATTCACACAGGGCATTGATTGGCATTCATCAATTTCTGTTTGACAGTTGATACCGGTCCACCCTGCAGTACAGTCACACTCATAACGACTCAATTTGTTGATACATGTTGCTTTATTTTGACATGGATTACTGTCACATTCATTTACATCAATTTCACAAGATGTCCCTAGAATATATATATATTTTTTTGTAACGGCATTCAGAAGCAATTATCAATTTCGGTTCTTAGAAGGGCAATTAACGTTACAAACGACACGTGACTCATTTTGATAAAGAATCCATATAGTATTGACGGGTATCATTTTCGTTTTTAAACATGAATGTTAGGTATACGCAGAACGAATAATGGGTTGTTCAGCTATAGCCATTTGCTTAAAAACAAACCAAAATAAGCAAACAGACCTCTTAATATTTCGAAATGAAAAAAAATCTAAATGTGTAGGTCTCAACGCCCATAACACACCAGATCAAATCAAGTAAAATATTTGGGTGTTTTGTTTGTACAAATGGAAAAGATTTAGATCCAGTGTATATGGATTGTCATTGGTCTACAGCTCCGTTAGATACGTCACTGTACTGGATCTATTTTAATCGGACCCTAAAGGAGCTGATACGAAGCTTACTTATGCTTATGTTGAGTTAATAAATTTTATACAATTTGCCTCGGTCATAATTTCGGCCCACACTTCCCATCTCGATGGGTAATAAAACGACCGGAATAATTTTTGCCAATGAATCCAAACAGTTTAATCTACTTACCAAGTGTTCCACCAGGACATGAACAGATGAACCCACCTATAGTATTATTACAGAACCCACCATTCTGGCATGGCGAGGACTGGCATTCGTCTTCATCTGTCTCGCAGTTTCTCCCCTCCCATCCTTTACTACAATTACAATAATATTGGTTTTCTTGATCCATGCAATATCCACCATGGAGGCAAGGAAATGACTGGCATTCATCGATGTCAACTTCACAATGAGGCCCCGCCCAACCGGGTGTACATTGGCATGAAAACTGGTTCTCTTCATTTGTACACTTGCCATTATGGAGGCAGGGAGATGACAGGCATTCATCAATATCAAATTCACACCGCAGCCCCGACCATCCATCCTTACAATTACACTGAAAGTGGTTTTGTCTGTTGAGGCATATGCCGTTGTTTCTGCAAGGCGACGATTCGCATTCATCAATATCAAATTCACAATTAAGCCCCGTCCAACCTTGACTACATATGCAATCATGATGGTTTAGTTGATTTATACAGGTTCCACCATGGAGACATGGTGATGATTGACATTCGTCAACGTCAATTTCACAATTAAGCCCCACCCACCCTGCCTTACAGTGACATAAATACTGACTACGTTGGTTGACACATGTACCTTCATTAAGACACGGAGAAGATTTACATTCATCAATATCTGTCTCACAATTAAGTCCTGTCCATCCTGTTTTGCAAGTGCATGTGTATTGGTTTTGCTGGTCAATACAAATTCCATCATTCACACAAGGTATTGAGAGGCATTCGTCAATATCTGATTCACAATTAATCCCCGTCCACCCGCTTTTGCAAACACAGGTATATAGATTCAATTGATTGATGCATTTTCCACCATTGAGACAAGGTAGTGACAGGCATTCGTTTATATCTGTTTCGCAATTAACGCCTGTAAATCCATCCCGGCAGTTGCACTGGTACTGGTTTAATTGGTCCGTACAAACCCCTCCATTTAGACATGGCGATGACTGACATTCATCAATGTCTGTTTCACAATTAGTCCCCGTCCATCCCATCTTACACAGACACTGGTATCCATTGTTGTGGTTAATACAGGAGCCATCATGCTGACAGGGTGATGTTAGACATTCATTGATATCTGTTTCGCAATTAATTCCGGCCCACCCTTTGGTGCATTTACATTGGTAGTGATTCGGTTTGTCAATGCACGTTCCTTGATTTGCACATGGGTTACTGCTACATTCATTGATGTCAACCTCACATTTATTACCTGAAATCACGGTCAATACAAAAATAGATTAACCCATTTAAATGAGCAGGTACTAATACTTATAATATGCTGATATATTCGGATTTTGATTTTTCTTACAACCTTTCAATAGTATGGTATTCAATTATACGTCTCATTGGATAATTATAGTTGGTATATTTTTGGAACGGAATTATGCCCAAACACTACTTATCTTGTTCCTCGGGGTGACTCTCTTTAAAAAGGTCGAAGACTTCGTGAATTGGAGTACGATCGACATGCCTGTTCTTTTCAAGATGGTGCACCGCTTGGCGAATTTCGATTTTTGATATGACATAAGTATTCTAAGATGGCTGTAATGGCGTCCCTATCGGTTCCTGACGTATTTTCTTGTTAAGAGGTTGAGACAATAAGCATGTATAAAATTGACTGCAAAAATCTTTCAGTGCTTTAAATATTAAAATTTTTTGGATCACGTTGTTGCGAAACATAGAAGTTCTATTATGATGAAAATTCAAATCCGCCTCATAAAGTTCTACAGGATCCTAGTTAATAGCCACTATAATCCCAATTTGGAAAGATACGACAAATTTGGAGAAGTTCGAATTATAATATGTTTCCGATTCAGGACTAGTCGAATAATCCAGTTATTTTGGAAAAATAACTCAAAACTTTAAAATGTCCCGGCGATAGGGACACTATAACACTACGCGTCGTCCAAGAATCTCATCAACGTGAACATTACAACGAATACAATAGCCCCCCGCATCCTATCCTGTTAACCACAAACAATGGCTGTTTATGCTGGTCAATTATCATATTGAGTAACATGTCGCTAAAAGGTTGACTTTTAGATTTATTGTTCATTTCCGTGTCAAATATATAGTCTCTTATTGTGACGGTGGCGGATGCGAAATGAGTGTATATTTAAAATTTGATTTTCTTATAAACCATTGGTTCTTTTAATGGTTTATCGTTGAAAGTCATTGAGATATGAGCTATAACGAATTAATCTAAAGTTTCCTGTAGGCCAACAAATAGATATTTGATTTGCACTTGCCTTAAGCTACTGATTATAAACAATTATTTGAAAGTAATAAAATTCTACCACGTATGTCATGCGAATGAAATAAAATTTCCGTTTTCCTGAGTAAAACAAACACTAAAAAATAGAGACATGCACAGGTCAGAGCGATAAGAGAATAACAATATCTCCATTCGCGTTTCAACTCTAACGATTATAAGTATTCATTGTTACCTGTAAATCCGCTCGCACAGACGCAGACAGCTCCAAGATGCCGGTCTGAACAACTTCCTCCATTTTCACAAGTAAAACCATCACAATCATCAATACTTTGTTTACAGTCTGTACCCGTCCAACCTTTGAAATATGAAACACAAACATTCTTTCAATTATCAACACCATCACCAAAGAATTGTTCGAGAAATGTATTTGCAAACACTTATTTGATTTTATCATAATTGTCCATCGGTTATTTAGTTCTATCAATATATATTTATAATGTTTACATATACCCATAAAACAGATGGGGGTCATTGTAGTCATAGTCAGAGTATTGGACTATCGACTACAATGTCATGGGTTCGGAACGCGTCATGCTACGGAATTGTTCAAGTCGGCCTCCTGCGAGGCTGGCAAAGGAAGTATAGGGGCTCGGATAGGGCGGAAATCCAGGGCCCACCTGTGTATATATTAAGTGTAGGAAGGAACCGCCGCTGCTCTGGCAAAAGTATCATACCTCGCATTACACATGTATCCATATAAATAAAAGGTTATACAAAAAACTAAGTGGCGCTCAGTATATATACAACTACACAGAAGTCAAAATATATATTTACACTATCTTATCCACGTGATAAGAGGCAGTAAAAAGGGCGTGTTTAGATCGCCCACTGAAAATGAAATGTTCCCATTGGGCTGTCGAAGACGGTTATACGCCATACAATGTGCTATAGGGAAATTATGTCCGGACCGCGACACTACGGTCTACTCCTATATCGAATTCCAGCTTCCAGGGGTTGTTTTATTTGCACGCAATTGTGTACACGGAAATCCGAACAGCTATACATTGCCCCTGGCCAGGTCCTCCATTATACGGTATTGCCATGGAGGGAGGGGGGGGTACCGGAAACCCAACGAACTTTTCCAGACAACACAGGGATCTAACATGTTAACAAGCCAACATCTTACTCACTGTGTCAACATGTCTTTCTCAACATCAACAGTTGAGTTGAGCGAAATATTAAAGTGCAGAATATTAACAGACGAACAGTGGACGAGGGAAATGATCGCGCGTAATTCACCGCTGGAATAATTGTGGGACTAATACATTTTAGTACGAATGAATAATCTCATTATAGTTTGAGAAACTATAATTCTAATTCTGCATGACATTTGATCTTTGAATATAATCAGGGTTGGGACAATATCAAAAAAAAAAAAAAAAAAAAAAAAAAAATCTGCAGCGGTGTTTTCCAGGTCAAATTGACTGAAAAATACAAAAAATGAAGAATTTTTGGTATCCGATAATTTTTGCGGTCGGAATATGGCACATTTTCAAAATGGCCGCCAAATTATGTAAAAATCGTATTTTTAAGCTATTACTTCTTATTAATGCAATTTATTTTCATAAGTATAGATCATTAATGGGTTTTTAACGATATTAATCTTGTAAAATGTCACACGAAGCTTTCTCTAGCTCCTGGAATCCAAGACGGCGGCCATTTATTGCAGGGATTTTCCGATATTTACAGAATAGCGATAAACATGTCGTGTAAAATATCATTTTAGAGGTTTTTGCAGATGCTCTTTTAATAAAAGTTAATATTTTAACGACACTTAGCAAGTGTTAATTTTAAGAAGGTTTCAGTATCACAGACTTGTATTCTGGAAGAACAACAGATATTATGGAGTTTCTGATTTCTTGAACAATGAAATTTTAGTATTGAAACCGCTCATTGTAACACTTGACACGCCATTTGGATTGATTTTATAGTTATCCTCCATTATCCAATTTCAGATATTAGCTTCTATTTTTTTACACGGTTAACCTTGTTACTACCCTTACCCATTTCCATCTATTTCTGCGCTATTTATCCGTTCAGATCAGTAAATCAGCTACCTTAGTTAGTAGCAATTATGCATTTTTCAAATTTGTTTCCACTTTTGTCATTTGTTTGACTACCGGTTTGCGTCCTGCTTTTCTAACGCAATTTCTCCTTGACAGTGGTGCAGAACCTATGGCCTGGCTAGGCAACGCATAACATATAGTGTTCGGATGGGACGAAGAACTGAGATCCCATGTTCATATTGGTATGCGTGTATATAGCGCAGAAAGAAATGGAAATGGACAAGAAGTAGTGACATGGTTAACCGTGTGAAAAAATTAGAAGCTTACTTCTTGGCCACTGTCAAAATACGCAAATAGTTAGCGTTAAAACAGAAAGAACAATTGAAACAGCTAAAATTTTCTAAAATGCAAAAACTTTTGGATATTATGTGTAAACTACATGTTGGTCCAGGCACTGACTCTTCAATAACTTAGTTGAAGAAACTAAATAAACGGCAGCTAATATCTGAAATTGGAGGATAACTATAAAATACAGCATCTTATATATATCAATCGAAATAGCGTGACAAGTCTGACAATGGGCGGTTTCAATTCCAAAATTTCACTGTACAAGAACTCAGAAACTCCATAATATCTGTTGTTCTTCCATAATATAAGCAAGTCTGTGACACTGAAACCTTGTTAAAATTAACACTTACTAAGTGTCGTCAAAATAGTGACTTTTATTGAACGAGCATTAGCAAAAACCTCTAAAATCATATTTTACACGACATGTTTATCGTCACACTGTAAATATTCGGTGATCCTTGCAATATATGGCCGCCATCTTGGATTTAAAAGAGAAAGGTCTACTGAAACGTAAAATATAGTGACTTATCGAAAGAGCATCAGCAAAATCCTATAAATCGATATATTACACAACATGTTTATCGTTATTCTGTAAATATCGGGAAATCCCTGAAATATTTGGCCGCCATCTTGGATTTAAACGGGAAAATTCTGCTGGAATGTAAAATATAGTGACTTATCGAAAGAGCATCCGCAAAATCCTATAAATCGATATATTACACGATATGTTTATCGTTATTCTGTAAATATCGGGAAATCCCTGCAATATATGACCGCCATCTTGGATTTTGGTCGCCATATTGGATTCCAGGAGCTAGAGGAAGGCTGCGTGCAACGTCTTACAAGATTAATATCGTTAAAAATCCCATGAATGATCTATACTTGAAAATAAATTGCATTAATGAGAAATAATAGCTTAAAAATACGAATTTTTACATATTTTGGCGGCCATTTTGAAAATGTGCCCCATTCCGACCGAAAAAATTGTCGGATACCAAAAATTCTTCAATTTTTGTATTTTTCAGTCAATTTGGCCTAAGAAATATCCCTGCAGAACAGTGGCATACGAACAGGTGCATTATTGTACCAACTCTAATATAATCTCACCCGGAAGGCAGATTTTGGCTCCTGTAGAATTATGGCATTTATAGTGACCTCTCGTTCCATCCGAATAAGAACACGCAACTGTACACTTTGGTCCGTAGTAGCCCGCTCCACATTCAATAGAAACTGTGGCTTTCAAGCTAAAATCAGATGAAGCAGGTCAGTGACAGGGGGTTACATATATGTACAAGGGACTGGTTGGGGTTTAAATATGGATTTAGTCTCTACTAACAGAACGGGGCATTTTAGAACTGGCTTTAGAGCAGTGGACTAGAAATCCACACAATCTGAACAGTGATTTCTTAAATGATTTCAAATCCATCTTTATCTTTACTCCTGCTCTAATGAATGATCACCCAAGTGCTGTTGCTTATGCGGTTTACTCTTTTCCGTCACTATACGTTTCCACTTTACCTCGTCAATATTACCTTAATTTAAATTTGACTCAATTTTACCTAATAGTGTAACCTCATGTACATGCATATGTCATAGGCCCCTTTTGCATGGCCCCTAAACGAATACGTAAACGAAAATACACACGGTGTCGGAATCCAGCGTACGATTCTGAATATTTACTTAACATGACCGGAACTTGCAACTCACAATTTGTTAGTCAACAGAGGTTTATAATTGATTTTTTAACACAAGCGATGTTTCGCATTTCGCCCCATTCTCAATACTACGAAACGGGGTTGGATGGCCTTATTAGATCGTTAAGTCTATTATTGAGCTCATTGGCGTTGTTATGTTTGTACGTGGCAAAGAGTGGGGTTATTGTGGGTTTTGTCAGGGTCATCCTGTTATATCCACTCACAACATACTTAACACTGGAAAATTCAGTATATGTATATACCACGAGGAAACTAACACAATGCGAAACTGCTCTTACATACATGTACACGTAATGATAAAATTGAGTAATGCAGCAACCTGTACTTACGTTGCCCAACTTAAACTGTTCCATATTAAAGGCCTTGGTTTACCAACCGTTATTGTTTCGCGGGCATAAAATATCATGATAATCTCAGACGCACTACCGTCCATGTCGTAAGCATAAATCTTTAACACAAGTTTTGGCTGTAAGAACGAAAACAAGTTAATGTATTATAATGGTATTTGAGATGTCAATAATATGCATTCGGAGTTCGGTACACACTCTCCTTCGCTATTCCCGATTGTTCCAGGATTCGAAATTTACCTATTTATTCAGCCATAAAAATTTAATGTGCATTATTATTTTTGGAATTTGAATTCAACTGAAATAAATAAAACATACAGTAACAATTCTAGTAGCAGGTGTACCTACCGGCAATTCTTCCAAATTAAATACCATAGGGTTACTAGCTCTTCCTATCCTTTTCCCAAAGGACTTGAAGACATTTCGGTTTCTCTCTATTTCTCCTGTGTCTTTTTCACCATATAAACACACTGGGGGACTTTTTACCACACTGTAACAGAAGACTCGATAAATACCCATCACAAAATCACTATAAAAAACAGTTGGTTGTTTTGACTTGACCCAAAACAGTTCCATAGACCAGTATCACAAGACGTGTTCGTAAAACAGTTTCATATTATAGACCAGCGTCACATGATTTGTTCGTAAAACATTTCCATATAGAACAGTGTCAAATGACGTGTTATTATAACTGGTCCATATAGACCGGTGTATATGACCTCTTCTTAAACAATTCAACATAGACTAGTGTCATATGACGTATTCTTAATACAGTCCGGGTAACAAAATCAATGAATCCCTTTAATCTGCCCGGGACGAAGCGAAACTATTTTATTATTTCAATGCTGTAAAACCATCGCATCAGTTCATAACGGAAGCGCCACCTGGGTCAAATACCAGAAAGGCGTGAATAGGGCTTTAACATCATTCAGATTTATTCAACAAACTATATCTACGTGAGAAAGAAGACAGAATGCTTGTTATAATTGCTGTCAAATTACTTACCCATCGACATGATCTAAGCAAACTATAAAGCGATGGTCACATTTAGATTGACATACACCAAGTCTCTTCGGACCATCACAACAGTCACTCCTATAAGTTTTGCCATTAGGGTTACTGAACATATTAAGTTCAACTTTATACAGGCCCTTTGATGAAACAAGCTGAAAACAAAAAAAAAAACATTTTCGTAACATCATATTCACTACGTCATTTGACATGGGTTTTGCAAAGATTTTTGTGGCGGAACACTAGGTTATTTCGAGACTAAGATATGGTTCAATATCATTTCAATAATTCGCTTGCTCGTAGGTGACTTTAGCAGTTAGGGGAAACTGGGGGCCGGAGAAAATCCATGTGGTTGGGCAGGCGACCTTTTGTCTTGTCACGTGCAAGCGGGGAATCGATACCACGCTACTTGAGACAATGATTTGGGATTTCCATGGCAAGCTTTTAACCACTAGTCACCCAAAAGCTTTTGGGATTTGAGACCTGTTGTGTACATAGTGGTCACGACATGACTGCTGGTGAGTACAACATTCAAAATTCATAGCGAATTTTTTCAGTACAATAGTAATTATTTGAGCAAAATAAGTCGAGAACTTAACTGTGCGCGGGTGATAACCAGTAGGTATAGACGAACGGATGCGTTGAGAAGGCTATATAACACCGTGTTAATTTTTCGATACTTCATTTGCATCTTTTGCAACAAAAACAAATTTCTTACATTCTTTAATTAAGAAATTGAAATAAAAAAAAAACTCTCTGATAGGATCAGGCTGGTCAATAAATTTTTATGGAAAACAAAATGATGGCGAATTTATTGCAAGCGAAGAGCACAGAACTATGAAATTTCATTTCCACATTATCTTTGTAAGTACTGCGTGGAACGTTAGGAGGACCGATATTTATATCTGCGACACTCATCTGTTAGAGCACAGAACTATGAAATTTCATTTCCACATTATCTTTGTAAGTACTGCGTGGAACGTTAGGAGGACCGATATTTATATCTGCGAGACTCATCTGTTAGAGTAGTGTAGTGTTTCATATAGGCTAAAATGATGTATCAAGAGTTAAACATCTGTTCGAAATCTATTACTCAGAAACTAAGTATACATATAACGATGATGACATAGCGAGAATGTAATAATCTATTTTAGACAATTTTTCTATATCGATTGCAAGAAGGAAATTGTTCAATAAGCAACATGGTATTCATTTGGGCTGATTACTGTCCCTCTTATCCTACGAATCGCAGTTCACGCAATACCTCATAAAATGAAACAGAATAAACGACTCTGTGTATCATAGAATAGGTCTACATTAGTCTACATTCAGTGAATATGTGGATAATTGTCCTTAAATCAAAGATTAAAGATACCGCCGGACTGTTCTCAATAACATTCCACATAATTTACACAGATGTTTATTTTCCACTGATGTTTCTTCATTTAACCGATTTCTATTGTTATTGGTATATCGTGTGCGTATGTTTGTTTTATGGAAACATTTATTTTTACACGACCTTTTCAAATGAGCGTCATTTGGTTTCATATACTTATGGAAAAACTGTTATATGAAGACGGGCATACGCCATACAGTGTGCTATGAGGGGCACTTTGCTGGGGCAACGGCGCTACGGCCTACTCTTATACTGAATTCCAACTGCCAAGGGATCTTTTACGTGTACGCCGATGTGTACACGATTTTTCGTCCCATCCGGACGACTAGACAACTGTCCTTGTCAGTGCCTCCGTCCTGCATCACTGATAAAGGGAAACCACGCCGGGTGAACTTTCTCGGCCAATGCAGGGATCGATCGAACACCCGACCGTGATGCAAATAGTTTTTTCTGTATATATTTGCATCACGAATTTGATTTACTTGATAGCGTTGAGAAAATACTCTTCGAAGAATCGGCCATACAAACAATGACAAAGTTACCGGAAGAAAGAAGATCACACTATTTGATATTTCTGGGAAAGGGTAAGTATTACTTACATACTTTGTAAGTGACAATTTCCGATTATTATGCTTTATTTACAGTGTTAAGAACAATCGGAAGATATGTAAGTATAAATGTCGTGTATCGGACATAACACGAGATATGAATGGAATTTAATATGTCAACAATGCAAATAATGAATACATTTAAAGGATACTCATTAGACCTTCGAATTTTACACCTTAAAGGAGCTAAATCGCTAACATTTGGGACCTAGAAATTGACACAAGTGTGTCGCAACGCATATAATACTGTAATATGAATGTATAAACTGATTCCAATTCAATGGTTTCAGTTTTACTCCAATTTCAAATCGGTTAGGTTCGGCGAAATAAGCCAGCAGTTTCAATAGAATGCAAATTTCCAGCGTCTGGTTGTTCTAGTCTACATACGCCGTTTGATTTGGTGCAATGTTTCTAGCCTCGTTTCTCGAATCTCTTGCTAGAACTGGGGATGAAAAGTTGATTTGAATTGACAAATAATTCGTGTTAAAGATTTTGGGTGATACTGAGTTAGAGGCTTAGCTACTTTAAATAAAATAACGCAGGCATCACCGTATCTGTGGTGCAGGATGATGCCTTGGCAAGGAACAGTATCTAGCCTTTTGGGTGATACCAAAACCGTCGTTCCGAGGAGACATTGTCACAAGCTATTTCTAAATAAGAGTAGGTCGAAACAAACTGTGGGTATTTTGTCCGTCTTCATTTACTACCCCCCCCCCTCCATTTAATTTCATTTTTGTCGTGTTACTCATAATGGCAAATATCTTATCCATTAGCACGTACATTCAAGACACTAAGAAATGTTCATTGGTTGTAGAAGGTTCTATTATTTTAATTCCAAATAAACAATTGTATACATACATACACATATAGAACATATACATATATAACTTTTCGATACAGCGCATCCGACAATGTAAATCTATGTCAGTTTTTAAATCCAAAATTTAAACTTGGTTATTTAGTCACTATCATTAACACTGCAAAGTGAGAATATTTTCTGCCGCCTAGTGCATTACCTAGTGGATTAAATAGTTGCGCGATACAAATATCATTTGCGTGTTTGATACCAGTTTCTAAATATAGATCTTTTTTAATAGCAAAACAAACAAATAAAACCAAAGTGTAATGATTAGAATTACCGATCATGGCTTCCATGTCATGAATCAGTTACAGCACTAGTCATAAAAGAGGGTCACCCTTTGATGCCAGTTTTTAATTCCTGAACAGTTAATGATTATCGGATTATAATTAACACCTTAAACAAGTGGGTCAGTTTCATAGTGTAGAAAGCTGTGTTCAGCAGATTAACCGTTTAGCATATGCATAATGGCATTTATCATGACGATGAGCTCTTTTCAGAGGATACTATATCTGCTGATGCCTCTATGAAGCCCAGAAAAAGAAAGTACCAGGATTTTGAAGATAGACTGGTAACCATGGGCGTCACATATGGTGAGGATTCCCAATAGGTTTCCGGGAGGGAGGCGGGGGGCTGAATTTGCCGCCCCCCCCCCCAACAAAAAATATATATTACAAAGTATAATACATATATATGTCTTACATTGTGAAATCTTTATGTCTTACAAGGTTTATGTTACACAATGTACACATTAAACCACAAACACTTATGTGTTTACTTGAGAAGTGCTTTTTACGACCCTGGAAATTTTGGGGTATAGGTTCAACTCGGCGAGAATATGCGTTCGTTTGCACCTCCCTCTCTGTTCGAATATACTGGTGATTTGGCGACGAACAGTATTGGCCCAGTTCTGTTTTTCGCGAGGACGACCAGTGTCTGAAATACTGCCAGGCTGCATTTCCGGCAGTCTATTTCTCAAAATATCGTGCCGAAAATATCATTAAATTCACTTTGATTCAGTCACTTCGTTCATTTGACACTTTTCTCTCTGAGGTCGGATTAACTATATCTGATCAGCTTTATTGATCTCGACAATCGGTGCATTTCCGGCAGTCTATTTTCAAAATTGTCTTGGGGAGGTCCCCAATACCCCTCGTAAGGACTCGCTACTTTGGCACTCATGAGTGGGACTTTGTTGAGGTTTTCAAGTCCGTTCGTTTGACACTTGGTTGTCTGACCGAATAAACTAGTGATCAGGCGACGGCCGGTATCTGGTCAGCTCTATTTACCTCGACGATCAGTGCCTGACTGAATACTGCCAGACCGCATTTCCGGCAGACTATTTTTCAAAATTTTCTGGGGGAGATCCCCCATACCCTCCGCAAGGGAGGGTGACTCCCCTACACTCTCCCCACCGTGTTAGATCAACGTCAACATTTTATATAATTTCATTTGTGGAACCCCCATGAAGCGACGCCTTCATGAAGGCCGTTGCACCGTCATCCAGTAAGGGGGTGCTGTCTCCCGCTTAGTAGGTTTGTTAGAATTATTGAAAATGTACATTTTATAAGAAAATGTTGGTAAGTGAATTGGAAATGATTAAAGGAAATGTTTAAATGATAGCTTGTACATTCTATGCTAAAATGATAAAAGTATATGTATAATAATTTGTAAAAAAGTGGATGTGAAATGGAATATAGTATTGAATTGAACTGTCTTTCAGTGAACTGCTTTTATCCTCTGGTAGACCCTTAATTAATCCCAACTAATCCCCATTGTTTCATCGTTAATTGTTAATCAATCCCATAACAAGGGAACTAGCAAAGTGGGAAAGTTAAAAGTAGAACGTTGTAAGCCAATTTCATTCTATTCATTGAAAATTGGTCTTAACAATACAAACGCGATTTATCATGATAGTTTCAAAATTGAACGCCGCTTCATTGCAAACTTGATTTCTAAATATATTCATAATAATCAGTTCATAACATGCAGTGAAAAACTTACCATAAGCTGTCTCAAAAAGAGACACACAAACAAACCAAATAGATGTAGCGCTAACATTGTAGACGTCTTGCGGGGAGCTATTAATTACTCAATAAATTAACTAGTGGTTCAACTGATCCATTTTCCAACTAAGCATGTTAGATAACGACAAACGAAAAGTATGTGTCAAATAAATTTCTTCCTTTTTGCATCCTTACCAAGAATAAATGTCATTTCACTTAATATTCTTCCTTTTGTTTTGTCGCTAGCAATTAAAACTCATTATATTGCACAATTCAATTCTCGCATTCCTACATTCCTGCAGAATCCGGATAACATTACTATTTGTTAGTATATTGACATGCAGTAAAGAAAATTATTATTTTAATGTTACAATGTATTGGTGACATACTCGATGTTTCTCTTGATAAACTCATTTGGTCTCATCAGTCACTAACCATGTATATAGTGGTAGTTTTTCTTGCTATTTATAGCAGCCGCCGGATCTCCATGGCTTGGAATCATACCCTCCCTCTAGGGTACCGTGTGGAAAAATGACTAAAGAGACGACGATGGGATATTGGGGGAATGTTAGGTCACGCGAGAAACGGTGACCCTCTTAATCCTACATATATCTACCGATGGGATTTGTCCTCTTGGTTCGCCTCGTTAGAGAGGGGCTCCTTAACTGTAGGGCCGGGGGTTTATATTTTGGGGTTGGTCGTGGGATGTGTCTGGGTCTGATGAGGAAAGGGACTCGACTCATCACCTTGTAAAACTCGTTTGATGGTTGTGCTGCTCTCGTCAGTGATCGGCAGAGAGGGTAAGTACTTTTATTAACTATTCCCCAAGCAATTACCGTAGCGGTGGTTCAACAGAGCGACCATCACAGAAGGCGTGTATTACAAGGTGTATCAGTACTAGTTGATCAATATAATGGCCTCGTGGAATACCGTAGAATTTCCTTGCTCAGTTCATACACGAAAGTAAATCTAGCCGCCGGCATGGCCGGCCCTGTGCTGAGAGACTGAAACTCGGACCACTTTCAAGTCGGCGACCATTGACGGCATGTCAGCTAAACATTCGCATGTGGAGGTAGGCCAGAACGGTGCAGAATCGAGTATCGTCCGTTCAAAGCGCAATCTTACGGTACCGACAGTCGCAAGGCTGGTCAGCATGGGTTCCGTGCTTGCTGAAGTTATTTTCGTGGTCCAACCCCTTAGTGATCACCCACAAAATAACAGACTGAAACGAGGTATAGCCGATACAGACACACTCTGGGTATCCATGTGGGCACGGACTGTAGTGGCATATCGGTCTTTGATAGTGCTGGCATTTCCAATCTTCTGTTTTTGACAGTTTTGTATACGGCAGTAATATCTCTCAGATTCGCACTTGACATACCGACATACCGTGGAGTGACTGATAGTGTCTACCAACGCATCACGATACTACAAAGACTATGAGTGCCTCTGTGAATCCATTGCGAGACCCATGACGGGCAGTTGCCAGTTGAAAGATGAGGGAGAGAGAGGTATATCTTAAAGAAACCGCCACGAAATCCGATCTTGGCCGGGATTGCTGCCAAATGCCAGTTGTGTAGTAAGGGGGGTACTCTAAAACTTTTACATGTGACCTTCGCCTTACACAAAACAAATCCATTTTAGTAAACACTTTAAGCGAAATGTTAACTTCAGTAAGTAACACCTCCAAAGATGTTCATTTCATCAACACTTCAGCAACACTTCTGAATATCGCTGAGACTTTTAAATGTGTATGGCATTTCATCGACACGTCTGCAAAAAAAGGATATATACAACAGCATTACAATAACATTTGTGAAAGAAATGCAATCAAAATCTCACTTAGTACCAACTTTGTTTTCCAGGTGTTGAAAGTGGTGCAGTGCAGCCTTATTATATGATTTCACAACCGAAATCCCAATCAGTGCACATCTGGCCCCAAGTTCACAAAGCATTCTCTGACTTAAGTTGAGAATTTGCTGCTTATGAGAAATATCTTTAATCAGAAACACAAAACTTTGCATATAGTTTCTTATTGTCGTATTTGATACAATAAAACAACAGAAATTGTATTCCTGAACAGTTAATGATTATCGGATTATAATTAACACCTTAAACAAGTGGGTCAGTTTCATAGTGTAGAAAGCTGTGTTCAGCAGATTAACCGTTTAGCATATGCATAATGGCATTTATCATGACGATGAGCTCTTTTCAGAGGATACTATATCTGCTGATGCCTCTATGAAGCCCAGAAAAAGAAAGTACCAGGATTTTGAAGATAGACTGGTAACCATGGGCGTCACATATGGTGAGGATTCCCAATAGGTTTCCGGGAGGGAGGCGGGGGGCTGAATTTGCCGCCCCCCCCCCCAACAAAAAATATATATTACAAAGTATAATACATATATATGTCTTACATTGTGAAATCTTTATGTCTTACAAGGTTTATGTTACACAATGTACACATTAAACCACAAACACTTATGTGTTTACTTGAGAAGTGCTTTTTACGACCCTGGAAATTTTGGGGTATAGGTTCAACTCGGCGAGAATATGCGTTCGTTTGCACCTCCCTCTCTGTTCGAATATACTGGTGATTTGGCGACGAACAGTATTGGCCCAGTTCTGTTTTTCGCGAGGACGACCAGTGTCTGAAATACTGCCAGGCTGCATTTCCGGCAGTCTATTTCTCAAAATATCGTGCCGAAAATATCATTAAATTCACTTTGATTCAGTCACTTCGTTCATTTGACACTTTTCTCTCTGAGGTCGGATTAACTATATCTGATCAGCTTTATTGATCTCGACAATCGGTGCATTTCCGGCAGTCTATTTTCAAAATTGTCTTGGGGAGGTCCCCAATACCCCTCGTAAGGACTCGCTACTTTGGCACTCATGAGTGGGACTTTGTTGAGGTTTTCAAGTCCGTTCGTTTGACACTTGGTTGTCTGACCGAATAAACTAGTGATCAGGCGACGGCCGGTATCTGGTCAGCTCTATTTACCTCGACGATCAGTGCCTGACTGAATACTGCCAGACCGCATTTCCGGCAGACTATTTTTCAAAATTTTCTGGGGGAGATCCCCCATACCCTCCGCAAGGGAGGGTGACTCCCCTACACTCTCCCCACCGTGTTAGATCAACGTCAACATTTTATATAATTTCATTTGTGGAACCCCCATGAAGCGACGCCTTCATGAAGGCCGTTGCACCGTCATCCAGTAAGGGGGTGCTGTCTCCCGCTTAGTAGGTTTGTTAGAATTATTGAAAATGTACATTTTATAAGAAAATGTTGGTAAGTGAATTGGAAATGATTAAAGGAAATGTTTAAATGATAGCTTGTACATTCTATGCTAAAATGATAAAAGTATATGTATAATAATTTGTAAAAAAGTGGATGTGAAATGGAATATAGTATTGAATTGAACTGTCTTTCAGTGAACTGCTTTTATCCTCTGGTAGACCCTTAATTAATCCCAACTAATCCCCATTGTTTCATCGTTAATTGTTAATCAATCCCATAACAAGGGAACTAGCAAAGTGGGAAAGTTAAAAGTAGAACGTTGTAAGCCAATTTCATTCTATTCATTGAAAATTGGTCTTAACAATACAAACGCGATTTATCATGATAGTTTCAAAATTGAACGCCGCTTCATTGCAAACTTGATTTCTAAATATATTCATAATAATCAGTTCATAACATGCAGTGAAAAACTTACCATAAGCTGTCTCAAAAAGAGACACACAAACAAACCAAATAGATGTAGCGCTAACATTGTAGACGTCTTGTGGGGAGCTATTAATTACTCAATAAATTAACTAGTGGTTCAACTGATCCATTTTCCAACTAAGCATGTTAGATAACGACAAACGAAAAGTATGTGTCAAATAAATTTCTTCCTTTTTGCATCCTTACCAAGAATAAATGTCATTTCACTTAATATTCTTCCTTTTGTTTTGTCGCTAGCAATTAAAACTCATTATATTGCACAATTCAATTCTCGCATTCCTACATTCCTGCAGAATCCGGATAACATTACTATTTGTTAGTATATTGACATGCAGTAAAGAAAATTATTATTTTAATGTTACAATGTATTGGTGACATACTCGATGTTTCTCTTGATAAACTCATTTGGTCTCATCAGTCACTAACCATGTATATAGTGGTAGTTTTTCTTGCTATTTATAGCAGCCGCCGGATCTCCATGGCTTGGAATCATACCCTCCCTCTAGGGTACCGTGTGGAAAAATGACTAAAGAGACGACGATGCGATATTGGGGGAATGTTAGGTCACGCGAGAAACGGTGACCCTCTTAATCCTACATATATCTACCGATGGGATTTGTCCTCTTGGTTCGCCTCGTTAGAGAGGGGCTCCTTAACTGTAGGGCCGGGGGTTTATATTTTGGGGTTGGTCGTGGGATGTGTCTGGGTCTGATGAGGAAAGGGACTCGACTCATCACCTTGTAAAACTCGTTTGATGGTTGTGCTGCTCTCGTCAGTGATCGGCAGAGAGGGTAAGTACTTTTATTAACTATTCCCCAAGCAATTACCGTAGCGGTGGTTCAACAGAGCGACCATCACAGAAGGCGTGTATTACAAGGTGTATCAGTACTAGTTGATCAATATAATGGCCTCGTGGAATACCGTAGAATTTCCTTGCTCAGTTCATACACGAAAGTAAATCTAGCCGCCGGCATGGCCGGCCCTGTGCTGAGAGACTGAAACTCGGACCACTTTCAAGTCGGCGACCATTGACGGCATGTCAGCTAAACATTCGCATGTGGAGGTAGGCCAGAACGGTGCAGAATCGAGTATCGTCCGTTCAAAGCGCAATCTTACGGTACCGACAGTCGCAAGGCTGGTCAGCATGGGTTCCGTGCTTGCTGAAGTTATTTTCGTGGTCCAACCCCTTAGTGATCACCCACAAAATAACAGACTGAAACGAGGTATAGCCGATACAGACACACTCTGGGTATCCATGTGGGCACGGACTGTAGTGGCATATCGGTCTTTGATAGTGCTGGCATTTCCAATCTTCTGTTTTTGACAGTTTTGTATACGGCAGTAATATCTCTCAGATTCGCACTTGACATACCGACATACCGTGGAGTGACTGATAGTGTCTACCAACGCATCACGATACTACAAAGACTATGAGTGCCTCTGTGAATCCATTGCGAGACCCATGACGGGCAGTTGCCAGTTGAAAGATGAGGGAGAGAGAGGTATATCTTAAAGAAACCGCCACGAAATCCGATCTTGGCCGGGATTGCTGCCAAATGCCAGTTGTGTAGTAAGGGGGGTACTCTAAAACTTTTACATGTGACCTTCGCCTTACACAAAACAAATCCATTTTAGTAAACACTTTAAGCGAAATGTTAACTTCAGTAAGTAACACCTCCAAAGATGTTCATTTCATCAACACTTCAGCAACACTTCTGAATATCGCTGAGACTTTTAAATGTGTATGGCATTTCATCGACACGTCTGCAAAAAAAGGATATATACAACAGCATTACAATAACATTTGTGAAAGAAATGCAATCAAAATCTCACTTAGTACCAACTTTGTTTTCCAGGTGTTGAAAGTGGTGCAGTGCAGCCTTATTATATGATTTCACAACCGAAATCCCAATCAGTGCACATCTGGCCCCAAGTTCACAAAGCATTCTCTGACTTAAGTTGAGAATTTGCTGCTTATGAGAAATATCTTTAATCAGAAACACAAAACTTTGCATATAGTTTCTTATTGTCGTATTTGATACAATAAAACAACAGAAATTGTATAAAGACCTATATTTTAGTTAAAATAATGCAAACAATTTTGAGTAAATTCTCATCTGAAGTCTGAGAATGCTTTGTGAACTCGGGGACCGATACCGAAAACGCCGCTATGGGAATGTGTCAGAATAACATACCGAGACACGACCTCTGACAGTGGAAGACAGATAGAAATTCCTTGGATCAACTGCTTTTTCATCTGAATCGCGCTCTCGATATTTTCTCGTTTTCTGCTGCGCACCCGCCCAAACAAGATATACAAGGAAAAGAACCCGAAGTTCAATTTCTGGCGATGTAAATGCTTTCCAGACTGCGGTAGAGTGTCTGGCTGGATTTACTGGGGGTCTGTGCCACTCGCGCCACAAGGCTGTGTGGAAATTGTGTCGATGGGTTAGCTAGCACATAGCAACTGGGGAGGGGGAGTCTCAGAGGTGCTGTAAAATTGACGGACAATGTCTATCTATTTTTTATGATCGACATTTTTTTGCAGGAGGAGGGGTACCGGCCTGTGGGAGTTTGAGAGGGGATCAGGGAAGGACAAGCATATCCTCGTGCAACTTGTCGTCACCGTTGAGCACTTTCGAGTTTTTCTGCCTGATTTTCTCTGCTATCCACTGACTGCTGTGCAAAAAATTGCAATCGTAAGGTAGGATTCAAACAGTGATAGACGATAGCCGACCTTTTATTACTCGTGGCAGTTGTTTTGTTTGTTTTGGTGGCCGCTTGTGCTAGGATCACAACTATTCTTGTGAGACGATCGAATATACGAGTTGGACGGAAATTCTGGGGTTTATTGCTTTGTCCAGGGACGGCTCTCTCTAACTTTTTCTCTATTCTTATTAATCTTATCTGATCCCGCCAGATTGCTGTTCGACCATTGCAGCGACAGGAGTGCGTCTACGTAGCCATGTTCCGGGAAATTGATTCGTCACCAGACCGCTCGATCGAGCTTGTCCGCCTGACCGTCGCCTCACAGTGATGGGAGTGCGTCTGGGTAGGCGTCCAGAGGCTCATCTTCGGGGCTGATATTCTTTCGGGCAACTGATATTATGTCACCGAGCCACCCAGTCGAGCGTTTCCGTCGCCTCACAGTGATGGGAGTGCGTCTGGGTAGGCGTCCAGAGGCCCATCTTCGGGGCTGGTATTCTTTTGGGCAACTGATATTATGTCACCGAGCCACCCAGTCGAGCGTTTCCGACATACCGTCACGTCTCTCTATTGAGGGTTATGCGAAGTTTGAGTACACGGGAGTATTTCCGAGCATCTCTTAATCCTACTTGGGCCGAAAATTCCTGGCTGGAATTACCGTCTTCCAGTTTGAGATGCGTGTAAATATGACAGTCTTTAGGGTGGTTTATTCGGTATTGACAAAAAATGTCACGTTCATGTCAATGAGGGGAGAATCAGTCTTTTCCCGGTCTATTTTAAATTTAGGAGTTACCTCCCCTGATTCATATTTTGTTTTTAATTCTTTCAAGGACATAATTCTTTTTAAACGTATGTCCGGTCGGGTTTAAGTAAAGTATTATCTTTGTGTATATGTAGTAAAGCTTAGCTGATAGATATACCAAAAAGCGTTTTGTTCTGGGCATGAATTCTTAGGCTAGATAGCTCAAAGGTGTTCCACTTCACAATCGTACAGCAGTGTGTCGTACATCTTTACTTTGATAGACATTTCTAGAGGTGGAGGTAGACCTAGGCAGGGCTAAGTAATTGCAAGACATCTGCAGTGATGAAGAGTCCCTAACTTCAAGGCCACAGTTAGGAGTTTAGCTTAAGGCTGTACCACCGAAAGCTGCAGTATCACCATATAGAAATCATGAATGGCCACTGCTAGACGGACTGGCGTTGGGTTGGTTTGATTAGCGGGCCCTGTTTCTGTGTTCAAAAAAAAAAAAAATGTGCCAGAATGGGTAGAATATTAAACCCTAGCACGTGTGGAAGAAGCGATAAAGTGTGATTACTGGAACATTTTGTTGTATAAAATAAACACATTTTTAGACCCATAAAAAACATTTTTGCCCAAACATCAATCTCTTGCAACCGTGGCATTAAACATCTTCAAAACAGGTTTATGTGATACAGATTTCAGCTAATCTAGTATAATAGGCCGTGATGTGAAATTTCTAGCAAGCTTGCCTCTGTTGCTCCATCCCCACGATTTTCAGGCGGAAAACAAATTACATCATCTAATTCTTCTAGTATTACTTTGTATTTCCACACAACTTTTCTTTTATCAATTCTTTGACGTTTGACAGAAAGCGTAAAATAAATATGGGCTTACTTCTCAATGTGCGATGGTATTTGAATTTCGCGGTGATTTGGTTTTAATAGATCATGTGACAAAGCTCACCAATCAGACACACACGACAAAAGGTCAACGGGTCGTGTACAGTGAAAGGTCACCGGTTTGTTTACGTTATGATAGTAAAAAAGCGGAAGAATAACTAGAGCTGTATCTCCGAGTAGATTTTGTTTAAAACACCGATGTAAAACCGTTTACTGTGAGAAACTGGGAAAAATTTAGGGTATGTGCTAACCAGTGGATGAAATTAGATGGAAATATTGATATGTTGGACAAAGAATTGTAGGAATGTGCACAGTGCAGACAAAACTCTCTCTCATTCTAACAATACAGACTTCTCACATACATTACCAACGTAAAAAAACCAACAACTGTGTATGAATAAAGAACTATGTTTAGAGCAGCTAATATTTTACCAGCGAAATAATAAAAAGAATAATAGGTCCGGTTAATTTAAGGGGATCATATCTTAACATTTTCCAATTTTATTGCAAATGCAAGTTGATAAGCTATTCTCCTATTCCTAAATGTATGACAACTCAGACCAAGACAGAAGACCACTATGGTAAAGACTGTGTCACCATTGAGGTGAAATACCATGTGCATTACTTTAAAGTTGCCTTACTGTAGCTGCGGAAATTTATGCCCTGCTTGTTAAACTCTACTGTAACAAATGGCAGGGTTAGATTGACTATAGAGATCAAGAACCAAACGATATTTTCTCTGTGGATGCAAATCAGGCTGCATTAGGCAACAAATAGTTGTATTTGTTACAAGTGAAAGCTTTCTAGTATGGATTTGTGAAAATTGTTCGAATATGAAAGTGACAGTCAAATGATATTGATGAAATTACGTAATTTTTTATGAATAGGCCTACACCTGTATACATACATATGTATTTTTGTAAGCGGTTTGGACATTGGTGTGCATGTAAAAAGACCCCTTGGCACTTGGAATTCGATATAAGAGTAGGCCATAGTGCTGTGCCCAGGTAAAATTTCCCTCATAATAAACTGTATAGCGCACGCCCGTCTTCCTTAACCCAGTACATGTATATAGGAGCTACAGATAGATGTATTTTTTAGAAGTGAAAGTTTTCTAGTATGGATTTGTGAACATTGTTCGAATATGAAAGTGACAGCCAAATCATATTGATGAAATTATGTGATTTTTATGAGTAGGCCTAAACCTGTATACAATATGTATTTTTGTAAGTGGTTTTTACATAACATATATTAAACACGTTTTACTTAAATGTACTGTACATGTCGATAAATGTTCATATCATATTTAGCTATTTTAAGTTGACATATATGTTTTTTTATTTTCCCTTTTTATTCCAATTCAATTCAGACGTGGTTTCTCCCTGTCAGTGGTGCAAGCAGAGGGGCTGACAAGGTACCAGGACTGCTGTCTAGTCGTTCAAATGTGACGAAAAACCGAATTCCTGTGTAACATTGGTGTGCACGTAAAAAGCTCACTTGGCAGTTGGAATTTGATATAAGAGTAGGCCATAGTGGTGTGCCCAGGCAAAATCTTCCTCATGGTACACTGACTGTATAGCGTATGCCCTTCTTCATGAATCCAGTATATGTATAATAGCAGAACAGTAGGACGGCGTTTAACTCCATTTCATTTCTTATTCATTTTACTGGAACCATTTTATTTAGTTAACTGTTTGTTTTTCTCTTATATGTACTTTTCTTTACTGGTATATATCTTTTAATTTTGTACAGTGTATATGGACACAAGACCTGATCTGTGTGTAAATACATGTATTCTGTGCGGCTGGCTTAGAATATGATTTCTTCACCACATTATGGCTACACTTGACAAATATAGTCCGAGGCGTAATTCGAGTGTTGGTCTGATTGTTCAAAACATCGCAATAGAAATGTGTACTACAGTGACGACTTTAATTACTTGTTTACTTGTGCAGCAAAGCGTCAGATTTTCGCCTGGAATTTGCTGAGACAAAATGAAACGATTTTCGTGGCTAAATCACAGCCTATAATTGGAGTCTGGAAATTAGGTAACTCCGTCACTGACTTCCAACTACATATATAGCTCTGTCAGAGTACATCAACACTAGAATTGTATGTCAAAGAATCACAATCCGCATAGCCGCACCCACCGTCAGAAACCCGACAGACTTACATTCTGATTAATCCAGCTTGCATTACAATCTGATTAAAACACAGATCCAATTCGTTTCGTTTTTTATAGTTCAAAATTTCGTTTTTACTTGTCTTTACCACTCTTGGATCTGGAGGACTTGTTATTTAACTTGTGTTCTGCCTGGTATGTGGGATCAGCCAATCAAATGGCCTGTCGAATCGACCGTTTGACATTTTCATGCGTGGAACTGTGGGTAGATACGTCTATACTAACACCAGCGGATAGAAATCAAAACAAAACAAAAATAGATTTTAAAAAACGTGGCGGTCGCTAATTGGTTAATCGAATGACTGACGTTATCTGGTCAAACGTCCCGTGCTTGATACATGACGTCATAGAACGTGAGCTCCCACTATAACTTGTTAGATCTATATGCGTGTAGGCCATCGAAAGTATAAAAAACGAAACGAAATATAGATCTATATTTTGATTAGATTGGCTTGCATTACTACCAGAAACACTTATCAGGATATAGTCTTACACCACCACCCTACCACAACGGTCCCGGGTCTACCATGTTGTTTTATATAAGTTTACTAGAAAAGGCGCAATCAATTTTCCTATTCAAATATAATACGCTACAACTAATTGTAAAGATCTATATTCTCTTTAGTTATAAGGTGTCTTTTTCCGGATTAAATCACCAGAATTATATGTAGTATAAATACATGGTAATATAAACCCAGTAGTATAAATATAGGCGCGTGTTAGATACACTTACAGCGATAGTTTCCGTTTATCAATAATTGCCTATTAATTTAATTAAATATACTTACATACATATATAAATATGTGTAGTGTGCATTATTGGTGGTTAACATAGTACGTATTATGGAAACCTATTGTGGCCATTTCATAATAAAATAGTCCTTGGCGAGAAAGCGAAAAAAAGAGAAGTCGATGACGGGGGATCGAGAGTGTCAGAACGCTAGTATATAGGGTAAGAATGCAGGGATTGCGACGCGGGAAAATAAGAAGAGAATGCTGGGATCTCGACCAGATGTCAATATTAAATGTTCTGCTAAAATGTATTTTCACTTGATTATATGAAGAACAAAGTTAAATGTAAAACGTCAAATGTAATGTATCAATGTCTTATTTCAAAAAGCTGTTATTTGACGTTTCAGCGTTTTACATTTCTCTCATTGCATTTTTGTTTCATTTGCGCTCTGCACATATCAATCTGGCACACTATAAGGTCATCCATAATCAAGCTGGTGCAGTACAAGCAATTTGCAGGATGACCGTGACTGCAATGAATTCTCGTGTTTGGTGTGGTTAATCCGGGCCTTTTACAAATACGATAAATACATGTAGTCTTTTCTAAAGTAGTAATGATAACTTATAGATTCAAAGAAACAGACTTTCCAGTGATGTATAACACGATAATTAGAATTTCGAATTAAAACCCGTATTTTTACATTTTACATCCTCGAGCTCTCCCCCTTTCTCCCTCTCACCCCCTCTCTCTCTCTCTGGAATTAATACAATGTGATCAAGGTCTTTGGTTGGAGAAACTTAATTTGCCATAAGTACTTCCAGATTTATGTCCCTTGATCTCTTTAAGACATCTTGTCGATACTCAAGGGACCACAGATATCATCCGATTGATTTGGAATTTATTCATTCCGATAAGGGTTCAATCGGATTGAAATACAGATTCATATTTCATTTCGTTTTTTTATCCTTTCGATGGCCTCTACTACATGAAAACGTGACCATATGTAGCGGGAGGTCGCGTCAAGGGGCATACATGCGACTTTTGATCCCATGACTATAGACATTTTTTAACCAGCGTTGGAGATTTTAGTTTCGGATATCGCACGTCAAGAACTCGCTGGAGCAGATCGTTTCATTGGCTAATCCTGCACATCAAGGTAGCTGTGTGTCTGCTTTTGTTTTACACCACCATCTAACTGATATTGCAGACAACAAATTAGTGTTTATCTGATCTAGATACAACAAATAATAAATTCTTATTAACAAAAAAAGGATAAAATTTCATTTCATATTTCTAATACTCCATTTTAATTTTATATTTATTGTAACAAAATAACTTGACTATAGCATTGGCTGTTTCTGTTGAAACCCCATAATATTGCACAAAATATTATTGGAGCAATGTTATATAAAATCACAGCGATGAATTTGTCGGCTTATACCAATTGCCAATTAAATGGGGAATAGAGCTTACCTCATACATTAAAATTTAATTAAAACGTTTAATAATGGAGACATATGGAGCAAAATACCTCGTTCCAAAAACAGGGCAATTTAAAAAAAAACTCGTTTTGGAACAGAAATGAAAAAACTATCTTGAAAAAACAGGTTTAGTAAACGAGGCATTTTTACCAAGCCCAGTTCTGAGCAAAATACCTCGTTCCAAAAACAGGGCAATTTAAAAAAAACCTCGTTTTGGACAGAAATGCCGAACGAGGCATTCTGAGGTTTATAGTGTTGGCCATAAAATAAGGAAAGGTCCACATTGTTTCTAAGAATCATTTAATATTTAAAATTATTGCCTTTGTCTATAAAACTACAGTTTCTAATAAAAATGAATAACATACACCAGGAACGTTTGAACAACAATGACGATAATTATAATGTGATTTGTGTTTGTTTGTTAAATTTTGCTGTTGGTGGTTGTGGGTGGACATGCGTACAAATTGAACTTCCGGGGCGAAAGGTCGACGAAAAGAGAACACGTAGATTTTCAAAAGGGAGAAAGCGATTGATCGAGTGAAAATAGTCTCGACGGGACGAGGCCATCGCCTTCTCATCCAATTTCCTCACGTTTTGCAACCTCACAACCATACTCTCGGAAGGTCTGTATACAGTCTATACATCAGTATCTGATGTGTCTACCGCGAGTGTCAATAACAGCAGCAATGACCAAACCATTGATGAACGCCATTGGCACATGGGGCCACATTCTCGGGAAAGCCTGGCACAATCCATCAGCTGTGATTGGTCTCGGTACGACAATATGGAATATTTTATTCCAAAGACGTTCAATCGGGTTTAAGTCCGGAATGAGGGCTGGACAGTGCATAACGTTGGCACCGTTCGGCCGTAGAAAGTCCCGGTTAACTCCTGCAGTCTGGGCACGGGCGTGGTCATGCTGGTAAACGTTGTTTATGTGACGTGCGCAATGTGTTATGATGTGCGGGCGGAGTTGTTGACCGATGTAGTGCGTTGCTGTGATGCAGCTTCCTTCCCCTAGACCAAGCATTTGGAACACCACAGGACCCAGTCTCTGGTTTGGGCCAATTCCACCCAGACCATTATGTTTGGATATCCCTGTGAGTCTTGTTCCATGACACATTAGTCAGAATAACGCTGACCACGTCGACGCCATATTCTGGCCCTGCAATCTGCAGTTGATACGCAATGCCGAGTCTCATATTTGAACAGAACAGTTCTCCATGGCTGTCTTGTCGCCTTGTGGTAACCCTTGGTCTACTAGTTCGGGGTTGATCATTGGTGCTGTTGGTGGCCCAAGAACGTTGTTGAAGCCTGTAGATGGTCCGAACATTGACCTTGAAGTGATTGGTAACAGCTTGGGCAGTGTGGCCAGCGTCGTGTCTTCCAAGCGCCTGCTTCCACTGAGCTGTCATGACACGTGACGCGCTGCTGACATTGTAGCGTGAATGATTCAACCAGGTATGGGGTGCATTTCATAGGACAGGTCCCTATACACGAAAATCTTGGAGCACACATTACCATCTCGGGTTGCGTTTTTGAGAACATTTCCTGGGCTTCAATTCTTTTCCAAATATCACTGAGCCCCGTGGAAGAAGTTAACGCATAGAAATTGAAATGTAAATAATTAAATTCGCATTATAATACCACGAAGTTCTGAATTGTGCTATTTCGTCGTATGAAATCTAGATTAAAAGGTAATATTTCAGTGCTGTAAAAAAAAAAAAAGTTGGTTTTCTTGAAAGCCGAGTCGTAAAACACGCGCTTACGTCATTTCAAATATTTGTTTAACAAGGCATCATTGTTACATCGTAGTACAGTTATTGCATAAGTTCACTTTGTCGCGTGCCTTGCAGTGCGAAGCTCGCGTATCAGAAGGAAAACAAACGGCGATGTTTGGCGATTTAATACTTCCGAATTCCCATATTAAGTGGTTTTAAACACGGATATTGTAGCTTACCGAAATTAAATATCCTGATATTAACACGAAGTAAGAGTAAGTCTAGCCCAGACTAATTATCTATTTGAGACATTTGTAGAGTGAAGAAGTAAATTCAAACTTAATTAAGAAGGCGAATTGACAAAAAAATGTTCTGTTGTAAACAGCTGGTTTCAGTTATCATCTTTTGTACCATCAGCCTAAATTCACAGAGTAAGTATTTACGCAAAGTATGAATTTAAAGACTCAATTCTTAGAGCAATTTTGGATAAGAGTGTATGTTGTTTTTTTTTTTTTGTTTTTTTGTTTTGTTTCGTTTTGTTCCAATATTAAATGAAAAGTCGGAATGGAAACATTAAAGAGGTGGGGAGATTAAAGGATAATTCGGATGACAAAATGAAACAAAAGTTAGTAGTTCGGCGAGCTATATGGAAGAGTGGTGTTGCATTAAAAGTGTCATTTTAAGCAGATTTAGACATTTGCGAGGTGTGAGGTTGTGATAACTTTAGAAGTACGCTGAACAATTCATTTATACAGCTTTGTCTTAAACGGTATTTTGATTGTTGCATGGTCTTCTGATACCTATGTTCTGTTGGTGTCTTTACAGGATACATTACTTTGTACGAATTCGTCAAATATTTACCTTTTATATGGTAGGGCATGATAGTAAATATGTACGTGTTAAAACGAAAATGAAATGAGGTTTAATGTCCTGTTGTTCTGTTCCGAACTTGGTTATGGGGACACCGACACTACGGCCTACTCTTATATCAAATTCCAACTGTTAAGGGATATTTTACGTGAACACCAATTTGTACACAGGGCCTCGTTTTTTGTCTCATCAGAAGGACTAGACATTTGTCCTTGTCGGACCCTCCGTCCTGCATCAGTACTAGTCTAGTGCCTAGCCTATAAATTCCTGGAGGGAGTCAAGTCGCTCGACAGTCACTGGGCCATTTTAAAAATAATAATGTCGAGTATTATTTAAAATTTTCGACTTCGCCTCGACGGTAAGTTTCAGTTTTACCATAAAAAGTTTATACAACTTTACCGTAGAATCAAATCATTTACAGATTTGCAAGGCCCCACTTCCCTAATGTTAGCATTCTGATTAACCAGCATAAATATAATATGTACGTGTGATTAAACTAACATCGTGTTTCGTATTTACTTAACCTATGTGTTATTATGTTATTTATACTACTTTGACACTACTTTTTCTTGGATACGCCAGATATTTGGCACGTTTACCTTCAGGCACTATATTACTACAATATTAGAGACTTTTGACAAGTGGAATTTTCCCATCCATATCACGTATCCGTATCGTCGTGATACGTTGTGTCAATGTTGTTTTAGTAGGTATGAGTTCTATTACAAGGTGATGACAGCCCTAGCCTCTACAAATTTGTGAAGGGAGTTAAGTCGGTCGACAGTTGCCAAGTTATTAAAAGTCTTCGACGCAGTTTTTGGTTTCAATAAGGTGTCATTTAGCACGTAGATCAACCACCATGCACACAAATATGAAAATTCCGAGAAATCTCATCAAAAATAATTCCAGTTTTTATCATGGTTAAAATCACATCAAATATACACATTAGTGTGCTAGGGTCGTTTTGTCTGTGGGAGTACCGGTGTTGACCTAGAAAGTTCACCCAGATTTTCCGACGCAGGACGAAGGGTATGACAAGGCTAGTTGTCTATTTATTCGGATGAGACGAAAAACCGAAGTGCCCGTACACATTGACGTGCACGGAATAGTTCCCCTGCTAGTTGGAAGTCGATAAAAGAGGAGGTCTCAGCACACTGCATGACGTATTCCTCGTGTCCATTAACCCAGCGGTAGCAAAACAGTGGGACGTCAAACCCCATTTCATTTCGTTTGTCCTGTATGGTTGTTCACCGATGATTACGCATTTTTTTTTTCCCAAAATTTATCAAAAAGTGTCATAATTATTATGAGTGTTATTGATTTTGTTATCAATTGTTTGGGAACCGTAGCGGTAGAGGCTGCCACACTGAGAAGTGGGTTTGGGCCAAGGAGTCACGTATCTCATGAGAAAATTTTGAAAATTTGAGTCAATATCCTCTCATTTGCGGTCATATTATGAGTGTTATTGATTTTGTTATTCATATTTTGGGGAACCCAAGAAGAACGGTCACCTCTCTATAGCCACACATTTCCTATCACAAGACAAAAATAAACAGTTAAACAGGATTTATTACTACGAAAGCCTACAGAGCTCATTTACTTTTTTTTTTTAATTTCTGTGTTCCGACTTCTCACTTCTGAATTCAGGGTTCTGAGTTCTTACTTCCGAGTTCAGAATTCCTACTTCAGACTTAAATTCGGAGATATTATAAAAGCGCATGCGCAGATGCTACTTTCGTGCTAACTTTCCCGCCTAAACCAAGTGAAAAGCAGTGGATGAGATCTCAAGGATAATGAATGAATGAATGAATATTGTCTTATGGCATGTGGACACCGTAAATCAGATCAATTTGCGCCAATCCACATGTTGTCGCAGATGATCTGGGAGTACTTGCGGAGTCACCCGACCGCTCTCCCCATGAGTCGCCTTTTACGACACGCTGGGGAGGGGCAATAGACCTATTCTACTACCTAGTAGGCCTACTGGGCTAGCCTCGGTCCACAGGGGGGATCTCAAGGATAAGGTGTACTATAATAACCATCCTGTAGCAGATCTAGGTGGGGAGGGGGGCAGGAGACCCATGGACTCAAATTACCAATGAATCCGTGGATTGAGCACAATTATTTTTATCTAACAGACATCGCTGCTGAAATGGTCTTAAATGCACGAAATTCATTCGTAATTTTTTTTTAATTCCTTGGGTGGTGTAACCCTAGACACAACCTTTAGCGCTCGCGTTGGGTGATTATGGTGTATAGTGATGTAAAGTTTTCCTGCTAAAAGCCCACCTCCCAGCAGACATTTAGCGCTCAAGGTAGATGCCTACGATACTAATATATGCTCCGCGTTCGAGATAATCAAATTGCAAAGCCTCGCCTCTGGAATGGCCTTATATGCACGGAAATAAATCCTAATTTGCAAACATGTTTTAGTAGAACAACCTCTCAGACACTCTCTACCGCTCGCGTTGAATGCCTACAACACAATAACGATTATATAAACAACTATAAGCGATATTTCAACATTTTATTACATGTATATTCTACTGTCTTTATCCAACTAGTGCCATATGTCGAAACGTCGCTTGTTAGTAAAGAAGTAATTGTTACCCATATAATTGTGTCCAGTTACTATAATAACCTGATTATTGATATTTGATAGTACTAGACAAACATTCACAATTCACATGTGGTTCTAAATAATTAAATTTAGTTACAAGCTAAAAAAAGGAGTTATACATGTATATGATCCGAAGGTAATCGAAACGTTTTTCAACCAGAGATCGTGGAATGTATTAAAAGGGGCCACATTATTGTGAACAAAACACGTTTCTACATCACATTATTAATTACAGGAAAGTATAAACATTTTAGTACTTATTATGAGTCAGAGGTCATCATTGGTAGTGTTCTAAAAGTTCTGTTATTTCCATATACAAATTGAGCCCTTCTCTCGCTGTTACAGGAATGAATACCCATCCCTGATATTAGGAGCTCAATCAATTGTACAAATTTGTTTGAAGCTATCGACTTGTTATCGTATTCGAAAATCGCCATGCATGTAGAAACATCTCTAATATCCACAAAGGTACCTTGATCGCTGGCATCATATAGTTGTGGCAAAAAATACATTGCGTCAGGTTTTCCTGTTGGAACCTCCGTCTTGCGGCTCCTACTTATCTGGTGCAGATTACAGTTTCTAGTGACCATGTCGAGTTCTGATTGAATAATGTGCATAAAATAGAACTGCAGACATTCACTGTGAAGAATATTTGAGTCATTAAAAATATTCTGTTCTCGCATGTCTTTAAATAAATTAATCCACCAATGTAAACATTGTCGTCGAAGGATGGACCACCACGATTCTATACGCTGATTAGAAGTGCTCTTTCCATAAATAAAGGATTTCAAACACGCAGTGGGGTCATTTTCATCATAATGGAATAGCAGCTGAAGATTCTTTAATATAGAATTTTCTGTTCCCAAATCACACCCAATTTTAGCTGGGACAACTTCAAACTGTTGGACCGCCTGGAGGTAATATCTAGCAATTACCTTGGGATTATTGTTAGTTTTCCCAACACGTAGTCAAATAATTCGTCGACTAAAGCCATCCACACAACCGTGAATGTAAAATCCAAAGGCTTTATCTTGTCATACCCATCTACATGCCAAACCTTATTTGGTCCTTTACAAATATATCGTCTTCGATGTAAACGTCGACGTTTTCTCACTCTAATTCCTTCTGGGTCAACAATCGAATCCGCATAAGTCTGAGACTTTCATCGCGAGGAAATCTGATGCCCCATTCAATCTTTAAACGATACCACATAGATCGGTGTCCAATACAGCGTCCACTACATCCGATTTCAGTTATAATTGCATTAACCACATCGTTATAAGAAGAAATTGTATTTCTACTCCCAGTGAGTTTACGTTTTAATCTCAAAGATCTTAGACGTCTTTTTAGAGTGCTCAAACTGATATTGACCTGGTGTAGATACAATAACAGAAGCATTATTTCCCCATTACAAAAATCACAATTGAAATATCGAAGAATCAGCTCATTTAGACTGAAAACATTATTAGACAAGCATGGTCGATAGCTGGTAAGTACAGGTAGGCACTTTACACACGAAAGGCAGGATACCAAAATCAAACCGACAAAGAAAATTATCCCCATAATGGTATATGCAGTATAACACACGTAGAATGCCTTTAAAAAGAATAGTTATCTAGATTTTCATTCATCTATTCTCATTCTCATTCTTTATTTTACCGCTGTCGGCATAGAACCAATAAGTAATGTGAAAGTAGAAAGTGCGCATGCGCATTTTATACCAATCGTTGAATTCAGAGTTAAACTCAGAAGTGGGAACTAGGAACTCAGAAGTGAGAACTAGGAACTCAGAAGTAAAAAAAAATAATAGATGAGCTCTGTAGGCTTTCGTATATTACAGGTAACAAAAACACAAAATATATACAAATACAAAATACAATATCCAACTCCCGTGTTGGGGGTTTATCGATTAACACTAGGAACCACTGTAAGCAAAGAAGTTTCACCTTTGTTCTGTTATAAACGCGATTAACCACCATATAAAGAAGCACAAATCACTACTTGATACGAGCTGAACACAGACCTATCTCTCCGCGCTTATGGCGTTTCTATTGATATTAGCTTGACAACAGCGGTCATCGGAAACCCGCGGCGCTCTAACCACACGTCTCCAACGTGTATCTGGACTGCACGTGCGTTTCCACCACGTGCTCACGGCGAGTATGTAAGCTGGTTAGATTTTTTTTCTCGAAATTTCAAGATGACCTTTGAATCGCCCTTTTTCAAAGCAAGTTGTACATGAAAAGCATGTTCGCCATAGGCTAGTAATGCAAGCTTGGTAACCGCGCCATGGTCCTACAAAGAACTCCAGAAACGTAGTGGGAACCTAATAACATCGTCATAGGCGTAGTGGTAGCCCCATGAAGTCGTGGTGCAATCACATAACAGTGGTGGAATCATCGTAACATCGGCATGACAACGCCATAATGACTCAAAACGCATGGTGGGGTCGCGGCTAACACGCGAGGGTTGTGGTGAAGACGCCATGAAGGCACCGTTGTTAATGTTGCAATTTTCGCAGCGTCTTTACCACGTGTGTATTGCGCGTTTACTACGTTCACAGAGATGTTCCCACCCTTGTCTCGCGACATTTGCAACCCAACACGTTCTCTCAGCTTTCCAGGTCATATGGCAGAACCGTGGCTTTTGTTTTGAACATACTCAAAGCAAACGTTGTGACTCAGCGATCATTGGCGACCATGGAGACCACAGTACGATATCTGGCGTTTCCACCACGCTTATGGTGATCTTTGCGCGCTCTGAGGCCATTTGTTGTCGCCGTCGCAGCTCAGTGAGGATCTTCGCGACCACATCACGTTCTCGTAGCTTTCCAGGTCATATGGCAGAAGCTTGGCGTTTGCTTTGAATATGCTAAAAGCAGACGCCGTGGCTCGGCGATCATTGGCGACCATGGAGACCACAACACGATATTTGGCGCTTCCACCACGCTTTTGCCACGCTTATGGTGATCTTGACGCGCTCTGAGACCATATTTTGTCGCCGTAGAAGCGCAGCAAGGACACCAACCCGGTCTGACGGGGGTATTAAGACTGTACAATGCCACCAAGACCATCAGTTGCCATTCAAAGACAACAAATATTATGTCACCAAGACTATCATTTGTCATTCAAAGACGAGAAATTCACCTAGGACTTTTCACAAACACAATTAAAAAATTACATGTAACAAAGATTAGACATTAAACATGTTGCTCACTCCCTGCTATACTTCGGGAACAGACACTAACAAATTCCTAATAACATATACTCTACGTCCAACTACAACTCACACACAGCATACTTTCCAGACAGTCATAAGTACACATTTCTGTCTGGATGATCAGTAAACAATCTATGGCAGTAAACATGGTCATTTAGTACATTACAGAAACAGTACCCAGCTCCATAAAGGGGCAATACCGCACTCAAAGCATGATTTTGTGACAGTGGCATTATTACACAGAGCAACCTGAAGGTGATTTCCGGGGGGGGGGGAGGGTTCGCCTGTACGAAAATTTTGAAAATTTGAGTCAATATCCTGGCATGTGAGGTCATTGCTGAGAGGAAATTTTTGTGAAGGAAACGATCAGAAATGGCAGACAATGGAACATAATCTCGAAATCAGTCTGCCAATTCGGCCTGTTTGCCAATCCGATTAAAATACAGATTTATTTTCCACAAACCACGCACTAGTGGTAATACAAAGTGAGCGGTTTACTATAACAGTGAATGCGATAGTGATATGATAGTGGAATAATTATGTTGCCATAGCGTGCTGCCATAATTAGATAGCAGTATTCACTATGTAACTGAGATTTTAATGTTTTGGGACTGGGCAGGGCCGCCGGAGTTAATGGATGGGAGCAAATTCTCTTGAAGAAGAAGGTAGGAAATGTGACATAATCTCGAGGCCTGTCTGTCAATTCCGCCCCTTTAATGCGAGTTGACAGGTCATGCGTAGAGTCTGTCACCCAACAACCCACTCACTAGTGGACGATTCGCTATAATCATGAATATAATACTGATGATATAGTATAAGACGAAGAGTGGAATAATGAATTACCTTTCTATTTATTTCAGCATGTGATGAAGGCCAGAGAGATGTCGTTCTTTTGTTAGATTCCTCGGGAAGTGTGAAATCGCGTAATTTCTACAAAGCAAAGTTATTCGTAAAGAATTTCGTTGACAATTTACAAATTGCCGCGGATAAAGTACAAGTAAGTTTGATATTATTTAGCACAAAACCAAAGAAAATATTTTGGTTGAATGATTTTAGTGATAAAGCTAAAATCAAAAGTGCGGTTATGAAAATTCCTTACAGAGGTGGAAGCACAGCTACTGCGCAAGCGTTGCGTTTTGCGGACGAAAAGGTGCTATCAAATGACCATGGTAACCGGGAAGCAGCACCAGATTTGATAATTGTGATCACTGATGGGCAGTCAAACAAGCCAGACGAAACGATTTCATCAGCTAAAGTACTCCACGACCGTGGTGTTGACATTGTATCTATAGGAGTTGGAGCTAAAGTTGATGCCACAGAATTACACAGTATAGCCTCTGATAAAAAATTTGCTATTCAGGTCGCTAATTTTGATAAATTAGATAGTTTAAAAGCTACATTGTTCCAGGCAGCGTGTGAAGGTATGTGGTTAGCATTTTATTACACAACTTTATTGAGAATTTAAAGGGACCGTTCCGATTTTAATGAAATCTTAGAAATAACAGTCAGTGTATATTTGAAATTTAAAAGGCCAAAATATATAGGAATTGTGTATTGACATTGTCTCAAAATTTCAGAGCCAAATATTGAGTCATTTGGACGTGAACGTAAAAACTGCAGTAGCCCTTTCATGATTTTGGGTCAGTTTTTTTCGTCGGGTAACCTAGAAATCTATTCTTCAGAGGTCCATACCATGTATGGCCCAAATACTATACTTGGTAACGAAAAATGAATTTCACCTGTACGTGATTTTTATGAAATATAAGTCTAATTTTACCCATAAACTGTATAATACAGCTTGGGACATCGATCTCCATTTCCAGATGAAGAGTGGCGGGTTTAAGTTGTTTGAAAACGTATTACGTATATCAGGGCCGTTGCACCCCACTACACCCCAATAAATAAGGCACCCCTAGAAATGGCGCCCCTATGGGATTACTTCCTAGTGACCTTGAATGCGACAGTCCCCGTGCTCAGTAACTTGGGCTTTATATTGGCACCCTACCACCCTGCTGCACCCACAGTTTTAAAACCCTACATGTACATATACGACCCAGACGTATATTGAGTTAGTTGCTCGGCCCTGAGGTAAAGGATTTTACGGCTTTTAATACAAACTTAGGCAGTTTTATTAGTCATTTCTCATTTTTTTTTATGAATACTCTTGAGATATGGGGCCGTTTTATTTTTTCAAATTAATACTTCAGACATTTTCGATCAACAGGTTTACATGAATATGAGATATTGGGCCGAAAGCTATTCATTAGGACGTAAGGAGTTATCTTCCCATCTAACATTTTAAGCTAAGAAGCACGATATAGGATTACTAGTCCGTTGGCTGAAGGGTGGGGGTGGCCACCAGGGCTGTAAAATTATGAGACCAAGTTTTTCTATACCAGTTTTTTGCGCCGATTCCGAATCTGTGTGGTTATCAGGCGTTCAAGGAGCGTTTTCGAGATATTGGGGGTCAAATGTCTACAATGTGTGTGTACGTAAGGGTGTGCGTGTGTGTGTGTGTGTGAGAGAGAGAGGGTGGGGTGATGTTATTATAATGTTGACATAATATATTGATAAAACATAAAGTGTTTTATTTGTGGGGTGGAGGTAGCAGATGTGTGTGTGTGTGCGGGTGTGGGGCAGGGGGTAAAATTAGCGGGAAATGAGTTCACGTTGATTTAAACGATGATTTTTTTATAGATTGGTAAAAGCATAATTTTTAATTCCACTGTACATCTCTAAATATGTGTATAAGATTTCTATTGTATGGGAGAGGCGGGTGGGAGGGGGATAAATGTATTTTGGGGGAGAGAAACTACTTGGTTCAATATTGACCTGAAACGTTTTTTCTCGTGTTTTTCGTTCAGTACCAATATCGTCATTCAAAATATTAAATCATAATGGTACTTTTCGAGAGATGAGGAAATATACATAGAAAAACACATGTTTAGATATTAGTTTAATATGACCGGGAAAGATATCTCCTTATATGAAAAGTACCATTATAATTTAATATTTTGAACGAAAACGCTAACGAGATACCACTTTAAGCTCAATTATGAACGAAAAGATTTCTGTCCACAAAAATACACCCCACTCAATGGAAATCTTATACACGTATTTAGAGATGTTTCATCAATCTCTTAGACAGACATCATTCAAATCAATGTGATCTCATTTCCCGACAATTTTTGTCCCCACCCTACCCCTCCACACACGCACACCTGCTACCGCCACCCCACCTCCGTACAAATCAAAGCATTTGTCAAGGGGCATCATAAACACTTATTTAAAGATGGTTAGTCCTAGATATTTATGTTTTATTAATCTATTATACATGTATCAACATAGTGACATTCCCCCAACCTCCACACACACCATTTGTAGACATTTGACGCCCAATATATCGAAAACGCCCCCTCAAATGTCTGATCACCACCCAGATTCGGAATCTACACAAAAAAACTTGTCTAGAAAAACTTGGTCTCATAAATTCACAGCACGGGTGGCGACCCCCCCCCCCCCACTCCCTCCCACCCCACCCCCTTCAACCACCGGACTATAAATGTTCTAGTGAATATGCTACATCAATCATAACGATTATATTCCATTTATCGATTGTGAAAAAATAAGTGTAGATTGTTCCTTATTAAGTTAGGGCGGGTTGTGGTCTACGGAAGAACTAGTGGAGATATTTATAATATTATATCACAGTTTGTGAGCGCAATACAGGGCATTATTTTATTTTTGCTTGAGCTTGGTTTTATCAGTAGCATGAATGACCTTGCTACTGGTGGGCGTTGAGAGGCACAAGCTTTGTTGAGCAATTTGTATTGAATCATGCAAACGATATAGCAGGCCAAAGAACACGTAGTCTGCTGCACATATTAGAGACTTTTGGCAAGTGGAATTTTCCGCATCCGTATCACGTATCCGTATCGCCACGTGATACGTTGCGTCAAGGTAGTTTTAGAGTTTTGGCAGATTTTCGCGGGGTGTACATATGGTTAACTGGGCTAGCTTAGTTCTATTTACAGCATGATGTCAGTTATCTACCAAGATCTTCAGTACTAGTCAAGTGTCTACTATAACACAACATTTCAGCGTCTAAAAGTAGCAAAAATTATGGTAAAAAGACGACGATGTTATATGAAAGCTGTTCGATACGTGCTGCCGTATCCGTGTGCCGTATCACGTATGAGAAATACACAAGCATTGTTGACGTCACACGCAAAATCGATACGGATACGCGATACGGACCAGAAATTTACGCTTGCCTAAAGTCTCTATTAATTATATTCGTGTACGTACAAAACGCTTTTGGCAGTTTTAATACGATAAAGAACAGACTTTAAGCCCCACCCTGCCCGCCTATCATAGATGTACAAAATACCCCATATTATTTCATTTTGACTCATTTTGCAATGTTTTCAACATAAATCGAGCTGTTCTGCGAACAAAATGATTTATTATATAATTTTAGGATTAAAAACAACTACAAGACGAACCACAGCTATAGAAGTAACTTCCGCACGTCGATTGACCGATACAACTGTGGCAACTGATTCTGCAGAACCGACTGAATCAGACAGACCAACTTCCGAGTACGAATCTTATAATACGCGTTCATTAATTACTGTTACTAGTGAAGATTTCACATCACTGGATTCATCTGGCACAACTAGTGAAAGTTTCACAACACCGAATCCACCCGGTACGACTGCTACTTACATAGCAAATGTCACCAAACCAGGAACATATTTGACAACGACAACGAACAGTCGAACTAAGACAAGTTTTAAGTCTGTAGCAGGTTTGGATATGGAGACCACCACATCGACTATGGTTTCAACAAAAGGAGGGGATGACCTAGAAGATTACAGCAAGACCGCAGAAAGACACACAACCTTTCCATTCACAACTTCGACTCGTTTTACTAAGAAAGCACAACAACCGCTCAGCGTCGAAATACCAGAAGAATTAATGACTACCAGTTCCCCAACTCGATCATCACGGTCGTTTGCTAAATCAACATTTACTTTACCCTTTTTTCAAACTAGAATTCCCACTTTTAAAAACACCCAAAGCAAGCAAGAAAATCACACTACAACAGAAAGTGCGCGCTATACGGACAATGATACATATCCAGTTACGGTTAGTTTCCAGAATAAAACAACTATGGTCAATCCATCCACTGACTCAAAAGGGGCCGATAAATTAAATTTTGATGAATTAATGAAAGAATGGGGAACGGTAGTCGGAGTAACGACGGGGGCAGCTTTACTAGGTGCCGCTGCTTTTGGTACTCTAATCTGGGCGTTTAGGCGACGCCACAATAGAGAATCAGATCTCCCTACTCCGGAAAAAAATGTATAATGGTTACTGTTGATCATTGTATTCTAAATAGGTTCTTATTTAGGTCTTTCAAAACCTGGTTCTGTGATAATCATTACCAAAAATATGTATAAAGGAAGCTTTAATTGATCCCACATATTATATATTTCTAGATTCATGCAAATTTTTGTATAGGTATCTTCCTGTAACTAGGATAAAATATTTACACCCGGTAATTATTGTTGATTAATTGCACTTTAATCCTTTATTTAATCCTGTTTATTTATCTTTTTTATTAAACCATTATCTATTATTTGAACAGAACAGGTAAATTCCCGCTCGCATTATATTCTGAACACCAAATATTCTTAACGCATCGAATAAAATGTTATGGAGTGCACAACAAGGGTAGCAATCCGATTAGATACAGATCTATAATTCGTTTCGTTTTTTATACTTTAGATCATGGCCTACACTACATGAAGCTCTGACGAGTTACCGTAGCAGTTCAAGTGGCTCAAACGAGCAAGCTTAATCATATAACGTCAGACATTGATTTAAAATAGCTTTATTTAACGTCCGCTTCCACCGAGGTGATATCGCAGACATTTCTAGTGGTTTACCCACAGTTGCGTACATCAAACGGCCAAGAACTCGCCGCAACATACCATTTCATGGGCTAATCCCCACGTCAATGATAAATACTCTTCCTGATCCTATTGTAGTTAAGACAAGTAAAATGAAATTTTAAACTTTAAAAAAGGAAACGAAATAAAATCTGTGTCTTAATCAGATTGCAGGACAGAAAATCGGATGAAATGTCCATTCAATTTAATTAGAAATATTATTTACAGTAATACTTTTATTTCATGAATACGGATGTGGTTTTAGACTAATCTGTGGTTATTTTACCGTGGTTACCTCTACATCGATGGGGAGGACTCTATTTTGGATTCTGATTTCAAAGAATGATGTATATGCTTTTCAGATTTGAATAATCTTGCTTTATTGAACAACCCCAATGGCCAAATGCGCTCAGGCCACCTTAACGGAACTTAAATTCTGAACAATTCGTATCGGTCGGCGCAAAGTAGGCAACAAACTCTACACTTTATCACATGGTTGAGGCGAACCCACGATTGACATGGTCACAGTTCGGAGCCAACCGCAGCGGAACGGTTTAACCCATTTTAAAACGATTTGCAATGATTATATTGATTCTATGTGAAAATAAACTTTTTAATGATGTATTATGCAAGGGCTAAATATGTCTTTCTTGTTATATAAACAATTATTTAGGCATTTATACACATGGCAAGCCTATAATCAACTCTCTGGATCATCGGATGGTCGTGATTTTTAATGTTTTGAAACACGGCCGACATTTATTTAATTTGGTTTAATCAATTGATAATCGGGTCTTTGTTCATACTCGTTACAGTGGTAACATTTTAGAGACTGAAAGCATCGCTTAAAACATGTTAATTATCTATTTGACCGAAAGTTTCAATGTGTTAATTTTTCATTATTTATTTTTGAACAGTTCTTTATTTAACTGTATAGCATGATGCATCTTTAATATTGATTCTTATCAGCTTTTATTCCACTTAGTTTATTATGTAAATAAATGTTTAACTTGACTGATTATTAGAATAATTGAATTGTTATTAAAGGTATGATACTAGTTTTAGACACCTTGCTTTTCCCAGCCACTACCCTCTTACTCAATACAGGATAAATATTTTCGCTAAAATAGCAGAAAATTCTGTGTAAGTCCAATATTCAACAACAGTAAACCCCAGAAACAGAAACTAAAGGGAAGTATTAAGTGAAGGCTATTTTGTTAGTTTGAAATCTTTGGAAAGGGGTAATCGCATACCAGCACCCAACAAAGGGAGTGGGTACGAATACCGAAAGATAGGGAATAGTAGGTTTCTCATTATTCATTCATGCGTGTCACTATTTACATGACGTAGCATTTGGCTACCTTATGATAGTCATTGTTACTCCTGCCGTTTACCCGCGCTTCTGTAAATTTCTTCACCGTGGACAGACATCAAGACCAATTAACACCAAGATCAGGCCTTCAAAGGGCTATGTTTTTTTTTTACTTAACAGTCAGATTCCCCGGATCGTGAAAGTTCTGATTGAGATGTCCTTGGAGTCCATACTGTGACCCCGATACTGCTCACGCCCACTTGTCCATCCGGAGGTAGAACGGTCGTAGTTCAGGTGCGACCCGGATGAAAGTACCACCAGGGGCGGTCGCGTAAAAGAGGTGACTTCTGAGATTAGCCGTCGGGGTCTCAAGGACCGCCGGCTTAGTTGATAAAATTGTTTGCGCTCTCCGGTCGAACCGCTTCCATGGCCAGCGAGCGCACATCAAAAATAAAAATTAACTCTTCTCGACCTTCCTTGCGTCACCGCTTGTGCTTCACCAAAATGGGACAGAGAATGATTGTTATCCAATTAACTGGGAACGGAAACCTAACATGGAAATTCTTGCAGCATATCGGGGACTGCTCCATATAGGAATGCATAGTTTGAATGGTTGGAAAATGAATGGAATTGGGTTTAAAGCCCCAATAACACTCTTGTTGTAACTGAATAATATGTCACAATCTTCATTCTGGTCAACAAATCGTATTATTTTAGAATATTGCAATTAAATGATGATATAAATTTCATCTTAACACACCTATTTTAAAAAATTGGAAAAATTCCACCAATTGATTTGAAAAGTCTAACGTAAACCTTTTCAGATGTGACTTGGATTTTAAAATATTTTCCAACCCTCTGGACAAGTAAAATAGGTTGTAATGGATAATTTACACAACAGGTTGGACACTTAAACATCTAGTACTTAGAATAAGAGTATTATTTATTTTCTGGAGCTACCAAGCCGGCAAGAATGTTATTGTCCCTTTAAATACTACTCCGACTAAGATAATGAAGACATACATTCGCCATGCATTGTGAAATGAGGGCAATTCTTCAGGTCAGCGGTGCAACGGCCTACTTTTATATCGAATTCCAACAACCAAAGCATCTTTTACAGGAATAAATCTGCACACGGACCTCGGTTTTTCGTTCCATCTGAAAAACTAGACATTTGTCCTTGTCGGGCCCTCCGACCTACACCACCGACAAGGCGAAATCACGCCGGAAAATCCCGATGAAATTTATCGACAACAAACAAATATATCAAAATATAATTACCAGCATGATACGTTTAGGAGAATACGCATACTTCAACAGCGTGATTTTCCATACCATTTTGTTTTACCTTCACATTTTAGAGTGGTGTTCAGAAAAATACTCGTAGGTCAGAGCTGGGATAATCAAATGGGTTAATCTTAGGCCAGATGATTTTATAGTCTTGTATAGTACTGTAATACAAAACTAAATGCATTTATAGGCATGAATAGAATTAAAACGCATATACAGGTCTGAACCCGGAGCAGTGACTCTCAACCAGTTTGTCTCTGCACACAGGTGTGTCGAGAGATCGAACTACCGCGAAATTTTGAACGTGACACTTAGAAAATGCCAAAAAAAACACGTGATCATAATTGATTCATGGTACAATAAATCAAAAGGAGTAGTATTTTAATGAATGACAAATTAAATACAAATTTGGTATAAATACAAAAGTGTCTGAATGAAATAACATAACACAGTTCAACAAACGATGTCGATTGGACATTTTATCTTAATACAAAAAAAGGCAAAGATTTAATATATAAAATAAATAAGTGAATAAAAAATATGACTTTAAATGGTATGCTAATTAGGCATCCTTTTCTTTGCACTGATACGTACATTTATTTAGGAGCTAAATAACGACACGATTCCAACTCTTTAAACTTAAAATGCTCCTGCTAATTTACATGCATGCTAATATAATCTATAGGTTCATTAAAATGACTTATGTTTCTTAAATATTGCCGTTTAAATTTGTGTTTTGTTCAATTATCAGTATTACATTTAATTTACTGTGATATTCTGATACCAATTAGATTTCAATTCCTCTAATGGAAAATGATATGTAAGTGTCATGGAAAAAGTAAACATAACATACAATGTTCCGTCTTCGACACCCATTCAATCCCGTGGGTATGAAGTAAATGTGTATTTACTATTGAAGAAATCTGGAAATGCATAGTGTCTGTCTTTGCTACCCTATATTACAGACATGCCCAACATTAGACCGGAACCATATTATAGTCCTTTTAGATGGTTTTGTTCACAGTGTGCCAATTTAAAATTCTATATATATATATATTCCTTCCGCACAGATGTTATGGTGCCAATAACAACGGCGAATCCCCCGACGCACATAATCCGAAAATGTCCGCCTATCACTGATTTGATAGTTTTTGATTTGGTTTAATGCTAACTTAAATGTCACCAAAACTATTGTACTTGTATGCATAAATTATTTCATTACCTTGAAAATAAGTATGCTAAATATATCTATTTTACCAGCATTACATGCATTTATATTTATTTAGACATGATATAGGGAGTTCCAACTATAGAACAGAAATTCTAACTCCGGTAGTACAATATCTAAGATATTAGTCAAGGAAATCCTAATTAGAAATAAAAGAAATGATAGTAAGAAGTTCCACGCATTAAAATTAGTATACGTATTAGTAGGAAAATATGGTTACAATTTTGGAATTTACAAAGTGTTTTATATGTAGCCTTTTTTAGGCCAAGAGCTACAGTTTGGCTAAAGGCTCTTTTACAAAACCAAACAAAATATAAAAAAGGCATGGAGAACTTTAGATCACCAATATAAAAAGTAACAGATAAATAAACTCTGAAAATGTAACAGCATCTCGGAAGACATTTTTCCCGTTGCTGGCGTATGTAATGGCATCTCAGGTGACTTTATCTAAAAACAATTATGAACAGCAACACAGATTCCCAGGCAAATTTCTCTTTAAGTTCCCGGGTATCTATCTACTGTATAATGCTTCAGAATTCACGTACACAGCACGATGTAAAAATGGAAACAAAACAGGTTTTATGAAATCTTGGCGAATGCAATAGCATCTTGGAATACCTTTTCCAAAAACATTCAAACGCAAAACGATTTTCCTGGTACAGTGTTCGACACATTAAAACTGTTATTCACTATTCTTCAGATTTCAGGCACACAACACCACTTAACAGAAGAAACTGCCTTTTGAAAGCATTCTTCACATGCGTGGCAGTGACTTGTCTCCATTCGCACATGGCTGACGTAAAAGCATCTCGGATGACTTTTTCCAAAAATAATTTAAAGGCAACACGGTTTTCCTGGTAAATAATTCGACAGACACATGTTACACCACCCCGCCGAGCTAAACGTTTTATTATGTGTTTCGTGACACTCGAATATTTAAAACACCTCCCACGTCTGTGACACCAGTCTCCTCCAATTCGTTGATTACCCGAAACAACCATTTTTTCCAATAGGCCTATCAGACACTTGAGTAGCAGAAACAAGAGTAGTAGAAACCATACACTGCTCAGTCTAATCAAACAGAGTTAATGATGACGCGGGAACAAAACTTCCGTTTATAATATACTATTCAAGAGAGGAGAAAAACTCCGACTACATTGTAAAAAAATGCATGTAAAATCTCGAAACGGAACGCTGAGAGAATGAATGACGGAACACGTGTCGGTGTAAAACACAACCAGAAAGATTTAGACATATGCTATTTTACAATATATCAGTCCCAATCGTTTACCGTTTAATTTCAAAATAAACATTCTCGTATATATTTATTAAAGATGCATAAGTCGAGATCTGAATCTGTCTATCTCATGTCTTTCTTTGACAATTAAATGTTTCTTAAATCATTAAATTGAGATTTATTAACACGTCAAGACCATTATGAACTCTCGATGCCATCGGATGGCTCAAATTTAAGTAGATTAGAACGCTTCTGTCATACAATGATTTAACTAAAAAATGGAGAAACAAGGCTAAGTTTCGAATATCCAGCATCGTTTTTATGATGATAAATAATAAATGCACACATCTTTTAAAAACTACAAAAAAATGATAATGTCGCTCAAAACCATGAAATTCGAATGAAATTGTCAATATCCATTTTGCATTATCTATTTTTGAACTTTTATGACAAGGGCTACCAGATCTTAATCTAAACCTTAGATAATGTATTTTTAACAAAAGAATATTACAGACAGGGCGCGCAATGTTAAGCGTTTCAAGTATTTAACAACTTACTTCGAACACAGTGCCGTTGTCAGGTGACTCATACTGACTTAAGTCGGGACAGACGACCGTATTTTTTCGCCCGATCGCGGCGATTTTTAGCTTGGGAAATAATTCACCCGATCAATCGCTCGTATATAGCATGTTAAATATTTGAGGCCGAATATTTTTTCCGGCGATCAAATTCGCCCGTGTCCAGCCTATGAATCGTGGAATCTGGCAAAACAGAAAGAATCGATCACTCTTTGGTCCGAAAAGCCTTGCCTTTTTGACACCAACATGCCAGAATATCGGTATCTTGTAGCTAAAGATCTTGCAATGACAGAGCGTGTGTCACCATCGTATATGTATTTTAAATGGATACAATTGCATACAAGTCACATGATCGACTTTATTTACTCACATCGTAGCGTATGCTATTGAGACGATCACTGCGTGTGCCGGTTCGTTATCGAACATAAAATGTTGCTGGCGAATTGTAATCGCCGCAATCAGGCGAAAAAAAAACCCCACTCGTCTGTCCATAACATTAACAGTTTTATTCATACAATTACACTCACGTTGGATTAGCAGGACTAGAACTTTTTCTTGCTTATTATTAGAGTGTACTGGCAAACACAATAGTGGACCAGGTGCCAACATAGTATGACTTCTCGACATATATATAACGTGTTTGTGTAACACGCACCCAAATCTCATGCACATTGTTGACATTCATAAAGACTAACCAAAACGTTTTGAAACATTGTATTAATTTTGATAAAGGAAGACGGGAACATTCGTGAATTGCTTGCTTAGTTGTTTTTTTTAATTTTACCTGCAAACTCTGATCAAAAGATGAATGAAATATTTTTTTTCTGCACCAACCCACGGAATAATAAACTTTGAGGAGTTAAATACTAAGATATTATAGGCATTCTGGAAGCCATGTGCACTTACCTACTGAGGTTAAGTTTTAAAAAAAGTAGTGGGTTTGATAGGATTCTCCAAAACTGCGAACGCCAAAAAATAGAGATTTTGCGATTTGATGATCGTAATTCGCACCCACCCCACGATATTTGTTTATTCTGCTGTAAAAATTAGAACTGCTGGAAAATGCATAACGAAACAACAAATGCTATGTTCTGACGGCATCTATTTTCAATGCCATTTTTCATTATCTGTGATTTTGTATAAAAATAACAATCGTCTAACTCACTGGTATTTTTATCTCTTGTTTTGTTTAACTGATCCGCGCCTGTCTTTTGTTTAATTCAGACCTATTTTACTTGTTGCAATTTAATCACAACTTTCAACTCAACCTAAACATTGACAGTGTGATTTGCTCTTAGTGTAGAAGGCCACTCGCAGTTGGCAGTTGGGGGTGGGGTGGGGTAGGTGGTGAGTATATTGGTTTAGGTGGGGGGGGGAGTCTATTTGCTCGAAAAATTTCGTTGTTACCCAAATTCTACATGACACAATCATTAACTTATTACACAAATGTATCAGGGCCGGATCCAGGATTTTGTCGAGGGGGGAGGGGGCACACATCGACGCAAAGGGTAATATGTTGCAACTTTGGATTGCGTGGTCGGAGACAATGCGAAAATCATGTTTATATCATCTATTAAGTTGCAGATATGTGATTTTCCTTGCGATAACTGTTGCATTCTCCAATCTCTCATGCTTGTGCCCGAAAAACTGAAATACATTGCCCGAAAATTGTACGGTTCAAGGAATCTGAGAGGGGAGGGGCATGTGTACATCTTCATTATCCCGGTTGATACTGAACAGTTAGGCATTAAACTCCATTTGATTTTGATTTTCTTTTAATTACAATATTGTCACTCCCTTTACAGTATTATTTAGTTTTGGCCTTATCTATTTTAGTGAGAAAACTATATCTGTAGATGCTATGTTTCAGGTTAAATATCTGTTAGATCTTTAGCTTCAAATCATATTTGAAAAAAAGTTGAACTTATATAGGCCCTAGTCTTTAGTTGAATACCATTCAGTTTATCGAATAAATTCTTCAAACAAAATACTGTCATCAATAATTATTGATATTTTTCATAAAGAGAGATAACTCCTTTTACCATAAATGGATTTTCCAAATTCTGTATGTTCCCCAGTCCTTTATGGTTCCTGCATTAATTAACCAATAGCATATTCTTTGCATAGGATGAAGGGGGTCGAGTGTTTTCGCCAATGTTTAATTTCTATTTCACAATTTTTAGGATGGGGAGGGAGTGTGAGGGGGGGGGGTGGTGGTGCAAGGTTTAGACACGTTATAAGAAGTATTCCCACTTCACGTCCTCCCACAAGTCAGTCAATTATTTCAGGTCGATTCCCAGCGACCTATGTCGAGTAACAGATATAGGCCAAATATCAATAGCCTATCTAGGTTTTAATAAGTCGAATTTCAAACAACAATTTTTTCTGAATTCTTAGGCCAAGTCCCCCAAAAATATCTAGGGTGCACGACCCACAGGGACCCACAGATTACTTGATTAACCATATTCGGGATCATGTCGTGTCTAGGGCCCCGGGCTATCGGTCCTCAAAACATCAAAGGATTCTGATGTATAGGGGCCAAGATATAGAGCCTAAAACATGGTTCTTCGTTTCACGACATCGCTATAAATCGTCTGTAAATAACCAGCTGGGTATACTTGACGTATATCGACCCCGGGACTCGCCCGTTGCAACCCAAATGTACTCCCAACGACTGGACAATGTGAAATCAAGCTATGTTGCATTAAAAGGCCGAGAACGTTCTGAGAACATATCCTGGTTTGCAGGGACCAATTTTGGGGAGGCCCCTCTCGGATCCCTTATCCCCTTTCCTGAACTTCGACTGGGAAAAGCTGTTACAGAGTTTTTTTATTTGCTATCTTTTTGGGCCAGTTTGCAGAACCGAAATTGCGAGGGAGGTCCCTTTCCGATCCCTTACCCCTTTTCCTGAACTTTGACTGGAAAAAGCTGTTGCAGAGCTATTTTTTGCTATCTTTTTGGGCCAGATTGCAGAATATAAATGTCAGGCCTCTCGATGGATAATTCATTTACCCTTTATAGCCCCTATTGGGCATGGTGACAGTGTCGTTTGGTTGGCATGTTTTAACTTAGTAGATCTGGCTCAGTAGACTAATTAAGAACTAGATAGGCCATAATACTAGGCCTGGTGGGAACTGCGAGAATCCGAGGATCTCGCCTCGATAACACAAGATTATTTTCACATCGACGTCTCGCTCCTTCGTGTTCTCGCTTTTGAAAATCCTCGTGTTGTCGCCTTCTCGCCCTCGACATCGCGCTGGCTCGTGTTCTCGCCTTTGAAAATCCTCGACTTTTCGAGCGTGTCTAAACGTAGGCTACACTAATAGGGATAATTTGCAAATATTTATTCCAGTGCGACTCCATGAACCCCATTTTGGCTATTGTAGTTTTGGAAATCGTCTTTGGAAATCCCCTCTCGCCCTCGACTTCTCGCGGCGAGAAGTCGATATTCTGAAATGGCCGCAATAGTCTTCCATACCTACTGTCCGCCAAGATACCATGCAAAGAAATTATCAATTCATTTAATTTAAAAAAAAAAGTATTCAACTTCTACTTAGTGGGGCCCAAAGTTCACCACCAGCAATGATGTTTTGTAGTACGATGATCATGTTAAAATCTTCTGCGCGAACGCATAACCCGTTATTTTGATTGGTCTATTTTACCAACCCTTTTTCTTGCATCTTCAAGAATAATAAATTATTATTTAAGCTTTGAAATTATTAATTTAGTTCCTATGTGCAGCAATAATTTAATAGTGTAATCTGCTCTTCGAGAAAATCAAGGTATCTTACCATGCCAACCTCACATAAACAACCAAACAGATTTTCCACTTTGGGTAGGTTAAGTAACCGTAAACTTGGGCATTATTTCTTTGGCCTTTTATTTTGTTAAAAACATCTGACTGAACACGAACATTAGTGACATCAAAGAAAGAACAAAATGCACGATGCACGTGCGAAATGTGAACCTTTATCTAAATAGTGATAAACAGCCACATGATAGCGTTCCTGACGTTAAAGAGACAGTGCTCGATTGTATTTTTTAAATATCATACCTTTGTTTTTTAAATGAAATAAAATGGTGTTTAACGTCCGACTTGTGTGTTCCGACTGGGCTAAGGAAAGCGGACATACGCTAAACAGCGTATCATTTACCGGACATACGGTAAACAGTGTCTATGTAGGGAATTTTTACCGGGCAGCGGCGGTAAGGCCTACTCTTTATCGAATTCCATTGCCAAGTGCACTCCAGTGTGTACAAGTGGCTTTGAATTTCCTCCCACCCGAATGACTAGACGGTTGTCCTTGCCAGGGCCTCCGTCCTGCACCAGTGACATGGGGAAACCACGTCGGAAAACACCTGGTGCGAACCTGCGACCACCTAGCGAGCCAGTGTCTTACTGACATAAAGTTTATATGCTTGGCTAAACTATAAAATTTGTTATGACTTAAATATATTATGCTAAAATGTAACCAGATTGATTATTCTTATGACTGAATATATTATGTAACCAGAACATGCGAGCCAGTGTCTTACTGACATAAAGTTTCTATGCTTGGCTAAACTATAAAATTTGTTATGACTTAAATATATTGTGCTAAAATGTAACCAGATTGATTATTCTTATGACTGAATGTATTATGTAACCAGAACATGAAATTGTGTCCACTATCTATTTCTATTACATTTCAGAAGTGGTGAAATGAAATGGGGTTTAACGTTTTACATTACTGATCTACCCGGGTTAATTAAGTCTGGATTATGCTATACAGTGTGAAATTTCGTATTTCAACTGTCGGGAATTCTTTTACGTGCACTTTAATGTGTACACGGAACCTGAGTTTTTCGTCCAATCGAAACGACTAGACGCTATATCACGCACTCATGACAAGGTGAATCCACGTCGGAAATTCCCGAGGAACGTTCTCGGTCATTACCGGGAACGAAACCGGAACCTCAAGATAGCGATCCAGCGTCTACTCACGATTTAACAAACAGGCTCATTACTAGCGGAATAGGAAATCAAATCCCTCAAAACTAGACCTTAAGACACGGAACACTTTCCTGCACCCCATCCGCCTCAACCCACCAAGACTAGAATATGAAGGTTCTCCTTCTGAATAAATTATATGACCCTAAAAGGGTACCTTTTTTATTTTAATCTGAAACATTATTATTTTCTTCATAATATCTCTGGCCAAGCAATTCCTCGCGTTTGAAGAACATAGCACAACAGAGAACAAAAATCTGTGTCTTTAAAGCATTCTTTACATCGGAAGAGGTGACTTCTCGGTGGCCCTCCTCGGCGTAGGCAATAGCATCTCGGATGACGTGTTCCAAAAATATTTGTGGAATGGTACGTTTTGTTTGGTAGATCAATCCACAAATACGTTTTACACCTCCTCGTCGAGCAAAACGACGAACACTTTCGTTGTTGACACCCAGAATATTATCACAATGTAGTTTCCTGTGTCGCTTGGCCCCGCCATGGCCTATTCCCTTTTGTCCATGAACTGCACCAACCATGTTGTTAATAGTAGGAAATTAAAGCGTCCTCGTTGTTCGAACGAAACGGTGCTTATAGACAGCCAGCTAACACACGAGAGGGGATCACGTGATGAGTTAACTGTGTCTCTTACTCTATGGAAGATAGTTGTGGCCATTCGAGGAGGTTGTGGAAGACAAATTAAATATGAAGGAGCCTGTTGTACCGATTTGATTTAAATAATTTTATATTCCATAAATTTCAGTAGGCCTTATCATTTTACACACAACCGCTTTGCAACTGACACTCACAATATGAATTTAAATTTATATAATTATTTATGGCAATAAGATGATTATTTAGGATTTCTTAAAAGGACATTCGCACATTTTTATCAGTCAAATACCGAAAATTATGTTTTATTTAACGAAATCATCTTTGTTTTCTTGTAAGATGCTCTGTTCCAATAGGTTAAAGTTATATATATATATTTTTTTTTTCAATAATATTATTTTAAGATCAAACATTGTTTTATATTTTGAGAATGTAATAGAAAACAGTTTCTTTTTGATGTTTATTGTCTGTAATTATATCACATGTACTATGAGCAGTAGGTCTGATACTGATGTTTCGATAATAAAAAAGGATCAAACATAAGGGGGGAATAAGAAGATTTGGGGTGTGATACCTGTAGAAATACCGTAAGCTTTGGCCATCGTCGTCGGTCATATCTATTGACTGCGGGGAAACCAACATTGACACGATTGGTCCACACAGATTTTCGGCAACACGTCAAAATAGAAAAGCGCCTGCATGTGATTGATCTTCATATACACTCTATCGTTGGTGTTGTATTTCTTGAAGGATATGAAAGAACCTATTTGTACTGCCCCTCTAGTTTCGTAATCGCTCTGCTGTTGCTTCTCGTGGTCGGTCATTTCCTTGGTACTGGGATCCAAGCGGGCGGGTTGATTTACCAAATAGCGTCTGTTTCTTGAACTTATGCGGGAGTGTGTCTATTCTTTCCGTTCAATGGAAGCTATCACTTAAGTACAGCAACATGACAGTCCTTCGTTTAATCTGGGTCTTCCCTAAAACTTTGGACAGTGATTTAAGGTATTAAAAACGGTGAAAGTATGTTCGTTTCCAAACAGTATTGTTTACATTTCATTCGACTTGATAGCCTCGTTTGTCACGCAATTAGTTTTACTGTAGTATTCTGCCATCATGCACACGTTAATTAGGCATAACAAAACCGTGAGTCATGACGTAACGTTATGTAAACATATTTGGTCCAATATGATTGGTTGGTAGACGGACTACTGACAAATCAAAATTTAAAACAACAATATCCACTCATAATAGCAGTGTGTATTTGGATTACCTCTAATCAAACGCAACACTGCGCGGAGTATGCGAAACTATAGACTACATTTATTTCGAATTTCATCCGTTAATGGTTCTTTTCAGTTTCATCCGAACGACTAGACGCCTTTTCTTGCCTGGCCCTCTGTCCTGCACCTCAGTGCAAAATCCTGATGACATTTCGCGACCAACTTCGGGTTTGAAACCGTTACCAGTGCATAATTCAATCAGACATGGGACTTCCATGTGGAGACAAGAACACGATGACGAAGGCGCGAGAGCACGTGGACATTAAGTTATTATTTTCTCGATTTTCCGATTCACCGTGCTCTAATATGGAACGCAGACAGGGGCGTACATATCGATTTCGTTTGGGGGGTGTTTAGCTAAAATGCGACCGACTGATGCACATACCCCCGCCCACACACCAGTGGTACTACAAACTGGGCAGTTCACTATAATCGTGAATATGATAGTGCTGAGACAGTATAAGACAACTGACGAGTAGAATAATGATTTTAAAATGGAATCGAGCGCCGCAGGCGCGAAAAAATTTCAGATATGTAACCGAGTAGAAGAATGATGTTATAATGGAATCGCGCCGAAGGCGCGAAAAAAAAAATTCAGATATGCAACAGAGCTTTTAAATATTTGGGACTGGGGTTGATAAGAAATGGGACAGAATCTTGAGGCTTATCTGTCAATTTCGCTTGTTTTATGATTGTATGTTTATTTCATTAATTCATTTAGTCTGAGACCGACTGCGGTGAGTACTTTTTTTTTGAGACCGACTATTTTTTGCCGTGGTAGAAAACATTTTATAGAACAACATACTCACAACAGAATAAGAGTGACAAGCAGACATGGTTATTTTATACTATAGTTTTGAGTGACGTATGCAATTTAGGCACACGGATTCCCGCAAATACATAGCATTTGGGATCCATTCTGGCATTGTTTTTGAGACCGACTTCAGTGACTGCACTTATTTTGTGACCGTCTATTTTTCTCCCTTGGTGAAATTTTGTTGTTAGACCAATTTAACATACTTACAACAGAATAAGAGTGACGTATGCAATTTAGGCTCACCGATTCACGCAAATATACAGTATTTGGGATCTTTTCTGGCATTGTGTTTGAGACCGACTGCAGTGAGTGCACTTATTTTGAGACCGACTATTTTTCTCCCTGGGTTACATTTTGTTGTAAGACTAACATTGTACTCACAACAGAATGAGAGTGAAACACAACATCTTTTCAAAAATGATAAGTTGACAAGGTTATTTTATACTAAGACTGCTCCTATTTTGCGACCGACTGCACTGATTTTGCAACCGACTATTTATATACTAAAGTTTTGCGTGAGTAGCGTAACGTATACAGTGAGTACTTATTTTGATACCAACTACCTCTACTTTGTGACCGACTGCACTAATTTTGCGACCGACTATTTTTTTGCGTGAGTAGCGTGACGTATACAGTGAGTGCTTACTTTGATACCGACTACCTTTATTTTGCAACCGACTGCACTGATTTTGCGACCGACTATTTTTATACTAAAGTTTTGCGTGAGTAGCGTGACGTATACTTATTTTGATAACGACTACCTCTACTTTGCGACCGACTGCACTGATTTTGCGACCGACTATTTTTTTTTGCTGGGGGGGGTGTACCACCCCCCCACACCCCCCCACATTTACGCCCCTGAACGCAGAGGGGGGGGGGGCGAATGGTTAGCACGTGCGCGCTGTATCATAAAACCTGCCATTGAGTCAACTGGCGTGGTTTCGAATCTCCGGTTGTACGTGACAAGGAGTAGGGTCGCATGCCCAGCATCTAGGGTTTTCCCCGGGTCTCCAGGTTTCCTCCCACTGCTAAAGACCCCTATGCGCAAATGAATTATTGAAATACAATTAAACCCAACGTTAGGCTCGAAATGACCTAGTTTGTATCGGTGGAAGTTTAACTATGCGCAAACGAATTATTGAAATACAGTTAAACCCAACGTTAGGCCCGAAATGGCCTAGTTTGTATCGGTGTAAGTTTAACAAAGCTAGCACATGAAACACGCTCGTTATTTTGGTCGCAATCTGAAATGAAATGAAATGGAGTTTAATGTCCTGCTGTTCTGTTCTGACTCAGTTAATTAATTTGATGCCTAATGGGTGTACTTTCCCCAGATAATGTTCAATACCCGTGTACTTTTTATATATATATATAGTTTATTCAGTATTGAAGGTCACAGGCCCAAAGATACAAATATACAATAATCATTTGGAAGATGGTAAAAAGATGGTGGTAGATGAACAAATTTGTAGACAATTTTTCAAGATTTACATGTACAATTCAGAACTAAGTGAAGATACATTCATAGTGCTTTGATTACTTAAACCTTCTCAGCTATTCTATACATGGCTTTATTGATATACTTTACAATAGATATAGTGACCTTGGCATTAAAACAGTGACATAAATTTGAGAAGTTGTGTAGATTATTTCGGGTGCGCAAATAGTTTCTGGGAATATATTGAGTTCTCAAATCTGTTAACTGCTCACAAACATATAAAATATGTACAATATCCTCATCTAGAAGGTTACACAAACGACATATGGGGGATGAGCTCCGTTTTTGTTTGAACAAATTTACATTTGTGGGTAGTTGATTTAATCTTACAAGCGTAAAAATTCCTTTTACACTTTTCTCCAAATATAGGGATAAATATTGCTCTTGACAAATATTCGTTTTTGTAATATTGCAGACTATTTGAATTTGATAATACATCTGACCATTCTTGTAGATCAATATCAGTCAGTCTAAGCTTAAATTCTCTGATAAAGTGAGAAGTATTGCCGATATCATTTGAATTCCAAACGAAACCAAAACCAATAGAGTAAAATAGAACCCTGACTTTAGTTGCCCAGTTTACACGACCAACCGAATCTAATTGCCTTAGCATTAAATATACCTGCCTAGGTTGTCTACATTTTGACATAAGGACAAGTTTACACCAGTACTTGGCAAAATTTGACATGTAATCAATGGATAATTTATGGCGGCCGCATTCACCTAGAGCCCCTACTGTTGACGAGCTTCTGTGTACACCAAGTAAAAATTTACAAAAGTTATACTGCACCCTTTCGATATCCTTTCTTACCTCAAAGCCCCAAAGTTGGGAGCCATACAGAAGTATAGGTTTTATTATCGAGTCAAATATTTTGAAGCAGATATTTATGGGGGGATAGTCAGCTTTTCTAATGAGTCTCTTAATACAGATAAGAGCTTTATCAGCTTTGACAGAAAGAGTATATACACATTTTGACCAACACAATCTTGATGAGAATATAATACCAAGATAATTGTAGTAGGATTCAGTTGAAATACACGTGTTCTTAAAGTACCATTGTTCGTTCTTCCTGAGTGGGCCCCCATTGCGGAAAACGATGATTTTCGTCTTAGACAAATTTACTTCTAAATCAAAGTTATCACAGAATTTTTCTAATACATTGATTTTCCTCTGTAGCCCACCCACAGAATCGGCTACTATAGACAGATCATCAGCGTATAAGAGAAGTAGTATATCCTCGGCCTCCTGTATGGTAAATATGCCTGTAATATTTTCACCATTTGACATAGCATCAACAAGTTGGTTTATATAGAAGCAGAAACACAGGGGACTGAGGATGCACCCTTGTCTTACACCATTGAAACTTTCGAAACTGTCTGTCTGCTTTGTCCCTAATTTAATACTAGATACTGTAGAAGAGTATAAACTCTTTAAGGCAGTGTACACTTTCCCATGGACACCCTTCTCTATCAGGAGGGAAAGTAATTTGGTTCGATTGATCGAGTCAAACGCGACTAAGAAATCGACATACAGACAGTAAAATCGACCTCTTGACCTAGACAAGTACTTTTGGACAAGGCCACTAAGGGTGAATGCATGGTCTATAGTAGAATATCCAGGACGATACCCCGCTTGCGACTCACATAGTTTACCATGTTGGTCAGCCCATGATGCGAGTCTTGCATTTAGAATTGACGTGTAAACCTTCCCAACGCAGTCAAGAAGCGAGATTCCTCGATAGTTTTTGCATTCAAGGTGTGAACCCTTCTTATGTAGTGGAGAGATCAGAGCAGTCGCCCACGCCCGTGGGAATTGGCCGTCATCAAAAATGGCATTATATAAAGCCGTTAATAAAGGAATGAACAAATCAGCACACGATTTAAAGAATGATATGCCAATTCCATCAGGGCCAGGGGATTTGCCCGATTTCATCTTATTTATAGCTTTCTTGACCCCCAAATCATTAATTGGGTCATTGAATTGACAGTTTACGTAACAGTTACAATTGTTATGATAATTACTAATAACATTTTGAGCATTTTCTAGAACTTGATCATCCTCAATTGACAACGACTTACAGTACAGTTCCTTGAAATGATTAAACCATGTTCCATGATCTATATTTAAACTATATCTGGACTTGGGGCTAAAACTTCTCAAAGATTTCCAGAACAAGGTTGGATCATTCAAGCTAGACTGTAATTTAATAATGCTCTCTTTATCATGATTTTCTTTCTTAACTTTACAAATATTCTTAAAATCATTCTTACACCTGGTATATACTTGCAGATCATCATCAATATCAGATGTTCTAAATTTGTTTAGTGCTTGATATTTGGCAGATTTGAGGGATTCGCATTCTGAGTCAAACCATCCTGGTTGTTTCTTAACAAAAGGCCGGTCAGGGGTAGGTTTAGATATCATGTGCTTAGCACAATGCTTGATGTAGCAACATAGGTGTGAGAGCGCAGTTTTACTATTTACCTGTAGTTGTTCATGGAATTATTTGCTAAATGTTTCAATATTTTCAATTACATTGTTCTTATGTAAATGAACTTTATCAGGATTCCAAATAAGCTTCTCATAATTATAGGTGTTGACAGTGTTGTGTGCAGTGCTAACAAAAGGAATATTGCAAACAATGTTGAACTCTAGGGGAAGATGATCTGACTCAGTTCTTTGTTGAACATACAAATTTGTAATTAAATGGAAAATGCAACTGGAAACAATTAAATAGTCTACAACGCTGGCACCATTGTGTTTTATGCAAGTCAATTCGCCATTTCTATCAGAATCTAGTCTTCCATTAACTATGTGAACATTGAGAGTTGCACATAATGTCAATAACTTTAAACCAAAATTGTTCGTTTCACTGTCTTTGGAGTGTCTAGGCAGAGAAAAGTCATCTGCGATACACGTAGCTCCATCTAAAGTTTCTAGAAATGTTGTTGAGTCGTCCAATAGAAAATCATATAAAGTTCCATTTCCAGTTCTGGCATTTAAGTCACCTGAAATAAGTAGGTCACATTCCGGGTAATCTGTTAGAATGTTTATTAGATTATCCTCTAGAGTTTCGATTCCACAATTACCATCATGAATTTTAGAACCTTCTGGTGGTATGTATTGGAAACAGAAGATAATATTTTTCTCCCAGCCGAAGAAATCACTACTGAACCGCAGAAACACAGATTCTTGAATATGATCATATAGGCGTTTCACACCGTCACAATAGTTTGATTTAATGAGTACAATAATACCACCTCGAATTTTACCGTTACCTCTGGTACAAAAATATGATGCATAATTCGGAAAATAAAGATCAATGTTAATATCATCAGAGCACCATGTTTCTATCAAACCAATCACATCGAATGTTTTCAAATAATTTATAAAATCTATATCAGATAATTTTTGTTTTAGACCATTTACATTCCAACAGACACAACATAAACAAACAACATCACGTGGTTTCTTGTGTAAACCATCATCGGCATTTAGGTTGCGGTTGAATGCACGTGCATGACAGGTCCGACCAAAACATTAATCATAGTCACCGTTTTCCAGTTCATCTAAGGAATAAATTTTTCGGTCGATCAAAAGTTTATCAAATTTCAATTTTGCGTTATGTCCATTGTCACGAGCCTTGATCATATGCTTTATAAGTTTCTTTCTGGTTTGTCTGACCTTATACGAATAATCACTTGATATATAAATGGCTGGGTCACTTAGGGCCATGGCCGCGGAGATGATCAAGCTTTTATCCCTGTCATTGGTTAGCTTGACTATCATACACGATCTATCTTTATTTGGAAAAGCTTTATCTACCTTTATATCTTCTCTGATCTTCAGTTTGTCTTTAAATAAAGTACTAACCTTCTCTTCAAATTCTTTCTGCCTGTCACTGACTCTTATATCCAGACCGTTGATCACAATGTTGTTTTGTTTGTTTTCATTTTCTATAACATCTATTTTATCTTCTAGTTCTCCTATTTTTTTCTTTAGTTGTCTATTTTCTTTCTTTATACTCTCTGTGTCTTCTTTGGCTTTACTTACATCATCTATTACTTTATTTACATCAGATCTCAAACTTCCAATCTGTTGAATGTCCGATTTCATCTCTCGTATCTCCCGCCACATGTCTTTCAAAACATCAATAACATTGGAGTCATCATTTATTCTTTCTAGGCCTTTTTCTTTCTGGACAGCGTTTCTTTTCGGGGGGCCGGGGTTTGCTTCTATATCACCAGCTAACAGGATCAACAAAATGATCACATATAAAGCCGATAATTTATAAAATTCATCAGACCCATGACACGTGTTTTCACCCGCCGCCATCTTCCCATCAACTTTTTTTATACCTTGCCAACAACTCACCAAGGGTGTGATCCCCCTCTCTCTCTCTTCTTAATATCGAACTGTTAAAGACCCCTACGCGCAAATCAACTATTGAAATGAAACTAAATCATATGTTAGTCCCGAAATGACCTAGTTTGTGTCAAATGGACGTTATACCTCTCTCTCTCATCTAGAAGAATAATAAGCAATCCTTATACGTTTTTGCATACAAATGTGTGACAAAACAATACCTAAGATTAGAGGTCCTATGAACGGATGCCCCCCCCCCACACACACACCATCACACACACAGACACACACACACACACCATCACACACAGATACTGTCTCCCACCGCATGTAGTCTTTCCCTTTGATCATCATAAAATACAATAATTGATGCGAGAGAGAGAGGGGGGGGGAGAGGAGAGAGAGAAGTGGGGTTTAACGTCCACTCGACACAAACTATGTCATTTCGGGACTAACATATGTTTTTTAAAAAAATTTATTTCAATAATTCGCATGCGGGTAGGGGTCTTTAGCAGTGGGAGGAAACCGGAGTACACAGAGAAGACCCACACGGTTGGACAGGCGACCCTACTTCTTGCCACGTACAACCTGGGATTCGAAACCACGCCAGTGGACTCAATGGCAGGCCACATGGTACAGCGCGCGCACGCTAACCATTGGGTCACCCAATCCCCCTAATAATTGATAAATGTTTAATTTGTACTGATCTGATATAGTAGTATGGTCGCTTGTAGAGGGATGCACTGACCTTGACCCTCGTGACCCCCGTGACCTTGGTCTTGCACTGAGTGACTCTAGACCTAGTTCGTTATGACCTTGTACCCCATGACCTGGTTCGCAGTGACCTGGTCATGACCTTGCACTGAGTGACCCTATGACCTAGTTCGTCGTGACCTTGTGTGACCGAGAAAGGGGTGTGCGTGTCACGGGAAGAGAGAGACAGGGGAGAGAGAGAGAGAGAGATAGAGAAGAGGGGAGGGGAGGAGGAAACAACTCTTTTGCATTGATGAAGTTGGCCCTGAAAAGGGCCGTTGTCCTCACTCGAATGTGAGCATTAGAATGTGAGGGTACGACGCACTTTATGTCGGTTGCGTTTGATGGCATGCACTAATTCGGGAGAAGGTTTTTTCCTGGGAGGTGTTTTTAATACCTCGACAAGTAAGACGAAGTTGTCGTGGGGGGTAATCACGGCAAGAGTACGACCCCTGAGGAACACGAGAGTGTCCAAGCTGCGGTTGTCTTCGATGCTTAAGACCGGAAGAGTCATTCAGATACTGAGAGCCGGGTTTTTTGTCGTTTTATACTCGTAAGGACGAATTCATTTGAGGGATATGACGTCAGAGACGAGTCCATTCATGGAGTGACATCACAGTACCGAGGACAACGTTATGCATCGTAGGGTGTACGTTGGAGGTTAAATATAGACGTGATGCAACGTTATACAACGCGTGTGCAACGTTATACAGCGTAGGGTGTACGATATCGAACGTTTGATGACGTCACGAAATACAGGGGATATAAGGACGCGACACGACAGGTTCTATCATTTTCAAGCGATTACCGAGCAAAGCAAGATGAGTTTTTCATTACGACCCGCAGACAGGCGATAAAGCCGATTATTTAGAACCTCATCGCTATGTGTGGAAATAGATTTTCTGGAAGATTTGTCTCACGTTCCGGCCAACGATGTACCACAACAATTACATGATACCTTTGAGGCCATCAAAGAGGAAATTCGTCAAACCTTGGACGCCAGAGAAAGTGACGACTTTAGAATCGCAGTTAGTCACCCAGGACTTAAATCACCAACCTGGTTACTGTTCCGTGAGCATCGTTTGTTAAAAGCCGAAGACGTATTACAGAATGTGGCTGTCGTATTACAGAGTAATGAAGAATTTCGACTAGATCAACGCATGTCTATGAGTATTTGTCGCGTGCCCCATACCGATAGCAGAGGCAGTGGTGGAACAAACGTTTGAAGAAGAGATACAGCGCTAATTTCGACGAGTATTTAAAGAAAAAAAAGAGGTCTGGTCATTATAAGGAATAGTGACGAACTACGTTTTCAACGAGCTATTGTCATCGCTCATCACTTTGCAAACAAACAGGACAAACCTGAATGGGAAAGAGAAAGGAACAGACTACAGGGGAGGGCAGGACCCCTATCGTGGCAGACCAGAAAAACAGAAGCCCTCATCGATGCCGTTGTGGAAACCTGGGACCTGTACGGAAAGTATTTGGGAGAGCAAGGATACAACTCAGTGTTTTCTCTCGAGCCATCTTTGGGGAGGCGAGCTTTTAGGGGAACAAAATACGTCAGCGGAACACCAATACATCTGAACCTGTATTTACACGACAGACATTACGACGTCATTACCTCCGGTAATCGCATAAAAATGCCAGAACCTGTCGCGTCGCGTCCTTTTATCTCCTTATTTCGTGACGTCATTAAACGTTCGATATCGTACACCCTACGCAGAATAATGTTGCACATTGCCAAAGTCGCAATTTGCGATAAACATATGAAAGTGGCGATTAAAATTTGATTTTGGCGATAATTTTTGCGATAAAGTTTTATGGTACTGGCGATTCTTTTTGAGAACTGGCGGAAAAAATTTTTAAATTCTAATCGTATTTATCCTGTACTAACCATTACTGAGTGTCAATCACGTGGCTAAACACAATAATAAATTAATCAACTGGCTGATAATCCGGATCGCGTCGACGAGTAATACTAATCAATTGTCTCGGATTAATGATTAGTTGATTGATAATTGCCAATGATGTATATTATCTCAAGTCACTATTTAATCTTAATGATTAAATTAAGCGGTGATTATTTGATGTTTCGTTTCGTCTTAAAACGAAGAATTGCAATACATGTAACCAAAATGGCCGACAGTTCTATCGAAAAGAAGTAAATATTGTGATAGTTCAATTCCGTTTACTGTGGCATCATATGCGGCATGTAAAACATACAAGTATGCTTATTGGATATCATTATTTCAAATTATCGTATCATCACTGGTCGAAAACGTATGAACTAGGCTACTTGAATATCGGCGATTCTTGAGCGAGGACTGGACTGGAATAGTATGTTTAACGTCCGCTTCCACTAATGTGATATCGCAGACTAGAAATAGGAGAGTCGAAGCTGCTACCTGTTGTTAGAATATGATTTTGTAATCTTTCCATTTTCGGCCATAAGCCATGGATTAGGTTTAGTGGGAAGGGTTTCCCTTTATTTACTAATAAAAACTTATTATCTTGGATTGGTAGATGTCTTCTTTCTAGGTATAGTCTTTAGGTGCCAGACCCGTCTTATCATGGTCAACCCCATACTCAACTAACCCGATCTGTATACTATGTTTGGAATTTTGTGTTTAGGTGCCAAGCCCGTCTTATCGTGACTTCCCCTTACTCCACAATCCTATTATGTATATATAGCGGAGTAGTGTTTAGATGCCGAGTCCGTCTGATCGTGACCCTCCCTTACTCCACTATCCTGCTAGTTTGGTAAATCTCCCATATGTAGTTTAGTGTTTAGATACCGAGCCCGTCTGACCGTGACTCCCTCTTACTTCACTATTCTACTTAATCCAACTGTGCTCATTAAATCGTTGATAAGTTCGAAGATTTGTAGCTTGACCTCTGGTCTCGGAAAGAGTAGGTTCTTAGTGTTGAGTGGTATGTTGTTGGCCTCCATCAGTTCCACTAATTCCCTTCTCTCCTCCTTGTATACTTCGCAGTTTACCAGGACATGGTTGGTGGTACATTCTTCTCCGCACTCACAGACGATGACTTGGTGTTTGTGGTCTCGCAGCCGCTCTTTCATCCTTAGTTTCGATATAAGTTTGCATATATCTCTTCTAGGGTGATTGAACGCTGTCTTTGTGTAGATCTTGTCATCCAGTCGGAATCTGTATGTGTCAAGTTCAACGAGTTTTAATTCCCAGTTTGAATTGACCTGTCTTCTGACCATACTGTAGATTTCCGAAGTGCTGTAGTCTATGGTGCGGAATGGTGCTGTGTCCTTGAGACCTTCGTTGGCGAGTCGATCTGCCTCTTCGTTTCCTCTAATGTTCACATGTGATGGAATCCACACGAGCTCTAGTTTACTTCCCTTATCTAGGACCCTCTGGTACAGCTGTCTGATTTCCAGTATGACTTCTGGTCTTGAGTCCGAGTTGTCATTCTGGATTGAAATCAGACTGCTCAGAGAGTCGCTTGGAATGACGAACTTGCCCGTCTTTTGATGGGAGATCCATGATATAGCGTCACGGATGGCCACGATCTCTGCAGTGTACACCGAACAGTTATTGGGCAGTTTCCTGTTTATTCCCTGTTCCCCGTTTGGCAGGTATATTCCAAACGAGCTGGTGCCCCTTTCAGGATTGCGTGAACCGTCCGTGTAAACATGTTCCCAGTCATCAGACGGCCAGTTGTCCTCCATGTGTGTTAGGGATATTGCCCGTGCAGCAATTGGGTTGTTTTTCTTATCGGTTGTTTGTAGTAGGTCTAGATTCACTCGAGGTATCGGGAGTGTCTAAGGGGCGACAACTGGTGGGTCGTGTTCATTTATCACGAGCTCCTCCAATCGTAGTTCCTTGACTGTTTCTCTGATGCCCTGTCCGAAGCTTTTCTTTCTAGGATCCCTTACATATCTTGTCTTCTTTAGGCTGACGAAGGTTGGTGATCTATCGGCTAATTGCGAGATCTTAGCCCAGTATCTCGTCGCTAGTTCTTTTCTTCTTAGAGATAGGGGCAACTCTCCGGCTTCCTGTAGTAATGCTTCTCTCTTAGTCCCAAGCCCTACACCAGTCGCAATACACAGAGCTTTGTATTGGATTGTATCGAGCTTGCTTAAGAGTGTTGGCGTGCAATTCATGAAGGCCAAAGAGCCGTAGTCTAATACAGAGCGTATAAGAGCACGATACACCATCATTAGTGTTACTCTGTTGGCTCCCCACGAGCTGCCCGTTATTTTTCTCATTAAGTTAAGGATTTTAGAGCATTTATCTACAGTCCAGTCGATGTGCGGTTTCCAGGTCAGCCTTCGATCAAAGATTACGCCAAGGAACTTGGTTTGGTCTTTGAATTCGATGGTTTTCCCGTTCATACACAGAGTCATTCTGCTAATCCCACTATCCCTGCTCACAAGCATGCCGACCGTTTTCTTCTCTGAGACCTTAAATCCCCAGTCGTTCGCCCATGCCATGAACTTATTTAAGGCCTTCTGCATGTTCGTTTGTAGTTCGCAAAATCTCTTCCCTTTCCTCCATATTGTGCTGTCGTCAGCAAATTTTGCTAACTCAGTTCTGGCGTCGAGGTAGGATGATTTCTGTATGTCGTTGATCATTATGTTGAAGAGAGTGGGACTGATGACCGACCCCTGAGGCGTGCCATTTTCCAATGTTTGCTCGGCACTCAGGAATTTGCCAACATTCACCTGTATTCTTCTATCACTCAGAAAGCTTTTGATCCACCGAAACATTATGCCCGTTATACCGATACGTCCTAGCTTGAAGAGCAACCCATCCAACCAAACTAAATCGAAGGCCTTGGTTAGATCTACGAACACGGCACACAACAGGTTCCCCGAAAGGAGAGCCTGAGACATGACTTGCTGTAGTCGCACCAAGTGGTCCATTGTTGATCGTCCCTTCCTGAACCCGCTTTGATTTTCGTCGATTAGTCGGTTACTCTCCAGATAGAATTGTAGTCGGGTGTTAACCATTGTCTCCAAGGTTTTGCATAGTGTGGATGTCAAGCTTACTGGACGATAGGATTCTGGCTTTGTTCTCTCCTTTCCTGGTTTCAGTAGAGGGATGACGTTGGCTTTCCGCCATTCTTTAGGTACCTCTCCTGTCAGCCAGGATGTGTTGAAGAAGTTTAGTAGTATCGTTTTGGCATTCCCAGGTAGATGTTTCAGCATTGAGTACTTTACTTCGTCCTCACCGGCCGCACTGTCCTTCTTGACGGAAAGAGCTTTATTTAACTCTTCCTCAGAGAAGGGCAGGTTGATTGGTTCAGCATCTTCATTAGGCTTAATTACTAATGAGGGGTGCTGTGAGTAGAAGATTTCCTTTCTCTTTTGGAACTCTGCTGATTGGTTTTCGTCCCTGCTGGCGTCTGCGAATGCTTTTGCTAACAGGTCTGCCTTTTCATTGCCGTTTGTAACGTACTCATCTCCATTTTCAAGGTTTGGTATGTTGAACGATCTGCTTTTTCCGTTCATTGCGTTTAGTTTCTTCCAGACGACACTTGTTTGCGTATTTTTATTCAACGCATTACAGAATGTCATCCAGTCCCCACTTTGCGCCTTCTGGATGGTGTCTCTTGCAGCATATTTCAACTTCAGGTAGTTTTGGTGGTTGACTTCGTTGTAGTTGCGATTCCGAAGGCGGAGTGCCTTCTTTCGTTGGTCAACTGCCTTCTGACATTCAGGGGACCACCAAGGTTTTCTAGTCCTTGGTTTCTTACCAGACGTCTTGGGAATCGAGTCGTTTGCTGCACCTATGATAGCACTCGTGATGTTGGCAGAGTACACGTCTATGTTGGTGTCAATGATATCTTCTTCCTTCCAACCGAGGCAGCCTACACGGAAGTTGGCCCAATCGGCTTCTTTCATTTTCCAATTGGGTCTTCCGTTATAGGCTTCCTTGATTGTTTCGGCTTGGATGCAGAATTCTATCACCAGATGGTCAGCGCCTAGTGTTTCGTCTTTGTGTACTTGCCAGTCGCTGCGGTTTGCCAGACCAAGCGTACAGAATGTAAGATCCAGGTGTGAAGGTGGGGCATTTCCTCCAACAAATGTTGGGTTCTCATCATTCAGTACGCATAGGTCGTTCCCTTCTATTATTGAGCATAGGCTAGTCCCCCTGCAGTCATTCCTCGGTGATCCCCACAGAGCGTGCTTAGCGTTGAAATCACCGCAAAGCACAGATTCGCCCCGTGGAAGTTCGTCGAGAAGTGACTGGAAGTCATCTGGTTTTATTGTGACTCCTGGGGGTGCATAGACATTCACTATTGTCAAATTTGTTTTATTGCTCAATGTGATGGCTATGCCCATTGCTTCTAGAGGGCACTCCACGTCAAATGAGACAGAAGTATAATTTATGTTATCACTGACGTAGATGGCAAGACCGCCACCATTAGTCGTGCTGCCCGGCCTGTCCCTTCTCTGACAAGTGTAACCGGGTAGGTGGATGTCGTTCTTTGTTGGTAGTAGTTTCGTCTCCTGGAAACATAGCACATCTTTTGGGTGGTGTTTAAGGTATTTTCTCACTTCAGCACATCTGGAGGACAGTCCATTGACATTAAGTTGTAGAACTTTAACCTGCCCTGCCATGATGACTGTCTGGGGAGGTGCGAGTCGATGCTTAGGATCTATTGATCTACGGGTGTCTCGCTTTCCATAGGTGGTGCCACACTTGTGCTTGCCTCCGGAGCCAATACCGGTATGCTGCTTGGGATATCCCCAGCGCTAAAGTGGCGCACACGAGTGATCCTCCTTCGGATTGCGAGATTGACCTGAGGACCAAGTTTCTCCTCTTCATCTACCTCATCCCTTGACCTTTTTGGTGTCTTTGATGCTGATATGAAGTTTCCCAGTTCTTCCGCGTTTATGAAGTAGTTCCCCAGTCTGTTGAATATGCTTGTTAGTTTTGTTTTGGGGTCTTCTTTGGAGATTGCCATCTGAATCAGGTCTTGCATGAAGTCCATGAAGCTGTTCTCCGATTTAAATTTTGGGGTAAAACTTGCTTCATGGGCCTTCTGCTTCGCTTCTTCAGGTTTGGCGACTTTCTTTTTCTCTTTCTTTTCTTTTCTTATAGGGGTTGGTTCGGCATCCGGTGTCGAGATAGTCGGTGCTGGAGCTTGTTTTGGCTCCACCGCCGGCTTTCTGACAACTTTTGCTTCACTCTTCTTTTTCTTCAGTTGTAGTGTTGCCTCCCTAAAGGTGAGTTTTTCTTTACTCTGCAGGCGCAGTGCTGCTTTCGTTGTTTGGATTCTTGGGCACTGGGGGGAGTTGGCCGTGTGGCTGCCCTTGCCATTTGAACAGTTATATTTACTGCCCACCTTACACTCAGCCATCGCGTGTCCTCCCCCACACTGGGAGCATACGGTTTTTCCTTTGCAGTACTTTTCCGTATGACCCAGTTTTTGGCACTTGGCGCACTGTCGCACCCTCTGGACATAGGGATGTGTCCGCCTGTTAAGATATACAATTTTTATGGCCTCGGGTGCTGTACCTTTCCTGAAGGTCAGGGCAACGCTTCCCTGGTCCTTCCCTTCGGCCACTCTAAACCTATATACCTCAATGACGTCATACTCCCTATCCTTCAGATCGTCCATTATTTCTTCCCCAGTATAATCGGCCGGTATCCCATGAACAACCACCTTGTCTGTTAACAAGGTGGTCGGTTCGGCTACCGTCACGGTCATACCGAGTAAGACGTCCTGGACCAGTGCCTTGTCCATGTCGTTCTTACTTTTTAGGGCAAGTCTGACATGTCCAGTCACCGTTATCTTGATGTCGGGTATGTTGCTGATACCCCACTTAGTCCTTAATTCTTTCTCCACTGCCGTCAGTTTGGCCCCTTGGAAGGACTTGCCTTCAAGGGGTTTGACCAGCACGACGTGGGACTGCTCCTCTCTCCTTTTTGTTGCAGGGAAGAACTTCGGTGCAGGGCTGCTTTTAAAAGCGTCAGCCATGGTCATGGTTGAACTAGCCTCTGACGCCATCGTTCTTGTGCTGCCGAAAATATACCCGAAAACAAAAGGAGGGACTGAACAGTGTTGAGCGAGAAAGCGGTTCGCTATTTGTATCATATTACCGTCGCTAAAATGGTCTGAAAAGGTCAACGACGGGTATAATTATAAGCATTTCTTACAAATATAATTGAAGTACATATCATTCTATCAGAGATTCAAATACCGTTACCGTACCTGAAAATAACAATATTTCTATTGTACACGCAATCCTTGGGCGGGATTTGACGTGTAAATACTGAATATATAGTGCAATACGACGGTGTTCAAAGAGACTAAAGTTACCAAAAATAAAATCCGATCTTAGTAAACCAAAACTGTGCTAAATGTATTATACAAAGACAGATTTGTTAAAAGTTATTGTATATTGTATATATCGGTAATTGTTTTATAATAAGCCTAACTGAGACATAAAATTGTTAGATATCGTATAATTTTTATCACATATTTTTGGCGGATAAAATATTCAAGTTGGCGGAAAAAATATATAAACATTTCTTTACATAAAAATTATCATCCATTTTGGCGGAAAAAAATTGAAAGCCAGTCTGAGCCCTGCATGGAATGTAGTTTAGTTCAGAGGTAAGTATTGAGTCCTGGCGGGACGGTGATGCAATCGTCGACTGGGAATCACGTCCAACAAGATAGCCTTCACGTCGCCCACGACCTGGGGTTCGATAATGTCAGTGTAGATGTAAAACAGATCGTACTGGATAAGAAGATTTGGGGTGTGATACCTGTAGAAATACCGTAAGCTTTGGCCATCGTCGCCGGTCATATCTATTGACTGCAGGGAAACCAACAGTTCGTTTCCTGTCCATCCCAACATGGACACGATTGGTCCACACAGATTTTCGGCAACACGTTAAAATAGAAAAGCGCCTGCATGTGATTGATCTTCATATACACTCTATCGTTGGTGTTGTCTTTCTTGAAAGATATGAAAGAACCTATTTGTAATCACTCTGATGTTGCTTCTCGTGGTCGGTCATTTCCTTGGTACTGGGATCCAAGCGGGCGGGTTGATTTACCAAATGATTGTAGATGGAAGTTAGATTCTACAAATCATCCAGTCTATTGTTCAGGACATCCAGGATATGCCCCAGCGACTCGTAGTCGTCACTCTTGATGTGTGCTTCTATTTCGGTCGATCCCTTGACTTCATCACCCTTTACACCTTTCAAATAATGCAACGGGTCGATCCTGTGGAGGTTCTGGCATATCTTTACTTCGGGTTATTCGCTCGAGGGCGACCAAGGATGAATGCGTAAGCGGAGTGTGTTGTCTCGGTGATCATTGTTTTGCCATTGGTCAGGTAACGTGATCAGACCCACTTCCCATTCCCGATGATAGACGAGAAGTGGCGATTCCAGATGTGTATGATACTTGGAGACTTTGTTGTCGGGATACCACGACATGGAACTGTCACCAGGGAGCGTGGGGTAAAAGGGCCGATCGTTGTCCATTATGTTAGGTTTTCAAGTTTGGAAAAGGCAACAGGTAACCCAAGGTACTCTAGAGCGATCAGACGGGTTTGAAAGCCAGTTGGGACAAAGAAAATCACACCACGACGTACACTAAAATCATTTGACAGAAAAACGCGATTTCTTTTGTGGCACACGTTTTAAAAACAGCGACCAATTGTGGGCACTCACGGACATAGACGTTGTTTCGTCTTGCATGTTGACTGATGTCAGCGTCTCTCGCTCCTATTTATACGTTTTGGAGACTGGTCCTGTCGATCCACGAATAAAAAGTCGCCGTATACCCCAACCATTTCACCAATACTTTGTCTTTTTTCTTTCGATCGGAAAGATGGTATCGTCGTTGACTTGGACCGCTTGCAGTTCTTCGGGATAGAAGGTGCCATGTATGGGTTCGCCTCTTTCGTCTAAAAGTTTTAACCGGAACCTACGTTGGGTGCGACGTTGAACGTCCAGTTCGGCCAGTAACCTTTATCGAGGGCAACATGTTTCGGTAAAGCCAAACGTACGGTCGTACCGATTTCTATTGATTTTTTTCTTTTTAAGGAGGTGTTGTCAACATTCGTGTTCGGGGCGAACGAGTTTGGACGCCATACCGATGGGCCGATGTCGTCTAGCATTGTAAGCCCGAACCAGTTCGTGTAGCACGTCGTTGTACCGTTGTGTCTGTCGATGAGTAAAGTATCGCCACATGCGCTCTTTCAGTGGCCGTTGAAATCGTTCCACCACACTGGCTTTGATTTCGACGGTGTGTGTCACGTAAAAATGATTTTTTTTTCTTCTTCGGGTACGCTTGCATTTTTCGATTGAGGAATTCGGTACCTTTGTCTGTGTGAAGTCGCAGGGGTTGAAAGGCATTCCCACCAAACTGTCCCCGTCTTGTTTTTTAGGGGCAACTCCCAAATGTACTTGGAAAACACGTCGATGAGGCACAGCAAATACCTGTATCCCTCAATCTGTTTGGCCAAGGCCGACATATCGCTCAAGTCGGCTTACCAGTGATGATCTATGTCGGTGACCACAGTGGGAGACCGCGAGAATTTCTTTTTCAATGGTTTGTGCAAGGTGTATGCCCTTTGTTGTTTCAACCATGTTCTGACTTTGTCCAAGGACACACCGGTAGCTTTTTGAAGACCCAGAGCGCCACCGAAAGCGAACGGGTGGTTCGGGTCGTAATACACTTTCTTCAGCTTTCGTTCCATGTTTCAGCAGGTGTCCCTATGAACAGGCTATTTATAGTTCTTGCAAGGAGGGCCATCTGGCGTATTCTTGACCAACTGTCCAATAGCCATATCGGGAGTCAGGTGTTGTAACTTGCGAATGAAGGACTTGAGTCCTTCCATAAAACTCTTCTTTTCTCTTCGTGGTCTGCGAATGATCGGGAAGAGAAACCGAAAAGGAGAAGGTGGTGACGTGGGACGTCGAGGTATGGCCGGTAAGGTGAGGCGTGATGACTCTTTTTCGTGAACCACTTTTGCAATATCTCCGTGTTTTCTCCCATCAAATCGTCCACGATTAAAACTTGTGGACCCTTGACTTGACCCATTACGTTGCCAATATCCGCCAAGCCTTTGACGTAAGTGTATAGAAAGCGATCGTAACTCTCTTGCCAATCCCCGTAGGCCCACACGTTGGGTGTGGGGGGGGGGGTCGAACAGGGACGCTTGAAGAAATTTCTGCAAAAAGACCATCTTTCCAAAAACCGTTGGACCACTGACTAACATGGTAAAGGGATGTTTGAATTTCACATCCATCTTGCACTGTTTCCTCCAATCCGCTTTTCCCCTGCCCACCACAGCACAACAGACACGGAGTGAAATAAGAACAGTGTTTATTTTACAAAAAATACAAAGAGAGCATTCAATAGAAAAAACATAAGAAAAGAAAATAACTGTTAGTTATCGCGTTCTCTCTTCAGGATCTCTTGTCTCAACCAGGGTACATTTCTCAGGGCACGATGAATCCAATACACATGTTCCAAAAGCTTCTGCATCGGGCCGTGTGGGTGCCAGTCTTCCAACCCGGCAAAAGTGACGACGACGGGTATCCACTTACTCATATCGAAACAGGGTGGGTAAGACAAGACTTCGGTCACATCTCTCGGATCCGCATATTGTGTGAGTGCTCGGGAAAAACCTTCTGCTTCCTTCTCTGCCAACAAGAGGACAGCCGGCTTCGGGGTTGCATCGCTCGGGGTTTCACTTGTAGCCGGGAGAATAGTGGGTAGGATGGAAAGCTTAGTCGGCTGTTTTCTTTTTCTCTTTGTATCGTCTGTAGAGTTCGAAGGCTCATCCACACCAGTACCAGTATCGCTGACTGCAGATGTTGTCTCTGGGCATGTCGATGTTCTTGTCGAACATGCGACTTGCAACGGCTTCAAAGTTGTTTTCTGTTTGAATTTCTTCTTGGCACTCGTGCAGACCGTGTCCGAGCTGTCCACAGTTGAGGCACTTGTGATTTTCGTCGGTTGGTCTCTTGATTCCGTAACACTTTCTTTTGATAGTTTCTTTTCTTTCTTCATCACTCTTCGCTTTTTGGAGTTCGGCTCATTTTCCATACCGGGGTGCCCAGTGTCCTGGTTCTCCACAGTGGTAACAGCTTCCATAGGTGCCATATGCTGCCATATACAGAAACGCAACAGGACGGTACATAACTATATGATCTCTACCATTCCGTCTCTCTGTCAAGGCAGCGTCTGAACTCGAGTGAGTCCATGCGCCTGTCTGTGCGACCCTTCTCAGATGAGCTTCCAAGCTCCACTGTTTTGAATAAACAACCACAGCTAATTCATACTAAACTTAGATGTCGTGTAAAGTTAATTAAGCATGCATACACGTATATTATTGATATTAAATATATCATATAAAGAACTACACAATAAATCAGCTGTCATTGATAGATTTTATACTATAAGCACGGTCAGTGGTGGGTCAGCGTGTTGACTAACTTGAACTCACTCACTCCGTAACATTGGTTCTTTCTTTTCCTTCGGTTTGATTGGTCCGTTGTCTAGTTTATGATTTCCAGACTGTCCAAGTACTTTTTCACTTCTTCCCAATCGATCACAGCTTCACTCACGTGACAGGCCTCCAACAACGTTTTTGTCGCCACTGGTTGAACACGGTAAATATTTGCATGCGCGCGTTGTTAGGATGACTCATCATGGCTTGACAGTTTCGCGCTTCTCTGATCCCAAGATGTCTGCCAATACATTCCCATCCTTCTCCCAGTTTACCGGACATGACGTTGATCCTCATTTGATCCAGGAACCACCGTTTCTTTTTCTTCGGCAATTCGTCCATCCACGGGCGTATGGAGTTCTCTCTCTGTTCGGTAAACTCGTCTTTGCGTTTGAACATCACCGTCTTAAAGCCCGGTACCACAGTCCAGAACTTTTTCAAGGCTTCGTCGACGTCTTCTCGCCATCGTTGTTCGTTCTCCCACTGCTTGACTTGGCCTTGTGTGTTTTCCATCATACTACCTAGCACGCTATCGATGTCTAGCAGTTTCGGCTCGTCCACCCAGAGGTAGTGATTGTAATCGTCCACGGGATGTAAGGGTTGGCCCGTTATGGAAGACACGCCTAATCCCAGACACGAGTGGTATCTCTGACTGGGATGCTCGTACTTGCAGCCGATACACTCCTCGCGTTGCCTTTCCTCTATGATGGGTAGGAAACATGTTAACACCCGAAAGTTGAGCCATCGTCGTCTACGTTTCTCGATCATATCCGTATTTTCTGCCGGTGCGTCATCTTCTCTGTTTGTTCGCCATCGTCCTGGGACACGAAAGTCAGTATCCGTAGGGGTAAGTGTTGCTCGGTTGGCCATCGTCATTGAATTGAACAAAACGCTTGTCATACGCGATTTTATAACTTTTGTTCTCGGAGCGTGTTCAGAGGCGCTGGTCACGCGATCTGGAAATCTTGAACGGATTGGTGATGACAAGAGGTTCGTTTTGATTGATGTGCCGTACATTCTCCTTCATGGTGTTGTAATTCAGATGCTGGGAGGCACGATAATTCAGGGTGAATCCCCGGACTTCGCACAGAGTCTTACCATCGCTCTGGCGGTATGCGTAATTCGTCGGTGTCGTACACGTCGTTGGCGAAGCGGGTTTTGTCTTCTTCGGTGTGACAGGTGTCGGGATAACTGCTACTTTCCATCTTCTTCTTTAGGTAGTGATTAATGTACTCAGTAAACAGACCTCCCGTTTTGGCCTGGGGATCGAAGGTGCTGAATTGTTTCCAGTGCCAGACTTCGTATCCTAGGGCCACCGCTTTCTTTAGTTCCAGGATGACAAACGTGCCCACCCAGACTCGCTGTTCATCGGTGTGATCACAAGGTTGGTATTCCGCAATCTCTCCTTGTTGGATGTGTTCGCCGACGCAGCTTCGACACAGGGCAAAAACCAATTTCTGTTTGCGCCGAAGCGGGAGCACCGGGTGGTACTGGCCACGAGGCGGCAGGACGGAACACTGAATCAATCCTTCGTACTGCTGCCACTGGTCTTGATCGGGCTGTGTGACAATCGTGTGTTCCTTGGTGGGAAACGTATCGTACTTAACTTACAAATGTAAGGGTACAGGGACACCATGTCGATGTAACGCATCGGTTCTCCCGATGGCATTGGTTCTCCCGCCAAAGAAAGCGTTGCGGGGCATCAAAGGTTCGGTAGCGGACCATTGCTGATCTTCCATGCCTCGTAGAAATTCGTCCATCTCGAGATCATAGTGTATTTCTTCCTCCATCTCACACTCGCACATGTCGCGGGTGGTCTGCATACGGTACTGCTCCTGGAGTCGACGGTGACGTCCCTGGGTCTTCTGGTACAAGTCCCTCATACTGCGAGATGGATCGTAGGGATGTTTATGTTGAACGTCTTGAAATTCGTACACCGTACCGCGTGGTCGTGTCCATACCACCTTAACTGGAAGGGGCGATTCGGCATTCACTACCATTGCGGGCATGTCGAATGTTTCGTAAATGGGTCTGGTTTCGGAATGCAGGCATAGTCTGTCGGTGTTGTTCCCATTCCAGCCATCGAAGCGTTTTGTTGGACTATTGTCGAGGCTGGAAGCGATGCCAGTCTTTACCCGGTGGGGGGTTGGGATGGCCTAGTGGTCTAGAGAGCCGCGCTTCGAACTCTAGCGGGCCGGTCACCTTTGGCTTGCGGTTGTGGTTTCGAGCCCTTGTGTGAGCGTATGTGGTATGGAGATAGGGGCGCCTTCTCAACCTCGTGGGTTTCCTCCGGGCACCTCGGTTTCCTCCCACTTCTAAAGACCTCTACGCGCAAGCGAATTATTGAAATAAAATTAAACCATATGTTAGTCCCGGAATGACCTAGTTTGTGTTGAGTGTACGTTAAACCCCATTTCTCTCCCTCCCTCTCTCTCTTTATCCGGTTTCGGCTCTTGCATCATGGAAAGAGGAATGACGACGAGAGTGTCTTTCTTCAGGTAGTGCGTGCGTAACACGCGATTGCAGGCTCTTTTCAAATGGATCGATTCACGCGTCCATAAGGAATATCTCTCATCTACGTCACTTTTACAGTTAGTGAGAATTTGCTTTCGAAATACAAAGACATCGTGACTGTGCTGCTCGTACCACTCGCGAAACGTCTCTCGTTCCGATACACTCGTGCCATCCTGATCGTAATCGATGTCAGGGGGATAGGCGCCCACGTATTCTTCATTCTCCGATTTGTAAAAGTGGTGAGAGAAATAAACTATCTTGAGTTCTTGCAGGCCAAATGTGAGAGAGAGAGACAAATGGGGTTTGACGTCCACTCGACACAAACTACCGAACTCTGTACGGATTCGGAGGTTAGATCTGACAACGCTCTCAAAGCATAACAAACGGCCCTTTCAGGGCCACCTAAATTCTTCAGAAAGAAACCCATCATATTCTAATTACTTAGTAAATAGAAAAACACATACAACACACAACAACAGCCCCCTCAGAAAATAGCTCAAACTAGGGTAGGTACCGTAACCGTAACCCTAACCCTAACCCTAGACCGAGCTATTACTATCATTATTAACTGCAGTCAACGTAAGCCAATCCCATCCAATTCAATCACGTAAACGAAAGAAAAACATAACACATTACTCATCTTATCTTTTCTAACCCAGTCGAGTCAAATGAAACCATTAGATGACACGCCATAACACAAAAATGACAGACATATTTCTCCATTCATTCATTCATCTATCCATTCCTCTCGTACGTACATTCATTCATTATTCGTTCGTTCGTTCGTTCATTCATTCATTTTACGTAACATCCATCACACAGGCACCGAAAAGATTGACATTACAGGAAATGTGTGATGTGTGGTGGAACGCAGAAAAATAACGCTGGCGTGAACGAAAAAACACAGTCTCTCTCACAGGTCCGCGCTCAACTCTTATAACCATAGAAATTCAGTGTAGAGGAATCATACTTGCTGTTTTCTTTGAACAAGCAACATCGAATCAACTCTCACAAAATGTCTGGACGAGGAAAGGGAGTAAAAGGTTTGGGAAAAGGAGGAGCCAAACGTCACAAGGAAGTTCTTCGCGATAACGTCCAAGATCACTAAACCAGCCATCAGACGTTTGGCCCGAAGAGGTGGTGTAAAACGTATTTCTGGTTTGATCTACGAAGAAACCCGTGGTGTCCTTAAAGTATTTTTGGAAAACGTTATCCGAGATGCTGTAACATATACCGAGCATGCAAAGCGAAAGACCGTCACAGCCATGGATGTCGTCTACGCTTTGAAGAGACAAGGCCGAACTCTGTACGGATTCGGAGGTTAGATCTGACAACGCTCTCAAAGCATATCAAACGGCCCTTTTCGGGGCCACCTAGATTCTCCAGAAAGAAACCCATCATATTCTAATTACTTAGTCAATGAAAAACAAATACAACACAAAACAACAGGCCCCCCAGGAAATGGTACCAACAAGGGTACGGTGCCCTAGATCGAGCTAGAAGACTTAGTAAATGAAAAACAAATGCAACACAAAAACAACAGCCCCTCAGAAAATAGTACAAACAACGGTACGGTGCCATAACCCTAGCCCTAGATCGTGCTAGAAGTCTTATTAAATGAAAAACAAATACAACAGAAAATAACCGCCCCCCCCCCCCCCCTCAGAAAATGGCGATAGAAGACCGTACCGTACCCGATTTAATGGTCCCAAGTAATTTTTTTACGCGCACCGAGTTGGTATTACACACATAATACTCCCGTACAACCTGACTCATTTTAACCGTCATCGCCCATGTTTAACAAGTCTGGATATGCACTCCGGAGAACTTACTGTGTCCTCTATTTCGACAATAGATATCTGCCCCATATTCGATATACTTGTTTTGTAGTGTGGGCCTACTCCGATTCGCATATGTTATACAAAAAAAGACTAATTCTATTAGATACAAACCCAATATTTCCTCCCCAAAATTATCACCCAAGCGTCCATTTAGCACTTAAAAAAGGTCGGGAAACTCGTATAATAGAGTAGTATTAAGTAATCGCGCGATTACTAGGGGCCAGTGGAAATGTATGCGAATTGGTGGTCACTTATTATGCGACAAATGGTTACATTTCGATTAGAATATGAAAAGGCATTCTTTCTTGGAAATTTTGGATGGCCCTGAAAAGGGCCGTTTTACAGTCGTGCAATGAAGCTCGGGAAAAAACATTTATGCCTTTTTTAGATTTGGCGGCAGCTTTCTCTTCTTGGGGGCTGCTTTTTTTGGCTGGCTTGGCGGTTTTAACCTTTTTAGGGGTTTTGACCTTTTTGGGTGACTTGGCCTTCTTTGGTTTTACTGTCTTCTTGGCTCCGGTGGCCTTGGCCTTCTTCGGTGTAGCGGCTTTCTTGGGTGCTGCTTTCTTTGCTTTCGGTTTCTTGGCTGTGGCCGTTTTCTTAGCAGGAGACTTTTTTAGCGGCTTTCTTCACTTTGGGTTTTTTGGCCTTCACGTCACCAAGTTTGAAGGAACCGGCTGCTCCCGTGCCCTTGGACTGCTTGATAACTCCCGACTTGACACCGTTTTTCAAGTTAGCCATGTTGAGATCGGACCGGACCTTGAAGTTAGCCATGACGTATTTCAAGATAGCTTGTCATGATGAACCACCCCTTTCCTTCAAACTGCCAATGGCAGCGCGGATCATGTCAACGTATTTCGGGTGTGTGGCGGCTGCCTTGGGCTTGGATGCCATCTTCTTTTGGGGTGATTTTGTCGCGGGTGCTGGAGCTGCTACTCGTACTTCTTCCGCTGTCAACTAGGGAATGAGCCGCGATGGTTCGTGAAAAAACATACAAGGCGGACACGGACTTTGTAGAGAGCACTTATTCGCCCCGAACGCAAATCACCCCAAATATGTATTTATTGCTTCGCATTTTCTCCAAAATTCAAACTTAGTTTTTAATGGGAGAAAAATTGGACTACGCCATTCGAAAGAGAAAAAATCGGGCTTTACACTCATACAAATATTTTGTACTCCCAGTCAATAATTAGTCTGAGAACGAGGCTTGAAAGGCGCACATTGAGTCTCTCAAATACAAAACCGTCCTTTCAGAGTCAATTTTACCCTCGAATTTAAGCTTCGATTTCGTGCAGGGGGTGACTGCCGGCTAGAAAAAACATCACACTTGCAGTTCAGCCAATTTTCTTTAAAATTTATACGGCACGACGGACTGTGGCAAGATTCCCACGCGTACACAAAAACACGCTCACTCAATGAACCGCCTTTACAGACGAGCTTTATTGCTTGATTCCATCGACAAGTGAAATACCCCACTTTTTCATTCATTCATCCCTCCCTCTCTCTATCTATTATTCTGCAGATATATTCCCTGTGCGTGTGTGCGCGTGCATAATTTTTTTTCCCGGGATTTCATTTCATAGGAGGAGGATGTCATGTAATGTAAATATTTTGTTTTGATTATAGAACATGGAAACGTTTCTTTCTGAACGAGTTAGGTGGCCCTGAAAAGGGCCGTTTTAATAACACAAAGCCAAATAATTTAGGCTCGTTCTCCTCGGATTCTTCGGGTAAGCTGGATGTCCTTGGGCATAATGGTGACTCTCTTGGCGTGGATGGCGCACAAGTTGGTGTCTTCGAAAAGTTCAACCAGGTAAAAGTTCAACCCTTGAAATCCAGGGCGATTTCACGGACTAATCGCTGGAAGATGGGGTTTCGGATGAGAAGCTCGGTGCTCTTCTGGTATCGACGGATTTCTCGGAGAGCCCCGGTACCTGGCCTGTATCGATGGGTTTTTTTCACACCGCCGGTGGCGGGGGCACTCTTCTAGCGGCCTTGATGGCGAGCTGTTTTCGTGGGGCTTTGCCTCCAGTCGATTTAAGAGCAGTCTGCTTGGTTCGAGCCATCTTTAGTCTATCGCAGACAAGACTTAGGGGAGCCGAAGCTGATTCCTGTTTTTTAGAATATGATTTGGCAATTTTTCCATTTGGCTTTAAGCCATGGATTGGGTTTTAGTGGGAAGTTCTTTCCTTTACTTAACAAAAAAACGTATCATTTGGTAGATGATCTCGTCTGCTTCTGGATTGGTTGACGTCGTCCTTTGGGGTTAGTGTTTAGGTGCCAGGCCGTCTTATCGTGGCCTCCCCTTAATCCACTATCCCACTCTATGTGTTTGGTATCAGTGGTTTTTTTTTGGTTTTTTTTACGGAATTGTGTTTAGGTGCCGAGTACGTCTGACCGACCCCCCCCCCCTTACTCCACTATCCTGCTTAGTTTGGTAGATGTCATCTTTGTGGGATTTGTGTTAAAGTGCCAGGCCCGTCTTATCGTGACCTCCCCTTACTCCACTATCCTATTCTGTAGGTTTGGTGTCTGTTTTTTGGCGGAATAGTGTTTAGATGCCGAGTCCGTCTGATCGTGACCCTCCCTTACTCCGTTATCCTGCCAGTTTGGTATAAATACCCTATGTAGTTTAGTGTTTAGATGCCGGGCCCGTCTAACCGTGATCCCCTCTTACTTCACTATTCTACGTAGTCCCACTGTGTCCATAAGGGCGTGGATTTGTTCGAAGATTTGCAGTTTCAGGTCTGGTCTAGGGAAGAGTAGGTTCTTAGTGTTGAATGGTATGTTGATAGACTCCATTATTCTCACTAGTTCCCTTCTCTCCTCCTTGTATACCTCGCAGTCTACCAGGACATGGTTGTTGGTACATTCTTCTCCGCACTCACAGACGATGACTTGGTGTTTGTGGTCTCGCAGCCGCTCTTTCACCCTTAGTTTCGATATAAATCTGCATATATTTCTTCTAGGGTGATTGATTGCTGTCTTCGTGTAGATCTTGTCATGCAGTCGGAATCTGTATGTATCAAGTTCAACGAGTTTTAATTCCCAGATTGAATTGACCTGTCTTTTAACCATACTGTATATTTCCGTGGTGCTGTAGTCTATGGTGCGGAGTGGTGCTGTATCCCTGAGATCTTCGTTGGCGAGTCGATCTGCCTCCTCGTTTCCTCTAATGTTGACATGTGATGGAATCCAAACGAGCTCTACTTTGTTCCCCTTCTCTAAGACCCTCTGGTACAGCTGCCTGATTTCCAAAATGACTTCTGGTCTTGAGTCCGAGTTGTCAGTTTGGATTGAAATCAGACTGCTCAGCGAGTCGCTTGGAATGACGAACTTACTAGTCTTTTGATCGGAAATCCATGATATAGCGTCACGAATGGCCACAAGCTCTGCAGTGTACACCGAACAGTTTAGGGCAGTTTCCTGCTTATTCCCTGTTCCCCGTTTGGCAGGTATATCCCAAACGAGCTGGTGCACCTTTCAGGGTTGCGTGAGCCATCCGTATAAACATGGTCCCAGTCACCGGACGACCAGTTGTCTCCCATGTGTTCCAGAGATGGAGCACGTGCGGCAATGGAGTTGTTTTTCTTGTCGGTTTTCTGAAGTAGATCTAGATTGACTGGACGTATCGGGAGTGTCCAAGGGGCGACAACTGGTTGGTCGTGTTCATTTATCACGAGCTCCTCCAGTCGTAGTTCCTTGGCTGTTTCTCTGATACCCTGACCGAAGCTTTTCTTTCTTGGATCTCTTACATATTTTGTCTTCTTTAAGCTGACGAAAGTTGGAGATCTGTCGCCCAGTTGCGAGATCTTAGCCCAGTATCTTGTCGCTAGTTCTTTTCTTCTTAGAGATAAGGGCAACTCTCCGGCTTACTGTAGTAATGCTTCTCTTTTAGTCCCGAGCCCTACACCAGTCGCAATACACAGAGCTTTGTATTGGATGGCGTCAAGCTTACTTAAGAGTGTTGGCGCACAATTCATGAAGGCCAAAGAGCCGTAGTCTAATACAGAGCGTATTAACGCACGGTACACCATCATGGGGGTTGGGATGGCCTAGTGGTCTAGTGTGCCACGCTTCGACCTCTAGCTGGCCGGTCACCTCTGGCTTGCGGCTGTGGTTTCGATCCCTGGTGTGAGCGTATGTGGCATGGAGATAGGGGCGTCTTCTCAACCTCGTGGGTTTCCTCAGGGCACTCCGGTTTCCTCCCACTGCTAAAGACCCCTACGCGCAAGCGAACTATTGATATAAAAAATTAAAAACCATATGTTAGTCCCAAAATGACCTAGTTTGTGTCGAGTGGACGTTAAACCCCATTTCTCTCTCTCTCTCTCTGTACACCATCATTAGTGTAACTCTATTGGCTCCCCGTGAACTGCCCGTTATTTTTCTCATTAAGTTTAGGAATTTAAAGCATCTGTCTACAGTCCAGTCGATGTGAGGTTACCAGGTCAACCTTCGATCAAAGATTACGCCAAGGAACTTGGTTTGGTCTTTAAATTCGATGGTTTTCCCGTTCATACACAGAGTCATTCTGCTTATCCCTCTATCTCTGCTCACAAGCATGCCGACCCTTTTCTTCTCTGAGACTTTAAATCCCCAGTCGTTTGCCCATGCCATGAATTTATCTAAGGCCTTCTGCATGTTCTCTTGTAGCTCACAGAATCTCGTCCCTTTTCTCCATATTGTACTGTCATCGGCGAATTTGGCCAACTCAGTTCTGACGTCGAGGTAGGACGATTTCTGTATGTCGTTGATCATGATATTGAAGAGAGTGGGACTGATGACCGATCCCTGAGGCGTGCCATTTTCTAATCTTTGCTCGGCACTCAGGAATCTGCCAACGTTCACCTGTATCTTTCTATCGCTCAGAAAGCTTTTGATCCGCCGAAACATTATGCCCGTTATACCGATACGCCCTAGCTTAAAAAGCAGCCCGTCTAACCAAACTAAATCGAAAGCCTTCTACTATAAATACACACACAAATTCACAAAGCTCGCAAAGCGCGGCCCGCAACGTCATTGCATTGGTTGAATTCCAACACTGTTTCCCAACTCCATTTCTCGATCCGAATTTAGAATGCATGCCCCAATCTACTTTTCTGCTTCTTGCCTCGTCTTCTTTTCCCTCCTATTACTCTGTTTCTTTTTCCCCGTTTTGCTTTTCTCTTCTTTTTATTTCTTTATTCATTCAATTTGGGGGGTTTTTTTTGGGGGGGGGGATTTTTTTTTGGAGGGGGAGGTCATGCTTTTTCGGGAGTTTCCGTGTTTTCATAAGACAAGACTGGGCATCGAGACTTGCGTCAACTTAATTGCTAAGAAAACATGCTATGAAAACATGCACGAGAAGCTTGTGCCTATATAATCATACGAAATGATCTGTCGTCATTCACCCCCTGTCACCTCACCACCGTCCCTTTAGTCCTTCGCGTCTATCAGCCAGGGATAGACGAGGAAACAGAAGTCGTAATCAGTGCTATATTGAGAATAATGATGACAAAAAAAAACAATACAAGTGTCATTTTTCGGGTAAGCTGTTTGATCGTTGTTTGTATGCATCTACGTTCGTTCGTTTATGTATTTGATTTTGTGTTCTCATTATCTATTTAGTCTATGTGTTTATATATTTGTTTTTCTTTCACCTGTCTATCTATTTCATTTGTGTACTTTCATTTTGGGTTAGGGTTAGGGTTAGGCTTGAGTTGTATTGAATTGATGTGATGTGGGATTTTTGATTCGTATAGAACATGAAGGTTTTCTTTCTGGATGATTTCGGTGGCCCTGAAAAGGGCCGTTTTTGTTTCGGGTGGAAAACATTTACTTGCTGCTGGTATATTTGGTGACAGCCTTGGTACCTTCGCTGACGGCGTGCTTAGCCAATTCACCGGGCAACAAAAGTCTGACGGCAGTCTGAATCTCCCTGCTTGTAATGGTTGATCTTTTGTTGTAATGGGCGAGTCTTGAGGCTTCGGCAGCAATTCTTTCGAAGATGTCGTTGACGAAACTGTTCATGATAGACATGGCCTTGCTGCTCACACCGGTGTCGGGGTGGACTTCTTTCAAGACTTTGTAAATGTAGATGCTGTACGATTCCTTTCGTCTCCTCTTCCTTTTCTTGTCTCCGGAACGTGCGGCTTTCGCCTTTCCGGCTTTCTTGGCGCCTTTGGATGAGACCTTTGGTGGCATGACTGCTGTAACTCAGTTAAGACAGTGAATGAAAAACGCAACTCGCGAAAAAGCCTTTTATACCTACCAAGTGGAGTCGGGAAATCGGATCGAGCGTGCTAGCGACGATCGCGCGGACCTCATAGTAAGCATCATATAAGCCCCCCGACTCTGTTTGGCGGGCATAAAAGGAAAAGTCGCTAGTTTCCGCCACTCATTTGTCTGTTTAAATTAAGCGACGAACGATCATCATTCAACATGTCTGGACGAGGAAAGGGAGGAAAAGTAAAGGGAAAGAGTAAGACCCGATCATCCCGGGCTGGATTACAGTTCCCCGTTGGTCGTATCCATCGACTTCTCCGAAAGGGAAACTATGCCGAGAGAGTTGGAGCCGGCGCCCCAGTTTACTTGGCTGCAGTCCTTGAGTACCTAGCTGCCGAAGTTCTCGAGTTGGCTGGCAACGCCGCCCGTGACAACAAGAAATCCAGAATCATTCCCCGTCATCTCCAGTTGGCCATCCGAAACGACGAGGAATTGAACAAACTGTTGTCCGGAGTAACTATCGCCCAAGGTGGTGTTCTACCCAACATCCAAGCCGTGCTCCTGCCCAAGAAATCCGAGAAGGCTGCTTCCAAATAAAAAGCAACTTTTTGTCGCACTGATAAAAAACGGCCCTTTTCAGGGCCACCTAAATATATCAGAGAGAAAACGAACATATTCTAATAATCGCAAAATTACGCACATCCCCTGGCCTGGTACTCGACACAAAATATCAAGTTATCCTAACTATTACTAGGGTTATTACCTGCAGTTAACGTAATCCAATCCCGTCCAATTCAATCACGTAAAACAAAGGAAAACATAACACATTACTCATCTTATATGAAACCACTAGAAGCCATGCCATAACGCAAAAATAACAGGCATTTTCATTCATTCATTGATTCATTCATTCAATCATTCATTCATTCATCTATCCATTCCTCCAGTACGTACGTACATTCATTCATTCATTCATTCATTCTACCTACCTACCTACCTACCTAACATTCATCCATCCATCACTCACACACGAACCGAAAATGAATGAAGGAATGAATGACAGAAAGAAAGAAAGAATAAATAAATAAATAAATAAATAAGATAAAAAAAAAAGTAGGAAGGAAAGAAAGGCTGACATTACAGGAAATATGTGATGTGTGGTGGAACGCAGAAAAATAACGCTGGCGTGAACGAAAAAACACAGTCTCTCTCACAGGTCCGCGCTCAACTCTTATAACCATAGAAATTCAGTGTCGAGGAATCATACTTGCTGTTTTCTTTGAACAAGCAACATCGAATCAACTGTCACAAAATGTCTGGACGAGGAAAGGGAGGAAAAGGTTTGGGAAAAGGAGGAGCCAAACGTCACAGGAAAGTCCTTCGTGATAACATCCAAGGTATCACTAAACCAGCCATCAGACGTTTGGCCCGAAGAGGTGGTGTAAAACGTATTTCTGGTTTGATCTACGAAGAAACCCGTGGTGTCCTTAAAGTATTTTTGGAAAACGTTATCCGAGATGCTGTAACATACACCGAGCATGCCAAGCGAAAGACCGTCACAGCCATGGATGTCGTCTACGCTTTGAAGAGACAAGGCCGAACTCTGTACGGATTCGGAGGTTAGATCTTACAACGCTCCCAAAGCATATCAAACGGCCCTTTTCAGGGCCACCTAAATTCTTCAGAAAGAAACCCATCATATTCTAATTACTTAGTCGGTGAAAAACAAATACAACACAAAAACAACAGTCCCCCCCCCCCCCCAGAAAATAGTACCAACAAGGGTACGGTGCCCTAGATCGAGCTAGAAGACATAGTAAATGAAAAACAGCCCCCCCCCTCTCAGAAAATAGCACAAACAAACAAGGGTACGGTACCCTAACCTAACCCTAGAACGAGCTAGAAGACAGTACCGTACCCGATTTAATAATCCCAAGTAATTCTTTTCACGCGCACCGAGTTGGTATTACACACATAATACTCCCACATAACATAACCTGACTCGTTTTAACCGTCAGAGCCCATGCTTAACAAGTCTCCATATGCACTCCGGAGAACTTACTGTGTCCTCTATTTCGACAATTGATAGCTGCCCCATATTCAACAATCGATATACTTGTTTTGTAGTGCGGGCCTACTCCGATTCGCATATGTTATACAAAAAAGACTAATTCTATTATATGCAAACCCAATATTTCCTCCCCAAAATTATCACCCAGGCGTCCATTTAGCACTGAAAAAAATGTCGGGAAACTCGTATAATAGAGTAGTATTTAGTAATCGCGCGCTAGGGGCCAGTGGAAATGTATGCGAATTGGTGGTCACTTATTATGCGACAAATGGTTACATTTCAATTAGAATATGAAAAGGCATTCTTTCTTGGAAATTTTTGGTGGCCCTGAAAAGGGCCGTTTTACAGTCGTGCAATAAAGCTCGGGAAAAGACATTTATGCCTTTTTAGATTTGGCGGCAGCTTTCTTCTTGGGGGCTGCTTTTTTGGCTGGCTTGGCGGTTTTAACCTTTTTAGGGGTTTTGACCTTTTTGGGTGACTTGGCCTTCTTTGGTTTTACTGCCTTCTTGGCTCCGGTGGCCTTGGCCTTCTTCGGTGTAGCGGCTTTCTTGGGTGCTGCTTTCTTTGCCTTGGGTTTCTTGGCGGCGGCCGTTTTCTTAGCAGGAGACTTTTTAGCGGCTTTCTTCACTTTGGGTTTTTCGGCCTTCACGTCACCAAGTTTGAAGGAACCGGCTGCTCCCGTGCCCTTGGACTGCTTGATAACTCCGGACTTGACACCATTTTTCAAGGCGGTTTTTACCCGGGAGTTAGCCATGTTGAGATCGGACCCGACCTTGTAGTTAGCCATGACGTATTTCAAGATAGCTTGTCGTGATGAACCACCCCTTTCCTTCAAACTGCCAATGGCAGCGCGGATCATGTCAACGTATTTCGGGTGTGTGGCGGCTGCCTTGGGCTTGGATGCCATCTTCTTTTTGGGTGATTTTGTCGCGGGTGCTGGAGCTGCTACATCTGCCATTTTCACTGGAATAAGGTCTGTGTTTGCGTAGGATGCAAAAACGTCGTACTTCTTCCGCTGTCAACTAGGGAATGAGCCGCGATGGTTCGTGAAAAAACATACAAGGCGGACGCGGACTTCGTAGAGAGCACTTATTCGCCCCGAACGCAAATCACTCCAAATATGTGTTTATTGCTTCGCATTTTCTCTCAAATTCAAACTTAGTTTTCAATGGGAGAAAAATTGGACTACGCCATTGGAAAGAGAAGAAATCGGGCTTTACACTCATACAAATATTTTGTACTCCCAGTCAATAATTAGTCTGAGAACGAGGCTTGAAAGGCGCACATCGAGTCTCTCAAATACAAAACCGTCCTTTCAGAGTCAATTTTACCCTCGAATTTAAGCTTCGATTTCGTGCAGGGGGCGACTGCCGGCTAGAAAAAACATCACACTTGCAGTTCAGCCAATTTTCTTTAAAATTTATACGGCACGAAGGACTGTGGCAGGATTCCCACGCGGACACTAAAAACACGCTCACTCAATGAACCGCCATTACAGACGGGCTTTATTGCTTGATTCCATCGACAAGTGAAATACCCCACGTTTTCATTCATCCCTCCCTCCCTCTCTCTCTATTATTCTGCAGATATATTCCCTGTGTGTGTGTGTGCATAATTTTTGTTTTTTTATACGGGATTTCATTTCATAGGGGGAGGATGTCATGTAATGTAAATCTTTTGTTTTGATTATAGAACATGGAAACGTTTCTTTCTGAACGAGTTAGGTGGCCCTGAAAAGGGCCGTTTTAATAACACAAAGCCAAGTAATTTAGGCTCGTTCTCCTCGGATTCTTCGGGCAAGCTGGATGTCCTTGGGCATAATGGTGACTCTCTTGGCGTGGATGGCGCACAAGTTGGTGTCTTCGAAAAGTCCAACCAGGTAAGCCTCGCTAGCTTCTTGCAGGGCCATCACGGCTGAGCTCTGGAATCGGAGATCGGTCTTGAAATCCTGGGCGATTTCACGGACTAATCGCTGGAAGGGGAGCTTTCGGATGAGAAGCTCGGTGCTCTTCTGGTATCGACGGATTTCTCGGAGAGCCACGGTACCTGGCCTGTATCGATGGGGTTTTTTCACACCGCCGGTGGCGGGGGCACTCTTTCTAGCGGCCTTGGTGGCGAGCTGTTTTCGTGGGGCTTTGCCTCCAGTCGATTTACGAGCAGTCTGCTTGGTTCGAGCCATCTTTAGTCTTCTCTTCTTCTTGTCGAGTCGGAGTAGAAATAAAACACCAAACACCTCGCCTTCTACTATAAATACACACACAAATTCACAAAGCTCGCAAAGCGCGGCACGCAACGTCATTGGTCGCCTCCGCCAGAATCCGGCCCTCCCATTGGTTCAAAATAAAACGCTTTCATTGGTTGAATTCCAACACTGTTTCCCAACTCCATTTCTCGATCCGATTTTAGAATGCATGCCCAAAACTATCTTTTTGCTTCTTGCCTCGTCTTCTTTTCCCTCTTTCTACTCTCTTTCCTTTTCCCCGTTTTGCTTTTCTCTTCTTTTTATTTCTTTATTCATTTTGGTTTTAGGTTTTTTTTGGAGGGGGATGTCATGCTTTTTCGGGAGTTTCCGTGTTTTCATAAGACAAGACTGGGCATCGAGACTTGCGTCAACTTAATTGCTAAGAAAACATGCTATGAAAACATGCACGAGAAGCTTGTGCCTATATAATCATACGAAATGATCTGTCGTCATTCACCCCCTGTCACCTCACCACCGTCCCTCTAGTCCTTCGCGTCTATCAGCCAGGGATAGACGAGGAAACAGAAGTCGTAATCAGTGCTATATTGAGAATAATGATGACAAAAAAAAAACAATACAAGTGTCATTTTTCGGGTAAGCTGTTTGATCGTTGTTTGTATGCATCTACGTTCGTTCGTTTATGTATTTGATTTTGTGTTCTCATTTTCTATTTAGTCTATGTGTTTATATATTTGTTTTTCTTTCACCTGTCTATCTATTTCATTTTGGGTTAGGGTTAGGGTTAGGGTTAGGCTTGAGTTGTATTGAATTGATGTGATGTGGGATTTTTGATTCGTATAGAACATGAAGGTTTTCTTTCTGGATGATTTCGGTGGCCCTGAAAAGGGCCGTTTTTGTTTCGGGTGGAAAACATTTACTTGCTGCTGGTATATTTGGTGACAGCCTTGGTACCTTCGCTGACGGCGTGCTTAGCCAATTCACCGGGCAACAAAAGTCTGACGGCAGTCTGAATCTCCCTGCTTGTAATGGTTGATCTTTTGTTGTAATGGGCGAGTCTTGAGGCTTCGGCAGCAATTCTTTCGAAGATGTCGTTGACGAAACTGTTCATGATAGACATGGCCTTGCTGCTCACACCGGTGTCGGGGTGGACTTGTTTCAAGACTTTGTAAATGTAGATGCTGTACGATTCCTTTCGTCTCCTCTTCCTTTTCTTGTCTCCGGAACGTGCGGCTTTCGCCTTTCCGGCTTTCTTGGCGCCTTTGGATGAGACCTTTGGTGGCATGACTGCTGTAACTCAGTTAAGACAGTGAATGAAAAACGCAACGTTCGTTCGTTCGTGGGGTTTAACGTCCACTTCCACCTAGGGTGATATCGTAGACAAGGTGTTTCCTAGGAAACTAGCCTGTACCAGCCACAGAGGGGAGGGCTGGGTTGGCTTGTGATAAGACATAGTGTCTTTGCGGGGCAGCAGCCATGATAGGTCTCATCACGGGGTAGGCACCGGGTAAGAAAAGGAAGGATGGCAAGAAGACGCTTTCGGGTCCGCTTTGCCATACGTGCTAGAATAGTAGTGGCTATTAGGAAGTGGGGAGGGACTGGCGGCGTGGCCGAGGGCCAGCCGTCAGTGTCGATCCTAATAGTTAAGTAAATAGTTTTCTTAGGGCTGGGCGTAGTCTGGCCGTTGGCCCTCACCAGAAACAGAAAACGGCCCCGGGTTTCTAAACGTCCCTTCACGTAGGGGCGTCCTACCAGCATTGTCCCTTGGGGTGATCACTTATGGATCCCGCCCGTTCGGGTCTTGGGGTAATACCTCAAGTCTACACAGAGTAAAACACTCTTTTCGTACCTGCGGAGTCACACTATCTTATCTAGGATGCCAATCTCACACACGAAGTCATAGATTAATTCAAAGATCTCGTGTTTGTTTACTTTAGGATACAGTAAACTAGGAACACTGAGAGCCGTGTTAAGGGATCTCAGTTTATCCGCGAGAGGTTTTCGTTCGGCTGTGAAGCGGTCACAGTCTACTAAGATATGGGCTGGAGACACGTCCGTGCCGCAGCTGCACCTTAGGGGCCTATATGTACGGTGTCTGAGCGTTTCTTTCACCTTCAGCTTTGTTATTAACCGGCAGATTTTCCTGCTGGGATGATTTACAGATAACTTAGCATTTAAGGACTCATCGGATCGGAATCTGTATGTATTGAGTTCCGCAAGGGAATTCTCCCATTCAGAGCTGATGCGTAACCCAACCATACTTTTAAATTCATGTAGGCTGTAAGGGAGCTCGACACTCGGTTCTTCCAGCTGTGACCCTTTTAGGGCGAGCCTGTCTGCCTCTTCGTTCCCCCTCAGGTTGATATGCGAAGGGACCCACGTCAGTACTATCTGGTTGCCTTTGGCCAGCGCCTCTTCATACCCTAGGTAAATCTGGGTCAGCAGTTCGGGACGGGCGTCCGACCTCTGATTGCGAATAGATTCCAGACTACTTAGGGAGTCGCTGAGGACAACAAAGTTAGATTTACTTTGGCAGGATATCCACATTACGGCTTCTTTAATCGCATACATTTCCGAAGTGTACACAGAGCACATGTTTGGTAGTCTATTTGCTACCTGTGACTCCTCCCCCGGGATGTAAATCCCGAAGCCCGTCGTACCATTTTCGGGGTTGTGCGATCCGTCCGTGTATATGTGAGTCCAGTTTGACCAGTTTTCCTCGATATGAGCTAACGAGAGATGTTTGGCCGCCAGTGGGTTTTTCCCTTTATCAACCCTCAGGACGAGGGATGTATCTACCGGGGGTACAGGAAGGGTCCAAGGGGCCCTAATCGTTACATCTACACTTTGTAAGGTGAACTTATCGAGACCATAGTCTCTAACCATTTCGCCAACTGCCTGGCCGTACGACTTCCGTGTGTAGTCCCTGACATTTATGAACCGCGAGATTTCGTGGAAGGCAGGACACCTTTCTCTAGATCGGCTTAGTTTTGCCCAATGCCCCAGGGTCAGTTTCTTCCTTCGAAGTGACAGAGGGAGTTCGCCTATTTCCTGTAGCAACGATTCGTGCTTGACGCCTATACCACATCCAGTGGCAATACAAATTGCTTTGTATTGTATGGTGTCGAGCTTTTTTAGGATGTCGGGTCTTGCATTTAGAAACGCCATGCATCCGTAGTCTAATACAGGACGTATTAGGGAACGGTAAATCATCATGAGGGCAACCCTGTTCGCACCCCATTCATGACCCGTGATTTTCCTCATAAGGTTCAAAAGAGCCTGCGAGCGTGTTACTACTTGGTTAATATGCGGTCTCCATGTCACCTTTCTGTCAAAGATTACACCAAGGAACTTGGTTTGGTCTTTGAATTCTATGTGCTGACCATTGAGTTTGAGAGACATCCGAGACACCTCGGGGTCCCCGCAAACCAACATGCCTACAGTTTTAGGAGGCGAGATCTGGAAGCCCCAATCGTTTGCCCATTTGGTGAATCCGTCCAAGGCTCCTTGCATGCGGTTTTGTACCTGTGAATATAGTTTACCCTTCGTCCACAGCGTACTGTCATCCGCAAACGTGGCAAGTGAAATATCTTTGCCAAGATATTCTTTGATGTCGTTCACCATAACGTTGAACAAGGTTGGGCTTATAACGGAACCCTGGGGAGTTCCGTTATCTAATCCTGTCTCTTTACTGAGGCAATTGCCGATTGTAACCCTTATTAGTCGGTCCGAGACGAAACTCTTGATCCAGTTATACATATTGCCATGTATGCCAACCAAGGAAAGTTTGTACAACAATCCTTCCGTCCAGACTAGATCAAACGCCTTTGACAGGTCAACAAAGACAACGCAGAGGTAGGATCCGCCTCTCGAGGACGTCATCATGGCATGTTGGAGCCTGGCAATATGGTCAAAAGTGGAGCGGCCGCGGCGGAAACCGCTCTGGTTCTTGTCTAGCAGCTGGTTACTCTCTAGGAAATATTTTAACCTATCGTTCACCAGGGTTTCAAGAGTTTTACATAGCGTAGAGGTGAGGCTTATCGGGCGATAAGACTCGGTTGCCTTTGGTGGTTTCCCTATCTTGGGGATAGGGACCACGGTAGCTGTACGCCAGGGTCGGGGTATCTCGCTCGTCCGCCACGAGAGGTTAAAGAGGTCAAGGACAACTTTGGAAGCGTTGTCAGGCAGATTTTTCAGCATTGAGTACTTGACTCGATCCGGCCCTGAGGCACCGTCCTTCTTAGCGGACAGGACTTTAACGTACTCTCTCAGGGAAAATGGGACATTCAGAGCTGATTGTCCCACAAGTTCACCGCCTTTCGGCTTAAACTTTTCTTTAACTGGGTCAAAGTCGTATTTCCTCTTGCTGAATTCGGGCGTGAGGTTAGTATTGCTGCTAGCCGCAGCAAAGGTTTTAGCCAGCAGATCGACCTTTTCAGCACAGTTGTGGGCGATTTCTGCTTTGTAACGGAGAGTCGGTGGGCATGCCGTTCTAGCCTTACCATTCATAGCGTTAACCTTCCGCCACACCTCTTTGGAGTTTGAATTTGCATTCAGTGACTCACAGTAGGTGTGCCAGTGTTGGGTTTGGCATTGCTTAATGATGTCTCTTGCGGCATACTTTGCCCGTAAGTATGCGGACCACGTGGCTGGGGAGAGGTGGCGCTGGCATTTCCTTAGACACCTACGGCGTTCTCTGATAGCGACTTGACAGGAGTCGGACCACCAGGGTTTTCGAGACTTTTTAGAGTTATTGCTGGAGATGGGAATAGAGGCCTCAGCTGCCTCTATTATAGCATTGGTAACATTCGTGGCATACTTTTCAGTATCCTCTGATGCCAGATCTTTCCACTCTCGACAGAGCAGATTGAACTGGCCCCAATTGGCTTTGCTCATTCTCCATGAATTTTGTCTCTCTATATTGTCTCGGTAAGGCGATTTGTCCAGAAGGATTGTAACCGCTAGGTGGTCACTTCCAAACGTATCGTCGTTCCCTGTGGTCCAGTCGCAATAATTGGTTATCGAAGGAGTTGCCAGCGTCACGTCAATGTGAGAAGGTTCACAACCCGGTCTGTAGCATGTTGGACTACCGTCATTCAGGACGCAGAGACCATTGTCTTCGATAAAGCTGTACAGTACACTGCCTCTACGATCGGTCCTTTTAGAGCCCCACAGAGCGTGGTGGGCGTTAAAGTCCCCACAGATCAAGATACGTGCGTATTGGATCTGATCGTACAGGTACTGATAACCGATATCTACTCTCCTATTAGGGGGGGAGTAAATGTTTATTACAGCTAATTTCGTCCCGTCCGACATATGGATTACTGCGCCCTGTCCTTCCAACTCTTTTACATTTAGCGCCAGAGCTTCGTGCACAACGCCCTCTTTAATGTAAATTGCTAGACCGCCTTCTCCGCCTTTAGAGACACCGGGTCGATCTGACCTTAAGCATGAATACCCTTTAAGTTTAACGTTGCCGTTATTTGGTCCTAGTTTTGTTTCTTGTAGGCACAAGACGTCATAGGAACCCCTGCTAAGATGGTGGCGTAGTTCGGTGGCCCTGGCCCTAATGCTATTTAGATTCAATTGGAGTACCGATAGTTTACCCTCCATTGGAGAGATGGAGAGATGCACTTGGTTGCTCCGTTGATCTATGATTGGCCGTTCGTTTCCTGGATTTTGACAATGGCCTCAACGTGTTGAGGATTGTCCGATGGGACGACCCCTTTTGGGGATGAGGTCACCGTCACTTGGAACCGCTTTCGGGCCAGTTCCATTCGGTCCACATCGTTGGTGCTCCGACTCCGGCCTCGGGCAACTTTCCTGGGTGTCTTGTCTTCTGGGGATTTGGACGAAGCGGAGTCGACCTCGTCCTCAGAAGTCAATTTACGTTTGAGAGGCGTGGGCCTGCTCACGGGCTTTTTTGGCCCTGTTAAGTTCTGGACGTATTTCGCCATGGTTTTGGCCAAGGCGGCTACCAGGTCTTTTGTTTGGGTGTTAGCTTTCGCATCGCACACCAATTGTGTACAGAATTCGACAAATCCTTTCTCATGCTTAAACTGTGGGACGAAACCCCCCACAGCTTTAGGGACTTTGGTGGTTACCGGGGGTGCCAGTGGCACCTGCTCCGTTCCGTGGCTGGGCAGTGAAGGTTTCTTACTCTGCTTTGGCCGGGCGGCCAAAGCAGGTGCCGGGGCTGCAAGGTCCGGCTGCGGTGCCATATTTGGGGCAGGGCCCTGCTCCCTTTTCGTCCTCTTCCGACGTCGCTTCTTAGGCTTTACCGCTCGTTTGGACTCAAGGTCCAGCTGTCCTCTCACCTTCACTTCCGCCTCCCGGTAACCTATGCCCTCTTTAGCCTGAGTTCTTAGCGTCCGGCTCGCTAGGATTATTTTGGGACATTGTTTGGAACTTGCCACGTGGTCACCCTGGCAATTCCTGCATCTAATTGTCGTTCCAGTACACAGAGAGCTCCTGTGGTCCTTTCCGCAGCGACCACAGGCGACCTTGGATGAGCAGAACTTCTCCGTGTGGCCCAATTTCTGACAGTTTTTACACTGTCGGATTTTGGGCACATACGGGTGTGTTCGTCTACGTAGGTAGACGATGTCGATTTCGTCCGGAGATTTACCCTTAGGAAAGGTCAGGACGACCGTTCCGTGGAGGGTTCCATCTCTGATCTTATATCTATGGGTTTCGTCCACCTCATAGCCCCTAAGTCTAAGGTCATCGGTTATCTCCTGTGCGGTGTATTCCGAGGGAATACCATGGACCACACATCTCTCCGAGCTGAGAGAGTGAGGTAAGGAAACCGACACCCTCATACCCATGAGGGTGTCAAAGGAACGAGCCCGTTCCCTATCGGATTCTTCTCGGAAAGCCAGGCGGAGCTCTCCGTTTTTCGTAACCGTGATAGTCGGGAGACAAGATATTTGCCAGATATCTTTAATCTCCCGACCAATGATCGTGACCTTCTTACCCAAGAAGGTCGAACCGTCCCTGGCCTTAACTATCAACGGGTGTTGGTAGGGGGCCGGTGGGCTTTTCCGGTGGAAAGCCTTTGGAGCTGCGGTGCTTTTAAAAGCCTCCGCAAACGTCCTAGTGCGAGGAATGATTGGTGAGAGGACCTCACCATCAAGTACCTCGACTCCGTCCATGCCGGTGCTCAAGGTTACCATGGCTGCCGGGTACGTTCGAACAAGTCAGGGGCAGGTCAGACACAGAAGTTAGGCGAGAGTTGGGAACCTTGTTATCCTCGCTATTGAAATAGGAGGACCCCCGTAAACTCTCGTCCAAAGTCTTGCCTGGGAGCGAGTAGCGATAAACTACTCTACTGCCGCCGAGGTGTTCCGAGAAAAGGAAAAAATAATAAAAATAAAAAAAATAAAAAGAAAGAAAAAAAAAAAAAATACGAGTACCCACTCGTTAAGTTTGATTGGGGGGTCAGCCTCAAGGAATTAGGAAGTTTTCCTGAAGTTGGGGATCACTAATCTAGTCAGATCGGCTAGATTCGATCAAAATCTGTACTAACTTCCTAAAAATTCAATATGGCTGCCAAGCCCACGCCAAGTCAAACTTCGTACAGGTATGGGAAAAAATAACAAGTATTAAAAATACGAGTACCCACTCGCTTGAGTAAGATTGGGAGGGGGGTAAGCCGAGGATAATTATAAAGTTTTCCAGATAATGAGGAACACTAACTTAGTCTGAGCGGCTAAGTTCGTTCAAAATCTGTACTCAATTTACAAAAATTCAAGATGGCTGCCAAACCCACGCCAAGTCAAACTCCGTACAAAATGTATAAAAATATAAAATATAAAACAATATCTCGACCCGAGAGGGGTATATTTACCAGAACAGTAATATATCCTGCAAAGGGCCGGTATATCTTTCAGCTTGTAGTCCAAAACAGATCAATCCACCAAAGTAGTTATGTAGCACAGAGTCAGTCTAAGTACTTGGGAAAAATCACTGTCTGCACGAGCGCTTCCAAAAAGATGACCTCAGTTCACGACTAAAGTTATCTCAAAAACGCAACGTTCGTTCCTTCGTTCGTGGGGTTTAACGTCCACTTCCACCTAAGGTGATATCGTAGACAAGGTGTTTCCTAGGAAACTAGCCTGTACCAGCCACAGGGGAGGGCTGGGTTGGCTTGTGGTAAGACATAGTGTCTTTGCGGGGCAGCAGCCATGATAGGTCTCATCACGGAGTAGGCACCGGGTAAGAAAAGGAAGGATGGCAAGAAGACGCTTTCGGGTCCGCTTTGCCATACGTGCTAGGATAGTAGCGGCTATTAGGAAGTAGGGAGGGACTGGCGGCTTGGCCGAAGGCCAGCCGTCAGTGTCGATCCTAATTGTTCAGTAAATAGCTTTCTAAGGGCTGGGCGTAGTCTGGCCGTTGGCCCACACCAGAAACAGAAAACGGCCCCGGGTTTCTTGACGTCCCTTCACGTAGGGGCGTCCTACCAGCATTGTCCCTTGGGGTGATCACTTATGGATCCCGCCCGTTCGGGTCTTGGGGTAATACCTCAAGTCTACACAGAGTAGAACACTCTTTTCGTACCTGCAGAGTCACACTATCTTATCTAGGATGCCGATCTCACACACGAAGTCATAGATTAATTCAAAGATCTCGTGTTTGTTTACTTTAGGATATAGTAAACTAGGAACACTGAGAGCCGTGTTAAGGGATCTCAGTTTATCCGCGAGAGGTTTTCGTTCGGCTGTGAGGCGGTCACAGTCAACTAAGATATGGGCTGGAGACACGTCCGTGTCGCAGCTGCACCTTAGAGGCCTATATGTACGGTGTCTGAGCGTTTCTTTCACCTTCAGCTTTGTTATTAACCGGCAGATTTTCCTGCTGGGATGGTTTACAGATAACTTAGCATTTAAGGACTCATCGGATCGGAATCTGTATGTATTGAGTTCCGCAAGGGAATTCTCCCATTCAGAGCTGATGCGTAACCCAACCATACTTTTAAATTCATGTAGGCTGTAAGGGAGCTCGACACTCGGTTCTTCCAGCTGTGACCCTTTTAGGGCGAGCCTGTCTGCCTCTTCGTTCCCCCTCAGGTTGATATGCGAAGGGACCCACGTCAGTACTATCTGGTTGCCTTTGGCCAGCGCCTCTTCATACCCCAAGTAAATCTGGGTCAGCAGTTCGGGACGGGCGTCCGACCTCTGATTGCGAATAGATTCCAGACTACTTAGGGAGTCGCTGAGGACAACGAAGTTAGATTTACTTTGGCAGGATATCCACACTACGGCTTCTTTAATCGCATACATTTCCGAGGTGTACACAGAGCACATGTTTGGTAGTCTATTTGCTACCTGTAACTCCTCCCCCGGGATATAAATCCCGAAGCCCGTCGTACCATTTTCGGGGTTGTGCGATCCGTCCGTGTATATGTGAGTCCAGTTTGACCAGTTTTCCTCGATATGAGCTAACGAGAGATGTTTGGCCGCCAGTGGGTTTTTCCCTTTATCAACCCTCAGGACGAGGGATGTATCTACCGGGGGTACTGGAAGGGTCCAGGGGACCCTAATCGTAACATCTACACTTTGTAAGGTGAACTTATCGAGACCGTAGTCTCTAACCATTTCGCCGACTGCCTGGCCATACGACTTCCGTGTGTAGTCCCTGACATTAATAAACCGCGAGATTTCGTGGAAGGCAGGACACCTTTCTCTAGATCGGCTTAGTTTTGCCCAATGCCCCAGGGTCAGTTTCTTCCTTCGAAGTGACAGAGGGAGTTCGCCTACTTCCTGTAGCAACGATTCGTGCTTGACGCCTATACCACATCCAGTGGCAATACAAATTGCTTTGTATTGTATGGTGTCGAGCTTTTTTAGGATGTCGGGTCTTGCATTTAGAAACGCCATGCATCCGTAGTCTAATACAGGACGTATTAGGGAACGATAAATCATCATGAGGGCAACCCTGTTCGCGCCCCATTCATGACCCGTGATCTTCCTCATAAGGTTCAAAAGGGCTTGCGAGCGTGTTACTACTTGATTAATATGCGGTCTCCATGTCACCTTTCTGTCAAAGATTACACCAAGGAACTTGGTTTGGTCTTTGAATTCTATGTGCTGACCATTGAGTTTGAGGGACATCCGTGACACCTCGGGGTCCCCACAAACCAACATGCCTACAGTTTTAGGAGGCGAGATCTGGAAGCCCCAATCGTTTGCCCATTTGGTGAATCCGTCCAAGGCTCCTTGCATGCGGTTTTGTACCTGTGAATATAGTTTACCCTTCGTCCACAGCGTGCTGTCATCCGCAAACGTGGCAAGTGAAATATCTTTGCCAAGATATTCTTTGATGTCGTTCACCATAACGTTGAACAAAGTTGGGCTTATAACGGAACCCTGGGGAGTTCCGTTATCTAATCCTGTCTCTTTACTGAGGCAATTGCCGATTGTAACCCTTATTAGTCGGTCCGAGACGAAGCTCTTGATCCAGTTATACATGTTGCCATGTATGCCAACCAAGGAAAGTTTGTACAACAATCCTTCCGTCCAGACGAGATCAAACGCTTTTGACAGGTCAACAAAGACAACGCAGAGGTAGGATCCGCCTCTCGAGGACGTCATCATGGCATGTTGGAGCCTGGCAATATGGTCGAAGGTGGAGCGGCCGCGGCGGAAACCGCTCTGGTTCTTGTCTAGCAGCTGGTTACTCTCTAGGAAATATTTTAACCTATCGTTCACCAGGGTTTCAAGAGTTTTACATAGCGTAGAGGTGAGGCTTATCGGGCGATAAGACTCGGTTGCCTTTGGTGGTTTCCCTATCTTGGGGATAGGGACCACGGTAGCTGTACGCCAGGGTCGGGGTATCTCGCTCGTCCGCCACGAGAGGTTAAAGAGGTCAAGGACAACTTTGGTAGCGTTGTCAGGCAGATTTTTCAGCATTGAGTACTTGACTCGATCCGGCCCTGAGGCACCGTCCTTCTTAGCGGACAGGACTTTAACGTACTCTCTCAGGGAAAATGGGACATTCAGAGCTGATTGTCCCACAAGTTCACCGCCTTTCGGCTTAAACTTTTCTTTAACTGGGTCAAAGTCGTTTTTCCTCTTGCTGAATTCGGGCGTGAGGTTAGTATTGCTGCTAGCCGCAGCAAAGGTTTTAGCCAGCAGATCGACCTTTTCAGCACAGTTGTGGGCGATTTCTGCTTTGTAACGGAGAGTCGGTGGGCATGCCGTTCTAGCCTTACCATTCATAGCGTTAACCTTCCGCCACACCTCTTTGGAGTTTGAATTTGCATTCAGTGACTCGCAGTAGGCGTGCCAGTGTTGGGTTTGACATTGCTTGATAATGTCTCTTGCAGCATACTTCGCCCGAAGGTATGCGTCCCAGGAAGACGGAGAAAGGTGGCGTTGGCATTTTCTAAGACACCTGCGGCGTTCCCTTACTGCGGCTTGACAGGAATTGGACCACCAGGGCTTTCGAGACTTCTCAGATTTTCCATTGGAGATGGGGATAGAGGCCTCAGCTGCCTCTATAATGGCGTTGGTAACGTTCACAGCAAACATACCCGTATCATCGGACGCCAGTTTCTCTTCCTTCCACTCTTGGCAGAGTAGGTTGAAGAGGCCCCAATTTGCTCTGCTCATTCTCCAAGTTTTTTTACCATCAGTGTTGTCTCGGTATGGCGATTTGTCCAGAAGGATTGTAATCGCTAAGTGATCACTTCCGAACGTATCGTCGTTCCCTGTGGTCCAGTCGCAGTAACTGGATATTGCAGGTGAGGCCAACGTCAGATCTATGTGGGATGGTTCGCATCCCGGTCTAAAGCATGTTGGGCTGCCGTCATTCAGGACGCAGAGACCATTGTCCTCCATAAAGCTGTACAGTACTCTGCCTCTACGATCGGTTCTTTTAGAGCCCCACAGAGCGTGGTGAGCGTTAAAGTCCCCACAGATCAAAATACGTGGGTATTTGATCTGATCGTACAGGTACTGGTATCCGTTTACTACTTCCCTGTTAGGGGGAGAGTAAATATTAATTACAGCTATTTTCGTGCCGTCTGACATATGTATAACTGCGCCCTGTCCTTCCAACTCTTTTACATTTAGCGTGAGGTCTTCGTGGACCACGCCCTCTTTAATGTAAATTGCTAGACCGCCTTCTCCGCCCTTAGATACGCCAGGTCGATCTGACCTTAGGCAGGTATACCCAATAAGTTTAACGTTGCCGTTATTTGGTCCTAATTTAGTTTCTTGTAGGCACAAGACATCATAGGAACCCCTGCTAAGATGGTAGCGAAGTTCGGTTGCCCTGGCTCGAATACTATTCAAATTTAGCTGGAGTACCGCTAGTTTTCCCTCCATTTGAGAGCAGGAGAGGTACACTTGGTGGCTCCAGTGTCTAGAATAAGCAGTCCGCACCCTGTATATTGACAGAGGCCTCAACGGGTTGAGGTTTGTCCGATGGGACGACCCCTTTTGGGGATGAGGTCACCGTCATTTGGAACCGCTTTCGGGCCAGTTCCATTCGGTCCACATCGTTAGTACTCCTACTCCGGTTTCGGGGTACCTTTTTGGGTGTGCTGGCTTCTGGGGATTCGGCCGAGGCGGAGTCGCCCTCATCCTCAGTAGCCTTGCGTTTGAGAGGCGTTGGCCTACTCACGGACTTATTCAAGCCGGTTAGGTTTTGCACATAGTGTGCCATGGTCTTGGACAGGGCAGCCGTCAAGGCCTTGGTATCAGAGGTGTCTTTAACCGCCAACACCTCTATCACCATCTGCGTGACAAAATGCACGAATCCTTTTATATTTTTGAACACTGGGGTAAATCCGCCCACAGCTTTAGGCACTTTAGAGGTGATCGGGGGAGGTAGTGGCACCTGCCCTGCTACCCGGGGGGGGCAGAGGAGAAGTTTTTCCCAGCGTCGGCCTGACGGTCGGTGCTGGGGCCGGGGCTGCTATTTCCGGCTGCGGTGCCTTTTGAGGGGCAGGGGCCTGCACCCTCTTGGTTCTCTTGCGTTGACGTTTCCTAGGCTTAGCCGCATTATTCTTCTCGAGGTCTATCAGACCTCTGGCCTTCAACTCCGCCTCCCGGTAGCTTATCACCTCTTTTGCCTTAACTTTTAGCGTCCGGCTCGCTAATTTAATTTTCGGGCATTCTTTGGAACTTGCCATGTGGTCACCCTGGCAGTTCCTGCATTTTGTTTTGGTCCCTTGGCACGCAGAGCTCTTGTGGTCCTTCCCGCAGCGACCACAAGCGGCCTTGGAGCTGCAGAATTTCTCCGTATGTCCCAATTTCTGACAGTTTTTACACTGTCGGATCTTGGGTACATACGGGTAGGTTTGTCTACGGAGGTAGACAATGTCGATTATCACTGGGGATTTACCCTTCGGGAAGGTCAGGACGACCATTCCGTGTTGGTGACCCTCTTTGACCCGGAACCTATGAGTCTCTTCAATCTCATATCCGCGGAGTTTCAGGTCATTGAGGATTTCTTCCCCGGTGTACTCGGCAGGTATGCCATGTACCACGCATTTCTCGGAGCTGAGGGAGCGTGGAACGGTGACTGCCACTCTCACACCCATGAGAGATTCAAAGGAACGTGCCCGTTCCTGGTCAACAATATCACGGAAGGCAAGACGAATCTCACCAACCTTGGTGATAGAGATGGTAGGTAGGCAGGACACCTCCCATACATCTTTGATCTCCTGCCCTAGGACGGTCGCTTTCTTACCCAAGAAAGTAGCCCCGTCCAGAGGCTTTACTATCAACAGGTGTTGATAGGGAGGGGGTGGGGTACGGCGACGAAAAGTAGCCGGGAGTGGCGTACTCTTCAAGGCTTCCGTAAAGGAGAGCCTTAGAGGCTTGACTGGTGGGTGGACCCCACCTTCAAGGACCTCGACCCCCTCCATGCCGGTGCTTGTGTTCGACATAGCTGCCGGATACCTGTCTCAAGAATAAGAAATAAAATAAGAGAAAACAAAGAAAATAAATAATAATAGGGGTGGGGAGGGGGGGAGAGAGAGAGGGGAGGGAGAGCTCCTACAGTAGAGGAAAAAGAAAAATATCAATGTGTTGATTAATTAGCGCGGACCTATGAGAGAGCGCCTGTTCTGGAAACTAAATCAAGTTAAGAATGATAAGTATGGGAGTTGTGATGCGGACCTATGAGAGAGCACCAGTTAGAAAAACCAAGTTGGAAAGAGGGATTGAAGTTGAAATGTGTAGCGCGGACCTATGAGAGAGCTCCTACAGTAGGAGAGAAAAAATCAAAGTATGAAGTTACTATGTTAGCGCGGACCTATGAGAGAGCACCTGCTCTTGAGGACTAAATCCAATCAAGATTTGAGCGCGGACCTATGAGAGAGCACGTGTGGTGGAGGGAATAAAACGGCGAGCCGGCGGTTTGTGCAAAAGACGTCACGTGACCCACGCTAGGAAATCTAGGGATCCCTGTTATTACACAAATACCACAGCCCGACGGTTTTGTATAGGAGTATGGCCCCTAGCCTAATTTACAGAGAGGATATGCGGGGGGCGGGTTCTCTTGGGTTCCAACTGTACAGATCAGTCGCGCTGGAACAGGTCCAAGGTAACCGTAGCGTTATTGGCTCAAGAGGGAAAGCCAACCGTTGCGAATTAACAGGTCAGCGACAGGTCAGGCACAGAGGTCAGGCGAGAGCTGGGAACCTTGTTATCCTCGCTATACAATATAGGAGGACCCCCGTAAGCTCACGACTAAGATCTTGACTGAGAATCGAAAAGCAAAAGCTTCTCTGCTGTCACTAACGTGTTACCTAGATGGGGCGATTGGCTGTAAAATGGACTGTGCGAGGGGAGGGGGAAGGTGGAAATTTATTCTATTTTATTTTCAAAAATTATAAAAATGCGAGTACCCACTCGCTTGAAATCGACAAGGAGGGGAGCCGTTGAAGACTACAGTATTTTCCGGATAGAGAGGACCACTAACTCAGCTAGAAATAGCCGGGTTCGTTCAGCCGCGAGAGGTTTTCGTTCGGCTGTGAAGCGGTCACAGTCTACTAAGATATGGGCTGGAGACACGTCCGTGCCGCAGCTGCACCTTAGGGGCCTATATGTACGGTGTCTGAGCGTTTCTTTCACCTTCAGCTTTGTTATTAACCGGCAGATTTTCCTGCTGGGATGATTTACAGATAACTTAGCATTTAAGGACTCATCGGATCGGAATCTGTATGTATTGAGTTCCGCAAGGGAATTCTCCCATTCAGAGCTGATGCGTAACCCAACCATACTTTTAAATTCATGTAGGCTGTAAGGGAGCTCGACACTCGGTTCTTCCAGCTGTGACCCTTTTAGGGCGAGCCTGTCTGCCTCTTCGTTCCCCCTCAGGTTGATATGCGAAGGGACCCACGTCAGTACTATCTGGTTGCCTTTGGCCAGCGCCTCTTCATACCCTAGGTAAATCTGGGTCAGCAGTTCGGGACGGGCGTCCGACCTCTGATTGCGAATAGATTCCAGACTACTTAGGGAGTCGCTGAGGACAACAAAGTTAGATTTACTTTGGCAGGATATCCACATTACGGCTTCTTTAATCGCATACATTTCCGAAGTGTACACAGAGCACATGTTTGGTAGTCCATTTGCTACCTGTGACTCCTCCCCCGGGAAAAAACGCAACGTTCGTTCGTTCGTTCGTGGGGTTTAACGTCCACTTCCACCTAAGGTGATATCGTAGACAAGGTGTTTCCTAGGAAACTAGCCTGTACCAGCCACAGAGGGGAGGGCTGGGTTGGCTTGTGATAAGACATAGTGTCTTTGCGGGGCAGCAGCCATGATAGGTCTCATCACGGGGTAGGCACCGGGTAAGAAAAGGAAGGATGGCAAGAAGACGCTTTCGGGTCCGCTTTGCCATACGTGCTAGAGTAGTAGCGGCTATTAGGAAGTGGGGAGGGACTGGCGGCTTGGCCGAAGGCCAGCCGTCAGTGTCGATCCTAATTGTTCAGTAAATAGCTTTCTAAGGGCTGGGCGTAGTCTGGCCGTTGGCCCACACCAGAAACAGAAAACGGCCCCGGGTTTCTTGACGTCCCTTCACGTAGGGGCGTCCTACCAGCATTGTCCCTTGGGGTGATCACTTATGGATCCCGCCCGTTCGGGTCTTGGGGTAATACCTCAAGTCTACACAGAGTAGAACACTCTTTTCGTACCTGCAGAGTCACACTATCTTATCTAGGATGCCGATCTCACACACGAAGTCATAGATTAATTCAAAGATCTCGTGTTTGTTTACTTTAGGATATAGTAAACTAGGAACACTGAGAGCCGTGTTAAGGGATCTCAGTTTATCCGCGAGAGGTTTTCGTTCGGCTGTGAGGCGGTCACAGTCAACTAAGATATGGGCTGGAGACACGTCCGTGTCGCAGCTGCACCTTAGAGGCCTATATGTACGGTGTCTGAGCGTTTCTTTCACCTTCAGCTTTGTTATTAACCGGCAGATTTTCCTGCTGGGATGGTTTACAGATAACTTAGCATTTAAGGACTCATCGGATCGGAATCTGTATGTATTGAGTTCCGCAAGGGAATTCTCCCATTCAGAGCTGATGCGTAACCCAACCATACTTTTAAATTCATGTAGGCTGTAAGGGAGCTCGACACTCGGTTCTTCCAGCTGTGACCCTTTTAGGGCGAGCCTGTCTGCCTCTTCGTTCCCCCTCAGGTTGATATGCGAAGGGACCCATGTCAGTACTATCTGGTTGCCTTTGGCCAGCGCCTCTTCATACCCTAGGTAAATCTGGGTCAGCAGTTCGGGACGGGCGTCCGACCTCTGATTGCGAATAGATTCCAGACTACTTAGGGAGTCGCTGAGGACAACAAAGTTAGATTTACTTTGGCAGGATATCCACATTACGGCTTCTTTAATCGCATACATTTCCGAAGTGTACACAGAGCACATGTTTGGTAGTCTATTTGCTACCTGTGACTCCTCCCCCGGGATGTAAATCCCGAAGCCCGTCGTACCATTTTCGGGGTTGTGCGATCCGTCCGTGTATATGTGAGTCCAGTTTGACCAGTTTTCCTCGATATGAGCTAACGAGAGATGTTTGGCCGCCAGTGGGTTTTTCCCTTTATCAACCCTCAGGACGAGGGATGTATCTACCGGGGGTACAGGAAGGGTCCAAGGGGCCCTAATCGTTACATCTACACTTTGTAAGGTGAACTTATCGAGACCATAGTCTCTAACCATTTCGCCAACTGCCTGGCCGTACGACTTCCGTGTGTAGTCCCTGACATTTATGAACCGCGAGATTTCGTGGAAGGCAGGACACCTTTCTCTAGATCGGCTTAGTTTTGCCCAATGCCCCAGGGTCAGTTTCTTCCTTCGAAGTGACAGAGGGAGTTCGCCTATTTCCTGTAGCAACGATTCGTGCTTGACGCCTATACCACATCCAGTGGCAATACAAATTGCTTTGTATTGTATGGTGTCGAGCTTTTTTAGGATGTCGGGTCTTGCATTTAGAAACGCCATGCATCCGTAGTCTAATACAGGACGTATTAGGGAACGGTAAATCATCATGAGGGCAACCCTGTTCGCACCCCATTCATGACCCGTGATTTTCCTCATAAGGTTCAAAAGAGCCTGCGAGCGTGTTACTACTTGGTTAATATGCGGTCTCCATGTCACCTTTCTGTCAAAGATTACACCAAGGAACTTGGTTTGGTCTTTGAATTCTATGTGCTGACCATTGAGTTTGAGAGACATCCGAGACACCTCGGGGTCCCCGCAAACCAACATGCCTACAGTTTTAGGAGGCGAGATCTGGAAGCCCCAATCGTTTGCCCATTTGGTGAATCCGACCAAGGCTCCTTGCATGCGGTTTTGTACCTGTGAATATAGTTTACCCTTCGTCCACAGCGTACTGTCATCCGCAAACGTGGCAAGTGAAATATCTTTGCCAAGATATTCTTTGATGTCGTTCACCATAACGTTGAACAAGGTTGGGCTTATAACGGAACCCTGGGGAGTTCCGTTATCTAATCCTGTCTCTTTACTGAGGCAATTGCCGATTGTAACCCTTATTAGTCGGTCCGAGACGAAACTCTTGATCCAATTATACATGTTGCCATGTATGCCAACCAAGGAAAGTTTGTACAACAATCCTTCCGTCCAGACGAGATCAAACGCCTTTGACAGGTCAACAAAGACAACGCAGAGGTAGGATCCGCCTCTCGAGGACGTCATCATGGCATGTTGGAGCCTGGCAATATGGTCAAAAGTGGAGCGGCCGCGGCGGAAACCGCTCTGGTTCTTGTCTAGCAGCTGGTTACTCTCTAGGAAATATTTTAACCTATCGTTCACCAGGGTTTCAAGAGTTTTACATAGCGTAGAGGTGAGGCTTATCGGGCGATAAGACTCGGTTGCCTTTGGTGGTTTCCCTATCTTGGGGATAGGGACCACGGTAGCTGTACGCCAGGGTCGGGGTATCTCGCTCGTCCGCCACGAGAGGTTAAAGAGGTCAAGGACAACTTTGGTAGCGTTGTCAGGCAGATTTTTCAGCATTGAGTACTTGACTCGATCCGGCCCTGAGGCACCGTCCTTCTTAGCGGACAGGACTTTAACGTACTCTCTCAGGGAAAATGGGACATTCAGAGCTGATTGTCCCACAAGTTCACCGCCTTTCGGCTTAAACTTTTCTTTAACTGGGTCAAAGTCGTTTTTCCTCTTGCTGAATTCGGGCGTGAGGTTAGTATTGCTGCTAGCCGCAGCAAAGGTTTTAGCCAGCAGATCGACCTTTTCAGCACAGTTGTGGGCGATTTCTGCTTTGTAACGGAGAGTCGGTGGGCATGCCGTTCTAGCCTTACCATTCATAGCGTTAACCTTCCGCCACACCTCTTTGGAGTTTGAATTTGCATTCAGTGACTCACAGTAGGTGTGCCAGTGTTGGGTTTGGCATTGCTTAATGATGTCTCTTGCGGCATACTTTGCCCGTAAGTATGCGGACCACGTGGCTGGGGAGAGGTGGCGCTGGCATTTCCTTAGACACCTACGGCGTTCTCTGATAGCGACTTGACAGGAGTCGGACCACCAGGGTTTTCGAGACTTTTTAGAGTTATTGCTGGAGATGGGAATAGAGGCCTCAGCTGCCTCTATTATAGCATTGGTAACATTCGTGGCATACTTTTCAGTATCCTCTGATGCCAGATCTTTCCACTCTCGACAGAGCAGATTGAACTGGCCCCAATTGGCTTTGCTCATTCTCCATGAATTTTGTCTCTCTATATTGTCTCGGTAAGGCGATTTGTCCAGAAGGATTGTAACCGCTAGGTGGTCACTTCCAAACGTATCGTCGTTCCCTGTGGTCCAGTCGCAATAATTGGTTATCGAAGGAGTTGCCAGCGTCACGTCAATGTGAGAAGGTTCACAACCCGGTCTGTAGCATGTTGGACTACCGTCATTCAGGACGCAGAGACCATTGTCTTCGATAAAGCTGTACAGTACACTGCCTCTACGATCGGTCCTTTTAGAGCCCCACAGAGCGTGGTGGGCGTTAAAGTCCCCACAGATCAAGATACGTGCGTATTGGATCTGATCGTACAGGTACTGATAACCGATATCTACTCTCCTATTAGGGGGGGAGTAAATGTTTATTACAGCTAATTTCGTCCCGTCCGACATATGGATTACTGCGCCCTGTCCTTCCAACTCTTTTACATTTAGCGCCAGAGCTTCGTGCACAACGCCCTCTTTAATGTAAATTGCTAGACCGCCTTCTCCGCCTTTAGAGACACCGGGTCGATCTGACCTTAAGCATGAATACCCTTTAAGTTTAACGTTGCCGTTATTTGGTCCTAGTTTTGTTTCTTGTAGGCACAAGGCGTCATAGGAACCCCTGCTAAGATGGTGGCGTAGTTCGGTGGCCCTGGCCCTAATGCTATTTAGATTCAATTGGAGTACCGATAGTTTACCCTCCATTGGAGAGATGGAGAGATGCACTTGGTTGCTCCGTTGATCTATGATTGGCCGTTCGTTTCCTGGATTTTGACAATGGCCTCAACGTGTTGAGGATTGTCCGATGGGACGACCCCTTTTGGGGATGAGGTCACCGTCACTTGGAACCGCTTTCGAGCCAGTTCCATTCGGTCCACATCGTTGGTGCTCCGACTCCGGCCTCGGGCAACTTTCCTGGGTGTCTTGTCTTCTGGGGATTTGGACGAAGCGGAGTTGACCTCGTCCTCAGAAGTCAATTTACGTTTGAGAGGCGTGGGCCTGCTCACGGGCTTTTTTGGCCCTGTTAAGTTCTGGACGTACTTCGCCATGGTTTTGGCCAAGGCGGCTACCAGGTCTTTTGTTTCGGTGTTCGCTTTCGCATCGCACACCAATTGTGTACAGAATTCCACAAATCCTTTCTCATGCTTAAACTGTGGGACGAAACCCCCCACAGCTTTAGGGACTTTGGTGGTTACCGGGGGTGCCAGTGGCACCTGCTCCGTTCCGTGGCTGGGCAGTGAAGGTTTCTTACTCTGCTTTGGCCGGGCGGCCAAAGCAGGTGCCGGGGCTGCAAGGTCCGGCTGCGGTGCCATATTTGGGGCAGGGCCCTGCTCCCTTTTCGTCCTCTTCCGACGTCGCTTCTTAGGCTTTACCGCTCGTTTGGACTCAAGGTCCAGCTGTCCTCTCACCTTCACTTCCGCCTCCCGGTAACCTATGCCCTCTTTAGCCTGAGTTCTTAGCGTCCGGCTCGCTAGGATTATTTTGGGACATTGTTTGGAACTTGCCACGTGGTCACCCTGGCAATTCCTGCATCTAATTGTCGTTCCAGTACACAGAGAGCTCCTGTGGTCCTTTCCGCAGCGACCACAGGCGACCTTGGATGAGCAGAACTTCTCCGTGTGGCCCAATTTCTGACAGTTTTTACACTGTCGGATTTTGGGCACATACGGGTGTGTTCGTCTACGTAGGTAGACGATGTCGATTTCGTCCGGAGATTTACCCTTAGGAAAGGTCAGGACGACCGTTCCGTGGAGGGTTCCATCTCTGATCTTATATCTATGGGTTTCGTCCACCTCATAGCCCCTAAGTCTAAGGTCATCGGTTATCTCCTGTGCGGTGTATTCCGAGGGAATACCATGGACCACACATCTCTCCGAGCTGAGAGAGTGAGGTAAGGAAACCGACACCCTCATACCCATGAGGGTGTCAAAGGAACGAGCCCGTTCCCTATCGGATTCTTCTCGGAAAGCCAGGCGGAGCTCTCCGTTTTTCGTAACCGTGATAGTCGGGAGACAAGATATTTGCCAGATATCTTTAATCTCCCGACCAATGATCGTGACCTTCTTACCCAAGAAGGTCGAACCGTCCCTGGCCTTAACTATCAACGGGTGTTGGTAGGGGGCCGGTGGGCTTTTCCGGTGGAAAGCCTTTGGAGCTGCGGTGCTTTTAAAAGCCTCCGCAAACGTCCTAGTGCGAGGAATGATTGGTGAGAGGACCTCACCATCAAGTACCTCGACTCCGTCCATGCCGGTGTTCAAGGTTACCATGGCTGCCGGGTACGTTCGAACAAGTCAGGGGCAGGTCAGACACAGAAGTTAGGCGAGAGTTGGGAACCTTGTTATCCTCGCTATTGATATAGGAGGACCCCCGTAAACTCTCGTCCAAAGTCTTGCCTGGGAGCGAGTAGCGATAAACTACTCTACTGCCGCCGAGGTGTTCCGAGAAAAGGAAAAAATAATAAAAATAAAAAAAAAAATAAAAAGAAAAAAAAAAAAAAAAAAAAATACGAGTACCCACTCGTAAAGTTTGATTGGGGGGTCAGCCTCAAGGAATTAGGAAGTTTTCCTGAAGTTGGGGATCACTAATCTAGTCAGATCGGCTAGATTCGATCAAAATCTGTACTAACTTCCTAAAAATTCAATATGGCTGCCAAGCCCACGCCAAGTCAAACTTCGTACAGGTATGGGAAAAAATAACAAGTATTAAAAATACGAGTACCCACTCGCTTGAGTAAGATTGGGAGGGGGGTAAGCCGAGGATAATTATAAAATTTTCCAGATAATGAGGAACACTAACTTAGTCTGAGCGGCTAAGTTCGTTCAAAATCTGTACTCAATTTACAAAAATTCAAGATGGCTGCCAAACCCACGCCAAGTCAAACTCCGTACAAAATGTATAAAAATATAAAATATAAAACAATATCTCGACCCGAGAGGGGTATATTTACCAGAACAGTAATATATCCTGCAAAGGGCCGGTATATCTTTCAGCTTGTAGTCCAAAACAGATCAATCCACCAAAGTAGTTATGTAGCACAGAGTCAGTCTAAGTACTTGGGAAAAATCACTGTCTGCACGAGCGCTCCCAAAAAGATGACCTCAGTTCACGACTAAAGTTATCTCTGAATAAAAACGCAACGTTCGTTCGTTCGTGGGGTTTAACGTCCACTTCCACCTAAGGTGATATCGTAGACAAGGTGTTTCCTAGGAAACTAGCCTGTACCAGCCACAGGGGAGGGCTGGGTTGGCTTGTGGTAAGACATAGTGTCTTTGCGGGGCAGCAGCCATGATAGGTCTCATCACGGAGTAGGCACCGGGTAAGAAAAGGAAGGATGGCAAGAAGACGCTTTCGGGTCCGCTTTGCCATACGTGCTAGGATAGTAGCGGCTATTAGGAAGTAGGGAGGGACTGGCGGCTTGGCCGAAGGCCAGCCGTCAGTGTCGATCCTAACTGGTCAGTAAATAGCTTTCTAAGGGCTGGGCGTAGTCTGGCCGTTGGCCCACACCAGAAACAGAAAACGGCCCCGGGTTTCTTGACGTCCCTTCACGTAGGGGCGTCCTACCAGCATTGTCCCTTGGGGTGATCACTTATGGATCCCGCCCGTTCGGGTCTTGGGGTAATACCTCAAGTCTACACAGAGTAGAACACTCTTTTCGTACCTGCAGAGTCACACTATCTTATCTAGGATGCCGATCTCACACACGAAGTCATAGATTAATTCAAAGATCTCGTGTTTGTTTACTTTAGGATATAGTAAACTAGGAACACTGAGAGCCGTGTTAAGGGATCTCAGTTTATCCGCGAGAGGTTTTCGTTCGGCTGTGAGGCGGTCACAGTCAACTAAGATATGGGCTGGAGACACGTCCGTGTCGCAGCTGCACCTTAGTGGCCTATATGTACGGTGTCTGAGCGTTTCTTTCACCTTCAGCTTTGTTATTAACCGGCAGATTTTCCTGCTGGGATGGTTTACAGATAACTTAGCATTTAAGGACTCATCGGATCGGAATCTGTATGTATTGAGTTCCGCGAGGGAATTCTCCCATTCAGAGCTGATGCGTAACCCAACCATACTTTTAAATTCATGTAGGCTGTAAGGGAGCTCGACACTCGGTTCTTCCAGCTGTGACCCTTTTAGGGCGAGCCTGTCTGCCTCTTCGTTCCCCCTCAGGTTGATATGCGAAGGGACCCACGTCAGTACTATCTGGTTGCCTTTGGCCAGCGCCTCTTCATACCCCAGGTAAATCTGGGTCAGCAGTTCGGGACGGGCGTCCGACCTCTGATTGCGAATAGATTCCAGACTACTTAGGGAGTCGCTGAGGACAACGAAGTTAGATTTACTTTGGCAGGATATCCACACTACGGCTTCTTTAATCGCATACATTTCCGAGGTGTACACAGAGCACATGTTTGGTAGTCTATTTGCTACCTGTAACTCCTCCCCCGGGATATAAATCCCGAAGCCCGTCGTACCATTTTCGGGGTTGTGCGATCCGTCCGTGTATATGTGAGTCCAGTTTGACCAGTTTTCCTCGATATGAGCTAACGAGAGATGTTTGGCCGCCAGTGGGTTTTTCCCTTTATCAACCCTCAGGACGAGGGATGTATCTACCGGGGGTACTGGAAGGGTCCAAGGGGCCCTAATCGTAACATCTACACTTTGTAAGGTGAACTTATCGAGACCGTAGTCTCTAACCATTTCGCCGACTGCCTGGCCATACGACTTCCGTGTGTAGTCCCTGACATTAATAAACCGCGAGATTTCGTGGAAGGCAGGACACCTTTCTCTAGATCGGCTTAGTTTTGCCCAATGCCCCAGGGTCAGTTTCTTCCTTCGAAGTGACAGAGGGAGTTCGCCTACTTCCTGTAGCAACGATTCGTGCTTGACGCCTATACCACATCCAGTGGCAATACAAATTGCTTTGTATTGTATGGTGTCGAGCTTTTTTAGGATGTCGGGTCTTGCATTTAGAAACGCCATGCATCCGTAGTCTAATACAGGACGTATTAGGGAACGATAAATCATCATGAGGGCAACCCTGTTCGCACCCCATTCATGACCCGTGATCTTCCTCATAAGGTTCAAAAGGGCTTGCGAGCGTGTTACTACTTGATTAATATGCGGTCTCCATGTCACCTTTCTGTCAAAGATTACACCAAGGAACTTGGTTTGGTCTTTGAATTCTATGTGCTGACCATTGAGTTTGAGGGACATCCGTGACACCTCGGGGTCCCCACAAACCAACATGCCTACAGTTTTAGGAGGCGAGATCTGGAAGCCCCAATCGTTTGCCCATTTGGTGAATCCGTCCAAGGCTCCTTGCATGCGGTTTTGTACCTGTGAATATAGTTTACCCTTCGTCCACAGCGTGCTGTCATCCGCAAACGTGGCAAGTGAAATATCTTTGCCAAGATATTCTTTGATGTCGTTCACCATAACGTTGAACAAAGTTGGGCTTATAACGGAACCCTGGGGAGTTCCGTTATCTAATCCTGTCTCTTTACTGAGGCAATTGCCGATTGTAACCCTTATTAGTCGGTCCGAGACGAAGCTCTTGATCCAGTTATACATGTTGCCATGTATGCCAACCAAGGAAAGTTTGTACAACAATCCTTCCGTCCAGACGAGATCAAACGCTTTTGACAGGTCAACAAAGACAACGCAGAGGTAGGATCCGCCTCTCGAGGACGTCATCATGGCATGTTGGAGCCTGGCAATATGGTCGAAGGTGGAGCGGCCGCGGCGGAAGCCGCTCTGATTCTTGTCTAGCAGCTGGTTACTCTCTAGGAAATATTTTAACCTATCGTTCACCAGGGTCTCAAGAGTTTTACATAGCGTTGAGGTGAGGCTTATCGGGCGATAAGACTCGGTTGCCTTTGGTGGTTTCCCTATCTTGGGGATAGGGACCACGGTAGCAGTACGCCAGGGTCGGGGTATCTCGCTCGTCCGCCACGAGAGGTTAAAAAGGTCAAGGACAACTTTGGTAGCGTTGTCAGGCAGGTTTTTCAGCATTGAGTACTTGACTCGATCCGGCCCTGAGGCACCGTCCTTCTTGGCGGACAGGACTTTAACGTACTCTCTCAGGGAAAATGGGACATTCAGAGCTGATTGTCCCACAAGTTCGCCGCCTTTCGGCTTAAACTTTTCTTTTACTGGGTCAAAGTCGTTTTTCCTCTTGCTGAATTCGGGCGTAAGGTTTATGTTGCTACTAGCCGTAGCAAAGGTTTTAGCCAGCAGGTCGGCCTTTTCAGCACAGTTCTGGGCGACTTCTGCTTTGTAACTGAGAGTCGGTGGGCATGCCGTTCTAGCCTTACCATTCATAGCGTTAACCTTCTGCCACACTTCTCTGGAGTTTGAATTTACATTCAGTGACTCGCAGTAGGCGTGCCAGTGTTGGGTTTGACATTGCTTGATAATGTCTCTTGCAGCATACTTCGCCCGAAGGTATGCGTCCCAGGAAGACGGAGAAAGGTGGCGTTGGCATTTTCTAAGACACCTGCGGCGTTCCCTTACTGCGGCTTGACAAGAATTGGACCACCAGGGCTTTCGAGACTTCTCAGATTTTCCATTGGAGATGGGGATAGAGGCCTCAGCTGCCTCTATAATGGCGTTGGTAACGTTCGCAGCAAACATACCCGTATCATCGGACGCCAGTTTCTCTTCCTTCCACTCTTGGCAGAGTAGGTTGAAGAGGCCCCAATTTGCTCTGCTCATTCTCCAAGTTTTTTTACCATCAGTGTTGTCTCGGTATGGCGATTTGTCCAGAAGGATTGTAATCGCTAAGTGATCACTTCCGAACGTATCGTCGTTCCCTGTGGTCCAGTCGCAGTAACTGGATATTGCAGGTGAGGCCAACGTCAGATCTATGTGGGATGGTTCGCATCCCGGTCTAAAGCATGTTGGGCTGCCGTCATTCAGGACGCAGAGACCATTGTCCTCCATAAAGCTGTACAGTACTCTGCCTCTACAATCGGTTCTTTTAGAGCCCCACAGAGCGTGGTGAGCGTTAAAGTCCCCACAGATCAAAATACGTGGGTATTTGATCTGATCGTACAGGTACTGGTATCCGTTTACTACTTCCCTGTTAGGGGGAGAGTAAATATTAATTACAGCTATTTTCGTGCCGTCTGACATATGTATAACTGCGCCCTGTCCTTCCAACTCTTTTACATTTAGCGTGAGGTCTTTGTGGACCACGCCCTCTTTAATGTAAATTGCTAGACCGCCTTCTCCGCCCTTAGATACGCCAGGTCGATCTGACCTTAGGCAGGTATACCCAATAAGTTTAACGTTGCCGTTATTTGGTCCTAATTTAGTTTCTTGTAGGCACAAGACATCATAGGAACCCCTGCTAAGATGGTAGCGAAGTTCGGTTGCCCTGGCTCGAATACTATTCAAATTTAGCTGGAGTACCGCTAGTTTTCCCTCCATTTGAGAGCAGGAGAGGTACACTTGGTGGCTCCAGTGTCTAGAATAAGCAGTCCGCACCCTGTATATTGACAGAGGCCTCAACGGGTTGAGGTTTGTCCGATGGGACGACCCCTTTTGGGGATGAGGTCACCGTCATTTGGAACCGCTTTCGGGCCAGTTCCATTCGGTCCACATCGTTAGTACTCCTACTCCGGTTTCGGGGTACCTTTTTGGGTGTGCTGGCTTCTGGGGATTCGGTCGAGGCGGAGTCGCCCTCATCCTCAGTAGCCTTGCGTTTGAGAGGCGTTGGCCTACTCACGGACTTATTCAAGCCGGTTAGGTTTTGCACATAGTGTGCCATGGTCTTGGACAGGGCAGCCGTCAAGGCCTTGATATCAGAGGTGTCTTTAACCGCCAACACCTCTATCACCATCTGCGTGACAAAATGCACGAATCCTTTTATATTTTTGAACACTGGGGTAAATCCGCCCACAGCTTTAGGCACTTTAGAGGTGATCGGGGGAGGTAGTGGTACCTGCCCTGCTACCCGGGGGGGCAGAGGAGAAGTTTGTCCCAGCGTCGGCCTGACGGTCGGTGCTGGGGCCGGGGCTGCTATTTCCGGCTGCGGTGCCTTTTGAGGGGCAGGGGCCTGCACCCTCTTGGTTTTCTTGCGTTGACGTTTCCTAGGCTTAGCCACATTATTCTTCTCGAGGTCTATCAGACCTCTGGCCTTCAACTCCGCCTCCCGGTAGCTTATCACCTCTTTTGCCTTAACTTTTAGCGTCCGGCTCGCTAATTTAATTTTGGGGCATTCTTTGGAACTTGCCATGTGGTCACCCTGGCAGTTCCTGCATTTTGTTTTGGTCCCTTGGCACGCAGAGCTCTTGTGGTCCTTCCCGCAGCGACCACAAGCGGCCTTGGAGCGGCAGAATTTCTCCGTATGTCCCAATTTCTGACAGTTTTTACACTGTCGGATCTTGGGTACATACGGGTAGGTTTGTCTACGGAGGTAGACAATGTCGATTATCACTGGGGATTTACCCTTCGGGAAGGTCAGGACGACCGTTCCGTGTTGGTGACCCTCTTTGACCCGGAACCTATGAGTCTCTTCAATCTCATATCCGCGGAGTTTCAGGTCATTGAGGATTTCTTCCCCGGTGTACTCGGCAGGTATGCCATGTACCACGCATTTCTCGGAGCTGAGGGAGCGTGGAACGGTGACTGCCACTCTCACACCCATGAGAGATTCAAAGGAACGTGCCCGTTCCTGGTCAACAATATCACGGAAGGCAAGACGAATCTCGCCAACCTTGGTGATAGAGATGGTAGGTAGGCAGGACACCTCCCATACATCTTTGATCTCCTGCCCTAGGACGGTCGCTTTCTTACCCAAGAAAGTAGCCCCGTCCAGAGGCTTTACTATCAACAGGTGTTGATAGGGAGGGGGTGGGGTACGGCGACGAAAAGTAGCCGGGAGTGGCGTACTCTTCAAGGCTTCCGTAAAGGAGAGCCTTAGAGGCTTGACTGGTGGGTGGACCCCACCTTCAAGGACCTCGACCCCCTCCATGCCGGTGCTTGTGTTCGACATAGCTGCCGGATACCTGTCTCAAGAATAAGAAATAAAATAAGAGAAAACAAAGAAAATAAATAATAATAGGGGTGGGGAGGGGGGGAGAGAGAGAGGGGAGGGAGAGCTCCTACAGTAGAGGAAAAAGAAAAATATCAATGTGTTGATTAATTAGCGCGGACCTATGAGAGAGCGCCTGTTCTGGAAACTAAATCAAGTTAAGAATGATAAGTATGGGAGTTGTGACGCGGACCTATGAGAGAGCACCAGTTAGAAAAACCAAGTTGGAAAGAGGGATTGAAGTTGAAATGTGTAGCGCGGACCTATGAGAGAGCTCCTACAATAGGAGAGAAAAAATCAAAGTATGAAGTTACTATGTTAGCGCGGACCTATGAGAGAGCACCTGCTCTTGAGGACTAAATCCAATCAAGATTTGAGCGCGGACCTATGAGAGAGCACGTGTGGTGGAGGGAATAAAACGGCGAGCCGGCGGTTTGTGCAAAACACGCAGCGAACTCCCCCGATTGCCCGAAGATACAGAGCACCAGGGCTACCCTAAAAATACAAGGCAAGGAGAAAGTGAGCTTCAGTGAGGCTGCACTGATTCTCAAAAAGAAAGAGCGGGTGACAAAAGAAGTCAGGAAGATGGCTCCGGCTAATAAACCAAATACGACGGAGTCAATTCCATCGACATCGGCGCCGGAAGAACCACCAAAGGCTCCCCGCTCAGAACCACTACCAAAAAGACGACCAACACAAAGAAAAAGGAGGAACAGAAAACGAAGGCTAATGAAACTCACTTCATTCCGAAATTCAAAACGGAGAGTGGTTTCATGAGTTTTATGATTGAATTCCTGAAGGTAGCAGTATCAAATGAGGACAAGACAACAAAGATGGCAAGCCTCCTAGGGAAACTAAGATCGTATATGGTCAACGCAGACGCTCTAATCAACTCCATCAACACTGTCAAGAAAAGAGCTAGAGATGACGACGAAGACACTGAAAAGAAAGATCAAGAGGTAAATCTCGCTCTACGTAGGAGGATATCTCATGTTCGCCACTACAGCACTGGCGATATGCCCAGTTGCTTGCCGGTGTTAACACCAAAAGCGAACAGCAATGAGGTACCTTCTATGGAAAGCGAGACACCAGTAGATCAATAGATCACAACCATTGAGAGGCATCAATCCTGACAGTCATCATGGCGGGCCAGGTAAAAGTTCTACAACTTAACGTTAACGGACTGGCCCCCAGATGTGCTGAGCTGAGAAAATACATCACCCACAACCCCAAAGATGTAATATGCCTCCAGGAGACCAAGCTACTACCAACCAAAAAAGACATCTACCTACCCGGATATACTTGTCAGAGAAGGGACAGACCGGGCAGCACGACACGTGGCGGCGGCCTTGCCATCTACGTCAGTGATAACTTAAATTATATTTCTGTTACGCTGGACGTAGCGGACCCTCTAGAAGCAATGGGCATAGCCATCACATTGAGCAATAATACAAAATTGACAATAGTGAATGTCTATGCACCCCCTCAAGTCACGATAGAATCAGTAGACTTCCAGTCACTTCTCGACCAGCTTCCGCAGGGCGAATCTGTGTTCTGTGGAGATTTCAACGCAAAACACGCTCTGTGGGGGTCACCGAGGAATGACTGTCGGGGGACTAGCCTGTGCTCAATAATAGAAGGGAACGACCTATGCGTACTGAACGACGAGAGCCCTACTTTTGTTGGAGGAAATGCCCCACCTTCACACCTGGATCTCACGCTCTGTACGCTTGGTATGGCAAACCGCTGCGACTGGCAAGTACACGAAGACGAAACACTTGGCAGTGACCACCTACTGATAGAATTCTGCATCCAATGTGAAACAACCAGGGAAGTCTATAACGGGAAACCCAATTGGAAAATAAAAGAGGCTGATTGGGCTAACTTCCGTGTAAACTGCCTTGAGTGGAAAGAGGATGACATCATCGATGCCAACATCGACGTGTACGCTGCCAACATCACAAGTGCTATTATAGGTGCCGCAGACGACTCCATTCCCAAGACTTCTGGAGGGAAACCAAGGATTAGAAAACCTTGGTGGTCACTAGAATGTCAGAAGGCGGTTAACGAAAGAAAGAAGGCTCTACGCCTACGGAAACGCCACTACAATGAAGTCAACCACCAAAACTACCTGAAGTTGAAATACGCCGCAAGAGACACCATCCGGAAGGCACAAAGCGGACACTGGATGACTTTCTGTAATGCGTTGAATCAAAACACGCAAACAGGTGTCGTCTGGAAGAAGCTGAACGCCATGAACGGGAAGCGCAGATCATTCAACATACCAAACCTAAAGAATGGAGATGAGTACGCTACCAACGGCAATGAAAAGGCAGACCTACTTGCGAAAACGTTCGCTGACGCAAGCAGGGACGAAAACCAATCACCAGAGTTCCTGAAGAGAAAGGAAATCTTTTACTCACAGCACCCTTCATTAGAAATTGAACCTAATGAAGGGGCTAAACCAATCAATCTACCCTTCTCTGAGGAGGAGCTAAATAAGGCTCTTTCCCTCAAGAAGGATAGTGAGGCTGGTGAGGACAAAGTAAAGTACTCAATGCTCAAACATCTGCCTAGAAATGCCAAAAGGATACTACTAAACTTCTTCAACACATCCTGGCTGGCGGGAGAGGTACCTAAAGAATGGCGGAAAGCCAACGTCATCCCTCTCCCAAAACCAGGTAAAGAGAGAACAAAAGCAGAGTCCTATCGACCAGTAAGCTTGACATCCACACTGTGCAAAACCTTGGAAACAATGGTTAACATCCGACTACAGCTCTATCTGGAGAGCAACCGACTGATAGACGAAAATCAAAGCGGGTTCAGGAAAGGGCGTTCAACAATGGACCACTTGGTGAGACTACAGCAAGTCATGTCGCAGGCACTCCTCTCTGGGAACCTGTTATGTGCCGTGTTCGTAGATTTAACTAAGGCTTTCGATTTAGTCTGGCTAGACGGACTGCTCTTCAAGTTAGGACGTATTGGTATAACGGGCATAATGTTTCGGTGGATCAAAAGCTTTCTGAGCGATAGAAGGATACAGGTGAATGTTGGCAGATTCCTGAGTGCCGAGCAAACATTAGAAAATGGCACGCCTCAGGGGTCGGTTATCAGTCCCACTCTCTTCAATATCATGATCAACGACATACAGAAATCCTCCTACCTCGACGCCAAAACTGAGTTAGCTAAATTTGCTGATGATAGTACCATATGGAGGACAGGGAGGCATTTTTGTGAACTACAAAAGAATATGCAAAAGGCCTTAGACAAATTCATGGCATGGGCAAACGACTGGGGATTTAAAGTTTCGGAGAAGAAAACGGTCGGCATGCTTGTAAGCAGGGATAGTGGGATAAACAGAATGACTCTGTGTATGAACGGGAAAACCATCGAATTCAAAGACCAAACCAAGTTCCTTGGCGTAATCTTTGACCGAAGGCTGACCTGGAAACCACACATCGACGAGACTGTAGATAGATGCACCAAAATCCTAAACTTAATGAGGAAAATAACGGGCAGCACATGGGGGGCCAACAGAGTTACACTAATGATGGTGTATCGTGCTCTAATACGATCTGTATTAGACTACGGCTCTCTGGCCTTCATGAACTGCGCGCCACTACTCTTAAGGAAGCTTGACACCATCCAACACAAAGCTCTGTGTGTTGCGACTGGCGTAGGGCAAGGGACTAGGAGAGAGGCACTACTGCAGGAAGCCGGGGAGTTGCCCCTATCCCTAAGAAGAAAAGAACTAGCGACAAGGTACTGGGCTAAGATCTCGCAACTGGGCGCAAGATCTCCAACTTTTGTCAGTCTACAAAAGACAAGATATGTGAGAGATCCAAGAAAGAAAAGCTTTGGCCAAGGTATCAGGGAAACAATCAAGGAACTGCGACTGGGGGAGCTCGTGATAAATAAACACGACCCCCCAGCCATCGCCCCTTGGACGCTCCCTATACCGCCGGTCAATCTAGATCTGTTACAGAAAACCGACAAGAAAAACAACCCCACTGCCGCACGAGCTTTATCACTAGAACACCTGGAAGACAACTGGCCGTCCAATGACTGGGACCATGTGTATACGGATGGCTCACGCAACCCTGAAAGGGGCACCAGCTCGTTTGGAATATACCTGCCAAACGGGGAACAGGGAATAAGCAGGAAACTGCCCAATAACTGTTCGGTGTACACTGCAGAGCTTGTGGCCATTCGTGACGCTATATCATGGATTTCCCACCAAAAGACTAGTAAGTTCGTCATTCCAAGCGACTCCCTGAGCAGTCTGATTTCAATCCAAACTGACAACTCGGACTCAAGACCAGAAGTCATTTTGGAAATCAGGCAGCTGTACCAGAGAGTCTTAGAGAAGGGAAGCAAAGTAGAGCTCGTGTGGATTCCATCACATGTCAACATTAGAGGAAACGAGGAGGCAGATCGACTCGCAAACGAAGGTCTCAAGGACACAGCACCACTCCGCACTATAGACTACAGCACCACGGAAATCTACAGTATGGTTAAAAGACAGGTCAATTCAATCTGGGAATTAAAACTTGTTGAACTTGACACATACAGATTCCGGCTGGATGACAAGATCAACACGAAGACAGCAATCAATCACCCTAGAAGAGATATATGCAGATTTATATCGAAACTAAGGGTGAGAGAGCGGCTGCGAGACCACAAACACCAAGTCATCGTCTGTGAGTGCGGGGAAGAATGTACCACCAACCATGTCCTGGTAGACTGTGAGGTATACAAGGAGGAGAGAAGGGAACTAGTAAGAACAATGGAGACCAACAACATACCATTCAACACTAAGAACCTACTCTTCCCTAGACCAGATCTGAAACTGCAAATCTTCGAACAAATCCACGCCCTAATGGAGACAGTAGGACTAAGTAGAATAGTGAAGTAAGAGGGGGTCATGATTAGACGGGCCCGGCATCTAAACACTAAACTACATAGGGGATTGATACCAAACTGGCAGAATAGTGGAGTAAGGGAGGGTCACGATCAGACGGACTCGGCATCTAAACACTATTCCGCCAAAAAACAGACACCAAACCTACAGAATAGGATAGTGGAGTAAGGGGAGGTCACGATAAGACGGGCCTGGCACCTAAACACAAATCCTACGAAGATGACATGTACCAAACTAAGCAGGATAGTGGAGTAAGGGGGAGTTTCGGTCAGACGTACTCGGCACCTAAACACTATTCCGTAAATAAAAATGATACCAAACCCATAGTGGGATAGTGGAGTAAGGGGAGGCCACGATAAGACGGGCCTGGCACCTAAACACTAACCCCAAACGATGACACCAACCAACCCAGAAGCAAACGAGATCATCTACCAAATGATATGTTTATTAAATAAAGGGAAGAACTTCCCACTAAACCCAATCCATGGCTTAAAGCTAAATGGAAAGATTGCAAAATCATATTCTAAAAAACAGGAATCAGCTTCGGCTCTCCTAAGTCTTGTCTGTGATATCACTTATGTGGAAGCAGACGTTAAACACCAAGTAGTAGTAGTAGTAGTAGTTTGTGCAAAAGACGTCACGTGACCCACGTTAGGAAATCTAGGGGTCCCTGTTATTACACAAATACCACAGCCCGACGGTTTAGTGTAGGAGTATGCCCCTAGCCTAATTTACAGAGGGGATATGCGGGGGCGGGTTCTCTTGGGTTCCAACTGTACAGATCAGTCGAGCTGGAACAGGTCCAAGGTAACCGTAGTTTTTTTACCATCAGTGTTGTCTCGGTATGGCGATTTGTCCAGAAGGATTGTAATCGCTAAGTGATCACTTCCGAACGTATCGTCGTTCCCTGTGGTCCAGTCGCAGTAACTGGATATTGCAGGTGAGGCCAACGTCAGATCTATGTGGGATGGTTCGCATCCCGGTCTAAAGCATGTTGGGCTGCCGTCATTCAGGACGCAGAGACCATTGTCCTCCATAAAGCTGTACAGTACTCTGCCTCTACGATCGGTTCTTTTAGAGCCCCACAGAGCGTGGTGAGCGTTAAAGTCCCCACAGATCAAAATACGTGGGTATTTGATCTGATCGTACAGGTACTGGTATCCGTTTACTACTTCCCTGTTAGGGGGAGAGTAAATATTAATTACAGCTATTTTCGTGCCGTCTGACATATGTATAACTGCGCCCTGTCCTTCCAACTCTTTTACATTTAGCGTGAGGTCTTTGTGGACCACGCCCTCTTTAATGTAAATTGCTAGACCGCCTTCTCCGCCCTTAGATACGCCAGGTCGATCTGACCTTAGGCAGGTATACCCAATAAGTTTAACGTTGCCGTTATTTGGTCCTAATTTAGTTTCTTGTAGGCACAAGACATCATAGGAACCCCTGCTAAGATGGTAGCGAAGTTCGGTTGCCCTGGCTCGAATACTATTCAAATTTAGCTGGAGTACCGCTAGTTTTCCCTCCATTTGAGAGCAGGAGAGGTACACTTGGTGGCTCCAGTGTCTAGAATAAGCAGTCCGCACCCTGTATATTGACAGAGGCCTCAACGGGTTGAGGTTTGTCCGATGGGACGACCCCTTTTGGGGATGAGGTCACCGTCATTTGGAACCGCTTTCGGGCCAGTTCCATTCGGTCCACATCGTTAGTACTCCTACTCCGGTTTCGGGGTACCTTTTTGGGTGTGCTGGCTTCTGGGGATTCGGTCGAGGCGGAGTCGCCCTCATCCTCAGTAGCCTTGCGTTTGAGAGGCGTTGGCCTACTCACGGACTTATTCAAGCCGGTTAGGTTTTGCACATAGTGTGCCATGGTCTTGGACAGGGCAGCCGTCAAGGCCTTGGTATCAGAGGTGTCTTTAACCGCCAACACCTCTATCACCATCTGCGTGACAAAATGCACGAATCCTTTTATATTTTTGAACACTGGGGTAAATCCGCCCACAGCTTTAGGCACTTTAGAGGTGATCGGGGGAGGTAGTGGTACCTGCCCTGCTACCCGGGGGGGCAGAGGAGAAGTTTGTCCCAGCGTCGGCCTGACGGTCGGTGCTGGGGCCGGGGCTGCTATTTCCGGCTGCGGTGCCTTTTGAGGGGCAGGGGCCTGCACCCTCTTGGTTTTCTTGCGTTGACGTTTCCTAGGCTTAGCCACATTATTCTTCTCGAGGTCTATCAGACCTCTGGCCTTCAACTCCGCCTCCCGGTAGCTTATCACCTCTTTTGCCTTAACTTTTAGCGTCCGGCTCGCTAATTTAATTTTGGGGCATTCTTTGGAACTTGCCATGTGGTCACCCTGGCAGTTCCTGCATTTTGTTTTGGTCCCTTGGCACGCAGAGCTCTTGTGGTCCTTCCCGCAGCGACCACAAGCGGCCTTGGAGCGGCAGAATTTCTCCGTATGTCCCAATTTCTGACAGTTTTTACACTGTCGGATCTTGGGTACATACGGGTAGGTTTGTCTACGGAGGTAGACAATGTCGATTATCACTGGGGATTTACCCTTCGGGAAGGTCAGGACGACCGTTCCGTGTTGGTGACCCTCTTTGACCCGGAACCTATGAGTCTCTTCAATCTCATATCCGCGGAGTTTCAGGTCATTGAGGATTTCTTCCCCGGTGTACTCGGCAGGTATGCCATGTACCACGCATTTCTCGGAGCTGAGGGAGCGTGGAACGGTGACTGCCACTCTCACACCCATGAGAGATTCAAAGGAACGTGCCCGTTCCTGGTCAACAATATCACGGAAGGCAAGACGAATCTCGCCAACCTTGGTGATAGAGATGGTAGGTAGGCAGGACACCTCCCATACATCTTTGATCTCCTGCCCTAGGACGGTCGCTTTCTTACCCAAGAAAGTAGCCCCGTCCAGAGGCTTTACTATCAACAGGTGTTGATAGGGAGGGGGTGGGGTACGGCGACGAAAAGTAGCCGGGAGTGGCGTACTCTTCAAGGCTTCCGTAAAGGAGAGCCTTAGAGGCTTGACTGGTGGGTGGACCCCACCTTCAAGGACCTCGACCCCCTCCATGCCGGTGCTTGTGTTCGACATAGCTGCCGGATACCTGTCTCAAGAATAAGAAATAAAATAAGAGAAAACAAAGAAAATAAATAATAATAGGGGTGGGGAGGGGGGGAGAGAGAGAGGGGAGGGAGAGCTCCTACAGTAGAGGAAAAAGAAAAATATCAATGTGTTGATTAATTAGCGCGGACCTATGAGAGAGCGCCTGTTCTGGAAACTAAATCAAGTTAAGAATGATAAGTATGGGAGTTGTGACGCGGACCTATGAGAGAGCACCAGTTAGAAAAACCAAGTTGGAAAGAGGGATTGAAGTTGAAATGTGTAGCGCGGACCTATGAGAGAGCTCCTACAGTAGGAGAGAAAAAATCAAAGTATGAAGTTACTATGTTAGCGCGGACCTATGAGAGAGCACCTGCTCTTGAGGACTAAATCCAATCAAGATTTGAGCGCGGACCTATGAGAGAGCACGTGTGGTGGAGGGAATAAAACGGCGAGCCGGCGGTTTGTGCAAAAGACGTCACGTGACCCACGCTAGGAAATCTAGGGGTCCCTGTTATTACACAAATACCACAGCCCGACGGTTTAGTGTAGGAGTATGCCCCTAGCCTAATTTACAGAGGGGATATGCGGGGGGCGGGTTCTCTTGGGTTCCAACTGTACAGATCAGTCGAGCTGGAACAGGTCCAAGGTAACCGTAGCGTTATTGGCTCAAGAGGGAAAGCCAACCGTTGCGAATTAACAGGTCAGCGACAGGTCAGGCACAGGGGTCAGGCGAGAGCTGGGAACCTTGTTATCCTCGCTATACAATATAGGAGGACCCCCGTAAGCTCACGACTAAGATCTTGACTGAGAATCGAAAAGCAAAAGCTTCTCTGCTGTCACTAACGTGTTACCTAGATGGGGCGATTGGCTGTAAAATGGACTGTGCGAGGGGAGGGGGAAGGTGGAAATTTATTCTATTTTATTTTCAAAAATTATAAAAATGCGAGTACCCACTCGCTTGAAATCGACAAGGAGGGGAGCCGTTGAAGACTACAGTATTTTCCGGATAGAGAGGACCACTAACTCAGCTAGAAATAGCTGGGTTCGTTCAGTATCCGTACTCAAATTGCAAATTTTCAAGATGGCTGCCAAACCCACGCTATGTCGATTTCCGTACAAAATGGTATAAAAAATAAAAATATAAAACAATATCTCGGTCGGGAGCAGGTACAATTACCAGATCAGTAATATAACCTTACCTGGACCGGTATATCCACAGCTATAAATCCTAGAACACAGTGATAATCCAACACAAGTAAGAAAATAACACACAGGTAATCCAAATACTCAGGGGAAAAATCACAATATGCACGAGCTTCAACTTAGATGACCTCAGTTCACAACCGAAAGCTTCTGAACGCAACTCGCGAAAAAGCCTTTTATACCTACCAAGTGGAGTCGGGAAATCGGATCGAGCGTGCTAGCGACGATCGCGCGGACCTCATAGTAAGCATCCTATAAGCCCCCCGACTCTGTTTGGCGGGCATAAAAGGAAAAGTCGCTAGTTTCCGCCACTTTTATATTTTTTTTTTTTTGGTAGCTATTTCTCATATTTTCTACTCATTTACTTTCTTTGTTACGTTACCGCCACAAGGGCTTCAGTTCTACTTCTTTGTTAGACAATCAGTACCCAAGCGATCAGAGATTAGCTCAAGCGATTGAACTACACTCAGATCAAAGATATTAAATCAAAGGCTTTACCGCCTTTGTTGAGGTGACAATCTGACAGCTAATCTGCCTACTGACCTATACAAACATCAGGAACCTATAGTTAATTAGTATAACCAAATCTGATTGACTAGTGGATCTGTGTGGAAGGGGTCAATAGCAGATCATCAGTTAATCAATCAACCAATCACTATTCAATCTTAAACACTCTACTATAGAGTACTAATTAGATTCATCTCTTGTTGATCCCTCTTTTTAATTTAGACTTTCGAGACAGGAAAAGGGAAATGGAGTCCGTGACTGAGCTCAACATGTCGATGGTTGAGGCTTTCAACAGCAGTCCGGCACCATCGACCTTTCCGGCAGCTAAAAAGAGGGAGGACCAAGCCTTCGTAGTCCAAGTGAGGCCCGCTGAAGGCAAGTCCTTCAAAGGGACCAAACTGACGGCGATAGGGAAGGAGATCAAGAAGACCTGGGGTATTATCGATATCCCAGACATCAGAGTAACTGTCCCTGGACATGTCCGACTGGCTTTTAAATCACAGAAGGACATGGACAGGGCGGTGAACCAGGTATCCCTTCTCGGCATAGAAGTGAGGGTATCCCAGCCGTCAACCTTGTCAACCGAAAAGGTGGTGGTACACGGGATTCCCTCCGAGTATGACGGAGAAGAGATCCTGGAAGATCTAAGAGACAGAGGGTATGCGGTCGCGGAGGTATACCGTTTCAGGATCGCCGAAGGTAAAGGCCAGGGAAGCGTCGCCCTAACCTTTAACAACAAGGCACCTGAGATGGTAAAGATAGTATACCTATCCCGAAGGACCCACGTATACATCAACAGGGTAAGGCAATGTTCCAATTGCCAAAAGCTTGGCCACACAGCCAAGTACTGTAAGGGAAAGACTGTGTGTGCCAAGTGCGGTGGGAGTCACGCGATGGCCGAGTGCGGGGCGGGCATTCAAACAAAATGCTCGAACTGCAAGGGCGGACACGCAGCGAACTCCCCCGATTGCCCGAAGATACAGAGCACCAGGGCTACCCTAAAAATACAAGGCAAGGAGAAAGTGAGCTTCAGTGAGGCTGCACTGATTCTCAAAAAGAAAGAGCGGGTGACAAAAGAAGTCAGGAAGATGGCTCCGGCTAATAAACCAAATACGACGGAGTCAATTCCATCGACATCGGCGCCGGAAGAACCACCAAAGGCTCCCCGCTCAGAACCACTACCAAAAAAGACGACCAACACAAAGAAAAAGGAGGAACAGAAAACGAAGGCTAATGAAACTCACTTCATTCCGAAATTCAAAACGGAGAGTGGTTTCATGAGTTTTATGATTGAATTCCTGAAGGTAGCAGTATCAAATGAGGACAAGACAACAAAGATGGCAAGCCTCCTAGGGAAACTAAGATCGTATATGGTCAACGCAGACGCTCTAATCAACTCCATCAACACTGTCAAGAAAAGAGCTAGAGATGACGACGAAGACACTGAAAAGAAAGATCAAGAGGTAAATCTCGCTCTACGTAGGAGGATATCTCATGTTCGCCACTACAGCACTGGCGATATGCCCAGTTGCTTGCCGGTGTTAACACCAAAAGCGAACAGCAATGAGGTACCTTCTATGGAAAGCGAGACACCAGTAGATCAATAGAACACAACCATTGAGAGGCATCAATCCTGACAGTCATCATGGCGGGCCAGGTAAAAGTTCTACAACTTAACGTTAACGGACTGGCCCCCAGATGTGCTGAGCTGAGAAAATACATCACCCACAACCCCAAAGATGTAATATGCCTCCAGGAGACCAAGCTACTACCAACCAAAAAAGACATCTACCTACCCGGATATACTTGTCAGAGAAGGGACAGACCGGGCAGCACGACACGTGGCGGCGGCCTTGCCATCTACGTCAGTGATAACTTAAATTATATTTCTGTTACGCTGGACGTAGCGGGCCCTCTAGAAGCAATGGGCATAGCCATCACATTGAGCAATAATACAAAATTGACAATAGTGAATGTCTATGCACCCCCTCAAGTCACGATAGAATCAGTAGACTTCCAGTCACTTCTCGACCAGCTTCCGCAGGGCGAATCTGTGTTCTGTGGAGATTTCAACGCAAAACACGCTCTGTGGGGGTCACCGAGGAATGACGGTCGGGGGACTAGCCTGTGCTCAATAATAGAAGGGAACGACCTATGCGTACTGAACGACGAGAGCCCTACTTTTGTTGGAGGAAATGCCCCACCTTCACACCTGGATCTCACGCTCTGTACGCTTGGTATGGCAAACCGCTGCGACTGGCAAGTACACGAAGACGAAACACTTGGCAGTGACCACCTACTGATAGAATTCTGCATCCAATGTGAAACAACCAGGGAAGTCTATAACGGGAAACCCAATTGGAAAATAAAAGAGGCTGATTGGGCTAACTTCCGTGTAAACTGCCTTGAGTGGAAAGAGGATGACATCATCGATGCCAACATCGACGTGTACGCTGCCAACATCACAAGTGCTATTATAGGTGCCGCAGACGACTCCATTCCCAAGACTTCTGGAGGGAAACCAAGGATTAGAAAACCTTGGTGGTCACTAGAATGTCAGAAGGCGGTTAACGAAAGAAAGAAGGCTCTACGCCTACGGAAACGCCACTACAATGAAGTCAACCACCAAAACTACCTGAAGTTGAAATACGCCGCAAGAGACACCATCCGGAAGGCACAAAGCGGACACTGGATGACTTTCTGTAATGCGTTGAATCAAAACACGCAAACAGGTGTCGTCTGGAAGAAGCTGAACGCCATGAACGGGAAGCGCAGATCATTCAACATACCAAACCTAAAGAACGGAGATGAGTACGCTACCAACGGCAATGAAAAGGCAGACCTACTTGCGAAAACGTTCGCTGACGCAAGCAGGGACGAAAACCAATCACCAGAGTTCCTGAAGAGAAAGGAAATCTTTTACTCACAGCACCCTTCATTAGAAATTGAACCTAATGAAGGGGCTAAACCAATCAATCTACCCTTCTCTGAGGAGGAGCTAAATAAGGCCCTTTCCCTCAAGAAGGATAGTGCGGCTGGTGAGGACAAAGTAAAGTACTCAATGCTCAAACATCTGCCTAGAAATGCCAAAAGGATACTACTAAACTTCTTCAACACATCCTGGCTGGCGGGAGAGGTACCTAAAGAATGGCGGAAAGCCAACGTCATCCCTCTCCCAAAACCAGGTAAAGAGAGAACAAAAGCAGAGTCCTATCGACCAGTAAGCTTGACATCCACACTGTGCAAAACCTTGGAAACAATGGTTAACATCCGACTACAGTTCTATCTGGAGAGCAACCGACTGATAGACGAAAATCAAAGCGGGTTCAGGAAAGGGCGTTCAACAATGGACCACTTGGTGAGACTACAGCAAGTCATGTCGCAGGCACTCCTCTCTGGGAACCTGTTATGTGCCGTGTTCGTAGATTTAACTAAGGCTTTCGATTTAGTCTGGCTAGACGGACTGCTCTTCAAGTTAGGACGTATTGGTATAACGGGCATAATGTTTCGGTGGATCAAAAGCTTTCTGAGCGATAGAAGGATACAGGTGAATGTTGGCAGATTCCTGAGTGCCGAGCAAACATTAGAAAATGGCACGCCTCAGGGGTCGGTTATCAGTCCCACTCTCTTCAATATCATGATCAACGACATACAGAAATCCTCCTACCTCGATGCCAAAACTGAGTTAGCTAAATTTGCTGATGATAGTACCATATGGAGGACAGGGAGGCTTTTTTTGTGAACTACAAAAGAATATGCAAAAGGCCTTAGACAAATTCATGGCATGGGCAAACGACTGGGGATTTAAAGTTTCGGAGAAGAAAACGGTCGGCATGCTTGTAAGCAGGGATAGTGGGATAAACAGAATGACTCTGTGTATGAACGGGAAAACCATCGAATTCAAAGACCAAACCAAGTTCCTTGGCGTAATCTTTGACCGAAGGCTGACCTGGAAACCACACATCGACGAGACTGTAGATAGATGCACCAAAATCCTAAACTTAATGAGGAAAATAACGGGCAGCACATGGGGGGCCAACAGAGTTACACTAATGATGGTGTATCGTGCTCTAATACGATCTGTATTAGACTACGGCTCTCTGGCCTTCATGAACAGCGCGCCATTACTCTTAAGGAAGCTCGACACCATCCAACACAAAGCTCTGTGTGTTGCGACTGGCGTAGGGCAAGGGACTAGGAGAGAGGCACTACTGCAGGAAGCCGGGGAGTTGCCCCTATCCCTAAGAAGAAAAGAACTAGCGACAAGGTACTGGGCTAAGATCTCGCAACTGGGCGCAAGATCTCCAACTTTTGTCAGTCTACAAAAGACAAGATATGTGAGAGATCCAAGAAAGAAAAGCTTTGGCCAAGGTATCAGGGAAACAATCAAGGAACTGCAACTGGGGGAGCTCGTGATAAATAAACACGACCCCCCAGCCATCGCCCCTTGGACGCTCCCTATACCGCCGGTCAATCTAGATCTGTTACAGAAAACCGACAAGAAAAACAACCCCACTGCCGCACGAGCTTTATCGCTAGAACACCTGGAAGACAACTGGCCGTCCAATGACTGGGACCATGTGTATACGGATGGCTCACGCAACCCTGAAAGGGGCACCAGCTCGTTTGGAATATACCTGCCAAACGGGGAACAGGGAATAAGCAGGAAACTGCCCAATAACTGTTCGGTGTACACTGCAGAGCTTGTGGCCATTCGTGACGCTATATCATGGATTTCCCACCAAAAGACTAGTAAGTTCGTCATTCCAAGCGACTCCCTGAGCAGTCTGATTTCAATCCAAACTGACAACTCGGACTCAAGACCAGAAGTCATTTTGGAAATCAGGCAGCTGTACCAGAGGGTCTTAGAGAAGGGAAGCAAAGTAGAGCTCGTGTGGATTCCATCACATGTCAACATTAGAGGAAACGAGGAGGCAGATCGACTCGCAAACGAAGGTCTCAAGGATACAGCACCACTCCGCACCATAGACTACAGCACCACGGAAATCTACAGTATGGTTAAAAGACAGGTCAATTCAATCTGGGAATTAAAACTTGTTGAACTTGACACATACAGATTCCGGCTGGATGACAAGATCAACACGAAGACAGCAATCAATCACCCTAGAAGAGATATATGCAGATTTATATCGAAACTAAGGGTGAGAGAGCGGCTGCGAGACCACAAACACCAAGTCATCGTCTGTGAGTGCGGGGAAGAATGTACCACCAACCATGTCCTGGTAGACTGTGAGGTATACAAGGAGGAGAGAAGGGAACTAGTAAGAACAATGGAGACCAACAACATACCATTCAACACTAAGAACCTACTCTTCCCTAGACCAGATCTGAAACTGCAAATCTTCGAACAAATCCACGCCCTAATGGAGACAGTAGGACTAAGTAGAATAGTGAAGTAAGAGGGGGTCATGATTAGACGGGCCCGGCATCTAAACACTAAACTACATAGGGGATTGATACCAAACTGGCAGAATAGTGGAGTAAGGGAGGGTCACGATCAGACGGACTCGGCATCTAAACACTATTCCGCCAAAAAACAGACACCAAACCTACAGAATAGGATAGTGGAGTAAGGGGAGGTCACGATAAGACGGGCCTGGCACCTAAACACAAATCCTACGAAGATGACATGTACCAAACTAAGCAGGATAGTGGAGTAAGGGGGAGTTTCGGTCAGACGTACTCGGCACCTAAACACTATTCCGTAAATAAAAATGATACCAAACCCATAGAGTGGGATAGTGGAGTAAGGGGAGGCCACGATAAGACGGGCCTGGCACCTAAACACTAACCCCAAACGATGACACCAACCAACCCAGAAGCAAACGAGATCATCTACCAAATGATATGTTTATTAAATAAAGGGAAGAACTTCCCACTAAACCCAATCCATGGCTTAAAGCTAAATGGAAAGATTGCAAAATCATATTCTAAAAAAATAGGAATCAGCTTCGGCTCTCCTAAGTCTTGTCTGTGATATCACTTATGTGGAAGCAGACGTTAAACACCAAGTAGTAGTAGTAGTAGTTTCCGCCACTCATTTGTCTGTTTAAATTAAGCGACGAACGATCATCATTCAACATGTCTGGACGAAGAAAGGGAGGAAAAGTAAAGGGAAAGAGTAAGACCCGATCATCCCGGGCTGGATTACAGTTCCCCGTTGGTCGTATCCATCGACTTCTCCGAAAGGGAAACTATGCCGAGAGAGTTGGAGCCGGCGCCCCAGTTTACTTGGCTGCAGTCCTTGAGTACCTAGCTGCCGAAGTTCTCGAGTTGGCTGGCAACGCCGCCCGTGACAACAAGAAATCCAGAATCATTCCCCGTCATCTCCAGTTGGCCATCCGAAACGACGAGGAATTGAACAAACTGTTGTCCGGAGTAACTATCGCCCAAGGTGGTGTTCTACCCAACATCCAAGCTGTGCTCCTGCCCAAGAAATCCGAGAAGGCTGCTTCCAAATAAAAAGCAACTTTTTGTCGCACTGATAAAAAAAACGGCCCTTTTCAGGGCCACCTAAATATATCAGAGAGAAAACGAACATATTCTAATAATCGCAAAATTACGCACATCCCCTGGCCTGGTACTCGACACAAAATATCAAGTTATCCTAACTATTACTAGGGTTATTACCTGCAGTTAACGTAATCCAATCCCGTCCAATTCAATCACGTAAAACAAAGGAAAACATAACACATTACTCATCTTATATGAAACCACTAGAAGCCATGCCATAACGCAAAAATAACAGGCATTTTCATTCATTCATTGATTCATTCATTCAATCATTCATTCATTCATCTATCCATTCCTCCAGTACGTACGTACATTCATTCATTCATTCATTCATTCATTCTACCTACCTACCTACCTAACATTCATCCATCCATCACTCACACACGAACCGAAAATGAATGAAGGAATGAATGACAGAAAGAAAGAAAGAATAAATAAATAAATAAATAAATAAGATAAAAAAAAAAGTAGGAAGGAAAGAAAGGCTGACATTACAGGAAATATGTGATGTGTGGTGGAACGCAGAAAAATAACGCTGGCGTGAACGAAAAAACACAGTCTCTCTCACAGGTCCGCGCTCAACTCTTATAACCATAGAAATTCAGTGTCGAGGAATCATACTTGCTGTTTTCTTTGAACAAGCAACATCGAATCAACTGTCACAAAATGTCTGGACGAGGAAAGGGAGGAAAAGGTTTGGGAAAAGGAGGAGCCAAACGTCACAGGAAAGTCCTTCGTGATAACATCCAAGGTATCACTAAACCAGCCATCAGACGTTTGGCCCGAAGAGGTGGTGTAAAACGTATTTCTGGTTTGATCTACGAAGAAACCCGTGGTGTCCTTAAAGTATTTTTGGAAAACGTTATCCGAGATGCTGTAACATACACCGAGCATGCCAAGCGAAAGACCGTCACAGCCATGGATGTCGTCTACGCTTTGAAGAGACAAGGCCGAACTCTGTACGGATTCGGAGGTTAGATCTTACAACGCTCCCAAAGCATATCAAACGGCCCTTTTCAGGGCCACCTAAATTCTTCAGAAAGAAACCCATCATATTCTAATTACTTAGTCGGTGAAAAACAAATACAACACAAAAACAACAGTCCCCCCCCCCCCCCCAGAAAATAGTACCAACAAGGGTACGGTGGTGCCCTAGATCGAGCTAGAAGACATAGTAAATGAAAAACAGCCCCCCCCCCCCCTCTCAGAAAATAGCACAAACAAACAAACAAACAAACAAACAACCCTAACCCTATAACGAGCTAGAAGACAGTACCGTACCCGATTTAATAATCCCAAGTAATTCTTTTCACGCGCACCGAGTTGGTATTACACACATAATACTCCCACATAACATAACCTGACTCATTTTAACCGTCAGAGCAGAGCCCATGCTTAACAAGTCTCCATATGCACTCCGGAGAACTTACTGTGTCCTCTATTTCGACAATAGATAGCTGCCCCATATTCAACAATCGATATACTTGTTTTGTAGTGCGGGCCTACTCCGATTCGCATATGTTATACAAAAAAGACTAATTCTATTATATGCAAACCCAATATTTCCTCCCCAAAATTATCACCCAGGCGTCCATTTAGCACTGAAAAAAATGTCGGGAAACTCGTATAATAGAGTAGTATTTAGTAATCGCGCGCTAGGGGCCAGTGGAAATGTATGCGAATTGGTGGTCACTTATTATGCGACAAATGGGTACATTTCAATTAGAATATGAAAAGGCATTCTTTCTTGGAAATTTTTGGTGGCCCTGAAAAGGGCCGTTTTACAGTCGTGCAATAAAGCTCGGGAAAAGACATTTATGCCTTTTTAGATTTGGCGGCAGCTTTCTTCTTGGGGGCTGCTTTTTTGGCTGGCTTGGCGGTTTTAACCTTTTTAGGGGTTTTGACCTTTTTGGGTGACTTGGCCTTCTTTGGTTTTACTGTCTTCTTGGCTCCGGTGGCCTTGGCCTTCTTCGGTGTAGCGGCTTTCTTGGGTGCTGCTTTCTTTGCCTTGGGTTTCTTGGCGGCGGCCGTTTTCTTAGCAGGAGACTTTTTAGCGGCTTTCTTCACTTTGGGTTTTTCGGCCTTCACGTCACCAAGTTTGAAGGAACCGGCTGCTCCCGTGCCCTTGGACTGCTTGATAACTCCGGACTTGACACCATTTTTCAAGGCGGTTTTTACCCGGGAGTTAGCCATGTTGAGATCGGACCCGACCTTGTAGTTAGCCATGACGTATTTCAAGATAGCTTGTCGTGATGAACCACCCCTTTCCTTCAAACTGCCAATGGCAGCGCGGATCATGTCAACGTATTTCGGGTGTGTGGCGGCTGCCTTGGGCTTGGATGCCATCTTCTTTTTGGGTGATTTTGTCGCGGGTGCTGGAGCTGCTACATCTGCCATTTTCACTGGAATAAGGTCTGTGTTTGCGTAGGATGCAAAAACGTCGTACTTCTTCCGCTGTCAACTAGGGAATGAGCCGCGATGGTTCGTGAAAAAACATACAAGGCGGACGCGGACTTCGTAGAGAGCACTTATTCGCCCCGAACGCAAATCACTCCAAATATGTGTTTATTGCTTCGCATTTTCTCTCAAATTCAAACTTAGTTTTCAATGGGAGAAAAATTGGACTACGCCATTGGAAAGAGAAGAAATCGGGCTTTACACTCATACAAATATTTTGTACTCCCAGTCAATAATTAGTCTGAGAACGAGGCTTGAAAGGCGCACATCGAGTCTCTCAAATACAAAACCGTCCTTTCAGAGTCAATTTTACCCTCGAATTTAAGCTTCGATTTCGTGCAGGGGGCGACTGCCGGCTAGAAAAAACATCACACTTGCAGTTTAGCCCATTTTCTTTAAAATTTATACGGCACGAAGGACTGTGGCAGGATTCCCACGCGGACACTAAAAACACGCTCACTCAATGAACCGCCATTACAGACAGGCTTTATTGCTTGATTCCATCGACAAGTGAAATACCCCACGTTTTCATTCATCCCTCCCTCCCTCCCTCTCTCTCTATTATTCTGCAGATATATTCCCTGTGTGTGTGTGCATAATTTTTGTTTTTTTATACGGGATTTCATTTCATAGGGGGAGGATGTCATGTAATGTAAATCTTTTGTTTTGATTATAGAACATGGAAACGTTTCTTTCTGAACGAGTTAGGTGGCCCTGAAAAGGGCCGTTTTAATAACACAAAGCCAAGTAATTTAGGCTCGTTCTCCTCGGATTCTTCGGGCAAGCTGGATGTCCTTGGGCATAATGGTGACTCTCTTGGCGTGGATGGCGCACAAGTTGGTGTCTTCGAAAAGTCCAACCAGGTAAGCCTCGCTAGCTTCTTGCAGGGCCATCACGGCTGAGCTCTGGAATCGGAGATCGGTCTTGAAATCCTGGGCGATTTCACGGACTAATCGCTGGAAGGGGAGCTTTCGGATGAGAAGCTCGGTGCTCTTCTGGTATCGACGGATTTCTCGGAGAGCCACGGTACCTGGCCTGTATCGATGGGGTTTTTTCACACCGCCGGTGGCGGGGGCACTCTTTCTAGCGGCCTTGGTGGCGAGCTGTTTTCGTGGGGCTTTGCCTCCAGTCGATTTACGAGCAGTCTGCTTGGTTCGAGCCATCTTTAGTCTTCTCTTCTTCTTGTCGAGTCGGAGTAGAAATGAAACACCAAACACCTCGCCTTCTACTATAAATACACACACAAATTCACAAAGCTCGCAAAGCGCGGCACGCAACGTCATTGGTCGCCTCCGCCAGAATCCGGCCCTCCCATTGGTTCAAAATAAAACGCTTTCATTGGTTGAATTCCAACACTGTTTCCCAACTCCATTTCTCGATCCGATTTTAGAATGCATGCCCAAAACTATCTTTCTGCTTCTTGCCTCGTCTTCTTTTCCCTCTTTCTACTCTCTTTCCTTTTCCCCGTTTTGCTTTTCTCTTCTTTTTATTTCTTTATTCATTTTGGTTTTAGGGTTTTTTTGGAGGGGGAGGTCATGCTTTTTCGGGAGTTTCCGTGTTTTCATAAGACAAGACTGTGCATCGAGACTTGCGTCAACTTAATTGCTAAGAAAACATGCTATGAAAACATGCACGAGAAGCTTGTGCCTATATAATCATACGAAATGATCTGTCGTCATTCACCCCCTGTCACCTCACCACCGTCCCTTTAGTCCTTCGCGTCTATCAGCCAGGGATAGACGAGGAAACAGAAGTCGTAATCAGTGCTATATTGAGAATAATGATGACAAAAAAAAAAACAATACAAGTGTCATTTTTCGGGTAAGCTGTTTGATCGTTGTTTGTATGCATCTACGTTCGTTCGTTCGTTTATGTATTTGATTTTGTGTTCTCATTATCTATTTAGTCTATGTGTTTATATATTTGTTTTTCTTTCACCTGTCTATCTATTTCATGTGTGTACTTTCATTTTGGGTTAGGGTTAGGGTTAGGGTTAGGCTTGAGTTGTATTGAATTGATGTGATGTGGGATTTTTGATTCGTATAGAACATGAAGGTTTTCTTTCTGGATGATTTCGGTGGCCCTGAAAAGGGCCGTTTTTGTTTCGGGTGGAAAACATTTACTTGCTGCTGGTATATTTGGTGACAGCCTTGGTACCTTCGCTGACGGCGTGCTTAGCCAATTCACCGGGCAACAAAAGTCTGACGGCAGTCTGAATCTCCCTGCTTGTAATGGTTGATCTTTTGTTGTAATGGGCGAGTCTTGAGGCTTCGGCAGCAATTCTTTCGAAGATGTCGTTGACGAAACTGTTCATGATAGACATGGCCTTGCTGCTCACACCGGTGTCGGGGTGGACTTGTTTCAAGACTTTGTAAATGTAGATGCTGTACGATTCCTTTCGTCTCCTCTTCCTTTTCTTGTCTCCGGAACGTGCGGCTTTCGCCTTTCCGGCTTTCTTGGCGCCTTTGGATGAGACCTTTGGTGGCATGACTGCTGTAACTCAGTTAAGACAGTGAATGAAAAACGCAACTACTACTACTACTACTACTTGGTGTTTAACGTCTGCTTCCACATAAGTGATATCACAGACAAGACTTAGGAGAGCCGAAGCTGATTCCTGTTTTTTAGAATATGATTTTGCAATCTTTCCATTTAGCTTTAAGCCATGGATTGGGTTTAGTGGGAAGTTCTTCCCTTTATTTAATAAACATATCATTTGGTAGATGATCTCGTTTGCTTCTGGGTTGGTTGGTGTCATCGTTTGGGGTTAGTGTTTAGGTGCCAGGCCCGTCTTATCGTGGCCTCCCCTTACTCCACTATCCCACTATGGGTTTGGTATCATTTTTATTTACGGAATAGTGTTTAGGTGCCGAGTACGTCTGACCGAAACTCCCCCTTACTCCACTATCCTGCTTAGTTTGGTACATGTCATCTTCGTAGGATTTGTGTTTAGGTGCCAGGCCCGTCTTATCGTGACCTCCCCTTACTCCACTATCCTATTCTGTAGGTTTGGTGTCTGTTTTTTGGCGGAATAGTGTTTAGATGCCGAGTCCGTCTGATCGTGACCCTCCCTTACTCCACTATTCTGCCAGTTTGGTATCAATCCCCTATGTAGTTTAGTGTTTAGATGCCGGGCCCGTCTAATCATGACCCCCTCTTACTTCACTATTCTACTTAGTCCTACTGTCTCCATTAGGGCGTGGATTTGTTCGAAGATTTGCAGTTTCAGATCTGGTCTAGGGAAGAGTAGGTTCTTAGTGTTGAATGGTATGTTGTTGGTCTCCATTGTTCTTACTAGTTCCCTTCTCTCCTCCTTGTATACCTCACAGTCTACCAGGACATGGTTGGTGGTACATTCTTCCCCGCACTCACAGACGATGACTTGGTGTTTGTGGTCTCGCAGCCGCTCTCTCACCCTTAGTTTCGATATAAATCTGCATATATCTCTTCTAGGGTGATTGATTGCTGTCTTCGTGTTGATCTTGTCATCCAGCCGGAATCTGTATGTGTCAAGTTCAACAAGTTTTAATTCCCAGATTGAATTGACCTGTCTTTTAACCATACTGTAGATTTCCGTGGTGCTGTAGTCTATGGTGCGGAGTGGTGCTGTATCCTTGAGACCTTCGTTTGCGAGTCGATCTGCCTCCTCGTTTCCTCTAATGTTGACATGTGATGGAATCCACACGAGCTCTACTTTGCTTCCCTTCTCTAAGACCCTCTGGTACAGCTGCCTGATTTCCAAAATGACTTCTGGTCTTGAGTCCGAGTTGTCAGTTTGGATTGAAATCAGACTGCTCAGGGAGTCGCTTGGAATGACGAACTTACTAGTCTTTTGGTGGGAAATCCATGATATAGCGTCACGAATGGCCACAAGCTCTGCAGTGTACACCGAACAGTTATTGGGCAGTTTCCTGCTTATTCCCTGTTCCCCGTTTGGCAGGTATATTCCAAACGAGCTGGTGCCCCTTTCAGGGTTGCGTGAGCCATCCGTATACACATGGTCCCAGTCATTGGACGGCCAGTTGTCTTCCAGGTGTTCTAGTGATAAAGCTCGTGCGGCAGTGGGGTTGTTTTTCTTGTCGGTTTTCTGTAACAGATCTAGATTGACCGGCGGTATAGGGAGCGTCCAAGGGGCGATGGCTGGGGGGTCGTGTTTATTTATCACGAGCTCCCCCAGTCGCAGTTCCTTGATTGTTTCCCTGATACCTTGGCCAAAGCTTTTCTTTCTTGGATCTCTCACATATCTTGTCTTTTGTAGACTGACAAAAGTTGGAGATCTTGCGCCCAGTTGCGAGATCTTAGCCCAGTACCTTGTCGCTAGTTCTTTTCTTCTTAGGGATAGGGGCAACTCCCCGGCTTCCTGCAGTAGTGCCTCTCTCCTAGTCCCTTGCCCTACGCCAGTCGCAACACACAGAGCTTTGTGTTGGATGGTGTCAAGCTTCCTTAAGAGTAATGGCGCGCAGTTCATGAAGGCCAGAGAGCCGTAGTCTAATACAGATCGTATTAGAGCACGATACACCATCATTAGTGTAACTCTGTTGGCCCCCCATGTGCTGCCCGTTATTTTCCTCATTAAGTTTAGGATTTTGGTGCATCTATCTACAGTCTCGTCGATGTGTGGTTTCCAGGTCAGCCTTCGGTCAAAGATTACGCCAAGGAACTTGGTTTGGTCTTTGAATTCGATGGTTTTCCCGTTCATACACAGAGTCATTCTGTTTATCCCACTATCTCTGCTTACAAGCATGCCGACCGTTTTCTTCTCCGAAACTTTAAATCCCCAGTCGTTTGCCCATGCCATGAATTTGTCTAAGGCCTTTTGCATATTCTTTTGTAGTTCACAAAAATGCCTCCCTGTCCTCCATATGGTACTATCATCAGCAAATTTAGCTAACTCAGTTTTGGCGTCGAGGTAGGAGGATTTCTGTATGTCGTTGATCATGATATTGGAGAGAGTGGGACTGATAACCGACCCCTGAGGCGTGCCATTTTCTAATGTTTGCTCGGCACTCAGGAATCTGCCAACATTCACCTGTATCCTTCTATCGCTCAGAAAGCTTTTGATCCACCGAAACATTATGCCCGTTATACCAATACGTCCTAACTTGAAGAGCAGTCCGTCTAGCCAGACTAAATCGAAAGCCTTAGTTAAATCTACGAACACGGCACATAACAGGTTCCCAGAGAGGAGTGCCTGCGACATGACTTGCTGTAGTCTCACCAAGTGGTCCATTGTTGAACGCCCTTTCCTGAACCCGCTTTGATTTTCGTCTATCAGTCGGTTGCTCTCCAGATAGAACTGTAGTCGGATGTTAACCATTGTTTCCAAGGTTTTGCACAGTGTGGATGTCAAGCTTACTGGTCGATAGGACTCTGCTTTTGTTCTCTCTTTACCTGGTTTTGGGAGAGGGATGACGTTGGCTTTCCGCCATTCTTTAGGTACCTCTCCCGCCAGCCAGGATGTGTTGAAGAAGTTTAGTAGTATCCTTTTGGCATTTCTAGGCAGATGTTTGAGCATTGAGTACTTTACTTTGTCCTCACCAGCCGCACTATCCTTCTTGAGGGAAAGAGTCTTATTTAGCTCCTCCTCAGAGAAGGGTAGATTGATTGGTTTAGCCCCTTCATTAGGTTCAATTTCTAATGAAGGGTGCTGTGAGTAAAAGATTTCCTTTCTCTTCAGGAACTCTGGTGATTGGTTTTCGTCCCTGCTTGCGTCAGCGAACGTTTTCGCAAGTAGGTCTGCCTTTTCATTGCCGTTGGTAGCGTACTCATCTCCATTCTTTAGGTTTGGTATGTTGAATGATCTGCGCTTCCCGTTCATGGCGTTCAGCTTCTTCCAGACGACACCTGTTTGCGTGTTTTGATTCAACGCATTACAGAAAGTCATCCAGTGTCCGCTTTGTGCCTTCCGGATGGTGTCTCTTGCGGCGTATTTCAACTTCAGGTAGTTTTGGTGGTTGACTTCATTGTAGTGGCGTTTCCGTAGGCGTAGAGCCTTCTTTCTTTCGTTAACCGCCTTCTGACATTCTAGTGACCACCAAGGTTTTCTAATCCTTGGTTTCCCTCCAGAAGTCTTGGGAATGGAGTCGTCTGCGGCACCTATAATAGCACTTGTGATGTTGGCAGCGTACACGTCGATGTTGGCATCGATGATGTCATCCTCTTTCCACTCAAGGCAGTTTACACGGAAGTTAGCCCAATCAGCCTCTTTTATTTTCCAATTGGGTTTCCCGTTATAGACTTCCCTGGTTGTTTCACATTGGATGCAGAATTCTATCAGTAGGTGGTCACTGCCAAGTGTTTCGTCTTCGTGTACTTGCCAGTCGCAGCGGTTTGCCATACCAAGCGTACAGAGCGTGAGATCCAGGTGTGAAGGTGGGGCATTTCCTCCAACAAAAGTAGGGCTCTCGTCGTTCAGTACGCATAGGTCGTTCCCTTCTATTATTGAGCACAGGCTAGTCCCCCGACAGTCATTCCTCGGTGACCCCCACAGAGCGTGTTTTGCGTTGAAATCTCCACAGAACACAGATTCACCCTGCGGAAGCTGGTCGAGAAGTGACTGGAAGTCTACTGATTCTATCGTGACTTGAGGGGGTGCATAGACATTCACTATTGTCAATTTTGTATTATTGCTCAATGTGATGGCTATGCCCATTGCTTCTAGAGGGCCCGCTACGTCCAGGGTAACAGAAATATAATTTAAGTTATCACTGACGTAGATGGCAAGGCCGCCGCCACGTGTCGTGCTGCCCGGTCTGTCCCTTCTCTGACAAGTATATCCGGGTAGGTAGATGTCTTTTTTGGTTGGTAGTAGCTTGGTCTCCTGGAGGCATATTACATCTTTGGGGTTGTGGGTGATGTATTTTCTCAGCTCAGCACATCTGGGGGCCAGTCCGTTAACGTTAAGTTGTAGAACTTTTACCTGGCCCGCCATGATGACTGTCAGGATTGATGCCTCTCAATGGTTGTGTTCTATTGATCTACTGGTGTCTCGCTTTCCATAGAAGGTACCTCATTGCTGTTCGCTTTTGGTGTTAACACCGGCAAGCAACTGGGCATATCGCCAGTGCTGTAGTGGCGAACATGAGATATCCTCCTACGTAGAGCGAGATTTACCTCTTGATCTTTCTTTTCAGTGTCTTCGTCGTCATCTCTAGCTCTTTTCTTGACAGTGTTGATGGAGTTGATTAGAGCGTCTGCGTTGACCATATACGATCTTAGTTTCCCTAGGAGGCTTGCCATCTTTGTTGTCTTGTCCTCATTTGATACTGCTACCTTCAGGAATTCAATCATAAAACTCATGAAACCACTCTCCGTTTTGAATTTCGGAATGAAGTGAGTTTCATTAGCCTTCGTTTTCTGTTCCTCCTTTTTCTTTGTGTTGGTCGTCTTTTTTGGTAGTGGTTCTGAGCGGGGAGCCTTTGGTGGTTCTTCCGGCGCCGATGTCGATGGAATTGACTCCGTCGTATTTGGTTTATTAGCCGGAGCCATCTTCCTGACTTCTTTTGTCACCCGCTCTTTCTTTTTGAGAATCAGTGCAGCCTCACTGAAGCTCACTTTCTCCTTGCCTTGTATTTTTAGGGTAGCCCTGGTGCTCTGTATCTTCGGGCAATCGGGGGAGTTCGCTGCGTGTCCGCCCTTGCAGTTCGAGCATTTTGTTTGAATGCCCGCCCCGCACTCGGCCATCGCGTGACTCCCACCGCACTTGGCACACACAGTCTTTCCCTTACAGTACTTGGCTGTGTGGCCAAGCTTTTGGCAATTGGAACATTGCCTTACCCTGTTGATGTATACGTGGGTCCTTCGGGATAGGTATACTATCTTTACCATCTCAGGTGCCTTGTTGTTAAAGGTTAGGGCGACGCTTCCCTGGCCTTTACCTTCGGCGATCCTGAAACGGTATACCTCCGCGACCGCATACCCTCTGTCTCTTAGATCTTCCAGGATCTCTTCTCCGTCATACTCGGAGGGAATCCCGTGTACCACCACCTTTTCGGTTGACAAGGTTGACGGCTGGGATACCCTCACTTCTATGCCGAGAAGGGATACCTGGTTCACCGCCCTGTCCATGTCCTTCTGTGATTTAAAAGCCAGTCGGACATGTCCAGGGACAGTTACTCTGATGTCTGGGATATCGATAATACCCCAGGTCTTCTTGATCTCCTTCCCTATCGCCGTCAGTTTGGTCCCTTTGAAGGACTTGCCTTCAGCGGGCCTCACTTGGACTACGAAGGCTTGTTCCTCCCTCTTTTTAGCTGCCGGAAAGGTCGATGGTGCCGGACTGCTGTTGAAAGCCTCAACCATCGACATGTTGAGCTCAGTCACGGACTCCATTTCCCTTTTCCTGCCTCGAAAGTCTAAATTAAAAAGAGGGATCAACAAGAGATGAATCTAATTAGTACTCTATAGTAGAGTGTTTAAGATTGAATAGTGATTGGTTGATTGATTAACTGATGATCTGCTATTGACCCCTTCCACACAGATCCACTAGTCAATCAGATTTGGTTATACTAATTAACTATAGGTTCCTGATGTTTGTATAGGTCAGTAGGCAGATTAGCTGTCAGATTGTCACCTCAACAAAGGCGGTAAAGCCTTTGATTTAATATCTTTGATCTGAGTGTAGTTCAATCGCTTGAGCTAATCTCTGATCGCTTGGGTACTGATTGTCTAACAAAGAAGTAGAACTGAAGCCCTTGTGGCGGTAACGTAACAAAGAAAGTAAATGAGTAGAAAATATGAGAAATAGCTACCAAAAAAAAAAAATATAAAAATAAGCAAAAATATGAGGCTGATGATACAAGCGAAGTAAAACTAGAGACCAAAATTAAAGTATAAAACAACAAAAAAAAAAGAAACTAATCTAAAGTAATCGAGAAAAAATATATGAATATGAGAGAAAATATGAGAAGTAACTATCAAAAATATAAACAAAAGTATGAGGCTAACGATGCAAGAAAATTAAAACTAGAAATCGAAGTCAAAGTATAAAATCAGAAAAAACAAAATGAGATGGTCCAACTAAGTGTAAAAAGAGGAAAAAATAGTAAAAAATGAAATGAAATAATGAAATAATTAAATAGAATAACTGAAAAGGAGCTGTCAAAAGTAAAGGGAAAATAAAATAAAAAGAAGTAGAGAAAACAAAAAAAAAGAAAAAATCTTATACCTTATTCAGGTATAAGAGAAAAGAAAGAAAATAAAATAAATAATGAAAGTAGAAAGACAACCTTGGGACTGAAGAATCTTTGTAGAGTCTTAAAGTCGAGTGGAGAGTCTTTCTCGAGTCTTTGCTAGGCTACTTTATCTTTAAGATAAATTTAGACGATAGCTCTGGAGCTCTGGTGCATTAGGTGTTATCAGTACGAGTACTAATTAACCTGTGAAAAACGCAACTCGCGAAAAAGCCTTTTATACCTACCAAGTGGAGTCGGGAAATCGGATCGAGCGTGCTAGCGACGATCGCGCGGACCTCATAGTAAGCATCATATAAGCCCCCCGACTCTGTTTGGCGGGCATAAAAGGAAAAGTCGCTAGTTTCCGCCACTCATTTGTCTGTTTAAATTAAGCGACGAACGATCATCATTCAACATGTCTGGACGAGGAAAGGGAGGAAAAGTAAAGGGAAAGAGTAAGACCCGATCATCCCGGGCTGGATTACAGTTCCCCGTTGGTCGTATCCATCGACTTCTCCGAAAGGGAAACTATGCCGAGAGAGTTGGAGCCGGCGCCCCAGTTTACTTGGCTGCAGTCCTTGAGTACCTAGCTGCCGAAGTTCTCGAGTTGGCTGGCAACGCCGCCCGTGACAACAAGAAATCCAGAATCATTCCCCGTCATCTCCAGTTGGCCATCCGAAACGACGAGGAATTGAACAAACTGTTGTCCGGAGTAACTATCGCCCAAGGTGGTGTTCTACCCAACATCCAAGCTGTGCTCCTGCCCAAGAAATCCGAGAAGGCTGCTTCCAAATAAAAAGCAACTTTTTGTCGCACTGATAAAAAAACGGCCCTTTTCAGGGCCACCTAAATATATCAGAGAGAAAACGAACATATTCTAATAATCGCAAAATTACGCACATCCCCTGGCCTGGTACTCGACACAAAATATCAAGTTATCCTAACTATTACTAGGGTTATTACCTGCAGTTAACGTAATCCAATCCCATCCAATTCAATCACGTAAAACAAAGGAAAACATAACACATTACTCATCTTATATGAAACCACTAGAAGCCATGCCATAACGCAAAAATAACAGGCATATTCATTCATTCATTCATTCATTTATTCATTCATTCAATCATTCATTCATTCATTCATTCATCTATCCATTCCTCCAGTACGTACGTTCATTCATTCATTCATTCATTCTACCTACCTACCTACCTACCTACCTACCTACCTACCTACCTAACATTCATCCATCCATCCATCCATCCATCACTCACTCACGAACCGAAAATGAATGAAGGAATGAATGACAGAAAGAAAGAATAAATAAATAAATAAGATAAAAAAAAAAGTAGGAAGGAAAGAAAGGCTGACATTACAGGAAATATGTGATGTGTGGTGGAACGCAGAAAAATAACGCTGGCGTGAACGAAAAAACACAGTCTCTCTCACAGGTCCGCGCTCAACTCTTATAACCATAGAAATTCAGTGTCGAGGAATCATACTTGCTGTTTTCTTTGAACAAGCAACATCGAAGCAACTGTCACAAAATGTCTGGACGAGGAAAGGGAGGAAAAGGTTTGGGAAAAGGAGGAGCCAAACGTCACAGGAAAGTCCTTCGTGATAACATCCAAGGTATCACTAAACCAGCCATCAGACGTTTGGCCCGAAGAGGTGGTGTAAAACGTATTTCTGGTTTGATCTACGAAGAAACCCGTGGTGTCCTTAAAGTATTTTTGGAAAACGTTATCCGAGATGCTGTAACATACACCGAGCATGCCAAGCGAAAGACCGTCACAGCCATGGATGTCGTCTACGCTTTGAAGAGACAAGGCCGAACTCTGTACGGATTCGGAGGTTAGATCTTACAACGCTCCCAAAGCATATCAAACGGCCCTTTTCAGGGCCACCTAAATTCTTCAGAAAGAAACCCATCATATTCTAATTACTTAGTCGGTGAAAAACAAATACAACACAAAAACAACAGTCCCCCCCCCCCCCCCCCAGAAAATAGTACCAACAAGGGTACGGTGGTGACGGTGGTGCCCTAGATCGAGCTAGAAGACATAGTAAATGAAAAACAGCCCCCCCCCCCTCTCAGAAAATAGCACAAACAAACAAACAAACAAACAAACAACCCTAACCCTATAACGAGCTAGAAGACAGTACCGTACCCGATTTAATAATCCCAAGTAATTCTTTTCACGCGCACCGAGTTGGTATTACACACATAATACTCCCACATAACATAACCTGACTCATTTTAACCGTCAGAGCAGAGCCCATGCTTAACAAGTCTCCATATGCACTCCGGAGAACTTACTGTGTCCTCTATTTCGACAATAGATAGCTGCCCCATATTCAACAATCGATATACTTGTTTTGTAGTGCGGGCCTACTCCGATTCGCATATGTTATACAATAAAGACTAATTCTATTATATGCAAACCCAATATTTCCTCCCCAAAATTATCACCCAGGCGTCCATTTAGCACTGAAAAAAATGTCGGGAAACTCGTATAATAGAGTAGTATTTAGTAATCGCGCGCTAGGGGCCAGTGGAAATGTATGCGAATTGGTGGTCACTTATTATGCGACAAATGGGTACATTTCAATTAGAATATGAAAAGGCATTCTTTCTTGGAAATTTTTGGTGGCCCTGAAAAGGGCCGTTTTACAGTCGTGCAATAAAGCTCGGGAAAAGACATTTATGCCTTTTTAGATTTGGCGGCAGCTTTCTTCTTGGGGGCTGCTTTTTTGGCTGGCTTGGCGGTTTTAACCTTTTTAGGGGTTTTGACCTTTTTGGGTGACTTGGCCTTCTTTGGTTTTACTGTCTTCTTGGCTCCGGTGGCCTTGGCCTTCTTCGGTGTAGCGGCTTTCTTGGGTGCTGCTTTCTTTGCCTTGGGTTTCTTGGCGGCGGCCGTTTTCTTAGCAGGAGACTTTTTAGCGGCTTTCTTCACTTTGGGTTTTTCGGCCTTCACGTCACCAAGTTTGAAGGAACCGGCTGCTCCCGTGCCCTTGGACTGCTTGATAACTCCGGACTTGACACCATTTTTCAAGGCGGTTTTTACCCGGGAGTTAGCCATGTTGAGATCGGACCCGACCTTGTAGTTAGCCATGACGTATTTCAAGATAGCTTGTCGTGATGAACCACCCCTTTCCTTCAAACTGCCAATGGCAGCGCGGATCATGTCAACGTATTTCGGGTGTGTGGCGGCTGCCTTGGGCTTGGATGCCATCTTCTTTTTGGGTGATTTTGTCGCGGGTGCTGGAGCTGCTACATCTGCCATTTTCACTGGAATAAGGTCTGTGTTTGCGTAGGATGCAAAAACGTCGTACTTCTTCCGCTGTCAACTAGGGAATGAGCCGCGATGGTTCGTGAAAAAACATACAAGGCGGACGCGGACTTCGTAGAGAGCACTTATTCGCCCCGAACGCAAATCACTCCAAATATGTGTTTATTGCTTCGCATTTTCTCTCAAATTCAAACTTAGTTTTCAATGGGAGAAAAATTGGACTACGCCATTGGAAAGAGAAGAAATCGGGCTTTACACTCATACAAATATTTTGTACTCCCAGTCAATAATTAGTCTGAGAACGAGGCTTGAAAGGCGCACATCGAGTCTCTCAAATACAAAACCGTCCTTTCAGAGTCAATTTTACCCTCGAATTTAAGCTTCGATTTCGTGCAGGGGGCGACTGCCGGCTAGAAAAAACATCACACTTGCAGTTTAGCCCATTTTCTTTAAAATTTATACGGCACGAAGGACTGTGGCAGGATTCCCACGCGGACACTAAAAACACGCTCACTCAATGAACCGCCATTACAGACGGGCTTTATTGCTTGATTCCATCGACAAGTGAAATACCCCACGTTTTCATTCATCCCTCCCTCTCTCTCTATTATTCTGCAGATATATTCCCTGTGTGTGTGTGCATAATTTTTGTTTTTTTATACGGGATTTCATTTCATAGGGGGAGGATGTCATGTAATGTAAATCTTTTGTTTTGATTATAGAACATGGAAACGTTTCTTTCTGAACGAGTTAGGTGGCCCTGAAAAGGGCCGTTTTAATAACACAAAGCCAAGTAATTTAGGCTCGTTCTCCTCGGATTCTTCGGGCAAGCTGGATGTCCTTGGGCATAATGGTGACTCTCTTGGCGTGGATGGCGCACAAGTTGGTGTCTTCGAAAAGTCCAACCAGTTAAGCCTCGCTAGCTTCTTGCAGGGCCATCACGGCTGAGCTCTGGAATCGGAGATCGGTCTTGAAATCCTGGGCGATTTCACGGACTAATCGCTGGAAGGGGAGCTTTCGGATGAGAAGCTCGGTGCTCTTCTGGTATCGACGGATTTCTCGGAGAGCCACGGTACCTGGCCTGTATCGATGGGGTTTTTTCACACCGCCGGTGGCGGGGGCACTCTTTCTAGAGGCCTTGGTGGCGAGCTGTTTTCGTGGGGCTTTGCCTCCAGTCGATTTACGAGCAGTCTGCTTGGTTCGAGCCATCTTTAGTCTTCTCTTCTTCTTGTCGAGTCGGAGTAGAAATGAAACACCAAACACCTCGCCTTCTACTATAAATACACACACAAATTCACAAAGCTCGCAAAGCGCGGCACGCAACGTCATTGGTCGCCTCCGCCAGAATCCGGCCCTCCCATTGGTTCAAAATAAAACGCTTTCATTGGTTGAATTCCAACACTGTTTCCCAACTCCATTTCTCGATCCGATTTTAGAATGCATGCCCAAAACTATCTTTCTGCTTCTTGCCTCGTCTTCTTTTCCCTCTTTCTACTCTCTTTCCTTTTCCCCGCTTTGCTTTTCTCTTCTTTTTATTTCTTTATTCATTTTGGTTTTAGGTTTTTTTTGGAGGGGGAGGTCATGCTTTTTCGGGAGTTTCCGTGTTTTCATAAGACAAGACTGGGCATCGAGACTTGCGTCAACTTAATTGCTAAGAAAACATGCTATGAAAACATGCACGAGAAGCTTGTGCCTATATAATCATACGAAATGATCTGTCGTCATTCACCCCCTGTCACCTCACCACCGTCCCTTTAGTCCTTCGCGTCTATCAGCCAGGGATAGACGAGGAAACAGAAGTCGTAATCAGTGCTATATTGAGAATAATGATGACAAAAAAAAACAATACAAGTGTCATTTTTCGGGTAAGCTGTTTGATCGTTGTTTGTATGCATCTACGTTCGTTCGTTCGTTTATGTATTTGATTTTGTGTTCTCATTATCTATTTAGTCTATGTGTTTATATATTTGTTTTTCTTTCACCTGTCTATCTATTTCATGTGTGTACTTTCATTTTGGGTTAGGGTTAGGGTTAGGGTTAGGCTTGAGTTGTATTGAATTGATGTGATGTGGGATTTTTGATTCGTATAGAACATGAAGGTTTTCTTTCTGGATGATTTCGGTGGCCCTGAAAAGGGCCGTTTTTGTTTCGGGTGGAAAACATTTACTTGCTGCTGGTATATTTGGTGACAGCCTTGGTACCTTCGCTGACGGCGTGCTTAGCCAATTCACCGGGCAACAAAAGTCTGACGGCAGTCTGAATCTCCCTGCTTGTAATGGTTGATCTTTTGTTGTAATGGGCGAGTCTTGAGGCTTCGGCAGCAATTCTTTCGAAGATGTCGTTGACGAAACTGTTCATGATAGACATGGCCTTGCTGCTCACACCGGTGTCGGGGTGGACTTGTTTCAAGACTTTGTAAATGTAGATGCTGTACGATTCCTTTCGTCTCCTCTTCCTTTTCTTGTCTCCGGAACGTGCGGCTTTCGCCTTTCCGGCTTTCTTGGCGCCTTTGGATGAGACCTTTGGTGGCATGACTGCTGTAACTCAGTTAAGACAGTGAATGAAAAACGCAACGTGTGTGAAGTAGTTGTATTTTACGTCCGCTTCCACCGAAGTGATATCGCAGACAATCACGTGTTATATTTTTTTTTTTTTTTTTTTTTTTTTTACTCGAACCATGTTGGTGTTGTAGGGATGCCGTGTATACTGCAGATACTGAAGTTAGCACTGGTGTCGTGAGGTGTGGAAGTTGAGGGATGGTAGCTGTTTTCACAAATGTCGATACTACTTTCATTTATTTTTATTGGAGGTGGTCTTGGTTTCGTAAATTCAAATTCTGCAGTTTCTGATGTTTTTCTGGCTCCATCCTCTCTTCTTCGTTTAGGTGCTTTTGGTTCGGCTGGCGGAGACTGGGTTACTGTTTTGACGACTGTTTTCTTTACTTCTTGAACTGTGGACTGTGTTGGTGGGACTGGCTGGTTTACTGATGTCTTTACTGTGGTTGGAACTGGAACTGCTGGGGCTACTGCTGGAACTGGTTGCCTTTTCTTTTCTTTTTCTGGGGCCCGGAGGGGGCACTCCTTTCGTGAGTGGCCGAATTTTTCACACCTGAAGCACGGAGAAGGTTGGCCTGGTGTGACTACCCTAACTTTTGCATCTCCGTAATCTGCCTTTAGGACGATTAGTTGGGGAATGTCTTTTAGTTTCTTGTTTGGTATTTCCAGTTCTACTTCCCGGATTCTTTTGTGGACATTGGTCGTAGGCAGCCGTAGGTCTTTGAATTTTCTTACATAGCCGATGTCTGTCATTATTTCGACGAAGTAGTTATCGGAGTAGGAAACTGGAAAGTCGTAAACTGTTAGGGTTATGACTTTGGCGAAACGTTTGTGGAAACGGTAGGTAATCCCCATGTGGGTGTGGCTCTCTGTCTCGAGGATTTTCGTTTTTATTTCTTTCGTTCTAACATGTATGTGCCACTCGTCGTCTTTCAAGTAGATGGTTAAAATGTCCTGCCATTTGCCGAGAAGGTCGATCAGACACTTCAAGATTCCCCTGTCGGTTAATCTATCCGTGCTGCTGACTGCAACGTGGTAGGATACTCTACTTGTTTCTTCTTCTGGTACTACGTAGGTTTTGACAATCGGGTCCATGGTGGCTTGAAGACTGCAAACTGGATAACTGGAAAACTGGAAAACTGGAAGACTGGATAACTGGAACACTGGATCACTGGAGCTTCAGGTGTTAACAGGGCGAACGCTAATTAACAAGTGAGTGAGTGAGTGAAAAACGCAACTCGCGAAAAAGCCTTTTATACCTACCAAGTGGAGTCGGGAAATCGGATCGAGCGTGCTAGCGACGATCGCGCGGACCTCATAGTAAGCATCATATAAGCCCCCCGACTCTGTTTGGCGGGCATAAAAGGAAAAGTCGCTAGTTTCCGCCACTCATTTGTCTGTTTAAATTAAGCGACGAACGATCATCATTCAACATGTCTGGACGAGGAAAGGGAGGAAAAGTAAAGGGAAAGAGTAAGACCCGATCATCCCGGGCTGGATTACAGTTCCCCGTTGGTCGTATCCATCGACTTCTCCGAAAGGGAAACTATGCCGAGAGAGTTGGAGCCGGCGCCCCAGTTTACTTGGCTGCAGTCCTTGAGTACCTAGCTGCCGAAGTTCTCGAGTTGGCTGGCAACGCCGCCCGTGACAACAAGAAATCCAGAATCATTCCCCGTCATCTCCAGTTGGCCATCCGAAACGACGAGGAATTGAACAAACTGTTGTCCGGAGTAACTATCGCCCAAGGTGGTGTTCTACCCAACATCCAAGCTGTGCTCCTGCCCAAGAAATCCGAGAAGGCTGCTTCCAAATAGAAAGCAACTTTTTGTCGCACTGATAAAAAAACGGCCCTTTTCAGGGCCACCTAAATATATCAGAGAGAAAACGAACATATTCTAATAATCGCAAAATTACGCACATCCCCTGGCCTGGTACTCGACACAAAATATCAAGTTATCCTAACTATTACTAGGGTTATTACCTGCAGTTAACGTAATCCAATCCCATCCAATTCAATCACGTAAAACAAAGGAAAACATAACACATTACTCATCTTATATGAAACCACTAGAAGCCATGCCATAACGCAAAAATAACAGGCATATTCATTCATTCATTCATTCATTCATTCATTCATTTATTCATTCATTCAATCATTCATTCATTCATTCATTCATCTATCCATTCCTCCAGTACGTACGTTCATTCATTCATTCATTCATTCATTCTACCTACCTACCTACCTACCTACCTACCTAACATTCATCCATCCATCCATCCATCCATCCATCCATCACTCACTCACGAACCGAAAATGAATGAAGGAATGAATGACAGAAAGAAAGAATAAATAAATAAATAAGATAAAAAAAAAAGTAGGAAGGAAAGAAAGGCTGACATTACAGGAAATATGTGATGTGTGGTGGAACGCAGAAAAATAACGCTGGCGTGAACGAAAAAACACAGTCTCTCTCACAGGTCCGCGCTCAACTCTTATAACCATAGAAATTCAGTGTCGAGGAATCATACTTGCTGTTTTCTTTGAACAAGCAACATCGAATCAACTGTCACAAAATGTCTGGACGAGGAAAGGGAGGAAAAGGTTTGGGAAAAGGAGGAGCCAAACGTCACAGGAAAGTCCTTCGTGATAACATCCAAGGTATCACTAAACCAGCCATCAGACGTTTGGCCCGAAGAGGTGGTGTAAAACGTATTTCTGGTTTGATCTACGAAGAAACCCGTGGTGTCCTTAAAGTATTTTTGGAAAACGTTATCCGAGATGCTGTAACATACACCGAGCATGCCAAGCGAAAGACCGTCACAGCCATGGATGTCGTCTACGCTTTGAAGAGACAAGGCCGAACTCTGTACGGATTCGGAGGTTAGATCTTACAACGCTCCCAAAGCATATCAAACGGCCCTTTTCAGGGCCACCTAAATTCTTCAGAAAGAAACCCATCATATTCTAATTACTTAGTCGGTGAAAAACAAATACAACACAAAAACAACAGTCCCCCCCCCCCAGAAAATAGTACCAACAAGGGTACGGTGGTGCCCTAGATCGAGCTAGAAGACATAGTAAATGAAAAACAGCCCCCCCCCCCCTCTCAGAAAATAGCACAAACAAACAAACAAACAAACAAACAACCCTAACCCTATAACGAGCTAGAAGACAGTACCGTACCCGATTTAATAATCCCAAGTAATTCTTTTCACGCGCACCGAGTTGGTATTACACACATAATACTCCCACATAACATAACCTGACTCATTTTAACCGTCAGAGCAGAGCCCATGCTTAACAAGTCTCCATATGCACTCCGGAGAACTTACTGTGTCCTCTATTTCGACAATAGATAGCTGCCCCATATTCAACAATCGATATACTTGTTTTGTAGTGCGGGCCTACTCCGATTCGCATATGTTATACAAAAAAGACTAATTCTATTATATGCAAACCCAATATTTCCTCCCCAAAATTATCACCCAGGCGTCCATTTAGCACTGAAAAAAATGTCGGGAAACTCGTATAATAGAGTAGTATTTAGTAATCGCGCGCTAGGGGCCAGTGGAAATGTATGCGAATTGGTGGTCACTTATTATGCGACAAATGGGTACATTTCAATTAGAATATGAAAAGGCATTCTTTCTTGGAAATTTTTGGTGGCCCTGAAAAGGGCCGTTTTACAGTCGTGCAATAAAGCTCGGGAAAAGACATTTATGCCTTTTTAGATTTGGCGGCAGCTTTCTTCTTGGGGGCTGCTTTTTTGGCTGGCTTGGCGGTTTTAACCTTTTTAGGGGTTTTGACCTTTTTGGGTGACTTGGCCTTCTTTGGTTTTACTGTCTTCTTGGCTCCGGTGGCCTTGGCCTTCTTCGGTGTAGCGGCTTTCTTGGGTGCTGCTTTCTTTGCCTTGGGTTTCTTGGCGGCGGCCGTTTTCTTAGCAGGAGACTTTTTAGCGGCTTTCTTCACTTTGGGTTTTTCGGCCTTCACGTCACCAAGTTTGAAGGAACCGGCTGCTCCCGTGCCCTTGGACTGCTTGATAACTCCGGACTTGACACCATTTTTCAAGGCGGTTTTTACCCGGGAGTTAGCCATGTTGAGATCGGACCCGACCTTGTAGTTAGCCATGACGTATTTCAAGATAGCTTGTCGTGATGAACCACCCCTTTCCTTCAAACTGCCAATGGCAGCGCGGATCATGTCAACGTATTTCGGGTGTGTGGCGGCTGCCTTGGGCTTGGATGCCATCTTCTTTTTGGGTGATTTTGTCGCGGGTGCTGGAGCTGCTACATCTGCCATTTTCACTGGAATAAGGTCTGTGTTTGCGTAGGATGCAAAAACGTCGTACTTCTTCCGCTGTCAACTAGGGAATGAGCCGCGATGGTTCGTGAAAAAACATACAAGGCGGACGCGGACTTCGTAGAGAGCACTTATTCGCCCCGAACGCAAATCACTCCAAATATGTGTTTATTGCTTCGCATTTTCTCTCAAATTCAAACTTAGTTTTCAATGGGAGAAAAATTGGACTACGCCATTGGAAAGAGAAGAAATCGGGCTTTACACTCATACAAATATTTTGTACTCCCAGTCAATAATTAGTCTGAGAACGAGGCTTGAAAGGCGCACATCGAGTCTCTCAAATACAAAACCGTCCTTTCAGAGTCAATTTTACCCTCGAATTTAAGCTTCGATTTCGTGCAGGGGGCGACTGCCGGCTAGAAAAAACATCACACTTGCAGTTTAGCCCATTTTCTTTAAAATTTATACGGCACGAAGGACTGTGGCAGGATTCCCACGCGGACACTAAAAACACGCTCACTCAATGAACCGCCATTACAGACGGGCTTTATTGCTTGATTCCATCGACAAGTGAAATACCCCACGTTTTCATTCATCCCTCCCTCCCTCCCTCTCTCTCTATTATTCTGCAGATATATTCCCTGTGTGTGTGTGCATAATTTTTGTTTTTTTATACGGGATTTCATTTCATAGGGGGAGGATGTCATGTAATGTAAATCTTTTGTTTTGATTATAGAACATGGAAACGTTTCTTTCTGAACGAGTTAGGTGGCCCTGAAAAGGGCCGTTTTAATAACACAAAGCCAAGTAATTTAGGCTCGTTCTCCTCGGATTCTTCGGGCAAGCTGGATGTCCTTGGGCATAATGGTGACTCTCTTGGCGTGGATGGCGCACAAGTTGGTGTCTTCGAAAAGTCCAACCAGGTAAGCCTCGCTAGCTTCTTGCAGGGCCATCACGGCTGAGCTCTGGAATCGGAGATCGGTCTTGAAATCCTGGGCGATTTCACGGACTAATCGCTGGAAGGGGAGCTTTCGGATGAGAAGCTCGGTGCTCTTCTGGTATCGACGGATTTCTCGGAGAGCCACGGTACCTGGCCTGTATCGATGGGGTTTTTTCACACCGCCGGTGGCGGGGGCACTCTTTCTAGCGGCCTTGGTGGCGAGCTGTTTTCGTGGGGCTTTGCCTCCAGTCGATTTACGAGCAGTCTGCTTGGTTCGAGCCATCTTTAGTCTTCTCTTCTTCTTGTCGAGTCGGAGTAGAAATGAAACACCAAACACCTCGCCTTCTACTATAAATACACACACAAATTCACAAAGCTCGCAAAGCGCGGCACGCAACGTCATTGGTCGCCTCCGCCAGAATCCGGCCCTCCCATTGGTTCAAAATAAAACGCTTTCATTGGTTGAATTCCAACACTGTTTCCCAACTCCATTTCTCGATCCGATTTTAGAATGCATGCCCAAAACTATCTTTCTGCTTCTTGCCTCGTCTTCTTTTCCCTCTTTCTACTCTCTTTCCTTTTCCCCGTTTTGCTTTTCTCTTCTTTTTATTTCTTTATTCATTTTGGTTTTAGGTTTTTTTTGGAGGGGGAGGTCATGCTTTTTCGGGAGTTTCCGTGTTTTCATAAGACAAGACTGGGCATCGAGACTTGCGTCAACTTAATTGCTAAGAAAACATGCTATGAAAACATGCACGAGAAGCTTGTGCCTATATAATCATACGAAATGATCTGTCGTCATTCACCCCCTGTCACCTCACCACCGTCCCTTTAGTCCTTCGCGTCTATCAGCCAGGGATAGACGAGGAAACAGAAGTCGTAATCAGTGCTATATTGAGAATAATGATGACAAAAAAAAACAATACAAGTGTCATTTTTCGGGTAAGCTGTTTGATCGTTGTTTGTATGCATCTACGTTCGTTCGTTCGTTTATGTATTTGATTTTGTGTTCTCATTATCTATTTAGTCTATGTGTTTATATATTTGTTTTTCTTTCACCTGTCTATCTATTTCATGTGTGTACTTTCATTTTGGGTTAGGGTTAGGGTTGGGTTAGGGTTAGGCTTGAGTTGTATTGAATTGATGTGATGTGGGATTTTTGATTCGTATAGAACATGAAGGTTTTCTTTCTGGATGATTTCGGTGGCCCTGAAAAGGGCCGTTTTTGTTTCGGGTGGAAAACATTTACTTGCTGCTGGTATATTTGGTGACAGCCTTGGTACCTTCGCTGACGGCGTGCTTAGCCAATTCACCGGGCAACAAAAGTCTGACGGCAGTCTGAATCTCCCTGCTTGTAATGGTTGATCTTTTGTTGTAATGGGCGAGTCTTGAGGCTTCGGCAGCAATTCTTTCGAAGATGTCGTTGACGAAACTGTTCATGATAGACATGGCCTTGCTGCTCACACCGGTGTCGGGGTGGACTTGTTTCAAGACTTTGTAAATGTAGATGCTGTACGATTCCTTTCGTCTCCTCTTCCTTTTCTTGTCTCCGGAACGTGCGGCTTTCGCCTTTCCGGCTTTCTTGGCGCCTTTGGATGAGACCTTTGGTGGCATGACTGCTGTAACTCAGTTAAGACAGTGAATGAAAAACGCAACGTTCGTTCGTTCGTTCGTGGGGTTTAACGTCCACTTCCACCTAAGGTGATATCGTAGACAAGGTGTTTCCTAGGAAACTAGCCTGGACCAGCCACAGAGGGGAGGGCTGGGTTGGCTTGTGATAAGACATAGTGTCTTTGCGGGGCAGCAGCCGTGATAGGTCTCATCACGGGGTAGGCACCGGGTAAGAAAAGGAAGGATGGCAAGAAGACGCTTTCGGGTCCGCTTTGCCATACGTGCTAGAATAGTAGCGGCTATTAGGAAGTGGGGAGGGACTGGCGGCGTGGCCGAGGGCCAGCCGTCAGTGTCGATCCTAATTGTTAAGTAAATAGCTTTCTAAGGGCTGGGCGTAGTCTGGCCGTTGGCCCTCACCAGAAACAGAAAACGGCCCCGGGTTTCTAAACGTCCCTTCACGTAGGGGCGTCCTTCCAGCATTGTCCCTTGGGGTGATCACTTATGGATCCCGCCCGTTCGGGTCTTGGGGTAATACCTCAAGTCTACACAGAGTAAAACACTCTTTTCGTACCTGCGGAGTCACACTATCTTATCTAGGATGCCAATCTCACACACGAAGTCATAGATTAATTCAAAGATCTCGTGTTTGTTTACTTTAGGATACAGTAAACTAGGAACACTGAGAGCCGTGTTAAGGGATCTCAGTTTATCCGCGAGAGGTTTTCGTTCGGCTGTGAAGCGGTCACAGTCTACTAAGATATGGGCTGGAGACACGTCCGTGCCGCAGCTGCACCTTAGGGGCCTATATGTACGGTGTCTGAGCGTTTCTTTCACCTTCAGCTTTGTTATTAACCGGCAGATTTTCCTGCTGGGATGATTTACAGATAACTTAGCATTTAAGGACTCATCGGATCGGAATCTGTATGTATTGAGTTCCGCAAGGGAATTCTCCCATTCAGAGCTGATGCGTAACCCAACCATACTTTTAAATTCATGTAGGCTGTAAGGGAGCTCGACACTCGGTTCTTCCAGCTGTGACCCTTTTAGGGCGAGCCTGTCTGCCTCTTCGTTCCCCCTCAGGTTGATATGCGAAGGGACCCACGTCAGTACTATCTGGTTGCCTTTGGCCAGCGCCTCTTCATACCCTAGGTAAATCTGGGTCAGCAGTTCGGGACGGGCGTCCGACCTCTGATTGCGAATAGATTCCAGACTACTTAGGGAGTCGCTGAGGACAACACAGTTAGATTTACTTTGGCAGGATATCCACATTACGGCTTCTTTAATCGCATACATTTCCGAAGTGTACACAGAGCACATGTTTGGTAGTCTATTTGCTACCTGTGACTCCTCCCCCGGGATGTAAATCCCGAAGCCCGTCGTACCATTTTCGGGGTTGTGCGATCCGTCCGTGTATATGTGAGTCCAGTTTGACCAGTTTTCCTCGATATGAGCTAACGAGAGATGTTTGGCCGCCAGTGGGTTTTTCCCTTTATCAACCCTCAGGACGAGGGATGTATCTACCGGGGGTACAGGAAGGGTCCAAGGGGCCCTAATCGTTACATCTACACTTTGTAAGGTGAACTTATCGAGACCATAGTCTCTAACCATTTCGCCAACTGCCTGGCCGTACGACTTCCGTGTGTAGTCCCTGACATTTATGAACCGCGAGATTTCGTGGAAGGCAGGACACCTTTCTCTAGATCGGCTTAGTTTTGCCCAATGCCCCAGGGTCAGTTTCTTCCTTCGAAGTGACAGAGGGAGTTCGCCTATTTCCTGTAGCAACGATTCGTGCTTGACGCCTATACCACATCCAGTGGCAATACAAATTGCTTTGTATTGTATGGTGTCGAGCTTTTTTAGGATGTCGGGTCTTGCATTTAGAAACGCCATGCATCCGTAGTCTAATACAGGACGTATTAGGGAACGGTAAATCATCATGAGGGCAACCCTGTTCGCACCCCATTCATGACCCGTGATTTTCCTCATAAGGTTCAAAAGAGCCTGCGAGCGTGTTACTACTTGGTTAATATGCGGTCTCCATGTCACCTTTCTGTCAAAGATTACACCAAGGAACTTGGTTTGGTCTTTGAATTCTATGTGCTGACCATTGAGTTTGAGAGACATCCGAGACACCTCGGGGTCCCCGCAAACCAACATGCCTACAGTTTTAGGAGGCGAGATCTGGAAGCCCCAATCGTTTGCCCATTTGGTGAATCCGTCCAAGGCTCCTTGCATGCGGTTTTGTACCTGTGAATATAGTTTACCCTTCGTCCACAGCGTACTGTCATCCGCAAACGTGGCAAGTGAAATATCTTTGCCAAGATATTCTTTGATGTCGTTCACCATAACGTTGAACAAGGTTGGGCTTATAACGGAACCCTGGGGAGTTCCGTTATCTAATCCTGTCTCTTTACTGAGGCAATTGCCGATTGTAACCCTTATTTGTCGGTCCGAGACGAAGCTCTTGATCCAGTTATACATGTTGCCATGTATGCCAACCAAGGAAAGTTTGTACAACAATCCTTCCGTCCAGACGAGATCAAACGCTTTTGACAGGTCAACAAAGACAACGCAGAGGTAGGATCCGCCTCTCGAGGACGTCATCATGGCATGTTGGAGCCTGGCAATATGGTCAAAAGTGGAGCGGCCGCGGCGGAAACCACTCTGGTTCTTGTCTAGCAGCTGGTTACTCTCTAGGAAATATTTTAACCTATCGTTCACCAGGGTTTCAAGAGTTTTACATAGCGTAGAGGTGAGGCTTATCGGGCGATAAGACTCGGTTGCCTTTGGTGGTTTCCCTATCTTGGGGATAGGGACCACGGTAGCTGTACGCCAGGGTCGGGGTATCTCGCTCGTCCGCCACGAGAGGTTAAAGAGGTCAAGGACAACTTTGGTAGCGTTGTCAGGCAGATTTTTCAGCATTGAGTACTTGACTCGATCCGGTCCTGAGGCACCGTCCTTCTTAGCGGACAGGACTTTAACGTACTCTCTCAGGGAAAATGGGACATTCAGAGCTGATTGTCCCACAAGTTCACCGCCTTTCGGCTTAAACTTTTCTTTAACTGGGTCAAAGTCGTTTTTCCTCTTGCTGAATTCGGGCGTGAGGTTAGTATTGCTGCTAGCCGCAGCAAAGGTTTTAGCCAGCAGATCGACCTTTTCAGCACAGTTGTGGGCGATTTCTGCTTTGTAACGGAGAGTCGGTGGGCATGCCGTTCTAGCCTTACCATTCATAGCGTTAACCTTCCGCCACACCTCTTTGGAGTTTGAATTTGCATTCAGTGACTCACAGTAGGTGTGCCAGTGTTGGGTTTGGCATTGCTTAATGATGTCTCTTGCGGCATACTTTGCCCGTAAGTATGCGGACCACGTGGCTGGGGAGAGGTGGCGCTGGCATTTCCTTAGACACCTACGGCGTTCTCTGATAGCGACTTGACAGGAGTCGGACCACCAGGGTTTTCGAGACTTTTTAGAGTTATTGCTGGAGATGGGAATAGAGGCCTCAGCTGCCTCTATTATAGCATTGGTAACATTCGTGGCATACTTTTCAGTATCCTCTGATGCCAGATCTTTCCACTCTCGACAGAGCAGATTGAACTGGCCCCAATTGGCTTTGCTCATTCTCCATGAATTTTGTCTCTCTATATTGTCTCGGTAAGGCGATTTGTCCAGAAGGATTGTAACCGCTAGGTGGTCACTTCCAAACGTATCGTCGTTCCCTGTGGTCCAGTCGCAATAATTGGTTATCGAAGGAGTTGCCAGCGTCACATCAATGTGAGAAGGTTCACAACCCGGTCTGTAGCATGTTGGACTACCATCATTCAGGACGCAGAGACCATTGTCTTCGATAAAGCTGTACAGTACACGCAACTCGCGAAAAAGCCTTTTATACCTACCAAGTGGAGTCGGGAAATCGGATCGAGCGTGCTAGCGACGATCGCGCGGACCTCATAGTAAGCATCATATAAGCCCCCCGACTCTGTTTGGCGGGCATAAAAGGAAAAGTCGCTAGTTTCCGCCACTCATTTGTCTGTTTAAATTAAGCGACGAACGATCATCATTCAACATGTCTGGACGAGGAAAGGGAGGAAAAGTAAAGGGAAAGAGTAAGACCCGATCATCCCGGGCTGGATTACAGTTCCCCGTTGGTCGTATCCATCGACTTCTCCGAAAGGGAAACTATGCCGAGAGAGTTGGAGCCGGCGCCCCAGTTTACTTGGCTGCAGTCCTTGAGTACCTAGCTGCCGAAGTTCTCGAGTTGGCTGGCAACGCCGCCCGTGACAACAAGAAATCCAGAATCATTCCCCGTCATCTCCAGTTGGCCATCCGAAACGACGAGGAATTGAACAAACTGTTGTCCGGAGTAACTATCGCCCAAGGTGGTGTTCTACCCAACATCCAAGCTGTGCTCCTGCCCAAGAAATCCGAGAAGGCTGCTTCCAAATAAAAAGCAACTTTTTGTCGCACTGATAAAAAAACGGCCCTTTTCAGGGCCACCTAAATATATCAGAGAGAAAACGAACATATTCTAATAATCGCAAAATTACGCACATCCCCTGGCCTGGTACTCGACACAAAATATCAAGTTATCCTAACTATTACTAGGGTTATTACCTGCAGTTAACGTAATCCAATCCCATCCAATTCAATCACGTAAAACAAAGGAAAACATAACACATTACTCATCTTATATGAAACCACTAGAAGCCATGCCATAACGCAAAAATAACAGGCATATTCATTCATTCATTCATTCATTCATTCATTCATTCATTTATTCATTCATTCATTCAATCATTCATTCATTCATTCATTCATCTATCCATTCCTCCAGTACGTACGTTCATTCATTCATTCATTCATTCTACCTACCTACCTACCTACCTACCTACCTACCTACCTACCTACCTACCTACCTACCTAACATTCATCCATCCATCCATCCATCCATCCATCCATCCATCCATCACTCACTCACGAACCGAAAATGAATGAAGGAATGAATGACAGAAAGAAAGAATAAATAAATAAATAAGATAAAAAAAAAAGTAGGAAGGAAAGAAAGGCTGACATTACAGGAAATATGTGATGTGTGGTGGAACGCAGAAAAATAACGCTGGCGTGAACGAAAAAACACAGTCTCTCTCACAGGTCCGCGCTCAACTCTTATAACCATAGAAATTCAGTGTCGAGGAATCATACTTGCTGTTTTCTTTGAACAAGCAACATCGAATCAACTGTCACAAAATGTCTGGACGAGGAAAGGGAGGAAAAGGTTTGGGAAAAGGAGGAGCCAAACGTCACAGGAAAGTCCTTCGTGATAACATCCAAGGTATCACTAAACCAGCCATCAGACGTTTGGCCCGAAGAGGTGGTGTAAAACGTATTTCTGGTTTGATCTACGAAGAAACCCGTGGTGTCCTTAAAGTATTTTTGGAAAACGTTATCCGAGATGCTGTAACATACACCGAGCATGCCAAGCGAAAGACCGTCACAGCCATGGATGTCGTCTACGCTTTGAAGAGACAAGGCCGAACTCTGTACGGATTCGGAGGTTAGATCTTACAACGCTCCCAAAGCATATCAAACGGCCCTTTTCAGGGCCACCTAAATTCTTCAGAAAGAAACCCATCATATTCTAATTACTTAGTCGGTGAAAAACAAATACAACACAAAAACAACAGTCCCCCCCCCCCCAGAAAATAGTACCAACAAGGGTACGGTGGTGCCCTAGATCGAGCTAGAAGACATAGTAAATGAAAAACAGCCCCCCCCCCCCTCTCAGAAAATAGCACAAACAAACAAACAAACAAACAAACAACCCTAACCCTATAACGAGCTAGAAGACAGTACCGTACCCGATTTAATAATCCCAAGTAATTCTTTTCACGCGCACCGAGTTGGTATTACACACATAATACTCCCACATAACATAACCTGACTCATTTTAACCGTCAGAGCAGAGCCCATGCTTAACAAGTCTCCATATGCACTCCGGAGAACTTACTGTGTCCTCTATTTCGACAATAGATAGCTGCCCCATATTCAACAATCGATATACTTGTTTTGTAGTGCGGGCCTACTCCGATTCGCATATGTTATACAAAAAAGACTAATTCTATTATATGCAAACCCAATATTTCCTCCCCAAAATTATCACCCAGGCGTCCATTTAGCACTGAAAAAAATGTCGGGAAACTCGTATAATAGAGTAGTATTTAGTAATCGCGCGCTAGGGGCCAGTGGAAATGTATGCGAATTGGTGGTCACTTATTATGCGACAAATGGGTACATTTCAATTAGAATATGAAAAGGCATTCTTTCTTGGAAATTTTTGGTGGCCCTGAAAAGGGCCGTTTTACAGTCGTGCAATAAAGCTCGGGAAAAGACATTTATGCCTTTTTAGATTTGGCGGCAGCTTTCTTCTTGGGGGCTGCTTTTTTGGCTGGCTTGGCGGTTTTAACCTTTTTAGGGGTTTTGACCTTTTTGGGTGACTTGGCCTTCTTTGGTTTTACTGTCTTCTTGGCTCCGGTGGCCTTGGCCTTCTTCGGTGTAGCGGCTTTCTTGGGTGCTGCTTTCTTTGCCTTGGGTTTCTTGGCGGCGGCCGTTTTCTTAGCAGGAGACTTTTTAGCGGCTTTCTTCACTTTGGGTTTTTCGGCCTTCACGTCACCAAGTTTGAAGGAACCGGCTGCTCCCGTGCCCTTGGACTGCTTGATAACTCCGGACTTGACACCATTTTTCAAGGCGGTTTTTACCCGGGAGTTAGCCATGTTGAGATCGGACCCGACCTTGTAGTTAGCCATGACGTATTTCAAGATAGCTTGTCGTGATGAACCACCCCTTTCCTTCAAACTGCCAATGGCAGCGCGGATCATGTCAACGTATTTCGGGTGTGTGGCGGCTGCCTTGGGCTTGGATGCCATCTTCTTTTTGGGTGATTTTGTCGCGGGTGCTGGAGCTGCTACATCTGCCATTTTCACTGGAATAAGGTCTGTGTTTGCGTAGGATGCAAAAACGTCGTACTTCTTCCGCTGTCAACTAGGGAATGAGCCGCGATGGTTCGTGAAAAAACATACAAGGCGGACGCGGACTTCGTAGAGAGCACTTATTCGCCCCGAACGCAAATCACTCCAAATATGTGTTTATTGCTTCGCATTTTCTCTCAAATTCAAACTTAGTTTTCAATGGGAGAAAAATTGGACTACGCCATTGGAAAGAGAAGAAATCGGGCTTTACACTCATACAAATATTTTGTACTCCCAGTCAATAATTAGTCTGAGAACGAGGCTTGAAAGGCGCACATCGAGTCTCTCAAATACAAAACCGTCCTTTCAGAGTCAATTTTACCCTCGAATTTAAGCTTCGATTTCGTGCAGGGGGCGACTGCCGGCTAGAAAAAACATCACACTTGCAGTTTAGCCCATTTTCTTTAAAATTTATACGGCACGAAGGACTGTGGCAGGATTCCCACGCGGACACTAAAAACACGCTCACTCAATGAACCGCCATTACAGACGGGCTTTATTGCTTGATTCCATCGACAAGTGAAATACCCCACGTTTTCATTCATCCCTCCCTCCCTCCCTCTCTCTCTATTATTCTGCAGATATATTCCCTGTGTGTGTGTGCATAATTTTTGTTTTTTTATACGGGATTTCATTTCATAGGGGGAGGATGTCATGTAATGTAAATCTTTTGTTTTGATTATAGAACATGGAAACGTTTCTTTCTGAACGAGTTAGGTGGCCCTGAAAAGGGCCGTTTTAATAACACAAAGCCAAGTAATTTAGGCTCGTTCTCCTCGGATTCTTCGGGCAAGCTGGATGTCCTTGGGCATAATGGTGACTCTCTTGGCGTGGATGGCGCACAAGTTGGTGTCTTCGAAAAGTCCAACCAGGTAAGCCTCGCTAGCTTCTTGCAGGGCCATCACGGCTGAGCTCTGGAATCGGAGATCGGTCTTGAAATCCTGGGCGATTTCACGGACTAATCGCTGGAAGGGGAGCTTTCGGATGAGAAGCTCGGTGCTCTTCTGGTATCGACGGATTTCTCGGAGAGCCACGGTACCTGGCCTGTATCGATGGGGTTTTTTCACACCGCCGGTGGCGGGGGCACTCTTTCTAGCGGCCTTGGTGGCGAGCTGTTTTCGTGGGGCTTTGCCTCCAGTCGATTTACGAGCAGTCTGCTTGGTTCGAGCCATCTTTAGTCTTCTCTTCTTCTTGTCGAGTCGGAGTAGAAATGAAACACCAAACACCTCGCCTTCTACTATAAATACACACACAAATTCACAAAGCTCGCAAAGCGCGGCACGCAACGTCATTGGTCGCCTCCGCCAGAATCCGGCCCTCCCATTGGTTCAAAATAAAACGCTTTCATTGGTTGAATTCCAACACTGTTTCCCAACTCCATTTCTCGATCCGATTTTAGAATGCATGCCCAAAACTATCTTTCTGCTTCTTGCCTCGTCTTCTTTTCCCTCTTTCTACTCTCTTTCCTTTTCCCCGTTTTGCTTTTCTCTTCTTTTTATTTCTTTATTCATTTTGGTTTTAGGTTTTTTTTGGAGGGGGAGGTCATGCTTTTTCGGGAGTTTCCGTGTTTTCATAAGACAAGACTGGGCATCGAGACTTGCGTCAACTTAATTGCTAAGAAAACATGCTATGAAAACATGCACGAGAAGCTTGTGCCTATATAATCATACGAAATGATCTGTCGTCATTCACCCCCTGTCACCTCACCACCGTCCCTTTAGTCCTTCGCGTCTATCAGCCAGGGATAGACGAGGAAACAGAAGTCGTAATCAGTGCTATATTGAGAATAATGATGACAAAAAAAAACAATACAAGTGTCATTTTTCGGGTAAGCTGTTTGATCGTTGTTTGTATGCATCTACGTTCGTTCGTTCGTTTATGTATTTGATTTTGTGTTCTCATTATCTATTTAGTCTATGTGTTTATATATTTGTTTTTCTTTCACCTGTCTATCTATTTCATGTGTGTACTTTCATTTTGGGTTAGGGTTAGGGTTGGGTTAGGGTTAGGCTTGAGTTGTATTGAATTGATGTGATGTGGGATTTTTGATTCGTATAGAACATGAAGGTTTTCTTTCTGGATGATTTCGGTGGCCCTGAAAAGGGCCGTTTTTGTTTCGGGTGGAAAACATTTACTTGCTGCTGGTATATTTGGTGACAGCCTTGGTACCTTCGCTGACGGCGTGCTTAGCCAATTCACCGGGCAACAAAAGTCTGACGGCAGTCTGAATCTCCCTGCTTGTAATGGTTGATCTTTTGTTGTAATGGGCGAGTCTTGAGGCTTCGGCAGCAATTCTTTCGAAGATGTCGTTGACGAAACTGTTCATGATAGACATGGCCTTGCTGCTCACACCGGTGTCGGGGTGGACTTGTTTCAAGACTTTGTAAATGTAGATGCTGTACGATTCCTTTCGTCTCCTCTTCCTTTTCTTGTCTCCGGAACGTGCGGCTTTCGCCTTTCCGGCTTTCTTGGCGCCTTTGGATGAGACCTTTGGTGGCATGACTGCTGTAACTCAGTTAAGACAGTGAATGAAAAACGCAACGTCGTTCGTTCGTGGGGTTTAACGTCCACTTCCACCTAAGGTGATATCGTAGACAAGGTGTTTCCTAGGAAACTAGCCTGTACCAGCCACAGAGGAGAGGGCTGGGTTGGCTTGTGATAAGACATAGTGTCTTTGCGGGGCAGCAGCCATGATAGGTCTCATCACGGGGTAGGCACCGGGTAAGAAAAGGAAGGATGGCAAGAAGACGCTTTCGGGTCCGCTTTGCCATACGTGCTAGAATAGTAGCGGCTATTAGGAAGTGGGGAGGGACTGGCGGCGTGGCCGAGGGCCAGCCGTCAGTGTCGATCCTAATTGTTAAGTAAATAGCTTTCTAAGGGCTGGGCGTAGTCTGGCCGTTGGCCCTCACCAGAAACAGAAAACGGCCCCGGGTTTCTAAACGTCCCTTCACGTAGGGGCGTCCTACCAGCATTGTCCCTTGGGGTGATCACTTATGGATCCCGCCCGTTCGGGTCTTGGGGTAATACCTCAAGTCTACACAGAGTAAAACACTCTTTTCGTACCTGCGGAGTCACACTATCTTATCTAGGATGCCAATCTCACACACGAAGTCATAGATTAATTCAAAGATCTCGTGTTTGTTTACTTTAGGATACAGTAAACTAGGAACACTGAGAGCCGTGTTAAGGGATCTCAGTTTATCCGCGAGAGGTTTTCGTTCGGCTGTGAAGCGGTCACAGTCTACTAAGATATGGGCTGGAGACACGTCCGTGCCGCAGCTGCACCTTAGGGGCCTATATGTACGGTGTCTGAGCGTTTCTTTCACCTTCAGCTTTGTTATTAACCGGCAGATTTTCCTGCTGGGATGATTTACAGATAACTTAGCATTTAAGGACTCATCGGATCGGAATCTGTATGTATTGAGTTCCGCAAGGGAATTCTCCCATTCAGAGCTGATGCGTAACCCAACCATACTTTTAAATTCATGTAGGCTGTAAGGGAGCTCGACACTCGGTTCTTCCAGCTGTGACCCTTTTAGGGCGAGCCTGTCTGCCTCTTCGTTCCCCCTCAGGTTGATATGCGAAGGGACCCACGTCAGTACTATCTGGTTGCCTTTGGCCAGCGCCTCTTCGTACCCTAGGTAAATCTGGGTCAGCAGTTCGGGACGGGCGTCCGACCTCTGATTGCGAATAGATTCCAGACTACTTAGGGAGTCGCTGAGGACAACAAAGTTAGATTTACTTTGGCAGGATATCCACATTACGGCTTCTTTAATCGCATACATTTCCGAAGTGTACACAGAGCACATGTTTGGTAGTCTATTTGCTACCTGTGACTCCTCCCCCGGGATGTAAATCCCGAAGCCCGTCGTACCATTTTCGGGGTTGTGCGATCCGTCCGTGTATATGTGAGTCCAGTTTGACCAGTTTTCCTCGATATGAGCTAACGAGAGATGTTTGGCCGCCAGTGGGTTTTTCCCTTTATCGACCCTCAGGACGAGGGATGTATCTACCGGGGGTACTGGAAGGGTCCAAGGGGCCCTAATCGTAACATCTACACTTTGTAAGGTGAACTTATCGAGACCGTAGTCTCTAACCATTTCGCCGACTGCCTGGCCATACGACTTCCGTGTGTAGTCCCTGACATTAATAAACCGCGAGATTTCGTGGAAGGCAGGACACCTTTCTCTAGATCGGCTTAGTTTTGCCCAATGCCCCAGGGTCAGTTTCTTCCTTCGAAGTGACAGAGGGAGTTCGCCTACTTCCTGTAGCAACGATTCGTGCTTGACGCCTATACCACATCCAGTGGCAATACAAATTGCTTTGTATTGTATGGTGTCGAGCTTTTTTAGGATGTCGGGTCTTGCATTTAGAAACGCCATGCATCCGTAGTCTAATACAGGACGTATTAGGGAACGATAAATCATCATGAGGGCAACCCTGTTCGCACCCCATTCATGACCCGTGATCTTCCTCATAAGGTTCAAAAGGGCTTGCGAGCGTGTTACTACTTGATTAATATGCGGTCTCCATGTCACCTTTCTGTCAAAGATTACACCAAGGAACTTGGTTTGGTCTTTGAATTCTATGTGCTGACCATTGAGTTTGAGGGACATCCGTGACACCTCGGGGTCCCCACAAACCAACATGCCTACAGTTTTAGGAGGCGAGATCTGGAAGCCCCAATCATTTGCCCATTTGGTGAATCCGTCCAAGGCTCCTTGCATGCGGTTTTGTACCTGTGAATATAGTTTACCCTTCGTCCACAGCGTGCTGTCATCCGCAAACGTGGCAAGTGAAATATCTTTGCCAAGATATTCTTTGATGTCGTTCACCATAACGTTGAACAAAGTTGGGCTTATAACGGAACCCTGGGGAGTTCCGTTATCTAATCCTGTCTCTTTACTGAGGCAATTGCCGATTGTAACCCTTATTAGTCGGTCCGAGACGAAGCTCTTGATCCAGTTATACATGTTGCCATGTATGCCAACCAAGGAAAGTTTGTACAACAATCCTTCCGTCCAGACGAGATCAAACGCTTTTGACAGGTCAACAAAGACAACGCAGAGGTAGGATCCGCCTCTCGAGGACGTCATCATGGCATGTTGGAGCCTGGCAATATGGTCGAAGGTGGAGCGGCCGCGGCGGAAGCCGCTCTGATTCTTGTCTAGCAGCTGGTTACTCTCTAGGAAATATTTTAACCTATCGTTCACCAGGGTCTCAAGAGTTTTACATAGCGTTGAGGTGAGGCTTATCGGGCGATAAGACTCGGTTGCCTTTGGTGGTTTCCCTATCTTGGGGATAGGGACCACGGTAGCAGTACGCCAGGGTCGGGGTATCTCGCTCGTCCGCCACGAGAGGTTAAAGAGGTCAAGGACAACTTTGGTAGCGTTGTCAGGCAGGTTTTTCAGCATTGAGTACTTGACTCGATCCGGCCCTGAGGCACCGTCCTTCTTGGCGGACAGGACTTTAACGTACTCTCTCAGGGAAAATGGGACATTCAGAGCTGATTGTCCCACAAGTTCGCCGCCTTTCGGCTTAAACTTTTCTTTTACTGGGTCAAAGTCGTTTTTCCTCTTGCTGAATTCGGGCGTAAGGTTTATGTTGCTACTAGCCGTAGCAAAGGTTTTAGCCAGCAGGTCGGCCTTTTCAGCACAGTTCTGGGCGACTTCTGCTTTGTAACTGAGAGTCGGTGGGCATGCCGTTCTAGCCTTACCATTCATAGCGTTAACCTTCTGCCACACTTCTCTGGAGTTTGAATTTACATTCAGTGACTCGCAGTAGGCGTGCCAGTGTTGGGTTTGACATTGCTTGATAATGTCTCTTGCAGCATACTTCGCCCGAAGGTATGCGTCCCAGGAAGACGGAGAAAGGTGGCGTTGGCATTTTCTAAGACACCTGCGGCGTTCCCTTACTGCGGCTTGACAAGAATTGGACCACCAGGGCTTTCGAGACTTCTCAGATTTTCCATTGGAGATGGGGATAGAGGCCTCAGCTGCCTCTATAATGGCGTTGGTAACGTTCGCAGCAAACATACCCGTATCATCGGACGCCAGTTTCTCTTCCTTCCACTCTTGGCAGAGTAGGTTGAAGAGGCCCCAATTTGCTCTGCTCATTCTCCAAGTTTTTTTACCATCAGTGTTGTCTCGGTATGGCGATTTGTCCAGAAGGATTGTAATCGCTAAGTGATCACTTCCGAACGTATCGTCGTTCCCTGTGGTCCAGTCGCAGTAACTGGATATTGCAGGTGAGGCCAACGTCAGATCTATGTGGGATGGTTCGCATCCCGGTCTAAAGCATGTTGGGCTGCCGTCATTCAGGACGCAGAGACCATTGTCCTCCATAAAGCTGTACAGTACTCTGCCTCTACGATCGGTTCTTTTAGAGCCCCACAGAGCGTGGTGAGCGTTAAAGTCCCCACAGATCAAAATACGTGGGTATTTGATCTGATCGTACAGGTACTGGTATCCGTTTACTACTTCCCTGTTAGGGGGAGAGTAAATATTAATTACAGCTATTTTCGTGCCGTCTGACATATGTATAACTGCGCCCTGTCCTTCCAACTCTTTTACATTTAGCGTGAGGTCTTCGTGTACCACGCCCTCTTTAATGTAAATTGCTAGACCGCCTTCTCCGCCCTTAGATACGCCAGGTCGATCTGACCTTAGGCAGGTATACCCAATAAGTTTAACGTTGCCGTTATTTGGTCCTAATTTAGTTTCTTGTAGGCACAAGACATCATAGGAACCCCTGCTAAGATGGTAGCGAAGTTCGGTTGCCCTGGCTCGAATACTATTCAAATTTAGCTGGAGTACCGCTAGTTTTCCCTCCATTTGAGAGCAGGAGAGGTACACTTGGTGGCTCCAGTGTCTAGAATAAGCAGTCCGCACCCTGTATATTGACAGAGGCCTCAACGGGTTGAGGTTTGTCCGATGGGACGACCCCTTTTGGGGATGAGGTCACCGTCATTTGGAACCGCTTTCGGGCCAGTTCCATTCGGTCCACATCGTTAGTACTCCTACTCCGGTTTCGGGGTACCTTTTTGGGTGTGCTGGCTTCTGGGGATTCGGCCGAGGCGGAGTCGCCCTCATCCTCAGTAGCCTTGCGTTTGAGAGGCGTTGGCCTACTCACGGACTTATTCAAGCCGGTTAGGTTTTGCACATAGTGTGCTATGGTCTTGGACAGGGCAGCCGTCAAGGCCTTGGTATCAGAGGTGTCTTTAACCGCCAACACCTCTAACACCGTCTGCGTGACAAAATGCACGAATCCCTTTATATTTTTGAACACTGGGGTGAATCCGCCCACAGCTTTTGGCACTTTAGAGGTGATCGGGGGAGGTAGTGGCACCTGCCCTGCTACCCGGGGGGGCAGAGGAGAAGTTTTTCCCAGCGTCGGCCTGACGGTCGGTGCTGGGGCCGGGGCTGCTATTTCCGGCTGCGGTGCCTTTTGAGGGGCAGGGGCCTGCACCCTCTTGGTTCTCTTGCGTTGACGTTTCCTAGGCTTAGCCGCATTATTCTTCTCGAGGTCTATCAGACCTCTGGCCTTCGACTCCGCCTCCCGGTAGCTTATCACCTCTTTTGCCTTAACTTTTAGCGTCCGGCTCGCTAATTTAATTTTCGGGCATTCTTTGGAACTTGCCATGTGGTCACCCTGGCAGTTCCTGCATTTTGTTTTGGTCCCTTGGCACGCAGAGCTCTTGTGGTCCTTCCCGCAGCGACCACAAGCGGCCTTGGAGCGGCAGAATTTCTCCGTATGTCCCAATTTCTGACAGTTTTTACACTGTCGGATCTTGGGTACATACGGGTAGGTTTGTCTACGGAGGTAGACAATGTCGATTATCACTGGGGATTTACCCTTCGGGAAGGTCAGGACGACCGTTCCGTGTTGGTGACCCTCTTTGACCCGGAACCTATGAGTCTCTTCAATCTCATATCCGCGGAGTTTCAGGTCATTGAGGATTTCTTCCCCGGTGTACTCGGCAGGTATGCCATGTACCACGCATTTCTCGGAGCTGAGGGAGCGTGGAACGGTGACTGCCACTCTCACACCCATGAGAGATTCAAAGGAACGTGCCCGTTCCTGGTCAACAATATCACGGAAGGCAAGACGAATCTCACCAACCTTGGTGATAGAGATGGTAGGTAGGCAGGACACCTCCCATACATCTTTGATCTCCTGCCCTAGGACGGTCGCTTTCTTACCCAAGAAAGTAGCCCCGTCCAGAGGCTTTACTATCAACAGGTGTTGATAGGGAGGGGGTGGGGTACGGCGACGAAAAGTAGCCGGGAGTGGCGTACTCTTCAAGGCTTCCGTAAAGGAGAGCCTTAGAGGCTTGACTGGTGGGTGGACCCCACCTTCAAGGACCTCGACCCCCTCCATGCCGGTGCTTGTGTTCGACATAGCTGCCGGATACCTGTCTCAAGAATAAGAAATAAAATAAGAGAAAACAAAGAAAATAAATAATAATAGGGGTGGGGAGGGGGGGAGAGAGAGAGGGGAGGGAGAGCTCCTACAGTAGAGGAAAAAGAAAAATATCAATGTGTTGATTAATTAGCGCGGACCTATGAGAGAGCGCCTGTTCTGGAAACTAAATCAAGTTAAGAATGATAAGTATGGGAGTTGTGACGCGGACCTATGAGAGAGCACCAGTTAGAAAAACCAAGTTGGAAAGAGGGATTGTTGAAGTTGAAATGTGTAGCGCGGACCTATGAGAGAGCTCCTACAGTAGGAGAGAAAAAATCAAAGTATGAAGTTACTATGTTAGCGCGGACCTATGAGAGAGCACCTGCTCTTGAGGACTAAATCCAATCAAGATTTGAGCGCGGACCTATGAGAGAGCACGTGTGGTGGAGGGAATAAAACGGCGAGCCGGCGGTTTGTGCAAAAGACGTCACGTGACCCACGCTAGGAAATCTAGGGGTCCCTGTTATTACACAAATACCACAGCCCGACGGTTTTGTGTAGGAGTATGCCCCTAGCCTAATTTACAGAGAGGATAAATAAATAAGATAAAAAAAAAAGTAGGAAGGAAAGAAAGGCTGACATTACAGGAAATATGTGATGTGTGGTGGAACGCAGAAAAATAACGCTGGCGTGAACGAAAAAACACAGTCTCTCTCACAGGTCCGCGCTCAACTCTTATAACCATAGAAATTCAGTGTCGAGGAATCATACTTGCTGTTTTCTTTGAACAAGCAACATCGAATCAACTGTCACAAAATGTCTGGACGAGGAAAGGGAGGAAAAGGTTTGGGAAAAGGAGGAGCCAAACGTCACAGGAAAGTCCTTCGTGATAACATCCAAGGTATCACTAAACCAGCCATCAGACGTTTGGCCCGAAGAGGTGGTGTAAAACGTATTTCTGGTTTGATCTACGAAGAAACCCGTGGTGTCCTTAAAGTATTTTTGGAAAACGTTATCCGAGATGCTGTAACATACACCGAGCATGCCAAGCGAAAGACCGTCACAGCCATGGATGTCGTCTACGCTTTGAAGAGACAAGGCCGAACTCTGTACGGATTCGGAGGTTAGATCTTACAACGCTCCCAAAGCATATCAAACGGCCCTTTTCAGGGCCACCTAAATTCTTCAGAAAGAAACCCATCATATTCTAATTACTTAGTCGGTGAAAAACAAATACAACACAAAAACAACAGTCCCCCCCCCCCAGAAAATAGTACCAACAAGGGTACGGTGGTGCCCTAGATCGAGCTAGAAGACATAGTAAATGAAAAACAGCCCCCCCCCCTCTCAGAAAATAGCACAAACAAACAAACAAACAAACAAACAACCCTAACCCTATAACGAGCTAGAAGACAGTACCGTACCCGATTTAATAATCCCAAGTAATTCTTTTCACGCGCACCGAGTTGGTATTACACACATAATACTCCCACATAACATAACCTGACTCATTTTAACCGTCAGAGCAGAGCCCATGCTTAACAAGTCTCCATATGCACTCCGGAGAACTTACTGTGTCCTCTATTTCGACAATAGATAGCTGCCCCATATTCAACAATCGATATACTTGTTTTGTAGTGCGGGCCTACTCCGATTCGCATATGTTATACAAAAAAGACTAATTCTATTATATGCAAACCCAATATTTCCTCCCCAAAATTATCACCCAGGCGTCCATTTAGCACTGAAAAAAATGTCGGGAAACTCGTATAATAGAGTAGTATTTAGTAATCGCGCGCTAGGGGCCAGTGGAAATGTATGCGAATTGGTGGTCACTTATTATGCGACAAATGGGTACATTTCAATTAGAATATGAAAAGGCATTCTTTCTTGGAAATTTTTGGTGGCCCTGAAAAGGGCCGTTTTACAGTCGTGCAATAAAGCTCGGGAAAAGACATTTATGCCTTTTTAGATTTGGCGGCAGCTTTCTTCTTGGGGGCTGCTTTTTGGCTGGCTTGGCGGTTTTAACCTTTTTAGGGGTTTTGACCTTTTTGGGTGACTTGGCCTTCTTTGGTTTTACTGTCTTCTTGGCTCCGGTGGCCTTGGCCTTCTTCGGTGTAGCGGCTTTCTTGGGTGCTGCTTTCTTTGCCTTGGGTTTCTTGGCGGCGGCCGTTTTCTTAGCAGGAGACTTTTTAGCGGCTTTCTTCACTTTGGGTTTTTCGGCCTTCACGTCACCAAGTTTGAAGGAACCGGCTGCTCCCGTGCCCTTGGACTGCTTGATAACTCCGGACTTGACACCATTTTTCAAGGCGGTTTTTACCCGGGAGTTAGCCATGTTGAGATCGGACCCGACCTTGTAGTTAGCCATGACGTATTTCAAGATAGCTTGTCGTGATGAACCACCCCTTTCCTTCAAACTGCCAATGGCAGCGCGGATCATGTCAACGTATTTCGGGTGTGTGGCGGCTGCCTTGGGCTTGGATGCCATCTTCTTTTTGGGTGATTTTGTCGCGGGTGCTGGAGCTGCTACATCTGCCATTTTCACTGGAATAAGGTCTGTGTTTGCGTAGGATGCAAAAACGTCGTACTTCTTCCGCTGTCAACTAGGGAATGAGCCGCGATGGTTCGTGAAAAAACATACAAGGCGGACGCGGACTTCGTAGAGAGCACTTATTCGCCCCGAACGCAAATCACTCCAAATATGTGTTTATTGCTTCGCATTTTCTCTCAAATTCAAACTTAGTTTTCAATGGGAGAAAAATTGGACTACGCCATTGGAAAGAGAAGAAATCGGGCTTTACACTCATACAAATATTTTGTACTCCCAGTCAATAATTAGTCTGAGAACGAGGCTTGAAAGGCGCACATCGAGTCTCTCAAATACAAAACCGTCCTTTCAGAGTCAATTTTACCCTCGAATTTAAGCTTCGATTTCGTGCAGGGGGCGACTGCCGGCTAGAAAAAACATCACACTTGCAGTTTAGCCCATTTTCTTTAAAATTTATACGGCACGAAGGACTGTGGCAGGATTCCCACGCGGACACTAAAAACACGCTCACTCAATGAACCGCCATTACAGACGGGCTTTATTGCTTGATTCCATCGACAAGTGAAATACCCCACGTTTTCATTCATCCCTCCCTCCCTCCCTCTCTCTCTATTATTCTGCAGATATATTCCCTGTGTGTGTGTGCATAATTTTTGTTTTTTTATACGGGATTTCATTTCATAGGGGGAGGATGTCATGTAATGTAAATCTTTTGTTTTGATTATAGAACATGGAAACGTTTCTTTCTGAACGAGTTAGGTGGCCCTGAAAAGGGCCGTTTTAATAACACAAAGCCAAGTAATTTAGGCTCGTTCTCCTCGGATTCTTCGGGCAAGCTGGATGTCCTTGGGCATAATGGTGACTCTCTTGGCGTGGATGGCGCACAAGTTGGTGTCTTCGAAAAGTCCAACCAGGTAAGCCTCGCTAGCTTCTTGCAGGGCCATCACGGCTGAGCTCTGGAATCGGAGATCGGTCTTGAAATCCTGGGCGATTTCACGGACTAATCGCTGGAAGGGGAGCTTTCGGATGAGAAGCTCGGTGCTCTTCTGGTATCGACGGATTTCTCGGAGAGCCACGGTACCTGGCCTGTATCGATGGGGTTTTTTCACACCGCCGGTGGCGGGGGCACTCTTTCTAGCGGCCTTGGTGGCGAGCTGTTTTCGTGGGGCTTTGCCTCCAGTCGATTTACGAGCAGTCTGCTTGGTTCGAGCCATCTTTAGTCTTCTCTTCTTCTTGTCGAGTCGGAGTAGAAATGAAACACCAAACACCTCGCCTTCTACTATAAATACACACACAAATTCACAAAGCTCGCAAAGCGCGGCACGCAACGTCATTGGTCGCCTCCGCCAGAATCCGGCCCTCCCATTGGTTCAAAATAAAACGCTTTCATTGGTTGAATTCCAACACTGTTTCCCAACTCCATTTCTCGATCCGATTTTAGAATGCATGCCCAAAACTATCTTTCTGCTTCTTGCCTCGTCTTCTTTTCCCTCTTTCTACTCTCTTTCCTTTTCCCCGTTTTGCTTTTCTCTTCTTTTTATTTCTTTATTCATTTTGGTTTTAGGTTTTTTTTGGAGGGGGAGGTCATGCTTTTTCGGGAGTTTCCGTGTTTTCATAAGACAAGACTGGGCATCGAGACTTGCGTCAACTTAATTGCTAAGAAAACATGCTATGAAAACATGCACGAGAAGCTTGTGCCTATATAATCATACGAAATGATCTGTCGTCATTCACCCCCTGTCACCTCACCACCGTCCCTTTAGTCCTTCGCGTCTATCAGCCAGGGATAGACGAGGAAACAGAAGTCGTAATCAGTGCTATATTGAGAATAATGATGACAAAAAAAAACAATACAAGTGTCATTTTTCGGGTAAGCTGTTTGATCGTTGTTTGTATGCATCTACGTTCGTTCGTTCGTTTATGTATTTGATTTTGTGTTCTCATTATCTATTTAGTCTATGTGTTTATATATTTGTTTTTCTTTCACCTGTCTATCTATTTCATGTGTGTACTTTCATTTTGGGTTAGGGTTAGGGTTGGGTTAGGGTTAGGCTTGAGTTGTATTGAATTGATGTGATGTGGGATTTTTGATTCGTATAGAACATGAAGGTTTTCTTTCTGGATGATTTCGGTGGCCCTGAAAAGGGCCGTTTTTGTTTCGGGTGGAAAACATTTACTTGCTGCTGGTATATTTGGTGACAGCCTTGGTACCTTCGCTGACGGCGTGCTTAGCCAATTCACCGGGCAACAAAAGTCTGACGGCAGTCTGAATCTCCCTGCTTGTAATGGTTGATCTTTTGTTGTAATGGGCGAGTCTTGAGGCTTCGGCAGCAATTCTTTCGAAGATGTCGTTGACGAAACTGTTCATGATAGACATGGCCTTGCTGCTCACACCGGTGTCGGGGTGGACTTGTTTCAAGACTTTGTAAATGTAGATGCTGTACGATTCCTTTCGTCTCCTCTTCCTTTTCTTGTCTCCGGAACGTGCGGCTTTCGCCTTTCCGGCTTTCTTGGCGCCTTTGGATGAGACCTTTGGTGGCATGACTGCTGTAACTCAGTTAAGACAGTGAATGAAAAACGCAACGTTCGTTCGTTCGTTCGTGGGGTTTAACGTCCACTTCCACCTAAGGTGATATCGTAGACAAGGTGTTTCCTAGGAAACTAGCCTGGACCAGCCACAGAGGGGAGGGCTGGGTTGGCTTGTGATAAGACATAGTGTCTTTGCGGGGCAGCAGCCATGATAGGTCTCATCACGGGGTAGGCACCGGGTAAGAAAAGGAAGGATGGCAAGAAGACGCTTTCGGGTCCGCTTTGCCATACGTGCTAGAATAGTAGCGGCTATTAGGAAGTGGGGAGGGACTGGCGGCGTGGCCGAGGGCCAGCCGTCAGTGTCGATCCTAATTGTTAAGTAAATAGCTTTCTAAGGGCTGGGCGTAGTCTGGCCGTTGGCCCTCACCAGAAACAGAAAACGGCCCCGGGTTTCTAAGCGTCCCTTCACGTAGGGGCGTCCTTCCAGCATTGTCCCTTGGGGTGATCACTTATGGATCCCGCCCGTTCGGGTCTTGGGGTAATACCTCAAGTCTACACAGAGTAAAACACTCTTTTCGTACCTGGGGAGTCACACTATCTTATCTAGGATGCCAATCTCACACACGAAGTCATAGATTAATTCAAAGATCTCGTGTTTGTTTACTTTAGGATACAGTAAACTAGGAACACTGAGAGCCGTGTTAAGGGATCTCAGTTTATCCGCGAGAGGTTTTCGTTCGGCTGTGAAGCGGTCACAGTCTACTAAGATATGGGCTGGAGACACGTCCGTGCCGCAGCTGCACCTTAGGGGCCTATATGTACGGTGTCTGAGCGTTTCTTTCACCTTCAGCTTTGTTATTAACCGGCAGATTTTCCTGCTGGGATGATTTACAGATAACTTAGCATTTAAGGACTCATCGGATCGGAATCTGTATGTATTGAGTTCCGCAAGGGAATTCTCCCATTCAGAGCTGATGCGTAACCCAACCATACTTTTAAATTCATGTAGGCTGTAAGGGAGCTCGACACTCGGTTCTTCCAGCTGTGACCCTTTTAGGGCGAGCCTGTCTGCCTCTTCGTTCCCCCTCAGGTTGATATGCGAAGGGACCCACGTCAGTACTATCTGGTTGCCTTTGGCCAGCGCCTCTTCGTACCCTAGGTAAATCTGGGTCAGCAGTTCGGGACGGGCGTCCGACCTCTGATTGCGAATAGATTCCAGACTACTTAGGGAGTCGCTGAGGACAACGAAGTTAGATTTACTTTGGCAGGATATCCACACTACGGCTTCTTTAATCGCATACATTTCCGAGGTGTACACAGAGCACATGTTTGGTAGTCTATTTGCTACCTGTAACTCCTCCCCCGGGATATAAATCCCGAAGCCCGTCGTACCATTTTCGGGGTTGTGCGATCCGTCCGTGTATATGTGAGTCCAGTTTGACCAGTTTTCCTCGATATGAGCTAACGAGAGATGTTTGGCCGCCAGTGGGTTTTTCCCTTTATCAACCCTCAGGACGAGGGATGTATCTACCGGGGGTACTGGAAGGGTCCAAGGGGCCCTAATCGTAACATCTACACTTTGTAAGGTGAACTTATCGAGACCGTAGTCTCTAACCATTTCGCCGACTGCCTGGCCATACGACTTCCGTGTGTAGTCCCTGACATTAATAAACCGCGAGATTTCGTGGAAGGCAGGACACCTTTCTCTAGATCGGCTTAGTTTTGCCCAATGCCCCAGGGTCAGTTTCTTCCTTCGAAGTGACAGAGGGAGTTCGCCTACTTCCTGTAGCAACGATTCGTGCTTGACGCCTATACCACATCCAGTGGCAATACAAATTGCTTTGTATTGTATGGTGTCGAGCTTTTTTAGGATGTCGGGTCTTGCATTTAGAAACGCCATGCATCCGTAGTCTAATACAGGACGTATTAGGGAACGATAAATCATCATGAGGGCAACCCTGTTCGCACCCCATTCATGACCCGTGATCTTCCTCATAAGGTTCAAAAGGGCTTGCGAGCGTGTTACTACTTGATTAATATGCGGTCTCCATGTCACCTTTCTGTCAAAGATTACACCAAGGAACTTGGTTTGGTCTTTGAATTCTATGTGCTGACCATTGAGTTTGAGGGACATCCGTGACACCTCGGGGTCCCCACAAACCAACATGCCTACAGTTTTAGGAGGCGAGATCTGGAAGCCCCAATCGTTTGCCCATTTGGTGAATCCGTCCAAGGCTCCTTGCATGCGGTTTTGTACCTGTGAATATAGTTTACCCTTCGTCCACAGCGTGCTGTCATCCGCAAACGTGGCAAGTGAAATATCTTTGCCAAGATATTCTTTGATGTCGTTCACCATAACGTTGAACAAAGTTGGGCTTATAACGGAACCCTGGGGAGTTCCGTTATCTAATCCTGTCTCTTTACTGAGGCAATTGCCGATTGTAACCCTTATTAGTCGGTCCGAGACGAAGCTCTTGATCCAGTTATACATGTTGCCATGTATGCCAACCAAGGAAAGTTTGTACAACAATCCTTCCGTCCAGACGAGATCAAACGCTTTTGACAGGTCGACAAAGACAACGCAGAGGTAGGATCCGCCTCTCGAGGACGTCATCGTGGCATGTTGGAGCCTGGCAATATGGTCGAAGGTGGAGCGGCCGCGGCGGAAGCCGCTCTGATTCTTGTCTAGCAGCTGGTTACTCTCTAGGAAATATTTTAACCTATCGTTCACCAGGGTCTCAAGAGTTTTACATAGCGTTGAGGTGAGGCTTATCGGGCGATAAGACTCGGTTGCCTTTGGTGGTTTCCCTATCTTGGGGATAGGGACCACGGTAGCAGTACGCCAGGGTCGGGGTATCTCGCTCGTCCGCCACGAGAGGTTAAAGAGGTCAAGGACAACTTTGGTAGCGTTGTCAGGCAGGTTTTTCAGCATTGAGTACTTGACTCGATCCGGCCCTGAGGCACCGTCCTTCTTGGCGGACAGGACTTTAACGTACTCTCTCAGGGAAAATGGGACATTCAGAGCTGATTGTCCCACAAGTTCGCCGCCTTTCGGCTTAAACTTTTCTTTTACTGGGTCAAAGTCGTTTTTCCTCTTGCTGAATTCGGGCGTAAGGTTTATGTTGCTACTAGCCGTAGCAAAGGTTTTAGCCAGCAGGTCGGCCTTTTCAGCACAGTTCTGGGCGACTTCTGCTTTGTAACTGAGAGTCGGTGGGCATGCCGTTCTAGCCTTACCATTCATAGCGTTAACCTTCTGCCACACTTCTCTGGAGTTTGAATTTACATTCAGTGACTCGCAGTAGGCGTGCCAGTGTTGGGTTTGACATTGCTTGATAATGTCTCTTGCAGCATACTTCGCCCGAAGGTATGCGTCCCAGGAAGACGGAGAAAGGTGGCGTTGGCATTTTCTAAGACACCTGCGGCGTTCCCTTACTGCGGCTTGACAAGAATTGGACCACCAGGGCTTTCGAGACTTCTCAGATTTTCCATTGGAGATGGGGATAGAGGCCTCAGCTGCCTCTATAATGGCGTTGGTAACGTTCGCAGCAAACATACCCGTATCATCGGACGCCAGTTTCTCTTCCTTCCACTCTTGGCAGAGTAGGTTGAAGAGGCCCCAATTTGCTCTGCTCATTCTCCAAGTTTTTTTACCATCAGTGTTGTCTCGGTATGGCGATTTGTCCAGAAGGATTGTAATCGCTAAGTGATCACTTCCGAACGTATCGTCGTTCCCTGTGGTCCAGTCGCAGTAACTGGATATTGCAGGTGAGGCCAACGTCAGATCTATGTGGGATGGTTCGCATCCCGGTCTAAAGCATGTTGGGCTGCCGTCATTCAGGACGCAGAGACCATTGTCCTCCATAAAGCTGTACAGTACTCTGCCTCTACGATCGGTTCTTTTAGAGCCCCACAGAGCGTGGTGAGCGTTAAAGTCCCCACAGATCAAAATACGTGGGTATTTGATCTGATCGTACAGGTACTGGTATCCGTTTACTACTTCCCTGTTAGGGGGAGAGTAAATATTAATTACAGCTATTTTCGTGCCGTCTGACATATGTATAACTGCGCCCTGTCCTTCCAACTCTTTTACATTTAGCGTGAGGTCTTCGTGTACCACGCCCTCTTTAATGTAAATTGCTAGACCGCCTTCTCCGCCCTTAGATACGCCAGGTCGATCTGACCTTAGGCAGGTATACCCAATAAGTTTAACGTTGCCGTTATTTGGTCCTAATTTAGTTTCTTGTAGGCACAAGACATCATAGGAACCCCTGCTAAGATGGTAGCGAAGTTCGGTTGCCCTGGCTCGAATACTATTCAAATTTAGCTGGAGTACCGCTAGTTTTCCCTCCATTTGAGAGCAGGAGAGGTACACTTGGTGGCTCCAGTGTCTAGAATAAGCAGTCCGCACCCTGTATATTGACAGAGGCCTCAACGGGTTGAGGTTTGTCCGATGGGACGACCCCTTTTGGGGATGAGGTCACCGTCATTTGGAACCGCTTTCGGGCCAGTTCCATCCGGTCCACATCGTTAGTACTCCTACTCCGGTTTCGGGGTACCTTTTTGGGTGTGCTGGCTTCTGGGGATTCGGCCGAGGCGGAGTCGCCCTCATCCTCAGTAGCCTTGCGTTTGAGAGGCGTTGGCCTACTCACGGACTTATTCAAGCCGGTTAGGTTTTGCACATAGTGTGCTATGGTCTTGGACAGGGCAGCCGTCAAGGCCTTGGTATCAGAGGTGTCTTTAACCGCCAACACCTCTAACACCGTCTGCGTGACAAAATGCACGAATCCCTTTATATTTTTGAACACTGGGGTGAATCCGCCCACAGCTTTTGGCACTTTAGAGGTGATCGGGGGAGGTAGTGGCACCTGCCCTGCTACCCGGGGGGGCAGAGGAGAAGTTTTTCCCAGCGTCGGCCTGACGGTCGGTGCTGGGGCCGGGGCTGCTATTTCCGGCTGCGGTGCCTTTTGAGGGGCAGGGGCCTGCACCCTCTTGGTTCTCTTGCGTTGACGTTTCCTAGGCTTAGCCGCATTATTCTTCTCGAGGTCTATCAGACCTCTGGCCTTCGACTCCGCCTCCCGGTAGCTTATCACCTCTTTTGCCTTAACTTTTAGCGTCCGGCTCGCTAATTTAATTTTCGGGCATTCTTTGGAACTTGCCATGTGGTCACCCTGGCAGTTCCTGCATTTTGTTTTGGTCCCTTGGCACGCAGAGCTCTTGTGGTCCTTCCCGCAGCGACCACAAGCGGCCTTGGAGCGGCAGAATTTCTCCGTATGTCCCAATTTCTGACAGTTTTTACACTGTCGGATCTTGGGTACATACGGGTAGGTTTGTCTACGGAGGTAGACAATGTCGATTATCACTGGGGATTTACCCTTCGGGAAGGTCAGGACGACCGTTCCGTGTTGGTGACCCTCTTTGACCCGGAACCTATGAGTCTCTTCAATCTCATATCCGCGGAGTTTCAGGTCATTGAGGATTTCTTCCCCGGTGTACTCGGCAGGTATGCCATGTACCACGCATTTCTCGGAGCTGAGGGAGCGTGGAACGGTGACTGCCACTCTCACACCCATGAGAGATTCAAAGGAACGTGCCCGTTCCTGGTCAACAATATCACGGAAGGCAAGACGAATCTCACCAACCTTGGTGATAGAGATGGTAGGTAGGCAGGACACCTCCCATACATCTTTGATCTCCTGCCCTAGGACGGTCGCTTTCTTACCCAAGAAAGTAGCCCCGTCCAGAGGCTTTACTATCAACAGGTGTTGATAGGGAGGGGGTGGGGTACGGCGACGAAAAGTAGCCGGGAGTGGCGTACTCTTCAAGGCTTCCGTAAAGGAGAGCCTTAGAGGCTTGACTGGTGGGTGGACCCCACCTTCAAGGACCTCGACCCCCTCCATGCCGGTGCTTGTGTTCGACATAGCTGCCGGATACCTGTCTCAAGAATAAGAAATAAAATAAGAGAAAACAAAGAAAATAAATAATAATAGGGGTGGGGAGGGGGGGAGAGAGAGAGGGGAGGGAGAGCTCCTACAGTAGAGGAAAAAGAAAAATATCAATGTGTTGATTAATTAGCGCGGACCTATGAGAGAGCGCCTGTTCTGGAAACTAAATCAAGTTAAGAATGATAAGTATGGGAGTTGTGACGCGGACCTATGAGAGAGCACCAGTTAGAAAAACCAAGTTGGAAAGAGGGATTGAAGTTGAAATGTGTAGCGCGGACCTATGAGAGAGCTCCTACAGTAGGAGAGAAAAAATCAAAGTATGAAGTTACTATGTTAGCGCGGACCTATGAGAGAGCACCTGCTCTTGAGGACTAAATCCAATCAAGATTTGAGCGCGGACCTATGAGAGAGCACGTGTGGTGGAGGGAATAAAACGGCGAGCCGGCGGTTTGTGCAAAAGACGTCACGTGACCCACGCTAGGAAATCTAGGGGTCCCTGTTATTACACAAATACCACAGCCCGACGGTTTTGTGTAGGAGTATGCCCCTAGCCTAATTTACAGAGAGGATATGCGGGGGGCGGGTTCTCTTGGGTTCCAACTGTACAGATCAGTCGAGCTGGAACCGGTCCAAGGTAACCGTAGCGTTATTGGCTCAAGAGGGAAAGCCAACCGTTGCGAATTAACAGGTCAGCGACAGGTCAGGCACAGAGGTCAGGCGAGAGCTGGGAACCTTGTTATCCTCGCTATACAATATAGGAGGACCCCCGTAAGCTCACGACTAAGATCTTGACTGAGAATCGAAAAGCAAAAGCTTCTCTGCTGTCACTAACGTGTTACCTAGATGGGGCGATTGGCTGTAAAATGGACTGTGCGAGGGGAGGGGGAAGGTGGAAATTTATTCTATTTTATTTTCAAAAATTATAAAAATGCGAGTACCCACTCGCTTGAAATCGACAAGGAGGGGAGCCGTTGAAGACTACAGTATTTTCCGGATAGAGAGGACCACTAACTCAGCTAGAAATAGCCGGGTTCGTTCAGTATCCGTACTCAAATTGCAAATTTTCAAGATGGCTGCCAAACCCACGCTGTGTCGATTTCCGTACAAAATGGTATAAAAAATAAAAATATAAAACAATATCTCGGTCGGGAGCAGGTACAATTACCAGATCAGTAATATAACCTTACCTGGACCGGTATATCCACAGCTATAAATCCTAGAACACAGTGATAATCCAACACAAGTAAGAAAATAACACACAGGTAATCCAAATACTCAGGGGAAAAATCACAATATGCACGAGCTTCAACTTAGATGACCTCAGTTCACAACCGAAAGCATCTATATAAAAAAAAAAAAAAAAAAAAAAACGCAACTCGCGAAAAAGCCTTTTATACCTACCAAGTGGAGTCGGGAAATCGGATCGAGCGTGCTAGCGACGATCGCGCGGACCTCATAGTAAGCATCATATAAGCCCCCCGACTCTGTTTGGCGGGCATAAAAGGAAAAGTCGCTAGTTTCCGCCACTCATTTGTCTGTTTAAATTAAGCGACGAACGATCATCATTCAACATGTCTGGACGAGGAAAGGGAGGAAAAGTAAAGGGAAAGAGTAAGACCCGATCATCCCGGGCTGGATTACAGTTCCCCGTTGGTCGTATCCATCGACTTCTCCGAAAGGGAAACTATGCCGAGAGAGTTGGAGCCGGCGCCCCAGTTTACTTGGCTGCAGTCCTTGAGTACCTAGCTGCCGAAGTTCTCGAGTTGGCTGGCAACGCCGCCCGTGACAACAAGAAATCCAGAATCATTCCCCGTCATCTCCAGTTGGCCATCCGAAACGACGAGGAATTGAACAAACTGTTGTCCGGAGTAACTATCGCCCAAGGTGGTGTTCTACCCAACATCCAAGCTGTGCTCCTGCCCAAGAAATCCGAGAAGGCTGCTTCCAAATAAAAAGCAACTTTTTGTCGCACTGATAAAAAAACGGCCCTTTTCAGGGCCACCTAAATATATCAGAGAGAAAACGAACATATTCTAATAATCGCAAAATTACGCACATCCCCTGGCCTGGTACTCGACACAAAATATCAAGTTATCCTAACTATTACTAGGGTTATTACCTGCAGTTAACGTAATCCAATCCCATCCAATTCAATCACGTAAAACAAAGGAAAACATAACACATTACTCATCTTATATGAAACCACTAGAAGCCATGCCATAACGCAAAAATAACAGGCATATTCATTCATTCATTCATTCATTCATTCATTCATTCATTTATTCATTCATTCAATCATTCATTCATTCATTCATTCATCTATCCATTCCTCCAGTACGTACGTTCATTCATTCATTCATTCATTCTACCTACCTACCTACCTACCTACCTACCTACCTACCTACCTACCTACCTACCTACCTACCTAACATTCATCCATCCATCCATCCATCCATCCATCCATCCATCCATCACTCACTCACGAACCGAAAATGAATGAAGGAATGAATGACAGAAAGAAAGAATAAATAAATAAATAAGATAAAAAAAAAAGTAGGAAGGAAAGAAAGGCTGACATTACAGGAAATATGTGATGTGTGGTGGAACGCAGAAAAATAACGCTGGCGTGAACGAAAAAACACAGTCTCTCTCACAGGTCCGCGCTCAACTCTTATAACCATAGAAATTCAGTGTCGAGGAATCATACTTGCTGTTTTCTTTGAACAAGCAACATCGAATCAACTGTCACAAAATGTCTGGACGAGGAAAGGGAGGAAAAGGTTTGGGAAAAGGAGGAGCCAAACGTCACAGGAAAGTCCTTCGTGATAACATCCAAGGTATCACTAAACCAGCCATCAGACGTTTGGCCCGAAGAGGTGGTGTAAAACGTATTTCTGGTTTGATCTACGAAGAAACCCGTGGTGTCCTTAAAGTATTTTTGGAAAACGTTATCCGAGATGCTGTAACATACACCGAGCATGCCAAGCGAAAGACCGTCACAGCCATGGATGTCGTCTACGCTTTGAAGAGACAAGGCCGAACTCTGTACGGATTCGGAGGTTAGATCTTACAACGCTCCCAAAGCATATCAAACGGCCCTTTTCAGGGCCACCTAAATTCTTCAGAAAGAAACCCATCATATTCTAATTACTTAGTCGGTGAAAAACAAATACAACACAAAAACAACAGTCCCCCCCCCCCCAGAAAATAGTACCAACAAGGGTACGGTGGTGCCCTAGATCGAGCTAGAAGACATAGTAAATGAAAAACAGCCCCCCCCCCTCTCAGAAAATAGCACAAACAAACAAACAAACAACCCTAACCCTATAACGAGCTAGAAGACAGTACCGTACCCGATTTAATAATCCCAAGTAATTCTTTTCACGCGCACCGAGTTGGTATTACACACATAATACTCCCACATAACATAACCTGACTCATTTTAACCGTCAGAGCAGAGCCCATGCTTAACAAGTCTCCATATGCACTCCGGAGAACTTACTGTGTCCTCTATTTCGACAATAGATAGCTGCCCCATATTCAACAATCGATATACTTGTTTTGTAGTGCGGGCCTACTCCGATTCGCATATGTTATACAAAAAAGACTAATTCTATTATATGCAAACCCAATATTTCCTCCCCAAAATTATCACCCAGGCGTCCATTTAGCACTGAAAAAAATGTCGGGAAACTCGTATAATAGAGTAGTATTTAGTAATCGCGCGCTAGGGGCCAGTGGAAATGTATGCGAATTGGTGGTCACTTATTATGCGACAAATGGGTACATTTCAATTAGAATATGAAAAGGCATTCTTTCTTGGAAATTTTTGGTGGCCCTGAAAAGGGCCGTTTTACAGTCGTGCAATAAAGCTCGGGAAAAGACATTTATGCCTTTTTAGATTTGGCGGCAGCTTTCTTCTTGGGGGCTGCTTTTTTGGCTGGCTTGGCGGTTTTAACCTTTTTAGGGGTTTTGACCTTTTTGGGTGACTTGGCCTTCTTTGGTTTTACTGTCTTCTTGGCTCCGGTGGCCTTGGCCTTCTTCGGTGTAGCGGCTTTCTTGGGTGCTGCTTTCTTTGCCTTGGGTTTCTTGGCGGCGGCCGTTTTCTTAGCAGGAGACTTTTTAGCGGCTTTCTTCACTTTGGGTTTTTCGGCCTTCACGTCACCAAGTTTGAAGGAACCGGCTGCTCCCGTGCCCTTGGACTGCTTGATAACTCCGGACTTGACACCATTTTTCAAGGCGGTTTTTACCCGGGAGTTAGCCATGTTGAGATCGGACCCGACCTTGTAGTTAGCCATGACGTATTTCAAGATAGCTTGTCGTGATGAACCACCCCTTTCCTTCAAACTGCCAATGGCAGCGCGGATCATGTCAACGTATTTCGGGTGTGTGGCGGCTGCCTTGGGCTTGGATGCCATCTTCTTTTTGGGTGATTTTGTCGCGGGTGCTGGAGCTGCTACATCTGCCATTTTCACTGGAATAAGGTCTGTGTTTGCGTAGGATGCAAAAACGTCGTACTTCTTCCGCTGTCAACTAGGGAATGAGCCGCGATGGTTCGTGAAAAAACATACAAGGCGGACGCGGACTTCGTAGAGAGCACTTATTCGCCCCGAACGCAAATCACTCCAAATATGTGTTTATTGCTTCGCATTTTCTCTCAAATTCAAACTTAGTTTTCAATGGGAGAAAAATTGGACTACGCCATTGGAAAGAGAAGAAATCGGGCTTTACACTCATACAAATATTTTGTACTCCCAGTCAATAATTAGTCTGAGAACGAGGCTTGAAAGGCGCACATCGAGTCTCTCAAATACAAAACCGTCCTTTCAGAGTCAATTTTACCCTCGAATTTAAGCTTCGATTTCGTGCAGGGGGCGACTGCCGGCTAGAAAAAACATCACACTTGCAGTTTAGCCCATTTTCTTTAAAATTTATACGGCACGAAGGACTGTGGCAGGATTCCCACGCGGACACTAAAAACACGCTCACTCAATGAACCGCCATTACAGACGGGCTTTATTGCTTGATTCCATCGACAAGTGAAATACCCCACGTTTTCATTCATCCCTCCCTCCCTCCCTCTCTCTCTATTATTCTGCAGATATATTCCCTGTGTGTGTGTGCATAATTTTTGTTTTTTTATACGGGATTTCATTTCATAGGGGGAGGATGTCATGTAATGTAAATCTTTTGTTTTGATTATAGAACATGGAAACGTTTCTTTCTGAACGAGTTAGGTGGCCCTGAAAAGGGCCGTTTTAATAACACAAAGCCAAGTAATTTAGGCTCGTTCTCCTCGGATTCTTCGGGCAAGCTGGATGTCCTTGGGCATAATGGTGACTCTCTTGGCGTGGATGGCGCACAAGTTGGTGTCTTCGAAAAGTCCAACCAGGTAAGCCTCGCTAGCTTCTTGCAGGGCCATCACGGCTGAGCTCTGGAATCGGAGATCGGTCTTGAAATCCTGGGCGATTTCACGGACTAATCGCTGGAAGGGGAGCTTTCGGATGAGAAGCTCGGTGCTCTTCTGGTATCGACGGATTTCTCGGAGAGCCACGGTACCTGGCCTGTATCGATGGGGTTTTTTCACACCGCCGGTGGCGGGGGCACTCTTTCTAGCGGCCTTGGTGGCGAGCTGTTTTCGTGGGGCTTTGCCTCCAGTCGATTTACGAGCAGTCTGCTTGGTTCGAGCCATCTTTAGTCTTCTCTTCTTCTTGTCGAGTCGGAGTAGAAATGAAACACCAAACACCTCGCCTTCTACTATAAATACACACACAAATTCACAAAGCTCGCAAAGCGCGGCACGCAACGTCATTGGTCGCCTCCGCCAGAATCCGGCCCTCCCATTGGTTCAAAATAAAACGCTTTCATTGGTTGAATTCCAACACTGTTTCCCAACTCCATTTCTCGATCCGATTTTAGAATGCATGCCCAAAACTATCTTTCTGCTTCTTGCCTCGTCTTCTTTTCCCTCTTTCTACTCTCTTTCCTTTTCCCCGTTTTGCTTTTCTCTTCTTTTTATTTCTTTATTCATTTTGGTTTTAGGTTTTTTTTGGAGGGGGAGGTCATGCTTTTTCGGGAGTTTCCGTGTTTTCATAAGACAAGACTGGGCATCGAGACTTGCGTCAACTTAATTGCTAAGAAAACATGCTATGAAAACATGCACGAGAAGCTTGTGCCTATATAATCATACGAAATGATCTGTCGTCATTCACCCCCTGTCACCTCACCACCGTCCCTTTAGTCCTTCGCGTCTATCAGCCAGGGATAGACGAGGAAACAGAAGTCGTAATCAGTGCTATATTGAGAATAATGATGACAAAAAAAAACAATACAAGTGTCATTTTTCGGGTAAGCTGTTTGATCGTTGTTTGTATGCATCTACGTTCGTTCGTTCGTTTATGTATTTGATTTTGTGTTCTCATTATCTATTTAGTCTATGTGTTTATATATTTGTTTTTCTTTCACCTGTCTATCTATTTCATGTGTGTACTTTCATTTTGGGTTAGGGTTAGGGTTGGGTTGGGGTTAGGCTTGAGTTGTATTGAATTGATGTGATGTGGGATTTTTGATTCGTATAGAACATGAAGGTTTTCTTTCTGGATGATTTCGGTGGCCCTGAAAAGGGCCGTTTTTGTTTCGGGTGGAAAACATTTACTTGCTGCTGGTATATTTGGTGACAGCCTTGGTACCTTCGCTGACGGCGTGCTTAGCCAATTCACCGGGCAACAAAAGTCTGACGGCAGTCTGAATCTCCCTGCTTGTAATGGTTGATCTTTTGTTGTAATGGGCGAGTCTTGAGGCTTCGGCAGCAATTCTTTCGAAGATGTCGTTGACGAAACTGTTCATGATAGACATGGCCTTGCTGCTCACACCGGTGTCGGGGTGGACTTGTTTCAAGACTTTGTAAATGTAGATGCTGTACGATTCCTTTCGTCTCCTCTTCCTTTTCTTGTCTCCGGAACGTGCGGCTTTCGCCTTTCCGGCTTTCTTGGCGCCTTTGGATGAGACCTTTGGTGGCATGACTGCTGTAACTCAGTTAAGACAGTGAATGAAAAACGCAACTCGCGAAAAAGCCTTTTATACCTACCAAGTGGAGTCGGGAAATCGGATCGAGCGTGCTAGCGACGATCGCGCGGACCTCATAGTAAGCATCATATAAGCCCCCCGACTCTGTTTGGCGGGCATAAAAGGAAAAGTCGCTAGTTTCCGCCACTCATTTGTCTGTTTAAATTAAGCGACGAACGATCATCATTCAACATGTCTGGACGAGGAAAGGGAGGAAAAGTAAAGGGAAAGAGTAAGACCCGATCATCCCGGGCTGGATTACAGTTCCCCGTTGGTCGTATCCATCGACTTCTCCGAAAGGGAAACTATGCCGAGAGAGTTGGAGCCGGCGCCCCAGTTTACTTGGCTGCAGTCCTTGAGTACCTAGCTGCCGAAGTTCTCGAGTTGGCTGGCAACGCCGCCCGTGACAACAAGAAATCCAGAATCATTCCCCGTCATCTCCAGTTGGCCATCCGAAACGACGAGGAATTGAACAAACTGTTGTCCGGAGTAACTATCGCCCAAGGTGGTGTTCTACCCAACATCCAAGCTGTGCTCCTGCCCAAGAAATCCGAGAAGGCTGCTTCCAAATAAAAAGCAACTTTTTGTCGCACTGATAAAAAAACGGCCCTTTTCAGGGCCACCTAAATATATCAGAGAGAAAACGAACATATTCTAATAATCGCAAAATTACGCACATCCCCTGGCCTGGTACTCGACACAAAATATCAAGTTATCCTAACTATTACTAGGGTTATTACCTGCAGTTAACGTAATCCAATCCCATCCAATTCAATCACGTAAAACAAAGGAAAACATAACACATTACTCATCTTATATGAAACCACTAGAAGCCATGCCATAACGCAAAAATAACAGGCATATTCATTCATTCATTCATTCATTCATTCATTCATTCATTTATTCATTCATTCATTCAATCATTCATTCATTCATTCATTCATTCATCTATCCATTCCTCCAGTACGTACGTTCATTCATTCATTCATTCATTCTACCTACCTACCTACCTACCTACCTACCTACCTACCTACCTACCTACCTACCTACCTACCTAACATTCATCCATCCATCCATCCATCCATCCATCCATCCATCCATCCATCCATCCATCACTCACTCACGAACCGAAAATGAATGAAGGAATGAATGACAGAAAGAAAGAATAAATAAATAAATAAGATAAAAAAAAAAGTAGGAAGGAAAGAAAGGCTGACATTACAGGAAATATGTGATGTGTGGTGGAACGCAGAAAAATAACGCTGGCGTGAACGAAAAAACACAGTCTCTCTCACAGGTCCGCGCTCAACTCTTATAACCATAGAAATTCAGTGTCGAGGAATCATACTTGCTGTTTTCTTTGAACAAGCAACATCGAATCAACTGTCACAAAATGTCTGGACGAGGAAAGGGAGGAAAAGGTTTGGGAAAAGGAGGAGCCAAACGTCACAGGAAAGTCCTTCGTGATAACATCCAAGGTATCACTAAACCAGCCATCAGACGTTTGGCCCGAAGAGGTGGTGTAAAACGTATTTCTGGTTTGATCTACGAAGAAACCCGTGGTGTCCTTAAAGTATTTTTGGAAAACGTTATCCGAGATGCTGTAACATACACCGAGCATGCCAAGCGAAAGACCGTCACAGCCATGGATGTCGTCTACGCTTTGAAGAGACAAGGCCGAACTCTGTACGGATTCGGAGGTTAGATCTTACAACGCTCCCAAAGCATATCAAACGGCCCTTTTCAGGGCCACCTAAATTCTTCAGAAAGAAACCCATCATATTCTAATTACTTAGTCGGTGAAAAACAAATACAACACAAAAACAACAGTCCCCCCCCCCCAGAAAATAGTACCAACAAGGGTACGGTGGTGCCCTAGATCGAGCTAGAAGACATAGTAAATGAAAAACAGCCCCCCCCCCTCTCAGAAAATAGCACAAACAAACAAACAAACAAACAAACAACCCTAACCCTATAACGAGCTAGAAGACAGTACCGTACCCGATTTAATAATCCCAAGTAATTCTTTTCACGCGCACCGAGTTGGTATTACACACATAATACTCCCACATAACATAACCTGACTCATTTTAACCGTCAGAGCAGAGCCCATGCTTAACAAGTCTCCATATGCACTCCGGAGAACTTACTGTGTCCTCTATTTCGACAATAGATAGCTGCCCCATATTCAACAATCGATATACTTGTTTTGTAGTGCGGGCCTACTCCGATTCGCATATGTTATACAAAAAAGACTAATTCTATTATATGCAAACCCAATATTTCCTCCCCAAAATTATCACCCAGGCGTCCATTTAGCACTGAAAAAAATGTCGGGAAACTCGTATAATAGAGTAGTATTTAGTAATCGCGCGCTAGGGGCCAGTGGAAATGTATGCGAATTGGTGGTCACTTATTATGCGACAAATGGGTACATTTCAATTAGAATATGAAAAGGCATTCTTTCTTGGAAATTTTTGGTGGCCCTGAAAAGGGCCGTTTTACAGTCGTGCAATAAAGCTCGGGAAAAGACATTTATGCCTTTTTAGATTTGGCGGCAGCTTTCTTCTTGGGGGCTGCTTTTTTGGCTGGCTTGGCGGTTTTAACCTTTTTAGGGGTTTTGACCTTTTTGGGTGACTTGGCCTTCTTTGGTTTTACTGTCTTCTTGGCTCCGGTGGCCTTGGCCTTCTTCGGTGTAGCGGCTTTCTTGGGTGCTGCTTTCTTTGCCTTGGGTTTCTTGGCGGCGGCCGTTTTCTTAGCAGGAGACTTTTTAGCGGCTTTCTTCACTTTGGGTTTTTCGGCCTTCACGTCACCAAGTTTGAAGGAACCGGCTGCTCCCGTGCCCTTGGACTGCTTGATAACTCCGGACTTGACACCATTTTTCAAGGCGGTTTTTACCCGGGAGTTAGCCATGTTGAGATCGGACCCGACCTTGTAGTTAGCCATGACGTATTTCAAGATAGCTTGTCGTGATGAACCACCCCTTTCCTTCAAACTGCCAATGGCAGCGCGGATCATGTCAACGTATTTCGGGTGTGTGGCGGCTGCCTTGGGCTTGGATGCCATCTTCTTTTTGGGTGATTTTGTCGCGGGTGCTGGAGCTGCTACATCTGCCATTTTCACTGGAATAAGGTCTGTGTTTGCGTAGGATGCAAAAACGTCGTACTTCTTCCGCTGTCAACTAGGGAATGAGCCGCGATGGTTCGTGAAAAAACATACAAGGCGGACGCGGACTTCGTAGAGAGCACTTATTCGCCCCGAACGCAAATCACTCCAAATATGTGTTTATTGCTTCGCATTTTCTCTCAAATTCAAACTTAGTTTTCAATGGGAGAAAAATTGGACTACGCCATTGGAAAGAGAAGAAATCGGGCTTTACACTCATACAAATATTTTGTACTCCCAGTCAATAATTAGTCTGAGAACGAGGCTTGAAAGGCGCACATCGAGTCTCTCAAATACAAAACCGTCCTTTCAGAGTCAATTTTACCCTCGAATTTAAGCTTCGATTTCGTGCAGGGGGCGACTGCCGGCTAGAAAAAACATCACACTTGCAGTTTAGCCCATTTTCTTTAAAATTTATACGGCACGAAGGACTGTGGCAGGATTCCCACGCGGACACTAAAAACACGCTCACTCAATGAACCGCCATTACAGACGGGCTTTATTGCTTGATTCCATCGACAAGTGAAATACCCCACGTTTTCATTCATCCCTCCCTCCCTCCCTCTCTCTCTATTATTCTGCAGATATATTCCCTGTGTGTGTGTGCATAATTTTTGTTTTTTTATACGGGATTTCATTTCATAGGGGGAGGATGTCATGTAATGTAAATCTTTTGTTTTGATTATAGAACATGGAAACGTTTCTTTCTGAACGAGTTAGGTGGCCCTGAAAAGGGCCGTTTTAATAACACAAAGCCAAGTAATTTAGGCTCGTTCTCCTCGGATTCTTCGGGCAAGCTGGATGTCCTTGGGCATAATGGTGACTCTCTTGGCGTGGATGGCGCACAAGTTGGTGTCTTCGAAAAGTCCAACCAGGTAAGCCTCGCTAGCTTCTTGCAGGGCCATCACGGCTGAGCTCTGGAATCGGAGATCGGTCTTGAAATCCTGGGCGATTTCACGGACTAATCGCTGGAAGGGGAGCTTTCGGATGAGAAGCTCGGTGCTCTTCTGGTATCGACGGATTTCTCGGAGAGCCACGGTACCTGGCCTGTATCGATGGGGTTTTTTCACACCGCCGGTGGCGGGGGCACTCTTTCTAGCGGCCTTGGTGGCGAGCTGTTTTCGTGGGGCTTTGCCTCCAGTCGATTTACGAGCAGTCTGCTTGGTTCGAGCCATCTTTAGTCTTCTCTTCTTCTTGTCGAGTCGGAGTAGAAATGAAACACCAAACACCTCGCCTTCTACTATAAATACACACACAAATTCACAAAGCTCGCAAAGCGCGGCACGCAACGTCATTGGTCGCCTCCGCCAGAATCCGGCCCTCCCATTGGTTCAAAATAAAACGCTTTCATTGGTTGAATTCCAACACTGTTTCCCAACTCCATTTCTCGATCCGATTTTAGAATGCATGCCCAAAACTATCTTTCTGCTTCTTGCCTCGTCTTCTTTTCCCTCTTTCTACTCTCTTTCCTTTTCCCCGTTTTGCTTTTCTCTTCTTTTTATTTCTTTATTCATTTTGGTTTTAGGTTTTTTTTGGAGGGGGAGGTCATGCTTTTTCGGGAGTTTCCGTGTTTTCATAAGACAAGACTGGGCATCGAGACTTGCGTCAACTTAATTGCTAAGAAAACATGCTATGAAAACATGCACGAGAAGCTTGTGCCTATATAATCATACGAAATGATCTGTCGTCATTCACCCCCTGTCACCTCACCACCGTCCCTTTAGTCCTTCGCGTCTATCAGCCAGGGATAGACGAGGAAACAGAAGTCGTAATCAGTGCTATATTGAGAATAATGATGACAAAAAAAAACAATACAAGTGTCATTTTTCGGGTAAGCTGTTTGATCGTTGTTTGTATGCATCTACGTTCGTTCGTTCGTTTATGTATTTGATTTTGTGTTCTCATTATCTATTTAGTCTATGTGTTTATATATTTGTTTTTCTTTCACCTGTCTATCTATTTCATGTGTGTACTTTCATTTTGGGTTAGGGTTAGGGTTGGGTTAGGGTTAGGCTTGAGTTGTATTGAATTGATGTGATGTGGGATTTTTGATTCGTATAGAACATGAAGGTTTTCTTTCTGGATGATTTCGGTGGCCCTGAAAAGGGCCGTTTTTGTTTCGGGTGGAAAACATTTACTTGCTGCTGGTATATTTGGTGACAGCCTTGGTACCTTCGCTGACGGCGTGCTTAGCCAATTCACCGGGCAACAAAAGTCTGACGGCAGTCTGAATCTCCCTGCTTGTAATGGTTGATCTTTTGTTGTAATGGGCGAGTCTTGAGGCTTCGGCAGCAATTCTTTCGAAGATGTCGTTGACGAAACTGTTCATGATAGACATGGCCTTGCTGCTCACACCGGTGTCGGGGTGGACTTGTTTCAAGACTTTGTAAATGTAGATGCTGTACGATTCCTTTCGTCTCCTCTTCCTTTTCTTGTCTCCGGAACGTGCGGCTTTCGCCTTTCCGGCTTTCTTGGCGCCTTTGGATGAGACCTTTGGTGGCATGACTGCTGTAACTCAGTTAAGACAGTGAATGAAAAACGCAACTCGCGAAAAAGCCTTTTATACCTACCAAGTGGAGTCGGGAAATCGGATCGAGCGTGCTAGCGACGATCGCGCGGACCTCATAGTAAGCATCATATAAGCCCCCCGACTCTGTTTGGCGGGCATAAAAGGAAAAGTCGCTAGTTTCCGCCACTCATTTGTCTGTTTAAATTAAGCGACGAACGATCATCATTCAACATGTCTGGACGAGGAAAGGGAGGAAAAGTAAAGGGAAAGAGTAAGACCCGATCATCCCGGGCTGGATTACAGTTCCCCGTTGGTCGTATCCATCGACTTCTCCGAAAGGGAAACTATGCCGAGAGAGTTGGAGCCGGCGCCCCAGTTTACTTGGCTGCAGTCCTTGAGTACCTAGCTGCCGAAGTTCTCGAGTTGGCTGGCAACGCCGCCCGTGACAACAAGAAATCCAGAATCATTCCCCGTCATCTCCAGTTGGCCATCCGAAACGACGAGGAATTGAACAAACTGTTGTCCGGAGTAACTATCGCCCAAGGTGGTGTTCTACCCAACATCCAAGCTGTGCTCCTGCCCAAGAAATCCGAGAAGGCTGCTTCCAAATAAAAAGCAACTTTTTGTCGCACTGATAAAAAAACGGCCCTTTTCAGGGCCACCTAAATATATCAGAGAGAAAACGAACATATTCTAATAATCGCAAAATTACGCACATCCCCTGGCCTGGTACTCGACACAAAATATCAAGTTATCCTAACTATTACTAGGGTTATTACCTGCAGTTAACGTAATCCAATCCCATCCAATTCAATCACGTAAAACAAAGGAAAACATAACACATTACTCATCTTATATGAAACCACTAGAAGCCATGCCATAACGCAAAAATAACAGGCATATTCATTCATTCATTCATTCATTCATTCATTCATTCATTTATTCATTCATTCATTCATTCATTCATTCATTCATTCATCTATCCATTCCTCCAGTACGTACGTTCATTCATTCATTCATTCATTCTACCTACCTACCTACCTACCTACCTACCTACCTACCTACCTACCTACCTACCTACCTACCTAACATTCATCCATCCATCCATCCATCCATCCATCCATCCATCCATCCATCCATCACTCACTCACGAACCGAAAATGAATGAAGGAATGAATGACAGAAAGAAAGAATAAATAAATAAATAAGATAAAAAAAAAAGTAGGAAGGAAAGAAAGGCTGACATTACAGGAAATATGTGATGTGTGGTGGAACGCAGAAAAATAACGCTGGCGTGAACGAAAAAACACAGTCTCTCTCACAGGTCCGCGCTCAACTCTTATAACCATAGAAATTCAGTGTCGAGGAATCATACTTGCTGTTTTCTTTGAACAAGCAACATCGAATCAACTGTCACAAAATGTCTGGACGAGGAAAGGGAGGAAAAGGTTTGGGAAAAGGAGGAGCCAAACGTCACAGGAAAGTCCTTCGTGATAACATCCAAGGTATCACTAAACCAGCCATCAGACGTTTGGCCCGAAGAGGTGGTGTAAAACGTATTTCTGGTTTGATCTACGAAGAAACCCGTGGTGTCCTTAAAGTATTTTTGGAAAACGTTATCCGAGATGCTGTAACATACACCGAGCATGCCAAGCGAAAGACCGTCACAGCCATGGATGTCGTCTACGCTTTGAAGAGACAAGGCCGAACTCTGTACGGATTCGGAGGTTAGATCTTACAACGCTCCCAAAGCATATCAAACGGCCCTTTTCAGGGCCACCTAAATTCTTCAGAAAGAAACCCATCATATTCTAATTACTTAGTCGGTGAAAAACAAATACAACACAAAAACAACAGTCCCCCCCCCCCCAGAAAATAGTACCAACAAGGGTACGGTGGTGCCCTAGATCGAGCTAGAAGACATAGTAAATGAAAAACAGCCCCCCCCCTCTCAGAAAATAGCACAAACAAACAAACAAACAAACAAACAACCCTAACCCTATAACGAGCTAGAAGACAGTACCGTACCCGATTTAATAATCCCAAGTAATTCTTTTCACGCGCACCGAGTTGGTATTACACACATAATACTCCCACATAACATAACCTGACTCATTTTAACCGTCAGAGCAGAGCCCATGCTTAACAAGTCTCCATATGCACTCCGGAGAACTTACTGTGTCCTCTATTTCGACAATAGATAGCTGCCCCATATTCAACAATCGATATACTTGTTTTGTAGTGCGGGCCTACTCCGATTCGCATATGTTATACAAAAAAGACTAATTCTATTATATGCAAACCCAATATTTCCTCCCCAAAATTATCACCCAGGCGTCCATTTAGCACTGAAAAAAATGTCGGGAAACTCGTATAATAGAGTAGTATTTAGTAATCGCGCGCTAGGGGCCAGTGGAAATGTATGCGAATTGGTGGTCACTTATTATGCGACAAATGGGTACATTTCAATTAGAATATGAAAAGGCATTCTTTCTTGGAAATTTTTGGTGGCCCTGAAAAGGGCCGTTTTACAGTCGTGCAATAAAGCTCGGGAAAAGACATTTATGCCTTTTTAGATTTGGCGGCAGCTTTCTTCTTGGGGGCTGCTTTTTTGGCTGGCTTGGCGGTTTTAACCTTTTTAGGGGTTTTGACCTTTTTGGGTGACTTGGCCTTCTTTGGTTTTACTGTCTTCTTGGCTCCGGTGGCCTTGGCCTTCTTCGGTGTAGCGGCTTTCTTGGGTGCTGCTTTCTTTGCCTTGGGTTTCTTGGCGGCGGCCGTTTTCTTAGCAGGAGACTTTTTAGCGGCTTTCTTCACTTTGGGTTTTTCGGCCTTCACGTCACCAAGTTTGAAGGAACCGGCTGCTCCCGTGCCCTTGGACTGCTTGATAACTCCGGACTTGACACCATTTTTCAAGGCGGTTTTTACCCGGGAGTTAGCCATGTTGAGATCGGACCCGACCTTGTAGTTAGCCATGACGTATTTCAAGATAGCTTGTCGTGATGAACCACCCCTTTCCTTCAAACTGCCAATGGCAGCGCGGATCATGTCAACGTATTTCGGGTGTGTGGCGGCTGCCTTGGGCTTGGATGCCATCTTCTTTTTGGGTGATTTTGTCGCGGGTGCTGGAGCTGCTACATCTGCCATTTTCACTGGAATAAGGTCTGTGTTTGCGTAGGATGCAAAAACGTCGTACTTCTTCCGCTGTCAACTAGGGAATGAGCCGCGATGGTTCGTGAAAAAACATACAAGGCGGACGCGGACTTCGTAGAGAGCACTTATTCGCCCCGAACGCAAATCACTCCAAATATGTGTTTATTGCTTCGCATTTTCTCTCAAATTCAAACTTAGTTTTCAATGGGAGAAAAATTGGACTACGCCATTGGAAAGAGAAGAAATCGGGCTTTACACTCATACAAATATTTTGTACTCCCAGTCAATAATTAGTCTGAGAACGAGGCTTGAAAGGCGCACATCGAGTCTCTCAAATACAAAACCGTCCTTTCAGAGTCAATTTTACCCTCGAATTTAAGCTTCGATTTCGTGCAGGGGGCGACTGCCGGCTAGAAAAAACATCACACTTGCAGTTTAGCCCATTTTCTTTAAAATTTATACGGCACGAAGGACTGTGGCAGGATTCCCACGCGGACACTAAAAACACGCTCACTCAATGAACCGCCATTACAGACGGGCTTTATTGCTTGATTCCATCGACAAGTGAAATACCCCACGTTTTCATTCATCCCTCCCTCCCTCCCTCTCTCTCTATTATTCTGCAGATATATTCCCTGTGTGTGTGTGCATAATTTTTGTTTTTTTATACGGGATTTCATTTCATAGGGGGAGGATGTCATGTAATGTAAATCTTTTGTTTTGATTATAGAACATGGAAACGTTTCTTTCTGAACGAGTTAGGTGGCCCTGAAAAGGGCCGTTTTAATAACACAAAGCCAAGTAATTTAGGCTCGTTCTCCTCGGATTCTTCGGGCAAGCTGGATGTCCTTGGGCATAATGGTGACTCTCTTGGCGTGGATGGCGCACAAGTTGGTGTCTTCGAAAAGTCCAACCAGGTAAGCCTCGCTAGCTTCTTGCAGGGCCATCACGGCTGAGCTCTGGAATCGGAGATCGGTCTTGAAATCCTGGGCGATTTCACGGACTAATCGCTGGAAGGGGAGCTTTCGGATGAGAAGCTCGGTGCTCTTCTGGTATCGACGGATTTCTCGGAGAGCCACGGTACCTGGCCTGTATCGATGGGGTTTTTTCACACCGCCGGTGGCGGGGGCACTCTTTCTAGCGGCCTTGGTGGCGAGCTGTTTTCGTGGGGCTTTGCCTCCAGTCGATTTACGAGCAGTCTGCTTGGTTCGAGCCATCTTTAGTCTTCTCTTCTTCTTGTCGAGTCGGAGTAGAAATGAAACACCAAACACCTCGCCTTCTACTATAAATACACACACAAATTCACAAAGCTCGCAAAGCGCGGCACGCAACGTCATTGGTCGCCTCCGCCAGAATCCGGCCCTCCCATTGGTTCAAAATAAAACGCTTTCATTGGTTGAATTCCAACACTGTTTCCCAACTCCATTTCTCGATCCGATTTTAGAATGCATGCCCAAAACTATCTTTCTGCTTCTTGCCTCGTCTTCTTTTCCCTCTTTCTACTCTCTTTCCTTTTCCCCGTTTTGCTTTTCTCTTCTTTTTATTTCTTTATTCATTTTGGTTTTAGGTTTTTTTTGGAGGGGGAGGTCATGCTTTTTCGGGAGTTTCCGTGTTTTCATAAGACAAGACTGGGCATCGAGACTTGCGTCAACTTAATTGCTAAGAAAACATGCTATGAAAACATGCACGAGAAGCTTGTGCCTATATAATCATACGAAATGATCTGTCGTCATTCACCCCCTGTCACCTCACCACCGTCCCTTTAGTCCTTCGCGTCTATCAGCCAGGGATAGACGAGGAAACAGAAGTCGTAATCAGTGCTATATTGAGAATAATGATGACAAAAAAAAACAATACAAGTGTCATTTTTCGGGTAAGCTGTTTGATCGTTGTTTGTATGCATCTACGTTCGTTCGTTCGTTTATGTATTTGATTTTGTGTTCTCATTATCTATTTAGTCTATGTGTTTATATATTTGTTTTTCTTTCACCTGTCTATCTATTTCATGTGTGTACTTTCATTTTGGGTTAGGGTTAGGGTTGGGTTAGGGTTAGGCTTGAGTTGTATTGAATTGATGTGATGTGGGATTTTTGATTCGTATAGAACATGAAGGTTTTCTTTCTGGATGATTTCGGTGGCCCTGAAAAGGGCCGTTTTTGTTTCGGGTGGAAAACATTTACTTGCTGCTGGTATATTTGGTGACAGCCTTGGTACCTTCGCTGACGGCGTGCTTAGCCAATTCACCGGGCAACAAAAGTCTGACGGCAGTCTGAATCTCCCTGCTTGTAATGGTTGATCTTTTGTTGTAATGGGCGAGTCTTGAGGCTTCGGCAGCAATTCTTTCGAAGATGTCGTTGACGAAACTGTTCATGATAGACATGGCCTTGCTGCTCACACCGGTGTCGGGGTGGACTTGTTTCAAGACTTTGTAAATGTAGATGCTGTACGATTCCTTTCGTCTCCTCTTCCTTTTCTTGTCTCCGGAACGTGCGGCTTTCGCCTTTCCGGCTTTCTTGGCGCCTTTGGATGAGACCTTTGGTGGCATGACTGCTGTAACTCAGTTAAGACAGTGAATGAAAAACGCAACTCGCGAAAAAGCCTTTTATACCTACCAAGTGGAGTCGGGAAATCGGATCGAGCGTGCTAGCGACGATCGCGCGGACCTCATAGTAAGCATCATATAAGCCCCCCGACTCTGTTTGGCGGGCATAAAAGGAAAAGTCGCTAGTTTCCGCCACTCATTTGTCTGTTTAAATTAAGCGACGAACGATCATCATTCAACATGTCTGGACGAGGAAAGGGAGGAAAAGTAAAGGGAAAGAGTAAGACCCGATCATCCCGGGCTGGATTACAGTTCCCCGTTGGTCGTATCCATCGACTTCTCCGAAAGGGAAACTATGCCGAGAGAGTTGGAGCCGGCGCCCCAGTTTACTTGGCTGCAGTCCTTGAGTACCTAGCTGCCGAAGTTCTCGAGTTGGCTGGCAACGCCGCCCGTGACAACAAGAAATCCAGAATCATTCCCCGTCATCTCCAGTTGGCCATCCGAAACGACGAGGAATTGAACAAACTGTTGTCCGGAGTAACTATCGCCCAAGGTGGTGTTCTACCCAACATCCAAGCTGTGCTCCTGCCCAAGAAATCCGAGAAGGCTGCTTCCAAATAAAAAGCAACTTTTTGTCGCACTGATAAAAAAACGGCCCTTTTCAGGGCCACCTAAATATATCAGAGAGAAAACGAACATATTCTAATAATCGCAAAATTACGCACATCCCCTGGCCTGGTACTCGACACAAAATATCAAGTTATCCTAACTATTACTAGGGTTATTACCTGCAGTTAACGTAATCCAATCCCATCCAATTCAATCACGTAAAACAAAGGAAAACATAACACATTACTCATCTTATATGAAACCACTAGAAGCCATGCCATAACGCAAAAATAACAGGCATATTCATTCATTCATTCATTCATTCATTCATTCATTCATTTATTCATTCATTCAATCATTCATTCATTCATTCATTCATCTATCCATTCCTCCAGTACGTACGTTCATTCATTCATTCATTCATTCTACCTACCTACCTACCTACCTACCTACCTACCTACCTACCTACCTACCTAACATTCATCCATCCATCCATCCATCCATCCATCCATCCATCCATCCATCCATCCATCCATCACTCACTCACGAACCGAAAATGAATGAAGGAATGAATGACAGAAAGAAAGAATAAATAAATAAATAAGATAAAAAAAAAAGTAGGAAGGAAAGAAAGGCTGACATTACAGGAAATATGTGATGTGTGGTGGAACGCAGAAAAATAACGCTGGCGTGAACGAAAAAACACAGTCTCTCTCACAGGTCCGCGCTCAACTCTTATAACCATAGAAATTCAGTGTCGAGGAATCATACTTGCTGTTTTCTTTGAACAAGCAACATCGAATCAACTGTCACAAAATGTCTGGACGAGGAAAGGGAGGAAAAGGTTTGGGAAAAGGAGGAGCCAAACGTCACAGGAAAGTCCTTCGTGATAACATCCAAGGTATCACTAAACCAGCCATCAGACGTTTGGCCCGAAGAGGTGGTGTAAAACGTATTTCTGGTTTGATCTACGAAGAAACCCGTGGTGTCCTTAAAGTATTTTTGGAAAACGTTATCCGAGATGCTGTAACATACACCGAGCATGCCAAGCGAAAGACCGTCACAGCCATGGATGTCGTCTACGCTTTGAAGAGACAAGGCCGAACTCTGTACGGATTCGGAGGTTAGATCTTACAACGCTCCCAAAGCATATCAAACGGCCCTTTTCAGGGCCACCTAAATTCTTCAGAAAGAAACCCATCATATTCTAATTACTTAGTCGGTGAAAAACAAATACAACACAAAAACAACAGTCCCCCCCCCCCCAGAAAATAGTACCAACAAGGGTACGGTGGTGCCCTAGATCGAGCTAGAAGACATAGTAAATGAAAAACAGCCCCCCCCCCTCTCAGAAAATAGCACAAACAAACAAACAAACAAACAAACAACCCTAACCCTATAACGAGCTAGAAGACAGTACCGTACCCGATTTAATAATCCCAAGTAATTCTTTTCACGCGCACCGAGTTGGTATTACACACATAATACTCCCACATAACATAACCTGACTCATTTTAACCGTCAGAGCAGAGCCCATGCTTAACAAGTCTCCATATGCACTCCGGAGAACTTACTGTGTCCTCTATTTCGACAATAGATAGCTGCCCCATATTCAACAATCGATATACTTGTTTTGTAGTGCGGGCCTACTCCGATTCGCATATGTTATACAAAAAAGACTAATTCTATTATATGCAAACCCAATATTTCCTCCCCAAAATTATCACCCAGGCGTCCATTTAGCACTGAAAAAAATGTCGGGAAACTCGTATAATAGAGTAGTATTTAGTAATCGCGCGCTAGGGGCCAGTGGAAATGTATGCGAATTGGTGGTCACTTATTATGCGACAAATGGGTACATTTCAATTAGAATATGAAAAGGCATTCTTTCTTGGAAATTTTTGGTGGCCCTGAAAAGGGCCGTTTTACAGTCGTGCAATAAAGCTCGGGAAAAGACATTTATGCCTTTTTAGATTTGGCGGCAGCTTTCTTCTTGGGGGCTGCTTTTTTGGCTGGCTTGGCGGTTTTAACCTTTTTAGGGGTTTTGACCTTTTTGGGTGACTTGGCCTTCTTTGGTTTTACTGTCTTCTTGGCTCCGGTGGCCTTGGCCTTCTTCGGTGTAGCGGCTTTCTTGGGTGCTGCTTTCTTTGCCTTGGGTTTCTTGGCGGCGGCCGTTTTCTTAGCAGGAGACTTTTTAGCGGCTTTCTTCACTTTGGGTTTTTCGGCCTTCACGTCACCAAGTTTGAAGGAACCGGCTGCTCCCGTGCCCTTGGACTGCTTGATAACTCCGGACTTGACACCATTTTTCAAGGCGGTTTTTACCCGGGAGTTAGCCATGTTGAGATCGGACCCGACCTTGTAGTTAGCCATGACGTATTTCAAGATAGCTTGTCGTGATGAACCACCCCTTTCCTTCAAACTGCCAATGGCAGCGCGGATCATGTCAACGTATTTCGGGTGTGTGGCGGCTGCCTTGGGCTTGGATGCCATCTTCTTTTTGGGTGATTTTGTCGCGGGTGCTGGAGCTGCTACATCTGCCATTTTCACTGGAATAAGGTCTGTGTTTGCGTAGGATGCAAAAACGTCGTACTTCTTCCGCTGTCAACTAGGGAATGAGCCGCGATGGTTCGTGAAAAAACATACAAGGCGGACGCGGACTTCGTAGAGAGCACTTATTCGCCCCGAACGCAAATCACTCCAAATATGTGTTTATTGCTTCGCATTTTCTCTCAAATTCAAACTTAGTTTTCAATGGGAGAAAAATTGGACTACGCCATTGGAAAGAGAAGAAATCGGGCTTTACACTCATACAAATATTTTGTACTCCCAGTCAATAATTAGTCTGAGAACGAGGCTTGAAAGGCGCACATCGAGTCTCTCAAATACAAAACCGTCCTTTCAGAGTCAATTTTACCCTCGAATTTAAGCTTCGATTTCGTGCAGGGGGCGACTGCCGGCTAGAAAAAACATCACACTTGCAGTTTAGCCCATTTTCTTTAAAATTTATACGGCACGAAGGACTGTGGCAGGATTCCCACGCGGACACTAAAAACACGCTCACTCAATGAACCGCCATTACAGACGGGCTTTATTGCTTGATTCCATCGACAAGTGAAATACCCCACGTTTTCATTCATCCCTCCCTCCCTCCCTCTCTCTCTATTATTCTGCAGATATATTCCCTGTGTGTGTGTGCATAATTTTTGTTTTTTTATACGGGATTTCATTTCATAGGGGGAGGATGTCATGTAATGTAAATCTTTTGTTTTGATTATAGAACATGGAAACGTTTCTTTCTGAACGAGTTAGGTGGCCCTGAAAAGGGCCGTTTTAATAACACAAAGCCAAGTAATTTAGGCTCGTTCTCCTCGGATTCTTCGGGCAAGCTGGATGTCCTTGGGCATAATGGTGACTCTCTTGGCGTGGATGGCGCACAAGTTGGTGTCTTCGAAAAGTCCAACCAGGTAAGCCTCGCTAGCTTCTTGCAGGGCCATCACGGCTGAGCTCTGGAATCGGAGATCGGTCTTGAAATCCTGGGCGATTTCACGGACTAATCGCTGGAAGGGGAGCTTTCGGATGAGAAGCTCGGTGCTCTTCTGGTATCGACGGATTTCTCGGAGAGCCACGGTACCTGGCCTGTATCGATGGGGTTTTTTCACACCGCCGGTGGCGGGGGCACTCTTTCTAGCGGCCTTGGTGGCGAGCTGTTTTCGTGGGGCTTTGCCTCCAGTCGATTTACGAGCAGTCTGCTTGGTTCGAGCCATCTTTAGTCTTCTCTTCTTCTTGTCGAGTCGGAGTAGAAATGAAACACCAAACACTGGAACTGGAATGGTATGTTTAACGTCCGCTTCCACTAATGTGATATCGCAGACTAGAGATAGGAGAGCCGAAGCTGCTACCTGTTTGATAGAATATGATTTTGCAATCTTTCCATTTTCGGCCATAGGCCATGGATTAGGTTTAGTGGGAAGGTCTTCCCTTTATTTACTAGTAAAAACTCATTATCTGGATTGGTAGATGTCTTCTTTCTGGGTATAGTTTTTAGGTGCCAGACCCGTCTTATCGTGGTCTCCCCTTACTCAACTAACCCGTTCTGTGTGCTCTGTTTGGAATTTTGTGTTTAGGTGCCAAGCCCGTCTTATCGTGACTTCCCCTTACTCCACAATCCCATTAAGCGGTTCAGTGGGAAGGTCTTCCCTTTATTTAATAGTAGAAACTCATTATTTGGATTGGTAGATGTCTTCTGTCTGGGTATAGTTTTTAGGTGCCAAACCCGTCTTATCGTGGTCTCCCCTTACTCAACTAACCCGTTCTGTGTACTCTGTTTGGAGTTTTGTGTTTAGGTGCCAAGCCCGTCTTATCGTGACTTCCCCTTACTCCACAATCCCATTAAGCGGAATAGTGTTTAGATGCCGAGTCCGTCTGATCGTGACCCTCCCTTACTCCACTATCCTGCTAGTTTGGTAAATATCCCATATGTAGATTAGTGTTTAGATACCGAGCCCGTCTAACCGTGACTCCCTCTTACTTCACTATTCTACTTAATCCAACTGTGTTCATCAAATCATTGATTAGTTCGAAGATTTGCAGCTTTAGTTCTGGTCTCGGAAAGAGTAGGTTCTTAGTGTTGAGTGGTATGTTGTTGGACTCCAGCAATTCCACTAATTCCCTTCTCTCCTCCTTGTATACTTCGCAGTTTATCAGGACATGGTTGGTGGTACATCCTTCTCCGCACTCACAGACGATGACTTGATATTTGTGGTCTCGCAGCCGTTCTTTCACCCTTAGTTTTGATATAAGTTTGCATATATCTCTTCTAGGGTGATTGAATGCTGTCTTTGTGTAGATCTTGTCATCCAGCCGGAATCTGTATGTGTCAAGTTCAACGAGTTTTATTTCCCAGTTTGAATTGACCTGTCTTCTGACCATACTGTAGATTTCCCAAGTGCTGTAGTCTATGGTGCGGAATGGTGCTGTGTCCTTGAGACCTTCGTTGGCGAGTCGATCTGCCTCTTCGTTTCCTCTAATGTTCACATGTGATGGAATCCACACGAGCTCTAGTTTACTTCCCTTATCTAGGACCCTCTGGTACAGCTGTCTGATTTCCAGTATGACTTCTGGTCTTGAGTCCGAGTTGTCATTCTGGATTGAAATCAGACTGCTCAGAGAGTCGCTTGGAATGACGAACTTGCCCGTCTTTTGATGGGAGATCCATGATATAGCGTCACGGATGGCCACGATCTCTGCAGTGTACACCGAACAGTTATTGGGCAGTTTCCTGCTTATTCCCTGTTCCCCGTTTGGCAGGTATATTCCAAACGAGCTGGTGCCCCTTTCAGGATTGCGTGAGCCGTCCGTGTAAACATGTTCCCAGTCATCAGACGGCCAGTTGTCCTCCATGTGTGTTAGGGATAGTGCCCGTGCAGCAATGGGGTTGTTTTTCTTATCGGTTGTTTTTAGTAGGTCTAGATTCACTCGAGGTATCGGGAGTGTCCAAGGGGCGACAACTGGTGGGTCGTGTTCATTTATCACGAGCTCCTCCAATCGTAGTTCCCTGACTGTTTCTCTGATACCCTGTCCGAAGCTTTTCTTTCTAGGATCCTTTACATATCTTGTCTTCTTTAGGCTGACGAAGGTTGGTGATCTATCGCCTAATTGCGAGATCTTAGCCCAGTATCTCGTCGCTAGTTCTTTTCTTCTTAGGGATAGGGGCAACTCTCCGGCTTCCTGTAGTAATGCTTCTCTCTTAGTCCCAAGCCCTACACCAGTCGCAATACACAGAGCTTTGTATTGGATTGTATCAAGCTTGCTTAAGAGTGTTGGCGTGCAATTCATGAAGGCCAAAGAGCCGTAGTCTAATACAGAGCGTATAAGAGCACGATACACCATCATTAGTGTTACTCTGTTGGCTCCCCACGAGCTGCCCGTTATTTTTCTCATTAAGTTAAGGATTTTAGAGCATTTATCTACAGTCCAGTCGATGTGCGGTTTCCAGGTCAGCCTTCGATCAAAGATTACGCCAAGGAACTTGGTTTGGTCTTTGAATTCGATGGTTTTCCCGTTCATACACAGAGTCATTCTGCTTATCCCACTATCCCTGCTCACAAGCATGCCGACTGTTTTCTTCTCTGAGACCTTAAATCCCCAGTCGTTTGCCCATGCCATGAACTTATCTAAGGCCTTCTGCATGTTCGTTTGTAGTTCGCAGAATCTCTTCCCTTTCCTCCATATTGTGCTGTCGTCAGCAAATTTCGCTAACTCAGTTCTGGCGTCGAGGTAGGACGATTTCTGTATGTCGTTGATCATTATATTGAAGAGAGTGGGACTGATGACCGACCCCTGAGGCGTGCCATTTTCTAATGTTTGCTCGGCACTCAGGAATTTGCCAACATTCACCTGTATTCTCCTATCACTCAGAAAGCTTTTGATCCACCGAAACATTTTGCCCGTTATACCGATACGTCCTAGCTTGAAGAGCAGCCCGTCCAACCAAACTAAATCGAAAGCCTTGGTTAGATCTACGAACACGGCACACAACAGGTTCCCCGAAAGGAGTGCCTGCGACATGACTTGCTGTAGTCGCACCAAGTGGTCCATTGTTGATCGTCCCTTCCTGAACCCGCTTTGATTTTCGTCGATCAGTCGGTTACTCTCCAGATAGAATTGTAGTCGGATGTTAACCATTGTCTCCAAGGTTTTGCATAGTGTGGATGTCAAGCTTACTGGCCGATAGGATTCTGCCTTTGTTCTCTCCTTTCCTGGTTTCAGCAGAGGGATGACGTTGGCTTTCCGCCATTCTTTAGGTACCTCTCCTGTCAGCCAAGAAGTGTTGAAGAAGTTGAGTAGTATCGTTTTGGCATTCTCAGGTAGATGTTTCAGCATTGAGTACTTTACTTCGTCCTCACCGGCCGCACTGTCCTTCTTGAGGGAAAGAGCTTTATTTAACTCTTCCTCAGAGAAGGGCAGGTTGATTGGTTCAGCATCCTCATTAGGCTCGATTACTAATGAAGGATGCTGAGAGTAGAAGATTTCCTTTCTCTTTTGGAACTCTGGTGATTGGTTTTCATCCCTGCTGGCGTCTGCGAATGCTTTTGCTAACAGGTCTGCCTTTTCATTGCCGTTTGTAACGTACTCATCTCCATTTTCGAGGTTTGGTATGTTGAAGGATCTGCTTTTTCCGTTCATTGCGTTTAGTTTCTTCCAGACGACACCTGTTTGCGTATTTTTGTTCAACGCATTACAGAATGTCATCCAGTGCCCACTTTGCGCCTTCTGGATGGTGTCTCTTGCAGCGTATTTCAACTTCAGGTAGTTTTGGTGGTTGACTTCATTGTAGTTGCGATTCCGGAGGCGGAGTGCCTTCTTTCGTTGGTTAACTGCCTTCTGACAATCAGGGGACCACCAAGGTTTTCTAGTCCTTGGTTTCTTACCAGACGTCTTGGGAATCGAGTCGTTTGCTGCACCTATGATAGCACTCGTGATGTTGGCAGAGTACACGTCGATGTTGGTATCAATGATGTCTTCTTCCTTCCAATCGAGGCAGCCTACACGGAAGTTGGCCCAGTCGGCTTCTTTCATTTTCCAATTGGGTCTTCCGTTATAGGCTTCCCTGATTGTTTCGGCTTGGATGCAGAATTCTATCACCAGATGGTCACTGCCTAGTGTTTCGTCTTCGTGTACTTGCCAGTCGCAGCGGTTTGCCAGACCAAGCGTACAGAATGTAAGATCCAAGTGTGAAGGTGGGGCATTTCCTCCAACAAAAGTTGGGTTCTCATCATTCAGTACGCATAGGTCGTTCCCTTCTATTATTGAGCATAGGCTAGTCCCCCTGCAGTCATTCCTCGGTGATCCCCACAGGGCGTGCTTAGCGTTGAAAACACCAAACACCTCGCCTTCTACTATAAATACACACACAAATTCACAAAGCTCGCAAAGCGCGGCACGCAACGTCATTGGTCGCCTCCGCCAGAATCCGGCCCTCCCATTGGTTCAAAATAAAACGCTTTCATTGGTTGAATTCCAACACTGTTTCCCAACTCCATTTCTCGATCCGATTTTAGAATGCATGCCCAAAACTATCTTTCTGCTTCTTGCCTCGTCTTCTTTTCCCTCTTTCTACTCTCTTTCCTTTTCCCCGTTTTGCTTTTCTCTTCTTTTTATTTCTTTATTCATTTTGGTTTTAGGTTTTTTTTGGAGGGGGAGGTCATGCTTTTTCGGGAGTTTCCGTGTTTTCATAAGACAAGACTGGGCATCGAGACTTGCGTCAACTTAATTGCTAAGAAAACATGCTATGAAAACATGCACGAGAAGCTTGTGCCTATATAATCATACGAAATGATCTGTCGTCATTCACCCCCTGTCACCTCACCACCGTCCCTTTAGTCCTTCGCGTCTATCAGCCAGGGATAGACGAGGAAACAGAAGTCGTAATCAGTGCTATATTGAGAATAATGATGACAAAAAAAAACAATACAAGTGTCATTTTTCGGGTAAGCTGTTTGATCGTTGTTTGTATGCATCTACGTTCGTTCGTTCGTTTATGTATTTGATTTTGTGTTCTCATTATCTATTTAGTCTATGTGTTTATATATTTGTTTTTCTTTCACCTGTCTATCTATTTCATGTGTGTACTTTCATTTTGGGTTAGGGTTAGGGTTGGGTTAGGGTTAGGCTTGAGTTGTATTGAATTGATGTGATGTGGGATTTTTGATTCGTATAGAACATGAAGGTTTTCTTTCTGGATGATTTCGGTGGCCCTGAAAAGGGCCGTTTTTGTTTCGGGTGGAAAACATTTACTTGCTGCTGGTATATTTGGTGACAGCCTTGGTACCTTCGCTGACGGCGTGCTTAGCCAATTCACCGGGCAACAAAAGTCTGACGGCAGTCTGAATCTCCCTGCTTGTAATGGTTGATCTTTTGTTGTAATGGGCGAGTCTTGAGGCTTCGGCAGCAATTCTTTCGAAGATGTCGTTGACGAAACTGTTCATGATAGACATGGCCTTGCTGCTCACACCGGTGTCGGGGTGGACTTGTTTCAAGACTTTGTAAATGTAGATGCTGTACGATTCCTTTCGTCTCCTCTTCCTTTTCTTGTCTCCGGAACGTGCGGCTTTCGCCTTTCCGGCTTTCTTGGCGCCTTTGGATGAGACCTTTGGTGGCATGACTGCTGTAACTCAGTTAAGACAGTGAATGAAAAACGCAACTCGCGAAAAAGCCTTTTATACCTACCAAGTGGAGTCGGGAAATCGGATCGAGCGTGCTAGCGACGATCGCGCGGACCTCATAGTAAGCATCATATAAGCCCCCCGACTCTGTTTGGCGGGCATAAAAGGAAAAGTCGCTAGTTTCCGCCACTCATTTGTCTGTTTAAATTAAGCGACGAACGATCATCATTCAACATGTCTGGACGAGGAAAGGGAGGAAAAGTAAAGGGAAAGAGTAAGACCCGATCATCCCGGGCTGGATTACAGTTCCCCGTTGGTCGTATCCATCGACTTCTCCGAAAGGGAAACTATGCCGAGAGAGTTGGAGCCGGCGCCCCAGTTTACTTGGCTGCAGTCCTTGAGTACCTAGCTGCCGAAGTTCTCGAGTTGGCTGGCAACGCCGCCCGTGACAACAAGAAATCCAGAATCATTCCCCGTCATCTCCAGTTGGCCATCCGAAACGACGAGGAATTGAACAAACTGTTGTCCGGAGTAACTATCGCCCAAGGTGGTGTTCTACCCAACATCCAAGCTGTGCTCCTGCCCAAGAAATCCGAGAAGGCTGCTTCCAAATAAAAAGCAACTTTTTGTCGCACTGATAAAAAAACGGCCCTTTTCAGGGCCACCTAAATATATCAGAGAGAAAACGAACATATTCTAATAATCGCAAAATTACGCACATCCCCTGGCCTGGTACTCGACACAAAATATCAAGTTATCCTAACTATTACTAGGGTTATTACCTGCAGTTAACGTAATCCAATCCCATCCAATTCAATCACGTAAAACAAAGGAAAACATAACACATTACTCATCTTATATGAAACCACTAGAAGCCATGCCATAACGCAAAAATAACAGGCATATTCATTCATTCATTCATTCATTCATTCATTCATTCATTTATTCATTCATTCAATCATTCATTCATTCATTCATTCATCTATCCATTCCTCCAGTACGTACGTTCATTCATTCATTCATTCATTCTACCTACCTACCTACCTACCTACCTACCTACCTACCTACCTACCTACCTACCTACCTAACATTCATCCATCCATCCATCCATCCATCCATCCATCCATCCATCCATCCATCCATCACTCACTCACGAACCGAAAATGAATGAAGGAATGAATGACAGAAAGAAAGAATAAATAAATAAATAAGATAAAAAAAAAAGTAGGAAGGAAAGAAAGGCTGACATTACAGGAAATATGTGATGTGTGGTGGAACGCAGAAAAATAACGCTGGCGTGAACGAAAAAACACAGTCTCTCTCACAGGTCCGCGCTCAACTCTTATAACCATAGAAATTCAGTGTCGAGGAATCATACTTGCTGTTTTCTTTGAACAAGCAACATCGAATCAACTGTCACAAAATGTCTGGACGAGGAAAGGGAGGAAAAGGTTTGGGAAAAGGAGGAGCCAAACGTCACAGGAAAGTCCTTCGTGATAACATCCAAGGTATCACTAAACCAGCCATCAGACGTTTGGCCCGAAGAGGTGGTGTAAAACGTATTTCTGGTTTGATCTACGAAGAAACCCGTGGTGTCCTTAAAGTATTTTTGGAAAACGTTATCCGAGATGCTGTAACATACACCGAGCATGCCAAGCGAAAGACCGTCACAGCCATGGATGTCGTCTACGCTTTGAAGAGACAAGGCCGAACTCTGTACGGATTCGGAGGTTAGATCTTACAACGCTCCCAAAGCATATCAAACGGCCCTTTTCAGGGCCACCTAAATTCTTCAGAAAGAAACCCATCATATTCTAATTACTTAGTCGGTGAAAAACAAATACAACACAAAAACAACAGTCCCCCCCCCCCCCCAGAAAATAGTACCAACAAGGGTACGGTGGTGCCCTAGATCGAGCTAGAAGACATAGTAAATGAAAAACAGCCCCCCCCCCCCCTCTCAGAAAATAGCACAAACAAACAAACAAACAAACAAACAACCCTAACCCTATAACGAGCTAGAAGACAGTACCGTACCCGATTTAATAATCCCAAGTAATTCTTTTCACGCGCACCGAGTTGGTATTACACACATAATACTCCCACATAACATAACCTGACTCATTTTAACCGTCAGAGCAGAGCCCATGCTTAACAAGTCTCCATATGCACTCCGGAGAACTTACTGTGTCCTCTATTTCGACAATAGATAGCTGCCCCATATTCAACAATCGATATACTTGTTTTGTAGTGCGGGCCTACTCCGATTCGCATATGTTATACAAAAAAGACTAATTCTATTATATGCAAACCCAATATTTCCTCCCCAAAATTATCACCCAGGCGTCCATTTAGCACTGAAAAAAATGTCGGGAAACTCGTATAATAGAGTAGTATTTAGTAATCGCGCGCTAGGGGCCAGTGGAAATGTATGCGAATTGGTGGTCACTTATTATGCGACAAATGGGTACATTTCAATTAGAATATGAAAAGGCATTCTTTCTTGGAAATTTTTGGTGGCCCTGAAAAGGGCCGTTTTACAGTCGTGCAATAAAGCTCGGGAAAAGACATTTATGCCTTTTTAGATTTGGCGGCAGCTTTCTTCTTGGGGGCTGCTTTTTTGGCTGGCTTGGCGGTTTTAACCTTTTTAGGGGTTTTGACCTTTTTGGGTGACTTGGCCTTCTTTGGTTTTACTGTCTTCTTGGCTCCGGTGGCCTTGGCCTTCTTCGGTGTAGCGGCTTTCTTGGGTGCTGCTTTCTTTGCCTTGGGTTTCTTGGCGGCGGCCGTTTTCTTAGCAGGAGACTTTTTAGCGGCTTTCTTCACTTTGGGTTTTTCGGCCTTCACGTCACCAAGTTTGAAGGAACCGGCTGCTCCCGTGCCCTTGGACTGCTTGATAACTCCGGACTTGACACCATTTTTCAAGGCGGTTTTTACCCGGGAGTTAGCCATGTTGAGATCGGACCCGACCTTGTAGTTAGCCATGACGTATTTCAAGATAGCTTGTCGTGATGAACCACCCCTTTCCTTCAAACTGCCAATGGCAGCGCGGATCATGTCAACGTATTTCGGGTGTGTGGCGGCTGCCTTGGGCTTGGATGCCATCTTCTTTTTGGGTGATTTTGTCGCGGGTGCTGGAGCTGCTACATCTGCCATTTTCACTGGAATAAGGTCTGTGTTTGCGTAGGATGCAAAAACGTCGTACTTCTTCCGCTGTCAACTAGGGAATGAGCCGCGATGGTTCGTGAAAAAACATACAAGGCGGACGCGGACTTCGTAGAGAGCACTTATTCGCCCCGAACGCAAATCACTCCAAATATGTGTTTATTGCTTCGCATTTTCTCTCAAATTCAAACTTAGTTTTCAATGGGAGAAAAATTGGACTACGCCATTGGAAAGAGAAGAAATCGGGCTTTACACTCATACAAATATTTTGTACTCCCAGTCAATAATTAGTCTGAGAACGAGGCTTGAAAGGCGCACATCGAGTCTCTCAAATACAAAACCGTCCTTTCAGAGTCAATTTTACCCTCGAATTTAAGCTTCGATTTCGTGCAGGGGGCGACTGCCGGCTAGAAAAAACATCACACTTGCAGTTTAGCCCATTTTCTTTAAAATTTATACGGCACGAAGGACTGTGGCAGGATTCCCACGCGGACACTAAAAACACGCTCACTCAATGAACCGCCATTACAGACGGGCTTTATTGCTTGATTCCATCGACAAGTGAAATACCCCACGTTTTCATTCATCCCTCCCTCCCTCCCTCTCTCTCTATTATTCTGCAGATATATTCCCTGTGTGTGTGTGCATAATTTTTGTTTTTTTATACGGGATTTCATTTCATAGGGGGAGGATGTCATGTAATGTAAATCTTTTGTTTTGATTATAGAACATGGAAACGTTTCTTTCTGAACGAGTTAGGTGGCCCTGAAAAGGGCCGTTTTAATAACACAAAGCCAAGTAATTTAGGCTCGTTCTCCTCGGATTCTTCGGGCAAGCTGGATGTCCTTGGGCATAATGGTGACTCTCTTGGCGTGGATGGCGCACAAGTTGGTGTCTTCGAAAAGTCCAACCAGGTAAGCCTCGCTAGCTTCTTGCAGGGCCATCACGGCTGAGCTCTGGAATCGGAGATCGGTCTTGAAATCCTGGGCGATTTCACGGACTAATCGCTGGAAGGGGAGCTTTCGGATGAGAAGCTCGGTGCTCTTCTGGTATCGACGGATTTCTCGGAGAGCCACGGTACCTGGCCTGTATCGATGGGGTTTTTTCACACCGCCGGTGGCGGGGGCACTCTTTCTAGCGGCCTTGGTGGCGAGCTGTTTTCGTGGGGCTTTGCCTCCAGTCGATTTACGAGCAGTCTGCTTGGTTCGAGCCATCTTTAGTCTTCTCTTCTTCTTGTCGAGTCGGAGTAGAAATGAAACACCAAACACCTCGCCTTCTACTATAAATACACACACAAATTCACAAAGCTCGCAAAGCGCGGCACGCAACGTCATTGGTCGCCTCCGCCAGAATCCGGCCCTCCCATTGGTTCAAAATAAAACGCTTTCATTGGTTGAATTCCAACACTGTTTCCCAACTCCATTTCTCGATCCGATTTTAGAATGCATGCCCAAAACTATCTTTCTGCTTCTTGCCTCGTCTTCTTTTCCCTCTTTCTACTCTCTTTCCTTTTCCCCGTTTTGCTTTTCTCTTCTTTTTATTTCTTTATTCATTTTGGTTTTAGGTTTTTTTTGGAGGGGGAGGTCATGCTTTTTCGGGAGTTTCCGTGTTTTCATAAGACAAGACTGGGCATCGAGACTTGCGTCAACTTAATTGCTAAGAAAACATGCTATGAAAACATGCACGAGAAGCTTCCTATATAATCATACGAAATGATCTGTCGTCATTCACCCCCTGTCACCTCACCACCGTCCCTTTAGTCCTTCGCGTCTATCAGCCAGGGATAGACGAGGAAACAGAAGTCGTAATCAGTGCTATATTGAGAATAATGATGACAAAAAAAAACAATACAAGTGTCATTTTTCGGGTAAGCTGTTTGATCGTTGTTTGTATGCATCTACGTTCGTTCGTTCGTTTATGTATTTGATTTTGTGTTCTCATTATCTATTTAGTCTATGTGTTTATATATTTGTTTTTCTTTCACCTGTCTATCTATTTCATGTGTGTACTTTCATTTTGGGTTAGGGTTAGGGTTGGGTTAGGGTTAGGCTTGAGTTGTATTGAATTGATGTGATGTGGGATTTTTGATTCGTATAGAACATGAAGGTTTTCTTTCTGGATGATTTCGGTGGCCCTGAAAAGGGCCGTTTTTGTTTCGGGTGGAAAACATTTACTTGCTGCTGGTATATTTGGTGACAGCCTTGGTACCTTCGCTGACGGCGTGCTTAGCCAATTCACCGGGCAACAAAAGTCTGACGGCAGTCTGAATCTCCCTGCTTGTAATGGTTGATCTTTTGTTGTAATGGGCGAGTCTTGAGGCTTCGGCAGCAATTCTTTCGAAGATGTCGTTGACGAAACTGTTCATGATAGACATGGCCTTGCTGCTCACACCGGTGTCGGGGTGGACTTGTTTCAAGACTTTGTAAATGTAGATGCTGTACGATTCCTTTCGTCTCCTCTTCCTTTTCTTGTCTCCGGAACGTGCGGCTTTCGCCTTTCCGGCTTTCTTGGCGCCTTTGGATGAGACCTTTGGTGGCATGACTGCTGTAACTCAGTTAAGACAGTGAATGAAAAACGCAACTCGCGAAAAAGCCTTTTATACCTACCAAGTGGAGTCGGGAAATCGGATCGAGCGTGCTAGCGACGATCGCGCGGACCTCATAGTAAGCATCATATAAGCCCCCCGACTCTGTTTGGCGGGCATAAAAGGAAAAGTCGCTAGTTTCCGCCACTCATTTGTCTGTTTAAATTAAGCGACGAACGATCATCATTCAACATGTCTGGACGAGGAAAGGGAGGAAAAGTAAAGGGAAAGAGTAAGACCCGATCATCCCGGGCTGGATTACAGTTCCCCGTTGGTCGTATCCATCGACTTCTCCGAAAGGGAAACTATGCCGAGAGAGTTGGAGCCGGCGCCCCAGTTTACTTGGCTGCAGTCCTTGAGTACCTAGCTGCCGAAGTTCTCGAGTTGGCTGGCAACGCCGCCCGTGACAACAAGAAATCCAGAATCATTCCCCGTCATCTCCAGTTGGCCATCCGAAACGACGAGGAATTGAACAAACTGTTGTCCGGAGTAACTATCGCCCAAGGTGGTGTTCTACCCAACATCCAAGCTGTGCTCCTGCCCAAGAAATCCGAGAAGGCTGCTTCCAAATAAAAAGCAACTTTTTGTCGCACTGATAAAAAAACGGCCCTTTTCAGGGCCACCTAAATATATCAGAGAGAAAACGAACATATTCTAATAATCGCAAAATTACGCACATCCCCTGGCCTGGTACTCGACACAAAATATCAAGTTATCCTAACTATTACTAGGGTTATTACCTGCAGTTAACGTAATCCAATCCCATCCAATTCAATCACGTAAAACAAAGGAAAACATAACACATTACTCATCTTATATGAAACCACTAGAAGCCATGCCATAACGCAAAAATAACAGGCATATTCATTCATTCATTCATTCATTCATTCATTCATTCATTTATTCATTCATTCAATCATTCATTCATTCATTCATTCATCTATCCATTCCTCCAGTACGTACGTTCATTCATTCATTCATTCATTCTACCTACCTACCTACCTACCTACCTACCTACCTACCTACCTACCTACCTACCTAACATTCATCCATCCATCCATCCATCCATCCATCCATCCATCCATCCATCCATCCATCACTCACTCACGAACCGAAAATGAATGAAGGAATGAATGACAGAAAGAAAGAATAAATAAATAAATAAGATAAAAAAAAAAGTAGGAAGGAAAGAAAGGCTGACATTACAGGAAATATGTGATGTGTGGTGGAACGCAGAAAAATAACGCTGGCGTGAACGAAAAAACACAGTCTCTCTCACAGGTCCGCGCTCAACTCTTATAACCATAGAAATTCAGTGTCGAGGAATCATACTTGCTGTTTTCTTTGAACAAGCAACATCGAATCAACTGTCACAAAATGTCTGGACGAGGAAAGGGAGGAAAAGGTTTGGGAAAAGGAGGAGCCAAACGTCACAGGAAAGTCCTTCGTGATAACATCCAAGGTATCACTAAACCAGCCATCAGACGTTTGGCCCGAAGAGGTGGTGTAAAACGTATTTCTGGTTTGATCTACGAAGAAACCCGTGGTGTCCTTAAAGTATTTTTGGAAAACGTTATCCGAGATGCTGTAACATACACCGAGCATGCCAAGCGAAAGACCGTCACAGCCATGGATGTCGTCTACGCTTTGAAGAGACAAGGCCGAACTCTGTACGGATTCGGAGGTTAGATCTTACAACGCTCCCAAAGCATATCAAACGGCCCTTTTCAGGGCCACCTAAATTCTTCAGAAAGAAACCCATCATATTCTAATTACTTAGTCGGTGAAAAACAAATACAACACAAAAACAACAGTCCCCCCCCCCCCCCAGAAAATAGTACCAACAAGGGTACGGTGGTGCCCTAGATCGAGCTAGAAGACATAGTAAATGAAAAACAGCCCCCCCCCCCCCCTCTCAGAAAATAGCACAAACAAACAAACAAACAAACAAACAACCCTAACCCTATAACGAGCTAGAAGACAGTACCGTACCCGATTTAATAATCCCAAGTAATTCTTTTCACGCGCACCGAGTTGGTATTACACACATAATACTCCCACATAACATAACCTGACTCATTTTAACCGTCAGAGCAGAGCCCATGCTTAACAAGTCTCCATATGCACTCCGGAGAACTTACTGTGTCCTCTATTTCGACAATAGATAGCTGCCCCATATTCAACAATCGATATACTTGTTTTGTAGTGCGGGCCTACTCCGATTCGCATATGTTATACAAAAAAGACTAATTCTATTATATGCAAACCCAATATTTCCTCCCCAAAATTATCACCCAGGCGTCCATTTAGCACTGAAAAAAATGTCGGGAAACTCGTATAATAGAGTAGTATTTAGTAATCGCGCGCTAGGGGCCAGTGGAAATGTATGCGAATTGGTGGTCACTTATTATGCGACAAATGGGTACATTTCAATTAGAATATGAAAAGGCATTCTTTCTTGGAAATTTTTGGTGGCCCTGAAAAGGGCCGTTTTACAGTCGTGCAATAAAGCTCGGGAAAAGACATTTATGCCTTTTTAGATTTGGCGGCAGCTTTCTTCTTGGGGGCTGCTTTTTTGGCTGGCTTGGCGGTTTTAACCTTTTTAGGGGTTTTGACCTTTTTGGGTGACTTGGCCTTCTTTGGTTTTACTGTCTTCTTGGCTCCGGTGGCCTTGGCCTTCTTCGGTGTAGCGGCTTTCTTGGGTGCTGCTTTCTTTGCCTTGGGTTTCTTGGCGGCGGCCGTTTTCTTAGCAGGAGACTTTTTAGCGGCTTTCTTCACTTTGGGTTTTTCGGCCTTCACGTCACCAAGTTTGAAGGAACCGGCTGCTCCCGTGCCCTTGGACTGCTTGATAACTCCGGACTTGACACCATTTTTCAAGGCGGTTTTTACCCGGGAGTTAGCCATGTTGAGATCGGACCCGACCTTGTAGTTAGCCATGACGTATTTCAAGATAGCTTGTCGTGATGAACCACCCCTTTCCTTCAAACTGCCAATGGCAGCGCGGATCATGTCAACGTATTTCGGGTGTGTGGCGGCTGCCTTGGGCTTGGATGCCATCTTCTTTTTGGGTGATGCTGGAGCTGCTACATCTGCCATTTTCACTGGAATAAGGTCTGTGTTTGCGTAGGATGCAAAAACGTCGTACTTCTTCCGCTGTCAACTAGGGAATGAGCCGCGATGGTTCGTGAAAAAACATACAAGGCGGACGCGGACTTCGTAGAGAGCACTTATTCGCCCCGAACGCAAATCACTCCAAATATGTGTTTATTGCTTCGCATTTTCTCTCAAATTCAAACTTAGTTTTCAATGGGAGAAAAATTGGACTACGCCATTGGAAAGAGAAGAAATCGGGCTTTACACTCATACAAATATTTTGTACTCCCAGTCAATAATTAGTCTGAGAACGAGGCTTGAAAGGCGCACATCGAGTCTCTCAAATACAAAACCGTCCTTTCAGAGTCAATTTTACCCTCGAATTTAAGCTTCGATTTCGTGCAGGGGGCGACTGCCGGCTAGAAAAAACATCACACTTGCAGTTTAGCCCATTTTCTTTAAAATTTATACGGCACGAAGGACTGTGGCAGGATTCCCACGCGGACACTAAAAACACGCTCACTCAATGAACCGCCATTACAGACGGGCTTTATTGCTTGATTCCATCGACAAGTGAAATACCCCACGTTTTCATTCATCCCTCCCTCCCTCCCTCTCTCTCTATTATTCTGCAGATATATTCCCTGTGTGTGTGTGCATAATTTTTGTTTTTTTATACGGGATTTCATTTCATAGGGGGAGGATGTCATGTAATGTAAATCTTTTGTTTTGATTATAGAACATGGAAACGTTTCTTTCTGAACGAGTTAGGTGGCCCTGAAAAGGGCCGTTTTAATAACACAAAGCCAAGTAATTTAGGCTCGTTCTCCTCGGATTCTTCGGGCAAGCTGGATGTCCTTGGGCATAATGGTGACTCTCTTGGCGTGGATGGCGCACAAGTTGGTGTCTTCGAAAAGTCCAACCAGGTAAGCCTCGCTAGCTTCTTGCAGGGCCATCACGGCTGAGCTCTGGAATCGGAGATCGGTCTTGAAATCCTGGGCGATTTCACGGACTAATCGCTGGAAGGGGAGCTTTCGGATGAGAAGCTCGGTGCTCTTCTGGTATCGACGGATTTCTCGGAGAGCCACGGTACCTGGCCTGTATCGATGGGGTTTTTTCACACCGCCGGTGGCGGGGGCACTCTTTCTAGCGGCCTTGGTGGCGAGCTGTTTTCGTGGGGCTTTGCCTCCAGTCGATTTACGAGCAGTCTGCTTGGTTCGAGCCATCTTTAGTCTTCTCTTCTTCTTGTCGAGTCGGAGTAGAAATGAAACACCAAACACCTCGCCTTCTACTATAAATACACACACAAATTCACAAAGCTCGCAAAGCGCGGCACGCAACGTCATTGGTCGCCTCCGCCAGAATCCGGCCCTCCCATTGGTTCAAAATAAAACGCTTTCATTGGTTGAATTCCAACACTGTTTCCCAACTCCATTTCTCGATCCGATTTTAGAATGCATGCCCAAAACTATCTTTCTGCTTCTTGCCTCGTCTTCTTTTCCCTCTTTCTACTCTCTTTCCTTTTCCCCGTTTTGCTTTTCTCTTCTTTTTATTTCTTTATTCATTTTGGTTTTAGGTTTTTTTTGGAGGGGGAGGTCATGCTTTTTCGGGAGTTTCCGTGTTTTCATAAGACAAGACTGGGCATCGAGACTTGCGTCAACTTAATTGCTAAGAAAACATGCTATGAAAACATGCACGAGAAGCTTGTGCCTATATAATCATACGAAATGATCTGTCGTCATTCACCCCCTGTCACCTCACCACCGTCCCTTTAGTCCTTCGCGTCTATCAGCCAGGGATAGACGAGGAAACAGAAGTCGTAATCAGTGCTATATTGAGAATAATGATGACAAAAAAAAACAATACAAGTGTCATTTTTCGGGTAAGCTGTTTGATCGTTGTTTGTATGCATCTACGTTCGTTCGTTCGTTTATGTATTTGATTTTGTGTTCTCATTATCTATTTAGTCTATGTGTTTATATATTTGTTTTTCTTTCACCTGTCTATCTATTTCATGTGTGTACTTTCATTTTGGGTTAGGGTTAGGGTTGGGTTAGGGTTAGGCTTGAGTTGTATTGAATTGATGTGATGTGGGATTTTTGATTCGTATAGAACATGAAGGTTTTCTTTCTGGATGATTTCGGTGGCCCTGAAAAGGGCCGTTTTTGTTTCGGGTGGAAAACATTTACTTGCTGCTGGTATATTTGGTGACAGCCTTGGTACCTTCGCTGACGGCGTGCTTAGCCAATTCACCGGGCAACAAAAGTCTGACGGCAGTCTGAATCTCCCTGCTTGTAATGGTTGATCTTTTGTTGTAATGGGCGAGTCTTGAGGCTTCGGCAGCAATTCTTTCGAAGATGTCGTTGACGAAACTGTTCATGATAGACATGGCCTTGCTGCTCACACCGGTGTCGGGGTGGACTTGTTTCAAGACTTTGTAAATGTAGATGCTGTACGATTCCTTTCGTCTCCTCTTCCTTTTCTTGTCTCCGGAACGTGCGGCTTTCGCCTTTCCGGCTTTCTTGGCGCCTTTGGATGAGACCTTTGGTGGCATGACTGCTGTAACTCAGTTAAGACAGTGAATGAAAAACGCAACTCGCGAAAAAGCCTTTTATACCTACCAAGTGGAGTCGGGAAATCGGATCGAGCGTGCTAGCGACGATCGCGCGGACCTCATAGTAAGCATCATATAAGCCCCCCGACTCTGTTTGGCGGGCATAAAAGGAAAAGTCGCTAGTTTCCGCCACTCATTTGTCTGTTTAAATTAAGCGACGAACGATCATCATTCAACATGTCTGGACGAGGAAAGGGAGGAAAAGTAAAGGGAAAGAGTAAGACCCGATCATCCCGGGCTGGATTACAGTTCCCCGTTGGTCGTATCCATCGACTTCTCCGAAAGGGAAACTATGCCGAGAGAGTTGGAGCCGGCGCCCCAGTTTACTTGGCTGCAGTCCTTGAGTACCTAGCTGCCGAAGTTCTCGAGTTGGCTGGCAACGCCGCCCGTGACAACAAGAAATCCAGAATCATTCCCCGTCATCTCCAGTTGGCCATCCGAAACGACGAGGAATTGAACAAACTGTTGTCCGGAGTAACTATCGCCCAAGGTGGTGTTCTACCCAACATCCAAGCTGTGCTCCTGCCCAAGAAATCCGAGAAGGCTGCTTCCAAATAAAAAGCAACTTTTTGTCGCACTGATAAAAAAACGGCCCTTTTCAGGGCCACCTAAATATATCAGAGAGAAAACGAACATATTCTAATAATCGCAAAATTACGCACATCCCCTGGCCTGGTACTCGACACAAAATATCAAGTTATCCTAACTATTACTAGGGTTATTACCTGCAGTTAACGTAATCCAATCCCATCCAATTCAATCACGTAAAACAAAGGAAAACATAACACATTACTCATCTTATATGAAACCACTAGAAGCCATGCCATAACGCAAAAATAACAGGCATATTCATTCATTCATTCATTCATTCATTCATTCATTCATTTATTCATTCATTCAATCATTCATTCATTCATTCATTCATCTATCCATTCCTCCAGTACGTACGTTCATTCGTTCATTCATTCATTCTACCTACCTACCTACCTACCTACCTACCTACCTACCTACCTACCTACCTACCTACCTAACATTCATCCATCCATCCATCCATCCATCCATCCATCCATCCATCCATCCATCCATCACTCACTCACGAACCGAAAATGAATGAAGGAATGAATGACAGAAAGAAAGAATAAATAAATAAATAAGATAAAAAAAAAAGTAGGAAGGAAAGAAAGGCTGACATTACAGGAAATATGTGATGTGTGGTGGAACGCAGAAAAATAACGCTGGCGTGAACGAAAAAACACAGTCTCTCTCACAGGTCCGCGCTCAACTCTTATAACCATAGAAATTCAGTGTCGAGGAATCATACTTGCTGTTTTCTTTGAACAAGCAACATCGAATCAACTGTCACAAAATGTCTGGACGAGGAAAGGGAGGAAAAGGTTTGGGAAAAGGAGGAGCCAAACGTCACAGGAAAGTCCTTCGTGATAACATCCAAGGTATCACTAAACCAGCCATCAGACGTTTGGCCCGAAGAGGTGGTGTAAAACGTATTTCTGGTTTGATCTACGAAGAAACCCGTGGTGTCCTTAAAGTATTTTTGGAAAACGTTATCCGAGATGCTGTAACATACACCGAGCATGCCAAGCGAAAGACCGTCACAGCCATGGATGTCGTCTACGCTTTGAAGAGACAAGGCCGAACTCTGTACGGATTCGGAGGTTAGATCTTACAACGCTCCCAAAGCATATCAAACGGCCCTTTTCAGGGCCACCTAAATTCTTCAGAAAGAAACCCATCATATTCTAATTACTTAGTCGGTGAAAAACAAATACAACACAAAAACAACAGTCCCCCCCCCCCCCAGAAAATAGTACCAACAAGGGTACGGTGGTGCCCTAGATCGAGCTAGAAGACATAGTAAATGAAAAACAGCCCCCCCCCCCCCTCTCAGAAAATAGCACAAACAAACAAACAAACAAACAAACAACCCTAACCCTATAACGAGCTAGAAGACAGTACCGTACCCGATTTAATAATCCCAAGTAATTCTTTTCACGCGCACCGAGTTGGTATTACACACATAATACTCCCACATAACATAACCTGACTCATTTTAACCGTCAGAGCAGAGCCCATGCTTAACAAGTCTCCATATGCACTCCGGAGAACTTACTGTGTCCTCTATTTCGACAATAGATAGCTGCCCCATATTCAACAATCGATATACTTGTTTTGTAGTGCGGGCCTACTCCGATTCGCATATGTTATACAAAAAAGACTAATTCTATTATATGCAAACCCAATATTTCCTCCCCAAAATTATCACCCAGGCGTCCATTTAGCACTGAAAAAAATGTCGGGAAACTCGTATAATAGAGTAGTATTTAGTAATCGCGCGCTAGGGGCCAGTGGAAATGTATGCGAATTGGTGGTCACTTATTATGCGACAAATGGGTACATTTCAATTAGAATATGAAAAGGCATTCTTTCTTGGAAATTTTTGGTGGCCCTGAAAAGGGCCGTTTTACAGTCGTGCAATAAAGCTCGGGAAAAGACATTTATGCCTTTTTAGATTTGGCGGCAGCTTTCTTCTTGGGGGCTGCTTTTTTGGCTGGCTTGGCGGTTTTAACCTTTTTAGGGGTTTTGACCTTTTTGGGTGACTTGGCCTTCTTTGGTTTTACTGTCTTCTTGGCTCCGGTGGCCTTGGCCTTCTTCGGTGTAGCGGCTTTCTTGGGTGCTGCTTTCTTTGCCTTGGGTTTCTTGGCGGCGGCCGTTTTCTTAGCAGGAGACTTTTTAGCGGCTTTCTTCACTTTGGGTTTTTCGGCCTTCACGTCACCAAGTTTGAAGGAACCGGCTGCTCCCGTGCCCTTGGACTGCTTGATAACTCCGGACTTGACACCATTTTTCAAGGCGGTTTTTACCCGGGAGTTAGCCATGTTGAGATCGGACCCGACCTTGTAGTTAGCCATGACGTATTTCAAGATAGCTTGTCGTGATGAACCACCCCTTTCCTTCAAACTGCCAATGGCAGCGCGGATCATGTCAACGTATTTCGGGTGTGTGGCGGCTGCCTTGGGCTTGGATGCCATCTTCTTTTTGGGTGATTTTGTCGCGGGTGCTGGAGCTGCTACATCTGCCATTTTCACTGGAATAAGGTCTGTGTTTGCGTAGGATGCAAAAACGTCGTACTTCTTCCGCTGTCAACTAGGGAATGAGCCGCGATGGTTCGTGAAAAAACATACAAGGCGGACGCGGACTTCGTAGAGAGCACTTATTCGCCCCGAACGCAAATCACTCCAAATATGTGTTTATTGCTTCGCATTTTCTCTCAAATTCAAACTTAGTTTTCAATGGGAGAAAAATTGGACTACGCCATTGGAAAGAGAAGAAATCGGGCTTTACACTCATACAAATATTTTGTACTCCCAGTCAATAATTAGTCTGAGAACGAGGCTTGAAAGGCGCACATCGAGTCTCTCAAATACAAAACCGTCCTTTCAGAGTCAATTTTACCCTCGAATTTAAGCTTCGATTTCGTGCAGGGGGCGACTGCCGGCTAGAAAAAACATCACACTTGCAGTTTAGCCCATTTTCTTTAAAATTTATACGGCACGAAGGACTGTGGCAGGATTCCCACGCGGACACTAAAAACACGCTCACTCAATGAACCGCCATTACAGACGGGCTTTATTGCTTGATTCCATCGACAAGTGAAATACCCCACGTTTTCATTCATCCCTCCCTCCCTCCCTCTCTCTCTATTATTCTGCAGATATATTCCCTGTGTGTGTGTGCATAATTTTTGTTTTTTTATACGGGATTTCATTTCATAGGGGGAGGATGTCATGTAATGTAAATCTTTTGTTTTGATTATAGAACATGGAAACGTTTCTTTCTGAACGAGTTAGGTGGCCCTGAAAAGGGCCGTTTTAATAACACAAAGCCAAGTAATTTAGGCTCGTTCTCCTCGGATTCTTCGGGCAAGCTGGATGTCCTTGGGCATAATGGTGACTCTCTTGGCGTGGATGGCGCACAAGTTGGTGTCTTCGAAAAGTCCAACCAGGTAAGCCTCGCTAGCTTCTTGCAGGGCCATCACGGCTGAGCTCTGGAATCGGAGATCGGTCTTGAAATCCTGGGCGATTTCACGGACTAATCGCTGGAAGGGGAGCTTTCGGATGAGAAGCTCGGTGCTCTTCTGGTATCGACGGATTTCTCGGAGAGCCACGGTACCTGGCCTGTATCGATGGGGTTTTTTCACACCGCCGGTGGCGGGGGCACTCTTTCTAGCGGCCTTGGTGGCGAGCTGTTTTCGTGGGGCTTTGCCTCCAGTCGATTTACGAGCAGTCTGCTTGGTTCGAGCCATCTTTAGTCTTCTCTTCTTCTTGTCGAGTCGGAGTAGAAATGAAACACCAAACACCTCGCCTTCTACTATAAATACACACACAAATTCACAAAGCTCGCAAAGCGCGGCACGCAACGTCATTGGTCGCCTCCGCCAGAATCCGGCCCTCCCATTGGTTCAAAATAAAACGCTTTCATTGGTTGAATTCCAACACTGTTTCCCAACTCCATTTCTCGATCCGATTTTAGAATGCATGCCCAAAACTATCTTTCTGCTTCTTGCCTCGTCTTCTTTTCCCTCTTTCTACTCTCTTTCCTTTTCCCCGTTTTGCTTTTCTCTTCTTTTTATTTCTTTATTCATTTTGGTTTTAGGTTTTTTTTGGAGGGGGAGGTCATGCTTTTTCGGGAGTTTCCGTGTTTTCATAAGACAAGACTGGGCATCGAGACTTGCGTCAACTTAATTGCTAAGAAAACATGCTATGAAAACATGCACGAGAAGCTTGTGCCTATATAATCATACGAAATGATCTGTCGTCATTCACCCCCTGTCACCTCACCACCGTCCCTTTAGTCCTTCGCGTCTATCAGCCAGGGATAGACGAGGAAACAGAAGTCGTAATCAGTGCTATATTGAGAATAATGATGACAAAAAAAAACAATACAAGTGTCATTTTTCGGGTAAGCTGTTTGATCGTTGTTTGTATGCATCTACGTTCGTTCGTTCGTTTATGTATTTGATTTTGTGTTCTCATTATCTATTTAGTCTATGTGTTTATATATTTGTTTTTCTTTCACCTGTCTATCTATTTCATGTGTGTACTTTCATTTTGGGTTAGGGTTAGGGTTGGGTTAGGGTTAGGCTTGAGTTGTATTGAATTGATGTGATGTGGGATTTTTGATTCGTATAGAACATGAAGGTTTTCTTTCTGGATGATTTCGGTGGCCCTGAAAAGGGCCGTTTTTGTTTCGGGTGGAAAACATTTACTTGCTGCTGGTATATTTGGTGACAGCCTTGGTACCTTCGCTGACGGCGTGCTTAGCCAATTCACCGGGCAACAAAAGTCTGACGGCAGTCTGAATCTCCCTGCTTGTAATGGTTGATCTTTTGTTGTAATGGGCGAGTCTTGAGGCTTCGGCAGCAATTCTTTCGAAGATGTCGTTGACGAAACTGTTCATGATAGACATGGCCTTGCTGCTCACACCGGTGTCGGGGTGGACTTGTTTCAAGACTTTGTAAATGTAGATGCTGTACGATTCCTTTCGTCTCCTCTTCCTTTTCTTGTCTCCGGAACGTGCGGCTTTCGCCTTTCCGGCTTTCTTGGCGCCTTTGGATGAGACCTTTGGTGGCATGACTGCTGTAACTCAGTTAAGACAGTGAATGAAAAACGCAACTCGCGAAAAAGCCTTTTATACCTACCAAGTGGAGTCGGGAAATCGGATCGAGCGTGCTAGCGACGATCGCGCGGACCTCATAGTAAGCATCATATAAGCCCCCCGACTCTGTTTGGCGGGCATAAAAGGAAAAGTCGCTAGTTTCCGCCACTCATTTGTCTGTTTAAATTAAGCGACGAACGATCATCATTCAACATGTCTGGACGAGGAAAGGGAGGAAAAGTAAAGGGAAAGAGTAAGACCCGATCATCCCGGGCTGGATTACAGTTCCCCGTTGGTCGTATCCATCGACTTCTCCGAAAGGGAAACTATGCCGAGAGAGTTGGAGCCGGCGCCCCAGTTTACTTGGCTGCAGTCCTTGAGTACCTAGCTGCCGAAGTTCTCGAGTTGGCTGGCAACGCCGCCCGTGACAACAAGAAATCCAGAATCATTCCCCGTCATCTCCAGTTGGCCATCCGAAACGACGAGGAATTGAACAAACTGTTGTCCGGAGTAACTATCGCCCAAGGTGGTGTTCTACCCAACATCCAAGCTGTGCTCCTGCCCAAGAAATCCGAGAAGGCTGCTTCCAAATAAAAAGCAACTTTTTGTCGCACTGATAAAAAAACGGCCCTTTTCAGGGCCACCTAAATATATCAGAGAGAAAACGAACATATTCTAATAATCGCAAAATTACGCACATCCCCTGGCCTGGTACTCGACACAAAATATCAAGTTATCCTAACTATTACTAGGGTTATTACCTGCAGTTAACGTAATCCAATCCCATCCAATTCAATCACGTAAAACAAAGGAAAACATAACACATTACTCATCTTATATGAAACCACTAGAAGCCATGCCATAACGCAAAAATAACAGGCATATTCATTCATTCATTCATTCATTCATTCATTCATTCATTTATTCATTCATTCAATCATTCATTCATTCATTCATTCATCTATCCATTCCTCCAGTACGTACGTTCATTCATTCATTCATTCATTCTACCTACCTACCTACCTACCTACCTACCTACCTACCTACCTACCTACCTACCTAACATTCATCCATCCATCCATCCATCCATCCATCCATCCATCCATCCATCCATCCATCACTCACTCACGAACCGAAAATGAATGAAGGAATGAATGACAGAAAGAAAGAATAAATAAATAAATAAGATAAAAAAAAAAGTAGGAAGGAAAGAAAGGCTGACATTACAGGAAATATGTGATGTGTGGTGGAACGCAGAAAAATAACGCTGGCGTGAACGAAAAAACACAGTCTCTCTCACAGGTCCGCGCTCAACTCTTATAACCATAGAAATTCAGTGTCGAGGAATCATACTTGCTGTTTTCTTTGAACAAGCAACATCGAATCAACTGTCACAAAATGTCTGGACGAGGAAAGGGAGGAAAAGGTTTGGGAAAAGGAGGAGCCAAACGTCACAGGAAAGTCCTTCGTGATAACATCCAAGGTATCACTAAACCAGCCATCAGACGTTTGGCCCGAAGAGGTGGTGTAAAACGTATTTCTGGTTTGATCTACGAAGAAACCCGTGGTGTCCTTAAAGTATTTTTGGAAAACGTTATCCGAGATGCTGTAACATACACCGAGCATGCCAAGCGAAAGACCGTCACAGCCATGGATGTCGTCTACGCTTTGAAGAGACAAGGCCGAACTCTGTACGGATTCGGAGGTTAGATCTTACAACGCTCCCAAAGCATATCAAACGGCCCTTTTCAGGGCCACCTAAATTCTTCAGAAAGAAACCCATCATATTCTAATTACTTAGTCGGTGAAAAACAAATACAACACAAAAACAACAGTCCCCCCCCCCCCCCCAGAAAATAGTCCAACAAGGGTACGGTGGTGCCCTAGATCGAGCTAGAAGACATAGTAAATGAAAAACAGCCCCCCCCCCCCCCTCTCAGAAAATAGCACAAACAAACAAACAAACAAACAAACAACCCTAACCCTATAACGAGCTAGAAGACAGTACCGTACCCGATTTAATAATCCCAAGTAATTCTTTTCACGCGCACCGAGTTGGTATTACACACATAATACTCCCACATAACATAACCTGACTCATTTTAACCGTCAGAGCAGAGCCCATGCTTAACAAGTCTCCATATGCACTCCGGAGAACTTACTGTGTCCTCTATTTCGACAATAGATAGCTGCCCCATATTCAACAATCGATATACTTGTTTTGTAGTGCGGGCCTACTCCGATTCGCATATGTTATACAAAAAAGACTAATTCTATTATATGCAAACCCAATATTTCCTCCCCAAAATTATCACCCAGGCGTCCATTTAGCACTGAAAAAAATGTCGGGAAACTCGTATAATAGAGTAGTATTTAGTAATCGCGCGCTAGGGGCCAGTGGAAATGTATGCGAATTGGTGGTCACTTATTATGCGACAAATGGGTACATTTCAATTAGAATATGAAAAGGCATTCTTTCTTGGAAATTTTTGGTGGCCCTGAAAAGGGCCGTTTTACAGTCGTGCAATAAAGCTCGGGAAAAGACATTTATGCCTTTTTAGATTTGGCGGCAGCTTTCTTCTTGGGGGCTGCTTTTTTGGCTGGCTTGGCGGTTTTAACCTTTTTAGGGGTTTTGACCTTTTTGGGTGACTTGGCCTTCTTTGGTTTTACTGTCTTCTTGGCTCCGGTGGCCTTGGCCTTCTTCGGTGTAGCGGCTTTCTTGGGTGCTGCTTTCTTTGCCTTGGGTTTCTTGGCGGCGGCCGTTTTCTTAGCAGGAGACTTTTTAGCGGCTTTCTTCACTTTGGGTTTTTCGGCCTTCACGTCACCAAGTTTGAAGGAACCGGCTGCTCCCGTGCCCTTGGACTGCTTGATAACTCCGGACTTGACACCATTTTTCAAGGCGGTTTTTACCCGGGAGTTAGCCATGTTGAGATCGGACCCGACCTTGTAGTTAGCCATGACGTATTTCAAGATAGCTTGTCGTGATGAACCACCCCTTTCCTTCAAACTGCCAATGGCAGCGCGGATCATGTCAACGTATTTCGGGTGTGTGGCGGCTGCCTTGGGCTTGGATGCCATCTTCTTTTTGGGTGATTTTGTCGCGGGTGCTGGAGCTGCTACATCTGCCATTTTCACTGGAATAAGGTCTGTGTTTGCGTAGGATGCAAAAACGTCGTACTTCTTCCGCTGTCAACTAGGGAATGAGCCGCGATGGTTCGTGAAAAAACATACAAGGCGGACGCGGACTTCGTAGAGAGCACTTATTCGCCCCGAACGCAAATCACTCCAAATATGTGTTTATTGCTTCGCATTTTCTCTCAAATTCAAACTTAGTTTTCAATGGGAGAAAAATTGGACTACGCCATTGGAAAGAGAAGAAATCGGGCTTTACACTCATACAAATATTTTGTACTCCCAGTCAATAATTAGTCTGAGAACGAGGCTTGAAAGGCGCACATCGAGTCTCTCAAATACAAAACCGTCCTTTCAGAGTCAATTTTACCCTCGAATTTAAGCTTCGATTTCGTGCAGGGGGCGACTGCCGGCTAGAAAAAACATCACACTTGCAGTTTAGCCCATTTTCTTTAAAATTTATACGGCACGAAGGACTGTGGCAGGATTCCCACGCGGACACTAAAAACACGCTCACTCAATGAACCGCCATTACAGACGGGCTTTATTGCTTGATTCCATCGACAAGTGAAATACCCCACGTTTTCATTCATCCCTCCCTCCCTCCCTCTCTCTCTATTATTCTGCAGATATATTCCCTGTGTGTGTGTGCATAATTTTTGTTTTTTTATACGGGATTTCATTTCATAGGGGGAGGATGTCATGTAATGTAAATCTTTTGTTTTGATTATAGAACATGGAAACGTTTCTTTCTGAACGAGTTAGGTGGCCCTGAAAAGGGCCGTTTTAATAACACAAAGCCAAGTAATTTAGGCTCGTTCTCCTCGGATTCTTCGGGCAAGCTGGATGTCCTTGGGCATAATGGTGACTCTCTTGGCGTGGATGGCGCACAAGTTGGTGTCTTCGAAAAGTCCAACCAGGTAAGCCTCGCTAGCTTCTTGCAGGGCCATCACGGCTGAGCTCTGGAATCGGAGATCGGTCTTGAAATCCTGGGCGATTTCACGGACTAATCGCTGGAAGGGGAGCTTTCGGATGAGAAGCTCGGTGCTCTTCTGGTATCGACGGATTTCTCGGAGAGCCACGGTACCTGGCCTGTATCGATGGGGTTTTTTCACACCGCCGGTGGCGGGGGCACTCTTTCTAGCGGCCTTGGTGGCGAGCTGTTTTCGTGGGGCTTTGCCTCCAGTCGATTTACGAGCAGTCTGCTTGGTTCGAGCCATCTTTAGTCTTCTCTTCTTCTTGTCGAGTCGGAGTAGAAATGAAACACCAAACACCTCGCCTTCTACTATAAATACACACACAAATTCACAAAGCTCGCAAAGCGCGGCACGCAACGTCATTGGTCGCCTCCGCCAGAATCCGGCCCTCCCATTGGTTCAAAATAAAACGCTTTCATTGGTTGAATTCCAACACTGTTTCCCAACTCCATTTCTCGATCCGATTTTAGAATGCATGCCCAAAACTATCTTTCTGCTTCTTGCCTCGTCTTCTTTTCCCTCTTTCTACTCTCTTTCCTTTTCCCCGTTTTGCTTTTCTCTTCTTTTTATTTCTTTATTCATTTTGGTTTTAGGTTTTTTTTGGAGGGGGAGGTCATGCTTTTTCGGGAGTTTCCGTGTTTTCATAAGACAAGACTGGGCATCGAGACTTGCGTCAACTTAATTGCTAAGAAAACATGCTATGAAAACATGCACGAGAAGCTTGTGCCTATATAATCATACGAAATGATCTGTCGTCATTCACCCCCTGTCACCTCACCACCGTCCCTTTAGTCCTTCGCGTCTATCAGCCAGGGATAGACGAGGAAACAGAAGTCGTAATCAGTGCTATATTGAGAATAATGATGACAAAAAAAAACAATACAAGTGTCATTTTTCGGGTAAGCTGTTTGATCGTTGTTTGTATGCATCTACGTTCGTTCGTTCGTTTATGTATTTGATTTTGTGTTCTCATTATCTATTTAGTCTATGTGTTTATATATTTGTTTTTCTTTCACCTGTCTATCTATTTCATGTGTGTACTTTCATTTTGGGTTAGGGTTAGGGTTGGGTTAGGGTTAGGCTTGAGTTGTATTGAATTGATGTGATGTGGGATTTTTGATTCGTATAGAACATGAAGGTTTTCTTTCTGGATGATTTCGGTGGCCCTGAAAAGGGCCGTTTTTGTTTCGGGTGGAAAACATTTACTTGCTGCTGGTATATTTGGTGACAGCCTTGGTACCTTCGCTGACGGCGTGCTTAGCCAATTCACCGGGCAACAAAAGTCTGACGGCAGTCTGAATCTCCCTGCTTGTAATGGTTGATCTTTTGTTGTAATGGGCGAGTCTTGAGGCTTCGGCAGCAATTCTTTCGAAGATGTCGTTGACGAAACTGTTCATGATAGACATGGCCTTGCTGCTCACACCGGTGTCGGGGTGGACTTGTTTCAAGACTTTGTAAATGTAGATGCTGTACGATTCCTTTCGTCTCCTCTTCCTTTTCTTGTCTCCGGAACGTGCGGCTTTCGCCTTTCCGGCTTTCTTGGCGCCTTTGGATGAGACCTTTGGTGGCATGACTGCTGTAACTCAGTTAAGACAGTGAATGAAAAACGCAACTACTACTACTACTACTTGGTGTTTAACGTCTGCTTCCACATAAGTGATATCACAGACAAGACTTAGGAGAGCCGAAGCTGATTCCTGTTTTTTAGAATATGATTTTGCAATCTTTCCATTTAGCTTTAAGCCATGGATTGGGTTTAGTGGGAAGTTCTTCCCTTTATTTAATAAACATATCATTTGGTAGATGATCTCGTTTGCTTCTGGGTTGGTTGGTGTCATCGTTTGGGGTTAGTGTTTAGGTGCCAGGCCCGTCTTATCGTGGCCTCCCCTTACTCCACTATCCCACTATGGGTTTGGTATCATTTTTATTTACGGAATAGTGTTTAGGTGCCGAGTACGTCTGACCGAAACTCCCCCTTACTCCACTATCCTGCTTAGTTTGGTACATGTCATCTTCGTAGGATTTGTGTTTAGGTGCCAGGCCCGTCTTATCGTGACCTCCCCTTACTCCACTATCCTATTCTGTAGGTTTGGTGTCTGTTTTTTGGCGGAATAGTGTTTAGATGCCGAGTCCGTCTGATCGTGACCCTCCCTTACTCCACTATTCTGCCAGTTTGGTATCAATCCCCTATGTAGTTTAGTGTTTAGATGCCGGGCCCGTCTAATCATGACCCCCTCTTACTTCACTATTCTACTTAGTCCTACTGTCTCCATTAGGGCGTGGATTTGTTCGAAGATTTGCAGTTTCAGATCTGGTCTAGGGAAGAGTAGGTTCTTAGTGTTGAATGGTATGTTGTTGGTCTCCATTGTTCTTACTAGTTCCCTTCTCTCCTCCTTGTATACCTCACAGTCTACCAGGACATGGTTGGTGGTACATTCTTCCCCGCACTCACAGACGATGACTTGGTGTTTGTGGTCTCGCAGCCGCTCTCTCACCCTTAGTTTCGATATAAATCTGCATATATCTCTTCTAGGGTGATTGATTGCTGTCTTCGTGTTGATCTTGTCATCCAGCCGGAATCTGTATGTGTCAAGTTCAACAAGTTTTAATTCCCAGATTGAATTGACCTGTCTTTTAACCATACTGTAGATTTCCGTGGTGCTGTAGTCTATGGTGCGGAGTGGTGCTGTATCCTTGAGACCTTCGTTTGCGAGTCGATCTGCCTCCTCGTTTCCTCTAATGTTGACATGTGATGGAATCCACACGAGCTCTACTTTGCTTCCCTTCTCTAAGACCCTCTGGTACAGCTGCCTGATTTCCAAAATGACTTCTGGTCTTGAGTCCGAGTTGTCAGTTTGGATTGAAATCAGACTGCTCAGGGAGTCGCTTGGAATGACGAACTTACTAGTCTTTTGGTGGGAAATCCATGATATAGCGTCACGAATGGCCACAAGCTCTGCAGTGTACACCGAACAGTTATTGGGCAGTTTCCTGCTTATTCCCTGTTCCCCGTTTGGCAGGTATATTCCAAACGAGCTGATGCCCCTTTCAGGGTTGCGTGAGCCATCCGTATACACATGGTCCCAGTCATTGGACGGCCAGTTGTCTTCCAGGTGTTCTAGTGATAAAGCTCGTGCGGCAGTGGGGTTGTTTTTCTTGTCGGTTTTCTGTAACAGATCTAGATTGACCGGCGGTATAGGGAGCGTCCAAGGGGCGATGGCTGGGGGGTCGTGTTTATTTATCACGAGCTCCCCCAGTCGCAGTTCCTTGATTGTTTCCCTGATACCTTGGCCAAAGCTTTTCTTTCTTGGATCTCTCACATATCTTGTCTTTTGTAGACTGACAAAAGTTGGAGATCTTGCGCCCAGTTGCGAGATCTTAGCCCAGTACCTTGTCGCTAGTTCTTTTCTTCTTAGGGATAGGGGCAACTCCCCGGCTTCCTGCAGTAGTGCCTCTCTCCTAGTCCCTTGCCCTACGCCAGTCGCAACACACAGAGCTTTGTGTTGGATGGTGTCAAGCTTCCTTAAGAGTAATGGCGCGCAGTTCATGAAGGCCAGAGAGCCGTAGTCTAATACAGATCGTATTAGAGCACGATACACCATCATTAGTGTAACTCTGTTGGCCCCCCATGTGCTGCCCGTTATTTTCCTCATTAAGTTTAGGATTTTGGTGCATCTATCTACAGTCTCGTCGATGTGTGGTTTCCAGGTCAGCCTTCGGTCAAAGATTACGCCAAGGAACTTGGTTTGGTCTTTGAATTCGATGGTTTTCCCGTTCATACACAGAGTCATTCTGTTTATCCCACTATCCCTGCTTACAAGCATGCCGACCGTTTTCTTCTCCGAAACTTTAAATCCCCAGTCGTTTGCCCATGCCATGAATTTGTCTAAGGCCTTTTGCATATTCTTTTGTAGTTCACAAAAATGCCTCCCTGTCCTCCATATGGTACTATCATCAGCAAATTTAGCTAACTCAGTTTTGGCGTCGAGGTAGGAGGATTTCTGTATGTCGTTGATCATGATATTGAAGAGAGTGGGACTGATAACCGACCCCTGAGGCGTGCCATTTTCTAATGTTTGCTCGGCACTCAGGAATCTGCCAACATTCACCTGTATCCTTCTATCGCTCAGAAAGCTTTTGATCCACCGAAACATTATGCCCGTTATACCAATACGTCCTAACTTGAAGAGCAGTCCGTCTAGCCAGACTAAATCGAAAGCCTTAGTTAAATCTACGAACACGGCACATAACAGGTTCCCAGAGAGGAGTGCCTGCGACATGACTTGCTGTAGTCTCACCAAGTGGTCCATTGTTGAACGCCCTTTCCTGAACCCGCTTTGATTTTCGTCTATCAGTCGGTTGCTCTCCAGATAGAACTGTAGTCGGATGTTAACCATTGTTTCCAAGGTTTTGCACAGTGTGGATGTCAAGCTTACTGGTCGATAGGACTCTGCTTTTGTTCTCTCTTTACCTGGTTTTGGGAGAGGGATGACGTTGGCTTTCCGCCATTCTTTAGGTACCTCTCCCGCCAGCCAGGATGTGTTGAAGAAGTTTAGTAGTATCCTTTTGGCATTTCTAGGCAGATGTTTGAGCATTGAGTACTTTACTTTGTCCTCACCAGCCGCACTATCCTTCTTGAGGGAAAGAGCCTTATTTAGCTCCTCCTCAGAGAAGGGTAGATTGATTGGTTTAGCCCCTTCATTAGGTTCAATTTCTAATGAAGGGTGCTGTGAGTAAAAGATTTCCTTTCTCTTCAGGAACTCTGGTGATTGGTTTTCGTCCCTGCTTGCGTCAGCGAACGTTTTCGCAAGTAGGTCTGCCTTTTCATTGCCGTTGGTAGCGTACTCATCTCCATTCTTTAGGTTTGGTATGTTGAATGATCTGCGCTTCCCGTTCATGGCGTTCAGCTTCTTCCAGACGACACCTGTTTGCGTGTTTTGATTCAACGCATTACAGAAAGTCATCCAGTGTCCGCTTTGTGCCTTCCGGATGGTGTCTCTTGCGGCGTATTTCAACTTCAGGTAGTTTTGGTGGTTGACTTCATTGTAGTGGCGTTTCCGTAGGCGTAGAGCCTTCTTTCTTTCGTTAACCGCCTTCTGACATTCTAGTGACCACCAAGGTTTTCTAATCCTTGGTTTCCCTCCAGAAGTCTTGGGAATGGAGTCGTCTGCGGCACCTATAATAGCACTTGTGATGTTGGCAGCGTACACGTCGATGTTGGCATCGATGATGTCATCCTCTTTCCACTCAAGGCAGTTTACACGGAAGTTAGCCCAATCAGCCTCTTTTATTTTCCAATTGGGTTTCCCGTTATAGACTTCCCTGGTTGTTTCACATTGGATGCAGAATTCTATCAGTAGGTGGTCACTGCCAAGTGTTTCGTCTTCGTGTACTTGCCAGTCGCAGCGGTTTGCCATACCAAGCGTACAGAGCGTGAGATCCAGGTGTGAAGGTGGGGCATTTCCTCCAACAAAAGTAGGGCTCTCGTCGTTCAGTACGCATAGGTCGTTCCCTTCTATTATTGAGCACAGGCTAGTCCCCCGACAGTCATTCCTCGGTGACCCCCACAGAGCGTGTTTTGCGTTGAAATCTCCACAGAACACAGATTCGCCCTGCGGAAGCTGGTCGAGAAGTGACTGGAAGTCTACTGATTCTATCGTGACTTGAGGGGGTGCATAGACATTCACTATTGTCAATTTTGTATTATTGCTCAATGTGATGGCTATGCCCATTGCTTCTAGAGGGCCCGCTACGTCCAGCGTAACAGAAATATAATTTAAGTTATCACTGACGTAGATGGCAAGGCCGCCGCCACGTGTCGTGCTGCCCGGTCTGTCCCTTCTCTGACAAGTATATCCGGGTAGGTAGATGTCTTTTTTGGTTGGTAGTAGCTTGGTCTCCTGGAGGCATATTACATCTTTGGGGTTGTGGGTGATGTATTTTCTCAGCTCAGCACATCTGGGGGCCAGTCCGTTAACGTTAAGTTGTAGAACTTTTACCTGGCCCGCCATGATGACTGTCAGGATTGATGCCTCTCAATGGTTGTGTTCTATTGATCTACTGGTGTCTCGCTTTCCATAGAAGGTACCTCATTGCTGTTCGCTTTTGGTGTTAACACCGGCAAGCAACTGGGCATATCGCCAGTGCTGTAGTGGCGAACATGAGATATCCTCCTACGTAGAGCGAGATTTACCTCTTGATCTTTCTTTTCAGTGTCTTCGTCGTCATCTCTAGCTCTTTTCTTGACAGTGTTGATGGAGTTGATTAGAGCGTCTGCGTTGACCATATACGATCTTAGTTTCCCTAGGAGGCTTGCCATCTTTGTTGTCTTGTCCTCATTTGATACTGCTACCTTCAGGAATTCAATCATAAAACTCATGAAACCACTCTCCGTTTTGAATTTCGGAATGAAGTGAGTTTCATTAGCCTTCGTTTTCTGTTCCTCCTTTTTCTTTGTGTTGGTCGTCTTTTTTGGTAGTGGTTCTGAGCGGGGAGCCTTTTGTGGTTCTTCCGGCGCCGATGTCGATGGAATTGACTCCGTCGTATTTGGTTTATTAGCCGGAGCCATCTTCCTGACTTCTTTTGTCACCCGCTCTTTCTTTTTGAGAATCAGTGCAGCCTCACTGAAGCTCACTTTCTCCTTGCCTTGTATTTTTAGGGTAGCCCTGGTGCTCTGTATCTTCGGGCAATCGGGGGAGTTCGCTGCGTGTCCGCCCTTGCAGTTCGAGCATTTTGTTTGAATGCCCGCCCCGCACTCGGCCATCGCGTGACTCCCACCGCACTTGGCACACACAGTCTTTCCCTTACAGTACTTGGCTGTGTGGCCAAGCTTTTGGCAATTGGAACATTGCCTTACCCTGTTGATGTATACGTGGGTCCTTCGGGATAGGTATACTATCTTTACCATCTCAGGTGCCTTGTTGTTAAAGGTTAGGGCGACGCTTCCCTGGCCTTTACCTTCGGCGATCCTGAAACGGTATACCTCCGCGACCGCATACCCTCTGTCTCTTAGATCTTCCAGGATCTCTTCTCCGTCATACTCGGAGGGAATCCCGTGTACCACCACCTTTTCGGTTGACAAGGTTGACGGCTGGGATACCCTCACTTCTATGCCGAGAAGGGATACCTGGTTCACTGCCCTGTCCATGTCCTTCTGTGATTTAAAAGCCAGTCGGACATGTCCAGGGACAGTTACTCTGATGTCTGGGATATCGATAATACCCCAGGTCTTCTTGATCTCCTTCCCTATCGCCGTCAGTTTGGTCCCTTTGAAGGACTTGCCTTCAGCGGGCCTCACTTGGACTACGAAGGCTTGTTCCTCCCTCTTTTTAGCTGCCGGAAAGGTCGATGGTGCCGGACTGCTGTTGAAAGCCTCAACCATCGACATGTTGAGCTCAGTCACGGACTCCATTTCCCTTTTCCTGCCTCGAAAGTCTAAATTAAAAAGAGGGATCAACAAGAGATGAATCTAATTAGTACTCTATAGTAGAGTGTTTAAGATTGAATAGTGATTGGTTGATTGATTAACTGATGATCTGCTATTGACCCCTTCCACACAGATCCACTAGTCAATCAGATTTGGTTATACTAATTAACTATAGGTTCCTGATGTTTGTATAGGTCAGTAGGCAGATTAGCTGTCAGATTGTCACCTCAACAAAGGCGGTAAAGCCTTTGATTTAATATCTTTGATCTGAGTGTAGTTCAATCGCTTGAGCTAATCTCTGATCGCTTGGGTACTGATTGTCTAACAAAGAAGTAGAACTGAAGCCCTTGTGGCGGTAACGTAACAAAGAAAGTAAATGAGTAGAAAATATGAGAAATAGCTACCAAAAAAAAAAATATATAAAAATAAGCAAAAATATGAGGCTGATGATACAAGCGAAGTAAAACTAGAGACCAAAATTAAAGTATAAAACAACAAAAAAAAAAAGAAACTAATCTAAAGTAATCGAGAAAAAATATATGAATATGAGAGAAAATATGAGAAGTAACTATCAAAAATATAAACAAAAGTATGAGGCTAACGATGCAAGAAAATTAAAACTAGAAATCGAAGTCAAAGTATAAAATCAGAAAAAACAAAATGAGGTGGTCCAACTAAGTGTAGAAAGAGGAAAAAATAGTAAAAAATGAAATGAAATAATTAAATAGAATAACTGAAAAGGAGCTGTCAAAAGTAAAGGGAAAATAAAATAAAAAGAAGTAGAGAAAACAAAAAAAAAGAAAAAATCTTATACCTTATTCAGGTATAAGAGAAAAGAAAGAAAATAAAATAAATAATGAAAGTAGAAAGACAACCTTGGGACTGAAGAATCTTTGTAGAGTCTTAAAGTCGAGTGGAGAGTCTTTCTCGAGTCTTTGCTAGGCTACTTTATCTTTAAGATAAATTTAGACGATAGCTCTGGAGCTCTGGTGCATTAGGTGTTATCAGTACGAGTACTAATTAACCTCTCTCAACTCGCAACTCGCGAAAAAGCCTTTTATACCTACCAAGTGGAGTCGGGAAATCGGATCGAGCGTGCTAGCGACGATCGCGCGGACCTCATAGTAAGCATCATATAAGCCCCCCGACTCTGTTTGGCGGGCATAAAAGGAAAAGTCGCTAGTTTCCGCCACTCATTTGTCTGTTTAAATTAAGCGACGAACGATCATCATTCAACATGTCTGGACGAGGAAAGGGAGGAAAAGTAAAGGGAAAGAGTAAGACCCGATCATCCCGGGCTGGATTACAGTTCCCCGTTGGTCGTATCCATCGACTTCTCCGAAAGGGAAACTATGCCGAGAGAGTTGGAGCCGGCGCCCCAGTTTACTTGGCTGCAGTCCTTGAGTACCTAGCTGCCGAAGTTCTCGAGTTGGCTGGCAACGCCGCCCGTGACAACAAGAAATCCAGAATCATTCCCCGTCATCTCCAGTTGGCCATCCGAAACGACGAGGAATTGAACAAACTGTTGTCCGGAGTAACTATCGCCCAAGGTGGTGTTCTACCCAACATCCAAGCTGTGCTCCTGCCCAAGAAATCCGAGAAGGCTGCTTCCAAATAAAAAGCAACTTTTTGTCGCACTGATAAAAAAACGGCCCTTTTCAGGGCCACCTAAATATATCAGAGAGAAAACGAACATATTCTAATAATCGCAAAATTACGCACATCCCCTGGCCTGGTACTCGACACAAAATATCAAGTTATCCTAACTATTACTAGGGTTATTACCTGCAGTTAACGTAATCCAATCCCATCCAATTCAATCACGTAAAACAAAGGAAAACATAACACATTACTCATCTTATATGAAACCACTAGAAGCCATGCCATAACGCAAAAATAACAGGCATATTCATTCATTCATTCATTCATTCATTCATTCATTCATTTATTCATTCATTCAATCATTCATTCATTCATTCATTCATCTATCCATTCCTCCAGTACGTACGTTCATTCATTCATTCATTCATTCTACCTACCTACCTACCTACCTACCTACCTACCTACCTACCTACCTACCTACCTAACATTCATCCATCCATCCATCCATCCATCCATCCATCCATCCATCCATCCATCCATCACTCACTCACGAACCGAAAATGAATGAAGGAATGAATGACAGAAAGAAAGAATAAATAAATAAATAAGATAAAAAAAAAAGTAGGAAGGAAAGAAAGGCTGACATTACAGGAAATATGTGATGTGTGGTGGAACGCAGAAAAATAACGCTGGCGTGAACGAAAAAACACAGTCTCTCTCACAGGTCCGCGCTCAACTCTTATAACCATAGAAATTCAGTGTCGAGGAATCATACTTGCTGTTTTCTTTGAACAAGCAACATCGAATCAACTGTCACAAAATGTCTGGACGAGGAAAGGGAGGAAAAGGTTTGGGAAAAGGAGGAGCCAAACGTCACAGGAAAGTCCTTCGTGATAACATCCAAGGTATCACTAAACCAGCCATCAGACGTTTGGCCCGAAGAGGTGGTGTAAAACGTATTTCTGGTTTGATCTACGAAGAAACCCGTGGTGTCCTTAAAGTATTTTTGGAAAACGTTATCCGAGATGCTGTAACATACACCGAGCATGCCAAGCGAAAGACCGTCACAGCCATGGATGTCGTCTACGCTTTGAAGAGACAAGGCCGAACTCTGTACGGATTCGGAGGTTAGATCTTACAACGCTCCCAAAGCATATCAAACGGCCCTTTTCAGGGCCACCTAAATTCTTCAGAAAGAAACCCATCATATTCTAATTACTTAGTCGGTGAAAAACAAATACAACACAAAAACAACAGTCCCCCCCCCCCCCCAGAAAATAGTACCAACAAGGGTACGGTGGTGCCCTAGATCGAGCTAGAAGACATAGTAAATGAAAAACAGCCCCCCCCCCCCCCTCTCAGAAAATAGCACAAACAAACAAACAAACAAACAAACAACCCTAACCCTATAACGAGCTAGAAGACAGTACCGTACCCGATTTAATAATCCCAAGTAATTCTTTTCACGCGCACCGAGTTGGTATTACACACATAATACTCCCACATAACATAACCTGACTCATTTTAACCGTCAGAGCAGAGCCCATGCTTAACAAGTCTCCATATGCACTCCGGAGAACTTACTGTGTCCTCTATTTCGACAATAGATAGCTGCCCCATATTCAACAATCGATATACTTGTTTTGTAGTGCGGGCCTACTCCGATTCGCATATGTTATACAAAAAAGACTAATTCTATTATATGCAAACCCAATATTTCCTCCCCAAAATTATCACCCAGGCGTCCATTTAGCACTGAAAAAAATGTCGGGAAACTCGTATAATAGAGTAGTATTTAGTAATCGCGCGCTAGGGGCCAGTGGAAATGTATGCGAATTGGTGGTCACTTATTATGCGACAAATGGGTACATTTCAATTAGAATATGAAAAGGCATTCTTTCTTGGAAATTTTTGGTGGCCCTGAAAAGGGCCGTTTTACAGTCGTGCAATAAAGCTCGGGAAAAGACATTTATGCCTTTTTAGATTTGGCGGCAGCTTTCTTCTTGGGGGCTGCTTTTTTGGCTGGCTTGGCGGTTTTAACCTTTTTAGGGGTTTTGACCTTTTTGGGTGACTTGGCCTTCTTTGGTTTTACTGTCTTCTTGGCTCCGGTGGCCTTGGCCTTCTTCGGTGTAGCGGCTTTCTTGGGTGCTGCTTTCTTTGCCTTGGGTTTCTTGGCGGCGGCCGTTTTCTTAGCAGGAGACTTTTTAGCGGCTTTCTTCACTTTGGGTTTTTCGGCCTTCACGTCACCAAGTTTGAAGGAACCGGCTGCTCCCGTGCCCTTGGACTGCTTGATAACTCCGGACTTGACACCATTTTTCAAGGCGGTTTTTACCCGGGAGTTAGCCATGTTGAGATCGGACCCGACCTTGTAGTTAGCCATGACGTATTTCAAGATAGCTTGTCGTGATGAACCACCCCTTTCCTTCAAACTGCCAATGGCAGCGCGGATCATGTCAACGTATTTCGGGTGTGTGGCGGCTGCCTTGGGCTTGGATGCCATCTTCTTTTTGGGTGATTTTGTCGCGGGTGCTGGAGCTGCTACATCTGCCATTTTCACTGGAATAAGGTCTGTGTTTGCGTAGGATGCAAAAACGTCGTACTTCTTCCGCTGTCAACTAGGGAATGAGCCGCGATGGTTCGTGAAAAAACATACAAGGCGGACGCGGACTTCGTAGAGAGCACTTATTCGCCCCGAACGCAAATCACTCCAAATATGTGTTTATTGCTTCGCATTTTCTCTCAAATTCAAACTTAGTTTTCAATGGGAGAAAAATTGGACTACGCCATTGGAAAGAGAAGAAATCGGGCTTTACACTCATACAAATATTTTGTACTCCCAGTCAATAATTAGTCTGAGAACGAGGCTTGAAAGGCGCACATCGAGTCTCTCAAATACAAAACCGTCCTTTCAGAGTCAATTTTACCCTCGAATTTAAGCTTCGATTTCGTGCAGGGGGCGACTGCCGGCTAGAAAAAACATCACACTTGCAGTTTAGCCCATTTTCTTTAAAATTTATACGGCACGAAGGACTGTGGCAGGATTCCCACGCGGACACTAAAAACACGCTCACTCAATGAACCGCCATTACAGACGGGCTTTATTGCTTGATTCCATCGACAAGTGAAATACCCCACGTTTTCATTCATCCCTCCCTCCCTCCCTCTCTCTCTATTATTCTGCAGATATATTCCCTGTGTGTGTGTGCATAATTTTTGTTTTTTTATACGGGATTTCATTTCATAGGGGGAGGATGTCATGTAATGTAAATCTTTTGTTTTGATTATAGAACATGGAAACGTTTCTTTCTGAACGAGTTAGGTGGCCCTGAAAAGGGCCGTTTTAATAACACAAAGCCAAGTAATTTAGGCTCGTTCTCCTCGGATTCTTCGGGCAAGCTGGATGTCCTTGGGCATAATGGTGACTCTCTTGGCGTGGATGGCGCACAAGTTGGTGTCTTCGAAAAGTCCAACCAGGTAAGCCTCGCTAGCTTCTTGCAGGGCCATCACGGCTGAGCTCTGGAATCGGAGATCGGTCTTGAAATCCTGGGCGATTTCACGGACTAATCGCTGGAAGGGGAGCTTTCGGATGAGAAGCTCGGTGCTCTTCTGGTATCGACGGATTTCTCGGAGAGCCACGGTACCTGGCCTGTATCGATGGGGTTTTTTCACACCGCCGGTGGCGGGGGCACTCTTTCTAGCGGCCTTGGTGGCGAGCTGTTTTCGTGGGGCTTTGCCTCCAGTCGATTTACGAGCAGTCTGCTTGGTTCGAGCCATCTTTAGTCTTCTCTTCTTCTTGTCGAGTCGGAGTAGAAATGAAACACCAAACACCTCGCCTTCTACTATAAATACACACACAAATTCACAAAGCTCGCAAAGCGCGGCACGCAACGTCATTGGTCGCCTCCGCCAGAATCCGGCCCTCCCATTGGTTCAAAATAAAACGCTTTCATTGGTTGAATTCCAACACTGTTTCCCAACTCCATTTCTCGATCCGATTTTAGAATGCATGCCCAAAACTATCTTTCTGCTTCTTGCCTCGTCTTCTTTTCCCTCTTTCTACTCTCTTTCCTTTTCCCCGTTTTGCTTTTCTCTTCTTTTTATTTCTTTATTCATTTTGGTTTTAGGTTTTTTTTGGAGGGGGAGGTCATGCTTTTTCGGGAGTTTCCGTGTTTTCATAAGACAAGACTGGGCATCGAGACTTGCGTCAACTTAATTGCTAAGAAAACATGCTATGAAAACATGCACGAGAAGCTTGTGCCTATATAATCATACGAAATGATCTGTCGTCATTCACCCCCTGTCACCTCACCACCGTCCCTTTAGTCCTTCGCGTCTATCAGCCAGGGATAGACGAGGAAACAGAAGTCGTAATCAGTGCTATATTGAGAATAATGATGACAAAAAAAAACAATACAAGTGTCATTTTTCGGGTAAGCTGTTTGATCGTTGTTTGTATGCATCTACGTTCGTTCGTTCGTTTATGTATTTGATTTTGTGTTCTCATTATCTATTTAGTCTATGTGTTTATATATTTGTTTTTCTTTCACCTGTCTATCTATTTCATGTGTGTACTTTCATTTTGGGTTAGGGTTAGGGTTGGGTTAGGGTTAGGCTTGAGTTGTATTGAATTGATGTGATGTGGGATTTTTGATTCGTATAGAACATGAAGGTTTTCTTTCTGGATGATTTCGGTGGCCCTGAAAAGGGCCGTTTTTGTTTCGGGTGGAAAACATTTACTTGCTGCTGGTATATTTGGTGACAGCCTTGGTACCTTCGCTGACGGCGTGCTTAGCCAATTCACCGGGCAACAAAAGTCTGACGGCAGTCTGAATCTCCCTGCTTGTAATGGTTGATCTTTTGTTGTAATGGGCGAGTCTTGAGGCTTCGGCAGCAATTCTTTCGAAGATGTCGTTGACGAAACTGTTCATGATAGACATGGCCTTGCTGCTCACACCGGTGTCGGGGTGGACTTGTTTCAAGACTTTGTAAATGTAGATGCTGTACGATTCCTTTCGTCTCCTCTTCCTTTTCTTGTCTCCGGAACGTGCGGCTTTCGCCTTTCCGGCTTTCTTGGCGCCTTTGGATGAGACCTTTGGTGGCATGACTGCTGTAACTCAGTTAAGACAGTGAATGAAAAACGCAACTCGCGAAAAAGCCTTTTATACCTACCAAGTGGAGTCGGGAAATCGGATCGAGCGTGCTAGCGACGATCGCGCGGACCTCATAGTAAGCATCATATAAGCCCCCCGACTCTGTTTGGCGGGCATAAAAGGAAAAGTCGCTAGTTTCCGCCACTCATTTGTCTGTTTAAATTAAGCGACGAACGATCATCATTCAACATGTCTGGACGAGGAAAGGGAGGAAAAGTAAAGGGAAAGAGTAAGACCCGATCATCCCGGGCTGGATTACAGTTCCCCGTTGGTCGTATCCATCGACTTCTCCGAAAGGGAAACTATGCCGAGAGAGTTGGAGCCGGCGCCCCAGTTTACTTGGCTGCAGTCCTTGAGTACCTAGCTGCCGAAGTTCTCGAGTTGGCTGGCAACGCCGCCCGTGACAACAAGAAATCCAGAATCATTCCCCGTCATCTCCAGTTGGCCATCCGAAACGACGAGGAATTGAACAAACTGTTGTCCGGAGTAACTATCGCCCAAGGTGGTGTTCTACCCAACATCCAAGCTGTGCTCCTGCCCAAGAAATCCGAGAAGGCTGCTTCCAAATAAAAAGCAACTTTTTGTCGCACTGATAAAAAAACGGCCCTTTTCAGGGCCACCTAAATATATCAGAGAGAAAACGAACATATTCTAATAATCGCAAAATTACGCACATCCCCTGGCCTGGTACTCGACACAAAATATCAAGTTATCCTAACTATTACTAGGGTTATTACCTGCAGTTAACGTAATCCAATCCCATCCAATTCAATCACGTAAAACAAAGGAAAACATAACACATTACTCATCTTATATGAAACCACTAGAAGCCATGCCATAACGCAAAAATAACAGGCATATTCATTCATTCATTCATTCATTCATTCATTCATTCATTTATTCATTCATTCAATCATTCATTCATTCATTCATTCATCTATCCATTCCTCCAGTACGTACGTTCATTCATTCATTCATTCATTCTACCTACCTACCTACCTACCTACCTACCTACCTACCTACCTACCTACCTACCTAACATTCATCCATCCATCCATCCATCCATCCATCCATCCATCCATCCATCCATCCATCACTCACTCACGAACCGAAAATGAATGAAGGAATGAATGACAGAAAGAAAGAATAAATAAATAAATAAGATAAAAAAAAAAGTAGGAAGGAAAGAAAGGCTGACATTACAGGAAATATGTGATGTGTGGTGGAACGCAGAAAAATAACGCTGGCGTGAACGAAAAAACACAGTCTCTCTCACAGGTCCGCGCTCAACTCTTATAACCATAGAAATTCAGTGTCGAGGAATCATACTTGCTGTTTTCTTTGAACAAGCAACATCGAATCAACTGTCACAAAATGTCTGGACGAGGAAAGGGAGGAAAAGGTTTGGGAAAAGGAGGAGCCAAACGTCACAGGAAAGTCCTTCGTGATAACATCCAAGGTATCACTAAACCAGCCATCAGACGTTTGGCCCGAAGAGGTGGTGTAAAACGTATTTCTGGTTTGATCTACGAAGAAACCCGTGGTGTCCTTAAAGTATTTTTGGAAAACGTTATCCGAGATGCTGTAACATACACCGAGCATGCCAAGCGAAAGACCGTCACAGCCATGGATGTCGTCTACGCTTTGAAGAGACAAGGCCGAACTCTGTACGGATTCGGAGGTTAGATCTTACAACGCTCCCAAAGCATATCAAACGGCCCTTTTCAGGGCCACCTAAATTCTTCAGAAAGAAACCCATCATATTCTAATTACTTAGTCGGTGAAAAACAAATACAACACAAAAACAACAGTCCCCCCCCCCCCCCAGAAAATAGTACCAACAAGGGTACGGTGGTGCCCTAGATCGAGCTAGAAGACATAGTAAATGAAAAACAGCCCCCCCCCCCCCCTCTCAGAAAATAGCACAAACAAACAAACAAACAAACAAACAACCCTAACCCTATAACGAGCTAGAAGACAGTACCGTACCCGATTTAATAATCCCAAGTAATTCTTTTCACGCGCACCGAGTTGGTATTACACACATAATACTCCCACATAACATAACCTGACTCATTTTAACCGTCAGAGCAGAGCCCATGCTTAACAAGTCTCCATATGCACTCCGGAGAACTTACTGTGTCCTCTATTTCGACAATAGATAGCTGCCCCATATTCAACAATCGATATACTTGTTTTGTAGTGCGGGCCTACTCCGATTCGCATATGTTATACAAAAAAGACTAATTCTATTATATGCAAACCCAATATTTCCTCCCCAAAATTATCACCCAGGCGTCCATTTAGCACTGAAAAAAATGTCGGGAAACTCGTATAATAGAGTAGTATTTAGTAATCGCGCGCTAGGGGCCAGTGGAAATGTATGCGAATTGGTGGTCACTTATTATGCGACAAATGGGTACATTTCAATTAGAATATGAAAAGGCATTCTTTCTTGGAAATTTTTGGTGGCCCTGAAAAGGGCCGTTTTACAGTCGTGCAATAAAGCTCGGGAAAAGACATTTATGCCTTTTTAGATTTGGCGGCAGCTTTCTTCTTGGGGGCTGCTTTTTTGGCTGGCTTGGCGGTTTTAACCTTTTTAGGGGTTTTGACCTTTTTGGGTGACTTGGCCTTCTTTGGTTTTACTGTCTTCTTGGCTCCGGTGGCCTTGGCCTTCTTCGGTGTAGCGGCTTTCTTGGGTGCTGCTTTCTTTGCCTTGGGTTTCTTGGCGGCGGCCGTTTTCTTAGCAGGAGACTTTTTAGCGGCTTTCTTCACTTTGGGTTTTTCGGCCTTCACGTCACCAAGTTTGAAGGAACCGGCTGCTCCCGTGCCCTTGGACTGCTTGATAACTCCGGACTTGACACCATTTTTCAAGGCGGTTTTTACCCGGGAGTTAGCCATGTTGAGATCGGACCCGACCTTGTAGTTAGCCATGACGTATTTCAAGATAGCTTGTCGTGATGAACCACCCCTTTCCTTCAAACTGCCAATGGCAGCGCGGATCATGTCAACGTATTTCGGGTGTGTGGCGGCTGCCTTGGGCTTGGATGCCATCTTCTTTTTGGGTGATTTTGTCGCGGGTGCTGGAGCTGCTACATCTGCCATTTTCACTGGAATAAGGTCTGTGTTTGCGTAGGATGCAAAAACGTCGTACTTCTTCCGCTGTCAACTAGGGAATGAGCCGCGATGGTTCGTGAAAAAACATACAAGGCGGACGCGGACTTCGTAGAGAGCACTTATTCGCCCCGAACGCAAATCACTCCAAATATGTGTTTATTGCTTCGCATTTTCTCTCAAATTCAAACTTAGTTTTCAATGGGAGAAAAATTGGACTACGCCATTGGAAAGAGAAGAAATCGGGCTTTACACTCATACAAATATTTTGTACTCCCAGTCAATAATTAGTCTGAGAACGAGGCTTGAAAGGCGCACATCGAGTCTCTCAAATACAAAACCGTCCTTTCAGAGTCAATTTTACCCTCGAATTTAAGCTTCGATTTCGTGCAGGGGGCGACTGCCGGCTAGAAAAAACATCACACTTGCAGTTTAGCCCATTTTCTTTAAAATTTATACGGCACGAAGGACTGTGGCAGGATTCCCACGCGGACACTAAAAACACGCTCACTCAATGAACCGCCATTACAGACGGGCTTTATTGCTTGATTCCATCGACAAGTGAAATACCCCACGTTTTCATTCATCCCTCCCTCCCTCCCTCTCTCTCTATTATTCTGCAGATATATTCCCTGTGTGTGTGTGCATAATTTTTGTTTTTTTATACGGGATTTCATTTCATAGGGGGAGGATGTCATGTAATGTAAATCTTTTGTTTTGATTATAGAACATGGAAACGTTTCTTTCTGAACGAGTTAGGTGGCCCTGAAAAGGGCCGTTTTAATAACACAAAGCCAAGTAATTTAGGCTCGTTCTCCTCGGATTCTTCGGGCAAGCTGGATGTCCTTGGGCATAATGGTGACTCTCTTGGCGTGGATGGCGCACAAGTTGGTGTCTTCGAAAAGTCCAACCAGGTAAGCCTCGCTAGCTTCTTGCAGGGCCATCACGGCTGAGCTCTGGAATCGGAGATCGGTCTTGAAATCCTGGGCGATTTCACGGACTAATCGCTGGAAGGGGAGCTTTCGGATGAGAAGCTCGGTGCTCTTCTGGTATCGACGGATTTCTCGGAGAGCCACGGTACCTGGCCTGTATCGATGGGGTTTTTTCACACCGCCGGTGGCGGGGGCACTCTTTCTAGCGGCCTTGGTGGCGAGCTGTTTTCGTGGGGCTTTGCCTCCAGTCGATTTACGAGCAGTCTGCTTGGTTCGAGCCATCTTTAGTCTTCTCTTCTTCTTGTCGAGTCGGAGTAGAAATGAAACACCAAACACCTCGCCTTCTACTATAAATACACACACAAATTCACAAAGCTCGCAAAGCGCGGCACGCAACGTCATTGGTCGCCTCCGCCAGAATCCGGCCCTCCCATTGGTTCAAAATAAAACGCTTTCATTGGTTGAATTCCAACACTGTTTCCCAACTCCATTTCTCGATCCGATTTTAGAATGCATGCCCAAAACTATCTTTCTGCTTCTTGCCTCGTCTTCTTTTCCCTCTTTCTACTCTCTTTCCTTTTCCCCGTTTTGCTTTTCTCTTCTTTTTATTTCTTTATTCATTTTGGTTTTAGGTTTTTTTTGGAGGGGGAGGTCATGCTTTTTCGGGAGTTTCCGTGTTTTCATAAGACAAGACTGGGCATCGAGACTTGCGTCAACTTAATTGCTAAGAAAACATGCTATGAAAACATGCACGAGAAGCTTGTGCCTATATAATCATACGAAATGATCTGTCGTCATTCACCCCCTGTCACCTCACCACCGTCCCTTTAGTCCTTCGCGTCTATCAGCCAGGGATAGACGAGGAAACAGAAGTCGTAATCAGTGCTATATTGAGAATAATGATGACAAAAAAAAACAATACAAGTGTCATTTTTCGGGTAAGCTGTTTGATCGTTGTTTGTATGCATCTACGTTCGTTCGTTCGTTTATGTATTTGATTTTGTGTTCTCATTATCTATTTAGTCTATGTGTTTATATATTTGTTTTTCTTTCACCTGTCTATCTATTTCATGTGTGTACTTTCATTTTGGGTTAGGGTTAGGGTTGGGTTAGGGTTAGGCTTGAGTTGTATTGAATTGATGTGATGTGGGATTTTTGATTCGTATAGAACATGAAGGTTTTCTTTCTGGATGATTTCGGTGGCCCTGAAAAGGGCCGTTTTTGTTTCGGGTGGAAAACATTTACTTGCTGCTGGTATATTTGGTGACAGCCTTGGTACCTTCGCTGACGGCGTGCTTAGCCAATTCACCGGGCAACAAAAGTCTGACGGCAGTCTGAATCTCCCTGCTTGTAATGGTTGATCTTTTGTTGTAATGGGCGAGTCTTGAGGCTTCGGCAGCAATTCTTTCGAAGATGTCGTTGACGAAACTGTTCATGATAGACATGGCCTTGCTGCTCACACCGGTGTCGGGGTGGACTTGTTTCAAGACTTTGTAAATGTAGATGCTGTACGATTCCTTTCGTCTCCTCTTCCTTTTCTTGTCTCCGGAACGTGCGGCTTTCGCCTTTCCGGCTTTCTTGGCGCCTTTGGATGAGACCTTTGGTGGCATGACTGCTGTAACTCAGTTAAGACAGTGAATGAAAAACGCAACTCGCGAAAAAGCCTTTTATACCTACCAAGTGGAGTCGGGAAATCGGATCGAGCGTGCTAGCGACGATCGCGCGGACCTCATAGTAAGCATCATATAAGCCCCCCGACTCTGTTTGGCGGGCATAAAAGGAAAAGTCGCTAGTTTCCGCCACTCATTTGTCTGTTTAAATTAAGCGACGAACGATCATCATTCAACATGTCTGGACGAGGAAAGGGAGGAAAAGTAAAGGGAAAGAGTAAGACCCGATCATCCCGGGCTGGATTACAGTTCCCCGTTGGTCGTATCCATCGACTTCTCCGAAAGGGAAACTATGCCGAGAGAGTTGGAGCCGGCGCCCCAGTTTACTTGGCTGCAGTCCTTGAGTACCTAGCTGCCGAAGTTCTCGAGTTGGCTGGCAACGCCGCCCGTGACAACAAGAAATCCAGAATCATTCCCCGTCATCTCCAGTTGGCCATCCGAAACGACGAGGAATTGAACAAACTGTTGTCCGGAGTAACTATCGCCCAAGGTGGTGTTCTACCCAACATCCAAGCTGTGCTCCTGCCCAAGAAATCCGAGAAGGCTGCTTCCAAATAAAAAGCAACTTTTTGTCGCACTGATAAAAAAACGGCCCTTTTCAGGGCCACCTAAATATATCAGAGAGAAAACGAACATATTCTAATAATCGCAAAATTACGCACATCCCCTGGCCTGGTACTCGACACAAAATATCAAGTTATCCTAACTATTACTAGGGTTATTACCTGCAGTTAACGTAATCCAATCCCATCCAATTCAATCACGTAAAACAAAGGAAAACATAACACATTACTCATCTTATATGAAACCACTAGAAGCCATGCCATAACGCAAAAATAACAGGCATATTCATTCATTCATTCATTCATTCATTCATTCATTCATTTATTCATTCATTCAATCATTCATTCATTCATTCATTCATCTATCCATTCCTCCAGTACGTACGTTCATTCATTCATTCATTCATTCTACCTACCTACCTACCTACCTACCTACCTACCTACCTACCTACCTACCTACCTAACATTCATCCATCCATCCATCCATCCATCCATCCATCCATCCATCCATCCATCCATCACTCACTCACGAACCGAAAATGAATGAAGGAATGAATGACAGAAAGAAAGAATAAATAAATAAATAAGATAAAAAAAAAAGTAGGAAGGAAAGAAAGGCTGACATTACAGGAAATATGTGATGTGTGGTGGAACGCAGAAAAATAACGCTGGCGTGAACGAAAAAACACAGTCTCTCTCACAGGTCCGCGCTCAACTCTTATAACCATAGAAATTCAGTGTCGAGGAATCATACTTGCTGTTTTCTTTGAACAAGCAACATCGAATCAACTGTCACAAAATGTCTGGACGAGGAAAGGGAGGAAAAGGTTTGGGAAAAGGAGGAGCCAAACGTCACAGGAAAGTCCTTCGTGATAACATCCAAGGTATCACTAAACCAGCCATCAGACGTTTGGCCCGAAGAGGTGGTGTAAAACGTATTTCTGGTTTGATCTACGAAGAAACCCGTGGTGTCCTTAAAGTATTTTTGGAAAACGTTATCCGAGATGCTGTAACATACACCGAGCATGCCAAGCGAAAGACCGTCACAGCCATGGATGTCGTCTACGCTTTGAAGAGACAAGGCCGAACTCTGTACGGATTCGGAGGTTAGATCTTACAACGCTCCCAAAGCATATCAAACGGCCCTTTTCAGGGCCACCTAAATTCTTCAGAAAGAAACCCATCATATTCTAATTACTTAGTCGGTGAAAAACAAATACAACACAAAAACAACAGTCCCCCCCCCCCCCCAGAAAATAGTACCAACAAGGGTACGGTGGTGCCCTAGATCGAGCTAGAAGACATAGTAAATGAAAAACAGCCCCCCCCCCCCCCTCTCAGAAAATAGCACAAACAAACAAACAAACAAACAAACAACCCTAACCCTATAACGAGCTAGAAGACAGTACCGTACCCGATTTAATAATCCCAAGTAATTCTTTTCACGCGCACCGAGTTGGTATTACACACATAATACTCCCACATAACATAACCTGACTCATTTTAACCGTCAGAGCAGAGCCCATGCTTAACAAGTCTCCATATGCACTCCGGAGAACTTACTGTGTCCTCTATTTCGACAATAGATAGCTGCCCCATATTCAACAATCGATATACTTGTTTTGTAGTGCGGGCCTACTCCGATTCGCATATGTTATACAAAAAAGACTAATTCTATTATATGCAAACCCAATATTTCCTCCCCAAAATTATCACCCAGGCGTCCATTTAGCACTGAAAAAAATGTCGGGAAACTCGTATAATAGAGTAGTATTTAGTAATCGCGCGCTAGGGGCCAGTGGAAATGTATGCGAATTGGTGGTCACTTATTATGCGACAAATGGGTACATTTCAATTAGAATATGAAAAGGCATTCTTTCTTGGAAATTTTTGGTGGCCCTGAAAAGGGCCGTTTTACAGTCGTGCAATAAAGCTCGGGAAAAGACATTTATGCCTTTTTAGATTTGGCGGCAGCTTTCTTCTTGGGGGCTGCTTTTTTGGCTGGCTTGGCGGTTTTAACCTTTTTAGGGGTTTTGACCTTTTTGGGTGACTTGGCCTTCTTTGGTTTTACTGTCTTCTTGGCTCCGGTGGCCTTGGCCTTCTTCGGTGTAGCGGCTTTCTTGGGTGCTGCTTTCTTTGCCTTGGGTTTCTTGGCGGCGGCCGTTTTCTTAGCAGGAGACTTTTTAGCGGCTTTCTTCACTTTGGGTTTTTCGGCCTTCACGTCACCAAGTTTGAAGGAACCGGCTGCTCCCGTGCCCTTGGACTGCTTGATAACTCCGGACTTGACACCATTTTTCAAGGCGGTTTTTACCCGGGAGTTAGCCATGTTGAGATCGGACCCGACCTTGTAGTTAGCCATGACGTATTTCAAGATAGCTTGTCGTGATGAACCACCCCTTTCCTTCAAACTGCCAATGGCAGCGCGGATCATGTCAACGTATTTCGGGTGTGTGGCGGCTGCCTTGGGCTTGGATGCCATCTTCTTTTTGGGTGATTTTGTCGCGGGTGCTGGAGCTGCTACATCTGCCATTTTCACTGGAATAAGGTCTGTGTTTGCGTAGGATGCAAAAACGTCGTACTTCTTCCGCTGTCAACTAGGGAATGAGCCGCGATGGTTCGTGAAAAAACATACAAGGCGGACGCGGACTTCGTAGAGAGCACTTATTCGCCCCGAACGCAAATCACTCCAAATATGTGTTTATTGCTTCGCATTTTCTCTCAAATTCAAACTTAGTTTTCAATGGGAGAAAAATTGGACTACGCCATTGGAAAGAGAAGAAATCGGGCTTTACACTCATACAAATATTTTGTACTCCCAGTCAATAATTAGTCTGAGAACGAGGCTTGAAAGGCGCACATCGAGTCTCTCAAATACAAAACCGTCCTTTCAGAGTCAATTTTACCCTCGAATTTAAGCTTCGATTTCGTGCAGGGGGCGACTGCCGGCTAGAAAAAACATCACACTTGCAGTTTAGCCCATTTTCTTTAAAATTTATACGGCACGAAGGACTGTGGCAGGATTCCCACGCGGACACTAAAAACACGCTCACTCAATGAACCGCCATTACAGACGGGCTTTATTGCTTGATTCCATCGACAAGTGAAATACCCCACGTTTTCATTCATCCCTCCCTCCCTCCCTCTCTCTCTATTATTCTGCAGATATATTCCCTGTGTGTGTGTGCATAATTTTTGTTTTTTTATACGGGATTTCATTTCATAGGGGGAGGATGTCATGTAATGTAAATCTTTTGTTTTGATTATAGAACATGGAAACGTTTCTTTCTGAACGAGTTAGGTGGCCCTGAAAAGGGCCGTTTTAATAACACAAAGCCAAGTAATTTAGGCTCGTTCTCCTCGGATTCTTCGGGCAAGCTGGATGTCCTTGGGCATAATGGTGACTCTCTTGGCGTGGATGGCGCACAAGTTGGTGTCTTCGAAAAGTCCAACCAGGTAAGCCTCGCTAGCTTCTTGCAGGGCCATCACGGCTGAGCTCTGGAATCGGAGATCGGTCTTGAAATCCTGGGCGATTTCACGGACTAATCGCTGGAAGGGGAGCTTTCGGATGAGAAGCTCGGTGCTCTTCTGGTATCGACGGATTTCTCGGAGAGCCACGGTACCTGGCCTGTATCGATGGGGTTTTTTCACACCGCCGGTGGCGGGGGCACTCTTTCTAGCGGCCTTGGTGGCGAGCTGTTTTCGTGGGGCTTTGCCTCCAGTCGATTTACGAGCAGTCTGCTTGGTTCGAGCCATCTTTAGTCTTCTCTTCTTCTTGTCGAGTCGGAGTAGAAATGAAACACCAAACACCTCGCCTTCTACTATAAATACACACACAAATTCACAAAGCTCGCAAAGCGCGGCACGCAACGTCATTGGTCGCCTCCGCCAGAATCCGGCCCTCCCATTGGTTCAAAATAAAACGCTTTCATTGGTTGAATTCCAACACTGTTTCCCAACTCCATTTCTCGATCCGATTTTAGAATGCATGCCCAAAACTATCTTTCTGCTTCTTGCCTCGTCTTCTTTTCCCTCTTTCTACTCTCTTTCCTTTTCCCCGTTTTGCTTTTCTCTTCTTTTTATTTCTTTATTCATTTTGGTTTTAGGTTTTTTTTGGAGGGGGAGGTCATGCTTTTTCGGGAGTTTCCGTGTTTTCATAAGACAAGACTGGGCATCGAGACTTGCGTCAACTTAATTGCTAAGAAAACATGCTATGAAAACATGCACGAGAAGCTTGTGCCTATATAATCATACGAAATGATCTGTCGTCATTCACCCCCTGTCACCTCACCACCGTCCCTTTAGTCCTTCGCGTCTATCAGCCAGGGATAGACGAGGAAACAGAAGTCGTAATCAGTGCTATATTGAGAATAATGATGACAAAAAAAAACAATACAAGTGTCATTTTTCGGGTAAGCTGTTTGATCGTTGTTTGTATGCATCTACGTTCGTTCGTTCGTTTATGTATTTGATTTTGTGTTCTCATTATCTATTTAGTCTATGTGTTTATATATTTGTTTTTCTTTCACCTGTCTATCTATTTCATGTGTGTACTTTCATTTTGGGTTAGGGTTAGGGTTGGGTTAGGGTTAGGCTTGAGTTGTATTGAATTGATGTGATGTGGGATTTTTGATTCGTATAGAACATGAAGGTTTTCTTTCTGGATGATTTCGGTGGCCCTGAAAAGGGCCGTTTTTGTTTCGGGTGGAAAACATTTACTTGCTGCTGGTATATTTGGTGACAGCCTTGGTACCTTCGCTGACGGCGTGCTTAGCCAATTCACCGGGCAACAAAAGTCTGACGGCAGTCTGAATCTCCCTGCTTGTAATGGTTGATCTTTTGTTGTAATGGGCGAGTCTTGAGGCTTCGGCAGCAATTCTTTCGAAGATGTCGTTGACGAAACTGTTCATGATAGACATGGCCTTGCTGCTCACACCGGTGTCGGGGTGGACTTGTTTCAAGACTTTGTAAATGTAGATGCTGTACGATTCCTTTCGTCTCCTCTTCCTTTTCTTGTCTCCGGAACGTGCGGCTTTCGCCTTTCCGGCTTTCTTGGCGCCTTTGGATGAGACCTTTGGTGGCATGACTGCTGTAACTCAGTTAAGACAGTGAATGAAAAACGCAACTCGCGAAAAAGCCTTTTATACCTACCAAGTGGAGTCGGGAAATCGGATCGAGCGTGCTAGCGACGATCGCGCGGACCTCATAGTAAGCATCATATAAGCCCCCCGACTCTGTTTGGCGGGCATAAAAGGAAAAGTCGCTAGTTTCCGCCACTCATTTGTCTGTTTAAATTAAGCGACGAACGATCATCATTCAACATGTCTGGACGAGGAAAGGGAGGAAAAGTAAAGGGAAAGAGTAAGACCCGATCATCCCGGGCTGGATTACAGTTCCCCGTTGGTCGTATCCATCGACTTCTCCGAAAGGGAAACTATGCCGAGAGAGTTGGAGCCGGCGCCCCAGTTTACTTGGCTGCAGTCCTTGAGTACCTAGCTGCCGAAGTTCTCGAGTTGGCTGGCAACGCCGCCCGTGACAACAAGAAATCCAGAATCATTCCCCGTCATCTCCAGTTGGCCATCCGAAACGACGAGGAATTGAACAAACTGTTGTCCGGAGTAACTATCGCCCAAGGTGGTGTTCTACCCAACATCCAAGCTGTGCTCCTGCCCAAGAAATCCGAGAAGGCTGCTTCCAAATAAAAAGCAACTTTTTGTCGCACTGATAAAAAAACGGCCCTTTTCAGGGCCACCTAAATATATCAGAGAGAAAACGAACATATTCTAATAATCGCAAAATTACGCACATCCCCTGGCCTGGTACTCGACACAAAATATCAAGTTATCCTAACTATTACTAGGGTTATTACCTGCAGTTAACGTAATCCAATCCCATCCAATTCAATCACGTAAAACAAAGGAAAACATAACACATTACTCATCTTATATGAAACCACTAGAAGCCATGCCATAACGCAAAAATAACAGGCATATTCATTCATTCATTCATTCATTCATTCATTCATTCATTTATTCATTCATTCAATCATTCATTCATTCATTCATTCATCTATCCATTCCTCCAGTACGTACGTTCATTCATTCATTCATTCATTCTACCTACCTACCTACCTACCTACCTACCTACCTACCTACCTACCTACCTACCTAACATTCATCCATCCATCCATCCATCCATCCATCCATCCATCCATCCATCCATCCATCACTCACTCACGAACCGAAAATGAATGAAGGAATGAATGACAGAAAGAAAGAATAAATAAATAAATAAGATAAAAAAAAAAGTAGGAAGGAAAGAAAGGCTGACATTACAGGAAATATGTGATGTGTGGTGGAACGCAGAAAAATAACGCTGGCGTGAACGAAAAAACACAGTCTCTCTCACAGGTCCGCGCTCAACTCTTATAACCATAGAAATTCAGTGTCGAGGAATCATACTTGCTGTTTTCTTTGAACAAGCAACATCGAATCAACTGTCACAAAATGTCTGGACGAGGAAAGGGAGGAAAAGGTTTGGGAAAAGGAGGAGCCAAACGTCACAGGAAAGTCCTTCGTGATAACATCCAAGGTATCACTAAACCAGCCATCAGACGTTTGGCCCGAAGAGGTGGTGTAAAACGTATTTCTGGTTTGATCTACGAAGAAACCCGTGGTGTCCTTAAAGTATTTTTGGAAAACGTTATCCGAGATGCTGTAACATACACCGAGCATGCCAAGCGAAAGACCGTCACAGCCATGGATGTCGTCTACGCTTTGAAGAGACAAGGCCGAACTCTGTACGGATTCGGAGGTTAGATCTTACAACGCTCCCAAAGCATATCAAACGGCCCTTTTCAGGGCCACCTAAATTCTTCAGAAAGAAACCCATCATATTCTAATTACTTAGTCGGTGAAAAACAAATACAACACAAAAACAACAGTCCCCCCCCCCCCCCAGAAAATAGTACCAACAAGGGTACGGTGGTGCCCTAGATCGAGCTAGAAGACATAGTAAATGAAAAACAGCCCCCCCCCCCCCCTCTCAGAAAATAGCACAAACAAACAAACAAACAAACAAACAACCCTAACCCTATAACGAGCTAGAAGACAGTACCGTACCCGATTTAATAATCCCAAGTAATTCTTTTCACGCGCACCGAGTTGGTATTACACACATAATACTCCCACATAACATAACCTGACTCATTTTAACCGTCAGAGCAGAGCCCATGCTTAACAAGTCTCCATATGCACTCCGGAGAACTTACTGTGTCCTCTATTTCGACAATAGATAGCTGCCCCATATTCAACAATCGATATACTTGTTTTGTAGTGCGGGCCTACTCCGATTCGCATATGTTATACAAAAAAGACTAATTCTATTATATGCAAACCCAATATTTCCTCCCCAAAATTATCACCCAGGCGTCCATTTAGCACTGAAAAAAATGTCGGGAAACTCGTATAATAGAGTAGTATTTAGTAATCGCGCGCTAGGGGCCAGTGGAAATGTATGCGAATTGGTGGTCACTTATTATGCGACAAATGGGTACATTTCAATTAGAATATGAAAAGGCATTCTTTCTTGGAAATTTTTGGTGGCCCTGAAAAGGGCCGTTTTACAGTCGTGCAATAAAGCTCGGGAAAAGACATTTATGCCTTTTTAGATTTGGCGGCAGCTTTCTTCTTGGGGGCTGCTTTTTTGGCTGGCTTGGCGGTTTTAACCTTTTTAGGGGTTTTGACCTTTTTGGGTGACTTGGCCTTCTTTGGTTTTACTGTCTTCTTGGCTCCGGTGGCCTTGGCCTTCTTCGGTGTAGCGGCTTTCTTGGGTGCTGCTTTCTTTGCCTTGGGTTTCTTGGCGGCGGCCGTTTTCTTAGCAGGAGACTTTTTAGCGGCTTTCTTCACTTTGGGTTTTTCGGCCTTCACGTCACCAAGTTTGAAGGAACCGGCTGCTCCCGTGCCCTTGGACTGCTTGATAACTCCGGACTTGACACCATTTTTCAAGGCGGTTTTTACCCGGGAGTTAGCCATGTTGAGATCGGACCCGACCTTGTAGTTAGCCATGACGTATTTCAAGATAGCTTGTCGTGATGAACCACCCCTTTCCTTCAAACTGCCAATGGCAGCGCGGATCATGTCAACGTATTTCGGGTGTGTGGCGGCTGCCTTGGGCTTGGATGCCATCTTCTTTTTGGGTGATTTTGTCGCGGGTGCTGGAGCTGCTACATCTGCCATTTTCACTGGAATAAGGTCTGTGTTTGCGTAGGATGCAAAAACGTCGTACTTCTTCCGCTGTCAACTAGGGAATGAGCCGCGATGGTTCGTGAAAAAACATACAAGGCGGACGCGGACTTCGTAGAGAGCACTTATTCGCCCCGAACGCAAATCACTCCAAATATGTGTTTATTGCTTCGCATTTTCTCTCAAATTCAAACTTAGTTTTCAATGGGAGAAAAATTGGACTACGCCATTGGAAAGAGAAGAAATCGGGCTTTACACTCATACAAATATTTTGTACTCCCAGTCAATAATTAGTCTGAGAACGAGGCTTGAAAGGCGCACATCGAGTCTCTCAAATACAAAACCGTCCTTTCAGAGTCAATTTTACCCTCGAATTTAAGCTTCGATTTCGTGCAGGGGGCGACTGCCGGCTAGAAAAAACATCACACTTGCAGTTTAGCCCATTTTCTTTAAAATTTATACGGCACGAAGGACTGTGGCAGGATTCCCACGCGGACACTAAAAACACGCTCACTCAATGAACCGCCATTACAGACGGGCTTTATTGCTTGATTCCATCGACAAGTGAAATACCCCACGTTTTCATTCATCCCTCCCTCCCTCCCTCTCTCTCTATTATTCTGCAGATATATTCCCTGTGTGTGTGTGCATAATTTTTGTTTTTTTATACGGGATTTCATTTCATAGGGGGAGGATGTCATGTAATGTAAATCTTTTGTTTTGATTATAGAACATGGAAACGTTTCTTTCTGAACGAGTTAGGTGGCCCTGAAAAGGGCCGTTTTAATAACACAAAGCCAAGTAATTTAGGCTCGTTCTCCTCGGATTCTTCGGGCAAGCTGGATGTCCTTGGGCATAATGGTGACTCTCTTGGCGTGGATGGCGCACAAGTTGGTGTCTTCGAAAAGTCCAACCAGGTAAGCCTCGCTAGCTTCTTGCAGGGCCATCACGGCTGAGCTCTGGAATCGGAGATCGGTCTTGAAATCCTGGGCGATTTCACGGACTAATCGCTGGAAGGGGAGCTTTCGGATGAGAAGCTCGGTGCTCTTCTGGTATCGACGGATTTCTCGGAGAGCCACGGTACCTGGCCTGTATCGATGGGGTTTTTTCACACCGCCGGTGGCGGGGGCACTCTTTCTAGCGGCCTTGGTGGCGAGCTGTTTTCGTGGGGCTTTGCCTCCAGTCGATTTACGAGCAGTCTGCTTGGTTCGAGCCATCTTTAGTCTTCTCTTCTTCTTGTCGAGTCGGAGTAGAAATGAAACACCAAACACCTCGCCTTCTACTATAAATACACACACAAATTCACAAAGCTCGCAAAGCGCGGCACGCAACGTCATTGGTCGCCTCCGCCAGAATCCGGCCCTCCCATTGGTTCAAAATAAAACGCTTTCATTGGTTGAATTCCAACACTGTTTCCCAACTCCATTTCTCGATCCGATTTTAGAATGCATGCCCAAAACTATCTTTCTGCTTCTTGCCTCGTCTTCTTTTCCCTCTTTCTACTCTCTTTCCTTTTCCCCGTTTTGCTTTTCTCTTCTTTTTATTTCTTTATTCATTTTGGTTTTAGGTTTTTTTTGGAGGGGGAGGTCATGCTTTTTCGGGAGTTTCCGTGTTTTCATAAGACAAGACTGGGCATCGAGACTTGCGTCAACTTAATTGCTAAGAAAACATGCTATGAAAACATGCACGAGAAGCTTGTGCCTATATAATCATACGAAATGATCTGTCGTCATTCACCCCCTGTCACCTCACCACCGTCCCTTTAGTCCTTCGCGTCTATCAGCCAGGAATAGACGAGGAAACAGAAGTCGTAATCAGTGCTATATTGAGAATAATGATGACAAAAAAAAACAATACAAGTGTCATTTTTCGGGTAAGCTGTTTGATCGTTGTTTGTATGCATCTACGTTCGTTCGTTCGTTTATGTATTTGATTTTGTGTTCTCATTATCTATTTAGTCTATGTGTTTATATATTTGTTTTTCTTTCACCTGTCTATCTATTTCATGTGTGTACTTTCATTTTGGGTTAGGGTTAGGGTTGGGTTAGGGTTAGGCTTGAGTTGTATTGAATTGATGTGATGTGGGATTTTTGATTCGTATAGAACATGAAGGTTTTCTTTCTGGATGATTTCGGTGGCCCTGAAAAGGGCCGTTTTTGTTTCGGGTGGAAAACATTTACTTGCTGCTGGTATATTTGGTGACAGCCTTGGTACCTTCGCTGACGGCGTGCTTAGCCAATTCACCGGGCAACAAAAGTCTGACGGCAGTCTGAATCTCCCTGCTTGTAATGGTTGATCTTTTGTTGTAATGGGCGAGTCTTGAGGCTTCGGCAGCAATTCTTTCGAAGATGTCGTTGACGAAACTGTTCATGATAGACATGGCCTTGCTGCTCACACCGGTGTCGGGGTGGACTTGTTTCAAGACTTTGTAAATGTAGATGCTGTACGATTCCTTTCGTCTCCTCTTCCTTTTCTTGTCTCCGGAACGTGCGGCTTTCGCCTTTCCGGCTTTCTTGGCGCCTTTGGATGAGACCTTTGGTGGCATGACTGCTGTAACTCAGTTAAGACAGTGAATGAAAAACGCAACGTTCGTTCGTTCGTTCGTGGGGTTTAACGTCCACTTCCACCTAAGGTGATATCGTAGACAAGGTGTTTCCTAGGAAACTAGCCTGGACCAGCCACAGAGGGGAGGGCTGGGTTGGCTTGTGATAAGACATAGTGTCTTTGCGGGGCAGCAGCCATGATAGGTCTCATCACGGGGTAGGCACCGGGTAAGAAAAGGAAGGATGGCAAGAAGACGCTTTCGGGTCCGCTTTGCCATACGTGCTAGAATAGTAGCGGCTATTAGGAAGTGGGGAGGGACTGGCGGCGTGGCCGAGGGCCAGCCGTCAGTGTCGATCCTAATTGTTAAGTAAATAGCTTTCTAAGGGCTGGGCGTAGTCTGGCCGTTGGCCCTCACCAGAAACAGAAAACGGCCCCGGGTTTCTAAACGTCCCTTCACGTAGGGGCGTCCTTCCAGCATTGTCCCTTGGGGTGATCACTTATGGATCCCGCCCGTTCGGGTCTTGGGGTAATACCTCAAGTCTACACAGAGTAAAACACTCTTTTCGTACCTGCGGAGTCACACTATCTTATCTAGGATGCCAATCTCACACACGAAGTCATAGATTAATTCAAAGATCTCGTGTTTGTTTACTTTAGGATACAGTAAACTAGGAACACTGAGAGCCGTGTTAAGGGATCTCAGTTTATCCGCGAGAGGTTTTCGTTCGGCTGTGAAGCGGTCACAGTCTACTAAGATATGGGCTGGAGACACGTCCGTGGCGCAGCTGCACCTTAGGGGCCTATATGTACGGTGTCTGAGCGTTTCTTTCACCTTCAGCTTTGTTATTAACCGGCAGATTTTCCTGCTGGGATGATTTACAGATAACTTAGCATTTAAGGACTCATCGGATCGGAATCTGTATGTATTGAGTTCCGCAAGGGAATTCTCCCATTCAGAGCTGATGCGTAACCCAACCATACTTTTAAATTCATGTAGGCTGTAAGGGAGCTCGACACTCGGTTCTTCCAGCTGTGACCCTTTTAGGGCGAGCCTGTCTGCCTCTTCGTTCCCCCTCAGGTTGATATGCGAAGGGACCCACGTCAGTACTATCTGGTTGCCTTTGGCCAGCGCCTCTTCATACCCTAGGTAAATCTGGGTCAGCAGTTCGGGACGGGCGTCCGACCTCTGATTGCGAATAGATTCCAGACTACTTAGGGAGTCGCTGAGGACAACACAGTTAGATTTACTTTGGCAGGATATCCACATTACGGCTTCTTTAATCGCATACATTTCCGAAGTGTACACAGAGCACATGTTTGGTAGTCTATTTGCTACCTGTGACTCCTCCCCCGGGATATAAATCCCGAAGCCCGTCGTACCATTTTCGGGGTTGTGCGATCCGTCCGTGTATATGTGAGTCCAGTTTGACCAGTTTTCCTCGATATGAGCTAACGAGAGATGTTTGGCCGCCAGTGGGTTTTTCCCTTTATCAACCCTCAGGACGAGGGATGTATCTACCGGGGGTACAGGAAGGGTCCAAGGGGCCCTAATCGTTACATCTACACTTTGTAAGGTGAACTTATCGAGACCATAGTCTCTAACCATTTCGCCAACTGCCTGGCCGTACGACTTCCGTGTGTAGTCCCTGACATTTATGAACCGCGAGATTTCGTGGAAGGCAGGACACCTTTCTCTAGATCGGCTTAGTTTTGCCCAATGCCCCAGGGTCAGTTTCTTCCTTCGAAGTGACAGAGGGAGTTCGCCTATTTCCTGTAGCAACGATTCGTGCTTGACGCCTATACCACATCCAGTGGCAATACAAATTGCTTTGTATTGTATGGTGTCGAGCTTTTTTAGGATGTCGGGTCTTGCATTTAGAAACGCCATGCATCCGTAGTCTAATACAGGACGTATTAGGGAACGGTAAATCATCATGAGGGCAACCCTGTTCGCACCCCATTCATGACCCGTGATTTTCCTCATAAGGTTCAAAAGAGCCTGCGAGCGTGTTACTACTTGGTTAATATGCGGTCTCCATGTCACCTTTCTGTCAAAGATTACACCAAGGAACTTGGTTTGGTCTTTGAATTCTATGTGCTGACCATTGAGTTTGAGGGACATCCGTGACACCTCGGGGTCCCCACAAACCAACATGCCTACAGTTTTAGGAGGCGAGATCTGGAAGCCCCAATCGTTTGCCCATTTGGTGAATCCGTCCAAGGCTCCTTGCATGCGGTTTTGTACCTGTGAATATAGTTTACCCTTCGTCCACAGCGTGCTGTCATCCGCAAACGTGGCAAGTGAAATATCTTTGCCAAGATATTCTTTGATGTCGTTCACCATAACGTTGAACAAAGTTGGGCTTATAACGGAACCCTGGGGAGTTCCGTTATCTAATCCTGTCTCTTTACTGAGGCAATTGCCGATTGTAACCCTTATTAGTCGGTCCGAGACGAAGCTCTTGATCCAGTTATACATGTTGCCATGTATGCCAACCAAGGAAAGTTTGTACAACAATCCTTCCGTCCAGACGAGATCAAACGCTTTTGACAGGTCAACAAAGACAACGCAGAGGTAGGATCCGCCTCTCGAGGACGTCATCATGGCATGTTGGAGCCTGGCAATATGGTCGAAGGTGGAGCGGCCGCGGCGGAAGCCGCTCTGATTCTTGTCTAGCAGCTGGTTACTCTCTAGGAAATATTTTAACCTATCGTTCACCAGGGTCTCAAGAGTTTTACATAGCGTTGAGGTGAGGCTTATCGGGCGATAAGACTCGGTTGCCTTTGGTGGTTTCCCTATTTTGGGGATAGGGACCACGGTAGCAGTACGCCAGGGTCGGGGTATCTCGCTCGTCCGCCACGAGAGGTTAAAGAGGTCAAGGACAACTTTGGTAGCGTTGTCAGGCAGGTTTTTCAGCATTGAGTACTTGACTCGATCCGGCCCTGAGGCACCGTCCTTCTTGGCGGACAGGACTTTAACGTACTCTCTCAGGGAAAATGGGACATTCAGAGCTGATTGTCCCACAAGTTCGCCGCCTTTCGGCTTAAACTTTTCTTTTACTGGGTCAAAGTCGTTTTTCCTCTTGCTGAATTCGGGCGTAAGGTTTATGTTGCTACTAGCCGTAGCAAAGGTTTTAGCCAGCAGGTCGGCCTTTTCAGCACAGTTCTGGGCGACTTCTGCTTTGTAACTGAGAGTCGGTGGGCATGCCGTTCTAGCCTTACCATTCATAGCGTTAACCTTCTGCCACACTTCTCTGGAGTTTGAATTTACATTCAGTGACTCGCAGTAGGCGTGCCAGTGTTGGGTTTGACATTGCTTGATAATGTCTCTTGCAGCATACTTCGCCCGAAGGTATGCGTCCCAGGAAGACGGAGAAAGGTGGCGTTGGCATTTTCTAAGACACCTGCGGCGTTCCCTTACTGCGGCTTGACAAGAATTGGACCACCAGGGCTTTCGAGACTTCTCAGATTTTCCATTGGAGATGGGGATAGAGGCCTCAGCTGCCTCTATAATGGCGTTGGTAACGTTCGCAGCAAACATACCCGTATCATCGGACGCCAGTTTCTCTTCCTTCCACTCTTGGCAGAGTAGGTTGAAGAGGCCCCAATTTGCTCTGCTCATTCTCCAAGTTTTTTTACCATCAGTGTTGTCTCGGTATGGCGATTTGTCCAGAAGGATTGTAATCGCTAAGTGATCACTTCCGAACGTATCGTCGTTCCCTGTGGTCCAGTCGCAGTAACTGGATATTGCAGGTGAGGCCAACGTCAGATCTATGTGGGATGGTTCGCATCCCGGTCTAAAGCATGTTGGGCTGCCGTCATTCAGGACGCAGAGACCATTGTCCTCCATAAAGCTGTACAGTACTCTGCCTCTACGATCGGTTCTTTTAGAGCCCCACAGAGCGTGGTGAGCGTTAAAGTCCCCACAGATCAAAATACGGGGGTATTTGATCTGATCGTACAGGTACTGGTATCCGTTTACTACTTCCCTGTTAGGGGGAGAGTAAATATTAATTACAGCTATTTTCGTGCCGTCTGACATATGTATAACTGCGCCCTGTCCTTCCAACTCTTTTACATTTAGCGTGAGGTCTTCGTGTACCACGCCCTCTTTAATGTAAATTGCTAGACCGCCTTCTCCGCCCTTAGATACGCCAGGTCGATCTGACCTTAGGCAGGTATACCCAATAAGTTTAACGTTGCCGTTATTTGGTCCTAATTTAGTTTCTTGTAGGCACAAGACATCATAGGAACCCCTGCTAAGATGGTAGCGAAGTTCGGTTGCCCTGGCTCGAATACTATTCAAATTTAGCTGGAGTACCGCTAGTTTTCCCTCCATTTGAGAGCAGGAGAGGTACACTTGGTGGCTCCAGTGTCTAGAATAAGCAGTCCGCACCCTGTATATTGACAGAGGCCTCAACGGGTTGAGGTTTGTCTGATGGGACGACCCCTTTTGGGGATGAGGTCACCGTCATTTGGAACCGCTTTCGGGCCAGTTCCATTCGGTCCACATCGTTAGTACTCCTACTCCGGTTTCGGGGTACCTTTTTGGGTGTGCTGGCTTCTGGGGATTCGGCCGAGGCGGAGTCGCCCTCATCCTCAGTAGCCTTGCGTTTGAGAGGCGTTGGCCTACTCACGGACTTATTCAAGCCGGTTAGGTTTTGCACATAGTGTGCAATGGTCTTGGACAGGGCAGCCGTCAAGGCCTTGGTATCAGAGGTGTCTTTAACCGCCAACACCTCTAACACCGTCTGCGTGACAAAATGCACGAATCCCTTTATATTTTTGAACACTGGGGTGAATCCGCCCACAGCTTTTGGCACTTTAGAGGTGATCGGGGGAGGTAGTGGCACCTGCCCTGCTACCCGGGGGGGCAGGGGAGAAGTTTTTCCCAGCGTCGGCCTGACGGTCGGTGCTGGGGCCGGGGCTGCTATTTCCGGCTGCGGTGCCTTTTGAGGGGCAGGGGCCTGCACCCTCTTGGTTCTCTTGCGTTGACGTTTCCTAGGCTTAGCCGCATTATTCTTCTCGAGGTCTATCAGACCTCTGGCCTTCGACTCCGCCTCCCGGTAGCTTATCACCTCTTTTGCCTTAACTTTTAGCGTCCGGCTCGCTAATTTAATTTTCGGGCATTCTTTGGAACTTGCCATGTGGTCACCCTGGCAGTTCCTGCATTTTGTTTTGGTCCCTTGGCACGCAGAGCTCTTGTGGTCCTTCCCGCAGCGACCACAAGCGGCCTTGGAGCGGCAGAATTTCTCCGTATGTCCCAATTTCTGACAGTTTTTACACTGTCGGATCTTGGGTACATACGGGTAGGTTTGTCTACGGAGGTAGACAATGTCGATTATCACTGGGGATTTACCCTTCGGGAAGGTCAGGACGACCGTTCCGTGTTGGTGTCCCTCTTTGACCCGGAACCTATGAGTCTCTTCAATCTCATATCCGCGGAGTTTCAGGTCATTGAGGATTTCTTCCCCGGTGTACTCGGCAGGTATGCCATGTACCACGCATTTCTCGGAGCTGAGGGAGCGTGGAACGGTGACTGCCACTCTCACACCCATGAGAGATTCAAAGGAACGTGCCCGTTCCTGGTCAACAATATCACGGAAGGCAAGACGAATCTCACCAACCTTGGTGATAGAGATGGTAGGTAGGCAGGACACCTCCCATACATCTTTGATCTCCTGCCCGAGGACGGTCGCTTTCTTACCCAAGAAAGTAGCCCCGTCCAGAGGCTTTACTATCAACAGGTGTTGATAGGGAGGGGGTGGGGTACGGCGACGAAAAGTAGCCGGGAGTGGCGTACTCTTCAAGGCTTCCGTAAAGGAGAGCCTTAGAGGCTTGACTGGTGGGTGGACCCCACCTTCAAGGACCTCGACCCCCTCCATGCCGGTGCTTGTGTTCGACATAGCTGCCGGATACCTGTCTCAAGAATAAGAAATAAAATAAGAGAAAACAAAGAAAATAAATAATAATAGGGGTGGGGAGGGGGGGAGAGAGAGAGGGGAGGGAGAGCTCCTACAGTAGAGGAAAAAGAAAAATATCAATGAGTTGATTAATTAGCGCGGACCTATGAGAGAGCGCCTGTTCTGGAAACTAAATCAAGTTAAGAATGATAAGTATGGGAGTTGTGACGCGGACCTATGAGAGAGCACCAGTTAGAAAAACCAAGTTGGAAAGAGGGATTGAAGTTGAAATGTGTAGCGCGGACCTATGAGAGAGCTCCTACAGTAGGAGAGAAAAAATCAAAGTATGAAGTTACTATGTTAGCGCGGACCTATGAGAGAGCACCTGCTCTTGAGGACTAAATCCAATCAAGATTTGAGCGCGGACCTATGAGAGAGCACGTGTGGTGGAGGGAATAAAACGGCGAGCCGGCGGTTTGTGCAAAAGACGTCACGTGACCCACGCTAGGAAATCTAGGGGTCCCTGTTATTACACAAATACCACAGCCCGACGGTTTTGTGTAGGAGTATGCCCCTAGCCTAATTTACAGAGAGGATATGCGGGGGGCGGGTTCTCTTGGGTTCCAACTGTACAGATCAGTCGAGCTGGAACAGGTCCAAGGTAACCGTAGCGTTATTGGCTCAAGAGGGAAAGCCAACCGTTGCGAATTAACAGGTCAGCGACAGGTCAGGCACAGAGGTCAGGCGAGAGCTGGGAACCTTGTTATCCTCGCTATACAATATAGGAGGACCCCCGTAAGCTCACGACTAAGATCTTGACTGAGAATCGAAAAGCAAAAGCTTCTCTGCTGTCACTAACGTGTTACCTAGATGGGGCGATTGGCTGTAAAATGGACTGTGCGAGGGGAGGGGGAAGGTGGAAATTTATTCTATTTTATTTTCAAAAATTATAAAAATGCGAGTACCCACTCGCTTGAAATCGACAAGGAGGGGAGCCGTTGAAGACTACAGTATTTTCCGGATAGAGAGGACCACTAACTCAGCTAGAAATAGCCGGGTTCGTTCAGTATCCGTACTCAAATTGCAAATTTTCAAGATGGCTGCCAAACCCACGCTATGTCGATTTCCGTACAAAAAGGTATAAAAAATAAAAATATAAAACAATATCTCGGTCGGGAGCAGGTACAATTACCAGATCAGTAATATAACCTTACCTGGACCGGTATATCCACAGCTATAAATCCTAGAACACAGTGATAATCCAACACAAGTAAGAAAATAACACACAGGTAATCCAAATACTCAGGGGAAAAATCACAATATGCACGAGCTTCAACTTAGATGACCTCAGTTCACAACCGAAAGCATCTAAACGCAACTCGCGAAAAAGCCTTTTATACCTACCAAGTGGAGTCGGGAAATCGGATCGAGCGTGCTAGCGACGATCGCGCGGACCTCATAGTAAGCATCATATAAGCCCCCCGACTCTGTTTGGCGGGCATAAAAGGAAAAGTCGCTAGTTTCCGCCACTCATTTGTCTGTTTAAATTAAGCGACGAACGATCATCATTCAACATGTCTGGACGAGGAAAGGGAGGAAAAGTAAAGGGAAAGAGTAAGACCCGATCATCCCGGGCTGGATTACAGTTCCCCGTTGGTCGTATCCATCGACTTCTCCGAAAGGGAAACTATGCCGAGAGAGTTGGAGCCGGCGCCCCAGTTTACTTGGCTGCAGTCCTTGAGTACCTAGCTGCCGAAGTTCTCGAGTTGGCTGGCAACGCCGCCCGTGACAACAAGAAATCCAGAATCATTCCCCGTCATCTCCAGTTGGCCATCCGAAACGACGAGGAATTGAACAAACTGTTGTCCGGAGTAACTATCGCCCAAGGTGGTGTTCTACCCAACATCCAAGCTGTGCTCCTGCCCAAGAAATCCGAGAAGGCTGCTTCCAAATAAAAAGCAACTTTTTGTCGCACTGATAAAAAAACGGCCCTTTTCAGGGCCACCTAAATATATCAGAGAGAAAACGAACATATTCTAATAATCGCAAAATTACGCACATCCCCTGGCCTGGTACTCGACACAAAATATCAAGTTATCCTAACTATTACTAGGGTTATTACCTGCAGTTAACGTAATCCAATCCCATCCAATTCAATCACGTAAAACAAAGGAAAACATAACACATTACTCATCTTATATGAAACCACTAGAAGCCATGCCATAACGCAAAAATAACAGGCATATTCATTCATTCATTCATTCATTCATTCATTCATTCATTTATTCATTCATTCAATCATTCATTCATTCATTCATTCATCTATCCATTCCTCCAGTACGTACGTTCATTCATTCATTCATTCATTCTACCTACCTACCTACCTACCTACCTACCTACCTACCTACCTACCTACCTACCTAACATTCATCCATCCATCCATCCATCCATCCATCCATCCATCCATCCATCCATCCATCACTCACTCACGAACCGAAAATGAATGAAGGAATGAATGACAGAAAGAAAGAATAAATAAATAAATAAGATAAAAAAAAAAGTAGGAAGGAAAGAAAGGCTGACATTACAGGAAATATGTGATGTGTGGTGGAACGCAGAAAAATAACGCTGGCGTGAACGAAAAAACACAGTCTCTCTCACAGGTCCGCGCTCAACTCTTATAACCATAGAAATTCAGTGTCGAGGAATCATACTTGCTGTTTTCTTTGAACAAGCAACATCGAATCAACTGTCACAAAATGTCTGGACGAGGAAAGGGAGGAAAAGGTTTGGGAAAAGGAGGAGCCAAACGTCACAGGAAAGTCCTTCGTGATAACATCCAAGGTATCACTAAACCAGCCATCAGACGTTTGGCCCGAAGAGGTGGTGTAAAACGTATTTCTGGTTTGATCTACGAAGAAACCCGTGGTGTCCTTAAAGTATTTTTGGAAAACGTTATCCGAGATGCTGTAACATACACCGAGCATGCCAAGCGAAAGACCGTCACAGCCATGGATGTCGTCTACGCTTTGAAGAGACAAGGCCGAACTCTGTACGGATTCGGAGGTTAGATCTTACAACGCTCCCAAAGCATATCAAACGGCCCTTTTCAGGGCCACCTAAATTCTTCAGAAAGAAACCCATCATATTCTAATTACTTAGTCGGTGAAAAACAAATACAACACAAAAACAACAGTCCCCCCCCCCCCCCAGAAAATAGTACCAACAAGGGTACGGTGGTGCCCTAGATCGAGCTAGAAGACATAGTAAATGAAAAACAGCCCCCCCCCCCCCCTCTCAGAAAATAGCACAAACAAACAAACAAACAAACAAACAACCCTAACCCTATAACGAGCTAGAAGACAGTACCGTACCCGATTTAATAATCCCAAGTAATTCTTTTCACGCGCACCGAGTTGGTATTACACACATAATACTCCCACATAACATAACCTGACTCATTTTAACCGTCAGAGCAGAGCCCATGCTTAACAAGTCTCCATATGCACTCCGGAGAACTTACTGTGTCCTCTATTTCGACAATAGATAGCTGCCCCATATTCAACAATCGATATACTTGTTTTGTAGTGCGGGCCTACTCCGATTCGCATATGTTATACAAAAAAGACTAATTCTATTATATGCAAACCCAATATTTCCTCCCCAAAATTATCACCCAGGCGTCCATTTAGCACTGAAAAAAATGTCGGGAAACTCGTATAATAGAGTAGTATTTAGTAATCGCGCGCTAGGGGCCAGTGGAAATGTATGCGAATTGGTGGTCACTTATTATGCGACAAATGGGTACATTTCAATTAGAATATGAAAAGGCATTCTTTCTTGGAAATTTTTGGTGGCCCTGAAAAGGGCCGTTTTACAGTCGTGCAATAAAGCTCGGGAAAAGACATTTATGCCTTTTTAGATTTGGCGGCAGCTTTCTTCTTGGGGGCTGCTTTTTTGGCTGGCTTGGCGGTTTTAACCTTTTTAGGGGTTTTGACCTTTTTGGGTGACTTGGCCTTCTTTGGTTTTACTGTCTTCTTGGCTCCGGTGGCCTTGGCCTTCTTCGGTGTAGCGGCTTTCTTGGGTGCTGCTTTCTTTGCCTTGGGTTTCTTGGCGGCGGCCGTTTTCTTAGCAGGAGACTTTTTAGCGGCTTTCTTCACTTTGGGTTTTTCGGCCTTCACGTCACCAAGTTTGAAGGAACCGGCTGCTCCCGTGCCCTTGGACTGCTTGATAACTCCGGACTTGACACCATTTTTCAAGGCGGTTTTTACCCGGGAGTTAGCCATGTTGAGATCGGACCCGACCTTGTAGTTAGCCATGACGTATTTCAAGATAGCTTGTCGTGATGAACCACCCCTTTCCTTCAAACTGCCAATGGCAGCGCGGATCATGTCAACGTATTTCGGGTGTGTGGCGGCTGCCTTGGGCTTGGATGCCATCTTCTTTTTGGGTGATTTTGTCGCGGGTGCTGGAGCTGCTACATCTGCCATTTTCACTGGAATAAGGTCTGTGTTTGCGTAGGATGCAAAAACGTCGTACTTCTTCCGCTGTCAACTAGGGAATGAGCCGCGATGGTTCGTGAAAAAACATACAAGGCGGACGCGGACTTCGTAGAGAGCACTTATTCGCCCCGAACGCAAATCACTCCAAATATGTGTTTATTGCTTCGCATTTTCTCTCAAATTCAAACTTAGTTTTCAATGGGAGAAAAATTGGACTACGCCATTGGAAAGAGAAGAAATCGGGCTTTACACTCATACAAATATTTTGTACTCCCAGTCAATAATTAGTCTGAGAACGAGGCTTGAAAGGCGCACATCGAGTCTCTCAAATACAAAACCGTCCTTTCAGAGTCAATTTTACCCTCGAATTTAAGCTTCGATTTCGTGCAGGGGGCGACTGCCGGCTAGAAAAAACATCACACTTGCAGTTTAGCCCATTTTCTTTAAAATTTATACGGCACGAAGGACTGTGGCAGGATTCCCACGCGGACACTAAAAACACGCTCACTCAATGAACCGCCATTACAGACGGGCTTTATTGCTTGATTCCATCGACAAGTGAAATACCCCACGTTTTCATTCATCCCTCCCTCCCTCCCTCTCTCTCTATTATTCTGCAGATATATTCCCTGTGTGTGTGTGCATAATTTTTGTTTTTTTATACGGGATTTCATTTCATAGGGGGAGGATGTCATGTAATGTAAATCTTTTGTTTTGATTATAGAACATGGAAACGTTTCTTTCTGAACGAGTTAGGTGGCCCTGAAAAGGGCCGTTTTAATAACACAAAGCCAAGTAATTTAGGCTCGTTCTCCTCGGATTCTTCGGGCAAGCTGGATGTCCTTGGGCATAATGGTGACTCTCTTGGCGTGGATGGCGCACAAGTTGGTGTCTTCGAAAAGTCCAACCAGGTAAGCCTCGCTAGCTTCTTGCAGGGCCATCACGGCTGAGCTCTGGAATCGGAGATCGGTCTTGAAATCCTGGGCGATTTCACGGACTAATCGCTGGAAGGGGAGCTTTCGGATGAGAAGCTCGGTGCTCTTCTGGTATCGACGGATTTCTCGGAGAGCCACGGTACCTGGCCTGTATCGATGGGGTTTTTTCACACCGCCGGTGGCGGGGGCACTCTTTCTAGCGGCCTTGGTGGCGAGCTGTTTTCGTGGGGCTTTGCCTCCAGTCGATTTACGAGCAGTCTGCTTGGTTCGAGCCATCTTTAGTCTTCTCTTCTTCTTGTCGAGTCGGAGTAGAAATGAAACACCAAACACCTCGCCTTCTACTATAAATACACACACAAATTCACAAAGCTCGCAAAGCGCGGCACGCAACGTCATTGGTCGCCTCCGCCAGAATCCGGCCCTCCCATTGGTTCAAAATAAAACGCTTTCATTGGTTGAATTCCAACACTGTTTCCCAACTCCATTTCTCGATCCGATTTTAGAATGCATGCCCAAAACTATCTTTCTGCTTCTTGCCTCGTCTTCTTTTCCCTCTTTCTACTCTCTTTCCTTTTCCCCGTTTTGCTTTTCTCTTCTTTTTATTTCTTTATTCATTTTGGTTTTAGGTTTTTTTTGGAGGGGGAGGTCATGCTTTTTCGGGAGTTTCCGTGTTTTCATAAGACAAGACTGGGCATCGAGACTTGCGTCAACTTAATTGCTAAGAAAACATGCTATGAAAACATGCACGAGAAGCTTGTGCCTATATAATCATACGAAATGATCTGTCGTCATTCACCCCCTGTCACCTCACCACCGTCCCTTTAGTCCTTCGCGTCTATCAGCCAGGGATAGACGAGGAAACAGAAGTCGTAATCAGTGCTATATTGAGAATAATGATGACAAAAAAAAACAATACAAGTGTCATTTTTCGGGTAAGCTGTTTGATCGTTGTTTGTATGCATCTACGTTCGTTCGTTCGTTTATGTATTTGATTTTGTGTTCTCATTATCTATTTAGTCTATGTGTTTATATATTTGTTTTTCTTTCACCTGTCTATCTATTTCATGTGTGTACTTTCATTTTGGGTTAGGGTTAGGGTTGGGTTAGGGTTAGGCTTGAGTTGTATTGAATTGATGTGATGTGGGATTTTTGATTCGTATAGAACATGAAGGTTTTCTTTCTGGATGATTTCGGTGGCCCTGAAAAGGGCCGTTTTTGTTTCGGGTGGAAAACATTTACTTGCTGCTGGTATATTTGGTGACAGCCTTGGTACCTTCGCTGACGGCGTGCTTAGCCAATTCACCGGGCAACAAAAGTCTGACGGCAGTCTGAATCTCCCTGCTTGTAATGGTTGATCTTTTGTTGTAATGGGCGAGTCTTGAGGCTTCGGCAGCAATTCTTTCGAAGATGTCGTTGACGAAACTGTTCATGATAGACATGGCCTTGCTGCTCACACCGGTGTCGGGGTGGACTTGTTTCAAGACTTTGTAAATGTAGATGCTGTACGATTCCTTTCGTCTCCTCTTCCTTTTCTTGTCTCCGGAACGTGCGGCTTTCGCCTTTCCGGCTTTCTTGGCGCCTTTGGATGAGACCTTTGGTGGCATGACTGCTGTAACTCAGTTAAGACAGTGAATGAAAAACGCAACTCGCGAAAAAGCCTTTTATACCTACCAAGTGGAGTCGGGAAATCGGATCGAGCGTGCTAGCGACGATCGCGCGGACCTCATAGTAAGCATCATATAAGCCCCCCGACTCTGTTTGGCGGGCATAAAAGGAAAAGTCGCTAGTTTCCGCCACTCATTTGTCTGTTTAAATTAAGCGACGAACGATCATCATTCAACATGTCTGGACGAGGAAAGGGAGGAAAAGTAAAGGGAAAGAGTAAGACCCGATCATCCCGGGCTGGATTACAGTTCCCCGTTGGTCGTATCCATCGACTTCTCCGAAAGGGAAACTATGCCGAGAGAGTTGGAGCCGGCGCCCCAGTTTACTTGGCTGCAGTCCTTGAGTACCTAGCTGCCGAAGTTCTCGAGTTGGCTGGCAACGCCGCCCGTGACAACAAGAAATCCAGAATCATTCCCCGTCATCTCCAGTTGGCCATCCGAAACGACGAGGAATTGAACAAACTGTTGTCCGGAGTAACTATCGCCCAAGGTGGTGTTCTACCCAACATCCAAGCTGTGCTCCTGCCCAAGAAATCCGAGAAGGCTGCTTCCAAATAAAAAGCAACTTTTTGTCGCACTGATAAAAAAACGGCCCTTTTCAGGGCCACCTAAATATATCAGAGAGAAAACGAACATATTCTAATAATCGCAAAATTACGCACATCCCCTGGCCTGGTACTCGACACAAAATATCAAGTTATCCTAACTATTACTAGGGTTATTACCTGCAGTTAACGTAATCCAATCCCATCCAATTCAATCACGTAAAACAAAGGAAAACATAACACATTACTCATCTTATATGAAACCACTAGAAGCCATGCCATAACGCAAAAATAACAGGCATATTCATTCATTCATTCATTCATTCATTCATTCATTCATTTATTCATTCATTCAATCATTCATTCATTCATTCATTCATCTATCCATTCCTCCAGTACGTACGTTCATTCATTCATTCATTCATTCTACCTACCTACCTACCTACCTACCTACCTACCTACCTACCTACCTACCTACCTAACATTCATCCATCCATCCATCCATCCATCCATCCATCCATCCATCCATCCATCCATCACTCACTCACGAACCGAAAATGAATGAAGGAATGAATGACAGAAAGAAAGAATAAATAAATAAATAAGATAAAAAAAAAAGTAGGAAGGAAAGAAAGGCTGACATTACAGGAAATATGTGATGTGTGGTGGAACGCAGAAAAATAACGCTGGCGTGAACGAAAAAACACAGTCTCTCTCACAGGTCCGCGCTCAACTCTTATAACCATAGAAATTCAGTGTCGAGGAATCATACTTGCTGTTTTCTTTGAACAAGCAACATCGAATCAACTGTCACAAAATGTCTGGACGAGGAAAGGGAGGAAAAGGTTTGGGAAAAGGAGGAGCCAAACGTCACAGGAAAGTCCTTCGTGATAACATCCAAGGTATCACTAAACCAGCCATCAGACGTTTGGCCCGAAGAGGTGGTGTAAAACGTATTTCTGGTTTGATCTACGAAGAAACCCGTGGTGTCCTTAAAGTATTTTTGGAAAACGTTATCCGAGATGCTGTAACATACACCGAGCATGCCAAGCGAAAGACCGTCACAGCCATGGATGTCGTCTACGCTTTGAAGAGACAAGGCCGAACTCTGTACGGATTCGGAGGTTAGATCTTACAACGCTCCCAAAGCATATCAAACGGCCCTTTTCAGGGCCACCTAAATTCTTCAGAAAGAAACCCATCATATTCTAATTACTTAGTCGGTGAAAAACAAATACAACACAAAAACAACAGTCCCCCCCCCCCCCCAGAAAATAGTACCAACAAGGGTACGGTGGTGCCCTAGATCGAGCTAGAAGACATAGTAAATGAAAAACAGCCCCCCCCCCCCCCTCTCAGAAAATAGCACAAACAAACAAACAAACAAACAAACAACCCTAACCCTATAACGAGCTAGAAGACAGTACCGTACCCGATTTAATAATCCCAAGTAATTCTTTTCACGCGCACCGAGTTGGTATTACACACATAATACTCCCACATAACATAACCTGACTCATTTTAACCGTCAGAGCAGAGCCCATGCTTAACAAGTCTCCATATGCACTCCGGAGAACTTACTGTGTCCTCTATTTCGACAATAGATAGCTGCCCCATATTCAACAATCGATATACTTGTTTTGTAGTGCGGGCCTACTCCGATTCGCATATGTTATACAAAAAAGACTAATTCTATTATATGCAAACCCAATATTTCCTCCCCAAAATTATCACCCAGGCGTCCATTTAGCACTGAAAAAAATGTCGGGAAACTCGTATAATAGAGTAGTATTTAGTAATCGCGCGCTAGGGGCCAGTGGAAATGTATGCGAATTGGTGGTCACTTATTATGCGACAAATGGGTACATTTCAATTAGAATATGAAAAGGCATTCTTTCTTGGAAATTTTTGGTGGCCCTGAAAAGGGCCGTTTTACAGTCGTGCAATAAAGCTCGGGAAAAGACATTTATGCCTTTTTAGATTTGGCGGCAGCTTTCTTCTTGGGGGCTGCTTTTTTGGCTGGCTTGGCGGTTTTAACCTTTTTAGGGGTTTTGACCTTTTTGGGTGACTTGGCCTTCTTTGGTTTTACTGTCTTCTTGGCTCCGGTGGCCTTGGCCTTCTTCGGTGTAGCGGCTTTCTTGGGTGCTGCTTTCTTTGCCTTGGGTTTCTTGGCGGCGGCCGTTTTCTTAGCAGGAGACTTTTTAGCGGCTTTCTTCACTTTGGGTTTTTCGGCCTTCACGTCACCAAGTTTGAAGGAACCGGCTGCTCCCGTGCCCTTGGACTGCTTGATAACTCCGGACTTGACACCATTTTTCAAGGCGGTTTTTACCCGGGAGTTAGCCATGTTGAGATCGGACCCGACCTTGTAGTTAGCCATGACGTATTTCAAGATAGCTTGTCGTGATGAACCACCCCTTTCCTTCAAACTGCCAATGGCAGCGCGGATCATGTCAACGTATTTCGGGTGTGTGGCGGCTGCCTTGGGCTTGGATGCCATCTTCTTTTTGGGTGATTTTGTCGCGGGTGCTGGAGCTGCTACATCTGCCATTTTCACTGGAATAAGGTCTGTGTTTGCGTAGGATGCAAAAACGTCGTACTTCTTCCGCTGTCAACTAGGGAATGAGCCGCGATGGTTCGTGAAAAAACATACAAGGCGGACGCGGACTTCGTAGAGAGCACTTATTCGCCCCGAACGCAAATCACTCCAAATATGTGTTTATTGCTTCGCATTTTCTCTCAAATTCAAACTTAGTTTTCAATGGGAGAAAAATTGGACTACGCCATTGGAAAGAGAAGAAATCGGGCTTTACACTCATACAAATATTTTGTACTCCCAGTCAATAATTAGTCTGAGAACGAGGCTTGAAAGGCGCACATCGAGTCTCTCAAATACAAAACCGTCCTTTCAGAGTCAATTTTACCCTCGAATTTAAGCTTCGATTTCGTGCAGGGGGCGACTGCCGGCTAGAAAAAACATCACACTTGCAGTTTAGCCCATTTTCTTTAAAATTTATACGGCACGAAGGACTGTGGCAGGATTCCCACGCGGACACTAAAAACACGCTCACTCAATGAACCGCCATTACAGACGGGCTTTATTGCTTGATTCCATCGACAAGTGAAATACCCCACGTTTTCATTCATCCCTCCCTCCCTCCCTCTCTCTCTATTATTCTGCAGATATATTCCCTGTGTGTGTGTGCATAATTTTTGTTTTTTTATACGGGATTTCATTTCATAGGGGGAGGATGTCATGTAATGTAAATCTTTTGTTTTGATTATAGAACATGGAAACGTTTCTTTCTGAACGAGTTAGGTGGCCCTGAAAAGGGCCGTTTTAATAACACAAAGCCAAGTAATTTAGGCTCGTTCTCCTCGGATTCTTCGGGCAAGCTGGATGTCCTTGGGCATAATGGTGACTCTCTTGGCGTGGATGGCGCACAAGTTGGTGTCTTCGAAAAGTCCAACCAGGTAAGCCTCGCTAGCTTCTTGCAGGGCCATCACGGCTGAGCTCTGGAATCGGAGATCGGTCTTGAAATCCTGGGCGATTTCACGGACTAATCGCTGGAAGGGGAGCTTTCGGATGAGAAGCTCGGTGCTCTTCTGGTATCGACGGATTTCTCGGAGAGCCACGGTACCTGGCCTGTATCGATGGGGTTTTTTCACACCGCCGGTGGCGGGGGCACTCTTTCTAGCGGCCTTGGTGGCGAGCTGTTTTCGTGGGGCTTTGCCTCCAGTCGATTTACGAGCAGTCTGCTTGGTTCGAGCCATCTTTAGTCTTCTCTTCTTCTTGTCGAGTCGGAGTAGAAATGAAACACCAAACACCTCGCCTTCTACTATAAATACACACACAAATTCACAAAGCTCGCAAAGCGCGGCACGCAACGTCATTGGTCGCCTCCGCCAGAATCCGGCCCTCCCATTGGTTCAAAATAAAACGCTTTCATTGGTTGAATTCCAACACTGTTTCCCAACTCCATTTCTCGATCCGATTTTAGAATGCATGCCCAAAACTATCTTTCTGCTTCTTGCCTCGTCTTCTTTTCCCTCTTTCTACTCTCTTTCCTTTTCCCCGTTTTGCTTTTCTCTTCTTTTTATTTCTTTATTCATTTTGGTTTTAGGTTTTTTTTGGAGGGGGAGGTCATGCTTTTTCGGGAGTTTCCGTGTTTTCATAAGACAAGACTGGGCATCGAGACTTGCGTCAACTTAATTGCTAAGAAAACATGCTATGAAAACATGCACGAGAAGCTTGTGCCTATATAATCATACGAAATGATCTGTCGTCATTCACCCCCTGTCACCTCACCACCGTCCCTTTAGTCCTTCGCGTCTATCAGCCAGGGATAGACGAGGAAACAGAAGTCGTAATCAGTGCTATATTGAGAATAATGATGACAAAAAAAAACAATACAAGTGTCATTTTTCGGGTAAGCTGTTTGATCGTTGTTTGTATGCATCTACGTTCGTTCGTTCGTTTATGTATTTGATTTTGTGTTCTCATTATCTATTTAGTCTATGTGTTTATATATTTGTTTTTCTTTCACCTGTCTATCTATTTCATGTGTGTACTTTCATTTTGGGTTAGGGTTAGGGTTGGGTTAGGGTTAGGCTTGAGTTGTATTGAATTGATGTGATGTGGGATTTTTGATTCGTATAGAACATGAAGGTTTTCTTTCTGGATGATTTCGGTGGCCCTGAAAAGGGCCGTTTTTGTTTCGGGTGGAAAACATTTACTTGCTGCTGGTATATTTGGTGACAGCCTTGGTACCTTCGCTGACGGCGTGCTTAGCCAATTCACCGGGCAACAAAAGTCTGACGGCAGTCTGAATCTCCCTGCTTGTAATGGTTGATCTTTTGTTGTAATGGGCGAGTCTTGAGGCTTCGGCAGCAATTCTTTCGAAGATGTCGTTGACGAAACTGTTCATGATAGACATGGCCTTGCTGCTCACACCGGTGTCGGGGTGGACTTGTTTCAAGACTTTGTAAATGTAGATGCTGTACGATTCCTTTCGTCTCCTCTTCCTTTTCTTGTCTCCGGAACGTGCGGCTTTCGCCTTTCCGGCTTTCTTGGCGCCTTTGGATGAGACCTTTGGTGGCATGACTGCTGTAACTCAGTTAAGACAGTGAATGAAAAACGCAACTCGCGAAAAAGCCTTTTATACCTACCAAGTGGAGTCGGGAAATCGGATCGAGCGTGCTAGCGACGATCGCGCGGACCTCATAGTAAGCATCATATAAGCCCCCCGACTCTGTTTGGCGGGCATAAAAGGAAAAGTCGCTAGTTTCCGCCACTCATTTGTCTGTTTAAATTAAGCGACGAACGATCATCATTCAACATGTCTGGACGAGGAAAGGGAGGAAAAGTAAAGGGAAAGAGTAAGACCCGATCATCCCGGGCTGGATTACAGTTCCCCGTTGGTCGTATCCATCGACTTCTCCGAAAGGGAAACTATGCCGAGAGAGTTGGAGCCGGCGCCCCAGTTTACTTGGCTGCAGTCCTTGAGTACCTAGCTGCCGAAGTTCTCGAGTTGGCTGGCAACGCCGCCCGTGACAACAAGAAATCCAGAATCATTCCCCGTCATCTCCAGTTGGCCATCCGAAACGACGAGGAATTGAACAAACTGTTGTCCGGAGTAACTATCGCCCAAGGTGGTGTTCTACCCAACATCCAAGCTGTGCTCCTGCCCAAGAAATCCGAGAAGGCTGCTTCCAAATAAAAAGCAACTTTTTGTCGCACTGATAAAAAAACGGCCCTTTTCAGGGCCACCTAAATATATCAGAGAGAAAACGAACATATTCTAATAATCGCAAAATTACGCACATCCCCTGGCCTGGTACTCGACACAAAATATCAAGTTATCCTAACTATTACTAGGGTTATTACCTGCAGTTAACGTAATCCAATCCCATCCAATTCAATCACGTAAAACAAAGGAAAACATAACACATTACTCATCTTATATGAAACCACTAGAAGCCATGCCATAACGCAAAAATAACAGGCATATTCATTCATTCATTCATTCATTCATTCATTCATTCATTTATTCATTCATTCAATCATTCATTCATTCATTCATTCATCTATCCATTCCTCCAGTACGTACGTTCATTCATTCATTCATTCATTCTACCTACCTACCTACCTACCTACCTACCTACCTACCTACCTACCTACCTACCTAACATTCATCCATCCATCCATCCATCCATCCATCCATCCATCCATCCATCCATCCATCACTCACTCACGAACCGAAAATGAATGAAGGAATGAATGACAGAAAGAAAGAATAAATAAATAAATAAGATAAAAAAAAAAGTAGGAAGGAAAGAAAGGCTGACATTACAGGAAATATGTGATGTGTGGTGGAACGCAGAAAAATAACGCTGGCGTGAACGAAAAAACACAGTCTCTCTCACAGGTCCGCGCTCAACTCTTATAACCATAGAAATTCAGTGTCGAGGAATCATACTTGCTGTTTTCTTTGAACAAGCAACATCGAATCAACTGTCACAAAATGTCTGGACGAGGAAAGGGAGGAAAAGGTTTGGGAAAAGGAGGAGCCAAACGTCACAGGAAAGTCCTTCGTGATAACATCCAAGGTATCACTAAACCAGCCATCAGACGTTTGGCCCGAAGAGGTGGTGTAAAACGTATTTCTGGTTTGATCTACGAAGAAACCCGTGGTGTCCTTAAAGTATTTTTGGAAAACGTTATCCGAGATGCTGTAACATACACCGAGCATGCCAAGCGAAAGACCGTCACAGCCATGGATGTCGTCTACGCTTTGAAGAGACAAGGCCGAACTCTGTACGGATTCGGAGGTTAGATCTTACAACGCTCCCAAAGCATATCAAACGGCCCTTTTCAGGGCCACCTAAATTCTTCAGAAAGAAACCCATCATATTCTAATTACTTAGTCGGTGAAAAACAAATACAACACAAAAACAACAGTCCCCCCCCCCCCCCAGAAAATAGTACCAACAAGGGTACGGTGGTGCCCTAGATCGAGCTAGAAGACATAGTAAATGAAAAACAGCCCCCCCCCCCCCCTCTCAGAAAATAGCACAAACAAACAAACAAACAAACAAACAACCCTAACCCTATAACGAGCTAGAAGACAGTACCGTACCCGATTTAATAATCCCAAGTAATTCTTTTCACGCGCACCGAGTTGGTATTACACACATAATACTCCCACATAACATAACCTGACTCATTTTAACCGTCAGAGCAGAGCCCATGCTTAACAAGTCTCCATATGCACTCCGGAGAACTTACTGTGTCCTCTATTTCGACAATAGATAGCTGCCCCATATTCAACAATCGATATACTTGTTTTGTAGTGCGGGCCTACTCCGATTCGCATATGTTATACAAAAAAGACTAATTCTATTATATGCAAACCCAATATTTCCTCCCCAAAATTATCACCCAGGCGTCCATTTAGCACTGAAAAAAATGTCGGGAAACTCGTATAATAGAGTAGTATTTAGTAATCGCGCGCTAGGGGCCAGTGGAAATGTATGCGAATTGGTGGTCACTTATTATGCGACAAATGGGTACATTTCAATTAGAATATGAAAAGGCATTCTTTCTTGGAAATTTTTGGTGGCCCTGAAAAGGGCCGTTTTACAGTCGTGCAATAAAGCTCGGGAAAAGACATTTATGCCTTTTTAGATTTGGCGGCAGCTTTCTTCTTGGGGGCTGCTTTTTTGGCTGGCTTGGCGGTTTTAACCTTTTTAGGGGTTTTGACCTTTTTGGGTGACTTGGCCTTCTTTGGTTTTACTGTCTTCTTGGCTCCGGTGGCCTTGGCCTTCTTCGGTGTAGCGGCTTTCTTGGGTGCTGCTTTCTTTGCCTTGGGTTTCTTGGCGGCGGCCGTTTTCTTAGCAGGAGACTTTTTAGCGGCTTTCTTCACTTTGGGTTTTTCGGCCTTCACGTCACCAAGTTTGAAGGAACCGGCTGCTCCCGTGCCCTTGGACTGCTTGATAACTCCGGACTTGACACCATTTTTCAAGGCGGTTTTTACCCGGGAGTTAGCCATGTTGAGATCGGACCCGACCTTGTAGTTAGCCATGACGTATTTCAAGATAGCTTGTCGTGATGAACCACCCCTTTCCTTCAAACTGCCAATGGCAGCGCGGATCATGTCAACGTATTTCGGGTGTGTGGCGGCTGCCTTGGGCTTGGATGCCATCTTCTTTTTGGGTGATTTTGTCGCGGGTGCTGGAGCTGCTACATCTGCCATTTTCACTGGAATAAGGTCTGTGTTTGCGTAGGATGCAAAAACGTCGTACTTCTTCCGCTGTCAACTAGGGAATGAGCCGCGATGGTTCGTGAAAAAACATACAAGGCGGACGCGGACTTCGTAGAGAGCACTTATTCGCCCCGAACGCAAATCACTCCAAATATGTGTTTATTGCTTCGCATTTTCTCTCAAATTCAAACTTAGTTTTCAATGGGAGAAAAATTGGACTACGCCATTGGAAAGAGAAGAAATCGGGCTTTACACTCATACAAATATTTTGTACTCCCAGTCAATAATTAGTCTGAGAACGAGGCTTGAAAGGCGCACATCGAGTCTCTCAAATACAAAACCGTCCTTTCAGAGTCAATTTTACCCTCGAATTTAAGCTTCGATTTCGTGCAGGGGGCGACTGCCGGCTAGAAAAAACATCACACTTGCAGTTTAGCCCATTTTCTTTAAAATTTATACGGCACGAAGGACTGTGGCAGGATTCCCACGCGGACACTAAAAACACGCTCACTCAATGAACCGCCATTACAGACGGGCTTTATTGCTTGATTCCATCGACAAGTGAAATACCCCACGTTTTCATTCATCCCTCCCTCCCTCCCTCTCTCTCTATTATTCTGCAGATATATTCCCTGTGTGTGTGTGCATAATTTTTGTTTTTTTATACGGGATTTCATTTCATAGGGGGAGGATGTCATGTAATGTAAATCTTTTGTTTTGATTATAGAACATGGAAACGTTTCTTTCTGAACGAGTTAGGTGGCCCTGAAAAGGGCCGTTTTAATAACACAAAGCCAAGTAATTTAGGCTCGTTCTCCTCGGATTCTTCGGGCAAGCTGGATGTCCTTGGGCATAATGGTGACTCTCTTGGCGTGGATGGCGCACAAGTTGGTGTCTTCGAAAAGTCCAACCAGGTAAGCCTCGCTAGCTTCTTGCAGGGCCATCACGGCTGAGCTCTGGAATCGGAGATCGGTCTTGAAATCCTGGGCGATTTCACGGACTAATCGCTGGAAGGGGAGCTTTCGGATGAGAAGCTCGGTGCTCTTCTGGTATCGACGGATTTCTCGGAGAGCCACGGTACCTGGCCTGTATCGATGGGGTTTTTTCACACCGCCGGTGGCGGGGGCACTCTTTCTAGCGGCCTTGGTGGCGAGCTGTTTTCGTGGGGCTTTGCCTCCAGTCGATTTACGAGCAGTCTGCTTGGTTCGAGCCATCTTTAGTCTTCTCTTCTTCTTGTCGAGTCGGAGTAGAAATGAAACACCAAACACCTCGCCTTCTACTATAAATACACACACAAATTCACAAAGCTCGCAAAGCGCGGCACGCAACGTCATTGGTCGCCTCCGCCAGAATCCGGCCCTCCCATTGGTTCAAAATAAAACGCTTTCATTGGTTGAATTCCAACACTGTTTCCCAACTCCATTTCTCGATCCGATTTTAGAATGCATGCCCAAAACTATCTTTCTGCTTCTTGCCTCGTCTTCTTTTCCCTCTTTCTACTCTCTTTCCTTTTCCCCGTTTTGCTTTTCTCTTCTTTTTATTTCTTTATTCATTTTGGTTTTAGGTTTTTTTTGGAGGGGGAGGTCATGCTTTTTCGGGAGTTTCCGTGTTTTCATAAGACAAGACTGGGCATCGAGACTTGCGTCAACTTAATTGCTAAGAAAACATGCTATGAAAACATGCACGAGAAGCTTGTGCCTATATAATCATACGAAATGATCTGTCGTCATTCACCCCCTGTCACCTCACCACCGTCCCTTTAGTCCTTCGCGTCTATCAGCCAGGGATAGACGAGGAAACAGAAGTCGTAATCAGTGCTATATTGAGAATAATGATGACAAAAAAAAACAATACAAGTGTCATTTTTCGGGTAAGCTGTTTGATCGTTGTTTGTATGCATCTACGTTCGTTCGTTCGTTTATGTATTTGATTTTGTGTTCTCATTATCTATTTAGTCTATGTGTTTATATATTTGTTTTTCTTTCACCTGTCTATCTATTTCATGTGTGTACTTTCATTTTGGGTTAGGGTTAGGGTTGGGTTAGGGTTAGGCTTGAGTTGTATTGAATTGATGTGATGTGGGATTTTTGATTCGTATAGAACATGAAGGTTTTCTTTCTGGATGATTTCGGTGGCCCTGAAAAGGGCCGTTTTTGTTTCGGGTGGAAAACATTTACTTGCTGCTGGTATATTTGGTGACAGCCTTGGTACCTTCGCTGACGGCGTGCTTAGCCAATTCACCGGGCAACAAAAGTCTGACGGCAGTCTGAATCTCCCTGCTTGTAATGGTTGATCTTTTGTTGTAATGGGCGAGTCTTGAGGCTTCGGCAGCAATTCTTTCGAAGATGTCGTTGACGAAACTGTTCATGATAGACATGGCCTTGCTGCTCACACCGGTGTCGGGGTGGACTTGTTTCAAGACTTTGTAAATGTAGATGCTGTACGATTCCTTTCGTCTCCTCTTCCTTTTCTTGTCTCCGGAACGTGCGGCTTTCGCCTTTCCGGCTTTCTTGGCGCCTTTGGATGAGACCTTTGGTGGCATGACTGCTGTAACTCAGTTAAGACAGTGAATGAAAAACGCAACTCGCGAAAAAGCCTTTTATACCTACCAAGTGGAGTCGGGAAATCGGATCGAGCGTGCTAGCGACGATCGCGCGGACCTCATAGTAAGCATCATATAAGCCCCCCGACTCTGTTTGGCGGGCATAAAAGGAAAAGTCGCTAGTTTCCGCCACTCATTTGTCTGTTTAAATTAAGCGACGAACGATCATCATTCAACATGTCTGGACGAGGAAAGGGAGGAAAAGTAAAGGGAAAGAGTAAGACCCGATCATCCCGGGCTGGATTACAGTTCCCCGTTGGTCGTATCCATCGACTTCTCCGAAAGGGAAACTATGCCGAGAGAGTTGGAGCCGGCGCCCCAGTTTACTTGGCTGCAGTCCTTGAGTACCTAGCTGCCGAAGTTCTCGAGTTGGCTGGCAACGCCGCCCGTGACAACAAGAAATCCAGAATCATTCCCCGTCATCTCCAGTTGGCCATCCGAAACGACGAGGAATTGAACAAACTGTTGTCCGGAGTAACTATCGCCCAAGGTGGTGTTCTACCCAACATCCAAGCTGTGCTCCTGCCCAAGAAATCCGAGAAGGCTGCTTCCAAATAAAAAGCAACTTTTTGTCGCACTGATAAAAAAACGGCCCTTTTCAGGGCCACCTAAATATATCAGAGAGAAAACGAACATATTCTAATAATCGCAAAATTACGCACATCCCCTGGCCTGGTACTCGACACAAAATATCAAGTTATCCTAACTATTACTAGGGTTATTACCTGCAGTTAACGTAATCCAATCCCATCCAATTCAATCACGTAAAACAAAGGAAAACATAACACATTACTCATCTTATATGAAACCACTAGAAGCCATGCCATAACGCAAAAATAACAGGCATATTCATTCATTCATTCATTCATTCATTCATTCATTCATTTATTCATTCATTCAATCATTCATTCATTCATTCATTCATCTATCCATTCCTCCAGTACGTACGTTCATTCATTCATTCATTCATTCTACCTACCTACCTACCTACCTACCTACCTACCTACCTACCTACCTACCTACCTAACATTCATCCATCCATCCATCCATCCATCCATCCATCCATCCATCCATCCATCCATCACTCACTCACGAACCGAAAATGAATGAAGGAATGAATGACAGAAAGAAAGAATAAATAAATAAATAAGATAAAAAAAAAAGTAGGAAGGAAAGAAAGGCTGACATTACAGGAAATATGTGATGTGTGGTGGAACGCAGAAAAATAACGCTGGCGTGAACGAAAAAACACAGTCTCTCTCACAGGTCCGCGCTCAACTCTTATAACCATAGAAATTCAGTGTCGAGGAATCATACTTGCTGTTTTCTTTGAACAAGCAACATCGAATCAACTGTCACAAAATGTCTGGACGAGGAAAGGGAGGAAAAGGTTTGGGAAAAGGAGGAGCCAAACGTCACAGGAAAGTCCTTCGTGATAACATCCAAGGTATCACTAAACCAGCCATCAGACGTTTGGCCCGAAGAGGTGGTGTAAAACGTATTTCTGGTTTGATCTACGAAGAAACCCGTGGTGTCCTTAAAGTATTTTTGGAAAACGTTATCCGAGATGCTGTAACATACACCGAGCATGCCAAGCGAAAGACCGTCACAGCCATGGATGTCGTCTACGCTTTGAAGAGACAAGGCCGAACTCTGTACGGATTCGGAGGTTAGATCTTACAACGCTCCCAAAGCATATCAAACGGCCCTTTTCAGGGCCACCTAAATTCTTCAGAAAGAAACCCATCATATTCTAATTACTTAGTCGGTGAAAAACAAATACAACACAAAAACAACAGTCCCCCCCCCCCCCCAGAAAATAGTACCAACAAGGGTACGGTGGTGCCCTAGATCGAGCTAGAAGACATAGTAAATGAAAAACAGCCCCCCCCCCCCCCTCTCAGAAAATAGCACAAACAAACAAACAAACAAACAAACAACCCTAACCCTATAACGAGCTAGAAGACAGTACCGTACCCGATTTAATAATCCCAAGTAATTCTTTTCACGCGCACCGAGTTGGTATTACACACATAATACTCCCACATAACATAACCTGACTCATTTTAACCGTCAGAGCAGAGCCCATGCTTAACAAGTCTCCATATGCACTCCGGAGAACTTACTGTGTCCTCTATTTCGACAATAGATAGCTGCCCCATATTCAACAATCGATATACTTGTTTTGTAGTGCGGGCCTACTCCGATTCGCATATGTTATACAAAAAAGACTAATTCTATTATATGCAAACCCAATATTTCCTCCCCAAAATTATCACCCAGGCGTCCATTTAGCACTGAAAAAAATGTCGGGAAACTCGTATAATAGAGTAGTATTTAGTAATCGCGCGCTAGGGGCCAGTGGAAATGTATGCGAATTGGTGGTCACTTATTATGCGACAAATGGGTACATTTCAATTAGAATATGAAAAGGCATTCTTTCTTGGAAATTTTTGGTGGCCCTGAAAAGGGCCGTTTTACAGTCGTGCAATAAAGCTCGGGAAAAGACATTTATGCCTTTTTAGATTTGGCGGCAGCTTTCTTCTTGGGGGCTGCTTTTTTGGCTGGCTTGGCGGTTTTAACCTTTTTAGGGGTTTTGACCTTTTTGGGTGACTTGGCCTTCTTTGGTTTTACTGTCTTCTTGGCTCCGGTGGCCTTGGCCTTCTTCGGTGTAGCGGCTTTCTTGGGTGCTGCTTTCTTTGCCTTGGGTTTCTTGGCGGCGGCCGTTTTCTTAGCAGGAGACTTTTTAGCGGCTTTCTTCACTTTGGGTTTTTCGGCCTTCACGTCACCAAGTTTGAAGGAACCGGCTGCTCCCGTGCCCTTGGACTGCTTGATAACTCCGGACTTGACACCATTTTTCAAGGCGGTTTTTACCCGGGAGTTAGCCATGTTGAGATCGGACCCGACCTTGTAGTTAGCCATGACGTATTTCAAGATAGCTTGTCGTGATGAACCACCCCTTTCCTTCAAACTGCCAATGGCAGCGCGGATCATGTCAACGTATTTCGGGTGTGTGGCGGCTGCCTTGGGCTTGGATGCCATCTTCTTTTTGGGTGATTTTGTCGCGGGTGCTGGAGCTGCTACATCTGCCATTTTCACTGGAATAAGGTCTGTGTTTGCGTAGGATGCAAAAACGTCGTACTTCTTCCGCTGTCAACTAGGGAATGAGCCGCGATGGTTCGTGAAAAAACATACAAGGCGGACGCGGACTTCGTAGAGAGCACTTATTCGCCCCGAACGCAAATCACTCCAAATATGTGTTTATTGCTTCGCATTTTCTCTCAAATTCAAACTTAGTTTTCAATGGGAGAAAAATTGGACTACGCCATTGGAAAGAGAAGAAATCGGGCTTTACACTCATACAAATATTTTGTACTCCCAGTCAATAATTAGTCTGAGAACGAGGCTTGAAAGGCGCACATCGAGTCTCTCAAATACAAAACCGTCCTTTCAGAGTCAATTTTACCCTCGAATTTAAGCTTCGATTTCGTGCAGGGGGCGACTGCCGGCTAGAAAAAACATCACACTTGCAGTTTAGCCCATTTTCTTTAAAATTTATACGGCACGAAGGACTGTGGCAGGATTCCCACGCGGACACTAAAAACACGCTCACTCAATGAACCGCCATTACAGACGGGCTTTATTGCTTGATTCCATCGACAAGTGAAATACCCCACGTTTTCATTCATCCCTCCCTCCCTCCCTCTCTCTCTATTATTCTGCAGATATATTCCCTGTGTGTGTGTGCATAATTTTTGTTTTTTTATACGGGATTTCATTTCATAGGGGGAGGATGTCATGTAATGTAAATCTTTTGTTTTGATTATAGAACATGGAAACGTTTCTTTCTGAACGAGTTAGGTGGCCCTGAAAAGGGCCGTTTTAATAACACAAAGCCAAGTAATTTAGGCTCGTTCTCCTCGGATTCTTCGGGCAAGCTGGATGTCCTTGGGCATAATGGTGACTCTCTTGGCGTGGATGGCGCACAAGTTGGTGTCTTCGAAAAGTCCAACCAGGTAAGCCTCGCTAGCTTCTTGCAGGGCCATCACGGCTGAGCTCTGGAATCGGAGATCGGTCTTGAAATCCTGGGCGATTTCACGGACTAATCGCTGGAAGGGGAGCTTTCGGATGAGAAGCTCGGTGCTCTTCTGGTATCGACGGATTTCTCGGAGAGCCACGGTACCTGGCCTGTATCGATGGGGTTTTTTCACACCGCCGGTGGCGGGGGCACTCTTTCTAGCGGCCTTGGTGGCGAGCTGTTTTCGTGGGGCTTTGCCTCCAGTCGATTTACGAGCAGTCTGCTTGGTTCGAGCCATCTTTAGTCTTCTCTTCTTCTTGTCGAGTCGGAGTAGAAATGAAACACCAAACACCTCGCCTTCTACTATAAATACACACACAAATTCACAAAGCGCAGACCCATGAATGAATGAATGAATGAATGAATGAATCAATCAATCAATCAATCAATCAATCAATCAATCAATGAAAAGGTAAGGTAAGGTAAGGTAAGGTAAGGTAAGGTAAGGTAAGGTAAGGTAAGGTAAGGTAAGGTAAGGTAAGGTAAGGTAAGGTAAGGTATACAATGTGTACACTAGAGCTGGGCGATATACCTAGAAATATATATCGCGATATTTTCAAAAAATATAGCGATAATCACTATAACTTTCAGTTTATCACATTTTAAATGTAAATAAACATGCATAAAAAGTTGCAAATACCCCTCAATATGATTATTTCTAGTCAATATTATTTTAAAAATACACAGTACAAAATTAACAAAACATTAATTCAAGCTGGTTCAAACACAGATCTATAGCCATGAAAACTTACTAAAGTTTTTTTTTTTATTACAATTTTAATATTCAAAATATTAATTATAATATTTTATTCAAATTAAAAAATACATGTATTCCGAATGAAGGAAGCCAAAACAACATAAAAAAGTTTTTGTTCCTTCGGTCGTGCATATTTTTATAGCTACGTGTAAGATTGGACATTGTTTACCCTTGCAAACTCGTTCTTTCCCATTCAAGAGTAAGCTTATGCCTTCTTGAAAATGCATTATTCAATACAGGGATAGTAAATTAAACTATAAAACATAAGTACAGTATGAAAAAGTGCCCATTTTTTTTCGTCAAATATTTTTCCCCGATGACGACGGCCATGACACGTACAACGCTGAATGATAATCAGTCTACCGGGACTCCCAATGTAATTGGCATTATCTATATTTCTGCTTTATTAAAATTTAATTCAATATTAAAATGAATGATTTCTTTCCAAAATCAAAGTATTGGTGTTGAACATTCGTCAAGATGTTTAGAAATTGAACCGAAACAGGGATAATTCTAACCGGTGGAAAGGTGGACGATAAGTCACGTGACGTGACGTAAATAAAGCTACGCATAGGTGGACGATAAGTCACGTGACGTGACGTAAATAAAGCTACGCATAGGCATTTGCAAACTTTGTGGAATGAATACTGGGGAGTTTATAGCAGTATTTTTTCATCATTAAGCAATAAAATATCGTATTGTTCAATATTGTTCAATATTTATGTAAAATATCATGCAAAAAATGAAAACCGCGATATATCGCGGGATGTTCGGTTTTTCGATATTTTTCTGAAGACGGTATTTTTCACGGTTTTTATTTCCGTGGCGGTTTTATATCGAAATACCGCCCAGCTCTAGTGTACACATGGCCTTGTTTTTCGTCCCATCCGAAGGACTAGACGACTGTTCTTCACCATTGATTGATTGATTGATTGATTGATTGATTGATTGATTGATTGATTGATTGATTGATTCATTCACTCACTCACTCACTCACTCACTCACTCACTCACTCACTCACTCACTCACTCACTCACTCACTCACTCATTGAGTCATTCACTCATTCATTCACTCATTCACTCACTCACTCACTCACTCACTCACTCACTCACAATCACACCGAAAAAAAAAAAAAAAAAAAAAAAAAAAAAAAAAAAAAAAAAGAGTCCAAATTAGGTCAGAACATGGATAAAATTACATTGACTTAACATGGAGCCAACGCCCAAGGGCCCCATCACGCGATTTTATTTTACTATATGTTTATTCAGGCCATGCATAATGGATATGTAACAGCACAGAGCATGTGACACAGTTGCACGTGACGTCTGCACGTGCAAATTATTAACTAAACCGTTGACGACGACGAAGTAGCCTAAACATTGCTACAGATAAAAATAAGATAGAAAATTCAGTTAATATACAGTCAGATGAACTTCAAAATAACAATAGGTAAGAACACGTATCTTTAAACAAAACAAAATTAAAGTTATAAAATAGACCATAATAGATGCAATGCCATTTTTATACAGGTCCATAAATCACCAAGCAACAGTTCAATATTTATAATGATACATTGAAATTTAATAGGTATAGCCGATATGCTCCTTCGACGTAATAAGGGATAGCCACTTTGGTCTGATGGTACGGTCTAATATGTGAGTGAGTGAGTGAGTGAGTGAGTGAGTGAGTGAGTGAGTGACTGACTGTATGTATGTATGTATGTATGTATGTATGTATGTATGAAAATTCGGAGAAAAACCCATGAAAAATAATGATTAAATTCCCGTATTTGTGATGATTAAATTCACATAAAATAAATATACACCTATTTGTTCTAAAATACCCATAGATTCATAAAAAAAAGGGCTATGATACAACATTTCAGCGTGTAAAAAGACGACAATGTAATACGGACCTTCTCCGTATTAAAGCTGTTGGGTACAGACTGCCGTATCCGTATCAGTGTGCCGTATCACGTATGAGAAATACACACACATTTATGACGTCATACACAAAATCTATACGGATACGCGATACGCAAAATGAATTTACCCTTGCCAAAAGTCTCTATTATGTTTGTTCCCGTAGATATTCGCGCATTTCAAATCGCATACTACTGGCAGTCTTCCGTTTGATTAAAGCTAATCCCCACTACTCACTGCTCTAACAGCTGTTAAAAGAAAAAATTCTTGTTCTAAATTATTATTGGTTAACATTCCCATTAACAATGAATGGCTTACTGCGTAACAAAATCGTTAAATTTGAAACAAAGTTCCAAATTGGACCAAATAATTTTACATAACGTTACGTCGTGACACGATTTTATTATGCCCAATTAACCAGTGTATAGCAGAATATTGTAGAAAACTAATTGTGTGACAAACGAGGTTATAAACAATGTAAACAACACTGTATGAAGACGAACAAATCCAGTCCTCGAAATTAAGAATTTTCTAACACGGAACAAAAAAATGAAAAATGCCGTGGCAGAATGGTACTGCTACGGCACCACGACATTTTATTTTATTTCAAGATCAATGCTTTTCTTAACTTTTCAAGATGGATAATGATAAAATTTATTTATTTATTCACGTCACAAAATTTGACGCGAATCGGTTACGTGTGGTCGTGCGAGCTCAAAAACATGCGAACAATTTCCTGGTTACGCAAATTGAAATATCAGTTACGTTAACAAATTTATTCGCATTTGATGAATATTGATACAGGATGACTTTGTGACACTGGTCTAAATAATTAGTATTATACCATAAACTCAATTCATTCATTCATCAATTCATTCATTCATTCATTCATTCATTCATTCATTCATTCATTCATTCTTTATTTCTTCATTCTTGTCATTTCATTTCTCCATCAGTCTTACAGGTACTTTCACTTTGACAGATGACGTATTTTTTACATCAGGTATTGACCAGTTGTAAAATGCCCCAAGCCTTAATTCTTTAAATGATTAGTAGTGCCATAAATATTTAAACATGTCAACTATATTTCCAAATAATTTACTACACGTGTTCCTTTCACTTATATAGCCATGCTGTACGGTGCCGGTGGTACAATGGCCCGTATGGAGGTCGTCTACTTTGACCCCCACATGCCATAGCTTGCCTGCCAATGTAAACGATTTTACTGTCCTGTCTATTTTAATATTATTTCATCACATCAAATTATTCTGTTTCCTCCCGAAACTTGGTTTGTAGAGTGTTGAGATTAATAAATACTATTTATTTTGTCAATCAATCAGCCGGTACATTGGGGCTATTACGCTCCGTTACATCGAACGTAGTAATATAAACAAAGGATGTAAATCGGTCCAGGTCCATCGAATGTGACAAACGATACATTTGTCTTAAAAATACAAATGACGAGAATGGTAACTGTAACAATTGTCGTATTCCCGAAGTGTTGCGATTGACTGAATGAAAGTATAGACCGTTTGGTTTCCTAGAGAGATAGCTATTGGGAGCATTAATTGTTTATATTCTATAATGTATTGATTATATTTTATATCCGAAGTAAAGATATGTTTATTAGTATATTCTTTTCCTTAGAGTTAGTATTAAATACGTACGTAATTATTAAGTTAATCAAATTATGATTATAAGTATTTAGTTAATCGTGGTCTTTCGTCTGGGATCAAGCATGGCAGCCAAATTCGTGCGTTGCGGAAAGGGGTGAAGTCAGAAAGAAAAGTTTTCTCGTGTGTGTATGTGTATATTTGATTATTCAACGTGTCACCATACATATCTTAAGAATTGTCTGTCAACCAACTACTGAAATGATGATATAAAGATAATTCATTGAACTGAAACTTGTATGATGGATTTGTTGTTTTATTTCGGTATACATGTAGCCCGTATACATGTAGCCCAGTAAGAACTTGCGACTTAATCCCAGAATATTGCGCATAGCATCACACCTCTGTTCATTATGGTTTGGCTGTCTGCGTAACGAGGTGTGCTGTTACAGGAACATTGTTCATACATTAGCCAGAGTATTGGCAACAGTGCGTGTACATCTATGTCTATTTTAGTTTATAATAATCGTTGAAAAAACCCAACTGTAATGGTAAAGCATGAATATGCCTACAGCACATGGGTTAAAAGTGTACCGGTATTGGTATTCGGTAATTGCAATATATTTGTCAGACTTTCGTATACAAAATCATAAATTTACATGACGTTATTACATGGTCAATCGACATACTCCTGGTACTATTCTATAACCGATACAATCACCATAATTTTAAGGATAGTAAGATGTACCACGGCAAAAAAAAAATGAATTATGTCGTGGCAGATGGGAGTTGCCTCGGCTTTTACCACGGTTTTGCCGTTTGCCGTGGTTAATTTCGAGCGCTGAACAATACTTTGGTCGTGTTTAATACCTTAAGTCACTGTCCAAAGTTTTAGGGAAGAGGGCTGATATGTTCCTGTACATGGGATAGATTTGATTAAACGGAGGAGAATACACACATTTATTAAAAAATTGATTAAAATATTGCCGTAATATTATTAATAATAGTTGAATTTAACATATGATAGATTTTGACAGAGCCCGATAGAGTGCACATAGCTTCGGTGCTGCGAACCCATACAGTCATATAGTTACCACAAAATGTCGCGTAAAAATATGATATTCTCGGGTCGGGTCGGGTAGAAATGTCGTGATGTGGGCTAATGATTATAAACCGGAATTTTGTAGCGTGGTTTCTCCCTGTGGGCAGTGCAAGACAAGGGTCTGGCAAAGTACAGTGTCTAGTTTTGTTGATGGTACAAAACAAGCTACTAAAAGAATACTTCACAACTGAATTTTGGTGAAGAAATGCCAGGGTCCATTGAAAATTTCCGTGAGAGCACATAGCATATACCCATCTTCAATAGCCCAATTTGTGCAGAAAAGTAACAATCAAATGTAATTGTTTTTAACGCACTACTGTTCTGCTGTGACTTCTGAAGACAGACATACAATATACTGGGAGGGAAACTTTGCCCGGATAGAGTGCGGCCTACTCTTATATTGAATTCCAGCCGTAAGGAGCAATTTTATGTGCTCCCTAATATGTACATACCATCCAAAACACAACATCATCCACCCATACGGTACCACTATAAAGAGGAATAACAACGGAATATTCTGGATGAGCTTTCTCGGCCAACGCAGTGATCAAACACGAGACCTCAGCTTTATAGAGCCCACCTATTACTTGTTTGTTACTTACACAATGTACTGTTCTCAACAATTCAGCTTGACATATATATATCCCAGAACATGTGCCATATTCACATTTCTTCGTGTATATAATTGTTTTTATACGCCCACATTTTCATATGGACGTCAATTAATTGTCGTCGCCCCCGTTCTTCCGTCCACAATTTGTTTGTGGACTCTGTACAGGTCACAATTCTTTTGCGATTTTGACGAAACTTGAAATATAGGTTTATCCCCATAAGATCTCGACTGCTTTCGATGTTGGCTTAGTCGAAAGTTCATGGATTATGGTCCCTGATTGTACGAAAAATGATGTTTTTAGCTTATCACAATTTTGAAACGATTTTGATGAAACTTGACATATATGTTTATAACCCAACGATCTTGGTTCCTTTCGATATTTGCACCCATCGGATCGTAACTTTTTAGCTTGTGGTCCCCCTGGAGATCAAAATTATTATCCCATTTAAAAAACCGTTTGATTATATGAACGTTACAGGAACTTTACAGGATAATATATGTTGAGCTCAAATTTCGTGAAAAGGGGACCAAAATTGATGGACAAAAAGGCCACCGCTTGTACGCGAATAGTATAAAAATATGGTATATTAAGATTGTGGACCCTGTATATTATAGAGGTCACAATTTTAATTCGATTTTGATTAAACTTGAAATACATTTTTATAACCTAAAAATATAGGATTGTAACTTTCCTGAATTATGGCCTCTGATTGTACGAAAAATCGCCTTTATTATCTTGTGGTCCGTCTGGAGGTCACAATTATTACCTGATTTTAAAAAAAAATGGTTGATTATATAACCGTTAAAGGACAGGGTAATCTAGGGTGAGCTAGGGTCACAATTTTATTACAAACGTTCCACTATATCCCCACCTGGCAACCTATATTTGTTTTAAACTGCATACATTTATAGCAGCCAGTGTTGCAATATAATTAAGAAAGATATTCTTTCTCATTTTTGATATTGCCACTAGCTTTTTATGTGTGTGTTACCCTTCTACCCTCCCTTTCAGATACTACACATTTTTTTTTATACATTTTTTTTTAATTCACCCTCTTGGAAATGTTGCAGTATATTGCCCTGACTGTTGTACATGCGAAAATGGAGTATTCTATGAGTATTCAGTAGAATACATCACACAACCACACACACATTTTTAAATAATTTAGCACAATGTAAGGAAGATTGAAGACTTGTAAATTGAGCACAGAAATAATTGACAGTATAATATCCATTAAATTTATTACAAAAAGATACATCTGAAATGACACAAATAATAACAAAATTGAGAAGTGATCACAAGAAATTAATTAAAATTCATATAGTATCATCATGATACTATAATTTTGAAGAAAAGTGTACAATTTATTTTTACTGCTTTAAGATAAATATGGACACAGATACATGTATAACACATACATGTATAGAATTAAAACTGTAAAGTTCTTCTTTGCAAGAATATAAAGTTCATAATGAACAAAAAAAAAAAATTATCTATTTGGTGGATGACTGAAAGAACTAATGATTATCATGTGAGCCTCATAGGTACATGTATATGGCATGTGTAGTATCACTTAGTGAAGACTCTATTCATCATCATGACAGTATTTTTATATGGAACTGGAATGGGATTTCCAAATGTAAAAGCAACATATTTTTGATAAGAATTATGAGTAACTTTCAAGAACTGCAAGTAGTGTATTCAAGATAAATAATCCCACCTAAAATAATTTACAAAAGTATAGAAATCATAATGATTTTACAATCTAGTTGAGGTTAATTTCTATGTTGTTTACTTCAGTAAAAAAAAAAGAAAAGAAAACAACATGGAATTTAACCAATGTATAGATTACCCATGTCAAAGACATGCTTCAGGTTTGCAATTCAACTTAAAGATGCATTGGTAAGATTTGGATATAAAACTGACAGTTGTTGATATTATAGTTATAAAAAAAGACTATATTGAAAATTTAAGTAATATATGTTTTTTGTTCCTGTGCAAAGTAGTGGAAGTTTGAAGAATACTGTAAAGTCAATTTTCAATACAATGATCTAGAGAGTTGATAATGAGCTTGTCATGTGACTAATTTTCTAATTAATAATTTAATTCAAATTTAAAGGCAAAAGAAAGATGTGCAACAGACAGATTTAACTATCACACAATGCATCTTTCAGATATGATATTAATATGTGTAATTGCATATCTCACAGTGCTTTGGAAAAAATTAAATTCAAACATTAAATTCACATTGCCCTCTGTTTCTGGGTCATTACAGATTCTAGCTCAGAAAAGATTTGTACAATATACATGTAGTCCCATGCTCAAGCTGTTTTGCGCTAGATCATTGACAAAAACAATGGACATCGTGTAACAAAGCAAAATCCAATGCATTGGGTAGTTAATAATAAAGTTAAGGTATATGTTAGGACATGATCTGAAGTTTGGACTGAAGTTTAAAAGCCTACAAAAATCAATCAACTTAGGTTATTTTCTTTTAGTAACTGCTTTAGGTTTTGTTGGTTTCTTTCCTCCTGAAAAAAGATTAGTTATCATTTCTGACATATCCGGCATATTTTGTTTGGCATTTAAGGCATTCATTTGTGATTGCATTTCCTTCTGTGTATCTGGGTCTGCAGTATTAAGCAACTTTGGTAACACCATAATGAGTAGTAGAGGGAGAATCATTGTTAAAACCATTGGATTGAACAAAAAGTCTGTTATACGCCATTGTTCTCTTGCTTGAAAATAATTTGCTTTACCCCTTTCTCTAAATTCCAATGGATATGGCAATGTTTTAACAACATTTGGTTGTAAATAGTTCACCCTTCGGGCTCTAATTTTTCCCTTTGATGTAATATCTACTCTCGCTGCCTCAAATATAAAAGATGGATTGCTAACTTCAACAACAAACGATCCTGAAGGTAATCCATTTACAACAAAACTTCCATCAGATCTAAGAAATGCAACGTATTCGCCACCATCAATTAGAACTCTTGTGTTGGGCAACCAATTTTTATCTCGAGTTGAGAAAACCTCAATTCTGCCTTCCATATTAAAAATATTCACATTTGTAGGTTCAATAATATCCTGGGTGTTGACAACAATGGTAACACATGTAATGAAAATCAATAAAACGAACGTTTGGTACATAAAATCGCACATTTTGAGAAAATGTATTAAGGTTTAGGTGGGGGAAGATACAAACCGGAAGGTCTGAAAGCCGGACTTGATTACACGAAAGTGCATGCTCCAAAAACAAATACGGCGAACTTGATTAGGAATATTTTTATTCTGGCACATCTTCTTGGTGTATTTTCAGAGCATCTCTGCCTTTTGTATTTGCTTCAGTGCAAATGAAATTTCCTTTTTTATATTTAAATATTAAAATTTTACCAAATTCAAGTAATTTTCATCAATGACACAGAGACTCTGTCAGGGATATGTAAGTGGTATTACTTTACATTACAATTTATACTGCAAATTAAAAAAAAAAAATTGTTTTAAAGATTCTTAGTAAAAAGCCCTTCATACTTTATAGACTAAGTACTGTTGCAAACTGATCCCGCAGTGAATATTCGCTTGGCCGCTACAATCACTGATAAGCATGACCAAACTGATCCCGCAGTGAATATTCGCTTGGCCGCTACAATCACTGATAAGCATGACATCGACGAGGCTTAATAAGTACGGCATATTAACTTTTTTACTCCGACAAATTAAATTCTCAAACATTTTTTTGAGGTAACAGAAAAATAAATAAAGACGTTTGAAGTAATTGAAGTTAAAAAATATTTCCTATTAAGTGTAAATGGGTATTAAAATGAGTAAAATGCGTCATTTTGCCCGAAGCAGTTATGTGTTAAGTAAACATTGTACGAGCCGTTGAGCCAATGACTGCAGTCAACGCACGTGCTATGGACACTCATCTGTTACAGAGTTAATTCCTAAGTAATTCTCTGTGAAACAGATTGAAGCATGACATCGACGAGGCTTAATAATTACGATATATTAACTTTTTTACTCCGACAAATTAAATTCTCAAACATTTTTTTGAGGTAACAGAAAAATAAATAAAGAGGTTTGAAGTAATTGAAGTTAAAAAATATTTCCTATTAAGTGTAAATGGGTATTAAAATGAGTAAAATGCGCCATTTTGTCCGAAACAGTTAGTTGTTAAGTAAACATTGCACGAGCCGTTGAGCCAATGACTGCAGTCAACGCACGTGCTGTGGACACTATCTGTTACAGAGTTAATTCGTAAGTAATTCTCTGTGAAACAGATTGGTACTGTTGGTGTAATGGTGAACAAGTAAAAGAGTAGTAGGCCTACACACTCGCCTTGCCACCTAATATTTTTTTTTGTTTCAAGTGTAATTAAAATGGACTGTAGCCCAGCTGTCTCTCGGATTTAGTTTAAATTCGTATCGGCAGAATTAACGGTAGAATGAGTACATAAACCGAAAGTACGACACCACCGACACGGAGGCTATACTATTTTAAGGACTCTCTTTCGCGGGGGGGGGGGTCTTGATTGATGATTTTCATACCAGTGCAATGTCCGCATTCTCATTCACTAGTTGATTCGACAGTAACAGTGTAAAGAAAACAATTGAGCCGGGCTCGGGGGCCCTTTCCCTTGGCCAGAGGGGTCCTTTCCCTTGGCAAGACCCTCCGTAACTAGGGTAGATTTCATTTTTCTCATCGGTTTTATGATTTCTCTCCCGTTTTGTTCGTTAAACTTCTTTGATTTTTTTCCCGAGGAGGCTGGCGCCTCTGACAGCGCCTCAGCTATAAAACGCCTTTGCTACGACAAATTTTAAGGGTTTACTACGTATACGGCACACAAAATTAAATCATGCCGTGGCACTGGCAGACGTGGTTTGCGTCGACTTTTACTAACGATAGAGCTGGGTCGGTGTACAGAGAAGGAGGTGTGGGTTTACATGTAAATACAATTGGGTGGCTTTCCTCGATTTTTTATTGTGCTGGGCGACAAATAATAGCACCGGAGGCAAGCGCCCGGCGTCGCCCAGACCATACCATAAAATTTTTTTCAAAACATAAATTGGAAACATATTGACTGGAAATCAGCTCGATTACTAACTGTTGTTTAGACACTGTGTCAACCGTGGAAGAAGTCAAAATAAATTCGGTTTTAAAGCTGGCATGGATTTGTAGGCCTATGTTATCAAACATATGGCAAATAAACATACATTCAGAAGACAACAGTATAACTTGGGTTTCAAAATTTAACATGTTTTACGAACTCCTTTTTAAAGATAAAACTTAAAGACGCATGTTTCAGAGTTTGAGGTAGTGAATTTCAGAATACAGAGGCAGTATATTTATTTTCATAGAATGTGTTATATAAATTAAACGTAATTTGTCTCTTAGAATTTATGCGTTGGTAGATTGTAAGCCAACTTAGAGATTCAAACGAAGGTGCCGAAAGTGAATAGGGTTTCCCATCCAAAATGCTCCTTGTAACACGCTTTTGGAGCTTATACAAAGACCTAAGATTGTGTGGTAAATAAGGTTTTAACGGTGTCAGGAGGATATGATTTGGGAATTTGGTGCCGAAAGTGAATAGGGTTTCCCATAGATGATGTGGTAAATAAGGTTTTAACGGTGTCAGGAGGATATGATTTTGGAATTTTTGTGGATTTGGAGATTCCGATTTTAATTGTGGTCAACAATAACAGGGGCGGATATAGGAATTTTGAAATGGGGGGGGGCACCGTAAAGTGAGGGCACTAACCGTTGAGACGGGGCACACCGGTTATCCGTCATTTCCTTGCATCTTTAGCCTTTGCAAGAGCTATGTGGCTAATATTTTCGTCTACGTTGAGTTCAAATTTTGTGAAAATCGAACAAAAATTGACAGACAAAATGGCCGCCGCTTGTACCCCAAAAGTGTAAAAAATATGGTATAATAGGTTTTGGAACCTGTAGACGTCACAATTTTAATGAAACTTGAAATACATGTTTGTAACCTAGAGATATTGGGTCCTTTCAATATTTGCGCATATCGGATAATAACTTCCTGAATTATGGCCCTGATTGTATACGAAAAATCGCCTTTATTAGATTGTGGTCACTCTGGATGTCAAAATTATTACCCGATTTAAAAAACCGTTTGATTATATCAAACGTTACAATGTAATGAATGTTGAGTTCGAATTTGTGAAAATCGGACCAAAACTGACAGACAAAATGGCCACCGCTTGTACACAAATGGACACAGATGAAACAAGGGCGAAAGTTATTTTTAGTCCTTCTCTCCCTTTCCCCTCCTTTTGCATGGCGATTTTTGTTGAATTTTTGGAGTAGAATCGAAGAAAAGGGTTTGAAAATACATTTTCTGCCAGGTTTTGGTGAATATTCATGATTTTGAGGCGGAAGGATACAAGAGTTGTGAGGTTGGTTACGTTGAAAGGGAGGGCCGAAAATTGCAAGGTTAGCTGTCTCTACTTCCAGCTTGTCTATCTCAAGTTTTTCATGAAGGACCTCATACATGCTTTTGGGCAAGAGTCTGCCACATGTTGCTCCATCTGTGACAGAAAGCGTTTTTCCCAACGAATATTTGGGAAAAAGTTACAGCCGGTCTAAGAGACGAGAATTAACATTAAAGTCAATGGGGCAATAATTAGTGTTCTGTGGCCAAATACTATAAAAATATGGTATATCAAGGTTGTGGACCCTGTATAGAGGTCACAATTTTAATCTGATGTCGATGAAACTTGAAAAGTGTGTTTATAACCTTGGTTCCTTTTGATATTCAACGGATAATATCGGATTATAACTTCCTAAATTATAGCCGCTGATTGTACGCAATATTGACTTTTTTAGCTTGTGGTCCCTCTAATACAAGGTCTCAATTATTATCCAATTTTAGAAACAATATTAAATGTTTGGTATACTAAACGTTAGCATGGGGCAGAATTTTATAAAGATAGGTTGCCAGGCAACGAAACAGCAGCTAAATCGTCCGGGCAGTAAACAAGGGTTGTCACATATTTTTACTTTTTTTGGTAATGAAACATTTGTAATACACTAAAATCTGATTAAGAGTAACAACTCATTATGTAATTATCTGAAAATCATTAGAATTTGTTTGCTTTTTATAAAAGTTTTGCCCCACGCTAACAATTAGTATAATAAACATTTAATATCATGGATTTAGCAGTTCAGTTATCAAAATTCATTGAAAATAAAAATACTTGTTCGTTTCAACACCTTAAACTCTGTGTATCAATCTGAAGTCAATCGGATGATAAGTTTGGCCTCTATAGCATCACAAGGTGATCAAGAGAGACAACTCTGGAAGTAATTATTTGAAATCGCTCAAAATCAATAGGCTTCTTCGTCTCATGACCTTAAACAGTGTGTGTGTGTATTTAAAGTCAATCGGGTATTAACTTTGGCCTCTAGAGCGTCCACAGGATTTTTTGATGTGATCAAGGGCCATAACTCTGGGAGTAATTATTCAAGGGCCACAACTCTGGCACTAATTATTAGAAATAGCTGAAAATCGATAGGCTTCTTCGTCTCATGACCTTAAACACTGTGTATAAATTTAAAGTCAATCGGATATTAACTTTGGCCTCTAGAGTATCCACAAGATTTTCTTAAAAGTGATCAAGGGCCATAACTCTGGCACTAATTATCTGAAATCGCTGAAAATCTATAGGCTTCTACATCTCATGACCTTTAACACTGTGTATAAATTTGAAGTCAATCGGATATTAACTTTGGCCTTTAGAGCGTCCACAAGATTTTTTGAAGTGATCAAGGGCCATAACTCTGGCGCTAATTATCTGAAATCGATGAAAATATATAGGCTTCTTCGTCTCATGACCTTTAACACTGTATAAATTTGAAGTCAATCAGATATTAACTTTGGCCTCTAGAGCGTCCACAAGATTTTTTGAAGTGATCAAGGGCCATAACTCTGGCACTAATTATCAGAAATCGCTGAAAAACAATAGGCTTCTTCGTCTCATGACCTTAAACACTGTGTATAAATTTAAAGTCAATATTAACTTTAGCCTCTAGAGCGTCCACAAGCAATTGTGGACGCCGGACGGATGGACGGACGGACGGACAGGGGCGACGACAATATACGACCACATTTCAATGTGGGCGTATAAAAACCAAACAAATGCTAATGATTTTCTGATAATTACTTAATATGCGACAACTCTTGTTGACTGCCCAGACGATTAAGCTGCTGTGTGGGCCAGTGTTTTGTTGTCTGGCAACCTACTTTTGCTAGAGAAATGAATGGTATTGTCATCAGCAAAAAGATCAGTATGGCATTTACCGACTTGATAATAATCATGAAAAGTAACGGACCAATATTGGATCCAAGTAGGACCCTAACATTTCACATAACTAACAGTTGAATGACATATGCCCCTCCTAAGACTACTTCTTGTTGTTTTCGAAATTCCAGATAGCATGAAATTAGTTTATGCAATAAAAGTCAAATTTGTATAATTTTAATTTTTGGTGGATTAATCTATTATCTATAAAAGCCTTACTATTATTTCTTTCAGCCAGACATCTGTAATTTTCAATAAGGCTGTTGAACATGAATGATTTTTCCTACAATAGTTTGTTTGTATTTTTCAAAATATTCTGTAATTTGAGAGCTAATGTGTTTTTCAAATATTTTTGATATTGTGGGCCTATAATTTTTTGGTAGATCCGTGTCAACATCTGTAGAATTTTGGGACCCATAGAGTCAATACCAGAAGCCTTACTTGGATGGAGCATATTTAGTTATTTGTGTACATCTGCATGTGAGATATAATTTATGGTCAATTCTTTGTGAGATATAATTTATGGTCAATTGTTTTGTGAAGAAATTTATTAATCTTTTAACAATATTTATTGGAAAGGCGGTTCTATACAGGCTTAATATGATCGGTAACATTGGTAAAATAATTATTCATAATATTAGCAATATCAGATAAATCATAGAGTAAGACATTGGCTTTGTTAACCTGGAGGTACTGTGTTCGATCCATGTGCTGAGATACTATAGAAAATTCATGGTGAATTTTCAGACATAGTTCCTCTTCCATGTTAGAGGTGCAGTATAGAATGCCTGAAAAGGGACAACATATAGTCTTTCAGATGGTACGAAAAACTGAAGTGAGAGAGAGAAATGGGGTTTAGCGTCCACTCGACACAAACTAGGTTATTTTGGACTAACATATGGTTTAATTTTATTTAAATATTTTGCTTGCATGTAGGGGTCTTTAGCAGTGGGAGGAAACCGGAGTACCCAAAGAAAACCCACAAGGCTGGACGGGCGACCCTACCCCTTGCCACATATAACTGGGGATTCGATATCACGCCAGTTGACTCAATGGCAGGCCCATGCTAACGATTCTGCCAAGCTAAAATTCAGTCACATGCAGAAGTTTGAGTTCAAACTTAAAACAATTACCAGTACTGCAATTGTTTAAAACAGTAGAATATACATGCGAAAGTTTATTTTTAAAATACATGAACACATGTGCTTGTTTTATTCAGCCTTTTGTTTATCAGTTATTTTGGTCTTCGTTGACTTCATTTTTTCATTTTTATTCAGTTGATTAGGTTGCATAAAGTTAGATTTTTGCCAACGAACAATCAAAAGTGACTGAAAATATTCATTAACATAATGGATTTGAAATATGTCACATATCTTTGACATGAAATGTCCTGAAATGATGGTAAAGCAGTCATGATATTTGGGTAATTCCAAGTCTATTAATTTTAAAATGACGAATCCAATCAGACATGAAATGGCCAGAAAAAAGTTGATTTTGGATTTGTTATTTGGGTTTTGTAAATATGATGTTGCTCCTCCATAAACTGCTAACAATATATGGCAACCTAAAGCTATTTCAAATCCAACTGGAGTAAAAAGAGTTAGAGTGTAACTTGTCATGGAAATAGTGATCAGTATTGCCGCTCGATATGAACTCCAGCCATATTTCAAATGTAATCCCCAAATAAGCACCAACATAAAAAATGGCAATGTACACCACTGGTCTAAAACAGCAAAGACATGTTTCTGAGTTATGATACGTAACGTTTGGATGGCTCCATAAAAGGCAGATGATATATTAAAAACATAAAAAATGTATGATTCCACTTCTGAAATTAAATTGTTCTCTAAGCTAAGAGTAGTAATTGCACACCAATAAGCACCAACCACTATATATCCTAAATTTATAAAAGTATTCAAAGGCATTTTCATCCAAAGTGGAAAAATTGTTTTGAAATGTTGTTTTTCTGCATAATGTTTCAAACCTAAATCTGTTTTCACATTGTTGAAAATATCCAAATAGGTCATTGTTGATGCAAAAACAGCAAATAATGTGACAGAGACGAATGCTTTCCACATAATTATTATTTAAGGTTCTACCAACATACTGAAATATAAAAATAAAAATTCTTAAATTATAAAAAGTACTTTAATAGTGCTACCCCTACCAGTGGGAGAAAACCCACAAGGTCCATGGTTCAACAGGCAATCCTACTCTTTGTCCGACCTTACGATACATCCTGCTAATTCATAATTTAATCTGTAACAGAGCTATATGTCATATTGAAAATAGAAGACCAAAGTATCAAGATAATTTGGAAGAGGTTGGCTCCAATGTTAAACTGCATTTTTCTACATTGTTCTACCTTGTCAATATTACAGTAATGGGATGGAAAAACACTGTTATTATTTTATGGCAGTGTGCTGTGTAGTGTGTACCAGTGGCAGTTAGAATTCTAATCCAAATTGGACTTTGCCAATCCTATATGTGATGTCTAAACAAGTTTCTTGGAAACTGTTGTCTGCGATATCAACTACTAGTACTAGTCAGGCATTAAACTTTTAAACTCCATTTCAATTCAATAAAAAATACTTTACTTGCTGAGTGACTCCAGTCTAGTGAGAAATGGGGTTTAACGTCCACTAAACACAAACTAGGTCATTTCAGGACTAACACGTGGTTTAATTTTAATAATTAATAGGGGTCTCTAGCAGTGGGAGGAAACTGGAGTGCCCGGAGGAAACCCACGAGGTTGAGAAGGCGCCCCTATCTCCATGCCACATACGCTAACACCAGGGCTCGAAACCACAGCCGCAAGCCAGAGGTGACCGGCCAGCTAGAGGTCGAAGCGCGACACTCTAGACCACTAGGACATCCCAACCTCCCCTCTAGTCTTGTAATAGTACTTAGTAGTAGCACTTGAAGACTTTTTCCTTAGTATAGACATAGTCTGATTCTGGACTGAACATACAAATGTCCGGACGTAGTATAATCTTGTGGTAACTACTAATTTGTTATGTACAGCTAGAGTTTACAAAATCAATCAATCAATATAGAACACACCAATCTACACTAGGCCTACTGGTAATAAGTATCGGTATGTGAAGTCTTTTACTTTTTTTGTGGTTGGTCGGAGTCGATTTTATTTTAGCGACATGATAATCAAGGCTGACTTTTGACCTTTGACCTTTCTCGGCGATACTTTTTTTTTTAAATGATTAATCTAACATGTGAATTGTATTCAGTGGTGGATAAGAATGAAATAAATATCACAGGTTAGACGACAATGAATTAAAAAATAATTAATAAAAATGGTAGTAGTATCACGTGATATGCAAATATTGTTTTTACGTACGGGCACTTGATACAATTTTCCCACAATGCACTTTGAAACACAAATATGGCTGCTCCCATACTGAAATGGAAGCGGGTAACAAATTCAACAGGACCCTGTCCAAGACCTCGGCATGGCCATCGTGCAGTTGCAATCAAGGATCTAATGATAGTATTTGGAGGTGGCAATGAAGGAATTGTCGACGAACTTCACGTTTACAATACAAGTAAGTCAACTGTCATCCCAGGCACTGAAACTCAAAATGGCGTCTTTTGTTATGGCTTGAGGTAGAAAAATTGGCGCGAGTTAATATACCCTTACAAAGTGTTATTTCCCCCTAGCGTAGATAAATTCGGAAACTCTGTTATATTTGTTGTCTCTTTTTTAAAATTTTATTTAATTTTCAATGAACTGTCAAAATCTCTTCAATGGTCATAACAAAATGGCGGCGCCCAACATCGGCTGTCTACTGTAATGGAGGCCACCTACGCTAGTCTGTAGGTTCTTACACTCCTGGGTTGAAAAAATATCAAAATCGTCTTTAAATTATGTCGACAGGAATTATATAGATGTTTAAAAAATAATTAGTTGCAATGATTTTGTTATAACAATATTATTTGTGTCGAGATTGTTAAGAAAATTAATAGAACTGATAAATTTTATCGGCGTTCTTTAAAAATATGGCCGCCAGACCAACCACCGAACGAATCAATATTTCGTTGACGCGAGATTTTGTAAAGTACAAATAATTATCCATACTAAAAGAAATTTGACAGATTTTTGAGTCATTCGGATTGCATTTATGGTCGAAAGTTTATTCAGGAAAACAAATTTCTGTGCAGTTCAATACAGTAAATATAATGAGATCGGACAAATACAAGAATAGAAATGAAATACTGCAGTGCCCCCTGTTTTCAACTGCCAATACATTCAGAAGATTACTCTTCGCAGAGGACTTAAATTACCCCCCCTTTGATTTTTCTACATTACTTGTGTTATAAAATTGTGATATTTGATTTATAAAATTTTCTTGCCATTATTTAAAAGCTACCAATCAGTGGTTTGTACCAGCAGTCAGAGGAGATATTCCACCAGGGTGTGCAGCATATGGATTTGTTTGTGACGGAACACGGATACTTGTTTTTGGGGGAATGGTGGAATATGGAAAATATTCTAATGAATTATATGAATTACAGGCTAGCCGATGGGAATGGAAACGGTTAAAACCAAAGCCGCCTAAAAATCACACAATTCCATGTCCACGTTTAGGTAATTAGATCTTGATTATGATTATTTTTTTTTGGTTGTAATTTTACTGACTAATACCATCCAATAACAAAACCATACTATAATGATATGCATGTAAACCTCATCATCTTTGTAATGGTATTATACTATTTCTTTTAACAAGATTTTGGGGTGAAAGAACAACACTATTAGATATGTTTACAGAATGTTTTGTTACTCAATATGCTGCATTATTTTATAAAGGATTGAATTAAAAATTATACAAAATAATTTATATTTTGTATTATATTCCAGGACACAGCTTCTGCATGTTAGGCAGTAAAGCATATTTGTTTGGTGGGTTAGCAAATGATAGTGAAGATCCCAAGAACAACATACCAAGGTCAGAAATTAAAAAGGAATATTTTGATAATTCTGACATCAAAATGCTCTGAATAATTTATGAAAATTTGAAAGTATAGGAAAATGGAAATTTAAATGTATAGGAATATTTAATTCAATTCATATTTGAACAGCTGAAATAATATGTCATGATAGGACTTCAATGAATTGTCAGATAAGATATTTTGCTGTTGCCAATTTAAGACTAATATTTTCGCATTTCAGGTATCTCAATGATTTGTATGCATTAGAAATGAAGTCTACATCAAACTCTATGACTTGGGAATATCCAGTTACAAATGGTCAGCCACCACCACCACGTGAATCTCATTCTTGTGTTGGATATGCTGAAAAAGATGGCAGACATCCAAGACTTTTAATTTATGGTGGTATGAGTGGATGTCGTTTAGGAGATTTGTGGCAGTGTGAGATTGGTAATTATTGTATTTATTGAAGATTTCTTTTCAAAGAAAGGGATATTATTTGCGTTATTGGTTAAATATTAAAACCATGACCTCCTAAAAATAGACAAATTTTGAGATCTGCTTTTGAAAAAATTAAAAGAGTTACTAAATTTTTCAATATATAGCATGGACAACTTCATTGCCTAACATCTCATCTTACTGATATAACAAATCATTTTTCTCTGCTTTTAGATACTTATACATGGGTAAAACCAACAGTTCAAGGTGTTCCCCCATTACCAAGAAGTCTCCATACTGCAACTGTTATTGGTAATCGTATGTTTGTTTTTGGCGGCTGGGTACCCTTGGTAATGGATGATGTAAAAGTAGCCACACATGAAAAGGAATGGAAATGTACCAATACCCTAGCTTCTTTAAATCTTGGTGAGAATGAATGATTATTCATTTTAGCGCTTGAACATAATTATTAATATAATTTAGTGTTTGGTTATGAAAAATAAATTGTTAGCAGGTAGTGCATATATGACTGAAATGAAAGCCATGAATTATTTATTTTATAAGCCTACAATGAAATGTGGTCGTGGTCGTATATTGTCGTCGCCCTGTCCACCAGTGCGACATACACAATTTCTTGTAGACACTCTAAAGGCTAAAGTTAATATCCGATTGACTTTATATTTATACACAGTGTTTAAGGTCATCACATAAAGAAGCCTAAGGATTTTCAATGACTTCCTATAATTACTGCCAGATTTATGGCCCTTGTTCACTTGAAAATTTTGTGGATTCTTTAGAGACCATATTTATCATCTGATTGATTTTATATTTATTCACTGTGTTTACATGTACTGTGTTTACGCCTATATATAATCGTTTTGATTGATTTTAGATTGATACACAGTTATACTAAACATTAGCATGGGCCAAGCAAATTCTAATTATTTTTGGATAATATCTTAATGACTTGTTATTCTTAATTAGATTTGAGTGTATTATAAATGTTTTCATGATCAACAAAAGTAAAAATATGCAACAGCCTGTGTTGACTGCCCGAATGATTTAGCTGCTGTGGACGTATGTTTCATTGCCTGGCAACCAGTTGACTGCGTTGTTGCGCTTGTTGAAATGCAGATTTACATGTCAATTTTAGGAATGGCTAGTTCACCTGACCTGCAAAACTTGAAATATACCTTTCAAAATATTGCCAGAGGACACAGTTGTAATAGTTTATTTTTTTTTATTTTGAAATTCAAATTTATTTCAGAATCTAATTCATGGGAACCCTTAGCTATGGAAGTATTTGAAGATGCATTGCCCAGAGCAAGAGCTGGGCAATGTTCTGTAGCTATCAATACCAGATTGTATATATGGAGTGGTAGAGATGGATACAGAAAGGCATGGAATAATCAAGTAGGGCATTTATGTTTTTATTCCATTCTTGAAAATTTAGATGCCTAAAGAAATGTTCTGCATACAAAATTACGTGAATTTTTAATCAAGACCAAAATAATTGACGATTGTATCTGGACAGATAATTCAATTTTTATACGCCCACATGGAAATGTGGTCGTATATTGCCGTCGCCCCCGTCCGTCCGTCCGTCGGTCCGTCCGTCCGTCCATCGTCCACAATTTCTTGTGAACGCTCTAGAGGCTAAAGTTAATAGCCGATTGACTTGAAATTTATACACGGTGTTTAAGGTCGTGAGACGAAGAAGCCTATTGATTTTCAGCGATATCCGATAATTACTACCAGAGTTATGACCCTTGATCACTTTGAAAAATCTTGTGAACGCTCTAGAGGCTATAGTTAATATCCGATTGACTTTAAATTTATACACAGTGTTTAAGGTCATGAGACGAAGAAGCCTATTGATTTTCGGTGATATCTGATAATTACTGCCAGAGTTATGACTCTTGATCACTTTGAAAAATCTTGTGAACGCTTTAGAGGCTAAAGTTAATATCTGATTGACTTTAAATTTATACACGGTGTTTAAGGTCGTGAGACGAAGAAGCCTATTGATTTTCAGCGATGTCCGATAATTACTACCAGAGTTATGACCCTTGATCACTTTGAAAAATCTTGTGAACGCTCTAGAGGCTATAGTTAATATCCGATTGACTTTAAATTTATACACAGTGTTTAAGGTCATGAGAGGAAGAATCCTATTGATTTTCGTTGATATCTGATAATTACTGCCAGAGTTATGACCCTTGATCACTTTGAAAAATCTTGTGAACGCTTTAGAGGCTAAAGTTATTATCCGATTGACTTTAAATTTATACACAGAGTTTAAGGGCATGAGACGAAGAAGCCTATTTATTTTCGGTGATATGAGATAATTACTACCAGAGTTATGACCCTTGATCACTTTGAAAAATCTTGTGAACGCTCTAAAGGCTAAAGTTAATATGCGATTGACTTTAAATTTGTACACAGTGTTTAGGGTCATGAGACGAAGAATCCTATTTGATTTTCAGTGATATCTGGCACTTGATCACTTTGAAATATATTGTGAACAAAGGCCTTGAGACAAACCATCAAAACTATTCTAATCATTTCTGATAATTATTTAATGGGCTCGTAATAAGATTATCATGTGTTGTAAATGTTCTCCTTACTGATAAAAGAAACAATATGCGACAACCCTTGTTGACTGCCCGGACGACTTAGCTGTTGTGGGCGTATGTTTTGTTGCCTGGCAACCTATCTTTATATATATATATTTGCTTTCTTTTTATTTCCAGGTTTGTTTCAAAGATTTATGGTTTTTAGAAACTGGTAAGTTGCCTATTTTGAGTAAAAGCTCTGTTCTAAAGAATTTAATATTATAAACAAATTTTCAAGTGAAATAAATTTGGAAAGGTGTAAGTTCTGTAATACATATTTGTAGAATTGATATTAGATAGCTACTGGAAAAGTGGTTATGAATTAGAAAATCCACTGTTTTTATGCCAAAAATGGCTAGATTTTATTTTTAGACTTTAATTTGTTCTATGTGTTTTAGAAAAACCACCATCGCCATCCAGAGTACAGTTAGTTCGAGCCAGTACAAATACATTAGAAGTATGTTGGGGATCAGTACCAACGGCGGATGCTTACTTGTTACAATTACAGAAATATGATTTACCGCCATCGCAAGCTATGAGTCCAACTGCTGTACCAGCTGGCAGTAGTTTAGCTAAACCTTTAGTTCCTAATCAACCACAAATGATTCGTTCACCAGGAGGAGGTATGTACTTTCATGTTGTATTTTCCACGTTTGATTAATAAATAGCTGTATTGGTGCCACATTGATGTGGAAATTCTCTGGATTTATACTAAATGTTATAAAGGAATATGAATGTTTTATGCCGAATGTTTAATTGTTTCTCTGATACAAACTTTAATTGATTTCTTGATCTTTCGATTCAGCAATACGGCCATTAGGAGCAGTGTCTATAGGCTCCATTTCTTTCTCATCACCACAAACAATTAAAGGTATTCAGTGTGATAGCTTAATATATGCATGAATGCCTAGAGTATGCCTTTTTAATGCTATTTGTAAAATTTTACCAAATTGATGTATAAAGTTTTATTGAAAAATACAACTAATCATGCATGGTACATGTATCATAATTGACAGAATGCATGTTTTCTAAATTAAAATCAGTATGTATACGCATGTTGTCAAATTGCGATACAGATTTACATATAATTATTGTTTTTCTTCAGTTAGTCTATAAATGCATATGGATGATGTGCTTTAAATATGTAACTTGAATTATCGCTTGTCCAAAATATACAACAATTTAGTTTAATACATAGTCTAATGACACCAAATAAAACATTTTACCGTTTTTTACCCAAACTGTGGCATGGCAATTATCACATTTGGGTAAGAGCTCTTATTAAAGTATGTTTGTATAATAATGTTTAAACTTGAAAACACACTTAAATAATTGCTGATTGTGATTTTTTTGGTCCTGACTTGATCCTGTGTAGAATCTTGTAGATTTCATTTGATTGTAAATACACATGTTCCTTTTGAAATTATGCATGGTGATACTGGTTATATATATAGATGTGTTTATGCATGATAATTGACATATTTTCGGAGGGGTTGGGGTTGGCACATCACTATGATAGAAAAGATTGTTTTGAAGAAAAAAAAAAATTCGATGAGCTCAATTGGATAATGCATTTTCAATGCTTTGCTACTCAGCATTTGTTGAAACAAAAAAAACCAAAACAAAACAAAAAAATGAAAGACCATACACAATAGAAAATTTATAAAAATGTCCAATTTTAAATATCGCCATATCATAATTTGACGTATTGCTTTCTACATTTTGCACCAACTTTGTCAGACACATGACTGATTATTTGCCTTCCAATGAACTATGACTTTGTGCTTCTTACTATGAACTGCTATATTAAACATAGTGCTTTATCTTCAAACACAAATAGACATGACATGTTGTTCATTTATTATTATGAAATATAATTCTATAATTATTTCTTTCATATTTTAGTGAATGCCACACCTCGACAGAAATCGCCAGTAACAATCACACCTATTTCTTCAGGATTAAGAGTTGCATCACCACAAATAATTAGTCTTAGTCAAGGACAAAAGCCTGCAGTGTTACAAGGAGTAAGGCACAAAGAACTTTTATATAAATTGTTACTCGTTGCTTAAACCTTTAAATAATTAAAGTGTAGAATTAGTATGAACATTAATCCTTGAAACCGAAATCTAATCACCAATACGTCACTAACCTATTGTTCATTTTGTGAGCATAAGGCAATATTTCATATTTTACTTTGTTGCATTTCCAGCAAACAACAACTGCTGGTGGTCAGATGACTGGAATAGCTGCATTAGCTGCAGCAGCAGCAGCAACACAGAAAATACCAGGTACACCAAACACACCAGGAACACCACAAACAATACGTACTGTTTCAGGAGTGAAAGTGGTGACACCTACTGTGGTGACACCTTCTGGAGTTAGATTTCCTGGTAAAATGCAAGGTAATTAGGTCATTATCTTCCCTACTGAAAAGGTCAATTTAGAAGGAATGCACTTAATGCCAATGAATGATATTGAGCTCAAACTGTGACTTTTTCGTAATGTGACAAGCAGTAATAGGGTTTCCCATGAAACCAGAAGATATATGAATTTTTAAATGTCACTAAACAAGGATAACTTTAGTAACTATTAATATTGACTCACGATAACTCTCGAATTCATTAATTTTATGTGTATTTGTATATTGTAGGTGCTACTATTTCCCCTGGAACCCAAACAATCCGAGTTGCTCCACCAGGAACAACTATTCTAAAAACTGGTGGTCATGTTGCCGGTGGAAAACAGATCATAACTGTACATAAAGCTGGAGGATCCATTTCCAGTCATCCTCAGATTGTGACATTAGTAAAAACAACACAAGGCATGACTGTTGCTACAGTGAGTAATGATATGTTTGTAATTTTGTGAAATTAGATGACTCTGCAACAAAGAAATTAAAAAGGCATAATATTCTCAGTAATATAAAATACATAACTATTTATTTTTCTTCAGAATAAAGGAGCCTTGCCTCAAGGAGCAACTATTGTAAAATTAGTTACATCCCAAGCTGGAGGAACAAAGCCATCTGCTATTATAGCATCAAGTAAACCTGGCCAAACTCCGTCAAACATTCTTGGTATTAGCAGTGTTCAACCTACTGTAAGTACATTAACATCTATTATGGATGTTATGAGTAAATATTTTCAGCATAAATTCAACATAAACTCTTTGTGTGTGTAGAAAAGGTCTTATGATCAAAAACAAAATTTTTTTATAAATAATATTGAATCGGTTTTCAATTGATACTTTTGATTGTATGCATATTTATTTTTATTATTGAAGGGTCAAGGTCTTATGATCAAAAACAAAAATTGTTTAGAAATAATATATTGAATCTGTTTTCAATTGATAATTTTGATTGTGTTCATATTTAATTTTATTATTTAAGGGTCATTCCAAGAATATAACAACTGTCATCAAAACAATACCAACTTCTATGTTTTCCATGGCAAAGGCAGGCATGACTGGTCTTACCTCTACTCAGTCAGGAACTAAAACAATTGTTATAGCAGCACCAAAAGGCAGTACAGGCACTTTAAATACTCCTACTAAATTAATAACTAAAGTTTCTGGTGGACACACAGGTTCGGGTAATACACAGTTCATTGTGGTTAGCCCACAGGGAGGAACCACTCAGGGTTCAACTTTTCTAGGAGGTATGCTATTCAGGTTTTGGTTGCTTTTAATATTGATGTACCTTTTGATCAGTTCTTGAAATGAAAACTGTCTTTTTTTTTGCTATGGATTAAAATTCTCTTTGATAGTGCTCTTTATCAATAAAATTTTGATCACTTCATTGTAAGGCTTAATTTGCCTGTCAGAGGCCTGTTTATTTGTAGTTGCCATAAATTGTAGAAGGTAAATTCTGTGAATGTCTGTTTAGTGTCAACATTAATGCTAAAAACAAAAACATACTCATGGAAAACAGGTGCTAGTGTATTTTAAGGTGACATTTCGAAAAGTATTTTCTCAATGTTATTAAGGTAAAACAGCAATATGGATACAAGGCAATTATAATAGGCAAAATGTAACACCATAACCGAAACCAAAGTCCTGTGACACAACAGTTACGAAGTACAATGATAATTAAAGATTATGAACATCAATACGCAGCTGAAAACAAAGTTTTCGCTTGGAAATCATTTTGCAACATTTTTTGATGTTGATACCTTATTATTGAAAATAACAACTGCAACTGTCAGTTGCCACAAACAAATATTTGGATGTCCCTTTTTGTGATCAGATCTATTTACCATGGCCACCTGCACACTTCCTTTATAGGTCAAAAGATGTAAACATGGTTAGAGCACATGATTGTTGCTGTGGGACTAGGGTTAACGTTAATACTAGTCCTGTGTACATCTCGCGACCTTGAGGAAAATCTGCAGATGACCTTGGTAAATAAGAGTAAGCCCCTTTTTCCACTAAACTATTTGATAGATTTCCAATGAATACAGTGAAATGCTATGTGCCATAAGTTAAATGTTTTATTTACAGGATCTAAGCCAGTTACAGTGACCAATCTACAAACAGCAACTTCCCTAGCAGCAAGTCAGTCAAAACCTGTAGTCACAATATTGGGAGCAGGTATTACAAATTGATATGTTCTCTTTTTCATTTCAAATAAGATTTTTAGAAAAATGTCATAAATGTCATAAATTTGATATTTTGTTTTTCTATATCCGTTGGTTTGGTATTTTGACATATTCTGTTCAGACATAAATACAAGATCTTGAGAAGGAAAAAGCACTGAAAACTTTCCTCTTTAAACAAAACTTTGAATAGATAACTAAATTCTACAGCTACTTTCACATCTACACCGCGCACAGAGCACTCACTTGAGTGGATGTGGCGCATTATGAAATACAACATATTATTATTATTATATTTAAAATAAAAATTTAATAGTACCAGATATGTTGAAGAGATGTTGAAACTAAATTTCATTTCATACATTTTTCGTTTCAACAGGCCAAACTGGAGCAGGAAAAATTATTGCACAAGGAATGCCTGGACAGTCAATAGCCTCTACAATACAAGGGACATCCATACTCTCTACTCAAAGTATAAAAAGCACCACAGGTACACCAACAATATCTTTAATAGCTCAACAAACACCAGGTGACTCAATATCTACAGTGGCAAAACAGTTGGTGACAATTCCTTCAACTATAACCTCTGCAGGAAAACCACCAGTGCAGATAACAATTTCACCTGTAGTCAAGACAAACCCTGGGACCAATGTTACGGCTGCATCTATCACAGGAGATTGTGGTACCCCTCATGGTTGTCCTGGTGATGGAACAGATACACAAGCAACTGGAGATTGTGGTACTCCCCATGGTTGCCCTGGTGATGGAACAGATACACAAGCAACTGGAGATTGCGGAACACCACATGGCTGTCCTGGTGATGGAACAGAAACAACAGCAACAGGTGATTGTGGAACTCCACATGGTTGTCCTGGTGATGGAACAGAAACAGCAACTGCTGATTGTGGAACACCTCATGGTTGTCCAGGTGATGGAATACCAGCACAAAGTATAGGAGATTGTGGAACTCCTCATGGGTGTCCTGGTAATGAAACACCAGCTGCAGCAACAGGTGACTGTGGCACCCCACATGGTTGCCCGGGTGATGGTTCTCCGGTTGTTTCAACAGGAGATTGTGGAACACCTCATGGTTGTCCTGGTGATGGAACTGGAAATCAAACAGGAGATTGTGGAACACCACATGGTTGTCCAGGAGATGGAGGAACAGAATCTAAGACTGATGATTGTGGTACTCCTCACGGATGTCCAGGTGACGGAAGTGAAACTCAAGCAACGGGAGATTGTGGAACTCCCCATGGTTGTCCTGGTGATGATGCACCAGCACAAAGTATTGGAGATTGTGGAACTCCTCATGGTTGTCCTGGTGATGGAACTGAAACAAAAACTACCGGAGATTGCGGTACTCCACATGGTTGTCCTGGTGACAGTACAGAAACACAAGCAACAGGAGATTGTGGTACTCCCCATGGTTGTCCTGGGGATGGAACTGAAACTCAAGCAACTGGAGAGGTACCTGTTCAAAATCAAGAGGAAAATACGCCAATGGAAGGCGTGCAAGCAACAGAACCAACTACACAAAGTGCTGAAAATGAATCAACTGATAAACCTACTGAAGAACCAATGGATACGACTGCTTCAGCAGCAGCTACAGATTCAACAGATACTACAGTGAAACTAGAACCAAGTGATGCAGCTTTAAATACCACAGAAAATAGTGCTACAAGAACTACCCCAGCAACTGATGCAGCTGTTGCTATATCAAGTGCTACAGATTCGTCTGGTAAGTTAGAGATTAATCTGATTCATTGCTCTGCTTTGATACCTACTATTCTTTTAATGGGAGATGATAAAAAAAACATGCTATGAATTCATTACCAATTAAATGAATCTTTCATGCACATTTATGTGTTCAGAAATGTTTTATATATATATATTTTTTTTAAAGATCCTTTAGCTACATTAGCATCTGCAGCTGTTTCCTCTGCAAGGTCAACAGTTAAACAGGAACCAGATGGTGTTAATCAAGCAGCAAATGGCATAAAAACTGAACCAATGGTATGTTTGGTTTTATGAAAATATTTGAGTGTTTATTTTCTTATTGAACATTTCTAGGGCTATAAGTGTTCAGAATTATTTGTATTGCTAATCAGAAAAAAATTGAACATATCAATTTTATGCTGCAGTTCTAGAACTCTTATAAATGGTTTAAAAGAAAATGTGTATACATTATACACTGTGGTTCTAAAGCTCCCCAAAATATTAGAACTATGTAACACACAACCAAATGAAAAATATATTGTTTCAGGATAAAATTTTAATGCCAGTGAAACGTGATGCCAACCAATGGTTTGATGTAGGAATTATCAAAAGTACTTCAACGGTGGTATCTCATTATCATCTCCCTTCTGATGGTGGACAAAACAACGGGGATGTAAGTACATTTATTTATAGTAGGATGGTTTTTGCCAGAATGGGGAATTATTGTAGGATTTATTGAAGAAAGCATAACTTACCATGGGAAAATAAATAAATAAATGGTTTAAGCAGACATGAGTAATATTTGTAGTCAGTTATGTTCTATTATTAAACAAGGAAATGTGTTAAATCTCATGCAGGATATCGATGTCGTTAATGTACCTGATCACAGTATATTAAAACGACAGGAACTTCAACCAGGAACAGCATATAAATTCCGAGTGGCTGGGATCAATGCCTGTGGTCGAGGACCATTTAGTGAAGTATCTGCATTTAAGACCTGTTTGCCAGGGTTCCCTGGTGCACCATCAGCAATTAAAATTAGTAAGGTAAGAATATGTGTTTACAATCTTTCCTATTTGAACAGAATTACTTGACTTCTAATTTAGGTAGAATCAGGGTTCTTAATCCATTTTGAAATGAACTGGCCAAGGGTAAGCCTAACGGATAGTCGTATTTTCAACAAGAGACATGTTGGTTTATGCATACTTTATTCACGTTAATAATTGCATAACGTATTCCGAATAATAATAGCTTAAACTTCGAATAAACAAAACCTTTGTTGTAATTGCATACCTGTATTCATACATCGGTAATAATATCCAAAAATTTATAGTCAACTCAAATTTCAGCAACTTGCATGATGCATATTCCTACTTTCGCTTTCATCCAACCAAACGGAAGTTATAATTTAGTAAAAAGAAAAACTACCAGTAAATATAAATATGATTTTTTACAATTGTATTATTGTGATCACTTGTCAATGTATAAAAATAAGAAGAATGTAACAACATATTAATAATAACAAATTAGCACAAATTAGTTTCTGTGTATAGTCGGAACTCGGAAATTTGCCGACGTGCGAAAAGTCACGTGGCCAAATGTCATGATAGGCTATTACATGTACTTGACATAATAATTATATACGGGTCAGTAGGTTATTACCAGATTTACTCAACGCTAACATAATAATAATAATTATTAATATACGAGATCAGTAGGTTATTACGTGACTTAAAAAAGAAGACTAAATTAATAACTTATGGGACAAAACATTTTCTGTGAAATTTTGTCAAACGAAAGCCATTTGAAAGTAGTTAACCATTCGGAATTAAAATATCTCCCGAACTTCGACTTTGGTTGACCTATATTGGACGTGGGTTTCTCCGACTTTGGGAACTTCCAATGACGACGTGCATCTTGAAGTTCAAGGTCAGTGCTGCCATCACTATCGTCGGCTAAAACTCGTTTACGTTTTCTATTGTCATTCTGTGTTGTATTGTCAACATTGTGTTAGATAGAAATGAATGAACCGACATTGGATTATATACATTCTTTAACTTGATTGACTCAACTAATTAAGTTGTTTATTTAGGAAATGAGCCGATACGGATTGAAGTTGAAGGTATTCATATTGTATTGACTGATTCTTTGATGGGTTTCTTAATCGACGAGTAATAATTAACTCTTTGTTATCGGCCTAAAGTTGATTGATTAATGATACCATAGTGGCCGGTTCATTGTTTTACAAACCGGCTAGATTAAAGATCAATGGGCTAAAGCCGACAAAAAACAGCCGATTAAGATCCCTGGGTAGAATATTCAAACTTGGTGTTGATATTCATTATGTGAATGTCTTGACAGGGTTCAATAATTAACAGCTATAAGTAATTTGATTGGTTGCTGATCTATTTATTATAATATTTTTTTTTAGAGTGTAGAAGGTGCTCATTTATCATGGGAGCCACCACAGAATACGGCTGGTAAAATTACAGAATATTCAGTTTATCTTGCTGTTAGAAATGCTGCTACAGCCACTCAAGATCAGAAACCTGGTACACCAGCTCAGTTAGCTTTTGTTCGTGTTTATTGTGGTCCTAATCCCTCCTGTGTAGTGACAACAAGCAGTTTAACATCAGCACACATAGACTATACAACTAAACCAGCTATAATCTTCCGTATTGCGGCTAGAAATGAAAAAGGCTATGGCCCTGCCACTCAAGTAAGGTGGCTTCAAGGTAATTATTTATAGAATATTTTTAAATTGATGGAAATGGATACCGTGTTTATTTTATTGAGACAAAGAATCCTATTGATTTGTATAATAAAACCTATAATTTGTATAATAAAAGCCATCAGAAATTTATTGACAGTGGGGATAGTCCTGTATGCACACTGTTTATGTTCAATAGATGAAGAAAACCAGAGTTATTGTTCTTTTACAAGTTATTTCAAACCAGTTTTATCGATTTGTATAATACATGTTGGCATCAGAAAGAAATAGTAGGCAGTAAAATTTTATTCATTTCTGATAAATCCTATAGTTACTTAAAATAACATCTAAGATTTATACAAAGAGCTGACCATTCTTGCTCTAATAGCTCAAAAACAGATGTAAAATGAATCACTGTAGTTTTGACATAATGTGTGCATTGTTGTAACCAGGGCATTGGTATATTCGGTCTTAGCCTCGCTTTCCCATTTTTAAATTAAATTTTTGAATGACGAATCGTTAATCAATGTCGCGTATACCCGGTATTACCAGGTAGTCAGTACGGTCCTCTCTAAAATTACCACAGTAGCTGCAAGTGCCATCTATTGTATTTTCTATACACTAGAACATATTTCCACGTGTTTAAAAGCGGCAAACAGTAAAATGGTGGAGTGCATAGTAACAACGTTGATGAATCAATCTCGGCGAAGTCGTGAATCATGTGAATGACATCTTCGTTGACCAAGACAGTGTGGACAATTTCTAGGCGTTTACTGACACGCATAATTTGTTTCAAAGTAGTTGACAATGATTGTAGTCAGGAGAGTGATGGGTTGTATAAAGTGCGTGGTTTGTTGCGCGTCCCTCCACCTATGGCTTTTATGGATATCTCCCCCCCCCCCAAAATGTGAACATGATAGCCCTGAAGTATGTTTGCAGTATAGTCTATTCTGACGATAATTCTAATGTTGATAATAATGCTGGCCTGCTGGATTGTAAAAGAATTAGACAATTCCCGAGTCCCGAACGTGTAGAGATCTATTGATAATGATATGGGATGAAAGTGAAAACAAGGTATTGCAATCCGCACGTGGTCATGACAACGGGAGACGTGCGTGTGTGTGTTGCGGCATTGATTGTGGCTGCTATTGATATTTGTGTTCGTGTTATATATCTTTATCACAATCCAGTGATAAATTCTAAATCCCATAAGTATTTCATGGAGAAAAATCCGTTTTAGTGTTTGATTTAGTGAGAAATGATTAACCCAAAATGACGTCACATGACTACATGAATATTCAAATTACTTAAATTCTATTTTTTTCCTCATAGCCAAACCTCGTGCCCGTCCCAACCCACAAAAAGAATTCTCATAAAAGCTTCCATAAGTACTGTTTGGCATTCATTTCCAAACCCTTTTTTTTGTCCCCCGGCTTTCGTCCGTCTGTCACACTTTTTGGGACACAATAACTCTCTTCCTAATTGAGCTAGAATGTTCAAACTTGGTGTATGTGTTTATTAGGTCAATGCCTTGATGGAGTTCGAAGATGAGCATTTTCTTCTTAGGGTAGGCAGAGATAAGCAATTTGATTGGTTGAAACTTTGGGACAAGATAACTTAGGTTCATCTTGATTGATGATTTTTATGCCAATACAATGACTGCATTCTCATTCAGTAATGGATTCGACAGTAACAGTGTATAGAAACGATTGACTCGGACACGAGGGCCCTTTTGTCAAGCGTGGGGGCCCTTTTGTCTGCCTTTAGGGCCCCCCTAACTAGGGTATTTTTTCATTTCTCTCGTCGGTTTTAGCATTTTTCTTTATAAAACACTTTTGGATGACACTTCGTGTACAGTTTGATTGCTTTGATTGTTTGAAAAAAATAAATGCGCGATTAATTAATGTGTCATCTATTTATTTTGGGATTTCGGCAGGGGACATAGCCTCACTGTTGGCTTGTTTCCTCAAAAGATAGGTTGCCAGGCAACGAAACATACGCCCACAGCAGCTAAATCGTCCGGGCAGTCAACAAGGGTTGTCGCATATTTTTACTTTTTGGGGGGGATGAAACATTTGTAATACACTAAAATCTGATTAAGAGTAACAACTCATTATGTAATTATCTGAAAATCATTAGAATTTGTTAGCTTTTTATAAAGTTTTGCCATACGCTAACAATTAGTATAGGAAATATTTAATATCATGGATTTAGCTGTTCAGCTATCAAAATTCATTGAAAATCAAAATACTTGTTCATTTCAAGACCTTAAACTCTGTGTATCAATCTGAAGTCAATCGGATGATAAATTTGGCATCTATAGTGTCACAAGGTTTTTTTGAAGTGATCAAGGGAGATAACTCTGGAAGTAATTATTTGAAATCGCTGAAAATCAGTCGGTTTCTTCGTCTCATGACCTTAAACAGTGTGTGTAAATTTAAAGTCAATCGGATATTAACTCTGGCAATAATTATCAGAGATCGTTGAAAATCAAAAGGCTTCTTCGTCTCATGACCTTAAACACCGTGTATAAATTTAAAGTCAATCAGATATTAACTTTGGCCTCTAGAGCATCCACAAGATTTTTTGAAGTGATCAAGGGACACAACTCTGGCACTAATTATCAGAAATCGCTGAAAATCAATAGGCTTCTTCGTCTCATGATCTTAAACACCGTGTATAAATTTGAAGTCAATCGGACATCATCTTTGTCCTCTAGAGCATACACAAGATTTTTTGAAGTGATCAAGGGCCATAACTCTGGCACTAATTATCGCAAATCCGTGAAAATCAATAGGCTTCTTCGTCTTATGACCTTAAACACTGTGTATAAATTTAAAGTCAATCGGATATTAACTTTAGCCTCTTGATCATTCACAAGATTTTTCAAAGTGATCAAGGGTCATAACTCTGGCAGTAATTATCGGATATTGCTGAAAATCAATAGGCTTCTTCGTATCATGACCTTAAACACTGTGTATAAATTTAAAGTCAATACAATATTAACTTTAGCCTCTAGAGCGTTCACAAGATTTTTCAAAGTGATCAAGGGTCATAACTCTGTCAGTAATTATCGGACATCGCTGAAAATCAATAGGCTTCTTCGTCTCATGACCTTAAACACTGTGTGTAAATTTAAGGTCAATCGGATATTAACTTTAGCCTCTAGAGCGTTCACAAGATTTTTCAAAGTGATCAAGGGTCATAACTCTGGCAGTAATTATCGGATATTGCTGAAAATCAATAGGCTTCTTCGTCTCATGACCTTACACAATGTGTATAAATTTAAAGTCAATCGGATATTAACCCTGGCCTCTAGTGCGTTCACAAAAAATTGTGGACGATGGACGGACGGACGGACCGACAGACGGACGGACGGGGGCGACGGCAATATACGTCCACATTTCTATGTGGGCGTATAAAAAGGGTCCAGCACAGGCAGTGGATTTACGTCTAGCATTGAAAGGGTTAATAGTTTATATAACATTTCAGGCCTAAAGAAAGACCTACAATAGGCAGATTTAGCTCTTGCATAATGAATGTTTAATCTGTTGTTTTCAGCATCTGGTAAATGCTCCCAGTAATTACCTGTAAAAGAATATGCATTATCCCTTTTGGGTGCCATATAAAATTTTTCTCTATGTATTTTTTTCAGATGCTTCACAAAGTCCATTGAGTGCTAAAGTTGCTGTTAAACATAAATTACCTTCAGGTCCCGATGTGTAAGTATATATGAGTTTTCTTTATAATGGAAGAGTTCCTTGATATTAGTTGATATATTTGGTACTTCATATACAAACAATCTTGTAAAGTAAAATCAGACAATTATGTGGTAGCCATCTTCTCTAATTAATGTTACTTTTAAACTTTCAGAAAAACACCAATAACGTTATCTGGTGCAGCAATGGTGAAAAAAGTTAAAACAGAAGATGAGTAATCACTCAGTGCTGAAAATTTTTAAAATAATCAAGAAGACTAATTTGGAACTTCTAGCCGTTGTTATTGGATTGTTATAAATCGATAGTGAATTATCCAGAAAAGATATTTTCCTGAAGACCATCTTCAGTCTACAAATTTGTTAAAGACTCTCAAAAAAAAGATATTTTAGTGGAATATCAAAATTAGAGATTTCATATTTTTAATAAAGCTGTGTGCTTGTGTATTTATTGTGAATATATTTTTTATGGAGAAAAAGAAAATGAACTACATTATGTTATAATTTATGTTATATTTTGATGATAACTTGAAAACCATAGTTTAAAAGTTTAACATGCAATATTGATATTTATAAGTATCTTAGCTTGAATTCAGTTGACAATTAAAGTTTTAACAAAGTTATTTAAATCAAAACCTAGGAATCTCTTGTTTAAATATGTTCTAGAACATCACTTCAATAGTTTTTTGAATTAAGTCACCATTAATACAAACCATCACCATCTCCCAGATCTGGACGCAAAAAGCTTATCATGTCATTGATATAAATAATCATTTGTAAATATTCACTTTGTAGAATTTAATCATAATATGATGTAATTGTATAAACAAGAATTTTATCATGTTAATTCCATTTACTTGTTCATCTCATTCTCTATATTGCATGATATTATAAATTTATTCTCATCTCAAAATAACTATTATATATATATGTGTATATATTTAGACTTATCCTGTAACTATTACTGGTTGTAAAGACCCTTTTGGAATGCTGTATTCACAAAATGTCGTTTAGCACTGAACATAGTAAATACAAGTTACTAGTGTTAACATAGTATGAAATACAACCAGGAACAATAACAGCATTTGTCAGAAAAGAATGGTTTATCAGTATCTCATTACCCCTTGTAGGTAGTGTAATGAACTCTTTGTAGAGAAAGTAGATATGGTGCATTAATTGGTTTAGTTCATTTTACACTCTAGGGGACTTTACTTTGAGAGTGATCCCTTTCAGACTATCTCATTATTTAACTATATTCTATGCTGGGGATTGTAAATTACCTAAATAGGCAAATATGTTAGAAAATGATGCCAAGAACAAAAAGAACTTAATAATAGGAAATTATTTCTAGGGTTGGATTGTTAACAGTGGTAAATAAATGTATTGTTTAATAAGTTGTTAATTCGGGACATGTGTATTAAATAAATAAATGAAATGGCTAATTAAAACAAAATTTATACTTTTGTGTACATATGTCTTTAGTTGTCAGATTCATTCAGATAGGTTGAATTTTTTGATAAAATATTTTGTAAAATACTCATTGATTTAAACTAAATAATTCATGCCATCACATGTTTTCTAATCACTAGTTAATGATCTGTCAAAGCACATTTTTAAATGACATTACTAGTAAGTCATTGTTTTAACATTTAGTTGAAATTGAAATCCTAAAACATTGAATCAAAAATGCATCACTTTTCCATATTTTCCCTCATTAATTAATAATTGACATCAAAATATGGTTGAATTAAATTTAAATAATCAGTTATTTGTACATTTTATCATGTCAAAGCATACTCTTGTCAAATGACAACCTGAAGGAGGTATTGTTAATGTGCCATTTTAATGTTGTCACCATCTGTAATTTGTTAGCTTACCTCTTATTTGGTAATTTCTGTGTGTTAATCGTTTCATACTTGAATTCATTTTAGTATTAATTAGCTGGTCATCTCCTTTATGTGTACTTCAATAAAGTATACTTTTAATCATCAGTTCTATATTGCTGTCATTTTTTATGAAAACATTTCTGACTATTTTTATATAATAATATATTGACGTCACTGTGTGTGTGTCACAATTTTTATCCAATTTTGATGAAACTTCGAAGTATAGTTTTTTTTCCCCAAAGGCAAAGATGTATGGTTATTACCCAAAGATTATGGCCTTTGATTTAAAACAACATTGCACCCTAATGACAGGGTAATGAGTTTGAATTTCGTCAAAATTGGACCAAATAGTGCCAATATATGGTCAATCAATAACCATATTTGATCCGATTTTGAGGAAACTTTGAACTTGTGTTTATATAGTTACTATAATTGTAACCTTAAACCGTGTGTTTTAAGGTTACAAGTTTAAGGTTACAATTGATACAGTCTAAGAATCCTTACGCAAGTTCAAATATGTTCAAACGCACCAGATGAAGAAGTTTCATATCCAAGTTATACTAAGGTACATATTGAGAGCATAAAATTTAACGCTTTGGTTTAAATCCCTCTCTGGCCATTGCTGGATTAGCTTCTGATTCTTGAACTTTTAAGGGAGTGTGTCTATGCTTCCCATTCAATCAATTCAATCAAAACTAACACTTGAGTACAGCAACATTACAGTCCTTCGTTTAATTTGGGTTTTCCCTAAAACTTTGGACAGTGATTTAAGGTATTAAAAACAGTGAAAGTTTTACTGCAATAATCTATGCACTGGTTAATTGGACATAATAAAATCGTGAGCCATGACTGGTCCAATTTGGTGCTTTGTTTTATAGGTAAAGCCTTTGTAAAGCTGTCAGCTACTGGTTGGTAATGGGACTACTGACCAATCGTAATTTAGCACTTAAGAATGTTCACTTTGTACAGCATTGAGTAGTGGGATTAGCTCTTAAGCAAACCAAACACTGCACAGAGTATGTTATTTTATGGGAACATTTATTTTATGACAACATGTAGCAAAATATATAGTAGGATTTTAAAGCGAAATGAAATGGGGTTTAATATTGTCCTTATGTTCTGTTCCTAAACTGGGCTGATGAAGACGCTCTTATGCCATATACATGTAGTGTGCCACGAGGGAAATTTAACCCGGCCTACTCTTATATCAAATTCCAAGAGTGATTTTTTTTACGTGTACAACCCGGCCTACTCTTATATCAAATTCCAACTGCCGAGTGATTTTTTTTACGTGTATGCCAATGTGTACACATGACCTCGGTTTTTCGTACCATCCAAATGACCAGACAGCTGTATTTGTCAGGTCCTGCAACACTGACAAGGAGAAACCGAGCTGGAATATGTGGATGAACTTCCTTGGCCAAGGCAGGGATCGAACACACAACTTTTAAGCTATCTAGCCAGTGCCTTACACACATAGTCCCTGTGATCCCCAAGAAAAAATAAATAGGTATATGTAACGTAAAATTCTAACACACAACACAATTAAGTGCCAACTATTTAACATTAAAATTTCATTTAATCATAAATTTCAAAAATTGAAAAATTGAATTGATCAACACAGATTTACTAAGATAAAAACATATAAATTTATAAAAAAAATTCTAACAAACACCACTTTTTAAAAGATACATTATAGTTCGAATTGATCAACACAGATTTACTAAGATAAATGTATAAATTTATAAAAAAAATCCTACAATCACCACTTTTTAAAAGATACATTATAGTTCAAATATAGATATGCATAATGAATCAATCTGATTAACATACAGATCTATATTTCGTTTGGTTTTTTTTATACTTTTAAGTTTTGATGGCCTACACTACATGAAGATCTGACTGGTTGTTGCAATAGGTTCTGTCAGAGGTAATACAATAAGCTTTTGAGCCTATGACTTGAGACATTTCATTAACCAATCAGCATTGATGTTACTAGTGGATAACCTACAGTTACATGTACATGCAAAACATGCCTAAAGCTTGTCGTAACAGACTATTTTATTGGCTAATAGCTCTCACCATTTAGAACACATCAATGATAACAACTCTTCCAGATCCTAGTGTAGTACTCTTCCAATTAAAATGAAATTTTGAACTATAAAAAAACGAAACGAAATAGGATCTATGTTTTAATGAAATTGCAGAATGAATATATCAATGATAAGAACTCTTCCAGATCCTAGTGTAGTACTCTTCCAATCAAAATGAAATTTTGAACTAACGAAACGAAATATGATCTGTGTTTTAATCAGATTGCAGAATGAATATATTGAAAATTTCATTTAAATAACTTTAGTTTGAGTCAAGTTATCACTGTTTGTAGTTTTGATAAAGGTGTGTGCATTGTAACCACGAAACTGGCATATTCAAGACTTAAATCATTAAATGTCCAAATCGTTTTTTTCAAGTATCTGATAGCATCCAGAGTTGATTATGATCTTGCCATGTTAATAAATGTCTAATTAAAAATTAATATAACATTTAAGGCCTAAAGAAAGACCTGCAATAGGCAAATTTACCTCTTGAATAATGTACATGTATTTTTAAAATTGAATACCATTAATGAAATAAATGTACAAGTTCATTGAATGTCTAAAAACATGTTTACAAGCACATTATGAACCATGTGGAATAAATCCCAAGATAATTGAATCAGTTATCTGAATACTCAGAAAAATTCTGTTTCCTCTTTATAATGGCTTGTGTTAATCTATTATTTCTGCGAGATATTTTTTCCATATTTTTCACTGTCTTTTGAAAGCTTTTAGGAGATTCTGTATTTATCGTAGGGTTAGATGAAGGCACTTTCCTATTACGTAAGTTATACCTTGGTTTTATGCTGGTTTCCTATAAAAAAAATTATTTGCCTTGATAAAAAACTGCCGACTGCCATTACAGAATAAACTTAATTGTGTCAATTACATGTCTACCAAAATATTTAATATTTTAATACAGGTATAAGATATTTTGTCTGGTAAATCAAACAATATGATTTAATAAATCTGTAGGAATTTGCACAATGCCACACTGTATGTGCCTAATTCATCTGTGTTTTAAGGTTTCCACAAGTAGATTTATAGCTCAAAGCAAAATTGATACAAATGTTTTTAAAACAAATTTAAAATAGCAATTGTTGCTAGAACTGATTCACAACCTATTTGGGGAGAGAGAGAGAAATGGGGTTTAAAGTACACTCAACACAAACTAGGTCATTTCGGGACTAACATATGGTTTTTTAATTTTATTTAAATAATTCGCTTGCGCGTAGGGGTCTTTAGCAGTGGGAGGAAACCGGAGTACCCGGAGGAAACCCACGAGGTTGAGAAGGCGCCCCCATCTCCATGCCACATACGCTCACACCAGGGCTCGAAACCACAGCCGCAAGCCAGAGGTGACCGGCCAGCTAGAGTTCGAAGCGCAGCACTCTAGACCCAACCTATTTGGACTGTAGGATCAATTGAGTAGAATAGTAATAGAAGCAGTGCTGGTTTGCAATCAATATTGTAAATTAAATTCTCAAAAAATAAAAATCACTTGATAGCTTACCGAAATTGAAGCTACTGGTTCAGAGTCGTCTGAAATATAATGAATTCAAATGATGAAAAATAACATGAATACCTACAGTACTGTAAGAAGAGGTCTGCACAAGGAAAAGGTATCGACATATATCTTCTGTCATTCTGTTTATTTAATTTGATGGGTATTTTGGGTCATTTTTGTTAAACACCAAATTCCTCTTGATTGCGTTCCATGGCATAAATTACCTGGGCTAGATATTCGTTATTTTTTCCGAGAATCTAAGAGGATTCTCATACATGCAATTTGCTCGAATCTTTCGAATCTTAATAATACTGACTAAAAAATAAAATTGAGTTTATTGTTTATTGCCAGTATCAGAAAATGCAGTAACCAAAATCAGAAAATGCCGTAGCCAAAATCAGCTGATGCGGCGCCATGCCATTTCTTTAACACATTTTGTAGTCCTTTGTCCAGCAGTACTTGCAAACGTTTTAATTCATCCGTCGATGATAGACAAACGACACAATGATGAAGTGACAACCATAACTGAAATTGCTATAAAATAAAGTTCTGTACGACTATGGTATAGTCTTCAATATTATTGAAAATTAAGTCTGTCAGAAGTGTATATAAAAAAAAATTAGAACGGTAAACGCTACTATTCAGAACTGTTTTTTTTTTGCATTGCGCGGCATTTCTCCATAACACAATTTATAGTCCTTTGTACAGCACGTACTGTAGGCTAACAGTCATGCAACTTGCAAACGTTTTTATTCTATGACAAACAAACGAGACAATGATCACGTGACAACCATAACTGAAATTGCTATAAAATGTGCTGTACGACTATGATATAGTCTCCAATATTTTTTCAAAATTAAGCCCCCGTCAGTAGTGTGTAAAATAAAAAAAACCTGGGACCTATTTCACGAAATTTTAACTAAGATAAAATCCAAATTTTAGTAAGTCGATTTGATAATATTCAATTTATTTTAGTGCTTAGCCAATCAAAATTGAAGTATCTACTAAAATTTGGATTTTAACTTTAGTTAAAGGTTTCGAGAAACAGGACCCAGAACGGTAACTATTTAGAACTGTTTTATTGGCATAATGCCAAATGATATGCGTGGCATTTCTTCATCAGACAATTTGTAATTCATGATTCCGAGATTTGGAGTTAAGCTCCGCCCTCTTAGATAGACACGCGATCATGTGTCGTTTGTCTATCATAGACGGATGAATAAAACGTTTGCAAGTTACATGAATGTTATCCTATGTGCAGCATATGTTCAGCATATGTGCAGCACATAGGATAACATTCATGTAACTTGCAAACGACACATGATCACGTGACAATCATAACTGAAATTGCTATAAAATAAAGTTCTGTAGGACTATGATAGCCTTCAATATTTTTAAAATTAAGCTCCTGTCAGTACTCAGTAGCGTATAAGATAGGTTGCCAGGCAACGAAACATACGCCCACAGCAGCTAAATCGTCCGGGCAGTCAACAAGGGTTGTCGCATATTTTTACTAATTTCGGTAATGAAACATTTGTAATACACTAAAAACTGATTAAGAGTAACAACTCATTATGTAATTATCAGAAAATCATTAGAATTTGATTGCTTTTTATAAAGTTTTACCCCACGCTAACAATTAGTATATACATGAAACATTTAATATCATGGATTTAGCTGTTCAGTTATCTAAATTCATTGAAAATCAAAATACTTGTTCGTTTCAACACCTCAAACTCTATGTATCAATCTGAAGTCAATCGGATAGTAACTTTGGCCTCTATAGCGTCACAAGAATTTTTGAAGTTATCAAGGGAGATAACTCTGGCAGTAACTATTTGAAATCGCTGAAAATCAATAGGCTTCTTCGTCTCATGACCTTAAACACTGTGTATAAATCTAAAGTCAATCGGATATTAACTTTGGCCTCCAGAGCGTCCACAAGATTTTTTGAGGTGATGAAGGGCCATAACTCTGGCACAAACTATCGGAAATCGCTGAAAATCAATAGGCGTCTTCGTCTTATGACCTTAAACACTGTGTATAAATTTAAAGTCAATCGGATATTAACTTTGGCCTCTAGAGCGTCCACAAGATTTTTTGAAGTGATCAAGGGCCATAGCTCTGGCACTAATTATCGCAAATCGCTGAAAATCAATAGGCCTCTTCGTCTTATGACCTTAAACACTGTGTATAAATTTGAAGTCAATCCGATATTAACTTTGGCCTCTAGAGCGTCCACAATATTTTTTGAAGTGATCAAGGGCCATAACTCTGGCACTAATTATCGGAAATCGCTGAAAATCAATAGGCTTCTTCGTCTTATGACCTTAAACACTGTGTATTAATTTGAAGTCAATCGGATATTAACTTTGGCCTCTAGAACGTACACAAGATTTTTTGAAGTGATCAAGGCCCATAACTCTGGCACTAATTATCGGAAATCGCTGAAAATCAATAGGCTTCTTCGTCTTATGACCTTAAATACTGTGTATTAATTTGAAGTCAATCGGATATTAACTTTGGCCTCTAGAGCGTCCACAAGATTTTTTGAAGTGATCAAGGGCCATAACTCTGGCACTAATTATCGGAAATCGCTGAAAATCAATAGACTTCTTCGTCTCATGACCTTAAACACTGTGTATAAATTTAAAGTCAATCGGATATTAACTTTGACCTTTAGAGCGTCCACAAGATTTTTTGAGGTGATCAAGGGCCATAACTCTGGCACTAATTATCGGAAATCGCTGAAAATCAATAGGCTTCTTTGTCTTATGACCTTAAACACTGTGTATAAATTTGAAGTCAATCGGATATTAACTTTGGCCTCTAGAGCGTCCACAAGATTTTTTGAAGTGATCAAGGGCCATAACTCTGGCACTAATTATCGGAAATCGCTGAAAAACAATAGGCTTCTTCGTCTCATGACCTTAAACACTGTGTATAAATTTAAAGTCAATCGGATATTAACTTTAGCCTGTAGAGCGTCCACAAGCAATTGTGGACGCCGGACCGACGGACGGGGGCGACGACAATATACGACCACATTTCAATGTGGGCGAATAAAAATGAAAAAGTTAGAACGTTAAATGGTACCATTTAAAACTGGTTTGTTGGCATAATGCCAAATGATTTGTTACGTGTCATTGGAACTCCAATGGACATTCTGTTGGGAACGCGTTCACCGTTTCTCTCTCCGTGTATTCGATGTTCCATCGGGGAATTATATTCAATGAAGATTTAAATTTACCTAACAACTTGTCAGTGAATCCATCGATATTTTCAGGCGCGCATACAGGGGGGGGGGGGGGGCGCACCCGGTGCACGCCCCCTCTATATTTAGAGGTGGCGAACAATTTTTAGCTCCATATATTCTCGCGAGAAAGGAGAACAAAAATAGTTTAGGTTGGAAATCGTAATTTACAGTACTAGCATAAAATTAGTCCTTGTGGGCATTTTTTACACTCAAAAATCACGGTTCCGGGCTTCGCACTCACAAGTTGGTGCAGCACGCCCCTTCTTTCTGAAAATCCTGGATGCGCCCATATTTTATCCAGTTATTAATTTAATATCTACCGGTACATGGAATTCACACAGACGAAGCGTGGAAGACGTGCGATTGGGAGACCGTGCCTAGCCATAGGCCGTCTTCAATGACCACGTGGCTTATTTTAATGAACCTTTTATGAATAATCAACAAGCTTGTTTTGCTTACTTTTAATGGATTAACAAAATCGCCGTTAAATGTACTAATTATTCGGATTATGAACCACATATTAAGGCCGATTCTCACGAAGGTATGACTGTTATCGTAGCCGAGAAGCAAGTTGATTGTCTTCTTAATTAACAAGTAATAATATTAACCCGTTAGAAATTAACCAAAAGTAGTTTGATTATTTACGATACCATAGTTGCTCATTCATTATTTTACCGATCTACTTGAATAAACATCAATCGCCAAGGGTCAACAATATACAGTCCCATTATGAACATTAACCCTGACTGACATGCAATAATCGGACGCGAAAATTTTCCGAGATTTTTTTTTTTTTTTTTTTTTTATAGAAAAATTCACGGTGGGTTCTCAGCGTAACCGATTGCGAGAATGCTTGCGCGAATCAGATTCGGAGATGCCCGTGAATTTCTAGCCCTGATTACCAAATAAAATACCATACCATTGTTTAATAATTTATTTAATTGCACAAAATGACAGTCATTTCTTACTAAATCTAAAAGTTTTGTCACCAAAACTCTTGACTGAATATTGCCCCTCAAATATTGAAAGTCTATCAAGCTTTATTAATTATGTTCTTTAAGTGTTAAATGATTTTCCCCCATAAATATCACAATTAAAGTTTAACCTACCTTTATCATTGGTCAAGTTGAAGAAGCCAGTATCAATCCAGGAAGTCAATTGATTGGATAACTGTCTGATGGGAGTAGAGTTACGAATATCATTAAGTTCATTGAGTAAAGACTGATTTGCTGCATCGGTTGTCACAGTTACATAACTAGCGGATTCGCTGGTTGTTGTACTATCATCATCAGCCTCTTCGTGTAATGAAAATGTTTTATCTGTGTCACCCGTACTTAATACAGATGTATCACTACTATACCCGCTGACACTATTATCACTAATCTGTGTAGTAGCTGAAAACAAACACATATTATTTTGAAACAAAAGTCAACAGTGCGGCTGATGTCCCCCGCCGAAATCTCAAAATAAATGACGTAATTGCACATTTATTTTTTTCAAAAGTATCGAGCAATCAAACTTACTATCACTTACTATCAGATAAAATGAAGATTATCTTGTCCCAAAGCATCGACCAATGGAAGTGATTAGCCCTACTTAGCTCCAGCTCGAAATGTTAATCATTGAACTCAGTCAACTCAAGACACTCACCTAATGAACATCTACATCAAGTTTAAACTTAGCTTCAGCTCGAAATGTTAATCATTGAACTCAGTCAACTCAAGACACTCACCTAATGAACATCTACATCAAGTTTAAACATTCTACCTCAAATTAAAGCAGAGTTGTTGACCAATCTTGACCAATCAATTCTTAGCCTAAGCAGAAAATTCTTAGGGTAATGATATAATGAACCCATTTTCTGAGTTTCAACGCTCTCACTTCATTATAACGAAAGTTATTGTGCCCCAAAGCATCAGCCAATCAGATTGCTTTTCTCTGCTCACTGTAAGCAGAAAATGTTCATCATCGAACTCCATCAAGGCATTCCCTAATGAACGCCTACACCAAGTTTGAACGTTCTGGCTCAGTAAGAAAGAGAGTCATTGTGTTCTAATGTCTCGGCCAATCAAATTGCTTAATACCCTAGGCAAACAATGTTCATTATCGAACTCAAGGTATTGATGTAATGAAACTATACATCAAGTTTCATCACCTTCACTTCAGTTATCATGTCCCAAAGTATCAACCAATCAAATTGCTTATATCTGCCTACCCCAAGCAGAAAATGCTCATCTTTGAACTCCATCACGGCATTGAGCACATAAACCAAGTTTGAACATTTTAACTCAATAAGAAGGAGAATTATTGTGTTCCAAGGTCTCGGCCAATCAAATTGCTTATCACTCTACTTACCCATAACTGAGCAGAAAATGTATTACTGTAATGAAACAATACACTAAGTTTCATCACTCTCACTTAATTAGAAATAAAGTTATGGTGTCCCAAAGAATCAACCAATCAAATTGCTTATCTCAGCTTACCCTTAGCAGAAAATGCTCATCTTCGAACTCCATCAAGGCATTGACCTAATAAGCATATACACCAAGTTTGAACATTTTAACTCAATTAGAAGGAGAGTTATTGTGTTCCAAAGTCTTGACCAATCAAATTGCTTATCGCTCTGCTTACCCTGAGCAGAAAATGCTCATTATCGAACTTAGTCAAGGTATTACTGTAAGGAAACTATACACTAAGTTTCATCACTCTCACTTAATTAGAACTAAAGTTATCGTGTCCCAAAGCATCAATCAATCAAATTGCATATCTCTGCTTACCCTAAGAGGAAAATGCTCATCTTCTAAGTCCATCAAGGCGTTGACCTAATAAGCATATACACTAAGTTTGAACATTTTAACTCAATAAGAATGAGAGTTATTGTGTTCCAAAGTCTTGACCAATCAAATTGCTTATGGCTCTGCTTACCCCGAGCAGAAAATGCTCATTATCGAACTTAGTCAAGGTATCGCTGTAATAAAACTATACACCAAGTTTCATCACTCTCACTTAATTTAAACTAAAGTTATCGTGTCCCAAAGCATCAACCAATCAAATTGCTTACCTCTGCTTACCCTAAGGGGAAAATGCTCATCTTCGAACTCCATCAAGGCATTGACCTAATAAACACATACACCAAGTTTGAACATTCTAGCTCAATTAGGAAGAGAGTTATTGTGTCACAAAAAGTGTGACGGACAGATGGACGGACGGACGGACGGATGGACAGACAGACAGACGGACAAACCCATCTTAATAGTCCCCCAATTTTCTTCGAAAGGCGGGGGACAAAAATACATGAAACCGGTGTCTCAAGTACATTACCTGTCTAGGGATCTACTGCTCTAGGCATGTTTTAGTTACCAAATATATTTTTGTGGGTCAAAAGAAGGCTTGATATAAAGCGGGGGGGGGGGGGAGGCTATCATTTTTGCCTGAAAAATATGGCAGCAGTGCCTGATGACCCTACCTTACTTTGCCATAAAATAACTAAACATATGCCCACAGCAGCTAAATCGTGCGGGCGGTCAACAAGAGTTGTCAATTTGAAGTCCATCGATATTAAAGATACATTGTAGGAGATTTTTATAAGGAGTTAGCCATTCTTGCTATAACAGTTCAAAAATAGCTAACGAAAGAAGAATATATTGAAAATTTCAGTCAAATTACTTTATTCTAAACATCTATAATTCTTGACTAGAAATGTATTTAATTACATCTTCACTGATTCTTATAGCCGATCGCTTAATTGACAGGTATTATTGTTAACTACACCTACATAATCTCTGTTGTCTGCTGTCAACATATCCAAATTTGTGTATTACCTTTTTGGATTTTTATAACAATGAGACAAAATGAGTGAGAGGGTAAATTTTTATTCTTACTTGTATTTTTATAATACAATTATGATAAATCTATTGGGGAAATAAAAATATTTTTATTGATATTATCAAGTCAGAAAAACTGTCAGTCTGTATTAGTCCTTACACAAGGCGTTTTTATCGACCACTACTTAGCCAAAGTGATTTGCATTCAATCACATTTTCATCTTTAACGTCCATCTAATTCAAATTGGTTACCCTAATCAACGAATTTATCGACATCGATTTCCGAAGCGATTACATCAAATCGCCAAATCAGTTCAGGGTGCAATTTGACGATTTGATCGGGTGCTCACGTGTTTTTTTTCAACTGTGTCCAGCCACAATAATTGTTTACAGCTAATCGGAGCATTTAACGAACTGGCCAAAGTACTTTGAAATCGACTAAATTGTCACATGACATCTCTACTAAATTCAAATCAATTTGGTAAGTCGATAAAAAAGCCTAAAGTCTCCAGAAATTGTGTGATTTGTCATTAAGGCAATTCCACACCAAAGTATACAATTAGGTGAAAAATTTAATTAGGTGATAATTGGACAAAAATAGTGTTTTATGGTGAGAAATAATCTATATTTTGAAAAACTTAAATTTTGGTGGAAATTGTTCCTATTCTTTTGTTATTTGGTCTTTTGTCGAGGTGCACGTTGTATATGTTGAATTTATAATTTTTATGTATTTTCTTACTTTGTGTTTGTTGGATAATTCTGAGCCATAATGAATGATGTGGCATTAGTTATCTGACAATGTATATAAACATGATATTTATACATTAAAATACCATATTTTTGTGAAAGTAATCAACTTTGAAAAATATGGCTATGAGAATGTACGTCCGTTACAAACAAGTATTCATATTTTTTTCTCTCTCATTCATATTTATGAATTGAATTGTTTAAAATTTCATATCTAAAGCTAAAATAACCCATTCTTATTATAATGACCAAAAAAAAGAAAAGATTGGCAAAAATTCTCAGAATAACTTGGGTTTTCGTACATGTACGTCCTTTACTTTTTATGGCATTTCATTTTATCAATTATTTATATTTTATCTCTCTCAATCATATTTATTTATGGAACTGTTCAAAAACTCATATACAAAGCTAACATCACCCATTCTTGACATTATGACTGTAGAAGGAAAACATTTTGACCCAATTCTCTGAATCATCTGGGGCTAAGGTTTCATAGATGTATGCACGGTCCGTTACTAAAATTTTAGGGTAAAAATATACGTCCGTTACCAAAATTTTTAGGTCGCAATATTTTATGTAAGGAGTACTGATTTTAGGAAATTAACTGCTCCATTGCTCCATTAATTCAAATGAGTTAAAAATTAGTATTATCTATCAGTCCTATTACTTGAAAGTTTATATATCTCATTTAATGGGTTAGCAATTTGCACTTGTACGTCCGTTACCAGGAAATACGTACGTCCGTTACAGGGTTCAATTTAGTCTAACAGCAATGAGTAGCAAATTTTTGTGACAGATTCACATTTTGCTAATCAATTCAAAATTTGAATAGCATTTGCTCATATTTGAGGAGCATTAAAACGTAGCCTACATCACAAATATTTTCAATTCAGATTTCTCGGGGTATAAGTGGGTACTTTTTTCCGCCAATGTCCAGCCTTCATTGTACTCTCCGCTTCGACTTATGTATGGATGAAGTTTAAAAAATTGACATCTCCAAAAAAATGTCAGTTACCGTCTATCCCCGATCGTCTAAATCAAAACTGCATGTACAATGTACTGTATGTACAGTACTTTAAATTACACCATTCCAATCGAAATATTTGTAGGCGGGACTTTGCTTGTTTATTTCTCCTCCCCTCCGCCTTTAAAATATCAACCCGAGAATATGCCATCAGCATAACATTTTTGTCAGCCTTTCGCCAAAAATGGCACGTTTCACGCGTCTCTCGAGATGTCTACTTTTAGTTTTCAATTAAGTTAACCAATCATACAATACTGCGTCGTTTTATTCTATTTTTAGTAACATATTTTATAAACACGTGTGATTAAAAACAGAGTCTGCATTGTCTTCTAGTTATCGAATATATTGAAATAAAAACTGTTTCAAATTAATCACGACCACAACTTGGAATATTAAACAAGTTAGTCCTGCATTTATACTTATACTCCACATTCATCCAAAATATAATGAATCACACTTCACAAGTTTGAAAACAATTTTTGGCTAATGAATAAAATAATTCTATCTCTTTTACTTAGTTTTACCGTGATATGAGTCGCTTTTTGCGATAAAATAATTCTATCTCTTATACTTAGTTTTACCGAGATATGAGTCGCTTTTTTGCGTAGTTCAGCTCTGAACGTCGGTCTCATTACACTCACCCTGACCGTTCAGGGACTGGCCTATTCAATCAATGTCGAAAATAATTTGAACCCCAGTCAATTTTACTGGGCAACTTTTCACTGCGAAACATCGGAATGTCAATCCGTGTGGACGTCTGTACAATGTAAAGGAACATCTTAGTGACAAAATAAGACCTTGCTTACCTCGCTAGACTCAGTATGAGCTAAACAACACGCTGTTTAAAATACGTCCCCTCCTATCAAACTACCCTTTCGTCACCATGACACGGCGTGTTGTGGTGCTCATACTGACTCTAAGGAAATGAGCAAGGTCTTATTTTCTCACTGAGATGTTCCTTTACACTGTACACGCGTCCACACGGAGTGACACCCATCGTTTAGCAGTGAAAAAATTGCCCAGTAAAATTGGGGGTCAAATTATTTTCGACATTGATTGAATGGGCCAGTCCCTGAACGTCCAGGGTGAGTGTAATGGGACCGACGTTCAGAGCTGAACTATTTTTTGCGATGCGATACCGCTTAAATTGAACCCTGGTCCGTTACCACAGTAATTTCTAATTTACTGGATTTAACAAGAATCTAAATGTGAGAAGTGATCATACAGTAGGCCTAAACATCTAGTATTAGTGCCCTTTCTTACAGGGATAAAAACTGTTGAATTCCTCAGGACAATTCAGAGTTTTGCAACCATGTTCATGTAGGTAAATCATGGTGTTCATTTCTGTGCGTCCGTTACCTATACTTTGAGGAGCCAATATTTATTTCCTGTGTTCAGGAATAAATAAAATAGGTTGCCAGGCAACGAAAAACATACACCCACACAGCAGCTAAATCGTCCGGGCAGTCAACAAGAGTTGTTGCATTTTAAGTAATCATCAGAAAAACAATTCAAACTGTAAAACTATGGTGTAACTGTGATATAATCAAACGTTTTTTTAAATCAGACAATAATTGTGACCTACAGAGGGACCACAAGCTAAAAAGGGTGATTTTTCGTACAATCAGGGGCTATAATTCAGGAAGTTACGATCCGATTGGCGCAAATATCGAAATGAACCAAGATCTTTGGGTTATAAACATTTATTTAAAGTTTCATCCAAATCGGTTCAAAATTGTGACCTCTACACTGTTCACAAGCTAAAAGATAGGCTGGCACTGCCAGGCAGGATACGCCCACATTTTTGAGAGATGGATAGAGGACAAGCAATACCGAAAGTGATTTTTCCTACATCATTAAGTCCTGTATTTCATACTGTATTGGGAGCAGCCATTTTGTTGGTCAGTTCCAGTCTGATATTCATGAAATTCGAAGCTGACAATGATTATGGTGTGACGGTACACAACCTAGAAATGTTACTTTTCGTCCAAATCGGATAAGAATTGTGACCTGTAGAGAGTCCACAACCATGATATACTATATTTTTACACTATTCGCGTACAAATGGTGACCATTTCGTCCAGCAATTTTGGTAAGATTTTCACGAAATTCGAATTAAACCTTCCTTACGGTGCAACAGTAATATAATCAGAGTTTTTTTTAAATCAGATAATAAATGTTCGAGATATAAACAGAGAACAAGCAATACCGAAAGTAATTTTTCCTACAATCAAAGGCCATAATTTATTAAGTTACAATTTGATATGCGCAAATATCGAAAAGAATAAAGATCTTTAGGTTATAAACAAGCATTTCAGGTTTCATCAAAATCGAATTAAAATTGTCACCTCTACAGGGTCCACAACTTTGACATAGCATATTTTTACACTGTTCGCGTACAAACGGCGGCCATTTTTTCTGGCAATTATGGTCCAATTTTCTCGAAATTCGAACTCAACCTTCCGTAGGGTGTAACGGTGATAGAGTCAAACGTTTTCAAATTGGATAATAATTGTGACCTCCAGAGGGACCATAGGCGATTTTTCGGACAATCAGGGGCCATAATTCAGGAAGTTACGATCCGATATGCGCAAATAACGAAAAGAACCAAGATCTTTGGGTTATAACCATGCATTTCAAGTTTTATCAAAATCGAACTAAAATTGTGACCTCTACAGGGTCCACAACCATGATATACAATTTTTTAACAGAATTCGCGTACAAACGGCGGCCATTTTGTATGGCAATTTTTGTGCGATTTTCCCGAAATTCGAACTCAACATTCCTTACGGTGTAACGGTAATACAATCAACCGTTTTATTAAATCGGATAATAATTGTGACCACCAGAGGGACCACAAGCTAAAATAAGGCGATTTTGCGTATAATCAGGGGCCATAATTCAGGAAGTTACGTTCCGATATGCGCAAATATCGAAAGGAACAAAGATCTTTGGGTTATAACCATGAATTTCAAGTTTCATCAAAATCGAATAAAAAATGTGACCTCTACAGGGTCCACAACCTTGATATACCATTTTTTAACAGTATTCGCGTACAAACGGCGGCCATTTTGTATGGCAATTTTCGTCCGATTTTCCCGAAATTCGAACTCAACCTTCCTTAGGTTGTAACGGTGATATAATCAAACGTTTTTTTAAATCAGATAATAATTGTGACCTCCAGAGGGACCACAAGCTAAAAAGGGTGATTTTTCGGACAATCAGGGGCCATAATTCAGGAAATTACATTCCGATAGGCGCAAATATCGAATGGAACCAAGATCTTTGGGTTATAAACATGCATGTCAAGTTTCATCAAAATCGGTTCAAAATTGTGACCTCTATAGGGTCCACAAGCTAAAAACGTGATTTTTCGTACAATCAGGGGCCATAATCCATGAAGTTTTCATCCGATACATGCCAACATCGAAAGCAGCCGAGATCTTTTCAGGATAAACCTATATTTCAAGTTTCGTCAAAATCGGATAAGAATTGTGACCTGTAGAGAGTCCACAAACAAATTGTGGACGGACGGACGTCCGGACGGACAGGGGCGACGACAATATACGTCCACATAAAAATGTGGGCGTATAAAAATGTGATTTTTCGTACAATCAGGGGCCATAACCCATGAAGTTAAAGTCCGATACATGCCAATATCAAAAGGAACCGAGATCTTAGGGTGATAAATCTATATTTTAAGTTTCATTGAAATCGGATAAAAAATTATGACCTGTAGACTGTTCACAACAAGTTGTGGACGGACGGACTGACAGGGGCGACGACAATATAAGTCCACATGAAAATGTAGGCGTATAAAAATCATATGTCAATTCATACTTAAAATATATGTCTTTAATACTACATAAAACCCAAACAGTTAATTATTCATGGTTAGATAATATTTTAAGTATTCAAAATATAACAAGTGCAAAATGTACGTCAGTTACTGTGGAATTGCCCATTATCTGTGTTTAGTTTATTGGATTTTAAATAGTTTAGAAAGATGTCATTTCTTAAGGCCTTGCTCAACAGCGGCCTCACTTCATACACTCTATCATTATTTAGCCTCGATCTAAAATTACGTAACAGTTAATCTCCGCCCATGACGCCATTTATAATTAAATCAGTCAACGAAATCCTGTGTATAATTTCATATTCAATCGGATATTAACTTTGGCCTCTAGAGCGTCCACAATTTTTTTTAAAGTGATCAAGGGCCATACCTGTGGTAGTAACAATCGCTAAAAATCAATAGGTTTCTTCGTCTCCTAACCTTAAAGACTGTGTATAAATTTTAAGTCAATCGGATAATAACTTAAGCCTCTAGAGCGTCCACAAGCGATGCCGGCCTGGCAGACGAAGGCGACGACAATATACGACCACATTTCAATGTGGGGGTATAAAAAAACAATATGATTCTTGGTCTCAACACCTTAAACACAGTGTATAAATCAATTGGATACTTTAGTCTCTAGAGCATCCACAAGCAACTAAGTAGAGCATCCACAATACTGTGAGTGCTGTACAGACTGAAGAATGAACTAATGAACAGGGTTGATGACAATAATATATGATCACTTTTCAATGTGGGCATATAAAAATAAGAATTTTATGATTTTCTGAAACTTTCAATTTCACAACACCACACAATGGTCAATAAAAGTCTTGGATTTTAGGCACTTGATTTTGCGGGATGGAATAATTTTCACATTTGTCCTCTTGTATTCACTAAAATATTTTTTTTTATAATCGAGCCAGTGCCTGAAAAATTTGATGATCGCCAAAGAATGTTTTGCCTGGGTATTATTCGATATGTCTGCATTTGCAATGAAAATTGAATATAATATATATTTTGGGGTGAGATAAAATTTGGGTTAGCTAACATGTCTAAATTTAATTATGAATAAAATCAAAATACTTACAGTCCACTGCAACTGAATTCAATTCTCTTGAACTGGGGTAATCATATGGTTTATATGAGTTGATTCCTTGATTTGGAGACGGAACACCTAGGGTATGAAATCATTATATTGTGAATTTGTATTTTATTACCATTTACTAAAGCTCTGCTTTCCCAGAAGACTATTAGACATTTTTCTTGTACTTAAATATAACAAACATGTCTGAAAGGTTTTCTTCACAGTAATCTGGAAAATCCAGTGCAGAAAATCTTAGGAATTTCTGGAGGTAAAGTGATCCACGACCAAGCACACAATTTTCTAATAAATGCATGATGATTTTGATTGAAAAAAAAAATATTGAAGGCAACCATTTAAAAAGCTGTATGCCCTCTATATCCTTGTTAAATGAAACTAATGACTATCACTGCAATAAAATATATTTAAATGTGACGGTTCTGGAGCATAATTTTGATTTAGGACTAATAAAAGTATTAACTGAATATATTCTGACGAAATAGGCACCATCATATCCACACAAAGTATTATTTGGCAATTTAAATTATTTAAATTTGATGATCGTCATTTGCATTTTTCAGTCAATGTCTTATTTTTCAAGGAGTAATCAATGTTAAAATGTACTCAAATTCATTATTTGACATTTGATAGAGGTATCAAAATACTGAAAGTAGATTATCTCCTGCCTGAAATAAGGATCAGAGATTTGGATATATAGTAGCAAAACTCACCTTGGAACATTCTTTTTATATCTGAATTTTGATTTCGAATTTCAATTAGTAACTGACTATTTAAAACATTAATATCTTGGTATTTACATGCAAAAACTGTAAGTATTACTATAGCAGTTGCTGCGGAAATCTTTCGAAGAAATCTTTGAGAAGAAAATATTAATTCCTGGAAAACAAATGTTCAAAACTCTGTATTGATTAATTTGTTTTATCTAAATACATGCATGCAAGGAGTGTGTGGAAGGGGGTGTCTGTGATTGTTGATAACATTTATTTCAAGTTGCTACTTGGTTTGAAATGCTTAGACGATAGTGTCATAGTCTGGTGTGTCAACAAGGGTTGTTGCATATTTTTGGGGGGAGGGGGAAGAAATGAAAACATTTATAACATAATAAAATCTGATTACAAAGTTCTGTACTATTCTGACATTTAGTATACACAACATTTAATATCAATTTCCATAATCATTGGAAATCGTTGAAAATTGACAGGATTCTTAATCTCATGACATTTTTTAAAGAGGTCAAGGGCCTAACTCTGACAGTAATTATCGGAAATAGGCTTGTTCGTCTCACGACCTTAACACGGTGTATAAATCTAAAGTCATTCGGATATTAACTTCAGCCTCTAAGTGCTTTTGGATGCTGGATGGGTGGATGTGGGCTAAGATACAACCACATTTCAATGCCGACATATAAAAACAGGAAAGATTGAATGAATGTAAATCAGTTTATATATTTATAACGAGATTTAGCTCATTTACCTCAGTGTCACCTGATTGATTTGTTTTCAGTCATTAAATATAAATTAAGTCAGTAATATGAAATTGGTCCCAGTATAAAGGAATTCCCTTAGGGTGGAAAGTAATCGGAAATATAGTTTCCTTTTTCTGTTTTCCGGTCAGTCTAACTTGTTTTTCTAAATATATTTCTCAATATTCTGTTAAGTACATTAGTAAAACCGAGCACGATATGTTCTTTTGAATTGATGTGGCAACTAGAAACTATGTAGACAACAAACTTGTGGATCAGATAATACAAATTTAGAAATCTTAGATTGGTTGCTTTAATAAAATTCTACATAAAATGATTGTTAAGGACAATCTTGGTAACTTCTGTCTAAACTGAACACTCGAAAGTCTTGGAAAATTCAGAACAAATAATTTCGAGAAATCAAACTTTTTGTCTTATACATTGTGTAAAAACGACAACTCGAAATTCAAATACTCAGAATTTTCTTTGTTATCGTTTACTTTTGGTTTCTAATAAGTAATCAGTCTTTGATATGTAGCTGTATCAATATTTTAAATTCACTTCTTACATTATCCAATTCTGTTCTTTTCTGTAATTTTAAGCCTTTTTCTAAATGGAATTTCATTAATGGTGCACAAATGTCTAAGAGGTTTCAGTTTCAGAAATCAAAATTCCTGCATTCAGTTACATACACACACCACTGTTTTCTTTTTAACCAATTTCTATTTGATTAGAGTATGAGGGTCACATAAGACAAATGTTCTGTATATGGCTATTTTCAGACATAATACTGCACATGAAACCAACATAGTGCATATCTACACTACATCATCTATAAGCGTACATAATATACACTCTTGATGACCTATTTTATATATCAGTAGGAATATATAAGACACTGTAAAAGCCATTGGGTTGGGGTGGGGCTGGATATCAGATTCAGGAGTATTAATATATATATGTAGTTACATTGTATGGTGTTCTATTTCAGCCATTTTCCGCATCACTTACTGTGCCCTGATTCCCTTAAATAAAGCCACTATAATAGGGAGTGGATATTCGCCATTCGCATGGCGAATAACCCAGACCCTTAAGGATGGTTATTCGCCATTCGTTTTATATAATAAACTTAAAATCCTTGCAGATTGATTGTGCTTTTATTCAAACTGCATGCCTAGAATCCATTTTTAATTGTTATTTGTTATTTGAAGCTTCACCGTGTAAATGAAAGCCTTCGTTCACAGTGAAGCGAAGACAGAGAAACCGACATCGTGTGTACATGGAAGTAGAACACATGTGAAAAGTTCCGTACTCTGTAAAATTCAGTATGTTTACTAATCCAGGGCCCTGTTTCACGAAATTTTAACTAAAGATAAAATCCAAATCTTCGCAGATACTTCAATTTTGATTGGCTAAGAACTAAAATCAATCTGATATTTGTCCAATCAAATAACTAAGATTCAGATCTTATCTTAGTTAAAATTTTGTGAAATAGGCCCCTGGAACATTGAAAACGCATTTCTTTGTACTTTTGTTTATCACAAAGTATATAAAATACAAACTTAGTCTAATTCCATTCCTGTCGAGCGAAAACAATAGAGGTTTATTGAAATTGTTCTATTTGATCTACCCGCACGCCTACCACACGGTGTAGTCTACCCATATATTTCGTTGCCAACCGAATGTTTTATCTGCGACCTGTAGTTTATATATTTTATTTTCCATTCCTATATTTCATTCCCTACCAATACAGAGAGAGAGAGAGAGAGAGAGAGTTTAACGTCCACTTGACACAATGTAGATCATTTTGGGACTAACACATGGTCCAATTTCACATCAATAATATGCGTAGGGGGTACATGTCTAGACATCGGAGAGGGTGGGGGAATTCGGGACTAACATATGGTTCAGGTTTTTTTTATTTCAATTATTCCCTTGCGCGTAGGGGTCTTTAGCAGTGGTAGGACCCAGAGAAAACCCACGTGGTTGGACAGGCGACCCTACTCCTGAACATGGCCCAACAAAAGGTATTTCTCCACGTATAAATATAAATGGTGAACAAATTAAGTAATTTAGAGAGAGAGAAAGAGAGATATGGGGTTTAACGCCCACCTGACACAAACTAGGTCATATGGTTTTAATTTCAATAATTCGCTTGCGCATAGAGGTTTCTGGCAGTGTGAGGAAACCGAAGTGCACGGAGGAAAGCCACGAGGTCGAGAAGGCGCCCCTATCTCCATGCCACATACGCTCACACCAGGCATCGAATCCACAGCCGCAAGCCAGAGATGACCGGCCAGCGAGACCATCCCTACCCCCCTAGTAATTTAACCCTTTTATTCTACAGCATAGGCCCAGCATGAAATTCATATTGATGTATTCCGGTCAGAACATTCTGATGTACTCGAACCTTTTATTTTCAAAAAATGTTTATTTCCAATTCATATACTTGAATAAAATTATTTTGTCTTATTTAAACTGACAGGTCATAAGGTACTCTATCGGGTAGTCACCGCTAGGCTATAAATAGACCTCCAATGGCACTCTGCCAAACGACGTTTGTTGTAGTATTTATTTTCGCATTTTTACTGCAATGAAAATGATATATGTTCATTTTGTAGGATGAGGTTAAACTAGTTTAAGTGCTTTGTGGCATTACCACTCGACCAGACATCGTGATAGGCCAGAGAATATCGATTTAAAAAAAAGAATGGCGAATAACAAAAACGAATGGCAAATAACGTAAACGAATGGCAAATAACCCTTGCCATGCGCATGGCAAATATCCTCTGCCACTATAATAACCAGACTTTACACATTGTTTATAAAAGTTAATTATGGTGAATGGCCGAATGGTTAGCATGTACACACTGTATCATAAAGCCTGTCATTGAGACAACTGGCATGGTTTTGAATAGCCGGTTTTACATGACAAGGAGTAGGGTTGTCTGTCCAACCTTGTGGGTTTTCTCCGGGTCCCTACGCGCAAGTGAATTATTGAAATAAAATCAAACCATATGTTAGTCCTGAAATGAACTAGTTTGTGTCGACTGGAATCAAACCCCATTTCTCTCAACCTCTCTAAAAGTGGATGGGATGAAATAGACACTATTAAAACAAATGTGGTGGTTACTGCATGTTGGCTACATTTTGGGAGTCAGGGAAACCAGCACTTTTGTTTAGGATTGGTTAGTTTTATACTTTATATACTATTACTAAGCAGCAAAAGAAACGTCAGTTTGGTATGTTACTCTGAATAGACGCATTGCATTAAACTTGCCAAATGTTTAAATTATTGTATATTTGTGACCACATCTCCAACTTTACCTGTCCAATAAGTTGCCACAATAAAGATCCTTCCCAAACACAGAATTGAATCCAGGAAACACAACCTAACTTCTGAGATGGTAACATATTCTCCTTGATTTTCATGTAACTCATGCTGCATGTGCTGTTCACCGGGACCAGCCTTATGAAATGCACCCTCATCCCTGGTTGAATCACACCTAACACCACAGTCAGATGATCACCCCCCAAACTGGTAAACCAAGCGTTACCACAAGGTGACAAGACCGCCATGTTGTGCAACAGCATATACAGAATCCCTTCACACAGTGGGAACACACGGAAGACCTGACAGTACCGAAAAAGTGTGCTGACGTCTCGCCAGAGAGAACATCTATTGCCATAGACCTTACTGTAAACCAATCTTCACCCCTTGCCAGCGACATAAACGTCTAGACAGATTGTTTGCCCAACAACACCAGAACTGGTGACACAATCAATGGAGAACTGTTCTTTTGACAGATGAGAGTCGGTATTGCGTATAAACTGTAGATGGCAGGACCAGAATATGGTATCAACGTGGCCAGCGTTATTCTGACCTATGGTGTTCTAAAATCTTTTTCCAGGGACAGGAAGCGGCATCACAGCGCTGCGCTACATCGATCAAACTCTAAGACCCCATGTCATACCACATTTCCCACGTCATTGAAACAATCAAGACTTTCTACAGCAGAACAGTGTCAACATTATGCACTAGCCACCCAATACTGGCAGTGTCGTACTGAGACCAAACACAGCCGATGGATTGTGCCAGGCTTTTCTGAGAGTGTGGTATTAGGTGCCAATGGCATTCATAAATCGATTGCTATTATTGACACTCGCAGTGGACATGCCAGATACTGATGTATCGACTGTGTACAGACTTGAAACCTTTTGTAATGTCTTGGAATTGTGATAAATTAATCACTAATGTGTGAACATACTGTTCACAACAAATAGTTTTGAAACATTTAGTAATCGTTTTCTAGAATGATTTGATTTAAGTGCCTCCCTGATTTTGAAATCATGCTGACATTTTTTTTTTGCTGTTTAGTACATATTCTCATTTTTAAGGAGCCATTTTCAAAAAAACTACTAAGCAATTAACTCAATCTCGAAACCAGCAAAATTTTTGAAGAAATTTCTCTGGTGAATAGGGGTAGCCATTTTCCCCGGAAAGTGACATGTAATTCCTACGCACGAAATTTCTCGTTTATTTGCGTCGTACGCCCCTGATTTTACGTGCCTGGATGACCGAATCACTTAAAAATATACCCACGCGTAGAAAAATAGATCTTTACAAAAACTTGAATTTGTTCGTTTAGGATCAATTTTTTTATGTCAGTGAGTTGACTTTGACTCAAGGATCATTTTACAACAAACGAAACAACGATCCGACCTCTAGTTTTCGAGAAATCGACCCAAAAAGATTGACCAATCAGAGATCAGAATGGGCAGGGCTTACTTTAGGTTTGAAAAAAATTGGAAAAGATAGGCTGGCACTGCCAGGCAGGATACGCCCACATTTTCGAGAGATGGATAGAGAACAAGCAATACCGAAAGTGATTTTTCCTACATCATTAAGTCCTGTATTTCATACTGTATTGGGAGCAGCCATTTAGTTGGTCAGTTCCAGTCTGATATTCATGAAATTCGAAACCGACAATGATTATGGTGTGACGGTACACAACCTAGAAATGTGACTTTTCATCAAAATCAGATAAGAATTGTGACCTGTAGAGAGTCCACAACCATGATATACCATATTTTTACACTATTCGCGTACAAACGGCGACCATTTCGTCCGGCAATTTTGGTACGATTTTCACGAAATTAGAACTCAACATTCCTCATCAAAATCGAATTAAAATTGTGACCTATACAGGGTCCACAACCATGATATACCATTTTTTTAACAGTATTCGCGTACAAACGGCGGCCATTTTGTCTGTCAATTTTGGTCCGATTTTCCCGAAATTCACACTCAACCTTCCTTACGGTGTAACGGTGATATAATCCAACGTTTTTTTAAATCGGATAATAATTGTGACCTCCAGAGGGACCACAAGCTAAAGAAAGGGGGATTTTGCGTAAAACCAGGAGCCATAATTCAGGAAGTTACGATCCGATATACGCAAATATCGAAAAGAACCAAGATCTTTGGGTTATTACCATGAATTTCAAGTTTCATCAAAATCGAATTAAAATTGTGACCTTTACAGGGTCAACAACCTTGATATACCATTTTTTAACAGTATTCGCGTACAAACGGCAGCCATTTTGTATGGCAATTTCGGTCCGATTTTCCCGAAATTCATACTCAACCCTCCTTAGGGTGTAACGGTGATATAATCAAACGGTTTTTTAAATCAAATAATAATTGTGACCTCCAGATGGACCACAAGCTAAAAAGGGTGATTTTTCGGACAATCAGGGGCCATAATTCAGGAAATTACATTCCGATAGTCGCAAATATCGAAAGGAACCAAGATCTTTGGGTTACAAACATGCATGTCAAGTTTCATCAAAATCGGTTCAAAATTGTGACCTCTATAGGGTCCACAAGCTAAAAACGTGATTTTTCGTACAATCAGGGGCCATAATCCATGAAGTTTTGATCCGATACATGCCAATATTGAAAGCAGCTGAGATCTTTTGGGGATAAACCTATATTTCAAGTTTCGTCAAAATCGGATAAGAATTGTGACCTGTAGAGAGTTCACAAACAAATTGTGGACGTCCGGACGGACAGGGGCGACGACATAAGACGTCCACATGAAAATGTGGGCGTATAAAAATGGACGGTCTAATGTGCCAGAGGCCTTCGGTTCCGCGGCTGCCTCTGGGAACGAGATTGCAACTAACTACTCTTCTCTTGGCCTTCCAGATTGGTTCCGCATATACCATAGTCCATAGATAACGCTTAATGAATTGTTGACAGTTTTATCAGCTAAAGTGTAATGTACTGTAAGCTTTTAAGAAAGATCAAACTAATTACTGTGTTTTCGTCAATTTTTTGCTAAAGCGGAGCTGCATGAAAAATTGTTAAACTTTTTAAAAGAGACAAACTTTTATTACAAATTTTAATTGTAATTGAATTTTCGTTTTTCACAATCTCAGTTTTGATGCTAGTATTATATGGTTTTACACAGGCCTGGAAATAATGGTTTTAGTGGTACAAGACAAAATACCAGGCAATAATGAAATAATAATAACCTGACATTTTCAACTTAGTGCCAGATATGTATTAATAATATCAACAAAAAAGAAAAAAAATCAGTGTTGGACAAAATGACAGGCCACAGGAAAAAAGTGCCCGACAAAGCCTCAATCTGTGCCTGACATAGTCAGTGACAGATGTCTTATTTCCAGGCTTAAAATTTTTTAGATTTAGTCAGTATGAAATCTAGGCCTTAACTTTAAGGAGCTAAATATGCCAGAAGTCTTAATTGAATGACAGTCTCATAGCGCCTGATATTCCAGTGTACACTGATAGTATTTATTGTGCCGTCACCTTTTGAATCACTTGTGGAATATAATTCGAGTCCCTTGTTACAAATGGTGCTAAAACGCATTGTGGTGCAAGATTTGTGTACCAATGATAAAATGGTAGGCCTTAACGCTGCTGTTCGGGAAAAATTTCCCTCATAGCACAGTGTATGGCGTATACCCGTCTTCATCCGCCCAGTCGGAGCAGAACAGTAAGACGTTAAACCAAACATTTCATTTCTACCAGTTGATAACTTTTGCCAAATACCATACAATTTTAGAACCAGCAACTGCCTCGCAAGATATGCCAACATTTTGCAAGAGATGGATCGAGAACAAGATAAGCTAAAGATAGGCTGGCACTGCCAGGCAGGATACGCCCACATTTTCGAGAGATGGATAGAGAACAAGCAATACCGAAAGTGAATTTTCCTACATCATTAAGTTAGAATTTGATATGTGCAAATATCGAAATGAATTAAGATCTTTGGGTTATAAAGGTGCATTTCAGTAGGCTTCAAATTCGACTGGGGATCATGTTGCTAAGTGGGTAAGATGCTGGCCTCTATAGGGTCCACAACCTTGATATAACATATTTTCACACTAATCGCGTACAAACGGCGGCCAATTTGTCTGTCAATTTTGGTCCGATTTTCACAAAATCTGAACTCAATCTTCATTACCATGTAACGGTGATATAATCAAACGTTGTTTTAAATCGGATAATAATTTTGACCTCCCGTGGGACCACAAGCTAAAAAGGGTGATTTTTCGTACAAGCAGGGGCCATAATTCAGGAAGTTACGAATCAATGGGTGCAAATATCGAAAGGAACCAAGATCTTCAGGTTATAAACATTCATGTCAAGTTTCATCAAAATAGGTTCAAAATTGTGACCTCTATAGGGTCCACAACCTTGAAATAACATATTTTCACACTATTCGCGTATAAACGGTGGCCATTTTGTATGTCAAATCAGGAAATTCTGTATCAAAATGTGTTGGAAATAAAAAAGAACTTATTTCATAAACTTACCTCTTCATCCTTAAAAATAGGGAAATCTGTAATAAATATTTCAGGCACATAAATGATAATTATCTGCTCTAATAACATGTTTACAGTCATAACTCCAAACAACCAGAACCGAGCACCACTGGTTCGGGGTGTTGATGTCAACAGGTAACACAAAATAATAGAAAAGAGGTAATAAATAATAGAATAAAATCCAGAAAACTCTCCAAGCACTAAGGACTGCAGTTTCGAAACTCTATCAAACACATCATTGATCAAAACTCTTAAATCTAATGCCTGATTAATTATTTTTTGTTGATTTTTCAAACTTTCATTCTGTTGTTTGATCATATCCATTTGCATACGAAATGATTCCTCAAGCTGTTGACCTACACTCGATGAACTATTAGATAATCTATCAATGGTTAAATCCATTTCTTCATGCCATATTTGGGCTTGGAGAAAGTAACATATGTTTTGGGTGTGTGTAAACATTGTTGTGAATGAACCTCTATCTACATCAGCCATGTCTTGTGTGCACTTTTCAATGGCATCATCCTGCTCACATTCATATGTCGGTCGACCTTGAATAGTTAAAAAACAGTTCAAATAAGCTAAAGCTAAACGACTCTGAACTTCATCTGTTAATTTCTTACATCCAGTTTGTATTTTTACCATAGCATTTTTCCAGCAGATACCATATTTTGGCATTTCTGAATTATGCTGTATGATTGCAAACTGTTTTCTCCCCTCTTCATATCTTGATGAATCAATGTCGCTGGGAGTAGAAAGGCTTGTTGCTATGAAAATCAACAGAAAACCGAATCCAGTAGTATGAATATATCCAATCATTGTTCTGTGATCTGTCTCTTCTGAAAATGAAAAAAAAAAAAACATGAATAGCAGACTAGTTGTCCCACCAGTCTATATAGGATGTCATATTTTTATTCTTTGGTAATGGAAGACACACCCAAAAATTATCAAGATGCACATCAACCATCAAAAAGACTAGAAAAAGACTCATGTATCCAACCCATGAAGTTATTGTGATCTTCTTCTTTGCCGTTACTTTCAACTTTGTTTGTCTTTGTAGACAGCAAGGTGGATATGTGAGTAAGACGCCGGGTCCAATTGTCAGTGATGCAGGATGGAGGCCAATGGAGGGCCTGACAAGGACAGCTGTCTAGTCGAATGAATGGGACGAAAAACCAAGGTCTCATGACACTCATGTACACATTTGGCATGCACGTAAAAGATCCCTTGACAGTTGGAATTCAATATGTAAGTAAGCACAATGTATGGCGTATGCCTGTACAGAACAGTACGACGTCAAACTCCATTTCATTTCATTATCCCAGTCGGAGCAGTACCTCTACCTGACCGTTAAACCACATTTCATTTCCATTTGTCTTTGTTTTTGTAATTTTTTGCTTGGGATGAAATGGAGATTTCAAAAGCTGATAAAAAATAATATTAAATAATGAAATAGATTAATCATTATAAATAGCACACCATATTACCTGGTAGCCCTTAAGCACTCTTTGTGCATTGAGAATTTTGAATAATAAGGCAAGGCCAAAAATCAAAAACTGTAACAGGTCCTTTTAGTCCTACTTGCTTTTGTGTTATACATAAAACTGCACACCTCCTATTGAGTCCTACTAGTACTTTGTCATACCATGGTCTGGGTGATATGGGTTTGCATGGGGAATTAGAAATATAGATTATTCAAATCACATACTTCCACACACATACAAAATGAAATTATGTTTTTATCATTCCACGCTATAAAACAGTAAAACAAACAAAGTCGGATAAAACGTTTTGTTTTCACAATATTCTACTACAGGGCTAATTTCTTACACAGTTGGTAAAATCAAGCACAACAAACACCACGTGACTGTCATGTGATACTTTAAAATGTCCTTAAAAATTGTGAAATTCTGCATGTGATGATTGTGACCCGTCTTTAGTTTTTAGTTACATAGTTGCATAAATCCAAAACTTAATGAACGGTTTGCACACGGATAACGTTAAAAATTTAATGAGATGGAAAAACTGCAGTATGCACCATTTAGTTGTGGGTTGGATGCTGGATTTTGGCAAAAACTTTCTGAGAAAAAGCTGAATGAATATGCACTCGATGAGACTCCCAAAGTTATCAGAGGTTTTTATTTCAACGGTAAGTAAATGCATACCATAAAATCTCCTGCGAGTTCTACCATTACTAAACTCTGGGTATCCCAGGAACAGTACCATGCTCTTCTTTAGCAATTGTCTATACCGATACACATATATTATTATTAATAGAAACAATTGAATAACGTAATATTATCATCAGTTGTTTCTACTTTAAATATGATTGGTGGGTGGGTGGGTGGAGTGACATTTCAGTCCCGCGACATTTCAGTCTAAAAGAATATAGCCTCAACGTTCAGATTCATGCAGGTGACATTTTGTACTTGGGAATAAGTTGATAAGAAAGATTGAACGGAACTGTCAAATATATTTGTAACAAGTCAAAAACGATTGTATACAAATAACATGTAGGTAAAATTAAACAAAACAAAAGAAAACCTAACAATGTTGGGTTGTTCATTTTATTTTCAATCTTTTACTAGTCGTTATTGCAATAAATAAAAGACAACTAACTGTTATATTTTTTGTCATTGGTTATAAACTTGCATTAGCCTCACGTAAAACAAAAAATAAAAAACCCTTATAGCTATTAAATTGATAATATAAACACAAAAATTTTCAAAAGTCTTTTATTTATTCATTCCAGCCCTAAACTTGACTTTAAAACATTGCCAGATTAAGTCTGATAATTTTGAAAGTAAAACTGAACCGTTGTCCAACTTATTTTCGATATATGTGTTTGTGTTGAATCCTAAAGGCCATTTGTGTTGAGTCGGAAAGGTTGCAGGTCCGGAATGTTGAGCTACTGGTGTTGATTACAATATATTGTTGTGTAAAATTTCCCATGAATTAAGAAATTCAAAGAATTAAACCAGTGCTAACCAGGGAATATTTTACTTTTTTACATTTGATTAGCAGTTTCCAGAAAAATTGTGTAAGAATGCTAATCAATTGTATAATTGAGTAGCAAAATTTACCAATTGATTAGCAGTTTTTTAGTATGTAATAGAATTCTTATTTCACATAATTAGGCCTATATGTGACAATAACAATTCACACATTATTTGTATTACCAAATGGTTGTTTATATTTATATATAAAATAAAAGTATGTGACCACATGTTATTCTTTGTACGAAACCTGGACATTCTTTATTTACTTCATACTCTAGTCAGATCTTTTCTGCGTCATATTTCCTCACCCAATCTTGAACTGTTGCTAATTTTAATGTCGAATTTGAAGACAGAACATAATATCATGTGTTTGAATTTCGCGACGTACCCTCGATCATCCGGTAATTTTATCTGGTAGTGTTTTGAATGTCTGTCTTGACGAATGTGACTACCACAGATATAGAAAGAAAGTATGTAGTGTTGTCATCTCTGTCATCAAAACCTTTTACGTCTATAAATAGCAGACGTCCACATGTACTGCTCTTGTTCCACTGGACCGTTGCAGAGGCACGTAAAGAGTCTTGATGATATAGACAATAAAATTGCGAGATTTGAGATTTGTTTTGATGTGTTTTACGATACTGAATGGTTTTAAAGTTAAAATTAATTTTCAAAACTTTGATTCGCGCTGAAGCAGGGTTTTATGCTAATAATGCTAATCAAGTATGAATTTGATTCGCAAAATCGGACGTTTGAGTCTCAAATTGCGATACGAACCCGGTTAAAATATTCCCTGGTGCTAACGTGTTTCTATTTCATTTTACTGAAAACTAACTATCCTTTCCAATTTTCAGGAGATCTAGCTAACTTAAGCCCTAGAATAGTTTTAGATTATACAGGCTTTGACAGGTAGGTAATTAATAATGTTACATAAATGAATAAAGCGACAAAATACATGTACTGCTAAATCTTTCATTGTGAATATTTGGCATTTAGACCATTTGCAGTATTTCCATTGATAAATCAAACTGCTTGATCAATGCAAAAGTTTTGTGTCTCGTTGGTATCACTTGGCCAATTCAATGGCTGGCTTCATTGTGATATTTTGTACTTTCTGGTTGAATAACTCTGGTTATCTCTGATATGTTTTCATATGAAATATGTATTGTTTATCTCTTTTTAATTTCTTAACGTTGTAAATGATTGGTTGTTCAAGCATTTGAAATCAATTGTACATGTAATTTGACAAAGATAATGCCATTCAGTCCAGAAAAGAGAATCTTAAAGTGTTGCGAAAGGAGTTGATCTGAATATTGGCCCCAAGAAATCACAGGTTGTGGTTCTATGTAGTGATTTAGAATGATAGCAATGACTTGTTCAAACCAAAAGCTTAATAAATAGAGAATCTCCTACGAGTGTTTTTTGATATCAAAAAATTTCAACACAAATTGATAAAGTGAAAAAAACGAGGCTCTGCCGAGTTTTTTTTACTTTATCAACGAGTGTTGATATTTTTTGATATCAAAAAACACGAGTTGGAGATTTTATTTATCACCCAATCCTTTCTTACATGCACAAATAAATAAATATAATTATTTGGTATAGATTTCACTTTTAAGAATCTAATTACATTACAGCGTAGTGATACATCAGTTTTTTGACAGCGGTTTAGCTATTGCAAAGTCCTATATATTGACCCAGTATTTCCATCAAGGTCAATTAAATAAAAACAGTCACTTTTTATTTAAAAAAAGTGGTTTCTTTAAAATAAAAGAAAGTAGTTCCTTTTTGATTGACCAATCAAATTCATGTAAAGCGATATCTCCTAAGGAGATATCGCAGTAGATTATGTAATTTATCATACAAGCGATATCTACTGTCAAATGTGTTATTGGGTGATAAATAATATTCTTTTCTTGCAGGCAGTTTAAAATACCCCCAAGATGCTTTCTATCTATTGGAACTCTTTACCTGAAGAATACTTTAGACAACTTTAAAGAATGCGACAAAAAATTAATTATAGACCAGGTTGCTGAACAGGTATGTCCGAGGTCACTATTCATACTCAATAAATGGGAATTGGGAATATTGATAATATTTTGGTATATATTTTATACCACTATGATTTTCTGTTTTTTAGTTATTTCTTAATGAGCATTTTTATTTTTTTATTAATATTTATGTACTGTATTTTAATACCTAATCCAAATATTTATTTCTTTGGCTTAGATCTGGCAGGATATCAAGGATCTAAAAGCTGTTGAAGATCCATCACTGTTATCTCGTTTTGTTTTGCTCTCATTTGCCGTAAGTATCATCAGTTTAGTTTTGCACAAAGTAGTAACACTGACAATGCAAATTGAAAAAGTATATATATATATATATATATATCTGTACAAAGTTGCTAAATCTAATATCAAATGTCAGAACAAATCCAATGTTGTCGTTTATGCGAACTTAAAACTCAGTGAATACAGTTAGATTTATAGATGTATGCATAAGAATTGATTTATAAATTGAAAAGGAATGCTAAAAGTGTCTTTCTTTAAAAGAGAAATTGGTATGATCTGAAGCAAAATATGCAAAAAATGGACTGGGAAAATTTTGAAGGGAGACCTTAACATTCCTCCAAAATATCATTCTAATCTGTCATTGTTAAAAGTCTTGCCAATTTTATCAGCTCTTCAAAAATAAAATATTTTTATGTCCGATTGTTCACAAGTAAAAAGAACTTTAGGAGCTTGAAAAAAAAATTCTATAATGCTAGCCCCCGGATCCATTCACTCTTTTTGATTTGTTTTTGTTTGTGGTCTTAGTATGATGTCTTATCTGTATATTTGTTTTTGTGTAGAATTGTGTGTGGTGCAGTCCCCCTGCACTTACTATTAGGAGACGTTTTGAAGACTATTATCTCACCGTAATCAAACTAAATGCCTCTCAAAGATTATAATAAGCTTGCACTATATTATTTATATCTGTCCCTGTTAAACAGTTTTATCAAGTTGAAAGTTACTGAATATGTGTGTTTTTAATCTTTACAAAGTAATGTAATCTTTTTGAGTTGTAAGAATTTACGATTTTTCATGTGAATGATTTCAGGATTTAAAGAAATATCATTATTACTATTGGTTTGCGTTTCCTGCTCTTATATATGATGTATTTTTACTGTCAAAACCCACTTCATTAAAAGATTCGCTTTCCACAGAACAGGTAAATAAACTTGTATATTTGAGTTTTAATAGTTCATTGAATTCATTGCTTTTTTCTGTTTTCATTTTCCTGACAATGTATTGTCATAAGGCCGTATTAACCAATCTTATTTTGACTTTTGATTTGTACGCTTTTTGTTAAGCTTAAAGTGGCATTATGGAAGATTATATATAGAGCTGACAGGTCTCGCTATGATAGTTAAAATATAGATTTTAAGGAATATGCTGAAAATTTCAGTCAAATTACTTCAATTTGAACATAGATTGTCATTATTGTTACCGTTGTTACGATAGGAAAAAAAGTCGGGCTTAACCATTTTTAGCCATTGAACCATAATCGGATTCAAGTCTGTTAAAAATTGATCCCATCAGATGGCATCAAGAGTTGATGATGGTCTTGTCATATTAATAAGTGTCTAATTAACAGTTTATATAACATTTAAGGCCTGAAGAAAGACCTGCAATAGACAGATTTAGCTTTTGGTTAATGCCTGTTTAAGTTTAAATTTATTATTCCATAATTATTGTATTCTTGAAATCAGAGTGCTAAAGTAGTGCTGAAGTCATATTCAATAGCCTGTATTTGTTTATATTGACCACTTTTTTTCAGATAGAAAATTTGGTTAAAAATTATGATCAATTTCAAGCTCAGTTTACATCATTTCATGGTTATTTTGTAATCTCTAGCCTAGAGGATGATTTAGCTGTAATAGAACTTCAACACACTGATACTCTTTTAGCAGCTGGCAAAAAGGTATGTTACTACATGTATACTATTGCTGTTGTTATTAGCATTACCTTTATCAACCTTGTTTGATTTTTTAATTACATTACTTTAAGTAAGTTGGTTTCCTTCAAGGTAATTAAAAGTGTATCTCTGGTTGGTCAGCAATCCCAAGTATTGTTTTTTAACATGTATATATAGTATTGTTATATTTTATCATTGCTTGATACCAGAGCAGTAATTGTATTCCATAGAATTGTGACCTGTGTATTCTATTTCAATGACTAAATGCCACTTAAACAATTTTACTATTGCTACATGACTCTTGTGTTTTTGTTTATTATTCTTTACTGACTGATGCTAAGATTTCTTAATAGTCAATCTATTAACAAGTTTATTTTGATGCAATATACTTATTTAAACCTTAAGAAATTAATGTAATTAATTAACAATTTATATAATTCCCTTTGCACTTATATTTCTTTTGTGGTCTAAGGGGAGACAATAGGTAATTGAAAGAGTTATCCCTTTAATAGTCGATAATTAAGAAATTATGAACAGTATCTTAATAGTAAATAATAGCCAATACTAATTGTGTACAGAGACTGTTTAAGGTTCAAATTTGTTTTTGTTCCCCTTTTGCAGTCTTAATTGAAGAGTAATGTTGAACCTTGAATATTTTTTCATATTTTAGGTAACATTTGTATTTTGTGATCCATGTACCCTAGAAAATCATCCAGGCTGGCCCTTGAGAAACTTTCTTGTGTTAATTGCCAAGAAATGGTAAGTAGCCTACAATAACATAATTAAACTGATCAGTCAATAAAGTTCAATGTAGCATATACATGCTCTCCGTCAGTTTTGAATCAACAATCTATCTGATTGTTGTATCTTTGTGTGTTTTTTAAAATTTGATAATGCTTCTTTTAGGGGAAATAAAATGGAATCAGTCAATGTGCTTTGCTTTCGGGATCGTTCTCGAGATGGTGTTCGTGATATCTCTCATAGTCTTCTATTAAACATCAAATTAGAGAAATTAGATGACCAAGGTAAGGTTGTGTTTGGAGTAGTGGATTCCAACCCATTGGAACACATGTTTGCAAATCATTAGGAGCCCTGGGAATGAATGTTCTTTTTTCTGTTGTTTAAAATTAATTCAATTATGACATGTACTACTGAAGCTAAGTACTTCTATTCACACTTTACGATCTAAATAGTGATATATAATTATGGACCGTTCTAAATATTTCAAATCTGTTATCTAGAAAGTTAAAGTTACATTTATGAAATAATTGAAGGGGTTCAGAAATGAAAGGCCCTACCATAGATATTTTTAAATCTGTCACGATTGAACTAAATATCACTAAGCATGTTCTCACCTTATCTGTTGCTTTATAGCCTAAACTACCATTCTATCCATTGTATTTTCAGTTTGTCCAAAATGTGTAGGTTGGGAAAAGAATGAAAGACAGAAGTTGGGCCCAAGAATGGTTAACTTAAGTTCAACCATGGATCCTACCAGGTACATTGTTATATCTGAAATAGACTTTATCTGAATAATTTTGAAGTTGCTGTATGTTTTACAAAAGCTCAGTGGATTCTAAAATGTTGATTTGGTTAATGCCTGAAGAACGCTGTCTTAACACTATTTTGAAAATGTACTTTGTGGTCTAAGGGGAGATAATAGGTAATAGGAAGAGTTATCTCTGAAACATTGGAACTTTGTTTTTTTCAAATTCTTGGAAAAAGGGCAGTCTGAGAAACCTAAATTGGTCATTTAGTTAATGTTAAACAATATTTCAAGTAACTTAATTCCCCACAAAATAAAAATCCTTTAGATGCAATTTTTATCTGACAGCAAAATAGTCAACTTATGTTTTTTTTTTTTCGTATACTGGAATTAATAAGCAAACTTCAGCCGGGCACACACTATGCAGCGATACAGGCAATTTCTGTCACTGACGATAAAAGTTCTAATATTTGCCTAGTTTGTGCACCTGATCAATAGCAATTTGATGTTGGCACAAGAAATTGTGTAATGCGCTCATCACAGCGACAAGTTAAGCGACAACAAGGAAATTGAACTACTTAAAGACACAACAGGCTTCTCTGTTTTTCATCTGTTGCATATGAGTGGCTCGGGTACTTTGAATTAGGCCTAACTGACTTATTGAAATTAAGTTTGCAGTTCAGGAACTAATTATAAACGTGGATACTGTAGATTTTATTTTGTTACATTATGGCAAGAGAAAAAACGTGTCAATACATATAGTAGGCCTAGAGGACTGTTCCGTCTGTATATCAACCATACGTAACTAATGCTCTAAAACTAAATCATAGCTAACTGTTTTTTCACTTTCCTGTAGGTAGGGTGGATTTGTTGTCCAGATTGTATAGTAATATACTTAATTATGAGATAGGCCTAGAATTCATAGATAGTTATTAGAGTTATCATTGTTTTCCTGTGCATGTAGCTTGAAAACAAATAGTGACTGCCAGTTGCGCTCCTGACCGTATTGATTCTATGATCTTGGTTGTTTTGTTTAGTATTGACAGGGTTAATTATATTTAGGATACCTGGAACATTTCTGGGCTTATCCTCAATAGCATATTTTCAATAAATACAAGAGTGCCCAATTTGGGCTTGTTAGTTAGTACTAAGATGACTAACCTGCCACCTCATCATATTGCACCAACACAGTATTGATTATAGTATTCAATGCACTGGCGATGAAAATGCATTTTGAGGTGTCACATGATGAAACATGTGAAAGTATGTTGAGTAATAGACAAAATCGTCATCTGGTGTGCTCAATTCACTTTAATTGCAGTAATACTTGTCGCCAAACGTATTCCTTTTTTTGTTGGGTAGTGTGCGCCATTCTTTATTAGTCAGTCAAATCTACCAAAACATTTTCTGTATGTTCTCATTAATGGGCTTTTATTATCAGTGTTTTCTAACATTTTATTTTCAAAAACTCATTGACAACATCTCAAGCACATAAGCAATTTTTTTTATAAATTAAATTTGGAAAATTGAGAAAATCTCCAAAAGGCCCATGAGAGTTATAAATGTTGCCAAAAGAACCATTAAATTGACTTGTGGTCTAAGGGGAGATAATATGTAATTGTAAGAGTTATCCTTGTTCTAACTTAGGTTGTCAAATAAGACAAAAGATGGATCTAAGTTTTTTAGAATAGAATTGATGAATATCCTCAATAAGAAATCAACATTAAAATTTCTGTTCTTTTGTCTTTTTATCATGTTGAAGATATGATTAAATGTTTCTTTCAAGACTTTAGATTTGTTATTAGATGCGTAGTAAAAAAATGAATGCTTGCAATTAAAGATAAATAACACATTTTTTTTGTTGGTGTATTTTTAAGGTTATGTGAATCTGCAGTGGATCTTAATCTTAAACTTATGAGATGGCGTCTGTTACCAGATCTTAATCTTGAAAAAATTGGTTCCACAAAATGTCTGTTATTAGGATCCGGCACTTTAGGCTGTAATGTAGCAAGATGTCTGATGGTAAGAATGAGAATGTTATTGGATGATTTACCCAATTAGATATGATTTAGAAAAACCAACACAATGTATCATTGTAAGTTTTAAGTCTATCTGGAAGACATTTGTGTGACTTAAATTACACCAGTCTATTGAGAAAGAGGATGTCTTTGGTGATGTCTCCATATTAAGATTTTAATTGTTTTATTATATTTTCCCTGGTTTGAGTCATTAAATTTTTTTTAGACATTCAGTGCTAATTTCTGAGCGCAAATGTTCAGTGTTAATTTCTGGGCGCAAATGTTAGGATATTTATGGATTGTTATATCTTAATTTCAGGGTTGGGGTGTACGTAATATTACATTCGTAGATAACTCAAGGGTATCTTATTCTAATCCAGTACGGCAGTCATTATTTGTGTTTGAAGATTGTTTGAATGGCGGGAAACCAAAAGCTGAAGCAGCAGCAGACTCTATGAAGACAATATTTCCTGGTGTGGTAAGATATTCTTTTCTTCTACGACTTCTGAACTTGTAATAACCTGACATTTTGTGATATTTTGTTTGTTGCTACGCTAATTTATTTTCCCTGGAAAGATATCAACTAATCTGTGTTTAATTAAGATTAGTTTTACATTATATGGAATGATAATATTGTAAATTTGTTTGGTAGTTTAAAGTTACATTATGGGAGATAAGATAAAGAGATGGTAGTTCTCACTATAATAGTTAAAAACTAGATAGTGTAAAGATAATTTGCTGAAAATTTCAGTCAAATTGATTCACTATTAGCCGAGAAAAAAGCGTTAGAATTTTCACATAGTCTCGGTCATCATTACTGAAATCATTAATATAAACAGCATAGTCTCGATTATCCACTTGATTGATTTAATTATCAACCGCCATTAAGCGGCATATACGATTTTAATCTGCCAACATCGAAGGCTTGCCTTGACATATAGAGTTTATTATGGTCTGGATATGTTAATTAATGTCTAATTGATTATTTAGATAACATCTCATGCCTAAAGAAAGACTTGTAAAAAGCAGATTTTGCTCTTGCATAATGCTATTTTAAATTTAGTTGCTAATTGGGATTAAAAATTTGTCATTTCGATTTGTATGCAGTAACGAACAATAAAGCCCACTTTTTTACATTTAATTCAGAACTCTCTAGGATTGTCATTGACCATTCCTATGCCTGGACATTCCATTACAGGTAAAGTGTATATTAAGTATATATGAAGTCATTGAACCTCCCTGCTGTTGTTCTGGACCCTATTTCATTACATACCCAGAAGCATGACTATGCGTCATCCCTGGATCCATTCAGTTCATTTATTAGTTCTTGATGATTTATTGTGCCTGTATCTTTGCTTTGACTGTTTGTCTTCTGGATTTCTAGTTGATTGTTTGATGTGGTGTCACCATACTGGATTTGCGAGTAAGAGGTAACAAACTATATCTTTGTTACCTTTGCTGAATAATCGGTCCAAACTGAAACCGAATATTGTGAATTTAAAATACGATAATTATTAAAAAACACTTTCACTATGTCACGTAATAAATGATGTATTACACATAATTCTATGTAGATCTATGTATATACTTTTAGAATCAGCATTGAAACAAACTGAAAGAGATGCTCAGCTTTTAGAAGAATTAATAGAGAATCATGATGCTGTATTTTTATTAATGGACACCAGGGAGAGTCGTTGGTTACCAACATTAGTAGCTGCTGCAAAACAAAAGGTCAGAAATAACTGCTATTAGAAGTATACCCATTATGATTGGTAGGATAATAGACAATGAAAAAAAACAAACTAGCCATGAGTATTATAACAAATGATAAACAAACTAAACATTGCCAATAAAAATTATGTGAATGGCAAAAAGTGCCATATAAAATTGAATCCTCATATCGATGGTCAAGTTTTAAAAATATTATGTTTGTGCTCTTAGATGAATTGATATATATAAATGCATAATTTATACAAGTATTTAAATTAAATTCAAGTAAAAATGATAAATTGGAAATTCTGGTAAAATTGCTATTTGTGGTCTAAGGGGAGATAACTGGGTGAATGTATTATTCCTTTCATATACCATTGTAGAAAGTTAATGCTTGTTCTGTTTTTACTGAATCTGAATTAGCTTTTAGTTTTCTTTTCGATATGTTTAATGCAACATTGTTGTGAATTAATTACTGGTAAAACAAGTTCAACTCAATGTTTCCACTAAATTTTTGTACTTCATCTTTTTTTTCTTACAGATTGTGATAAATGCTGCTTTGGGTTTTGATACATTCCTGGTTTTACGCCATGGTTTTAAATCAACAGAAGTAAAGAAATCTGAGTTTAAGTTTGGAGGAGTTATCTCTGGGGAAAATCTGGGCTGTTATTTTTGTAATGATGTGGTTGCCCCTGGTGATGTAGGTACACAAGTTCAAAAAAAAGATAATATGTCATTTGTAGATATTTCTGAATGCACAGTATACCCTTGATATGATCATTTTACTTTTTCCTAAAATAAAAACTATTCAGAATTTCATTCTTTCTGGAAATGTATTGTATAAGAGAAGATGGAAGTAATATATTTATGCTCTTTCAGATAATATTTATTTTGCTTAATCAAATTAGATATTTATGCAGATAAATGTGTAATGACAAAAAAAATACTGCTAACAATATGTTAAGATACATTATGTAAAATTTAGATAACGAGCTAGTCATTCTTGCTATAATAGTTCGAAAGTAGGTAATATAAAATGAATAATTTGAAAATTTCATTAAAATTACTCTATTGCGTGCCAAGATATAAGCCTTTGAAGGTTTAACAAGACGTGTACAATAATTTCAAACATGGTACTGGTCTGATGCCATCGAGAGTTGATTATGTTGTGGATAAGTTAATGTCTAATTGGTAATTTAGAAAACATTTCAGGCCTAAAGAAAGACTTGCAATTGGCAAATTTAACTGTTACATAATGTATGTTTAAATAATATCTTAGAATCCTCTTTTGTTACACACATAGACTGTAGATCTTAAAAATATGATCCAAACTGTCTGTTTTATCTACTGTCAAGTACTTGAAATGGATGGTTGTATTATATTCATATATTTTTGTGGAAAATACATTTTCTGTATAGGTTATGTGATTGTTATTTTTAGTCTACAAGAGATAGAACATTAGATCAACAATGTACTGTAACAAGACCAGGTATATCTATGATGGGTGCCGCATTAGCAGTTGAATTATTGGTATCAATTTTGCAACATCCTTTAGGGTAAACTATCTTTTTTTACATGATTATTCTTTCTTTTTGAAACTAGTCCTGAAATGACCTAGTTTGTGTTGAATGGATGTTAAAACCCATTTCTATCTCTCTCTCTTTTTCAAACTGAATGTCTTTTAATATAAGTCTCTTAAATTTTTGGGGAGGGTGGGGGAGCACTTGGGATTCCTTGGTAGTATATGTGACTTCCGTAAAATTTGTCTTTATTCGCCATATGCAACCCTCCTTAATCGATCATGCGCATGGATGAGAAAACGGTTGGCATATTATTGCTGATATCAGCTATGGAAAGGTTACTGCCACTGTGGGCTGTTTGGACCCAAAATTTGGTATTTTAGCCTTTCACTTTAGACAGGAAATTGGATCACTTGTGGTTTGAGATGACATAAAACATGGTATTTTGATGTCACATTTTAATTTGACCACTTCCATACAAATTTCCATAATAAATATTTTAAACAAAGCTACTTGATGAATGAAAATTGAAAAATTACTAACAGCAGTTTTAATGATTTTTGTTATAGAGCTAAAGCTCCAGCAGATACATCAGCCAGTGATGACAGCATGTTTACTGTGAAAGATACAGAATGTTCACTTGGTATAGTACCACATCAGGTGTGCACAATATTTAAAAATATGTGTGGTCATTTTGTAACTCCTATATGTTGAAAACATTCATTAACCCAAATTTTAAATGTATTTTCAAATAAATGGACTGTTTATACATGAGGTTTTATTTATTGTTGTAAATTAGTATTTGTTTTATTATATATATATAAGTATATATACATTTTTAAAAGATATTTACTATAAATATTTTTATATTGTCTCTTACAGATTAGAGGATTTTTATCCAAATTTTCAAATGTGCTTCCAGCTTGTCAGGCTTTTGATAAATGTACTGCTTGTTCTGAGAAGGTACGTAAAGTTATTTAAATCAGCGAGGAATCATATTTGAACATAAAATATCATATATTATGTTATTTTTAAGACAAATTCGATGGAGTAAAAACATTTTATGGTATAGGGGGAGACAACTGGGGTTATTATCTCCCTTGCACTGTAATCACTGGCGGTGCTCGATTAACAGTTCTGCCAGTCCCGACAGCTGAGGTGGAGTGAGTAGAATCGTGACCTATTCCTAGGTAAAAAATATGTTTCAGCAGTCATGATTGGTTGGGATACTTTTTATACAGTCGACGCATGCGCTGTAATCCGAAATTCTCCTTTTCACTCGATTGACACCGGCTTTGGAAATCAATTCCGGTGTCACAGTTTCAGTTGGTCGCTGGTGTGTGTTGGTTCCTGGCGCATGCGCAGTTGTAGGAGTCATCTCACACTGTTATAGACACAGTGTGTGTTGACTCCCCGTGATAGGATGACCCCTACGATTTTCTTACGGTCAGATCGGTTTCTACTATTATCTACCAATTTATTACTACTGACAGTAGCCGAGGATGTTGAGTTTCTATTGTTTGTTTATTTCATTAAAAAGGAGAAATACAAATTAACGATCTCATAAAAATTGAAAAATTCCCGTCCACATGCAGAAACAGAAAAAATAATTGCCCCTTGTATAAACGCAGAATTTGGGTGATTCATGTTCAAGAACCTGTGATAAATGAAGCCACGAGAATATCAAAGGCCTTAATCTGCCTTTGGAGGTGAATTAATTGACAATTTCAATCCAATCATCAATGTGTGTGGTTTCCAGTTCCACTGATTATACGCGTGTAACGACTAATCACTAAAATCAACGGCAAAAAAACACGAACGATAGAACAATTAATCTCAAGCCAATTAACTTAAATCCGTTGATCGTGTAACTACTGATCACTAAAAAAACAGCTAATCACGATAACAAGTATGTTTATTAATGACAAAACTCTAACTAAGAACATAACACTTTTTCCTGACGTGATCAGTTATTTGAGTTATGAGGAACCATCTCACAATGGCGGAAGTGGATAAAGCTGCGTTGAGCGTGTTACTAACACAAACATCCGTCTCGGACATGCGCAAGTGCCCAGGAACCAACACACACCAGCGACCAACAGAAACTGTGACACCGGAACTGTGAATCGAGTATCCCCTGTATTTTCTGCTTTTTCATTCAAGGTAATGGAGAGTTATAAACAGGAGGGCTTCCAGTTTCTCTTAAAAGTATTTAATGAGCCTTCCTATTTAGAGAACCTGACAGGTTTAACAGCGATGCACCAACAAACAGTAGATGCTGAGGTAGGATTATTCTATAACATTTCAAGTGACTAAATTGGCCATGCCTTTGGCCTTACAAGGATTTTTTTTTTCTGCTCTACTTGTTTCAACAATAATGTTTTCGTTTGTAATTTTCCAGAGGATTATGTTGTCTTAAAATCTTTTTTGGTGTGTTTTATCAGAGTTTTCTTGAATTATAACCAGTTATGCAAATGTATGACAGCTTATCTCCTCACATAGCATCGATTAAAATGGCTTAACTTCATAAGCCCAATACCCAAATAACACATCAGACCAATCCAATTCAGTACTTTATTTTTTGTCCAAAATCCAAGATGTTTAGATGCTTCAAATTTACTGATCAAATTTTCACGGTTATAACTTATGAGGTGGGAATATAACATGGCACAAAATTTAGCAGTCATATCGATTTTTATTTACATGACTCTCCTTGTAGTTAAGTAGTTTTTGATTTTAAATTGATAACTTATTGTTCTCAGGTGTGGGATATGAGTGATGATGAAGAACTAACAAGTATAGACTTAACCAGTGTAGATCTTTCCAGCATGGAGACAAAGACAATAGAAAAACCATAGATCTATAATATATTTGTACACATGTATATTAATTTATCATAGATTCATTTCACTTTATTTTAATTTTATACATCAGTAACAAATGAATATTATTTATATATTTGTATAAACAGATTGTATCTACTAATACTGGAGAAATAACTGAGAATTTTAAAAGTTTATGAGTTGACTTGATGGTTACTATTTATAGTACCATAATTACTCGTAGAAGACATTTTATTTTCACTATTGTACAGAATTATCTTAAAAAGTAATCAATTGTGGAAATTAAAAAAAGGAAATCAGTACAACCTGTGAGCCACATCTAGTTGACTGTTTTAAATTTAAAATAGTTCAAATGTAAAGCAACTACATCAGATTTTAAATTCAAAATCAATTGGAGTTGTATTGTTTGGGTATTATGTATGACGAAAGTGTCAGGTAATAAGTGGCATTTAAATATTAAATTCATTTCTTGTTCTACAGTAACATTCAACAGAAAGCTTTGCCTCTGGCAGAGGTACTTATAGGTTTGAAGTCTAAGTTAAGATCAATAAAAATGACATAAAAATATTAAAATTATCCATCAAATTTGTGGATATATATATATATATATATGTATATATATTTAAAAATATCTTTTATCTAGAACTATATTCAAAACTATTGGACAAGACACCTTTAGCCAAACTTAGCAGTGTTAAGTTTTATTTACTTTTCACTTTAATTAGGTTCATATCAGTATATGAAATTAAAGATGATAGAAAATTGAACTAAATTCTTTTACCACAAAATAAATTTTAAATCTTTATTTAATGAGCCTCCAAGTTGCAGTATTAAATCTTTTTGTTGTAATTTATGTCACATTGAAATAAATAATTACCTTTATCATATTCAGAGAAGATATGTTATAATTACCTGTAAATCAAGTTGTATAGTCATTATACATTGTTGTGTATGTTATTTGTTAATGGTTTGTAAATATTGCACAAATAAACTATTATACTGTTTCAAATTGTTCAAATTAAAGGATGGGTGGGGAGGCTTCTCAATAGTGGGTGACAGTTCAGTTGGTCCCAGTATCAGAACATGGGAGTCAAATTGTGACACAACCATGTTTCAGCTGGGATCGTTGGTAGAGAAATTTTCTTATTCAGTTTTGGGTATGGCACAAAGTGTGGGAATTTTGAAATTCTTAAGCAAACAAGATGACGACATTCTGTGTGAGGCAGATCACTGGCTGTTAAAATTCATGGAAACAAGTGATAATACCACTATTGAAGCCCATTTATGAAAATACAAATCTGATAAAACTGACTTACTGGCTACTCAAATTCTACATGTCATGGAAGTTCAATATGAGATAATAGATTTGAGCCAATATTAGTTTTCATGAACAGGGCTACTGACATTCAAGAAATGAAAGGAATTGTACTGAATCTGTTTAAAAAGAAAAGCTTCAAACAGTTAATATGATAAAATTGTTTTTATTTTCTGAATTCTCATTTGAAATATTAATCCAATATACATTTATAATAACTATCAAATAACAAGAGAAATACTAAAATCTACAACAATAATATAGCAAACAAGGTAAGAATTATGGGGTAGGATCTTGTAAAAGGAACATTTATACATAAATTATAAACATATATCTGTGGTATTAACAAAAAATTAGATATATCTGTATTAAAGGTACATTATAATAGTTTAAAAATAGATAATTCAAAATGAATATTTCACTCAAATTACTTTATTCTTAGCAAAGACATTAGCTTTTGAAGGTTTGACAAGATGGTGTACGGATTGTAACCATTGTACTGGTTGTTCGAAGATTAACCTCATTTTACCATTTTTAGATTAAATCATTAAATGACTGGTCCGTTTTAATCTACTTTAAAATTGGACCTATCCAATGGCATCGAGACTTGATTATAGTTTTGTCATGTTAATAAATGTATAACACTTTATGTAACATTTAACACTTAAAGAAAGACCTGCAATAGGCAGATTTAGCTCTTGCATAATGCCTGTTCAAGAAACGCAAATATTTACAACTAGAAATCCTGACCAAAAAAAAAAAAAAGCAGGTCTCGTTATTTTTTCTTGAAATTTAATGTCCATATGACTTCAAATCAATAACTATACTCAGCACAATGCAGCTTTGACCATCTAGAGACATACATATGTCTGTAAGGAATAAGAAATATTTTATGATATAGAAAATTTAAATTGTGGTTCTGTTTATATCATTGATATTTTGTAGATATGCAAGGAATAGTCTATATTTACAACAAGAAAGACTGTTTAATACATCTGAAGAATACAAAAACAGAAACAGCCATGTGAACTTCCCAAATAAATAAGTGGTATGAGGTGTTCAATAAAAAGTAAGCATATCCTGCCTTGTGAATTGAGACTACTTCAGACAAGCAGAGCACTTGTTATAAGTGACATACAATAAACTAATGCAGAAAAACAATTTGGTGACGATTTACAAAACAAATTGGCCTTAAATATTCAACAGGCAAGAAGTAATGTAAAGGGTTCAGATTTAGTTTAACACAATACTCTTTTAAAATTAATATCCATACAACAGCAGTGTAATGTTTTAATGGGAAAAACATAATTTAAAAGATTTTATTTTTAGTTACTTAAATTTTATAAACATAACATTAACATATTGTAAATACATCTTATAAAAAAAAGATTATTATAATATTAACAATAATAAAAACAATGTATTAGTAAGCTAAGATTCAATAGGCAAGCAGTTAAGTACAGGGTTAAATTTTAGATTGAAATGGATAAAGCTTTTAAAATAACAAAAATATATTACAGGAAAAACAGTACAGTCCCTAAACATAACTTCCACATTTTAGTTACTAAAATTTTCTATTAATAACATTAACATTTAGTAAATAATATGTTTTTATATAAAAAAAGATTATATCACTTAGAAATAACTTTGAAATATAGTCTTAACAAATAGTAATAATAACAATGTATTCGTAAAATTCTGTTCATCATAATATTTTTAAGACTGACAGCACATGTATCATAAAATAGAACTGTTCTGCCTATCTTTGTGAATTTGGGACATGTTGACTTCAGAATGTAAGTGTGTGAAATGAAAGCAAATAAATATTAAAAAGACATGATTTTCTATAAAAAAAAATATTTACCAGTACATAAGATTATCACATAAATTTAACGACGCAATCAATAAAATTCATTTTGAAAAATACATCAAAATCATGATTGTCAACTAAAACAACAAGCAGTAGTAATTAATGAAGCAATATAAAATACTTTAATTCTAAATTCATTTGATTTTATCATAACAGAATGACTGCCAACGAGTATCCTTAAAATTTTTATATTTGTGTGGAAGCAGCAAAGTTCAAGGCAAGGAAAGACATCAATACACTCAAAAAACAATTTATATATATTATTAAAATGGTAAGAAGAGGGGAGGAGTGATAAAAAACACAAAACATTCATTAATAAATAAGTCTGCATTGTCAGATTACATATCTGATCATTATGCACATTACTCTATTATTAAGCATCTGCATGCATTATTATTATATATCAACATACAAGCAGGAATAATTATGCGTAAAAAAATAAATAATTATGCAATAAAAAGAAACAAGTCATTTCATATAAAAATTGAGATATTCAAAGTCACATTCTTTCATAATAAATAAACTACATGCAATTATGGAATTAAAGGGAAAAATCTGAATATGCATAATTTATATGTGTGATAAGTAATATTTATATGTGTGATAAGTAATATTTACATTCGGACAGGAATATTATAATAATTTAATATAAATCTATATTGTTTCTTTTTCTATTAATTTTATTTGCAATACAGGGTACAAAATCTCTACTTTATATAATGAACTACTTTAAGCTGAAAAGCCATTAAAATAGGATTCAGTTTTAATCAAAGGAAAAGTCAAGGTGTTGCAGATTGTTTATATTTGTACACAAACTCGATTTCATAATTATGTGTGGTTTTTAATTTCAATTCTTTTTTTTTATGTCCTTTACAAAGATTCTACCCCTACAACAATTTCCTCTGGAACTCTATTTTTACCCTGATTTTCTAATTAGTTTATGTAAATACTGACTAACTATACAGTTTGAATGAAATTTAATGTATGTAATTATATCTGGCAATGAGATAGTATTGATTTTGTTAATAGTAAATGCACATAATTATGGCCAACACAATTTTCTAAAATGCACATAATTGTTCCTAAGGTAGTTCTTTAAAGCTTATATGACATATGAAGAATATTCTAGAAGTTAATAAATAGACCATAATTATTGTTCTAAACTATTTACAATTCTAAAAATTCATCCTAAATAAAACACATTTTTTAAAAAGACCTCATACAATAATATAACAATTGGCTCAATGTTACTGCCTTAGTTTTGACACCAGTTTTTGCCTTAGTTATGCTGTCAGTTTTCTTTTATGCAAACATTCTCAATAGATAGCTCTATGTACCATGAGAACGAACTGAATAAAGATTTTGAATGTTGTAATTTCATGTGTTAACTACAACTCTTTTCTTAATCATATAACCCACACCACCTTTTCTATTAGATCTCCTGAATACAGAATTACTTTTTGACACATAACTATATCCTATAGCTGCAATTAGTTCATAAACATTAATAATTATTAACTCGAGTGCTTTTTATTTTTTTCATTTTTTGCTTTTTCCTGTTGATAATTCTTTAAAATTGCTCCAGGAGAACTGTACATCTGGATGAAGAAACACACAATATGATTTTTCACAATTTTGAAAGAAATGTTTTAAATATCATTTACACTGATTTCCGAAATACACTATGATTTCAATAAAATGAATATTTCTGGGTCCTCACAGAATTTATTTTACAAACCAGTGCCACATATAAAACTTCTATCATAGTGAGGGCTCCGGTGTAATTTAAATTGTAGGTTGACTCTGCTGCATAATATGGTACTGGCTGATGTAAATTAGCCATTCTACAACTTCAGGATTGCAGAGCATCTTTACTTGTGAATGAAAAGTTTTTAAACACAGCTTGATTCAGTGTTTTCAGAAGGTCACTTTGAGTTGGTGTTAACTGAGGTTTCTCTATAGTAAAGTCCATATCAAAATTAGAACTATCACTAGCTGATTTCTGCAAGATAAATAAAAAGTCATAAAATTACAAAAATAGACTTCACAAGATGTCCCTTTTTTTCTTTTTTTGTGGACAGGTTATTTAATGTCTTATTTTTTATTTTTATTTTTTTTTTCAAACTAAGCAGTACAAAACTTGACTTTTGACCTTTGTCGAGAAAACGACCTAAGCCATTCAATGAAAAGAAATGGAGTATAATGTCCTACTTTTCTGCACCAATCATCAGCCATTCAGTTTTCAAGTGCTATTTTTAAGTCGTTCATGGCTGACACATGCCAAAGCTCCATGCAAATCGCAGGATTGGTTTGAGACAGAGTTGATATTGTTAATTCACCATGTAAAATGATATTACAAGTTGATTTTAATTGTCCAAGGACAATATTACTTATTGATACTAAAGTTTCTCTCGCACTATAATATTCCTTTTTTTTTTATCTTGTACTTGCGATAGATAGGGTTTCTTGTTTGTTGTTGTGGTGTTGCACTCCTACACATAACATAAGACTCGAAACTTAAGATTGAAGATTATTGTTGATATGAAAACATCTATATACATATGTATAGAAAGAAACAAATTAAAAGAAAACTTACAATTTTAGGTTGATATGGAGGTGGAATTTTACGGTTTTCTAACTTTTCCCAATCTATGGAGCGGAAAAAGGGTTGGGATCTGATTGGTCCCTGTGCACAGTTAGGCATACCTAACCTAGTGACTGGATTTCTATCAAAAAGCTGAAAGATAAAAGACAAAATTTATGCACTGCTAAAGATGAATCTTCTGAAGGAATGGTTATATATCACAAGGTTTACGCTAAATTCTATCCAATTTCCAGAATAGATCACAGATTTTTTACCAATAATATAAATTCCCTGTGCGTCGTTCAAAAATTTACAATCTTCTATGTCACTGCCAATCAGATTGGTTCTTAATCGTTTAACCATGTTTAGTGGATGCCAGAAATAGATTTTGTTTTGTTGTGTGACAATGTGTTTTAAGTTGAGGGTAAGCAGAAAACGAGGCTTTGGGTAAAATATAAAGCTTGTTCTCTGAAGGTAAGGAATGCAATTTAAATCTGCGAGGAATTATTGCAAATAATTCAGCTGTTTTATGGATAGTGCAAGAAGCATTTTATGGTCTAAGGGGAGATAACTGGGAGTAATTATCTGACTTGCACAGATCATTGGGTAAAAATAGAATTGATAAATTGTTTTTTTGGATTAAAAATTGTCTTTCATGACATCAATATCTAAAGATAAACCAAAATTGATATATAACCAATTTCACGTTTTACTGCAGACATACGGTAGTAAGAAAAACACAAAAATCAAAATTAGTAAACAAGTTGATTTCAGAGAGGACGGATTTCAAAAAATCATTTAATCATATAGCGATGTCTATATCATATCATCACTAATCAACTGGGTATTTTAACTTGCATAAATGATAGAGTTTTAACTTCTTTAAGTGTTTCAGATTATCAGTGCCTCATTAAGTTGGCAACTGAAAAAAATAAGACATTTAGAATTTTAGACAAAATCAATTTGCAAGGCATTCTAGCAACCTGTCATAGAATGATTACTTACCAGACTAAGCATAATGGCTGCTTCTTTAGGTAATGATTGAGGATAACGAGGAGTATCATATAGAATGGACTGGAACAAATCATCTTCATCATCTCCGTGGAATGGGGACTGACCAATCAACATTTCGTATAGTAGAACACCATATGACCAAAAATCAACCGATGAATTATATTTAGCCCCATTCAATATCTAGAAATTACAAATGCTTTGTAGTTTTAAAATGGTACATTAAATGACTTACAGAGCAAATAAACACTCCAATAACAGTGCATAAACAAAGCAATTAAGTCTGATCAATAGAGACAATAATACTAAGTAAAATGCTATAAAATTCTGCACGTTTGAGAAATTGAATAGGTGTGGTTTCAACATATCAGCTCCAAATGTTGTTTACAATATGATACAACTCACACAAATTCAACTCCATGTAAATATATAAAGACTAGGAGGTTCCGGAAGATCGAGTCTACACGTATTCATCTCTAAGGAAACCAGCACCATTGATGTTACCTGACAACAGTCACTTGATGATAATCGGTATTTATATATATTTTTTGTTTTGTTTAATTTTTTAAAAATAACTTTAATGTTGTTTGTACATCCATTTTTTTTGATATTTATCATTTGTTTAAAAATTTTGTATTTATATAAGTGACCTTAATTTTGTCTATATTAATTATTATTTTTATAATCCCAGTATAGGGATTAAATAATCCTAGTAGTATAGGGATTATCAATTCGCAATGTTATGTGCATGCGCAATAATTCTATTGTCTATATATACCCGGTAACAGGATTATTTTTGTAACCAGATGATAAAGGGCGAACGCCCGAAACGCGTCCTGGATAAAAACTTCTTATATCTACACAGTCTTGTCTAGTTTGTTACTGGGGATTTTTTACTATGATTTAAATATAAAAATTTCAGCACCATTTTAATACACAATGCTAAAACTTATGATATCAATAGCCTTATTATTTAATTAATTTGGTCCCTCTAGACTTATAACTAAACCATTGAAAAACAAACTTATCCTTACTGGTGAGTCAATAAATAATACTACTGATTGACTTACCTCAGGTGCAATATAATCTGGTGTACCACAGAAAGTTGAAGCTTTATTTTCATCAAATACATTTTCTTTACACATTCCAAAATCAGCAATTTTAATATGACCATCTTTATCTAATAATACATTGTCTAATTTCAGATCCCTGTTAAAATAAAACTCAAAATAAAACAAGCCATAGTGATGCCAATGCCAATGTCCCCTGCTTCAATCCCAAAATAAAAAGATGACATTTAATAATTACTTACACTTTAAAATTTTTATAAAGCGTCTAACAATCTTCAAACTCATTCAAGGCATACCGTACATATAACGAACATCTACAAAGTTTGATCATTCTACCTAAATTAGAGTCACTGTTTTCCAAAAGGGGAAACAGACAGATGGATAAATAGCTTCTTAGCCTATACAGAAAATGCTCATCACCAGACCCGTTCAAATTGTTACCCTGATGAACATCAACACTTTATAATTTGAACACTGATTAGAAGCAGATTTGTGTCCTTAAGTCACGACCAATGAAATTTTTTTCTCTTAGCCTAAGCAAAAGCGTTAATTATTCACTCAATCAATTCCCAGGACAGAGGGCAAAAATAAAATCTAAGTTAAGCAAAATTTTTTGTCACTACTGCTACACGAAAATAGTGTCTGGAGAGTATAGTAAATGCTCCATTCAGCATGTGGTCACAGAAAACAGTTTTGTATGTCACCAATTGTATTTGTATGAAAAGCTATGATACAGTAAATGCTTTTGTGTAGTGAAACAGTGTAAAATCTGAACAGCAACTGAAACTTTATTTGTTGAGAACACTCCCAAAATTTGACGTTTTCGTGTAAGCAAGTAAATAAAGGAAAGTACCTGTATACAACACCATTTCTATGCAAAAACTGTAGACCACAAACTATTTCAGCTCCATAAAATCTGAAACAGACAAAAAATACATGGAAACTTGCATATTGTAATAGTACAATTTAAACATTTGTAAGCAAATTTATAGTGCAATGTTGTCAACAAATTGTTCAGGGGTATTATAAATACTTGTTGGAAAATACTATTCACACTAAATCAGCAAAGAGAATAAACTCTGGTTGCAAAAAAAAAAGAAAGTAAATTCAAATAGTGGTAATTTGACTATACAATTGCATTGAGCATTTATGTCTATTAGATTATATGTAGAATTTGAAACAAATCTTCTAAGTCATTACTACTACTGCGATGTAATCTTAAATAGATTTAAGATCATACTCCTTTTATTTTTCATCTATACAACCTTCAGTCAACTTTCACACCACAATGCTCTCTACTGGTCAGTGATGCAGAAGGAGGGCTTGACAAGGATAGCTGCCTAGTCATTTGGATGTTACGGAAAACCGAGGTCCCGTGTTCACATTGGAGTGCACGTAAAAGATCCCTTGGCAGTTGGAATTTGATATAAAAGCAAGGCTGTAGCGCCGCTGCCCGGGGAAAATTTCCTTCATAGCAGACTGTATGGTGTATGCCCATCTTCCATTTGCCCAGGTTAGGTGCAAAAGAGTAGGACGTTAAACCCCATTTCATTTCATTTCATTTCATTGCTCTCTACTGCACTGACTGAAGACTTGTATCATGCTTAACCGATCACATGACCTGTGTATTTACAACACACACCTGCACACAATCACTCTGATTGTCACTCACTCATCACAACTAGCAGACGACATAGTTAACATATAACACTTATAAAAAAATACTTATAAGAAGGTTAGTGCCTGGATTTTTGATAGTAGATTAGACAACATTTATTCTGAATATGAATTATTTTGAAAGGATTTCAGACATAGGGTTTAAGTTTGTAGATAACTATACTGTTTTTTCTACTTTTCTACACCGACTGGCCTAAGGAAAAAGGGCAAAGCCATGCAGTGTGTTATGAGGGTGGGGAATTTCGCTTGGACTGCGTCACTACGACCTATTCTTATTTCGATTTCCAACTGTTAAGGGTTCTTTTACATGCAGGTTTTATTAATCCCATTTCAATGTTCCTTGTCAGATAAGGGTGAAACCACTCTGGAAATTCTGAGGAACTTTCTCGTCCAATACTTGGGGTGAATCTGAGACCCCCTGGTTAGCGAGCTAACGTAACTTCCAACATGGCTAAGACAGTAATATAGGTTTCAATCATTCAATACGTACTGAGCTCTGTTATAGTCAAACTTGCCAGTTAATTGAATGTGGAACATTAGATCTCCACCATTTAAATATTCCATAACAAAAAACAAATGCGACTGAAATTTAAAAAAAAAATCATTTTGTCAGGAGAGGTAACTCCTTAAGTCATACATTTTAAAAAGAGTCATACTAAATTCTTACTAGTATATTATTTGTATTTTTATTAGTTACAATGTGACTTAAATTAAAACAAAAAATTTGTGTCAGGGGAGGTAACTCCTTAAGTCATACATTCTACAATGTGTCATCATAATTTCTTTCTGGTATATTATTTGTATCTTTATTGAGTTATAATGTAATAACTTTATTGCTGTTATTTTTGTTGCAACAGTGACAGTTTGAATACAAACAGATTTGAATTCTTACCGGTGATTGGAAAGTACTGTGTAAATGAGTGAGGAAGGGATGTTTACAACCAAGTGCCAAAATTCTTCTTTCAATTAAAGTGCATTCAACATCATCATCTTCTAGTACCACCTCTTTCTTTAGAGCTTTGATTGCATAATAATTACTAGATCCTTTTAATTCAGCCAACATTACCTGAAATATTTCACATTAAATTCAGTTATAGAATAGAAAATAAAATTGTTTTAAACATGCTTAGAAGCAATTTGACAATTATTCACATAACACACGTCCAACATAGCAACAAGAACGTGTGGAATTGATAATTCAATTACAGCTATATGTACAAGACAGATTTTTGATTTTGTAAAATATACTTTCGGATATTGTGAAGTCCAATAGGTTGACAACTCCTTTTTTATACAAAGACGCAACTGTTGCACTTGGTGCCCAAAATTACCATTTCTATTACTCAGATTCGTGCAATAAAGGTTCCAACTCTAGTGCCCTCTTACTTGAATGAATGAATGAATCTGATGGGGTTTAACATCCTACTGTTCTGCACCAACCCGACTAATCATTACAAAGCATACACCATACTGTGTTTTATGAGTGAAGGGAGCCACAGTTGCTGGGTGAGTAAGACATTAGCTTGCTAACCTGGAGGTCACATATTTGATCAATATGATAACCAAGAGAGTCAATCGGGATTTCTGGTGTGGTTTCCCTTTGTCAGTGGTGCAGGAAGACGAATAGTCATTTGGATGGGAAGAAAAAAACGAAGTCCTGTGTACACATTGGCAGAGTAATCTGTAATGCTGCTGTCCAGGCAAAATTTTCCTCATAGTACACTGTATGGTTTAACCCTGTCTTCATTAGAACAGTCAGAGCAGTACAGTAGGATGTAAAAAAACTATTTCATTTCAGTTTTTATGAGTAAAATTTTTCTGGACAGCCATTGAATTCCAACTGTCAAAGGTTGTTTTACATACAAACTAAGACATACACAGGACCTAATTATTTCGTCAAATCCAAACAACAAGACACTTTTCCTTGTCAGTCATGTACCACTGACAAAGGGTGACCATGCTGGAAAGTCCTGGGGAACTTTCTCTGCCAACAGTGAGGTCAAACCCCAAACCATCTGGTAAGTGAGCCAGGGTTTTTTCACTGAATCACCATAGCTCCTCTGTAGTTGATATTAATAAAACCTCAAATACTTATTAATAAATTAATAACAAACCTTGCCAAAGCTGCCTTTACCAAGAACCTTTAAGAAATTAAAATCTTCAGCTTTAAAGTGTTTTATTGTGTCCTGTGATAAGGTTGATAGTTTTGTTGGTCCAGTACCTTCCTGTAAGTCTTGATAATTTTCATCTTCTGAACTCTCATCACTTTCTTGTTGAGAAACTTGCTGTTAAAGAGAAAAAATAGGTTGCCAGGCAACAAACATACGCCCACACAGCAGCCAAATCGTCCGGGCAGTCAACAAGAATTGTCGCATATTAAGGAATTATCAGAAAATCATTAGAATTTGTTTGGTTTTATAATCAAACGTTTTTTTTAAATCATATAATAATTGTGACCTCCACAAGCTAAATAGGGTGATTTTTCGCATAATCAGGGGACATAATTCAGGAAGTAATGACCGGATGGGCGCAAATATTGAAAGGAACCAAGATCTTTGGGTTTAAAACATACCTGTCAAGTTTCATCAAAATCGATTCAAAATTGTGACCTCTATAGGGTTCACAACCTTGATATAACATATTTTCACACTATTCGTGTACAAACGGCGGCCATTTTGTCCGTCAATTCTAGTCCGGTTTTCACGTAATTCAAACTCTCTCTTCATTACCATGTAACGGTGATATAGTCAAACGTTTTTTTAAATCGGATAATAATTTTGACCTCCAGAGGGACGAAAAGCGAACAAAAGCGATTTTTCTGACAATCCGGGGACATAATTCAGGAAGTTATGATCCAATGGGCGCAAAAATCTAAAGGAACCACGATCTTTGGGTTATAAACATACATGTCAAGTTTCATCAAAATCGGTTCAAAATTGTGACCTCTATAAGGTCCACAACCTTTATATAACATATTTTCACAATATTCGCGTACAAACGGCGGCCATTTTGTCCATCAATTTTGGTCCGATTTTCACACAATTCATACTCAACCTTCATAACCATGGAACGGTGATATAATCAAACGTTTTTTTAAATTGGATAACAATTTTGACCTCCAGAGGGACCACAAGCTAAAAAGGGCATTTTTTCGGACAATCAGGGGCCATAATTCAGGAAGTTACGATCCAATTGGCGCAAATATCGAAAGGAATCAAGATCTTTGGGTTATAAACATGCATTTCAAGTTTCATCCAAATCGGTTCAAAATTGTGTCCTCTACACTGTTCACAACCTTGATATAACATATTTGCACACTATTCGCGTACAAATGGCGGCCATTTTGTCCGTCAATTTTGGTCTGATTTTCACGAAATTCGAACTCGACCTTCATAACCATGGCACGGTGATATAATCAAACGGTTTTTTAAATCGGATAACAATTTTGACCTCCAGAGGGACCACAAGCTAAAAAGGGCAATTTTTCGGACAATAAGGGGCCATAATTCAGGAAGTTACAATCCGATTGGTGCAAATATCGAAAGGAACCAAGATCTTTGGGTTATAAACATGCATTTCAAGTTTCATCCAAATCGGTTCAAAATTGTGTCCTCTACACTGTTCACAACCTTGATTTAACATATTTTCACACTATTCGCGTACAAATGGCGGCCATTTTGTCCGTCAATTTTGGTCCGATTTTCACGAAATTCTAACTCAACCTTCATAACCATGGAACGGTGATATAATCAAACCATTTTTTAAATCGGATAACAATTTTGACCTCCAGAGGGACCACAAGCTAAAAAGGGCGATTTTTCGGACAATCAGGGGCCATAATTGAGGAAGTTACGATCCGATTGGCGCAAATATCGAAAGGAACCAAGGTCCTTGGGTTATAAACATGCATTTCAAGGTTCGTCCAAATCGGTTCAAAATTGTGACCTCTAAACTGTTCACAAGCTAAAAAACGTGATTTTTCGTACAATCAGGGGCCATAACCCATGAAGTTACAGTCCGATACATGCCAATATCGAAAGGAACCGAGATCTTAGGGTGATAAACCTATGTTTTAAGTTTCATTGAAATCGGATAAAAATTGTGACCTGTAGACTGTTCACAAACAATTGTGAACGGACGGACGGACGTCCCGACGGACGGACGGACGAACAGGGGCGACGACAATATACGTCCACATGAAAATGTGGGCGTATAAAAATAGGGTTTTATTTCCACACAAGAAAACTGTTTATGAATTGTGTATTACAGTGCATTACAAATGGTCATTTATCAATATTATTTAACTAGCTTATTTGGAGACTAAGATATGGAATATCTTTAATTCGTGAAATTGTTTATGCAAAGAACTCTTAATACAGCATATCATAAATACGCATTTATTATTATCATTATAACTAGACTAATAGTAAGAGCAGTAGGACCGCAATACTCGCAAAAAGATAAGACAATAACTACACATAGACACGACCAGAAATAACAAAATATCAAATTAAGTGGATGGATTCATGGACCAGTAATAATTATTCACTTCACTGTACATATAGTACGACTTTTTTGTGCAAAGAACTATCCAGTCTCCAACAGTGGTAAGAAAGTTGAGAATAAAGAAAGTACTAGCAGTGTAACTCTTAATAGAATATTAAAATCACTGGCACACTTGATAACAGAAGCATCGCCTGGTTAACTGTGACTGAATTAGTTTTTGCTACAAAGTTAATCTATCACTACAATTATAACAATCTACATGAGTTGCCTAACACTAAGTTTCACGAAAGTTTTCATTTCAAGATTTTTCTTTGTTGTGTACTTTGTTAATGGTCAAGAGAGAGAGAGAGAAATGGGGTTTAACGGCCACTCGACACATACTATGTCATTTTGGGACTAACATATGGTTTCAATTTTATTTTAATAATTCGCTTGCGTGTAGGGGTCTTTAGCAGTGGGAGGAAACCGGAGTGCCCGGAGGAAACACACGAGGTTGAGAAGGCGCCCCATGCCACATACGCTCACACCAGGGATCAAAACCACAGCCACAAGCCAGAGGTCACCGGACAGCTAGAGATCGAAGCGCAGCACTCTAGACCACTAGGCCATTCCAACCCCCTTGTTAATGGTCAAATTGTTATGTGTACTACTTAGTGCCAAAAAGTGACTCCAAACAATGATGTTACATTAGTTTACGTTGTCATGTTGAGTGGTTGACATTTAAAATTAAAGTAAACTTACACTAGATTTTCTGGAGGATATTTTGACTTGTTTTAAAGCTTCTGCCAGTAATACCTGATTTACTCCACATAAATTTGGCATAAATTTCTCACATCTTCGATGGCAGTTTATGTTGCAAACTATATGAAGAAATAGGAATAAAACAATAATAAATAAATTAAAATATTTTCATAATTCAAAATGAGCCATTTGGGAATCTTCCCAACATCCAGAGTTTTGCAGCCTGAAAGTAGTAAAGGACGACAGCTCAGCAACCAACAGTGTCTAGTTGTTCGGTTGGGAGAAGAAACCAGAGTACTGTGTACACGTCGGGCGGGCACAAAAAAATAAATCATTGGCAGTTCAAGTTCAACATAAGAATGGGACATAACATACTGTATGCCTTCTTGGTGCAGAGAAGTAGGACTTCAATTCATTTAGTCACAGTATTTACTGGTTGGGGTTCATAAATGTTTTCTTTCAATCAATTAAAAACACTTTCTTATGTTTGTCTTCAATCTCTAGAATCTACTCTAGGGACTGTACAGTTCCCCGGTTCACTTAATTAAACTTTTATTTGTTGTTTATTTCTTTTCGTGCAGTGGTCTTGCTCAATATTAGTCAAACAGATCGCAGTCATTAAAGTTTTGGACAAACTTTTGCAATGACTATATTTTAGCCAGTTTCAATAGGATGCAATTTTGTTGGATACATAATAATTTAACATTATTTTATAAATCGATAAAATTGCCGTGAAATTGCTTGAAATATCCAAAAGTTCATATTACATACCTTCACATTTTAATCCTTGCCTAAATAAACCATATAACATAGTACCACAGTGATCACAGAACGTGGGTGACATATAATTATTGATTTTAAAACGATGGGGGACATTGATGTTGAAACGTTCTGTTAACATCTGAAATTACAAAAATAAATTTGTGTATTTTTAAACGCTGTATTCAATTACATTTTGAAAGAACGCATGCTTTGTCCCAACATTTGATTTAGTAAAGCGGTGGGGGAGTTGGATATGAAGTTCTGCCCCCACCGACAGTCTCCAAAAACTCTACAATAAGTGCTTGCTGTGCTGCCTCCATGGGTCTTTGACTGCACTAAAATGAATAAGCATCACCAAGGTAATATTTCTATCAGCTTTGGTTGTAATCTATGAAGTGGGTTAGGATAAAAGTGAAAAATCAACAACCAAACAGTTTAACCTCAAAATGGTCCAAGAAAACATAATTTCCTGTAATTTTGGGGTATACAAAGGGCCATAAATAAGAAAGAAAAAGAACTGAATCCAAAGAATATCAAAATTGATCTGCAACTCTGCAGTGTAACAACTTTTGTCCACTACGGTTTCGCTTTTAGGGGACTAAGAATAAATACCAACATAGCAATGTACCTATCATTTAAAAAAAAAAAAAAAAATCCAGCAAATGATCAAAAATGATGAAAAGAAGTGATACGATATAATCTCTTCTGTCCAATAACATGATGGGTGAATAATATACCTTTGTTTCTCGACTGTCTATGGCACTGCCAGGACATCGTCCAAGTATTTTTTCGTGACATTTTTTGTGAACTGCACAATTGCAAACTACAAAAAAAAAAAAATTTATGTAAACATTATTGTTAAAAAGACATTTATTTCTGTTTTAATAGCCTGAATACTACTAGCATCATGGCAATTTTCCACCACACCACACCAAAGATTTATGTGCATTTTTAGTTTAAAGCTCACATGCAATTACAACCACTAACTCACCAGTTTTCTTCCTCTGTGCTATTGGGCAAATTTTGCATGGACAGTAATTCCAAATGATTGGGGGTTCTTTTACGTGCATGTGAAGGTGTACACAGGACCGTGTTTTTCATAGTGTCTGAAAGACTTGATGATTTTCATTGCCAGGGTTGTAGTTCTGCACCAGAGACAAGGGAAAACCATACTGGAGAATCATGGGGAACTTTCCCAGGATAGAACCCCAGACCCCTGGTTAGTGAGCTTACATCATACTTACTGAATGAACGTGGCTCCTTTAGGATCAAAAATATATTATGTTATGTAAGTGCCAAAATAAACTAGTTTGTGTTAAATAGATGTTAAACCAATTCTTTCTTGAGCACTGGACTAAAGAGACTATCTATCAATCATCAGTACTTGACAGTTATAATTTATTAGGCTCTTTACAGAGTTCTTCACTTTAATATTCTCACATACCATGGAAGATAAGCTCTAGAGAACAGGATGAATTACTGCCAATTTAATGTTTTGTTTTTTTTAACTGCAAAAACTTTGCCCAAGTGTGCGAATATGAGATCAAGTGAATGGAATAAACTGGCTTAACAATCTTTTAGACAAATTACTATAAATAATTTTTAGAATTTTTTAACATTCAGTTTTGTTTTCATGCCAAATGGATTGATAGGGATTTGAATAGCCATACATCACAAAGTAATGTTTTCTTAAAGTGCAGCTTAACACAGAAAAATAAAAATATTAAAGTGAATAGGGCAGTTACACAAGACAACATACCTCACACACATGCGAATAGAACCATGTGATATCAGGGTTTTGGGACATAGTAAGCAAACCCAGACTTAAACGATAAACATGACAGCCCTCCAAGCATGTTGTGATGAGATCAAAACTGTAAGATCAATACGACTTAACAAATATAAATCATACACGGGTCTGTATGTAAATAAACCCCACTGATAGTCGGAATTCAAGATAAGATTCTCTGTAGTGCCACTGTTAAGATAAATTTCCCTTACACAGCACAGTGCATGATGTATGCCCATCTTCACTAGTCCAGTTAGTGTAGGAATAAATCAATGAGCCCTTACCTTTACACTGATAACCTTGTTTATTTAAGCCCCTGAAAAAAAGAAGTCCAAGTCAAAATGAACATTACACTCTTAATGATTATAAATGCACCAATCTCTAATTTCATGCAAATAGGTAACCAGTAAATTAAACTGCTTTTGGAAGACATCATCACACAGGTAACATACTGAAGGTAATGATTTTGAAAGATAGCTGCTGATTTGTACTAAAGGAAATATTTAGAACAAAAACACAAAGTTCTTTTTTTGAATTATGTGCAAAAATTGAGATCTATGTAGTGATACTGCCTGTTCTTGTGGACAATATTCATTATTCATATCAAATAAACAGGGATTTTTGACATATTAATGAAAAAGCAGTATTTCAGTTTATAATGAAAAATATTAGCACACAGAATTATTTCAGTGCAAAAGCAAAATACATGTAGAACCTTCTCATCTATCTGATACACATTTCTACATGTTATTTGTCTGGAAAATAGACAAATAAATATAAATTGAGGCACTTAATATAACTAATCTGAACAATACTGACTTCATTAAACATTGTTATTGTGTACAAAATGATTTATCGATGATAAGCTTCAATATAAGCAGTGTAAATTCGAATTAACTTAGGCATTACGTTCATTTTTTTTATTTTATTTTTTTCATGTTTTTACACTTAAACTACAGTAGGGTCTAACAACATCTTTAAGAAGTTTGTTTTCAATTAGCCTATGAAAAGATTCAGGGATGATTAGACTTCCTGGAGACATGAGAGAGAGAGAAATAGGGTTTAACGTCGACTCGACACAAACTAGGTCATTTCGAGACTTACATGGATTAATTGTATTTCAATATTTTGCTTGTGTGTAAGTGTCTTCAGCAGTGGAAGGAAACCGAAGTACCTGGAGAAAACCCACGAGGTTGGACAGGCGACCCTAATCCTTGCCACGTACAACCAGGGAATCGAAACCATGCCAGTTGACTCAATGACAGATCGTATGATACAGCGCGTGCACGCTAACCATTCGACCATCCAACCCCCACTGGAAAGATGAGAATTGATAAAGATGTAGTTTGGTCCCAATGCAGCATTGACTAACCCAATTTTCAATCAAAATAAAATAAAGATCTGAATTCAAATAATTTAATTCGTGAAATATCTTTTCAGACAAGATAGCCTACCTACAACATTTCTAGTGGGACTTAGTTTAAGTTTGTTATGGCAACCTATATGTCAGAAATTTCATATGTAAAAATCAAGACTTTAATATATTCTGCTGTTAGCAAGTTATTTAATAAGAATCAAGTTTATCTGGGTAATTATTAGATCTCTGGTGCTTGCTGATTTAACTTGATCTGTGTGTTATTTTGACAAGAAACTTCTAGTGCAAGTCCATTTTACAGCTAGTTGAAGTTGGTATGTTAATTATAGTCTGATAATGAATGTTGATAACAGAAAAAAAGCCTAAGCTAGAATTAGAACGATCACAGTTTAATACCAGTGCTTACCAGGTAAGATATTATGGTCAGATTTTGAAAGAGATGGATAGAGAATAGGCTAAAAAAGAAAGGGAATTTTTGTACAATCAGGGGCAATAATCCAGAAAGTTATGGTTTGAAAAGCATGAATATCGAAATGGACTGAGATATTTGGGATAGAAAGATAATTTACGTTTCATCAAAATCGGATGGTATTTTGTCAGGCAGTTTGGGTCAGATTTTTACGAAATTTGAATGATGTGTAATGGTTTTACATTTAAACATTTTCTACAACAAAAATTGAGACTTCTAGCAAGTCCACAAAGAACAAGCAGGGATTACAACTATATATTCCCAAATTAAAATTTAAGCATATAAAAACTTACCAACAAAAGAGATTACAGTGAGAGCAGAAAGTTGGCTGCCTGAAAAATTTGGCAATAAATTGATGACCTTTGATCTCATGTACTTTCTGTTGTTTAATAGCACCTCTTCTGGCAAATGCTTTAATTGGGATAGACTCACTAGAACTCTGTGAACTCTGGGAATTCATTGCTGTAACACAAAACAAATAAGCACAATAAAAGTATTTGACAAAAATTTAAGAATGATTTGATGATAGACATTGATGTGATGATACACACTGATGTCATGAAATCTCAGATAAAAATCCCCTGTCAAATTTGTCTCCAATAAACTGCATTCCAAATTCTTTGGTAAAACAGCTATTACACAAAAACAAAATGAAGTTTTGAATTAGATCTCTTGGACTATCTTCACAAATGACTTCAATGGAGGTTGGGTGATACATCGTTAAATCTGTCATTGAATCTACTGACTTGGTTTTGATCCCAAGTTTGTACATGACAAGGAGTAGCGTCACCTGTACAACCCCAGTTTCCCTCCACTGCTAAAGAGCATGGAGCGGAAGCAAAGGATGGAATAACTTATAACATATACCAGTTACGATATGACCTAACCTTTGTTGATGAGATGTTAAATCACATTTCCTTTCCATATTTCTTCAAAATTTGATCTCAGTACTTATCATCACCCAGAAAATGGTTAATACGATTGCTTTTGCCATAAGAAATCGGCATTAATTGTGTAATATTAAAACAATACTGATTGTACATCTACAAAACAAATTGTTGACAATGCATATTAATCGACAAATAAATGATCTTTGATGATTGGTAAAACCTTAAACTAACTTCCAAGTGTGCAATATATACAGATCTATATTTAAATTTCTACTGCTATACAGAAACAATGAGAGAGTGATGTAGTCATAAAAAGCTGCAGCACTAATAATTCTAAATTTCATCAGCGTGCGAAGCACGCGCATTGAAATTATAATTTTATGAGTCAACTGAAATAAGTTCTAAATTAGATGTTTCCCTGACTTCTACTAAATAATAAGCCACTTTAAAGTAAAAACCTGAAATCTCGTAGCAGACGAGATATCAGCCCCAAATCTCGCGAGAGCACGAGATTATCGTCATCATTTTTCCGGGGTGAGAAGAAAAGAAACACTGAAGTATAAACCGGAATGTGTTTATTATCATAATACACTTTAATATCTAGGCAACAAGGCCAAAATAAATAAAATAAACAAAAATCACAAGGGAATCTCATCCCAAATCTCAAGTGGGAAAGCTTCCCAGACATAACACTAAATGTTATGAAAATCTGTCAGTTCAATTGTTCCAAAATAATCACATTTTTCTTCCACAACATCTACTTATGAATCTTCTATGTTCTGAAATCATTAATAATCTTTCATAAGTTCTAAGGGTGGAGAGGGTGGGATTTAGAACTTATTTCAGTTGACTCATAAAATTATAATTTCAATGCGCGTGCTTCGCACGCTGATGAAATTTAGAATTTTATTTCGTCAACTGAAATAAGTTCTAAATTAGATGGTTCAAAGTTCATTTATCGGTACTTAACACTAATCGTGCAAAAGACTCATTCGATTTACAATGAATAGGCTTATCATAAAACCTTTTAAAAGTACCCGTCTTTGACCAATTTGCACATTTTAATATATCTTCTACCGATAAACCCTTTGTTTTGGCTTTAGATGTTGCCGCAGACCTAGTGGAATGTGCTTGGTATTCCTGAATATTAATTCCAGCTTCTGCCATCAGCTTTTTTAACCAATTAGAAATAGTACATGTTACCACTGGCCTATGGGGTTTCGTGCAACCAAGAAATAATTGCAATTTTTGAGCATTCGATATTCTCCAAGAAGAGGTTCGTTTAACATATGCCCTTAATGCTAAAGTAGGATCTAATTCTTTCACATCAAATCGGTGTAAAAAAAGCTTTTCTGGTATTGAGCCCACTTTACGAGTTTTTGATAATTTTGTTAAATTTATTTCGATATGATCTCCAAAATCTTGAATATTACAAGGATTAATATTTTTAAGTTCTGACGCCCTACTAGCATTAGTCAAAGCTAATAACATTGCTAATTTATATGTTAAAAGACAATCTGATAAAGCATCATTATCACCAAGCTGTTTAATATAATCTAAAACATTATTGACATCCCAAGTTTCGGTATATTTCGGTTGGGGAGGTCTTTCATTAAAGATAGCTGACATAGTATCTTTAACAATAGCACACTGACCTACTGGTAAATCCAGTATGTTTGGATGAATAGCTGAAATAGCTGATCTAAAAGAATTTATAGTGTTATATGAAAAACCTTCATCAAACATATCACTTAAAAAATTAATCACATCAACCAGAGTGGCCTGAAATGGATCAACTTCCCTTGCACAACACCAGCTACTCCATTTATTCCAGGAGCTATTGTAAGCTTGTCTGGTGCCCTCTCGTTTAGACTTTGAGAGTAAAATGGAAGCCGATTCTGAAACGCCCTCTGATAAGTTTCTACGCCGGAGATCTTCCATGCCGCTAATGTTAGAGTTCCTTGTTGAACTAAAGGGTGTGGATTTCCCACGGGATCCGTCAATAATAGAGGATCTGGAGGAAGGAGAATTGGCTCTGTGATGGACATTCTCATGACCATCGGAAACCAAGGTTGGCTCTGCCAAGTTGGAGTGATCAACGTCATGGTCGCTTTCTCCTTCAAGACTTTTGCCAACACTCTCCCTATAAGGCAAAAGGGAGGGAAAGCATACGTCTTCAATTGGTTCCACTGAATTGAAAACGCGTCTATGTTTTCTGACTCTGGATCTGCCTTCCAACTCACAAATCTTTTTAATTGTTTGTTTATTCGGTTTGCAAACAGATCTATCTCTGACTGCCCCATCATTGTCTGAACAAATTTGAAAATCCTGGGATTCAATTGCCAATCGCTTGTGTCCTGATAATTTCTGGACTGCCAGTCGGCTTCGGCATTGTCCCGGCATTCGGCTGTTATAGTTATATGTTTCTCTAGGCACGAAGTCCACAGCTCCTTGGCTATTTTGAGTAGACTCTCTGATTTTGTGCCGCCCTGTTTGTTCAGATAAGCAACCGCTGACCGATTGTCCATTCGGAGATGCACATGAATATTCTCTTTGTGTTTTGTGAATGTTTAGACAGCTAACAGAGCTGCTCTTAGCTCTAAGGCATTTATGTGCAGAGAAATCTCGGACAGGCCCCAAAGGCCTTGAACTCGTTCGTTCCCACATATCGCCCCCCACCCTTTGAGACATGAATCCGTCGTGATTGTCATATCGGGAGTGGGAGAGATAAACGACTTGCCGTTCCAATGATCTAGATGGTCTATCCACCAAGTCAATTCTTCCCTGCATTCTGGTGTCAGCTTGATTACTGAATTGTAATCTTTCTGAATCAGAAAAGACTGAGTTTTCAGCCTCTGTAAATGCCTGTAATGAAGAGGGCCTGGAAGGATTGCCATCATTGATGATGTCATGGTTCCTATAATTTGTGCCAATTCTCGACCAGATGCTTGACTCTTCTTTAGAAGATCTTTGCACTCTTGTACAATCGAAAAAATTTTCCTCTGTGGAAGAGACAGAGCCATTTCTAAAGAATTTATCATGAAACCTAGAAATTCCATTGTTTGACTCGGAATTATCGAGGATCTTGATTCATCAGAATTATATCGTCTAGATAAATCATTAGACGTAACCCTATCCGTCGTAGAAAAGCAATGACCGGTTTCATAAGTTTTGTGAACATTCTGGGACCTGATGTTAGGCCAAAAGGGAGACAACGGAATTGATATGTTTTTCCCTGCCATTGAAAAGCTAGGTACTTCTGATGTTCCATGTGAGCTGGAACACTGAAATATGCGTCTTTTAAATCTAGTTTTACCATGTAATCTCCTGGAATCATCATTTCGGTTAGGGTTACCATGCCCTCCATCTTGAAATGATGATACGCCACATTTTTGTTCATAATTTTGGCATTGAATACTGGCTTGAACCCTTCCCCGGATTTCTTGGGGGTTACGAAAATCGTGCTTAAAAATTGACCCGGCTTTTTGCCTGTCTCTGTTATAGCACCTTTCCTCAACATTTTGTCTATTTCTATCGACAGATTCCTGCCTTCTATTTTTGACATAAAAATTTCCCGGGGAACTATTTTTTGAATAGGAACTTTTACAAATTCGATTTTGAACCCTGTCACCATTTGTAATATGACAGCATCGTTTGTGAGCTTTTCCCAATTTGGTAGAAAACGTTTTATTCGACCTCCTATTTTGTCGTCTGTAGGTATTTGCATAATGCCTAGACCTAACACTTGATTGTGTATCAAATCGTTTGTAGGGGTGGATAATAAAAGAGACGTACCTCTGATCGGTTGACTTTGTTCCTGCGTAGGAGGAACTATAATTTCGTCTTCCAGTGCCTCTTGAGCTGGATGATTTATTATTGGTACCAGTGCCTCTGAACTGTAAGCGACCTTGATAGGTCGTGTTACCACGGCCCCCACCTCTAACCTTGGACGAGGGCCCTGAGCGAAAGGGCTTTCTACTGTAATTGTAATTCTGTCTATAATTACTACTTGTGAACAAATTTTCTAAATTCATTCTCTTCTTTTTATCCTTGCTAATTTTTGTAAGCTTTTTATAAAATTTCTTTCCAAATAATCTTTTTCTTTTGTCTATCCTTTTATTATGTTTAGACAAAAACTTCTGTGCCTTCTTTGTGTTTTTCATCACTTTCGATAAAATATTCAAACGTCTGTGATAAGCCGTCGTGACACTAGCTTGACCCACCAAACATACTACTTGTTCTGTCAATTTGAGAAAATCAGTTATTTCCACCTCAGAATCACTTTCACCTTTTCTGATTCTTTCCAAAAAAGACCACAATTTACTGAGTGGACCCATGATTTTAATAATACGAGACTGGACCCGTTTTAATGCCGATTCTGTCGCTTTCACACCGACGACATGATTTCCGTCATCGATCATATCCTGCCATTCTTCATCTAACGTCTCAGCTCGAATGGCATCAGGTACTGGCGCATTATCTAGGATGGACTTGTCTAGTTCATCATCTTTAATAAATTCTTAAAAGAATTTCGTTGAATACGCCACCAGTTCTCGTGACAAAGAATTGTCTTTTTTCGCCTCCACTGGGGCAAATCTTGTATGGCCGCCGCCATTATTGTTTATCATGTCAACATGCACTTCCGGCATGTTAGTACCAACATGTCCCTTGGACGAACCGTCTATTTCCACACTTGTAGAATTTGCAGAAGCATTCGTTTTGATGCGCTTCGTCGCTTTACTACAACGCCTTTGATTAGGCTCAATAATATCGGAATCGCTCCTAGACGTCTTCGAATTTGTGCTAGAACTACTAGAACTTCTAGTAGAAGACGAATCGTCTGAGTCTGAACTGGACGATATTGTCTTAGAACTCGAACAAGAATTTTCATCTGATTTATTTGAAGATCGTTTGTGGTACGATTTTTATCGACTGAAGGACTTCTACGTCTTTTAGGAATTCTGCATGGAACACGTGTTCGTCGATAACGTGAGCGTGACCGTCTTGTCTCAGACCCGTCACAGCTTGAAATTTCAAGCTCAGATTTGTCCGTTCTTCGGGACGTGTAGGAATTGGATGCCGTTTGGCTATCATTAGTTGCCGTGTGGCTATTTGTCATCTTTGCCGTTTGGCTTGGAGACGATGACATTGTCAAATTAGAATAATTTCGAGAGCTATAAAAAAAGCGTGGCTTTCTCTTAGAAGCCAGGAAAAATGATGACGATAATCTCGTGCTCTCGCGAGATTTGGGGCTGATATCTCGTCTGCTACGAGATTTCAGGTTTTTACTTTAAAGTGGCTTATTATTTAGTAGAAGTCAGGGAAACATCTAATTTAGAACTTATTTCAGTTGACGAAATAAAATTAAGTTCAGTAATATAAATGCTATTACAGTAGCTTGAAAGGGAATATCAGTATTTATCTATAATTATTATCACAGGTATCATGTAATTAGATCTCAGCTATACAGTTACAGTACACCTGGGATATTCAAAGTTCAAATTAGATTTTATGCAAAATTTTCAGGAGATCTGACAACCTATGTACAGCTGAAACATACCGGTAGATATTTTAAGATTCAGTACAATGATTTTCTAGATCAACAGTGGATGGTCATGCAAAATGCTCCTCTTTAGAATTAGTATGCTAGTTCTAGGATTTTTTTAAATCAGGCCAGTGTAAGGATATTTTGAAAATGTAATCAAGCCTAGACATTATTCGGCACAAATTCTGATTTTGTCATGCACATTCCCCTCTGGCACCCGTCTTTTGTCCGGCGCAAATTGATTTTATTAATCTATCTCCGGCACTAAGTTTAAAATGTCAGGAACTAGTTCATTAGTGTCTGATGTTTTGTAAGGTATAACTAAAACCTGGCACTTAAAATCTCATCATATTCATATATCATAGTAAATATCATTTTTGGCTATGTGAACGATTGAAACAAATTAAAAGTGATATTAGATGTTTCAGAAAGAGAGTGGGGATATGTCAAGTATTTTTCAGGGAACATATCTAATCATCTAATCCATCATGTGAACTTTTCAAATAGATGAGAACCTTTATCTGTTGACCTGATAGGATAAGCATATCCTCCTATGAACATGCTAACCATCACTATTACATAGTTTTGTAAAACATTAATTTTGACTTTGATATTAGAATCCAAAGCTAGGGCCACTGTAACACTGGGACAGTGGTAGAATCAATTTAAGACCTATATACATTTTTATGTCTGTGGCCTTTCCAGACTACCGATTCTTATCTAAAGAGGTTTCAGTAGCAAATAATTTATCTATCAAATAATGACTTTGATATTTTTAGAAAGGCAATAAAAAGAATACTGTACTACTGATACCAAATTTCTAGTATTCTATGCTAACAGAATTGTAAAAAAAATATAAAAAAAGTTATTTCGTCTTAATTGAGATTGGGAGGGATGGCCTAGTGGTCTACACTGCCGCACTTCGACCTCTATCTGGCCGGTCACCTCTGGCTTGCGGTTGTGGTTTCGATCCCTGGTGTGAGCATATGTGGCATGGAGATAGAGGCGCCTTCTCAACATCGTGGGTTTCTTCCGGCCACTCCTGTTTCCTCCCACTGCTAAAGACGTCTACGTGCAAGCAAATTATTGAAATAAAATTGAAAACCATATGTTAGTAACAAAATGACCTATTTTGTATCGAGTGGACGATAAACCCCATTTCTCTCTCTCTCTTAATTTAGATAAAAAACATATTTGAAAACTCTGTCACTATCGAAAAACGAATTTGAATAATTCTTCCCTTTCACATGAAATAATCTTTGAAACAAAAGTTCAGTTAATGTATACCAAGAAATCAGTCCTTCACAAATACTCTCATATTTTTATCATTATGTTCTTAATTTACAGACTAGCAGCATCAAGTAAACTTGACGTTACTTAAAATATCAGTTTCAACTAAGAATATACCTCAGAAATAAAATTACCTTAAGCTTAGAAAAAGTAGGAGGTATTTGCCAAAAAGCAACACGCAATTATAACATGAGTCAAATCTTATGGTAAACACCAGCCATACAACATACATACATACTGACATACAGTAACATAGCCATCATCTTTACCATGGGATTTATGTAAATGATGCTACTGTCTATAAGCTAATGCACTGTTGATGTCCCGAGGTTACTTGGACACCATTATCATCGACAGCTTCTCCCTATATCCCCATCCATTATGGCTTTAGTATGCATAACACATAAATCAGCAAAAGCAAATCACTTATTAAAAAAAAAGAAGTAAATGATGTCATAAAAACATACCAAGCACTTTTTTTGAAGAGTTATTAATCAAACAGACTTGTCAATTCAACATACTTCCTTGAGGGTAATTATCCAGTCCACTAATTAAGTCTTTAACAGGGTTAAAACTGTAAAAACTATCACTCAAATAACCAGATGAAATGGTTAATCCCACAGATTTGAGAGATATATATTTGATCTTTAATGATGAAATTGCAGAAAACCACAAAATTAATTATTTCTTAAATGCAAAACACAGCTGAACAACTTTAAAAATTTTCCCCTCAACTCACTGTAAGTCAATGAACATATCCTACTAAGTGTGCACACATGTATGTGTATAACGGCATCATGTTGACTATTTCTGGCCTTAGTATACACACGTCCATACACTGAGGTATAGTCAAAACAGTATAATATACAATAAATAGCATAAAAACTCCAGCAATTCTGCCACTGTATCAATTTACACTGAGTTCAGCCACAAAACCTCAGGACTGGTAGAATGATTAAATGATAATGCTGAACATCATACATGAAACAGTGTATTAATAGTAGATTTCTTTTTAATCATACATCAAAAGTATTCTAAGCTTGCATTTTAATTAAGTAAAGATAATGTTGTTTTTTTTTTTACATTAAAATATAATAAACATGCAGACTCAATCCATATATGGTAATCTACAGTTATCTTACTTAATGATATATTCCTTGGAGTTCCATTGGTTCGATTTTGTAGAAGAGATATCCAAATGTTTTATGTTGGAAAATATATTTTGTCTATAGTGATCAGGAGAAGTAAAATTGTATACCTATAAAGTGTCTATTACGTAATTAATGATATAAAAAGAAAAGATATACACATTATCATAATCCACAAAGTGTCCATCATTTAATAAAGACATGAGGTATATAAAACTGGACAGATTTTAGTCTGTGATGTCGTATCAAAAGAGAAAACAAATAGCAATGGCTGCTATTTACTAGCCATTTAATCTGTTATCTGTATTCTTTTCCGCAATTTAAATAATGTAACATAACCAGAGTCCTCATTGTTAAAGAGGGGATGGTCTAATGCATGGGCTTTAGATCATAAGGCCTGTCTGATCTCATTGGTTTCCTCGGATCCTCCAGTTCCCTCCCACTGCTAAAGAACCCTAAACGAAAACGAATTATTGAAATAAAATTGAACTAAACTAAATGTTAGTCCTGAAATGCCCTAGTATTTGTCTAGCAGATGTTAAACCCTTTCTCTATCCTTAATGTAAAAGCGAACACAACTTGAAAACTTTACTAAAACATATTGTCTTATAGATTATTTTTACATGTGCAACAGCTTACAATTACAGATATTCAAGATATTAATTCTAATTTCAAAACTTGTAAACAGAGTGAATCGACTATCAGATTTCAGAATCCAATAAGCTGCGTATGTCAGTGTGACAATAAAGTGAACTAAATTATTGTTAATAAATTGATACTGTCTAAAGGTTAACACAGCTGATTGCCTTTTGCATTTTTCAGACAATACATAGTGTCGAATGCTAAATCCATGCTAAAATGTAATCATTGATTATTCAACATGTAATTAAAAAAAACACAACGAAAATATGAATGGTAGTTAACTGTTCAGTTTGGATTTATTTAGATTACAAACAGGCAAACCTGTAGATTTTACACAACATGCAACTGTGTTGTTTATATTATCTGCAGAGCATTATGAATGCCCAATTAGAAATATTGTAGCAATATAGGTCATTATCAAATATGGCAATGTGGTGCCATTGAATGGTTTAACGCATCTGACGTCGGACATATTCTCTGCCATAGAGCTTGTTAGCCGGCAATCGTGTAGATCTGTCTCCAGTGTATATTATTGTAATTCTCTTGTGGCTAGGCCTTCTCACTTGTGTTTTTATTGTAAGGAACAACAGTTACAGTACAGAGAGAGAGAGAGAGAGAGAGAGAGAGAGAGAGAGAGATGGGGTTTAACGTCCACTCAACACAAACTAGGTCATTTCGGGACTAACATATGGTTCAATTTTATTTCAATAATTCGCTTACGCGTAGGGGTCTTTAGCAGTGGGAGGAAACCGGAGTGCCCGGAGGAAACCCACGAGGTTGAGAAGGCGCCCCTATCTCCATGCCACATACGCTCACACCAGGGCTCGAAACCACAGTCGCAAGCCAGAGGTGACCACCGGCCAGCTAGAGGACGAAGCGCGGCACTGTAGACCACTGGGCCATCCCCCCCCCCTCAGTTACAGACAGTACAACAATTCGCTTTGATATTTTATGTCAAGCACAGGATACACAGATTACAAGCATTGACTACATAAAGATAGGTTGCCAGTCAATCAAACATACGCCCACAGCAGCTAAGTCGTCTGGAGAGTCAAAAAGTATACATAGTTTACAAGCATTGACTACTTACATAAAGACAGATTGCCAGGCAACGAAACACATGTTGTTCGGGCAGTCAAAAAGTGTTTCGCATGTTTTCTTTTGAACCTCAACGGTATCTCCTACACGTCAAAAGCCAATGCATGTGTGCCCTGCTGCACACAAATCTTACATTTGGCTAGACTTCAACTATTAATTATTCAATTGACGAAATTTATGCAATTGGTTACTTATGTCTAATGCCATTATTAGTCATTTTCCCATCACAAGGGTCACACTTGATATCCTGTTCTTCAGTCACACATAAAAACAAATTAATTGCAATTCAAAAGATAGGTTGCCAGACAACCAAACATAAGCCCACAGCAGCTAAAACGTCCGAGCGGTTGTCGCATATTTATTATTTTGTAGGTAATGGGGCTATTTACAAGATAATTTCATACAGATCAGATTATAATTTTTGTTGTTTGAGGGTTTACAAGATTCTACAAACAGAAACAAGGGTCTTAACTCTGGAAGTAATTGATTGAAATTGTTGAAATTTGACAGATTTTTCGTTTTGCTAATCTAAATAATGCAAACACATAGATCGGATTATAAATTTTGTTGTTACTGGGTTCACAAGGTTCAAGAATGTGAAACAAGGGACTTAAAGCCCCGATGAATTTACTCAGTCAAAGCAGGGATTGAATGCAGGAATTGAACACCGGATCTTCAGGTTTGCGAGTCAATGACTTGCTCACTCAACCACAATGGCTCCTTAGAGATGCAACTTTAACAAGTGATTCAAGATACCTCAAATGATGACCAGTAGCTTTTATGCACATTTAAGGTATTTTGAAAATGGGTAACATTTCTAAAACTGGATACTAAAAATGATTTTCACTATTATCTGTTTAGTTTATCTTATTTAAAAAAAATTATTCTAAAACAGTGAGATTATTTTGGTCACTTTTTTTGTTTTTTTTTATCAAAGTCAACTATAACTATAATCTGTGTCATACTTTGTTATCAATTTCTCTTTCATCTTCATTGATGTAAGTTTTTTCTTTTAATTAGATACAAAAAATATGTTTATGTCAATCATATGTTCATTAAAGCGGCATTATGAAAGATAAGATAAAGAGTTCTCGCTATGTAAAAGAATAGTTAATATAAAAGGAATTTGCTGAAAATTTCAGTCAAATTACTTCACTCTGAACCAAGATATCCTTATTTTAATAACATTGTACCAATGATTGTCATAGTTACCTCTCCTACAATAATAAAACAAGTCTCAACTATAATTTTTAATGTTAATCATGAACATCCGTTGAACTACAGATTGGATTCAAATCTGTTATAAATTGAACCCATCAGATGGCATCAAGTGTTGATTATGTTCTTTTCATGTTAATAAATATCTGTCTATTTAATTGGTCAATTTAGCTCTTGCATAATGTATCTTTAAGTTTTCATAATTTTGATACTTAATACTACAATGTATATTCTTTTCTATGCCTCACTGCCATGAAAATCGCCATGAAAAATAGCACATTGCAGGATGTACATCGTCTTTATTAGTCAAGTCGATGCAGAATAGGAGGACGTAACGTTAAACCTCATTTCAGAATTTCACATTTTTGCCATGGTCCTAATCTTATATTTTCTTGTAAATTTACGATATGCCTATCATTTAAGGATCACTTAATGACCTTCGACAGGGGTAATAGCTTTGGCAAATTGTGAAATTGAGCATTTACCCACCACCACATTCAAATGGTTGTACCTGATTATTAACTAACTTCTTTAGAAGCATCTTGTAAGATAATACTTTTTTTCTAAGAGGTTGAATATATTTTCAATCGATATTTATGTATTTAGCATCTTGACTATGAAGGAAATGTATCTTTACAGAGAACATCCAATCAGTTTGGATCAATAGTACCGATATATACACCACGATTTGTGTGATTAGTCTTATCACATGTTGTTTGAACAAGCGGCATTCAGATAGTCAATAATTAAGCAATACAAAAAGTTGACATAAGTTGGCATGATAACAGTCATATCTCAACATATCACAATAACTTTGAGATAATTCAAATCTCTGAAAAACATTACAATAAACAGAAAGTGAGCAGATAAATTTCTGATCCTATCCAAAAAGTCAATTTTAATACTTTCCTGACTTTTTAGTAATATTAAATGTCCATGTTACTCAAACAACAGGCATTGACCAAGAGCTAAATCTGCCTATTGTGTGTCTTTCTTTAGGCCTTAAATGTTATATAAACTATTAATTAGACCATTAATTAACATGACAAGACCCTAATTAATTCTCAACGCCATCTGATGGGGCTAATTTTCATCAGATTTGAATCCGATCTGTGGTTCAAGGCTCTTGATGATTAACCATAAAAAAAATCGCGACTTTGTTGTTATAGTGGCAATGACAATCGAGGCTACAGTATTTTTAAATGAGGATTTCTCGGCTCAGAGTGTAGTAATTTGACTGTTATTTTCAGTATATTCCCTTTACATTATCTATGTTTTAACTATTATAGTGAGAGCTGTCAGCTCTAACCTTCCATAATCTACTTTAAATTGATCGTTACATGTTCCTCTGTATTGTAAAACAATAATATGTGGTGAACCCAAACTCTGAATAAATATACTAATTGTAATGTATAATCTCTGTCTAACCCATGAACGTAGTGGTGACAGACAGAAAATCTGACTCATTTCATCTGTTAGAGAAGAGTATTTCGGACCACTTTTCTTTAAATTCCAACTGCTAAGGGATCTTTTATATGCATTACATCAAGCCAATACAAAGTTTGGATTTCCATCATAAAGGTTCCTTTTGATGACCCCACCTGACCATGGGACTACCACTTATTTAAAATCAATAAAGTTAATGAATATCTTACCTGAACGTTTATTCATATTTCCGTAAAATCCTTTTAAGACTAAATTACATGTGATAGAACTTTAAAGTGTTGAAAATTATAGTCACAACAATTATAGCAATGGCAAAAATTATAGTCACAATAATTATAGTAATTACTGTAAATCAAAATATTCTTCTAAAATTGTTATCTACATTAAATAGAAGTCAGTTATATTTAAAGTAGAAGATATGTAGTATGACTGTTACTTATTGGGTTTCAATCATGAATGAAGTCAAAACAAGGAAGTTTCCTTTATCAACTGTAGCCTACTTACTAAAAGCAGTTTGTATTTGACACAATGAAAAATAATGAATATGTACATACGTTTCATGCATGAATTATTTGGGCATTCAAATTAATTCTTTCATGCCCAATATAATTTCAGGTCAATAACAATTGAGAGAATGTAAATTCATAATTAAAAAAATTATTTTGTTCAAAGTATCCACTATTGACTCGGTTACTATTGCTTTTTGTCAGACAAAAGCCTAAGACTATTTTGTACAACGAAATATATATTATTTCCTATTGAGAATATAAAGCTATTACATATATCATTTGTATATTGTAATGATCTTTTGACTTAAATACATACTATGTGAATCTCTTTAAAGGTGTTAAGCAACTAGAAATAGATCTAATAAGTTCTGAAAGTCAGGTACATTAATATTTTTAATACAAATGTTAAGATTTTCACTCATACTCATCTTCGAACACCATTAATACTTTCACCTAATAAACACCTGTACCAAGTTTGAACATTCTAGCTCGATTAAAAGGAACTTTATTGTGATCCAAAACGAGTGACGAACAGACAGAATCATTTTAATAGTCCTCTGCTTTCTTCGAAAGGTGTGAGACAAAAATATGTTAGTCCTAAATTGATATTGTCAAGAGTTACTTGATAATCGGGACACTCACTTCCCACTATAAATTAGTATATTGACTGGATTATTCAAGCCCCTGATATTGTTTGGATTTGGGGGAATCGCCATATAGGATATAAACATTTGTAGCTTATGATAGTTATACCAGACTGGGATAAAGATTTCTGTTAGTTTTTCACTATAATTAATAAAATATATCTGAAACTGCTCCATTAATATATAAGCTCAAAGGTCCATCTCTTGATACATTCTTCTCAAAATAAACGAATTCTTTGTAAAATATGTGTGTAAATTTAGATATTATTTATAAAACTACTAAATGCCCTCAATACAGTCTATTATCAAACACGTAGTAGTAGATACACTCAACAAGGAAGTAGAGGTAATCTCATGAAAGGCCACTCCATACCACATTTCAATACACATATTTAGGAAAATAAAAGAAAGCCACTTCAAACATTCAGAAGACATTTGAATCTTAGAGAAGTATTATCATTTTCATCAGGAGAAAAAAAAAGAAATCAATTTCAAACATTCAATAAATCAACACAGAATTTGTATAGTGCAAACACTACTTTAAAAGTTTTTGTGGATTCTTTTATTGTTTATTCTAATCAAATAGATGTGCCTTGAAGATGAATAAATTTATTTGATTCTTTAATGTCTAAGGGTAGAGAATTGCAAAGAAAAGAATGTTTCCTCTGTTGAGAATTTGGCAGTAGGAATAACTATTGACTTGTATGATCTTAAGTTCCTGCTGGATTCATATGGAGTGAATATAACTGAAGAGGAGTTTTAATAAAATTTAAAAACCTTGGTCCATCTATTCCTAGTAAATAAATGTAAATGCTCTAAAAGAACTTGTCTGAGAAAATTGATGTTTTAAGGTAGCTATTCCCAGTATTATGAATGAAGTGAAATGGAGGTTAAAGCCCTATTTGCCTGCACCGACTGGGCTAATGAAGACAAACTGAAATCATACAGTCTACCACGAGACTGGAGGCACCACGCCAATGTATTTTTCAACACATCTCAATGACTTGAAACTGCCCTTGCTACAAATCCCAAGACCCATCACAACTCCCCTTATTCTGTGCATTAACTTGCTGCTAACTTAATACGGCTTATTAATGAGATAGTATTAACCACCAATATACCACAACCCCCACTAATCAGAGTGCATATGCTCTAAATTTAACATACAAAAAGCAAATAATATTTCTAGTATGTGTCAATGTGTACGTCAGACAGTGATCTATTTGCACGGTCGTTATTCAACAAATTATTATCCTAAAATATGTAGTGGTATTTGAATATAGTAATCAAAATGTAGGATCTGTGATCTCAGTTAAATTTGGTACAACAGGATCTATACTGAAGAAAGGAGTGTTACATAGGCCTAACATAAACTCATATGATATGATATATGTATATTACATTCTGCATGTAATGTAAAACAATCACATTTTTACAACAAATAAAATTGAAGAAAGGAGTGTTACATAGGCCTAAAATAAACTCATGATATAATATATGTATATTACATTCTGCATGTAACGTAAAACAATCACATTTTTACAACAAATAAAACTGAAGAAAGGAGTGTTACATAGGCCTAAAATAAACTCATGATATGATATAATATGTATATTACATTCTGCATGTAACGTAAAACAATCAATTTTTACAACAAATAAAACACCAATAAACATTTGCCATAGAATTTCTTTTAACTATGAATGAATGAATGAATGAATGGAGTTTAACTTCATACTGATCTGCACCAACCCAGACCGAGCTAATGAAGAGGAGAAGTTTGCCCGGACAACAATGAATTCCAACTGCTCGGATGTACACAGGACCTTGGTTTTTCATGCCCTCCTAACGACTTGGCACTTTTTTCTTGCCAGGCCCCAAACAACAGCTATCAGACATTCTTCTTTTGTAAGTTCTAATCGTCATTTAGACAGACAGCACAAATGTTTATTATTAAATTTAGTCAAGATATTACTTAAATGGAACAATACGTTTGGTCCCTCTCACTCAATTAAAATCAATGTGGGCGTATAAAAATGTATTTCTAATTAAATAGAACGACTGCAACAATCCTTGATCAATAAATAAACACATTATGATTGATATGCTTTATAATTAACAGACCATCAATAAACAGATTAGTTCACAGGCTAGTCTATTCAAGATAACTGTGCAATCAAAATGTGGTTAAGTTAAATCAGATAATGAATGCAGATATCCAACAATTATCTTGTCACATAGAGACAGACAAAAGTTCTAACTATGACCTGAAGGTATGATCAATTATCTTGTAATACATATAGCTGCAAACATTGTGATGTAATTGATAGTAGAAGTGATAATTGTTACAGAAGATATGTGTGGTAATGGTCAGAGATGGATAGTCGTATACAAATATTATTATCTGTATCGAAACTGAGAAACAAGTTGAGCTGTGCCACCAACATCAAAAAACACTTAAAGATGCATTGTGTAAGAATTAAATACAGAGCTGGCCATTTTGGCAATGATAGATAATGAAAAATGAATATTAAAAATTACTTAATTCGTGAAAAGCTATGAGTATTTGAAGTTATTACAAAACGTAGCTCAGATTGTTTAAGTCTTGATTATCTATATCCTCGTTAAACTCTTAAATGGCTGCAGCATTTTAATCTAATTAAAATATGAGAGTTGATTATGGACTGACTATTCTATATAACATTTGAAGTCAGAAGAAAGATCTGGAGAGTTAGGTCTTAAATAATGCATCTTTTAAAAATAGCTATATCCCTGTATAAAACACCTTGGCAATCTGTGGACGTGGTAATATAAAAACAAAATGAACTGAGATTTACTTAACTTGCAAACTCTTTAATCAAGAGTCCTCACAGAGGCAATTAAATTTTTTACTTGAATTTTGCCAAGGATCTTGAGTCTTATATAAACAGAAACACAACCTGCAGATTAAATCACCACTATTCAGCCACAATATATGTCTTTTAAAATGCCACTGTCTCCAGGTCCCATTTATCATGATTTTTATCTATTTTTAACAACTATTTTCTATAAATTCTGACACTCTCTAAATTAAACCAATCTGATAACACGAAATTTCCAATTTCATACCCAGTTTCAAATTTAGATATTTGAAGCCTAATGTTTAAACTGTTTTTCTCATATATCACAATGATTAAATTTTGATCATATGAAAATTTCTCAAATGGTTATCATGTGGCATTGTGTTAAATTGGAGAAAATTTTGATTATATGAAATTTGAAATAAAAAGCTTGATTTTGTATGCTTGTAAAATTCGAATTTTATTCCATTTAAAATTGCAAATAGCAAATAAAGGTTGGCATTGTCAGAGTTACATTAAAGCTACAATTTCACAATTTTAAGTTATATTTTCAAATGTAATAAAATAAAGCCCTAAAATATATAGATGGTATCTATAAATAGTCCTACCTTGTTAAAGAATAATCCTATTAATCTTATAATTCACTATTGCCAGTTGAGAAATTAGCAAATATATCATTTTCAATTTCAAATTTGAAGATAGCTAGTCCGTGGAAGCAATAGAAAAAACAAGGGAGGTAATTGTGTTATTATTTCCGGCGTGAACGATTTTCAAGTATGGAAAATAATGCCTGTGATCGTATAATAGTGAGATGACAACCTTTTGAACCAAAAAAAATAGTAATAATTATGTTTGACTTTTTTAGAAAATATGAAATTCTCGCTTTAAAAAGTCAAATAATAGATAGTGTTGATATTCTGTGTTTTATAATTTGAAAATCATGACTTTTGAAAGAATTCATTCTTATAACCTAATGTATAATGACTGCAAATTTGCAGAATATCCATTCAAACTTCTACGGTGTAGAATGCTCCCAAGAAATGCAAACTAGAACAGAAAAAGATTATTTCAACATATGAATCGCTGTGCATTTCAATCATCAAATATTTTTACTTACAAGGATCTTTTACTTGTTCCTTCTTCTCTGGAAAATATCTAACTTGTACTTCTAATCTTCCTGATGGCCGTAAGTCAAGCTAAAATAAAAATTCCATAACTTTTGTTAAACACATTTCTGATTTCATATTACCCTTCAACAATAAATGAAGTTTTTTGAAATTCTTCTGCAGATTTACACAAGAAATTTATTTTCAAAACAAGGTATTAAAAGAAGTATTTGTTCAAAATACAGATCCGACCATTCACAATACCAGTATCCATATTATTCTGAGTGCATTTGAAGCTGTATCTATCAAAGACTAAGACTACACACAAATGTTATTTGCAAAATCCCGATAAAAAGCTTTAAATTAACATTATTGAATTCTTATCTCGCTTTTATCTGCAATAACATAATAAAACTTTTGCACTCATGATTGTGATTCAAGAAAGTTGCTACATCACAATTTTCTCCTCGCATGCATAACAAAACCAAATATCTCCAAACGTTCTACGATAATAAAAGCTTCTAATGAAATATCAACATCAACTGTCGATTTACATATTTGGCAAAAGTTTTATCGATAAAACTCAACAGTGGTCAGGATTGAAGGTTCAAGAGTCTCCTAGATTAATAAAATAAAAACTTCACATTGATACATAATACATTCATTTGACTTTTCTATCAATGACATAAATTCAATAACACAGCATTTAAATCTCTACATCTCTTGTGCCAGGCAATAAAAATGAAGATGCAAGGGGGGATCCAGAGGGAGGTTTGGGATGTACGTGTACACCCACCACCCCAGACCCATTGCTCAGCTACATAAAAAATTGTAAAACAACACATTTCACGAGAAAAGTGTCACGGTCAAGTGCTTTATCCTTTATCATCAGATGGTGTGATGGGATCGGTATTCAAAATGCGAGAGAATGATATAGACATGTGAGATATCACAATCAGTGTTTTAAATCAATAAAATTGAATCACAATGTGATCGTACATATAATGATACTCAGTATTAAGGCCATTACAAGAAAGTTTTAATGGGATTTAGAATTTGACACAAATGTTTCGCACAGCATATAATAATGTATTATGCATGTATATAAACTGGTTCTACTGTAATTTCTAATCAGTTACGTTTGGCGAAATATACCAAAAGTCCCTCAATGGAATGACAATCTCTACTGTTTAGTTACACTGTATTCCAGTCTACACCGATAGTATTTATTGCGCATGATCTCCAGATATCACTGTTTGTCACAACTTGTGGAATATGTCTAGCCTTGTTTTTTGGGTCTGTTGTTAAAAATGGCACTAAAACGCATTATGGTACAATATTCATGTACCAATTGTAAAATGTTTATTTTGTCTTAAATATTGTATATCAGAAGCCTACCTTTTACCATGTTAGATGACATCAATGTTGATTTAAATTGAAAAATAATTCAAGTTTTCAATATCGAAGACTTTGGATGATATTGAGTAGAGACTTAGCTACTTTAAATCAGAATTCATTTCAAAGCATTCAAGCAGGTCAATTTGACCATATTTTGTATACCTTATTACATTTGGAAGTTATTTTTTAAAAAGAATACAAGTTTTAGCATTAAACCAATTTTTGAAATTATTTTTAATTGTTTTTACCCATTAAAGCTTAAAATTTAACTATATTTTATTACTATGTTTTAGAGTTTAAATTCTTGCAAAAATCTAACTAGTTTAAAGTCTTCCAATTTATCAAACCAACTATTACGGGGCCTATTAGTTTTTGTTTCCTTTCAATGGAAATGTACAACAAACATTCCTGCGTTTGAGTTGGGAGAGGTATGAAGAGGTTAAGGGGGTAGTATGGGAGTGAAATAAGGGGGGGGGGCAAGCTATTTGCAAAAATAACTTAAGATTAATCCAGCTTCGATCACATGATAAACAGAAAGTATAAGTTGCACTGCCAGTGAACTAGCTATCAATCTAGTTCAGAAGTATTGTAGTTGATTTGATTTAAAGTATTAACTTAAATTCCGTCATAAACTGGCTTAATTATCTCATTGATATTCAGCCAAAAAGCAGAGTGTCTGCAATAAAAGGGGCACCACTCTATTTTGAGCAAAATACTGTGGAATAAACTAACTTACCCAAACAGTAGTAACATTTCCATTCACACATTTATCAGCCAATACTTTAGCTCCAATACTGATTTCTGCTAAAAATCGCGTAGGTCTCTCCATGACAACCATATTAATAACTCGACCATCATACAGATGGGCATCAAAACAAGAATTCCAATCAGGATAAAGAGTCTTTTTCTTCTGAACTAATTCTATTCCTCGACCTTAAAAATGATTGGAATATTTGAAAATCAAATCTGAATTGTATGGTAAGTGCTATTCTGATTGATTAAATGCTGACACAGGTCATTCTTTAATATTGTTTTCAAGTATCTAAAAAAAATCAGAAATATCAAACTGGGATGGTGTTTTGTTTTTAAAATGTTGAGAAATATTACACATTTAATATAACATGTTTCTCGGTAGTCATATTCATTTTTATGTTTAATTTTTGTTAATCTGATACATTGGTCAGGCCTTTGAGTTGAGCTGTTTAAATGGCTGTCAACTGTCAAGCCGCCTAGGAATCTAGTTCAAACTAAACTTTGCTGGCTTATCCTGGTAGGGTGCCCCACGTGCCTACTGAAAAGTTGTTCTTGCCACGTTGATTGTGCACGATTTAGTTGAATGACTAACTACTGATTTCAGCAGTCTCGCACACTCGTTGAGGCTATAAATAGAAACAGCATGCGGGAATGTTTAAAACACCAAACACTACTACAGTCGTAAAAAATCTATTGTTGACGATTCTGAATAGCAATAATATTTAACTTTTTGGTTATTACGGCATCTTTAGAAATTACGCTTGTTTTATTTTTTAAATTGCCTTATAATAAACTGTACCATTAGAAGCTGCATATTTTGGTTTAGTACAAATAATATCTCTGACTCACATCCGTAAAGCTAGAATATGATACTGCCAGTATCATATTCTCAAAAATATTGTTGAGGTGTCTAATGTGTGTGTTTCTAAATTCAATTTCTTGTTCCATGTTTCGTAAAAAAAGTAGTCCTGATTATCCCGACCTGTCAATTAGACATAGAATGATCGCTAGACTGGATAAGCGAGACTAATTTCAAAACAAGGGCACGTAACCTATCTTTTACTCAAAAGTGTCAGGATGTTATGGAGTATGGACGCCACTCCAGACCATTTTTCAGTATTATTTATGTATGGTTAAATGGTGATAGCTTATTAAGTACAACATGGTCGTTTATTTAGTGACTATAAATGTGTGAAACAGATTTAAGGCTTGGTAAATATATTAGTATTGTGGTGTAATCGTTGAGATATTTGGAGATATCCATTTGGGGAGGGGCACCCTAATCTTGGCAGTCTCAATAGGACATTAAGTAATACATTGCTATTGTACGAGTGCGATGGCACAAGGGAAATATATATATATTACGCAATGTCTTGCACCAGACCATCAACAAACATAAAATACAGACATTACAAAAGATTTTTCAAAGTGATCAAGGGAGATAACACTGTATGAATTTAAAGTCAATCGGAATAATCAGATATTAACTTTGACGTCTAAAGCGTTCACAAGATTTTTTGAAGTGATCAAGGGCCATAACTCTGGCAGTAATTATCAGAAATCACTATAAATCAATAGGCTTCTTCGTCTCTAACATTATACTGTGTATAAATCTAAAGTCAACCAAATATTAACTTTGGGTTGTAGAGTGTCGGCAAGATTTTTTGAAGTGATCAAGGGCCATAACTCTGGCAGTAATCAATAGGCTACTTTGTCTCAAGACCTTAAACACTGTGTATAAATTTAAAGTCAATCAGATATTAACTTTAGCCTGTAACTTTACTTGTGGACGCCAGACAGACAACTCGACGGACAGACGGGGGTGACGACAAAATGTCTGATCATCAAGGAATTTCCAAAATAGTTGGTGATTTATTATTGATTGGGACAAAGTTATAAAATATGAGTGATACAAATCGATATGTAAAGTAAACATTCAGAAAGATTTATCCTAAGGCAGATCATTCTTGTTTACATAGTCTTATCATTTGTTACATAGAAAAAATGAAAGAAATGATTAAACAGGAAGTTTAAGTGTAATATTTGAAATTCAAGAGAATATGACAATCCTTGTGTAACAATTATATTAATTCTACTGATGAAATACATCTACAATTGTCAAACACAAGTGTGCAATACAGTCATTTATTATATGCTGGTGTGGACATTTTCTTATCTTAAGGACGTTGAGGTATCTAAGATACACACTAAATTTTCAACACCAATCTTATTAAGACTTTGCGCACTTGTTCTTTGTATAAAATAACACAGAGGACACATAACAGTCTGACCGTTTGTTGTGTAATAATGGAGATACAAGCTGAAAGAAAAAAAATATTTATAGCAAATGAGGTTTTCCTGACCAAGATTAGTAGACAATAATTTTTACCATTAAAGATACCAGAATCATCCAATATATATATTTATATTATAAAACTTTACCTGGTATATCAACTGTTTCTTTTACATTAATTGCCATATATGGATCAAAGTCATCATTTGTTGTATCCATTGTCTCTCCACGTTCCGCTTTTAGGAGCTTAACCCGAATGAAACCGGGTGCACCACTACTTGTTGGCATTTTGACTTTTATTATTTACAGCCCAGTTAATTTCCGTTATTTTAATTTGAAGTATTTCATCTGATTATGTTTCTTACTGAAATGAGCAAAAATATAATTTAATCATTTGATTGCATGTAGGTAAGGGATGCTGTAATACTGAAGTAGGATAGGATCTTGCTACATGTATATAAGGTGTGAGGCTGTCAAAAAATATTGCTATTTTTGTCAAGTATCGCATTATATTGCAATACAATGATTGGCCACAATAAACATCCCTAATGCGGTGTGATACAGTATATAACTGACCTCAACTATTACATGTCATTTCGGTCCCACATTATTTCAGACTTACAACATTTAAGACTCCAAATATGGCCTTGACGTCTCGGATTTGGGTTGGTGACGTTTCCAACTTGGGAATAAGTAGAAAGAATAGATAGGTGAAATTTGGGACCTGGGAATAAGTTGAAAGGAAAAGTTAAACGCAACTGTCAAATTGATTTATAATAAAATAAAAACAATTTAAAAAAATAACATGCCGGTAAATTTTACTGCTCGCTTAGAAGTATGGCAAAATATTCAATGTTGAATGTTTACATAAATATTTGGGACCTGTCAATAAGTTGAAAGGAAAGGTTGAACACAACTGTTAAATCGATTTATAATAAACCAAAAACGATTTTAAAAAAATAACATGCAGGTAAATTTTACCGCTCGCTTTTAAGTGTGGCAAAATTTTCAATGTTGAATGTTTACGAAAATAACGTTTTATTTCTTTATAAATGTACTATATGTATATAAAAAGATATCTGATGAATTTTTTATAAATAGGCCAATTCAAAACATGAACAAAAATATTTTTAAATATATACCGCATGGTTAATAAAAGGCTCCACCAAAAAATAAAACATTAGTTGCATTTATGGTTCTTTGATAATCATCGTTTCCCATAAATTTTAATACATCTTTTTAAAAAGAATAATATTCTGATGAATTTGTTTCAAAATGGCCCACACAAAAACAGAAATAAATATCAACATGCCATGCACTGTTTACAAGTCTATCGAAATTTGTATAATCCGCAAGCTGCATGAACACATGCATTCTTTGACAAGCTTGCTGTAGATAGCTGTATCAATCGACAAATTGGAAAAAAAAAGATAATCCTGATGTTATTGTCGTATGTGCAAAGAGTAATTAACCATTGATAATGATGTTGATTGCAGTTATTCCATTAAACATAAAACACATTTAGGTTTTTACGATTATAAAAAAAAATAGCAGTGTTCGATCAATCCAGCTCGTTTACTATTTGATAAAAGAATAACAACAAAGTATTATTAAATATACATAAGTTTTCAACAATATTTTATAGTCAATTTCAATGGTGCAGATAGAACAGAAGAGAACTAGCAGTGTTAAACTATCAGCCTCACATAAAACAATAAAAAAACCCAAAACAGCTTTCTACTGTATAACATAACTTTTCAATGGTCTTTTAATTATTCATTAGAGTCCAAACTATTGTCATACTGAGTTCGAAAGGTTGTCTGTGCAATAGGCGTATGAGCCAGGGGGCCAGGAGGGGGCAGCTGCCCCCCTAACTTCCGGGCAAGCTGACTTTTCGGGCAGACGGGTAAAGTAAAAAAAAAAAAAATTTGTTTCATCTACTTGGCAAAATAAAGTGCTCGAAATCTGATAAAACACTAATTTTACGAGCAGAAATAGCAGGCGTTTGCTGTCATCAAATATTCCAAAATTTTCTTGGGGTCCACAAGGTTAGTTCCACCTCTGCGCCTCTCTAAGAAAACTTGTGCTGCTCTCTGTAAACCCGAAATTTTTTCGGCCATTTCTTGTTTTGCTTCCCTTTCCCTGTCATCAAGCCCTAATATAACATTAATTTTACTTTCTTTTAATTGAATACCACGAATTTGTACTGAGTTGACTGGATTAAAAAATTTTGTCTGGAGCCACTTTGTGCGACATTTTTCAGGCATTGATTATTATTTGTGAATGCAGCTGCACCAGTCTGATTGGATGGTTGGAATTCAGAGTGGGATTTTGGTTACAAAACCATTGGATACTTTTGGAGTTGCTTACACAGGCTAGAATAGCAGAAAATGCATTTGCAGTGATTAAATTTTCAAAATTTTCTCCCGGATGGTAAGACCCCCAAACCCAACAACGATCGATTGGTTGTTTGGAATTCGGGTCAGCCATGTTGGTTATAGTGGACCAAATAGAAGTTGCTGTATTCACAGGCTGGAATAGCAGCAAAACACGTTTGGCACAGTAAAATTTTCTCCCACCAGTCCTGTCTTCGTAGACTGTAAACGATTGATTGGAATTCGAGTCAGTCACCTAATAAGGCTATATTAAACCACTTTGAAGTTGCTTTGTTCACGTGTTTTTGCAGCCGTCAAGTATTCTAAAATTTTCTTTTGAGGGGTGGGGGTATGTCCATACAAGGTAAGCTTCGCTTCTTCGCCTCTTGAGGAAGACGGCGACACTCAAAATTTTTCGGGCATTTCGAGTTCTGTCAGCCCGTACGCCTATGATCTGTGCTGAGTCCAAAATGAACTGTAGTTTCAAACACTAGTTCAAGTCCTGTCCTTGTATATCTAAGGGATTTGCTATGACACCATCATCCTCATCGGTATTATCACCCTACATGTAGGTGGACTCAGTCATTAAACCCCAAGAACGAACAAACTATGACATCTAATTTACTGAAAGGCCCTAGCCAGTAGTGCATAAGACCTAGAGTTTGGACTGAAAGGTTATATTTTCTTTTAAACTGGAGTCTTACCCGAACAATAAAATGGTAACAGAGATTTCTGTAACATGGTAATCCTCTAACACTGTAGATCTATTACATTGAAGTAGTTAATGCAGGCACGATAAAACCAACCATTAAGAACCATTTAATTACTAGTCATATGTGAAGATTAACATACTCAGTAAAGGTCGTTTAACTAACTAAATGCTATAATATTGACATTAAATAGTTCAGTAAATCCATTAACTAAATGTTCATGCATAGTCCTTAAAGTAAGAACATTTGTACCTAACATAAAAAATGTTGTTAACTTCGACTAAGCTACAGTGAATTCAAATAACATTCTGTATAAACGATTCATTTTAGTTTCATGATTTTCCAAATGTATACAATAGTGTTGTCCTTAGTTTTTTGCACCTAAACAGATCTGCAGATGCAGTTAATGAACTGATTGGTCAGCTATGAAATTTGGACCTTCTGTATTTTCTGATTGCATAACATAAATTGTGAAACTTCAAATCATCTGAAACACATTCAATTAGTATATCATGATTTTGAATTCATCTGCTATGTATGTTATAAGTCATACAAATTCAGCCTTAGATAAATCAGAAAGAAAGAGAGAGAGAAATGGGGTTTAACATCCACTCAACACAAACTTGGTCCTTTTGGGACTAACATATGGTTTAATTTTATTTCAATAATTCGCTTGCGCATAGGGGTCTTTAGCAGTTGGAGGAAACCGGAGTACCCGGAGAAAACCCATGAGGCTGGACAGGTGACCCTACTCCTTGCCACGTACAACCAGGAAATCGAAACCATGCCAGTTGACACCATGGCAGGCCGTATGATACAGCGCGCACGCTAACCCTTCAGCCATCCACCCGCCCCCCCAGAAAGAAAGAGCTTGATAATTAAACTTGAAATATCTACCAGGACATGTAATTTACTTCTACAGAAGTATGTCAACTATTGTGAACCCTTTAAAGTTCCAATTTCATATTTTCTAAGAAAGTCAAAACATAATTATTTCTATGTCTTTTGCTCAAAAGGTTGTCAACTCACTATTATACGATCATGGGCAAAATTTTAGAGGTGTTAAAATGGGTGACACAAGCTGATTGAGGATATAGTAACTGAATTACCTCCCTTGTTTTCCCATTCCTCACCATGGACGGCCATCTTCAAACGTTTGAATTTGAAGTTAAAAATGATATTTTTGCCAATTTCTCAACTGGCAATAGTGAATTATAGGATTAATAGGATTATTCTTTAACAAGGTAGGACTGTTTATAGGTACAATCTATCTTAGGGCTTTATTTTAATAAATTTTAAAAATATAACTTAAAAATATGCTATTGGAACTTTAACTGTCACAAACTGTGATAACTAGAGCTCCTTAGACTGCTCCAATCAGCCCTGTCAAAATATGGAAACTATTCACATATCTCATTTGGTTAGAGGTGTATTCTTGTATCTATACTTCACTGTTCTCTCATTTTTTGAGGGGGAGGTGTGGGGGTGTTGGATGGCCAAATGGTTAGCACGTGACATGGAATGGGGTTGTCTGTCCAACCTCATGGGTATTCTCTGGGTCCTCCGGTTTCCTCCCACTGTTAAAGACCACTACGCGCAAGCGAATTATTGAAATAAAACTGAACCATGTGTTAGTACCGAAATGACCTGGGTTGGGTCAAATGGAGTTAAACCCAATTTCTCTCTATCTCTCTCTCTTTTTCTCTCTGGACCATATGTCATTAAAAGATTCAACTTTCACACAACATCCAAAAATCCTTCAAATAAGGATTAGAGACCCAAGATATAAATAAATTTTCAGTTAAATTATTAGTACTACTAAATTGCTTGAGTAAGATACAGGTACAATATGTTCTAGAAAGTAGTATGGATGCCAGTATCTGGAATATTTCTTAATTGGTAGATTATATAAATGGTTAAAGAAGCTGACTATGCAATGCAAATGTTCTACAATTTCTGATATTTTTTAGCTTTTACCTTGGCAGATTATGTTTTTACTAGGCATCCTTCCTAGCATCTGTTTCTTTCCACTAATAAGTTGGAACTCAACACTGTCCTGATTGAAAGAGTAAACAGCGTAATTTTGTTTAGTGTGGCACCTTCCCAACAGAAGTGATCGACAACAGACAGAATGTCAATTTATAGCACACTGTAATCTGGACATCCACACCACCAATTCCTCTGACAAACTCGTAACGCCGAGTTGAATCTAAGACTTAAGAGTCATTGATACAGTCAACCGGACGCTGATTCGATTATTGTTATCCAAAACCTTAAAAGTTTTCTCTTGATATCAATTAGTTAATGTACTTGGTGACATATCATCATCTGAAAGTCCAGTTGTATGCTATCTGCAGCAACCAGGATCAAATCCTTTGACCAACTGATTACTTTATCAATAAGCCATCCTCTGTATAATCTCTATAAGCACATTGATAATCGTAATTAGATTCTTCTTCTCATCAACATAAACACTGTATATAAATTTGGAGGTATAAAAATCAATACGCTTCTTATTTGAGTATAAATTTAAAATCAGTAGGAATCTTTTTCATCTCATGAGTATAAATTTCAAATCAAGAGGCTTCTTTATCTTTATCCCATGAGTATAAATTTCAAGTTAACCCTTTAACACTTAGTTGAAAATATTGACTACCCTTAAAAAAACGATATATTAATACAGGTACATCATATGAGTTGTTCCTTAAATTGTCTCAAATTGTCATAGATACATATATGTGAATACTGGTCGCGTTTGGGGTGGTCTATGGAGCCATTGTTAGAGTGTTTTTTGGGCAGTCTAAATGCTAAATGGTAAATCAGCTGATATCTTAGCACCTTTGGTCAATTGTAATATTGCGATTTAATGGTTTCACCACTAAGATATATAGATTGGCTGAAATGAAATGTAAGTTGCGTGTCAAGGTGGTTGATAAAAAGACCTTTCATTGGAAACTGTTTTAATTTGTGTAAAATTTTGAGGAAATCAAGCCCACTGCTGAAGAGTTCTTATACACCCCCCGGAAAAGGTCAAACTAATTTCAGATATCACTGGATATTGCCAGATTTATTATAAATATATATGTATATATAATCAAAAGTTTTATCTTGTCAATTGAAACTTAGTCAGATATTATATTAAATATCCTAAAATTCTGCTTTATTACTTGAGTAAACAAAATGACCACCCAACTAGTTTTATTATTTATTCTATTATAAACTGCATAGAAAGATGGCTTGGCTGACACTAGTTGCTAGGTAACAGAATAAATTCCTTACACCTACAGAATGACTGGTGTTACCTTTCATGTAATGTTGCTCTAAATAGTACTATTAGATAAACATCATGTCTATATCATTCATCTGATGTGTATATAAAGCCAAGAATCACCCTGGCCTGCACATAAAATACACAAGACAATCTGCACATTGATGAAAATAATTGAATATTATCTTGCACACGGGTAATCATTTCTGCACATGTATAACAAGAGGCCCAAGGGCTTTATTCGCCTTACAGTTTGTTTAAAACACAAAGTTAACACTGTTTCATCTTCTATCGTAAGCTCAATATGTACATATATACATTAATCAATTTTGATTCGACATTCACCTTTGATGCTAATTAAGTGTTTTAAGAAACAGAAACATCTGTATCATTATCAAGCTGTGCTGTGCATGATCAAGATTATAGCGAGTATAAATTTTGTTTAGACACAGCTCGACTCTAATTGTATACAGTTTTCCTTATTGACTCAATGTAAAAAGGTAAATACAGTGACAAAATGAGTAGAAAGTATGTATAAAATAAAGACATATGAATGATACCAGGACTACAATTGTGGTAATGAATAAAGAAAGACAAATGTATTTTTTTATTGTGGTATGTCCTTGTGTTGTTCATTGCATTTTACTTTCTCCTTGCCATCCTATATTAAGTTGTACATTTCTGTGTGCTAAACATTACAATGGAAAATATGTGTGATTTAATGGTTGAGAGCGAGACATTAAGTATTATACTGAAACAACATGAGGGACGTTAGTTCCTGATGTTGTTTAATTATATTACACAGTGTCTTAAGCTTGAGACCATTAAACAACTTAAAATACAGACACCTGCACGTACTTGACAATGAAATATTTCACGCGGATCCAAATTTCAACTAGTGTAATTATTAATATACACTTGGCACATTGCTTGTATAATTATTTGAAATAATGGTACACTAACATCAAAGGATCACATCACATTTGTATTTTAACGGTATTTTTATTTGGAGTGGGGAAAGAATGTGATAATTTTGATATAAATCCATTTCTTGCACTATACATGTGTATCTGTAATAGATGTATGTATAGCATGTCCGTGGAAATTTGTTTTGCAAAATAATAGATGTCTTAAGTGTGTTTGGTTGAAATTTGTTCAAATAATGTAACAATCGATAAACACCCAGGCCTATTGAGGCCCAGTTCTTATTGGTTTTTTAAGAGGTAGCCCCAGGATATTAATGGTTAAAACTATATTGTTGGCTACAAAGGTTATTGAAAAATTTCTATTCTTGTCAAGGGTTTCTATTCTCAACTGTCTGCCACAATTAATCTTTTGTAGAAAATTTCAAATCCAAAGATTTATTTAAATTGTAAAATATGAACACTTAAAATGATCCTGCAAGGCCCATTAATTTCTTAAATCCTAATGCACGAATTGCTCCCCAAAAAAATAACAAATTATTTTGAACGTTGCAGTTGGCATAGAAACATGCTAAAATAATTTCTAGATACTTGTTGAAATAATTTCTGGTTATCATGCATGGTTATGTGATTCTTTTTGGCCAAGATCTAGAGATAAATAGGATTAACATAATGATCTTGCGGTGATTTACCATTTTTTATCAAATGAAATCAGTACAAAAAACTAACAAAAGGAACTTTCATAAGGAATTACTGACAAAAGGAATTGGCGTAAAATTTGCAGATTCTGTAAACATAATCTTCTTAAAGTTTTTAATATTTTCTCATAACATGGTAAATTTCGAAGAAACAATAAACAAAGCTGACACAAGTGTTATCCATTACAACCCCCACCCCCTTTTGTCACACTGATCTGAAATTAGAATCTTGCTCAAATGACACTGGTGTAATCTCACAAATTTCTGATCGTGAACAATAGCTTCTTTTGAAATGCCCGTTAACTCTTAACTCAGTTAAAATAGCATTATGCAAGAGCAAAATCTGCTTATTACAGGTCTTTCTTTAGGCCTGAAATGTTATCTAAATAATCAATTAGACATTAATTAACATATCCAGACCACAATTAGGTCTTCATTTAATATCTAATATTATGCTATTTGTAATGACTATTATTACACAGCTTTAACCATTATTCAAAGAGTCTGCACATAAAAATTCATATTAAGTGAACTGATAATTACCAATTCTAATTAAAACCATAAATACCTTTAATTAAAAGACACCCATTCTACGCTTTAATCACTTTTTTAAAGAACATCTCACACACAAAAATTCCATTCTGAACACCATTTTAATCCGTTAGAACCAACATTCAACAGTTGCTCAGATTCTTTGAAAAGAAATCAAACATAACAAGCTGTTCTCCATGTAGCCGTCGTGTAACAGACACCAGAGAAACTACTTTCAAACAGAGCAGCTAAATACCTTGCATTAGCTACGTAATTACACACACGTCTTATCAAAATTGCTTACAACTTTCTCTATCTGTGCCTGTGGCCATCTAAATAGTACATATATCATACATGTACATAGAAACATAACAAGTTGAAGTGATTTTATCTATTAAGAGTTGAACCATTATTGGTTTCGGAATTCCTATTGACCTTTGTATGTTTACATAATGTACATAAAGATGTCAGAAGATATGTAGTACAAGTGAACAATAGAAGTGAATATAACGGTCATCAGACAATATGTTGGTGATTAACAATAATTACATCATCTAAATTTAACACTTAAGTTGTTTTAAATGGTAAAAGTTATATATTCTTCATTCAAAAATATTTAAACACCCCTACATGTATGTTAATGAAATAATGACGATTCAATTACATAACCAAATTGGAGAGGCAAATTCCAAAGACAAAGATGAATTTCCTTTTATCATTTGGCTACTCATTACCTCACCAGGAGAACCATATTTCAATAGGCCTCCTTTCAAGCAATGAAGTATACGTTGAAAAAATAAACCATTTAAAGTTTTAAAAAGAAATATTAGACATATTGATACACGACAACACAATCAGAAGATAGATAACAAAAAATACGCCATGACAGCTAATTTGTCCGAGTGCTCCATAAAAGCATGTGAGACCAAATTCTTTGGCGAAAGATTGTATGAGATCATATTAGTTATCAGAAAAAGAAATGAAATTAGGCTTAGCATAAGATTTGCTCCGACTGGGCTAATGAAGATGGGCATATGTCATACAGTGTGCTGAGAGGGAAATTTTGCCATGAAAGTAGCACTACCGCCTACTCTTATATCGAATTCCAACTGTCTAGGCTTCTTTTATGTAGACGCCAATGAGTACATGGATTTTTCATCCCATCCAAATGACTATACATGGTACTTGGCCAGACCGTGTGACCTGTATAACTTGTAAGGTGGATCCACACTAGACAATCTTAATGTACTTTCTCGGACAACGTAGAGATCGAACACGGGGCCTCCAGACTAGAAAGGTGAAGTCTTATACACTGAGCCACTGTGTCGCTCCCCATTAGTTATCAGATGGCTGATAAGTTATCAAAAAAATTTTTTATCTCAAATAACTGCAAAACATCTTTATTGATAGGATAGGCATTTAGTATTTCAACATATTATAATCACAAGGTACAATTTCATGGATACATAATTAGTCAGTTTAATACTATGCAAAACTGACAAAAGCTGACCAATAATAGTCAACTGATGAATGATTTTTCGTTTGTTGTTCGAGTGTTCACAAGGGGTTCAACAAAAGTATAACGAGGGCCATTACTCGAGAAGCCATAAACAGAAATTGCTGAATTCAATATGATTCTTGTTTCACTAATTTAAATGATGCATATACATTTCATACAAATCGAATGATAACTTTTGACGTCTTAGTGCTCATAGAGGGGTTCAACAAAGTGAAACAAGGACCATGACTCTAGGAGCAATCAACGGAAATTGCTGAAATTCAAGAGGATTCTTTGTTTCACTAATTTAAATGATGCTGATGCATACATTTCATATAGATTGGACTATAACTTTTGTCCTTGAAGTGTCCACAACATGCAAAAAAGGGCCATAACTCCAGAATAAATTAACAGATATTATCGAAATTAAATATCCTTCTTCATCTCACTAATAAACACAGAATATATCAATTTCAAAACTATCAAATGACAAATACATTCTGTAGTGTGTTCACAAGAAATTGTTGCCGATGGATGGACAGGACAATGGCAATATACAACCCCATTTCCAAAGGGCTCCAACATTTTCAACACAAAAGAAATAAAATCATGATTCTGGTTGTGACAGTCCATTGCCCTTTAAAAGATAATATTAAAATTTGTTACATAAACAGTTCCTGTTACTCTGGTTGGTATGACTCACGATAAATAATAATTATATCAACTGACCTACTATTATAAGCTGTAGTAAGTATTGGGTCATTTTATAGAGATGATTGCTAATGTTTGGATTTTGATGGATCTATTCATAACAAACGGGAGAATTACAACCAGCTAAGATATAAGTGATTCAAATAATTTTGGTATGACTTTACCCACTACTTGAAGAGCATAGATTAATTCTTATCATGAAATTCAGCTGCGCTGTCATTGATATAGTTCCCAACCTTTACCACATCAAAAATAAATCACTTTCTTTCAAACTGACAGGATTTCGGAAGACGAAGTAGATCAAACACTTTAATGAGAAAGAAAATATCAATTCGACCACACTTTATAAATATCAATACCACAAACCCTATTCATCCCAGACTCCAGTAAGTTGTTAGGAAAATAAATCTGATTTATCTATGTTGCCAATGTAAATAAGATATCTGATGTTATTGATGATACTACATGCTGATCACATATACCTGTTGTAAATAACACATTATGATAGACACCTGTGAGAAATTGGCATAGGTCTATTTGTTTAGTACAATTTGGAATTTTCTTTTTTCAAAACAATTTTTGTTCATTTTCCTCCCACGTTAATTGGATCATTTCTTCTCATTTGAAGTGAGTCATTTCATATAAAAAAATAAAATGGACCATGGATCAATTTTAGAAGCTGTCTACCACTTTTTACAAATACTATAAGCTAACCTAAACTCTAACTTTGATTCGCTGCAACTGCAAAATAGTTTGACATATATTTTATCGTCTAGCCATGAAATGAAATAACCTAATATCAATAAACATATGCATATAAGTACTGTTAACTGTGTATTTGGTGGTATAAATGTATTGGAATCAGTATATATAAAATAAGAAAGCAAACAAACTTGGCAAGTGAAAGTAAAATACCGGTAATGGAATATAAATAGAGAAACATCTGATCTTGATCAGATCGCTACATAATTCAGTCTATATTATACACTAATATAAAACTAAGTTGATATATATATATCTCTTAAAGTGTAATAATCTTTTACCTAGTCCATCATATTTGATTGATGTGGATGAGTTAATACCTAGCGTAATTAGTTACTGATTAAAGTCAATTGAGTTATCAGACAGTAGTATTACATCTATACAAATATACATGTACCGTATATCCCTTCTAATGATGGTACATTACATGTACTTTCATTGTCAGTTGAGAGAATTAACACACCCTCCAGTAGTGTTTTGATGGGTAGATTTTAAAGTTTTCATGATCAGTAGCAATAGCAAGCCATGTCTGAATTTCAATACGAATTAGGAAACATCTACCAAAAGTTTGAAACATAAAAATATCAAAACTCATTGTAGAGTTTACAAAGTTCTCCTTTCAGGATTAGCAGAGCACCATCCTTGGACTTTAGACAATAATCCTGGGGCCACCTGCGAACTTTTAATCCCTTATCACGAAAACAGTCGTTGGTGGTTTCTTGCGATGCTGAATGCATAGTAACATAGCCTAGACACACTGTGTGAATGTGATGCATATAAATGTATTTCGCATGGATAGTGAGCGACTGTGTATTAGTTCCATCTATTATATGGCTCAAACCTGCACATTCACAAAGAGCATACTAACTTGATTGATATTACAGAAGTATCATCTGGGGTTTATGGTACTGCTTTATAGTCTAACCTTCGACAATGGGTCGTATGTTCAATCTAGTGGAGGTGTGAGATTGAACGTACAATAATTCAACAACTCACTTCTTCTTGGTATAATCAAGACTATCTTGTTAAACCTTTGCTCAGAATAAAATAATTTGACTGAATTCTTCAACATATTAATTTTTCACAATCTATTTTAAAACTATAGTAGCATAATGCATCCTTAAAATATTTGTTTATAAATCTTCTTGAAACTCTCTAGTTTTAGCAAAAACTTGTATGGGTACGGTATGTAACTCCCAAAGATAAGTGTATCTGGATAATAACAAATTAGATCTTGTTACCTGTAGTGAAATAAATCAAAGATATTCGGTAACGTTAACATTTTAACTTGATCAACATAACGTTTAGACCAGATTTCTGAAATTATATGCCAGTGTACTTGTCCAAAATAAATGAAATATAACACAGACTTTGTATACCGATTCTATATATTAGAGCAAATAATTAGTGTTTCATGGATATGTTATCACAAATTTGTAAAGCTGCCACTTACATACACTGTATATGAATACATCCATTTTTCAATTTTCCAAGTCAACTTTGTTTCTGTGAAAACCGCCAAATTTCCAATTAGTACAACTGTTATAATAGGTTGATATGTTTGTGCATATCTTGAACAGGTTTACCAGAAGGTGCCAGGCAGACAATATCAAACGAATAAAATAAAACTATGTGAAATATATAGTATGCCAAAATGAAATATGTCTACCTATCAGAATATTTGTCACAGCAAAACAATTGTGGGAATAATTCTGGCATGGAATGAAATATGGATTAAGGACGTTTTAGACAGGATAAATAGATAGACTACTACTAATAGCCACTTAAAAGTTCTAGAGAAAGTTTCTGCGATACTAATAAATAAAATATCAATAAATTATATGCCGCCACTGGTGCCAATGCTCTTCAATTACTGAAGAAAGCTACATCTAGGGAATAAACAACATGAATTTACAAATCCCTTGAATATTTTTCACTATATAATGTGTGTGGTATGGAACTTGTTAAATGTTATTACTATCAGACACAGACAATATCATAGCTGTAATATTTGTAGTAGTGGTACTGGTACTATCAACCGCTACAATTGATACACACTTTGAGACTTTGCGCAAGTAATAGTAACTTAAATTGCAAATTTATCAACACATACAGTTTGCATGGAAATATGCAATTACTGGTATGTTACAAATAATGATGATTGGAACACTGAAATCTTAATCTTATCTTACCAAATAGTTTTTCTATGCTTTCAAGGTGATGTGAAATCACTTCTAATTCAGCAACCATTTCAAAATGACAGAAATGTTGCATAGCCATTGCATTCTATTAATTTATTTGTTAAGGTTTCACCTTTATTGCAATAGGAATTGCTTTATTATATGCTAAGCTATGTGCAGTACAGTTTGGGATCAGTGTAATTGGAAATTAAGGGAGTTATAGGAGAAACCTTTTGTACTCAAATGACTACAACACTTGCTCAAAGGAAGTCCTTATATTAGAACAATTCACTGCTGTGACTGGAGCAAGACCGAAGACTTTAGTAGATGTGGAACAATTTCTAACAATACCATTTTCTTTTTGCATGAAAGTTGAAAAGATGGTTATCAACAGAAGCCAACTTTTCGTTACTCTTGTAACTTTACCTACATGCACTTAACTTATTCCAGGAATAAAGAGCTATAGAGATAATATTTGTTTATCAAAGACATCCTAATGTATAAAAAGAGCCATAGTTCCCAGTTTGGAACAAACCCTCACAATACATTACTGATCCGCTTTGTATGAAAATTCTATGAAACATTTTTTACAATTCTGTTAATAGACAAAATGTTTTCTTATTTCCCCATAATCTGTAGGAGAAATGACTAGATTGATAATTACATGTAAATAGTCTACACATACTTCTGAAAATAGCCAGGAATTGAATCTTGAACAGGTTTTGTTCTTGTTAGGAGTGAGAATCAAACATCTGTATAAGACAACTATTATAATACATGTAACATGATTCCAGCTTTTAACATCTAATTCATGATTTAAAATTTTCTGAGCAGTTGATATTAGATTTTTCACAAATGGAAACTTCACCGCCTCAATTATCCATTTTTTTATTTAATCATCAATGAGCCTTAAGCAGATCAGATTCAAATCCAGTTAATATATATTATAGTTTATATACACTTCGGGCCTAAAGAGAGAGAGAGAGAAATGGGGTTTAAGGTCCACTCAACACAAACTAGGTCATTTCGGGACTAACATATGGTTTTAATTTTATTTCAATAATTCGCTTGCGCGTATGAGTCTTTAGCAGTGGGAGGAAACCGGAGTGCCCGGAGGAAACCCACGAGGTTGAGAAGGCGCCCCTATCTCCATGCCACATACTCTCACACCAGGGCTCGAAACCACAGCCGCAAGCCAGAGGTGACCGGCCAGCTAGAGGTTGAAGCGCGGCACTCTAGTCTACTAGGCCATCCCAACCCACACACCCCCCCGGGCCTAAAGAAAGGCCTGTAATAGGCAGATTTAGCTCTTGCATAATGTATGTTTGTTCCTGGGGTGGTGTGGTAGTCGTTCCATGTGAAGTACTGAGACTTAAAATTGCTAAATTCGGAATCAATTTTAAAGGCACCAAAGGGATAAATGAAATGAAATGAATGGGGTTTAATGTCCTTTTGCATTGCTCTGACCAGGCTAATGACCTGGCTTATGCCATACAGTGGGCTAAGAAGGAAATTTCGCTCCAGATAGCGGCACTGCAGCCTACTCTTACATCCAATTTCAACTGCCAAGGGATCATTTATGTGCATGCCAATCTGTACCTAGGGACCGTGAATGACTAAACAAATGGACCAACTAGGCAACACAATGAATCATTTTGATTTCAAATTTCAATCATCACAGAATATGAATCCTGGTGGAAGCAATAAGAGCATCTCCAAAAATTTAGTTAACAAGGATAAGGTTAAGCTGTCACTGCCGTTTTAATAGGATATGTCCTTGAATAGTGAATTCTGTCAATGTTTGTTTACTTTCTACCCAACTATAATCATTCATCACAATTTCCTTTTGAGGTTACAATGTTGACAAATGTGACAGACTAATTGTTTCTTCAACTTGATACAAATTGATTTATTTCATAATTTGGTAAGTGATTGGCCGAAGGGGAAGCACATGCAATATGGTTGTCCATCTAAATTGGAGAGTGGCAGTCTGAACTTCAACAGTTTGACTTCTGCCTTAATTGTGTACTTGTTGAACCTTTAGAAATTAGTGAGGAAAGGAGATAACATCATCTTGGCCATGGTCAATCTAGTATAATTACTACCTGTTGGTCAATATGTGTACTAAAAATCTTAACATCCAAAACGGCAATTAAAATTCAATTATGTTGTGCTTTTCCTCTTTCCTTAATGTATCAACTTTGTTTTTTATTATAAATACCCAAGTTTCTAATAAACAATAACAAGAGAGAGGCCTTAATGCTCGTCATTCTTCGGTTGACAGTAATGTGCATTGTGTGTTGCTTATGACATATGAATGCCTACAAGCAACATTGTTAAAACATACCTGAATAAATGCAATCTACGTCACATTTATAATATCATTTCAGGTCTTCCTTAAATGAAAACAAATTGATGATTCCGACAGACAAAATTTTAGTTTCCTATAACTTAGAATATCTCTTTTTATTCCATATGTTTTAATAACATATCTGACAGATAGATTGGCTTAACAACAAAAAACAAATTTATGTGTATGAGATGTGTAGATACTTAGTATGTTTATTGTGAACATAATGAATGGCATACAAGTAAAAGCTTATTAGATGTATCTTGATGGATTGACATCATTTTACATCCTACCAGTAAAATTAAGCAGAAAGTACCTCCAGTACCTACATTTGTTTTATTATCTGTTTATTAAATGGAAAGGGTGGATGGCTTTCAGGAGATAAGAATATTTGTAGAATGATAACATATCTGGCAACAATCATTAATGGAACCATAATTGTTTCTGAAAACTTGCAATTACTCAGTAACTGTGTTAAACAACAATTTTTTTTATTGTTGTACTTTTAAACATTTTAATGCAAATTTCTTAAATACATGTATGTATGTTTGTCAGACAAATATGACAAACTTTTGCATGCCAACTTTCTTAAAGATCATAAACTTTAAAGTAGCTAAGTCATAAAAAGAATATTTTCTGTAATGTTCGAAATTAAAAACACAAATTAGAATTCAATATTGGTCAATTTAAATCCAAATTGATGTTGTCTTGATGCTGTGAAAATGTGGGATCCTAATATACAGTATTAAAGACACAATAAAAGTTATAAAATATTTCTGGGCACAAAACCAAAAAACAAAGAAAAACATAAATTACAATATGGCAATAAATTTTCAGAATAACCAGTTAAAATCTAATAATCTGTATATCAAGAGACAGCAGAAACTTGGGCTTCAATAGAACTGTATGTATTGCCTTTTCTTATAACCGTGAGATGAAACTAAACAGAGATTGGGGGGGGGGGGGGCTTATCAGACCACTTACACATACAGTATAAGATTCTGAACAGTAAAATGAGCATTATTAAGTTGGTGACCTTATATCAAGTAATATTTTGGTGGCAGGTCATCTTCAAATTGCATGTAATTCCATTTAACACAGCTGCAAAAAGCTGGCAATAGCCCACCGGTAATTTTTATTCTATGATAACATACAAGATGGCTACATGTACAATCAAGCGGTTGCCATGCAAGATATGCCCAAAAGTTTACAAGAGATGGACAGAGAACAAGGTCAAAAAAAGAAGCAATTTTTCATACAATTAGGGGCCATAATACAGTAAGTTGCGGTCTGATATGCTTGAATATCGAAAGGAACCAAGACCTTTAGTTAATAAACAAACAGAATATCCACACACTCAAAAGATGATTTTTCATACAATCAGTGTCCATAATCCATGAAGGAACTGAGATCTTTTGGGAGTTTTAGAGATAAACCTATATTTCAAGTTTTGGGAAATACGGATGAGAACCGAGACCTATAGAGTGTGAGCATGTGTATTCTACATGTAGCTAACCAATGAGAGATGTGAAAGAGTCGGCGTTAGATACACTATGCTGCATGTACTTATATTTTAAGCATACAGTTAGTCATTTGCATCAACAATCAATAAATTCAATTAGATTAATTGTGATGAAAATATCATTTCAACATCAATTATTTAATTCATAGCATTCCATGTTGATGATAAAACCCCCCCATAGATATACATATAAGATTCCAGTGATGGTACATTAATACATAGAAGCATATATCACAAGGCCACAAAACATTCTATTATATCCTCCTTATTCAGTGGGTAGTGTGAAATATTAATCATAGGAGTACGAGCTATTGAAGGGGGTGGGGTGGCCCCCCATTTTGGGCATCAAATGCTGGGAAAATTTGGGCACACAATTGTACTTTGTAAAAGTTGTATAACAAGCCAACAGTGAGGCTGATGTCCCCCGCCGAAATCCCAAAATAAATAGACGACACATATTAATTAATCGCACATTTATTTTTTTCAAACGTATTGCAATCAAACGGCTCGTACCGAAATGAAGTGTACACTTCGTATACAGCGTTCATTTCTCACACACTACTAGGAACACTGGAAACGAATCATTCATTTCTTACACGTTTCTACGAAAACTTCCCCGGAAGTGATTAAAAAACTCCATTGAAATGTCCATTTCTAACACGCTTCTAGCAACACTTCGACCGACGTGTTCACTTTAGAACCACTTCCAACAACACTTCTTTCCAAGTGTTATAGAAACTCCACCCATGTGCTCATTTCATTGACACTGCAAAAAGATAGTCTATTTACAAGCAGATGAAATTCGCATTTCTATATACAAGCAGATGAAATTCTCACTTCTGGGAGATAGCCTACCCTCAGCAGAAAATGCTCATCTTCGAACTCCATCGATATCTTGTCCCAAAGTATCAACCAATCAAATTGCTTATATCTGCCTACCCTAAGCAGAAAATGCTCATCTTCGAACTCCATCAAGGCATTGACCTAATAAACATACACACCAATTTTGAACATTTTAACTCAATTAGAAGGAGAGTTATTGTGTTCCAAAGTCTCGGCAAATCAAATTGCTAAAAGCTCTGCTTACCCTGAGCAGAAAATGCTCATTATCGATCTTAGTCAAGGCATTACTGTAATGAAACTATACACCAAGTTTCATCACTTAACTAGAACTAAAGTTATCGTGTCCCTAAGCATCAACCAATCAAATTGCTTATCTCTGCTTACCCTAAGCAGAAAATGCTCATCTTCAAACTCCATCAAGGCAGTGACCTAATAAGCATATACACCAAGTTTGAACATTTTAACTCTATTAGAAGGACAGTTACTGTGTTCCAAAGTCTTGACCAATTAAATTGCGTATCGCTCTGTTTACCCTGAGCAGAAAATGCTCATCATCAAACTTAGTCAAAGTATTACTGTAATGAAACTATACACCAAGTTTCATCACTCTCACTTAATTAGAACTAAAGTTATCGTGTCCCAAAGCATCAACTAATCAAATTGCTTATCTCTGCTTACCCTAAGCGGATAATGCTCATCTTTGAACTCCATCAAGGCATTGTTGCCATTACCCGTCATTCAAATAGCTTCCACCATATTATTATTATGCCTATGATTTTATGAAAATTTTGCAATTAAAGTGTGAGCAAGACTGATTATTAATATTGTGGGCCATAACTCTTAAAATAACAAGCTCATACCGATAAAATCCAGATAAAATCCATTAGACTACCGTAAGCAATGCATATCAATTTCAAAAAGACTGATTACATGTAAATAAAGGCTCTAGGACAATTCGTCCCCGAACAAATTGTCCCCGGACAATTCGTCCCCAGACAATTCGTCCCCAGACAATTCGTCCCGAAGGACAATTTGTTCCCAGACAATTGGTCCCATGACTATTAGTCCCCTAGGATTATTCGTCCCCTAGGACTATTCGTCCCCAGACAATTTGTCCCCATGGACAATTCGCTCCCTGACTATTCGTCCCCTGACTATTCGTCCCCTAGGACAATTCATCCCCTAGGACAGTTTGTCCCTGGCTGACAATAATGGTACATGTGGTTTCAATATCAAAAACTGCCCTAAGTGTTTGAAATAGCTTTATTTAACATTTGCTTACACTGATCTAATCTGGTAGTTTTAACATCCGCTTCCACAAAAGTGATATCGACAACCCTGAATTAATCTTAACTTTTTATCCTAAATCTCGCACACCTACACCAAGAGGTTTCAGAATTGGCATTCCTTCATCAGGCCTTCAAAAACATGTAGAACGAATAGTCCTAGGGAACAAATAGTCCTAGGAGACGAATTGTCTGGGGACGAATAGTCTTCGGGGACGAATTATCTGGGGACGAATAGTCCTAGGAGACGAATAGTCCTAGGGGACGAATAGTACGGGGACAAATTGTCCAGGTACGAATTATCCGGGGACTTATAGTCCTTGGGGACGAATTGTCCGGGAACGAGTTGTCAGGGGACAAGTTGTCCGGGGGCGAATTGTCCCGTACCCGTAAATAAAGTATTAGGTAATCACAAAATTTCCGAAGTTACTGGGGAGCATAACTACATGTATATCACAATTTGAAGTTATTATCAGAAACAGTCATAGAAATACATGTAGTTCTTTCTCTTAATAAAGATACATTCCCACAAAAGTATAGGGTTGTTTAGACTACCTCCAATAAATAGTATGTCAAATTTGTTAAATTTTCAAAGCACCCAGTCTTACTTGAGAAATACTGGATGTCCTGTAAAACACCCATGAGCCAAGAAGCACTTTGCAATAATGTCATGAAATCACTGTCAATCTGACCGCTTATTGTCTGCCAGTTTGACATAGCGAGCGTTTGTTATTTCTTGATCAAATGGTTAAGCGGTTTGGGGAACATAGGGTGGTTTATACATAACGACAGACCCTGTGATTCACTGGTAGCAACAAGGGTTGCAGAAGATAACCCTTGAATTTATTTAGGCTGCATTAATATGTATGGTAAATGTACAGTTAGTAAGTAACAACAAATACATTCTGAAAATGGGCACTCCCTAAATGAAGTCACACACATAGTCTAAATGACATGTGTATCTAATAGATTTTTTATAGCTGAGGTATTTCCTTGTGAATAAAATGTTTTGAGGAAGGATATATCATCAGATCACCCAGTTTGTACTGGGGAAAGTATCTTTAATTGATCTCATATAACCAGGCAGCAGTAAAACTTATTAGATGTTAAAATACAAATTTGATTTTATATTCGTGTTGTGAGTTTCGCAAGTACATGTATATATTAAGAAATCACAGATCATTTAATGTTGGGAAAATAAACAAAAAAGAGAGAGAAATGAGGTTTAACTTCCACTCGACACAAACCAGGTCATTTCGGGAGTAATACATGGTTTAATTCTATTTCATTACTTCGTTTGCACGTAGGGGACTTTAGTAGTAGGGGGGAAAAACCGGAGGACCCGGGGAAAACCCATGAGGTTGGACAGGCGACTCTACTCCTTGCCACATATAACCAGGGATTCGAAACCACGCCAGTTGACTCAAAGACAGGCTTTATGATACAGTGCACACGACATGTGCTAACCATTAGGCCATCCACCCCCACCCCCCTAAACTGAACAAAGAGTACTCTTTTAAATCTTGAAGTTTTAGTTGCATATTTTTAACTTTCAGTGACTATTGTCTTCCTTCATCTTAAGTCTGTTGTCTTGGTGCATCATAAATCATAAACTTATAAAACTATCTTGCTTTTTTAAACATACATTATGCAGGAGCTAAATATGCTTATTGTAGACTATGCTTTTTGTCTAATGTATTTTTAACCATTCACTCAATTTATAACATACATTCTTTTCCCTTACATACCATTCCTATCACCTGCTTTCTCACAAGTTATCACTACGAAATCAATAGGACTTCATCACCATATTTCTTGCTTCAGATTGCTGGGAATGCCTTCCCCCTCCCATCCAAGTCTCACACCCACACCATTCAGGCTGGGTGGCTCTGCAGAAAATGAAGGCGGTTCTTGAGCAAAATATATTTTTCTCCGAAATGTCCCACAATATGATGACTACCTTATTTTCTAAAGTGTATCGGTTAGGTCATTCGGCCCCCAACAACCGCATATTCGAAAGAGCCTAATGATCAAACCAATGCAATATTTTATCTTTTTCTTTAACTTTAATCATAGTGGTTTAAGTCAGTGTCCTATCGAAATTTGATAGAGGTGTCTTGTCTCGATCAACACATAAAGTTATGGTTTTTCAAAAAGACCTGAAAAGAAACTAGTCTATTTCAAATAACAAAAAAATTCGCGAAATTGTGAATGTACTTGAAAATATCAAATTGGATGAGATAAATTTTTATATTCATCAACTTACAACAGTAGTAGTAGCCATGTTGCTATTGTTGGTAGCTGGTAGGACAACTTTTACTTTCCCCGAAATCTGTAACCCAATTCTATTATCTACAAACCATATGTATCCAAACCACGTACAGTTACCGAGTACTTCATAAAATATGATAATCCAACTAGGTTTACATATTTATAACAGAATAAAAACCTACCTTGAGACTTTGTCAAACTTTTCGAGATATACCGTTACTGACAACGTTCCCCTCGTCCGTGTTACCGTGAACTAAGCCCTGTCTAAAAATAGCTTTCCGTCGCGGGTTACTGTCATGCTTGTATTAGTTCAAGTTGTATTGGACGGTACGATGATTAACAGGGAATTCGCTGAGCGAGCTTGTGACGTCACAGTATTTTGAATCGCCCAGTATTGACATGTGACACAGATACTTGTATTGTTGTTAATATATACTTGATATTCCTGCTCTGTATTTATCCCCATTGTTGAGTCATAATATTATAGATTTTAATACTTGTTTTTTTATGTCTTGAAATATGTATCAAAATCAGGCGCGCAGATTGGCGAGGGCGGAGGGGGGGGGGGCAAAGGAAGTACCCTCGCTAAAATATAAAACGCACTTTTCTATATTTCTTTTCGCGCCTCCAGTGCTCGATTCTTAAATATCAACATTCTCCCCCCGACCCCTTTAGGCTACTCAGTCAATAACGAAACTTTATATTAACTTGCAAGAAAACTGCTTTTCGGCGAGGTAACGATCGGCGAACGACTATATATAGGTAATGCGATCTATGTTCTATCGCTCAGACAGCGTAATAATTATAGTCATGGTCATAGTCATAAGTATTTTGTTGACATTCATTGTGGAGTACGATTGTGCCCTATATTTGGAACCACCCGCACCCTATTCACAGCTTCAATGGACCCTATTGTAAATAACGATGTGTTTCGTAAGATTCGGGTTTTAAGTTTCTAAATATATACTGAAATAGTCCAATTAATGGATCTGCTATAAACAGAAAAAAAAACAATGCGTATTATAAAATAAAGAACCATTTAAATTATTTAAGGGAACAAGCTGGTCAGACTGTACATGCTTATTCATTCTTATAGAACACCCGATATCAAATGACCATTTGCCGTTCAAATACCCAACCGCTCATAATATTGATGGTATCAGTTTGTTCAACTATAAAAATTGAAATTTTTAAAATCATGTATTTCATATATCCTGATGAGCTTGAAATTAAAAATACTACTGACAGTGACAACTACGCTTCCTTCTTGGATCTGCGTCTCGATTTTGAGTGTTAAGTTGTATGATAAACGTGATGACTTTGACTTTCCGATTGTTAACTTTCCATTTATTAGTAGTAACATTCCTGTATCACCAGCTTATTGAGTGTTTGTGTCCCAGCTAATCCGTTACGCGAGAGCTTGTTCTTTTTATTCTGATTTTAAGGTAGATCAAGACATTTGTCAACTAAGCTTCAACTGCAAGGATGCTTGCGCACTAAACTTATAAAATCGTTTAAAAGGTTATATGGCCGTCATATTGACTTGATTGGTAAATATAACATGGCGCTCTCAGCTATTATTCTTGATTTATTTACTATCTCTCTGATTATGTCTACTACACCGTTAACAATGTTCATCACGTGCATTTTGCATACCGACATTTTGCTTAGTAGTTTGGATGCAGCTATGGTGGGTGTGGCGCGCCAGGCAGGGTAAGCTTACTCTTCCGGAACCTGTTACCACTGTTTGTTGTGTATTTCGTACACGATGAACAGTCCATTTGCTGATTACACTGTTTTGCTTATTACTTTTTTAGGACTTCAAATTTTGTCTAATGGTTTGGATTGTTCGTACTTGGTTTTATTTTATATAATATGGAGGTAGAAACCACCCTCTTTAAATATTGGATATTTTCGGACATACCAGTTTAGATTTGTTTGGTATATAATATAATTATCTTCTCTCTGTCAACATTTCCAATTTCTTTTCAAGTCAATACTCTTGGTAAACATGAGTCGCAAAATACAAAATTGAAGTTTATTCACCGCACAATTAATTACTTTTAGATTACGAAGCATCAGGGGAATACCGTTCGACATACTTGACACTTAGGATTTCTATGACCTACTACGACGACAGCAGTCCCCGTGAGATCATTGGCTATAAATACTCCAAAATGCACCTACCGCTATTATTAGAATTCCGTGACCGTGACGACGCAGTCCGCCTAAATATAACCAAATTTCTTTTTGGGATTTATAGCCGTTTCGTAATAACACGAAAGTTGTGTTGCGACATGTAAATAATAATGTGTCAATTTCTAGGTCCCAAATGTTAACGATTTAAGCTCCTTTAATCAATTAAGATCACCTGTTGCTTTTCTCAAATTCGACATTAAGCAGCGGTTACCAGGCAAGATACGCCCAGATTTTACAAGAGATGTATAGAGAACAAGCTAAAATAAAAAGTTTCGATCTGACAAAATTGTGACCACTAGAGAGAGGGTCCACAACCTTCGTATTACATTTGCGTACAATAAGAAGCGGCCGTTTTGTCGGGCAGTTTCGATTCTATTTTCCGAAAATTTGCTCTCAACCGGCGTTATGGTGTGACGGTGATATAATTTAACGGTTTTTAAAATTGGTTACAAATTGTGACCCCTACAGGATCCACAATCAGGGGCCACAATCCATGAAGTTATAATTAGACAGGCACGGTTTTTAAAATCAGACAAAAATTGTGACCTCTGGGGGGTCTACAGGCCATAATCCAGGAAGTTATGGTCTGATATGCGCAAATATCAGAAGAAACCAGGATCGTTGGGTTATAAACATGCATTTCAAGTTTCATCAAAATCAGATGAAAATTGTGGCTCTGTGGTTTCCACAAGCTAAAAACGTTATTTTTCGTACAATCAGGGGATAACCCGTGAAGTTATGGTCCGATAGGCCCTACATGCCAAATCGAAATGAACCGAGATCTTTGGGAGATACACCTATATTTCAAAACTGTGACCTCGAGAGTTTCCACAAACAAATTGTGAACGGACGTCCGGTCCAACACGGGCGATGGCATAATACGTCCACATGAAAATGGTCACATTGTTGACCTAAAACCTAAAAAGTCAAGAGTACGCACAGATACAACCGTTATAAACGTAATTCCAGGAACAGACACACGTTAACAAAATGTGTAAATACTTCCACATGCAGTCAAACAGGTTCCACCTTGTTCCATTTTTTTGAAATTGTAAACGGGTACATCATTAGGAATGCGGAAATACACAAGTACCACACACGCTTATAAAGATTGGTGTGTTCGTTTGTAATATATAACGATTGGTGTATTTTATGCCAAAGAAATGCACTTAAATGGAGTTTACATCGTAATTACTTTGTGGTTTGGGGAGAGTGAAGCTCATTCCCATGAAAACAATTTTATGTTTTGGTACTGTTTGGCGCGAACTAAGAGGTCTCGTACGTGGGTCGTGGGACTTGACATATTTGGATATGATTTTATTTTCTGAGTTGGGCCGTTATCCATAAACCAATAATTAAAACAAACTATTAAAGTCGAATAGTCTGCGCATCTACAGGAGGTATTTATAGACATTATCAATTACACATAACTAAACAATTACTCCAAACATCCACAATTTATTTCCAGAATCAATGTAGATTATTCCATCGAAAGAAAGTTAAGATCTATAATACTGTTTTTATGGCCGCGACGGGATTATAAATCGTCTGGCTTGTAACCTGTCAGGACCCACTTCGATTATTAATAAGTTGGTTAATTCCTTGACAGCCATCGCACCATGTAATGGTATAGGATAATACCTTTAGCAATGGCAATGTAAATTCAAGGACGAAACGTTTGACACCTTTGGTCGTCAACCAAACCATGATAGTATATATAGGGATGTAATTTCATTGATGCAAGGCATTATTTTTTTTTTATGTAGCTGAGCAGAGAGGGGGGGGGTCCGCCCCTGATGAGATGGCAAATTTCCGTGACAGAACCCTGGCAAACCCCCTACTGCAAAAATTCCTGGATCCGCCCCTGCTCCTGCAAAAACTCATGGATCCGCCCCTGGTAGCAATTGAATTTTTGGCCTATCCTCGATCATCATTGCTAAAGCCGGCACGATAAAAATAACTTAGTCTCGATTATCCATTCATGATTAAATCAGGAATAAAAGTTGAGCAGCAAATGTCTAATTAATAATTTAGATAACATTTCAGGCCTAAAGAAAGACCTGCAATAGACAGATTTAGCTGTTGCATAATGTGTGTTTAAACTCTTCGATGCGCTAGAAGCAGGCGACCCGTTCATAGTATCTAACCGCGTGTCTTTAACTTGATGTAGAAGAAGGGGCGCGTGGTCAGCTGTCCTACAGATGTACTGACGAGCGGGCCTTCAGCGTCAATCAGCGATGGCAGTAGGGGGCGCTGCTGACACTCGCGAAGGAGGGTGGGCCGGGAGTAGGCCCTGGTAGGGGCATGGTCCACAGAGTAAAAATAACTCTGTGGCATGGTCTTTGTTTTCTTGGGTTATCTGGTTGTAGAGTGAGTGTATTTGCTCGCTTGTGTTGTGTGCCTGTGGGATATGGACATGTCCTCTGACATTGCGACACGAATCGCCAACAGAAGTGCACTTGCCAAAACATGCGGTGGCGGCGCATCTCCAGTGTGTGTGCAAGACTGTTGTTGCGGTTGTATAGGTGCCCATTCGTATACCCTATTCTGCGCTGTGACAAACACCACTTTCCTGAATCCAGCCATACTGATATAACGTATCTGCCCTTAACACAAAACATTAGAAACTTCTCAGTAGTACTGTTGGTTTTTATATGGGTGTAAGATAAACAAAATATAATAATTATCTTGCAACCACTTGTTACTAAATTTATTGATATCATAATTATATTATGAGCGTCTCTGAAACTCGCCTTTATAATGAAATGTGGCTTGTAAAATCCCGACACCCTGCGTAAGATGCGTTCAACATTTGATGAAACCAGCGTGATTCAATAATAACGGTGTATTTGTGGGACATTACATGATTAAGGCAGTGGGGGGAAAATGCTGATTTTAAATCAAGGTAACTTAGAACAGTAGTTATAGCATTACCGGTTCTCTACAGATGGATTGTCAGAGAGCAACGGAAATGTGTGATTTAAGGCTTAATCTGTTTATTATTGAGGACACGAAAATCAATGAACACGTTCATCTGTAGTACCTTTCTCGGGAATTGTGAGCACTTGATGTGTGTAGGATTGATGATATATACATTATGTAACTATTTTGGTCAATTCTTCATCAATAGGGGCCTATTGTTCAGAACCGACGGTTGCTATGCAACTATACAAGAGACGCCCACATTTTGCAAGAGCTGGATGAGAATAAGCTTAAAAAAACAAAACGCGATTTTTCGTACAATCAGGGGCCATGATCAGTAGGTTATGCCCTGAAATGCACGAATATGGACAGGAACTGAGATCTTTGGAATATAAGCATATATTTTAAGTATCAACCCAAAATCGCAGAAAGATAGTGTGCTTTGGAGGATACACAATCTTGATATTATGTAATTAACACTACTTAGGGCCTACGTACAGGGAGCGGCCATTTTGTGGGCAGTTTCAGTCCGATTTTCACAAAATTCGAACTCAATCATTATTATAGTGTAACGTGTAACGGTGATGTATTCGATTTATAAAAAAAAAAAAAAAAAATGTGACCACTAACCACAAGCTAAACACGCGATTTCGTACGAAGTTACTTACAGTCCGATATATGCACGGATATACAGGAACCGAGGTCCTTTGGTTATAAACATACATGTACATGTCAAGTTACACCAAAATCGGATCAACGTTGTGATCCCCAGAGTGTCTACAAGCTAAACCGTGATTTTCCACTACAATCAGGGACCATGATTCAGGAATTGCGCAAATATCGAAAGGAATCATGGTTTTTGGGAGACAAACATATATTTCAAGTTTCATCAAAATGTAAACGGACACACGCCTAGAGGTCACAAATTTTAATTATATAACCCATAGGCCTACACAATAATGTCAGTTGAGTTCAAATTTCGTGAAAATTGGACCGAAAATGCCGGACAAAATGGCGGTTCCCTGTACGCATACATAAGGGTTAAATTATGTATAAATATCAAAGTTGTGGACTCCCGGATAAGTTCATAATTTTTATCCGATTTTCATGAAAGTTAAAATATGTATCTATATCCAAACGATCTGAGTTCCTTTCGATATTCGTGCATATCAGACATAACTTCCTGAAATATGGCTCCAGGTTGTACGAAAACTAATTTTTAGATGTGGTCAGAATTTTTATCCGTTTTAAAAACCGTTTTATAAAACGAAACTACCCAACAAATGACCACCCCTTGTATGCAAATGGTATTAAAGTATGATACGAAGCTTGTGGATTATTTTAATGAAACTTAAAATATATCATATTAGTAGAAGAACAAAGAAGTTTCTTCCGATATTCTCTAACTTCCTGGATTATGGCCCCTGATTGTCCGAAAAATCACGTTTTTGTTTTAGCTTGTTCTGTCTTCACCTCTTGCAAAATGTGGGCGGATCTTGCATGCTAACACTGGTATTTAGTTGTAAAAACCGTTCAAATACATCACCTTTAGACCATAATTACAGTGAGTGCAAATTGCGCGAAAATCGGATCCAAACTATCCGACAAAATGGCCTCAACCCTTTAAAGCATGTAATACTCGGGTTGTGGAACACCCAGAGGTTCGAATTTTCATCCAATTTGATATATCTCAAAGGTCTGGTTTCCATTCGATATTAGCGCGTATTGGACCGTAACTTTCTGGGTTATGATCCCTGATTGTACGAAACATCACGTTTTTACCCTCTGGACCCCCGAGAGATCACTATTTTATCTTATTTTCGAACCGTTCAAATAAAGGCCTTTCGTCGTTATAATTATAATAATTATGGTTGAGATCGACTTTTTCAGTCAAATTGCCGCTCGCCTTCACGCATCTATAGAGGTCAGAATTTTTATCTAATTCAATTTGTTAAGGATCAAAAGTTCTTGGACGAGTTCGTCTTTGGTAGGCATCAGACATACGCTCTATAGCAGACTTTATCTGTTTTTTACGAAAAATGTGAAATATGTTGAATTTTATTTTTTGTGGCCTACAAATTGTCCCCTTCTGAGAAAAGTTAACAAATAATATGTTAAAGATCAAAAGATCTTGAATTAGAGGATGAGACCTAACAATTTTACCTCTTCCCATACATTTCTTGCAAAATATGGGTGTATCTGGCACGGAAACTGCTTGTTTCAACATGGGCATAGCTGATAGCTTTGAATTATTTGATGGATAATAGAGACAAGGAAAGAGTGTGAGAAAAACTCTATTCCGTCGTTTTTTTTATATTACATAAGCTGTCATAGATACAACGGAAGTGAGATGGGTTTGAAATAAAGATCGACTGTTCAGGGATACATTATGCCAGACTTAGATAAAGAGCTGACATTCTTGCTATAGTAGCTCAAAAATAGATAATGTAAAATGAAAATAGAAAATTTCATCCAAATTACTTCATTCTGAGCCTAGTAATCACTGCTGAAAGTTTTGAAAAGACGTGCATTGTGGTAACCAGGATATTTGGGACTTACCCTCACCTTCCCATTTTAATTTTTAACATGCGAACCGTTCTAATCTAGTTAAAATCTCGAGTATCTGATGCCATCGAGAGTTGTTTTGTGAATAGATGTCTAATTAAAGTTACATTATGGGAGATAAGATAAAGAGATGGCAGTTCTCACTATAATAGTTAAAAACTAGATAGTGTAAAGGTAATTTGCTGAAAATTTCAGTCAAATTTGTCCAGAAAAAAGCGTTTTAAATATTCACATAGCCTCGGACCGGCTATATATCAGTAAGTGCTTGGTCAGAATTTCTGTTATAAAAAAAAATATTCATTAAAAACAAATACACCGTGTGGTTACCCCAGATTTGAAAAAGCTCTAAAAAATGGGCTTAAATGTATATTATATGTAAAATAAAAATTACCGAAAAAATATAATAGAATAGATATTCGTTCTTTCTTTTTTTGGCGGAAAAAATATATGGCTAATAAATTAAAATGAAAATTTGGCGGAAGAAAAATTGAACCCAGAGTGAGCGCTGGCCTCGGTCATCATTACTCAAATCATTAATATTAACAGCATAGTCTCGATTATCCACTTGATTGATTTAATTATCAACGGCCATTAAGGAATTCAATCCGTCAACATCGAAGGCTAGCCATGACTTTAAGAGTTTATTATGGTCTGGATATGTTAATTAATGTCTAACTGATCATTTAGATAACATCTCAGGCCTAAAGAAAGACCTGTAATAAGCAGATTTTGCTCTTGCATAATGCTATTTTAATAGTTTATTTGATATTTCAGGCCGATTTCGGTCTTGTATAATGTATGTTTAACTAATAGTGGCGCTCGCAACTGGAGGGTGGGAGGTTGGGGGGCTCTCAACCCAGGGATCAGTATAAAGCATAGCAGAGTTTTCTTCTAAGACTACGTTCCAGAATTCTCACGTCTATGTTAAAACCAGGCGCCGTTGTATTAAAACGCGTGGAATAACGCGTCGCAACAGGTGACAAAGTTGCTATAGCGGGCTTATGTTTTGTTGCCATGTATAATTTCCAGATAATTCGCCAGTTCGCAATATATGGGAGATAACTCAACAAAATTACATTTTATGTCAGGCTAGCATTTATTTCTCAAATTCCCTTATTTTTTTCTCCCCTCTTACTTCATTTTTGGGGTTCACTTTTGATCTATAATTGGAGAAAAAGTATCAAATTCGCAATTTGATAGCAATACTGATGATATTACCCCTCTTACTTCAATTTTGGGGTTCACTTTTCATCTATAATTGGAGAAAAGGTATCAAATTCGCAATTTGATAGCAATACTGATGATATATAACCGCCAAAATAGGTTTTGTAAGATATCTCAAGTACCTCAACGAAACCTATATCAAAATGTTCATTATCATCTCAATGACCATAAAAATCCTTCCGAGTAGTCACATATTTGGGGATTAACCCACCTGCTATATAGATCAAAAGTCACATTGGTCAACGACGCCCAATCTACAAATGCAAATCAATACAAGCACACAATAGGCACCCTTGAGACTCCCAACTGTTCCTTGCGACATCCTTGGATGTCAAAGGTCAACTTTGATACAGTCAAAGCACAGAATGGATATCGATATTCAGTGTTCGGTGACTCTCCTTTATCAGACCTTTAGCCCTGTGAAACGTATGTTACACACTTGCGTATTCTGCTATATTCGTCGAAAATTCAGTAGATTTGTGACTTTTCGTGTTACGTTGTTTACTGTTATGTTGTTTACATTTACACTGCTAAAATTAGAACTGGAATAAAAATAACGCCAAGTAAACACAAATTAGGTTATTGTGGTCATTATATCTTTATCGATTCTAAACAATGGATGGTAAAAAAACAACAAAATGTATTTACGAAAATAGCAAATTATAAACATTTTTTTTGGCGGGGGAGAGGGGGGGGGGGTATTTTGTGATTCCTGTAATCACAAATATTTGTCAAATGCATTATAAAATGGTTAAATATCTCTGTTAGCCACGACCCCTTCAAATGCCAACCTGTTGTCACATTGCATATGTTCTTCAAAACATTCTTCGGAAAGAATATCTTTTAATAAAATCTAATCATAACAGGGACTCTTAGATGTCGTCTTTCAACAACCCACGAATTGCATGTTTGCATATGTTCATTAAAAATGGCGGGGTGCAGAACATATTGTCCAACCAATTACAGATGATAGAACCAGGTTCTCCTTCATCTTGAAACGTCAGACAATTATCACAAGAAAGACCATTAAACCAGTACATACCAGAATGTTGCAGAAAAAGTAATTGTGTTACAGAGCGGATACAATATACCTTAAATCACTGTCCAAAGTTTTAGTGAAGATCCAAGATTAAACGAAAGGGCCAGAAACGGATTTCTTGGGTCATTGCTTCAGGAGTATGGTGGATCCCAAACAACCGCCGCATATGCGCTTTTTCGGCTATTGTAACCCAACAGTAAAGTAACTTCCAATTTTCCGATCATTTTGTAACCGAAATCCCATTCTATGCCGACCTTAATTCCAACCATCCGATCGGACGGTTGCAGCTGCATTCACAAATAAAAACCAATGTCCGAAAAATCTGACACAAAGTGCAGTGGCTCCAGACAAAATGTTGAAATCCATAGGCAATTTAGTGTTTTATTAGATTTCGGGCTCTTTTGCCAACCAGGTGAAATAATTTTTTTGTTTGTTTTCACTTTACCCATCTTCCAGAAAAGTCAGATTGCCTATGGTGTCCCTACCCTCCCTCCGAAAATTTTGGAAAATAGGGTTTTCACCTGAAAATGAGGGACATTTTCAATTTTGAATCTTATTTTATGATATTGGTGTATTATGATATTTTGATATGAACATTATAAACATTTAAAGGAAGGAATACGACTTTAACGTACCTATAATAATTTATGAGAAAAATGATAAGTTCGGAATCGGGTTAGATTGCGACTTCTCGCCATTTGAGGAGCGCCTCATAATACAACGACATGAGGGGCCCATAAAACCAAGTGACATTGGTTGGACGCCAATCTCTTCATGGGCGCCCAGTCAATGTCACTCGGCACAGCGGGCCCGTAACCACCGGGGGGTGGGGGCTTACCCCCTCAATCAAATAATCCCCCCCCCCAAATATTTCGCCAAAAATAGTGATTTCTTAGGAGTGTTCTTAGCCGGCCATATCCTCAGCCCCTCCAAAACATTCCGTAGCCCCCCCCCCCAAAATTTTATGAGCTGGCTACGGGGACGCTCGGCTGTATGTGGCGCCCATACTAAAATGGAGACGTTGGTCGTTGGCCGCGCATCGTGTCCTTTGGCGCCCCAATCGACAAAGGTACGGGCCTGGTGGTGGTGGTGGTGGGGGGACATTTACATTCTGATGACACCAGATATGCATGCATTGTTCCCATATAATAGACAATTGGTACACTTTTTCAGCTCGGTTGACCCCCCCCCCCCCGGCCTTCGTTCTATTATTTTTTGTCTTCTTTTTGTTAGGTGCTAAAATTCACGATTTTTTTTCAATATTTTTGTCAATTGCGGACCTTTTTACAGCATGATTTGTCACTAATATTTCCGGGAGAAGCTTATTATCCGTTTTAAGCATCAAAAATTGCTTATCACGTACTGTTAATTTTGACGAAAAATTCCGCTTGAAATCAGTTCAACGAATAGTTTATACGATGAAAAAATTTCCTGTGCGTGATATTTTGGCGTCTGATGGTCACGGTACTTTTTTTTTTTATATTTTTTTAAAGATTTCCTGTCAAAATCGTGTATATCTGATTATTATTATATCAAATAAACTTAAACGTAATACATGTATTTGGTATGTCATTATGTTGTGTTAAATCTCAGAATCTGAGTTTTACTAAATTGACCCCCAGTTATCACTTATCACAGATATACGCCAAAATGACGCTTTTAAAGACCTTGTATCATTGACTAGTAGGTGGTAGACCTTATGTTGTGCAGTACAATTTGGGGTCGGTTTCATTGGAAATTAAGAGTGTTGTAGGAAAGCACCTTTATGTCACCAAGTTTGTTCAAAGGAACGCTTTAGAACGATCCACTGTTATACTGTGACTGGAGTAAGACGGAAGACATCAGTAGTGGAACGATTTCTTTAGATAACGTCTTTAGATAATCTATCAAGATTACGCCCCGGGGTCCCTAAAAACACCGCCATAACATTGCCATGGAAGGCGCTGTTTTTAACATTTTGGTTGAAACCCAGGTTCATCATTTTGACGTCAAAGTGATGAACTTGGGTTCATAGAAATATAGAAATAATTTCTATGCTGGGGTTTATTAAAAATGACGTCAAAGTGATGAACTTGGGTTTCAACCACTGATCAGTGGTTTCAACCATGGCTCTCTGGCGTGTTTGTTCTTCTGTCAAGATTCTGGGCACATAGCGGGTAGCTAGCCTTGTCCATAGATAAATGTTCATGTGTTTTTAACATTTTGGTTGAAACCCAGGTTCATCAGTTTGACGTCATTAAAAAATGACGTCAAAGTGATGAACTTGGGTTCATAGAAATATTATAGAAATAATTTCTATGCTGGGGTTTATTAAAAATGACGTCAAAGTGATGAACTTGGGTTTCAACCACTGATCAGTGGTTTCAACCATGACTCTCTGGCGTGTTTGTTCTTCTGTCAAGATTCTGGGCACACAGTGGGTAGCTAGCCTTGTCCATGGATAAATGTTCATGTTCATCACAGGGACGTAGCCATGAAATATATATTGGGGGGGGGGGGGGGCGCAACGGAGTGTGTGTGTGTGTGTGGGGGGGGGGTACCCCCATAAATTTTGTTTAAAGTCTCAGTCTTCTGTTAACATTGTTTGGCATATTTTACGGGGTTAAACTAAAACATCACACCAATACAACGTTTATCATGTTTACAGACAGCGGCACCGGTCTTCCCCGAGAGGCGAAGAAGCGTGGCTTACTTACCCCCACCTAAGAAAATTTTGGAATATTTGACGGCTGCAAACACTTTTTCCTGCTATTTCAGCCGATGAACAAAGCAATTTCAAAGTGGCCTAATATAGCCTAATTAAGGTGGCTTGCTGACTCGAATTCCAATCACTCGTTTACACCCAGGAAGACGGGACCGTTGGGAGAAAATTTTGAAAATTAACCTGCCACATACGCGTTTTCCTGCTATTCCAGCCTACCTGGCTGCCCAGAATTCCAAACAACCAATCAATCGTCGCGGGCTATGGGAGACTCACCCTCTCGGAGAAAATTTTGAAAATTTAACCACCGCAAATGCGTTTTCTGCTATTCTAGCCAGTGTGAGCAAGTCCAAAAGTATCCAATGCTTCTGTAACCGAAATCCCACTCTGAATTCCAACCATCGAATCACACTGTTGCAGTTGCATTCACAAAGTAGAGTGGCTCCAGACAAAATGTTTTAATCAATAGTCAACTCGGTACAAATTCGTGGTATTCAATTAAAAGAAAAGTGAAATAAGTGTTTTATTAGGACTCGATGACAGTTAGGGAAGAAAAACTAGAAATGCCCGAAGCAGGTTTACGAGCTGCGGCCAGTTTTCTTCGACCCCTCAAGAAAATTTTGGAATATTTGATGGTCGCAAACGCGTTTTACTGCTATTCCAGTCCTAAAATTAGTGTTTTATTAGATTTCGGGAACTTTACTTTGCCAAATTTGGGGGAGGGGGTCAAAGTATATTCAGACCCCCCCCCCCCCAGGAAAACAATTGGGGGGGGGGGGTCCGACCACCCCGGACCCCCCATGTGTGACGCCCATGGTTCATCAGCTTTATCTTGGTTTGTGACTTCATATATCGACCAGACCGTGGTTTCGCCTTCACTGGTGATCCTGATCCCTGTAAACTCTGCACGTCACTGTTTGTACCTTACGAAAGCCCATTAAAGATACATGATAGGAGATTAGATAACGAGTTGAAAAGTTCTCACTACAATAGTTGAAAACTAGCTAATGTAAAGGTAATTGGCTGAAAATTTCAGTCAAATTGATACACTATATGAACCGAGAACTAAGCGATTGAAAGTTCCTCTTAGCCTCGATCATAATTACTAAAGTCAGTAAGACAAAATTAGTAGTCTCGGTTATCCACTTAATCGGTATATCACGAAGGAAAATTTTCTAGCAAATCGAACTACAATCCAACAAATATTGCAGGCTATCCTTGACATGGATAGTTGATTATGGTCTTGATAAGTTAATTGATGTCTAATTAATAGTTTTTATAACATTTCAGGCCTAAAGAAAGACCCACATTACGCAAATTTTGCTCTTGCATAACGTATATTTAATTTTTGAGTCGGGTCATCATGAATTTGATTTGAGTGACGTAAACTTTAAAATCAAGATACTTTGTCACGGCTCTGCATTTGGGGTTTTCGGTGCGGGTTCGTTGCCGGTGATTGACGAGAGGTTCATCGGAATTTTTGGACGTGGTTTCCCCTTACCTTACTCTGTGGTGCATGATGGAGGGCCTGACAAGGACAGCTGTCTAGTAGTTCAGATAAGACAAAAAAACAAAACCGAGGTGGCAGTTGGAAATCGATATTAGAGATGACCGTAACGCCGCGCTGTCCGTGCAAAATTTCCCTCATAGCACACTGAATGGCGCAGGCCCGTATCCATTATCCAAGTCGAATCAGAACAGTATAGGACATTAAATCCCGCTTCATTTCATTTTGCATTCGGATTTCTCCATTTTTGGAGCAAATGCAAACTATGGTGGGGTCGGAAACGATTGGATCATCCTTCGTAAATACAACAGGTGATACAACCTGCAATGACGTTGTGGTCCAAATTTTTAATCCCCTTGCAGTTATCTCCCTTCTATTGTCTCGGCAGTTTAAAATGTAATTTTATATTTGATTTAACGCAGCTAAGTCTCCAGTGGCGGCGGACAGGGGGGCCAAGGGGGGAGGGGTGAATTTGCACCCCCAAAAAGCTGACCTGCCCTCTGTTTGCCTCCCCCCCCCCAATAATAAAAATAATAAAAAAAAAAGTGATCTTGCAAGCTCTATTTATCACAACGACCATTCAAGCTCTATTTATCACAACGACCATTCAAGCTCTATTAATCTCAACGACCATTGTCTGAAATGCTACCAAGTTGCATTCCCGGCAGTCTATTTTACAAAATATAGTGGCGAAAATATTCATTCACTTTGAGTCACTCTTTCTCCGCCGGTCTATACTTTCTTCTCTCGTCGGATAAACTAGTGATTTGGCGACAGGCGGTATCTGTAAGCTCTATTTATCTCGACGATCAATGCCTGAAATACTGCCAGACTGCATTTCGGGCAGTCTACTTTTTCAAATTATTGGGGACTTCGTTGAGGTTCGCAAGTCCGTTCATTTCACAAAATATAGCGGCGAAAATATTCATTCACTTTGAGTCACTTACCGCTCCCGGTCTACACTTAATTCCTTCACCGGTCGGATAAACTAGTGATTTGGCGACAGGCGGTATTTATTAAGCCCTATTTATCCCGACGATCAATGCCTGAAATACTGCCAGACTGCATTTCGGGCAGTCTGCTTTCAAATTATTCGGGACTTCGTTGAGTTTCATTTGACACTTTCCTCTCTATAGGGTTGGAAAGACTAGAGATCAGGCCACAGACGACACCCGATCAGCTCTATTTATCTCTGCGATCGGTGCCTGAATACTGTCAAGCAGCATTTCCAACAGTCTACTTTTCAAAATTTTCTTGGACTCGCTACTTTGGCATTATGGTTGGAATCTAGAGTGGGATTTCGGTTACAAAACCATTGTACACTTTTAGAGTTGCTTATACACGGGCCAGAATAGCAGAAAACGGATTTACGGTGGTTAAATTTTCATAATTTTCTCCCGAAGGTTGAAGCCTCCATACCTTGCGACGATTGATTGGTTGTTTGGAATTCGGGTCAGCAATGGTAGGCTATATTGGACCGACCAAACTAACATTGTTGTATTCACAGGCTGGTATAGCAGGAAAACGCGTTTGCGGCTGTTAAATTTTCAAACATTTTCCCAACGATCCCGTCTTCGTGGATTGTAAACGATTGATTGGAATTCGAGTCAGCCACCTTAATTAGCCTATATTAGACCACAGTTAATCTACGCTTTTGGTGCCCATATGAAAAGCGCCCTGTTTTTTTGTTTTTTTTTATCATTTCCAAGGGTCTGGAAATAATGCAAAACGTGGTCAAACATGCATCATTGTTACTTACTTAACCCACATATCTACCTCTTTAGATGACACCTCCCTCAATTCATATTATAGTACATTAGCTTTGATCAAGTCAAAATCAAATGAGATAGACAAGCGCGTCAGTCATCGTCCAATAACCCTCCGCTTAGAGCAAACTTTTGAATTCCCTAAAACGTTCAACGACAGAAAACGAGCAGCCCACCCCAGGTAATATTCAACAGGGCACAAGTAATTCTATACCCGCGAACCTTACGCGATAAATAGTGATGGGCATAATCAGTCAAAACGCGATTCAATTCCAAGATTAGTGGCAATGAAAAAGATTACCCGCTTTTTAAGGATGCGTTTGATGATTACATGAATAGGATTGCATGTAGTGATGGTAACAAAATTCTTCAGTTTGTAAATTAAGCTTTAAAGGCCATTGGATGATTTTCAGCGTCGTCTTTAGGTTACGTTTCCGCTAAAATGATTTGAGAGATAGAGAAATGGGGTTTAACGTCAACCACGGTTGTCATCGTCGCAGTGTTCTGCTACATTTTGTAGTATATTCGCCAAATGAGACTCATTAACTCTTATAGTTTAAAAATGCGTGACTAATTTGCTGATAAGCTCGAACTTTCGATGTTCGAAGAAAACTATGTATTATTCTGTCGCGAAGTCACAATTTTCGCCAATAAACATCGCAAAGATTATTATTAATAGTTTAAATCTATAATGGTAGACGCTTTTGGGATCTGTGTGTCTTAGGATGCACCTTAATATGTTACATGGAAGGTGATGTGTTACAAATAAACCCTTTTCAACTGTGAAGAGTTAATTACGTCTGTATGTGTAGGCATACAAATATGCAATATTTAGTCCTGAATAAAGCATGTGGCCTGCACTTGAGAGTTCGTACTATCAGCATCGTTGTTTTGCTCTTTTCTCAACGCATCGATCTATTTATGGACAATGCTCCAGTTCACACCACCATCAGGCTTTAAGATCCAACCTCACCCATCCCATTCTCTAGGTATATGCCCACATAGCTTCTTCCTCTTCCCACAACGCAAATCTGCCCTTGGAGAATCAGAGTCACGGAGCAAACTGTTTCTCAGACTTGTCATATAGATCGCATATCATTTTCGTGGGGCTACCTTTAGGACACCTTTCGTGGGCTACCTTTAGGATACCATATTTAACTTTTTATGTGAGAACCTGCCTGTCCTGTCTCCGTCGGTATATGGACATGAAATGGATTGGTTCCACGAGTTTAGTCACTAATTCTTCTTAGAGAATTGTTGCATCTACAACATGCCGTCTGTGGGCCGTTTTAAATCTCAACATTCTTATTTCAAAATCCTGATCTATAAATAGAAACATTAGGTATAAACGCGCTTTATAAATGACAATATTATTATGCCACATTGAAGACAGAAAAATGTGATTTGATATATTTAGACCAATAATAAATCCTTTTGGTTTCATTTCAATACTGAAAAAAAGTTCGTTCTAAATCTCTGAACCCCATTTAACCGAAAACAAGATAGAGTTTTTAATTAGACTAATTATTCAAAGATTTAAAGATAAATGTGTTAACAAGGTTTTGTTATCAATCCGGAACACCCTTTAAAATTTCATTATAGTCCAAAAATACTTCTGATCTCCGAATTGTAATTCTGGGCGTCATCACTGGATATCATTGACATTCGATACGATTCTTACCTTTGATAAAAGTGTGACTCCTGTGATAAATTAATTATGATCAAATTATAAATGTAATCTTTTGGACTCACCTCACAGAATTGTATAGCCAAGCTGAACAAGCTACTAAAAGCTTTCCAGTGGGGTCTCACCTGGTGCAGGGCGAAGGGAATGGCAAGAATTTTTTGTTTACTTTCGGGTAAGGGTTCCCGTGTACACATTGGCGTGCACGTAAAAGAACCCTTGACAGTTGAAACTGGATTAAGAGTAGGTCGTAGCGTTGTTGTCGGGGCAAAAGTACCCTTATACATACTGTATAGCGTTTACCCATCATATCCTTAGCCCAGTCGGTGCAGACAAGTACGTTATTAGACCCCGTTTCATTTCATTTGCTACTGATTTTTTTTTATCAAATCAGAAATCGGGCTTTCGGTGACATATAATCTCTGGATTGGTTATATGCATTGTGTTAATTGATCCCAATGTGATTAGGGTCTGGGATCGAATATGAAATGGGGGTTTAACGTCCTACTGTTTTGCTTCGGTTGTGTTAATGAAGACGGGCATTCGCCATGCAGTGTGCTATGAAGGAAATTTTGCCCAGATAGCGGTGCTACGGCCAACTCTTATATCGCATTCCAACTACCAAGGATCTTTTACGTGCACGCCAATGTGTACACGGAACATTGTTTTTTGTCCCCACCATCCTGCACCACTCCACTATTAATTGCAAAATGAGGTAAGTTTGCGTTGACGAGACGTTAAAACCTCATTCTATTCCGAATCTATTTTTGATAAAAAAAATTTTACCCAACCAGAAATTGTTTTCCATTTGAACATAAATTTATCTAAATCGAAATATAATTTCTGCAATAAATGAGTGGAAATTGTGGATTTCTGATTCGTTTCGTCATAAATATCCCCCTATGGATTTTGTCGCTCTTTTTTCATAAGTGCCACGCTTCTAGCGCATACCAATAACACCGCTGAAATTGGTGCCATTATTGCCATGCTGGATATTCCTCTAAGAATTATAAGTAAACCTGTTATAAATATAAATCACCATTAAAAAGGTTATATAAACCTCTTGGGACCGCATGCAACATTCGGTTTTACTGGGCAAACTCGAACCACGTGTCTTTTTGTATTCGAGAACGGCTTACTAAATAAAAGAAAAATTGATATTGCACTTTCAATAATTATAAACGATTAAAAAGTATCGGCACTTAATATATCCCTTGATGTTAATGAAAGAAAGAAAGTACACAATTATATTAATGTTACTGCTACATTGCCAGATAACGTGAAGTGGAAATGAGATGAAAATTGATCGATAATTTAACTCTCTTGAGGTCATAGCTTTACGCTCGGACAATTGATAGTTCATCAATTATACAGCGTAGTAGACTTGCGTACGAGTTGCTGCCCCCCATAACAAGGAATGGAATAGTCTCATCGCGGTGTTATATGGAAAACACACTACACATGGCTGTGTATAAAGGTTTACTCCTTCGGCTAGTCATGTCATTCAGAAGACAAACAGTATCATTATTAGAATGATTATGGCCATAAGGTAAAGGAGACACGTGCATAGTGCCGAATTATTATATATGGTGTTGATACAAGTCTACCGTTATTCAACTGAGCTTCCCCGAGTAGTCACGTGGAATTGTTTTTACTGTTACAAGAGCGTTGTTTTGGGTGTCGTCAAACATGAGGACTAGCGGAGCATTAACAGGTGTGACCAGTGCTCTGGTTTTGGTGCTGATTTTGCAGACTGTTTATATTGAATGTGTGTATCGGGAATTGAATCTCCATATTAACACGTAAGTTTATATATACTCTCCGTTCTATCTTTAGCCAGTAGTTTTAGTTTTTATTGTAAAAAAAAATCAAAAAAATCAATATTTGTATAAGCAAATATAAACTCAGGCTATATATTAATGAAATGACTCCAAGGCTTGTTTTTATACTATGTGTGTAGATTACTAAAAGTAGATTTCATTGTTTACAATTATTAGTTATAGCCTGTTTCCACCACATTTGGATGGTATGGTACACTTTTTAACTACCACAAATCAGGTGACTGTTGCTCATTTTAACTGAACTACAATTTGGATGATTGATGCTCTTTTATTAATTAAACTGAATATCACTACCAGGTGATGTGTAACCTAGTTACTCATTGTGAAGCCTATAACAATTGTTCAAATCTTGATTTAGAAATATATCTAGGTCCATGCCTATGGGGCGCCGTTTGTAAAATAATTATTTATTTTTTTTTATAGCAAAAACATTAGATTTAACTCCGAATATATATATTTAAAAGAATATTAGAACAAAAATGGCATATATGTAAATATCAAAAAATATTGTAGCTAAAAGTCGAGTTTCTGGTCTATGAAAAACTTTAAATGTTATATCTTGATTTCACATCGCTTAGTTAAATAGATATCTAAATGGCTGTTTTTCGTAGGTATAAATGCTAAATACCAAATCACTGAAAAATCTAAAGTTAAATATTAAGCTAAATACATAAGCATTTAGTTAAATATATAAACATATAGCTAAATATATAAACATTTAGCTAAATATATAAACATTTAGCTAAATATATATATTTAGTTAAATATATAAATAGTTAAATATATAAATAGTTAACTAAATATATAAATATCATGCTAAATATATATGTTTAGCTAAATGTATAAATATTTAACTAAATATATATTTCTATTATCGTAAGCGACACAAAAAACGGTGCATAAAATGATGACGTGTACCCGACACGTGAGTCTTGGCACAATAGGCCTACTAGCTATTAGAAATGAAAGCTGACCACGAACTTGTAACCCGAATCACGGCGGCGGTACTCTGTGTCGTTCGCACAGATCAAGGCAATGAAGACGTCCTATCTACAGGTGAACTTAAATTTATCTCGTTTTCTTATTTATTGTTGTACACTACGTCATCGTTTAGTGTGAAGTCGCTTACAACAATAATTATTTGACAAACGGTGTGGTACGGTTGCGTTTTGTAAATTTAACTATATGTTTAGCTAAATATATAAGTATTTAGTTAAATATATAAATATTTAGCTAAATATATAAATATTTATATATCATCAAATCTCTTGTTTTGGTATTAGTATTAGATGCTAAATGTTAAATATGAAAATAGAGATAAATCAAGAAATATTTATATATATTATGTTATAATATTGGGTTTTTGTTGTATTTTTAGTTTAAATATTAAAGTGAAAAATTTGCACAAAAGTCGAGATTTAACTATATATGTAAATTTAAATTAAATCTAGTGTTTTTTGCTATATAAAAAGCTAAATAATTAATTTACAAACGGCGCCCCATACATGCCAGGGTTTTTTTCCTATGAAGTAATGGTAAGGAGAGTTATCAGCTGATTATCTTATGGAAATCAAAATGTTATAAAATGCCATTGCAGGCCTGTTGTCTAACTTCAAATGTTATATAAATTATTAAATAGCAGGGCCGTACGTAGGATTTTCAAAGTGGGGGTGCAGCAGAGTGGTGGGGTGCCATAGCTTCAAGTAAGTGATTTAAGAAAGTTTTAATCAGGGCAAACGAACCCATTGGCGTGTGAACGTCCTTTGAACCCATACATGTATAGACTGATCAGTGCGTTAAGACTAAGAGTACCACTGAGTGACCATAATCAAGTGTATCATATATATTATTTTCTAATTAAAAGATTGTCAAATTAATTTTTGGGGGGGGGTGGGCATTTCTCGAGGCGCATTATTTTTCTGGGGATGCAATGTACCCCTGCACCCCCACTAGATACGGCCCTGTTATATAGACATTTATTTACAAGAGAAGCTGAGCATCAGGTGGCTGAGATATTAAGTGGATTAGACCAAGAACATATTTAGTGCACCCCCAGAAAAGTAAGGTGCCCCTACAGGATTCTGTGTTAGCAACTTTGATTGTGGTAGTCCCCGCGTTTATTGGGCATTATATTGGTGCCCCACCACACTGCTGCACCTCTACTTTTAAAATCCTACATACGGCCCTGGATTAGACAATGTGCCAAATCTTCGTTAAAATGGCAAATGAAGACTTGTTTATTATAGCAACAATTAATGGCACATGACAATCAAAACTATTTACACTATTTCTAGCTTAAATTGCAAACATTAATAATATCGACGCTCGGAATAAAGTAACTTAACTGGAATTTTCATTGTCCATTAAACTATTATACCCTTGTTCTTTATCTAAGTTTTACATACCCGTAACCGGTAATTCAAAATGCACCACACAATAAGGGAATAAGTAAAAATTTAAGCTTTCAGAAATAAATATAGTTCTTTTTGATCAGACTGTATAAAGGCGTAACTGGATATGCATGATTATGAAAGATGTCACATGAGGCAGGGTATGCTGTTACTTTGGTTGATGATCAGACAAGATCTATAGTACTAATTATATTCATTTTGAAATATGGAGTGAACATCGTTTGTTTACTAATTTTAATTTAGATTTTTGCTAAAACTGTTGACTGACTCCATCTGTGAACCTAAAATTTTAAATGTAGACACAAAACAAATCAACACATCATATTTAATTCAGTTAGCACTTGGATTTTTGATTTTAATAATTCTTGGCAAAACAGTTTTTCTTCAATATTGAAATTTATTTGTTATAATTTGTGGAGTAATTTACCATCCTTTTATTAAAAATGATATAATTGCTTTACAAGAATGTATGGAACAGGTCTTTGTTATGATAATGGTAAACTTTTAAAATGCAAATCTAATGAAATGGAAAATGAACATTAGTATAATACAATGACTGTATATAATGTTATAATATACAACCTGTTTCACACTATTTAACTATTATTAGGAGTCTATGTTCGTTTGTTTTCAAATTTGAAATGACTGAAAATTGCTAAATAATATTGAGACGCAGTATGCTTCGTATATAATTAGTTTTGAATAATATTGTAGGGTTCTTAAAGAGGCTATACACATTCAGAATTAGATGATAAAAAAAAGATATATGGAAAATTTTGGTCAATTACTTTATTCTTAATGGAGTTGTCACTGTTGCAAGTTTGGACTAGAAATAGGCATCAAATGTGTCAGCACCATCTAAGAGAATTGCTGATTGTTTGATTGACAGACGATAGAATGCTGTTCAGTAAATATTTAGTAAATGCTGTAGTTATTTAGTTTGTCAAACTACACACATGATGCTGTTCATTAGATATAAAGGAACTACACACAGAATGCTGTTAGATATTTAGTTTGTAAAAAAACACATACATGTACATGTATAATGCTGTTCATTAGATATTTAGTTTCTGAAACTAAACCAGGCGCGGATCCAGGATTTTTTGCAGGGGGGGGGTGTCTAGGCTTGATAATTGCTTAACTAATTGCGGCGCTCAACCAATTTGGTAAATTAGATTCAATTTGGTGCATTTTGACGTATTTCTGGAAGGTAAATTCCAAAATTACAGGTCTATTAATCGCCAATAAAATCGCATAGATTTAAGTTTCAAATTTTCAAGTCTGAGCAGGCAGGGGTCCGGACCCCCTGGACCCCCTCCTCTGGATCCGCGCCTGTAAACACACAACACTGTTCTTTAGATAGTTATGTTTTCAAACTACACATACAATGTTGGTCATTAAATATTTATTTTGCTAGTTCTTACTGTATTCCTACTTTTCTCATCTAACAAGGCATAGGCGATACAGGTTTGATGGCAGAACCTGTAATGACGGAAAAATTTTTGGGTTACCAATGGTGGTACCTGTTGTCTGTGAGAGGGTAGGGCGTGAAGCTTACCGTGTATGGGCCCTGCACCCCCAAGAAAATTTACATGGGACCTTCATTTTTAACATCCCATCTAAATGACAAGTCGCTTTTTGTATTCATGATCGACTGCAAAATGTATACTAAGGAATTTTGGTAGAAAAACTGTGAATAATAATTATTATTCATCAACGTAGAATTATTAAATAAGCAAATATTTAATGAATTATGTGAATAGAAGTCATGTCTTTAAATGGCATTTAAAATCGTACTATCAGCACATAGCATTATAATTAATTCTTCATTTCGTTGTTAATTTCCCAGTAGCTAGTTCTAACTTTTACAGCAAGATAAAAAATATGCGGAGAATAAAGGAATCCAGATTTCAAGTTGCATTATCCCTTTTTTTGCGTTGGCTATTCACCGTTTTAGGAGAATCACAGACACCGAGCCACCATATGGTTCCCTCAGATTTATGATTTTGTTCCTGTTTTTATGGACGAAACCTTCCCACTACATCTGATCAGATCTTCAGGTAGTGAAGGCCATCGAAGTATGAAATAGCAAAACGAAATATAGATCTGTATTTTAATCAGATTGGCATTCTGTAAACTTTCCCGGTTTAGTTAATAATTTTGCAAGGTAAAACTAACACAAACAACTATAACTAAATCATACATATCAAAATATATAACCTTGTATCTATCGGTATATACGTGTACATTATCTATATATATATATAAAAATATACAATCTTGTATCTACCCGAATATACATTATTGCATGATATAGAATGGATACCAAATTGATTATTTACAAATAAAATATCATGGCTGTTTGAAGCTGATATCAACCATTTGAAAATTATTGATGTCTGTGGAAAGTTTGAAAACATTTCTTTTTTAAGAACAGTAAAATCTATAAGTTTCACATATTGAATGTTTTAAGTATAGAAATATGTATGTAATAATATTTTATACATATAACTAATAAAAACCCAGCTCGCCACTAAAGTTTACGTGAAATATGAAATCAATTTAGAAGAGTTTTAAAGAGAATCTGTGACGGCCAACAGAAACTGTAATTAATTTATAATTTCATGTTCAGAATAACCCTACGTTCACAGTTTTATTGAAAATCCAAGCCTACTTGCATGAGCGTTGACGGATAAACAGAGAAAGAGTCTGCCATTATGATATGCTCACGGTCATATAAAGAATTTCATGTTCTCATGTCATTTTTTGGACTTTGTTAGTCCCGAATTTACATTGTTTTTGATGAATTAGTTAGAATCGCAACATGCTGATGTCTGGTACTCAGGTTGTACTCTAGAAAGCACCACTGATAGTCATTTTTCAAAATCTTATCGTCTCCAGGCTCTGTCCATGCTTGAAAACTACTCAAGTCTATAATGTGTACAACTGGAGGCCTATACATAATGTTTATGAAAACATCAATATTAGCAAATTAAACTGTATTGTCAATTTTGTAAATTCAGAAAAAACTGGAACACAGAGATAAAATAAACAAGAAATATTCACTATTGTGTTAATCTTCTATTTTATTACAAAAACATCAATAAACATACTTCGATTTATTAATATAAAATCAAAATGTAGTATGTTATAAGAAATAAATATGTGCAATAGTCATTATATTGATGCTATAGAAAAGTTAATGATAAATAAACATAGGTCTCTAAATAATTAATTACTGAAACCTGTTTAGGTAAAACAATGGCAATTGCAAGGTTTATTTGCTGAAGGGTGCAGTTACTGACCGGAACGGATAAATACAGCTCAATTTCTGAGTTTGACTTCAGTGCAGTATAGCAATGACAGTTTTGGTTTATTTGCTGAACGGTGCTGTTATGAACAAGAATGGATAAATTCAGTCATTTGGTTTCCTCTCACTGCTCCACTGCTCAAGACTCCTATGCCATTGTGCAAGTGAATTATTGAAATAAAATTGAATTATATGTTAGTCCCTAAATGACCTAGTTTGTGTTTGAGTGAAAATATGGTATTTTTGGAAAAATTTGATGAGTGCAGATATTCAAATAATGCGTTAGAATATTCAAATAATAGCATTATGTAACTAAAGTAAAACCAGATCTGCCAGATGTATAGAGGTGAAAGCTGGTGAATGTCCAGATTGATAAAATGATGGAAAAATGGAATTTTGACTGCGATTTTATTCCTCCTCATTTTATGACATTATCAGCGATAATATTAATGATGCCATCTGAAATATTTTATGGATGAATATTAAAACAGAATTTGATGGTCTAAATAAGGGTTTAGGACTTAGTCGATTATATTAAAGGTAAAATCAATTTTCAAGCCGATTTAAAAGCCCTCATAAATTTTCATTGAATCCTTCTTGGATAAGTGTCTGTTAGAATGACATGGTTTCAAATTCTGATAAATGTTCTGACATTTCAGACATATAATGGAACTATCTAGTCTGATACTGTAACATGTATTGAAATTTAAGAACCCATTAACTGCAGCTTTTAAACATTCTAGGTTATGAAGGCATTATGGTTAATCGTGAACATGACTTTTCACACTATGCATGTCCATATATAGTTACAAATCATTCTATTTCATTGAATTTCATATTATTGTTTCTTAAATGTGAAGATGATAAAGAGGGAGAGAGGGAAATGGGGGTTTATCGTCCACTCGACACAAACTAGGTCATTTTGGGACTAACATGATTTTTTAAAATTTCAATAATTCGCTTGCGGGTTTTTAGCAGTGGGAGGAAACCGGAGGACCCATAGAAAACCCACAAGATTGGACAGGTGACCCAAATCCTTGTCAGGTTTTATGTTACAGCACGCACATGCTAACCATTCAGCCATCAAACCCCCCCGAAGATGATTAAGAGGAAACCAGTTGAATCGTACTATAGACCAGGAACAGAGCATGATGTCATCGCTGCCAATCCACCATCTTAGAATTGTGAAGACATATCAAAACCAAAGTCTTTCAATCGATGCACAATTAAAATAGCTAAGTCTTTATTTAACTCAGTATCATGCACAGTATTTGACATTGAAACACGACTTATTGGTCAATTTAAATCAACATTGATGTTTTTATCTTAACGTGAAAAGATACGACTTCTGCTATCCAATATTTAAGACAAAACGAAAATTTTAAACTTGGCACAAGATTCGCCTGTCGAGCGATTTTTGTAATGAAGTGAATGGATGAATGAGGCTAAACGTAACCCAAAAGGAAAAGCTTCTGAAGTAGACTGGAATAGCTAGATGCCAAAGACTGCCATTCAATTTGCGTATTTCACCAAACATAGCTGATTATAATGATGTCAGTCATATTACATAGAGTATGCTTTACTCCTGATGGTCATACATTTATGCTAAATGATATGTTAGATTGCAGATTCTAGGACTGAATGGGGCTGATAAATCTTGAAAGGGGGTTGTGGGGGGGTGGGGGCTTATGTCGCCCTTGTAATGCGTTGCGACTATGTGCAACTGGATGCAACTGAATACAACAGAAAGTGGCATGAAAAAGGCGACAAAAGAAGCACTTTCCTGTAATCAGCTGCAACTATAGTTGCATTAACATTAGTTTTGTGGTAACATTTAGGCATTCGATAATTCATGGTTTTTCTCAGGGATTCAAAGAAAGGATAGCACCCATGTTTCTTAAGCAATGTCCCTTGTGTTTTACAACATCTGCTTGATAAGATGTACATAGTTAAGGCGAGATCAAACCTTCTATTGAAGATGACTAACAACATAGCTTAGCTTGTTGTGTTCTTGTATCCCTATTTCCAAACTTTATTACATTACAATTTTAACAACCAATTTCTCTTGTATCAAATTATATTTGATTTTCTTAGACATTGCCATTTTTTGCACATTATTTATTGAAGAATTTATTAGCTCTTTTATTTGTCAGACTGTGGATACAAACTGATTTCTAATAATAGCAAAGGATGAAAGACTTCTAGTCTGGGAAAACTACCTCATGTTTCATCTAATTAGGGGAAAAAATCTCGAAATAACGCCATGTAAATTACATCAACATCAACTTTTTGTGACGGACGTCACTTGTAAGTCTTTTGACCTTCAAAAAACCAATTGTTGTTAAGGTTATGATATATAATCAAAGAGGCCTGAAAATTCTGCTAGGAATATTTTATCTATTTTCCTTTGTCTTTGGCACTTATCTATCTCACACACTAAACTCAATTAATGAGTTCTAAAGATCTAAGTGAATGTCGCCGAAGGCATGGAATTATCCGATATAACACATTCACTGGTCTAAGTTATCAAATTACTTTTCTACTTGACTAGGCCAGGATAAGTAAAGCTAGATATTGCAAAGCTCGGATTTTGTCTTGAAATGAAACTTTTTCATTGTTTTTGAAGGACTGGATAATTGTAAATGAGTTGGATCTAGATCAATTAGTAAGTAACGTGACAGATGACTTGGTCAGTATTGTTAATAGTCAATTAGTAGACTGTGACAGATCTGTATGACTTGGTGAATAGCAAATTAGACTTTATAAATAAATTCTGTTTAAGATCTGGCAAAGATGTTTCTCAATTTTATTCTCATTGTCTGGCTGGAGTCCTTGTTGACTGTCTGGATTTCATGTTCATAAATGACAATGTCTGAGTCTTTGGCAATCTGATTAAAACACAGATCCAATTTCGTTTCGTTTTTTATAGTTCAAAATTTCGTTTTTACTTGTCTTTACTACTCTTGGATCTGGAAGACTTGTTATTTAAGTCGTGTTCTGCCTGAAATGAGGGGTCAGCCAATCAAATGGTCTTTCGAATCGACCGTTTGACCTTTTCATACGTGGAACTGTGGGTAAATATTACCAGCGGATAGAAATCAAAACAAAACAAAAGTAGATTTTAAAAAGCATGTCCATCGCTAATTGGTTAATCGAATGACTGACGTTATCGGGTCAAATGTCCCGTGCTTGATACCTGATGTCATAGAACGTGAGCTCCCACAATAACTTGTTACATCTACATGAGTGTAGGCCATCGAAAGTATAAAAAAACGAAACGAAATATAGATCTATATTTTAATTAGATTGACTCTTTGGAATCCATATTCATAATGTCAGTGTTGACTTGCTGGAGTTAAATTCTTAAAGGACAGTATTAGTGCAATAGGAATCCTTTGCAAACTACAATGTTGTGAAAGATGAATCTCTAATAGGAACATTGCTCCTAAAATGGTTCAATGGGTTCAGTGTTTACAAAAATATGTTGAATTAAAATTTATCAATCTATTTTGCTCACTTTGTAATAAGCCCACTGCCATTTTGTTGTGAGCGAAGAGAATTGATAGGCCTATTTTAAATATGATTGAATCAAAGCCAGAACATTATCTAGCATTGGTAATTTGTTTAGTTTTCTTAATTAAATGTTAAATAGTCAGCCTGATTACATATTAGCTTGGATTAAGCACTGAGAATTTGATATTTTTCCGAAAAATGCAAATAACTCATCGTTACTTTAATGGACTTGCATTAGAATTTATGTAATATGTTTTCAAATGATGTGGGCTTGCTTTTTTGTGGATGTTGCAGTTTATGAGATGTTATAATTGTGTCTACTTAATACCTGATGACCAGACACACCATATAGAAAGTAAAACAAATCTTTTTTCAGATGGATGACACTATGCTAAAATACCATTAAAGTAGACCATTCCATTCAATTCTTGCAGTATATTTTAATTTTGAAATTTTGTTAAATCTTTACTCAGAATTTTGTTATCCAGCCACAAAAAAAGCTACTTCAAAGATAGCAATCGTTGCTTCAATCATGGAAGCTTTAGACAAATCGTCACATACAAACATGACCATTTGGTCTTAAACAGTAGATCTGAATTTGTGGTCCAACAAGATGTTTACTCCAGTTAATTAAAATTTAGTAGCTCCAGAAGATGGCTTCCTGGCAGTTCTTGGAATGTGAACATATTGTCTGTATGTTTACAATACGTTGGATTAGCGACCAAATGGTCTGCTAAAGTCAATTTGTGTATATTTTGATTAAGATTTACTATAAGCCCTCTGTATTGTGGAAGAACTACTATGTGGAACTCAATAAGCAAGTCTAGACAAGGCTAGTCATTTAATTGAAGATATTCCCATTTAAATCTATTGAAAAGGTTAACGCACATGAATTCAATTTAAACTAAGTCTTTATTGATCTTTTTAAAATACTTTTCTATTAAAGGAAATTAAAATTCAAGAATTGTCACTTAAGAACTTGGCTTCAGTTTAATTTAGTATTTCATGATGAGATAAAATTTGTAAATTTAATGGGTTGTTTATATTTTATTAAATGGTTTCATGAGATCCCAGCGATATTGATTAAGAATTTAGTCTGTGTTTTTATATGGGACAAAGATAGAATTGCCAATTCGGTCTGATTTTGTTGATTTGTTTTCTGGGCTGAAAATCTTTGTTCCAAATTTTGTGTCCATTGATGAAGCCATGCAGTGCCGAGGGCTTGTGTATACATTGACATGCATGTAAATATAATATACCCTTGATAGTTGGAATTTGAAATAAAAGTAGGTCATTGTTTCACTGTTCATTAAAAATTCCCATCTTTATTAGCCCTGTTGCTTCAGAAAAGTTATTGGATGTTAAACCCTGTTTTGATTCCATTTCTATAGATGAAGCTAATTTTGAGATATAATTGATATATTGCTGCGTCAACAGTGACGCAGTAAGCTAAATATGAAACTTAATTTAGTTAACAAAATTACTTGAGCTTATAATGTTTCATTGTACTTCGCTTTACTCCATCAATAATCAAAATAACCCATCAGATCAACACATTTCAATACTTTAATTCTATCAAAGAGATTTAATGCTTTCAAATTACAAATTTAACCCATCTGTGTTTTCAACACATCATTTTAAAGGGACAATTTAACTCCATTCCATTACATTTTCCATATAATTTATTTTTACAGACGCAATACTGATACCAATAACGTTTGTAATGTATCTTTTTTAAGACAAAATCATAAATTGTATGAAGCCAGCATGAGATCAATGGCTGTCGACGGGCATATTGGAATCAATTTACTTATTTGACATAAAGGTTCTCATGCGTTATTTATACTGTTCTTTTTGTAAAATAAATGTGTACCAGACGCAGTTCAGTTGAATTAGTAAATTAGTTTGGATTCCCCAAGGTAGCATCTGTGGAAAAACAGAGATCATGTTCAGCCATTATTGTTGCTTTCTTAGGTAATGCAAGCTAGTATACACTCAACAAATGGCAATCGTTTTAGCTCATAAGGGTAATAGATAATATATAATGCGTACTAAAAATCTACATGGAGAAACAATGTGTCTGGTGGATCGTCTTTATGTAGAGTAGAAAGCTGACCCACGTAACTAGGTTATACAGGACTTACCTAGATATAACATTGATGAACAAATGAGTACTTTATCAAACATGCTCCTCATTATACAGGAAATGAATTAAAATAAAATGAGGTTTAACGTCATACTGTTCTGCATCTACTGGGTGAATGAAGATGGCAGATGAGATGGGGTTTAATATTCTAGTTATCCACTTCATCCAGGCTATTTTCCGGCGTGATTTCCTCTTGTCAGTGATGCAGAAGGAGCGCCTGACAGGGACAGCTGCCTAGTCATTCGGATGGGATGAAAAACCAAGGTCCTGTGTACACATTCGAGTGCACGTAAAAGATCCCTTGGCAGTTGGAATAAGAGTAGGCCGTAGCGCCGCTGCCCGGGCAAAATTTCCCTCATAGCACACTGTATGGCGTATGCTCGTCTTCCATTAGCCCAGGTTAGGTGCAAAAGAGTAGGACATTAAACCTGATTTCATTTCATTTCATTTCGTCCAGGCTAATGGTGAAGAGCATGAAGTGTACATGTACCATAAGAGTAATTTTGTCCAGTCAGCAGCCCATCTACAAGGAACTTTTGTTTTTTTCTGTTCCTGCCACACTTTCTGAATGTTCCTTGACAGGACCTCAATCATGCACTACTATACAGTAGAAAATAACAACACCATTGATTTGAAAAGGAATTCAAATTTGATGTCCAAAAGTACAGAATGACAAATTAGTGTAATATATCCAAATATCATTTGTTTGATGTTTGGCTGATTTTACTTCCAGATTTTTTTTACTTTACTCAATCTGGACTGAAGCTCTGCACACACCCAATGTTCCAATACACCTTGTCCTTATCCAGCCAAATAAGGACTAGTTGTTGTTAATCTTAAACTGTCATGCATCCTGTGTCACAAATTATTATTAGAAGCAATGGTTCAGCTATTTTATACTTTTTTTTTTTTAACTTTATGGCCTTATCAAGGGAAGTCTGATAATACTGTTGACAGGAATAGAAACCTTAATGTAGTAACTTTTGAGAATTGCAACAATTATTCTCGGTTGGTGATTTTTGTGTGGCTGACAAATAATTGTTAGTTTGTGGTGAATTATACAGCCAGACAGATTGTAACCAATGTCTTATTAATTATGCGAGTGCTAATGGCAGTTAGTCCATCTCCTACAAACTATCAGATTTGAATAGAAACTGTTTTCCAATGCATGCTTTTACGATGGAGATTGTTTAGTCTGTGATGACGGTCACTGTGTTCAATTTCGTATAAACCAATCATTTTATGATTAACATTCAGATAAATATTGGCATGTCACCTGAATACAGAGAATGTGCCATAACATTAACTCAGGAGGTCATGACAAACAGGGACACTGAAAGCAGCATTGCAACAATAGTGAAGATGGATAAGCAGCCATTGAGAGTCTTGTCTCCGCCATAATGTTGCGGCTGCTAGAGATTTTTGATTGATGCCACTTGTGTCTATCTTTTACTGTAAAGTAAAGTGCCCATGGGTAGTCCAGCCTAGGCCAAGCATTTTAGATTTTTCGGATCATGGATCCGTCGACGACAGTTCAAAACTGCCGCTGGGAAAATAAAAAATGCGTGTATTTTTTTTATTTTATTTTAACCGCCGAAGCATATAACGAATCGTGATTCTGAAAAAAATTTGCTTACAATTACATCAAAGCTTCTTTTTGTTTTAAAATACCGCCGTACCGGAGTTTTGGCAGATTAATCACGGTAGTCACTTTCTGGTAATATTTTACGACAGTATAAGAGAACGCCGGGCCGAGCATGGCTCAGGCGGGAATTAACCAATTTGCGACTTACTGGCTTGCCGATTACCTTTACCTCGTGGTGACACAAAAATTCGGATCAACAATAACATTGAAGATGGCTGCCGAGTCGTCTTCGCCTCCGATTAGTGATATGTTAGTATAACTTGCAGGACGAAGAAATGTTTTCACCAACTGGCTTCACAAAATATCGGCGAATTTTCGCCACAGCTTTGGGTATAAATGGAGATAAAATCAAGGAGATCACAGCTTCCACAACACGCGACTCAGACCATACTAACGTAGCTACACTAACTGTGCCTGCGGTCGTGTAGGTTAGAAATTTCGGCTGTATATATCTCGTCGTTACATTAAAAGAAGATGAGTTAGAGAGTACTGTCCCGGATAAATCTACGTCTACTATTACAGCTCTAGATGTATTGATGCGATTGTACGATAAAATCCCTCCAGAAAAGTAAGTAGGCCTACCGATTGCAATACCGAATGTTACGTGTAATAGACTGTAGACTAGTGTAGATCTTGTGTAAATATTTCCTTTAAGTATTCATAGTGACTAAGATATAAACTGTTAATTATCATAATCATGCATTTTCAGTTACCTGTAGATTTAAAGTGGATGGTAAAATTAATCATTAGTCGAAAAAAAATTTTTTTTATTATAGCCCGACATCAAAATTTTACTCTTTATAAAATAAAAATAATAAGACACTGACATATTTTTTTATTTTTTTATTTCGACCGACGTCATCAATTCTATGTCCTAAAAATCCGTAAACCTAATAATCAAAAATGTGTGGCCCTACATTCGTGCAAAATCTGAATAATGTCTCACCAACACTTCCAGTTATACCAGTGGTGCAGTTTCATTGGACCTCAGTATTTTTATTATTATCTTTTGAAATTTATGAGAATATGACATGCCACATATGATCTTCAATCACATTTTCAATTCCTCGGCCAGACAGTTATAAATTTGAGAAGAACTTCTTTCGCTAAATTTCTATTTTCCGGAATCTACAGATAAAGATAGAGTATAACATTTTGTGCTTTTCAACTTAACAGTCATTGGTATTTACCTTCACAATGCCTTTTGTGCCCAAGGAAATTATGACAATACAACCATATTATCAAAGTAATATCTTTCTATCTATCCTTCAAGCCATACTTAAGATTATTCAGCACTCTTTTTCAGGCTGCAAATCCATCTTGGTTTTGATAACAAAAATACACATCGCTTTTGTTATTTTTTACCCAATTTAACTAAGTGCAGAAAAGAAGTCTGATTTCTGAAAAGCAGTGATTTATTACATAGTGTTTGTAGAAGTCTTGAAGGACATGGAACCTGACATTCGTCTTAGTTAATGATGAGTTTTTGCCTGCAAGGAAGTTCTGGTTTATGCTTCATGCATGTCAACTATTACTCAGAAATGTCCTCCTTTAATTGAAAGATGTTGAAAAGGCACAAATCAGAGATGGAGATAATATTATGAGGGAATTGCATCAACAATTTTAACGTATCTATTCTTGATATCATTCTTGTAATGAAATGAATCGAGATTTCACTAGCAAATATTCTATTAAACCACTTATCTTTCACCCGATCAGAGCCCTAGAAGGGGAATACTGTTCCCAGAGTCCTTGACACATAACCATAGGGGACAGGGGAACAAGAGTTAATCCAAAGATGTATTGAATGTTTGCAAAGAGTCTAAGAAGCATTGAAAGACATTCCTCAGATGTCCCCTTGTAAATGCTGGGCAGAAAATAGGAAACAACTGTTATGTTTTAGTGGCATTTAGAAAGGGGTTAGAGTAATAAACTAAGTAATTATGGGAGAGAGAGTGAGAGAAATTGGGTTTAACGTCCACTTGAGACAAACTAGATCATTTAAGGACTAACATATGGTTCAATTTTTTATTTCATTAATTCAACTGCATGTAGGGGTCTGTAGGCCTACTGTAAGATGAAATTTGAGAACCAGGAGAAAGGCCAGGAGGTTGAACAGACGACCCTACTCCTTTTCACGTATGACCGGGGTTTTGAAACCATGTCGTTTGTCTCAATGAGAAACAGCTAGTATGTAGGCATTGTATTGAAGACCAAGACCAGCTTAGCATCGACCTGAGAGGCCCAGGCCCAGGACCTTGTGGTTCATGGCAAAAAGAGAAATAATTCAAATTCCAGATAAAAGCATTGTATACCATTCGGAACTGAAAGATTTCGTATGTGATCATATAGCCTGTCATTGAGTAAATTGGCATGGTTTCGAATCTCCGGTTGTACATGACAAGGAGTAGGGTTTTCTCCGGGTCCCCCGGTTTCCTTCCACTGCTAAAGACCTCTATGCGCAAGTGAATTATTGAAATAAAATTAAACCATGTTAGTCCCAAAATGACCTAATTTGTGTCGAGTGGATGTTATACGCAATTCTCTCTCTCTTTCATGCAGAAAAAGACATAGTCATTAATGCTGCATCAACACGTATGACTTCATCATAAACTTTTCATTTGTCTGTGGAGCAGGATCCTGTCGGGTATCACATGGCAGATAGCAGGCAGTTAAAAATTTCATTCAAAATACTATATAAAACATAATTGATAAGATAAAAATATAAACTGTAATTGAGACCATCTCTTTGGAATAATGATATTAGATGTTCAAACATGTAAAGATGAATGGGAACAATTTATTAACGTAAGCTTCAAATGGTCAACTTAAAGACCCCTGTGCATAAATAACAATATATTCCATAGGTTAGTCCAGAAATCACATGGTTATTGGCGTCATTGTAAATGTCTTCAGAACACCACAATATTCACTACACAGACCAACCATGCTCCTTTGTTCGAATATTAAGTTGACAGTATTATGTATCATGTACAAGTGATCATAGAGTTTTTAAGACAGTGGTGGCATCAAATATTTAGATATCCTGTTACACATGATAAGTTTTTGTGGAAATAGTCAATACACACAAGAGGCATCACCATACCAGTATATATCATGTTACAGCTTGTATTTTGTCTTATATATTTAGTTCTTATACAATGCTCTGTTTTTCAGTGTAACTAAATGCTAGCTTTATTTGCAGAGAAACATTGTTCATGTATTTCAAGGAAAGTAAATCCACAAAGTACGGACATATTATATAGGCTTATTCAGTGCTGGACGCCTGGCCCTACATAGCAGATAGCCATTGTCGAGCAGCGACCAATTTCAAATTTTGGGCACTTCAAAATGGTTGCAAATTCAGGACGTTAAGTTAAATTATGAAAGAAGAATTCAACCTTTGACTAGAAAAGTAGAATTAGTTAAAGGCCAGAAGCTCGGCCAGATTTTTATGATGTTTTGTTCCACACATCGGTGGCTAAAAATATTTTTAAAAATTCAATGAAGTAGCAAAGTTGCCAAAATGAGCTCATTCGTGTGAAAAATCTTCTAATCAAATATTGGGATTTTGTTTTCTTGGGAATTCAGCGATGACAACTGCTGACCAACGTTTGTATGTTGGAAATACCCAGCATTATCAAGGCAATAGATCTAGAGCTGATCAAGACCACTTCTTGCGCCCGTGGGCAGTATACATCCTGATCACCAGCTTTCCTGTTAATGGTGATGACCAGGATGATAAAGATGCACAATGCGTAATGGAATGGCAATGGCATCACAGGAATACCATTCGCGTCAGTTGTATGATATTACAACAAACTCAGACAATATCATTATCTAATATAACAGGATTTTCATCTCAATTGCACTGAAACATTAACAATTTTTTAAATTCGTCTTTGTAAAGTGGTATGTTTTTGACATTATAAAATCATTATTGATTGTGTGAATAAAGTAATCATTATCGTTTATAAGCATATCGTCATGCTTAGTTTGTATGAAACCGAAAAGTCGTAAATGTTGTCGTTCTTTTCTTTTGAGGTATGGTATTAGCAAAAGGTATAATATTTGGGTGAACTACAGGTGATGTCAACGCTTTTGACTAGAAACGCCTGACTGCGCAATCACCTGCTTGGGTGACCAGTGTTTATCCCCAAATCTCTATGTTGTTGGACAATTAGTGCCATATGGAATTTTTTTTGTTTGGTAGATGGCTTAATTTGAAATGTCAGTGATTTATGGAGTACTAGATATTGTCAGAGATTGGCAGAGTTTATCCGCTGACCTATTGGTTATCGGACAATAATTAGTGTCGTGTGTGTAATTTATATAAAGGTCATGTGATCAGAGGTTGCTAATAATGATCAATGCAATAATAAGTATTTAATGGCTGATGGCTCGCATGTGATATGAACTCTATTGTTTTCCACCTTTGATAAGAAATTAGTTATTAAATCCACAGTAATGACCAGATGGTCAGAGACTCTTATTTAATTTACACTGACCACAAATCAATGTGTGGCCGTGGCAATTTTTGGCAGCTCAATGATTAGCATGTCCATGAATTATTGAAGACTAATCATTTCCTATTGACAGAGATATAGTTATCAGGAAATAGGAAATGAGGCTATCTATGACTTATAATAGACTCAATTTGAAGCCTAAATCATACAGCATTCCATTTCTATTTCCCTGTATTATTTTTCACTGTGGAATTTTACTGATAATGTTTCTCTTTAAGGGTGTGATATGGTTATTATTAAAGTCAATGATTTTTGCTAGCCTTACATGTGGGACAAAGGTGATGCCTGTTTTAGGCTCCCTCGTAATAGCATGTAAAACTGAGGTTCTCCCGTTGTACATATTGCCTCACTCCTCTGGTACATAGAAGAACCCTTTTTTCTGGCATTCCACAAATAAAAAGGAAACAATAGAACTATTATGATTATGAGACTATAAGTACGACAACAATTTCTTAGTTACATCAACTTTTCAAATTAGGTATTTGGCGATCCAGTAAGATTTAGCATAATACTCCCGGTCATTTGAATCTTTAACATTTCTCCCTAAATGTCCTAACTGATCATGATTAACAACCCACCAAAGAATAAAATGGACGCATCTCAGTGAATAATTATCCATCGTACCAGCCTAATTAACTACACTAAACCTACATTGATTATATAAAAATTGATCAAATGGTTCTCCTTGTAGATGGATCAGCTTTGGAACAGATTTGTAATGGTTGCTTTTAATGGTATTGTTGGTTTAATCCACCAGCTTGTTTTGACTAGTTGAGTGGCCACCTGTATTTGGCATGGATTAAGGGCGATTTGATATGATCAGATTTTTTGCTACTGTTCAGTGAAATCCGTTACAACTCTACTTCAAAAGGGATGGACAGTGTTATAATAATATATGAGTTTTTCGTCAAATCCTAATAACTATAAAGCATAGAAACAATTCATGAGCGGTATTATTAGCCAAAGAAGTTATTTTCAGTGCCGTTGAAATTACTAACTATTTAATAGCAAACTATTTGATATTTCATAATTGTATAGGAAGAATCTATCAGTCGAACAGACATGACAACAGGAAAGAACACTTCATTGCTTGAGATAATATTTTGCTCAATTAGTGCCTGCTGTTTTTCTATTTTGAAATGGATAATTGTTCCTTATAATTGCTAAACATATTTTCTTCCACAGAAAGCTATCAAATAACCATTATCATTCATTATACGGCTTCCAATAAACTGGTTGTGTGTCGGAGCTTGTTATTGGTTGAATGTACAGATTGAATGGAATTACAAAACTATCCATTCTAATGGGACATATTTCTAACCTAGACTTGTGCCTATATATTGTGTTTTCTGACCTAAATTAATAAACTTTTGAATCTTCTGACTTTCAAAAGCATATTTTGCTTTCTGACCTAAATTAATCAACCATTTGATATTCTGATTTCAAAAAGAGAGAGAGAAAAATCTCCTCTCATCCGAGCGCCCGAAGGGCGCGATGGATGAGAAGGATTATATGAATATATATAGCCCGAGGGCTCGAGGATTTATATTGCATATTTTCTTATTGATCTAATAAAATATGTATACTTTACTCAACATTTAAAGTCTAAAAATAGCACAATTGCGCACGCAGCACTGTGGCAACATCCGCCTAGCAACATGTATAAAACGAGATAGATCTCAGCACAAGTTGTCTCTTTAAAGTTTGTTGGCAACCATATATATAGCACTGGGAGGGCTTAAAGGGAGGGAATATAAATCCTCGAGCCCTCGGGCTATATATATTCATATAATCCTTCTCATCCATCGCGCCCTTCGGGCGCTCGGATGAGAGGAGATTATATTCCACTATATGCCCTTCGGGCATCTCAGATTTATATTGCATCATTCAAAGGGTTGTCAACAAAAAAAGAAAACAAATAGTAGGCTGTTAAAATTTGTCCATATAGTTAAAAAATACATTATTTTGTGTAGATCTATATCATAGAACTCGTAAAATAACAAACTTATCATAGTTCCATGATACTGTTTTAAGATTGTCTGAAATATAGCATCCAGAATAGAAAAGATGTAGATCAGGAAGTTGAATGAATTGATTGCCGCTTAAATACATAAATATCAATTCCTGCCAGTACAAAAAAATGGTTTCTCAAGCCAACGGCCAGAGGTAGATGGCATTACTACTCTGAGCGTAATACATGTATGAGAATACAAAACATTTGAAAAGACTTCCTAACATCTTGAGTTAAACTCAGATAATACTGCAGAGTATAGCATGGACAGTATAGCATGGACATAAAGTTTTATCAGTAAACTAATCCAATTTGACTTGGTATAAGATTGACCAGAAGTTTTCAAAATTCTACTAACTCCTAAGGTAATAGCATTGCCATAATCTAGAAAGCGATTAAATCTAAAAGCTGTGTCTGGCACCTTTGGGCTGAATCTAGAGCCAATAAGCTCACTGTTTTATAAGTGAGAAAATTCAAAATTATATCTTCTAACTTGCAAAAGAAAATTAAATAGAAACACTCCAGGTTGCTTCAAAACCACATTTTGGAGGATCAAGATTAAATAATTTGCAATACTTTTTACAGTGGGATCCCAAAGGATCAATTTGTTTCCAAACTGCCTAAAAATTCATCATCTCATGGCCAGATTATACTGTTTATAAATTCCTGGTCTCCAGGACCTGACAATAAGTGTCAGTAGTGTGTTGTGTTAGTCCTCCATTAGTGAGGGATTGGTTAATATGAGACGAGCGTTCATGTATAAACTTTTGCCTGCCATGGGGTGGCACATCCCATGTTGAACAAAATGCAGGTGGTTCTTCGATAGGAACAAATGAATGGGGTTTGAAATTAGTATTGCTAAGAGTCAAGAACACTATACCTGTGTTGGCCACCCTGGCACTATAATTATAGCATATATATTTTGAGATACTTTGCAACTACACAAACTTTCAGTGAGCGGAGAAAAAAGTATGGATGGAAAATAAAACAACAAATCTAAATACATCATCGAGCCAAACAAAATGGATCTGACTGTCAAGACACATACTTTTTACAACTTGGAAAATTAGCTGTGATGTAAATGGATCTATGTCCAGTACAAATAAAAGGTTACAAACCCTCTGAAAATGTGTTTATTCAACTTCAATTCTGTGACATCAGAAAAATGTCTAGATAATAAATTGGCTATACTATAAGGCATAATTGATATATATTTAGCAGATAAATAAATATTTCTATAAGCACAAATTTGTTTGCTTATTTTAAAACAATTTATCTATTGTTCCCCAATATTATAAATATATGATAAACATAGGATATCTTGTTGTAGATAAATTGCTGCATATATAATTAATGATCTCAATCCAGCAGTTTAAGATAATTTATTGAGATTCTGAACTATTCCAAAGCTCATAGGCATGAAATCATAAGGAGTGAGCATCCCATCCATAAAGAGAAGCATCCAAAATAAAGACACAAGAGTGAGGGGTGGCCTAATAGGGTTACCATTTTAATTGCTATTGTTATACGAAACCACCAATTTAACTCAACCGTCATTGAGGGAAATACCCATATACATGTATGAATAAATATATTCTGTTAAAGCTACTCTTTTATCTATGTAAAAAAGGTGCTAACAGTATTACTGGTCGAGAAAATGAGCCCAGTTTGATGTTACCAAAGCTTTACCTTGGTTTTTACTTTATCTATCTTTTATTGAGTAAGAGATCAGTAAATAAATGACAATTAATAGTAAATCCTAAAAAATAGAATTTTGTTCATTTATACAAAAGCCTAGCTTTTGAAAATATCTAACAGTTTTCTGTGTGTATAAACACATTCTCTTGCAGTGTTGTTAGTGGGAAAAGAAATGGAATTGTCTATATTATATGAACAATGTATACACTGTTTGTGAAGGTTTGCAAAATTTGATTTGAAAACTTAGAAAAAACTCTTGGAGCTGAGGAAACTCTGACAGGGAGATAAATTATCTCAACAATTTTGGTCTCACCAAAAAATATGAAAACATTTATGATGATCTGGACGAATAGAAAAAGGGCATCTTTAAGATCCACAAATGATAGAAAATCATTTCTACATGTATGTATATTATCCAAAGTATAATTCTTTTGTTTAAAATGTCCATAACTAACTTTTAAAGTAAATTTTTCAGGTTTATAACAGGACGATAATCGTCTGTCTTTTTCTGGACTAAATATAAACTGATTGGTATTAAAACCAGGGATAACCTGGAACAAGAGCACTCTTACTCAACAGTTAATTAATCAACTAACTCCATCTGCTCTGAATTATATAGAGGTGGTTAGGCAAGTAAAGTTGAAAAGGTGGTTGTAGCAAACTCAAAGTGGTATCTGCTAACTGTATTGAGATCTGAATTCATTTATCTAATCTCATGATAGAACAACTGCTTAAAAAATATTTGAAATCTGACTCGCTACAAAAGTATAATCTACAGATCTTACTGTAGCAGTAGCTGGGTTGATGCTGCCTTGAAAAAAGGGCGCCTGCAAATGGATTGCTGATTAGTGCCCAACACAACATGACATGATTATCAAATAAAACATATATGTCTGTCATATAATTCTCTGACTTATCTATCTCTTAAACATGACAGTCAAATCTGGTCCTCATAAAGTCATGTCAACTGACTGATTGAAAGAACAGAGTGGGTGAAATCAACGACTTAAATGCGTTTAAGGAAATGCCTATGTTTTAAAAGACAGTTCCAAGTGGGTATTACCCATGAGGATCACTACTGAATCAGCAAAATATTTGGGGTGTCTTGATCCCAATGTTTTAACAGCAATGACAATAAGGGTGAAACACCTAGGCCAATTATCTTCTGTCCCTCCTGAATAGTCGCATCTATTGACTGTGCTTGATGGGGTAAAACTGACTAAATGTCAGACGGTATCCACCGGATGGGGCAACCTGGCCACATACATTAGTAATTTTCTTGAATACGATTTTTAACGGCCAGTTAATCAATCGATCTCAACACGTTTTGTGGTAACCACATTAACTAATTTATAAATTAACGATCAAATCATTTAATTACAGCACTGTCACCATACAGAACGGGGAAAATATCAAACTCATCGAACCCCTGGTCAGTACTAAAATCATTACATTATTGATTTAGGGTCAAAAATTATGAACTATACGTTCCACAGACTGGCATGAACAATATGACGCCTTTGACTGTATGAGTCTTGTGCTCGTCAATGACCCTGTCTTCATCATCAACACAGTCAGATAAAAACAGTAGGAAGTTAAACTTCATTTCATTTCATTTTATTTCTCATCAATCATAATGACATTATTATTAATATTATTGTCTGTAAACAAAATCGTTTTTAAAAAAAAAATATAAAATTTAATTGATTTTAAAATCATCTCTTAGCTAAGTTTTATAAATTTGTTGGCTACTGTGTCATTAAAAACTTCATTTTCATTTGAATTAGTCATGTACAAGACTATTATATTAGTTACTACCGGTGTAGGACTTAGATGCAACAGGCCTATTTATCTCTTTGTCAGCGGTAGACTATTGTTATTACTAAACCTACCGGTATAGGACTTAGATACAACATGCCTATATATCTCTTATCATCTTTATCGGCGGTATAACTATTGTTATTACTAAAACTACCGGTATAGGACTTAGATACAACATGCCTATATATCCCTTATCTTTATCGGCGGTAGACTATAATTGTTATTACTATCTTAAAACTACCGATAGGACTTAGATGCAACATGCCTATTATTATCCCTTTGTAGGTGGTAGAAAAAGTAAAAGCATAATGATTTTCATTAAAATATATATTCATTCCGAACATACAACAGTATCGGGGGTGGAAAAAGATGATTATCACACCACGAAATAGACGTGTAGAAGCGACACGGTTATTATTAGAGTTTATAATACTAATACTACTAATAGTAATATTACATTTACCGACATGAAAAAAATGTCAAAATGGCTGCGGTAAACATCGAGGTAGATTTAAATATCGTGAACCAAAAGAATCCACAGTATCCGTAATGGCAAAACCACTCGGTCTGAATTGATCTACCTGATTGGGACATTCACGAATCTTGTTTTATTCACAAAATTTAGAAGGAACCTTACCTTTCTATTTTAAAAATACGATTTATTGCTTGTCCCTCAGCCGCCTCGTTACGATGTAAACATCCGGTTTAGTTATTTATAATTTAATGGCGACTTCTACCGATCATATCCTCGTATAAAACAAGAGGTATTACCTTCATCAAAGATGAGAATGTCCGGGTCTAAAGGGTTTAAATAGAAAACCGACTCTCCGGACAACCTTCAAAATCATCGCTTGGAGATTTACTAAATCTATCCTAGCGATAAGCGGGCGTGAAACTACGCCACAAAAAAAGTATGAACCAGCACAACGTATTGGTAGCGATTAGGAAATAAGGAGTTGAATCTACGATCCAACAAAATCGCAACATAAAGGTAAGATAAAACAAACCAAAGTATACGATATTATACGAGTAGTGTACCACTAGTCATGGTCTAGATCAAAAAAGAAAAAGACAACTTGTGCTGAGATCTATCTCGTTTTATACATGTTGCTAGGCGGATGTTGCCACAGTGCTGCGTGCGCAATTGTGCTATTTTTAGACTTTAAATGTTGAGTAAAGTATACATATTTTATTAGATCAATAAGAAAATATGCAATATAAATCTGAGATGCCCGAAGGGCATATAGTGGAATATAATGGGGTTTAACGTCCACTCGACACAAACTAGGTCATTTCAGTACCATATGTGGTTTAATTTCATTTCAATAATTTGCTTGTGCGTTAGGGTCTTTAGCAGTGGCAGGAAATCTAAAGACCTGGAAAAACCCCAGAAGGTTGAACAGGCAACCATTTGTCATGTACCACCAGGAATATTCAAAATACTTTCAAAAGGATTTGAAGCACAGATTCTGATAGTAATTAAACATAATAAAAACTATTATCATTGTTGGTGGGGGGGGGCAGAGAATATCATTTTTGAGATCAGTATAATGTGTATTTTTATATAATTATTGTGATTCTTATTATATGTATATTTATATAATTACATGTATTGTGATTCGTATGTGTATTTTTTATATAATTTCTCTTGTCATTTATTCGTTGTCAGTAATAAATGACATTTTACACCTGATGAAGTGTCAAGTTCAATTATTGGGTGAGGGACACTAAAGAATATTCTTGGTTTGTTTTGCTATATTGAATATAAGCAGAGAACAATTGATTGAAAACAGTTGGTTAAATAACAAAATCAAATAGATAAATATAGACAGACTCTTTGTTATCACTGAGAACTGCTAAGGAGTTAAAAGGTGCACAGCCCGTATTGAAATCTTAATCCTGGTTGTTATTTCTACGTATGTCGGAAGATAATTAATTTTCGGACTATTACTCGGTATTACCGGTTTAAAACTGTAAAAAGGTGTGTTAATTAACGAGGGTGAAAAACGGTCCGAGAGGTGGGTTAATTAACGCTTGGTGCGTTTTCTGTAGAGGTGTGTTTATTAACCGACCGGTAAAAAATGAATGTCAATGATGTGTATTGTTTAATTGGCGTGTTTTCTCGCTAGTTGCGATAACTACACCAAAAGGAGTATAATCAAGGACCAACATGCTTTATCTGACACGTACGTGTTAAATCAAAATTTGAGAAGTAAAACTGTTTAACCGTGCGATTAATCATTCCTTCGTGTGTTTTACGCAGGTCTTTGTAAAATAATGAGGTCTTTAGATAGGCGTGTGTGCTCGCTATGATCTACGTTTCTCTTATGTCTATTGTAGGCCTATTACGTACCATATATATAAAGTTGCATTTTATGAAATAAAAATATGGATTAATCTATCGTATACGGAAAGGCGAATGTAATGTCATTTATAAATACCAAGCAGTCAACGTGAAATAGAGAGTAAATCCAGCAAAAACGGGCCACAATGCGTAAATTGTGCATCTTACTTACCTTCAATAGCAATATCCATCAAACAGAAATCTCCTTGTTGATAAATATTACGACACAACAACCAACCGAACAGTGGTAATTCCCACGCAAATGGTATTTAAACTGAAATTATTTTAGCTTTTCACTAAATTTACATTGCATCAATCCAACGATCCTCATTCCAGAACTAAACTTGTAACTTTACCGTATGTAAATATACTTATTCTCGTAAATATACTTCCGACAAGTTATTATTTGTGTTCATGATCAAAAAAAATAATATAATTCAATTCAATGTTAACCCATCCATTGGCATTTCAGACTTCACGTCTCCCCGGTTCATGCATTGTCCGTGCAGATTCGACAATCTCAATTACGTCTCCTTGATCAAAGCAACACTTCTGTTTATAGAGGCGTGTACGAGCTTATTCGCACGTATTAGAAAACCGTTCGGTTGCTTTATTTTGAAGATATTAATAATAAACTATAACATTTGGCAATTTTTCTTTGAAACTTCTGATAAATTGGTAGCTCTTCTGGAAGCGCTGATCATATAGCTTACCCTGTTTGTGTGTGTTGTAAGTTTTTATAATAGCTAGCAAATAATTTAGGATATCTGAATACTTTCTGAATGAACATATATCTCGTTATCAGTTTTTAAAAGACTTTTTTTTCTGATAGTCGGATATCATTCTCAGATATCAAATATAAATCAAAATAGATAGACCATGATTAGTCCAATGCAGGTTTGAAACAAACAGCATTGTAATTTTATGCAAAAATACATTTACCTGTTTCCTAATTCGATTTAATATTTGATTTAAACTTCACAGTCCAATTAGACCTTAGACAATTATGTTTCCAACTGGCACGGAAAAATAATTCAAATCAAATTTATTATCAACATCGGGGAGATGTTTTGCAAATAACGGGAACAAATTAATAATAATACTATAAATCGAAATTTTGTTACTGTTAATACATAACAGTGTATTAAAGTTTAAGAACGGATATTGATACACTGCACTATATAATCAATCGAATCAAATCCTAGTCAAACTTACCCAAATAGATGGTGTTGAAACAACTCCAGTAGTGGGTGTCGAATCCGCTCGATGTCGAAACAACTTGTTCCCGTAAGTTCACATATTGACTTACGATTGATAGTATGCATTGAAGGCCGAGTCGTTGGGGCCAAAATGAAAAATAGAAATCAGCATGGTATTGTATCTGTCGCGTTAATCCAGCAAAAATTATAAATCTGCTTCCGATAGAACTAGACGATATTAATACTTAGGATGTGTTGCGAACATTTAAATAGTTCATCAATAACACCGCCTATATTTCTTACCGTTTTCTAAAATACAATATTAAAGCACTTGTATCTTGTATATACATGTACAGTCAAACTGGGGGAAAGTATTGTCATCTTTTTGTTTTGGTTGATTGATCAGAATGTTTGAAAACGTTGACCTATATAGGTGTTGCGTAACACTTGATTGGTGTCATAAAGTAATAAACTAATCAACAAGCTACATGGATTATTTACTTCAAATAAAATGTGTATTAGAATTAGCTGTCTGAATTACAGTTGTTAATTTTGTTTATAGATTTATTAATTAAATGTTTTCGATAACTTAAAAAATCGTGCAAAATGAAAAATAAGGTAATTTATGGTTAAAACTTTTATGGCATGTAAATAGAATACATATATAGAAGCGTGTATTGTAAAAATTACTGCAACCAGTAACTAACTCTCTCTTGATACAGGTGTATCTGTTTTATGGAATGATCTACCATTTACTTAGTTTAAGATGTTGCAAATATCTTTATTCTCTAAATAAAAGGATATTTAAAACAAATTAATTATATTGGCTTTTAATATATTTTTTATATGATTAAATTGTCACTTTGTAAAGCGTCCCTAAACAAGTTATGAAGAGCTCTTTATCTTATCTCCCATAATGTAACTTTAAGTGTAGGTCTTAATATGGATTTATACATGGCGTAGGCCTACATGTAGTTACATATATGCGTTCTTATACGCATTTCATTTCTTGATGAATACAACGTGTTTTATACCTCGTTCCAATTTAATTATATACTCTAATCTCCATTGTCAAATCTCAGAGCCTGCTAAGAAACCATAGGTTTCTGTGATTGTGAATCCAGCCTTTGTTTTACAATACTGTCGATTCATGCACGCTTTTCACACGGAATTGCCCTTTGATGTTGTCAGAAAACACACAGTTAGCTCTGCTTTTTGATGTTGACACGAGGCACAGTTAAATCGTGCACTTACGGACTAGCTGATATAGTTGGTTACAGTTTATTCCAATAAGTCAGGCGTTGAAATGTTTGTAAACTTTTAGAATTATTTTTTTACTTGTCACTTGGTCATTTCAAGTTGTCACCTTTGATTTTCGTTTTTAACTTTAATAATTAATTTTTTTTTTAATAAACTCAGCGTTCACCTGAGCACATTTTGGCGGAAGTAATGAAACAAATGACCACCGTTTTCTCACTCAAGAATCTTCGCTATTCCGACTCGTTCGTTGTACACACGTTTCCGACCCATTCCATGGTCATGCCGATAATATATAATTTCAATTAATATCGTTATTGGTTGTATATTTTACATTCCAAATGAACCACAGTAGACGGGAATTCAACAATTAAAATATTAAATTCTCTTGCATTTCGTGCGATAGATTAGGGTCAATATTTTTATTTTATTAAATGCAACTTTATCTATAAGTAGCGTGACTTACTATATTGGGTCTTTGAAAAATTGTTGGTTCAAATCCGACGTACTAAAAAAGCGGACATGTTTATATGTAAAACAATGGTGATATTTTGGTAAAATATCCATACAATTCAATCTGTTTATGATATATGCTTTGGTAGACCAAAAAGGCAATATTCTCCCCCTGGTCTTGGGGAAATGGGGTGGTTTATTCCATTTGGCCTGGAAATGAAAGTCAAGGTCAGCCTATAGGACGTGCAGAAAAAAGGGGGTTATAAAAGAGGGTGTTGAGCAAGACTGATAAGAGCTCAACAGGTATACCGAGCAGCTATCATTTATGGAGAACGAGGGTTCTTCGAATCCAATCCAGCTTAATAACATAGTTGTAGAAACGAACTGGCCTGTAGTTTTATATGTTACGATCACGAAGAAAACATAACCAGGAAATCCAATATTACTACGGAGTCTCGAAAAATGATTACGTGTCAACTCGGGCGTATGTGTTTCTTCTGTAATTGCATAAAAATGGCTATTGAAAGTTACGAGTTCTGGAATGAGGATCGTTGGATTGATGCAATGTAAATTTAGTGAAAAGCTAAAATAATTTCAGTTTAAATACCATTTGCGTGGGAATTACCACTGTTCGGTTGGTTGTTGTGTCGTAATATTTATCAACAAGGAGATTTCAGTTTGATGGATATTGCTATTGAAGGTAAGATGCACGTTACGCATTGTGGTCCGTTTTTGCTGGATTTACTCTCTATTTCACGTTGACTGCTTGGTATTTATATATGACATTACATTCGCCTTTCCGTATACGATAGATTAATCCATATTTTTATTTCATAAAATGCAACTTTATATATATGGTACGTAATAGGCCTACAATAGACATAAGAGAAACGTAGATCATAGCGAGCACACACGCCTATCTAAAGACCTCATTATTTTACAAAGACCTGCGTAAAACACACGGCCGAATGATTAATCGCACGGTTAAACAGTTTTACTTCTCAAATTTTGATTTAACACGTACGTGTCAGATAAAGCTTGTTGGTCCTTGATTATACTCCTTTTGGTGCAGTTATCGCAACTAGCGAGAAAACACGCCAATTAAACAATACACATCATTGACATTCATTTTTTACCGGTCGGTTAATAAACACACCTCTACAGAAAACGCACCAAGCGTTAATTAACCTACCTCTTGGACCGTTTTTCACCCTCGTTAATTAACACACCTTTTTACAGTTTTAAACCGGTAATACCGAGTAATAGTCCGAAAATTAATTATCTTCCGACATACGTAGAAATAACAACCAGGATTAAGATTTCTATACTGGCTGTGCACCTTTTAACTCCTTAGCAGTTCTCAGTGTATGTTCCTCTATCCACATAGTAAGACAAAATTAAGATAAGTAAACTTGTGTTTAACTGTTTGCAAGAAAAGTTAAATGATAAAAAGCTTGTTCAAATAACATATCAGATAGATCGATGAAATTTCAATCAATCATAACTTTTTAAAAACTGAAAGATTTGAGGTATTTTGGACTGATATTTCTATTAGAGATTACACTTTCCCAATATTGTATTTTCACTAGCTCTTTAGATATGGGTTTGGGAGGTATGGTGACAGAATGGTCAAAAGCATGAGTTTTAGATCACAACATTAGTCATTAACTCAAGTATTTGACAAGAATTAGGGTTCAGGACTTCCGGTTCCTCTAAACCTGTATGTACAAATAAATTGTTCAACTAAAATTATACCTTATGTTGGTCCTGAAATGACCTAGTTTGCGTTGAGCTTACTTCAAACCCCATTTAAACTAGATAAAGATTAATACATTATATTTAGTCGAGTTTAATAACCCCTATCCTATATCATGTATAAGAAACAGTAGTAACTACCCTCATCAAAATGTATCTTTAAGGAAAGACCTTATCATTGTCTTATCTGCTAACTGTCAATGTATACAACCTTTCTACCTTGATTCCAGCATCAAGCTTTGGTATTTCCACTGATATAATGGTTGTATTATAATGATTGAAGAGAATCAATTATTAGCCAGTGCTATCAAATTTCTGCATAACCAGTCATCCACCCAGCAAGAAAACTTTGAAATGTAATTTCCCTTGCAAACAGCAGATCCACAAAGACAGTACAGAGGACCTGACAATACAGTGTCTAGTTGTTGGGATGGGATGAAAAATCAAGGTACCCAGAAGACATAGGCGTGCATATATAATAACCCTTGACAGTATGAATTCAATATAAAAGTAGGCCTTAGCGTTGCTGTTCAGGAAAAATTTTCCTCATAGCAAACTGTATGATGCCAATCTTCATTAGCCCAGTTGTTGCATATCGGGTAAGATATTAAACCCCATTTCCTTTCATGACATTTCCATATACTTGAGTTAATGATTGAAGAGAAAATCTAAAGATCATATATCAAGGTAATGTGACAGTAAAGTAGCACTCAGTATTTTATGAGTGGTTGTTGAGAGAAATGTAGAAATGAAGACAAACTCTTGTAAGACAATTTTAAATGTTGTGAAAGATCTTGTGGAACAGAGGATTTTCCTGTCAGGAATTGATAAGTTGCTCTTGACCAAAGTTAACAATTCAATGCATCAGTACATGTTTTCAGAATGAAGAAAATAATGGAGCTACATAGCGTAACCAACTGAGTTCTGCACTTAGGATGTTTGTACCCTCCAGAACCATGCCTCTAAAATCAAACCCACCAAGCAATAGGATATTCCCCAGACCAATAAGCCAACCCCACAGAAGAGGTAGAACAAATAGTCGAATACTTCCACCTATAGACCTATGTGCACAATCACAAAGCACATCAATTTTCTTAATGTAAAAGACACATAAGAGAGTTGATACAGAATTACTTTGTATGTATTAGCCACACAATGGATTTTTAAATGGAAAATATAAGACACGCTGTTTTATCAGTCCATGAGGATTTATCGTAATTAAATAAGAAAGAGTGGCAAAGCAAGTCCTGGTTGCAAATAAACTATCCAAATCTAGTGTAAACCATCAATCCAATCAGCGGTGTAGACAAGGTATATTACTCTGTATAGAACATCTGATATCATTTCTCTATCCAAACATAGTCTATAGAAACACCTGATACCGTTTCCATTTGTTTGGAAAATAATTGTAATTGGCATTTTTGTGTTTTTGCCTACTTTTGTTTTGATATCATCTAAGCCACATCAATTTGATTTGCTGTACTTCGGAAAGACTTGTAAAATGTAAACATATCCTTTTATTTCTTCAAAATCTTTTAGTTCCAAATTTTTAAGTTCTGAAATTTTAAACAAACATTCTTCATAATTTATTTATTAAGACCTTGAATAACAGGAAATCATATTTGGGTGCCCGTATTAACTTGAACTTACCTCCATGTAATCAGTTAATTAACAAAGCTTTTAATTACAAAATCTTTGTCGTGAAAGTATAATCAATCTTTATTCATCACTACCGTAAAGATGTTGTAATACTAATGAATGAACTGGGTTTAATGTCCTATTTTCAGCTCCAACCGGGCTAATGAAGACAGGCTTAAGGCCATGTAGTGTGCTATGAGGGAAATTTTGCCCAAACAACAATTGAATCCCAAATGTCAAGGGTTCTTTTACATTCACACCAAGGGAGAGAGAGAGAAATGGGGTTTAACGTCCACTCGACACAAACTAGGTCATTTTGGGACTAACATATGGTTTCATTTTATTTCAATAATTCGCTTGCACGTAGGGTCTTTAGCAGTGGGAGGAAACCGGAGTGCCCGGAGAAAGTGCCCCTATCTCTATGCCACATACGCTCACACCAGGGCTCGAAACCACAGCTGCAAGCCAGTGTAAACAGGACCTTTGTTTATTTTAATCCCATTAGAATGACTAGATGCTGTTCCTTGCTAGGTCCTTGCTGACATGAAGAACCACACAGGGAAGTCTCAAGAAACTATTCTTGACAAACTCCAGGATCAAACCTGGGACCTAATCATTAGTGAATCAGCAAATCACTCACTGAGCCACAGTAGAATATTGTGCCAATAATACATATAGATATTTATTCTGTGATTCCTGTCAGACTTAACTTAAATTTTCTGTGAGTTTTGATTTAGTTTAATTCGTTTATTGACAGTACCAGAATAATGTGGAAAATTGAAACAATTTAATTTTGAATTGTATTTTATTGACTTATATAAAAGAATTGTTATGGTTCCGATCTCTGATTTATAATAAAGGCTTGGTAATATCGTGTTGATGATATTTTCAGTGAAAAAGTCACAGGTGTTAAAGAAAATGTTGAACAAAAAATGATTTAATCATTGCTAGATATCTAAAGGATCAGGAATGTAGAAAGATTGTAATAATTATTTTCGATATAATCCGTTGCGTCAAGCCCTAGTCTTAAAAGGATGTTGCCAGGTATTATAGTTATGTTTAACGATGCAATTTTCTGCTAAGACCAAAGCTCACATTAGGTTTTTGTTAGATGAAGCACATATAGTAGGTTTTATGTTCATAGGTTTAAGCCCTTTCTTTCATGTGACATTTTGATCTGCGTCAGGCATATTTTCTGTTTGAGATAACTTTGTTTACTCTATAATTAATAAATCTAAATATAGCTTTCAATTTACAGAATGAATGAATGGATGGGGTTTAAGATCCTACTTCTATTTCCAACCGGGCTAATGGACGGGCATATACCATACCATGTGCTATGGGGGAAATTTTGTATGAACAGCAATTGGACTCCAACTTTCAAGGTGACTAGATGCTGTTTCTTGTCAGACCTGTACAACTGATCGGGGCGGGAAACAACTTTTTGAAATCTTGGGCAACTTTCTTAGCCAACACCGACATCGAACAACCTACTCATTAAGCCACAGTGACTCTCCCCTTTAGGGTACACTTACTAGCTTTTTGATGGTAACGCTTGAAAGTGGCAACCAAATAAACAAGGAAAGGAAATACAGATAGAAATGCTTTTATTCTTATTTTTGCCGTCACCAACAAATTTAGGAAAATGATCTTTCTAACTGCTATCAGAGTGTGCTGACTCCAGAGGTAATACTTGAAATAGAGTTTTATTCTTACATACTTGAAAATAAACTCTTCCGTTTTCTTTATTTGTCATTTATGTAGGTGTTATTGTCTGAGGAATATGATTCCATGTCAAGTTTGACAGCATCTTATGATATATTTCAGTGAGGATGATGTAGGCAGATAATTTGATCTGTTACTTGATGTTGTTGACTCATCAAATATTATCCTTGTTAGTACAGCATACACTATTGTCACAATATTATTTATCTAATCTAAAACCATGTAGGAGTAGTATTTTCATTGATTAAAGATGCAACACCGGTAGGGAAAATTGTTGATATTAGATGTACATTACTGCCAAAAGTTCATGTTAATCTCATAGTTTAAAAGAGGACAGTAAATGTCATTCCATCTATTTCATTTCTTATAGTTTAAACACATTTTAAAGAGGCAGTCCACCCCAGACAAATTAGGTCTTTTCAAAACTAACATATTGTAAATTTTATTTCAATAATTGCTTGTCTGCCCATAGATGTCTTTTAGCAGTCGGAGGAAATTGGTGGACGCGGTGAAAATACGCAAGAGTGGGCAGATGAACCTACTCCTTGTTAAGTGTGAGCTTGTTCATATGCTTGTTTCCTTATAATCTAAAGCACACATTAGACTATTGGACTCCACAACTCCTTCACACATTGTGGAATATCATTCACAGCCCCATAGCAATTCTATTGTCTTTAAGACAGGGATCAGTCATAATTAAAGACTCCACTAACTTGTAGCCCGTCAACCTGAATCTTCTTTAAAGGACTACATGTAATTTCAGTTTTCACAGGATATATCTGTTAATAAGATTTGGTGTAAGTATACAAAATTAGTTCCTGGAAGTCTCCAATCAAAATATTAAGCCATTCAGAAATGATTACCAAGAAATTCATAGTTCAATTTTATAAAGAACTTCATAATCTAGACACCACATACATGCCAACATAATATCAACAAATACCATTTGCATGCTATATCATTAGATCTGTCATCATGTCACCTGGTGTGGTTTTTATTCCCTGGTTGTGTGCGACAAGTGGGGTCACCTGTCCAAACTCGTGGGTTTTCTCCAGGTTCTCCAGTTTCCTTCCACTGCTAGCAACCCCTATGTGTGAACGTTAAACCCCATTTTTCTTTCTCTTTCGGTAAAGAAAAGTCTAAATAATATTGATATAACTTCAAAGCTAGAAAATAGAACTGCAATAAACATTCCTTTTTGAGAACCTTGTGTTGTAATTAATATTCCGGTGTCACTCTGCTTAACAGAATTTTATGAATTCTGCAACTATCATATTCCAAATAATGATACATCGACTAACTGATCAATTCCAGCATTCGAAAGGATGGCATTTCTGTTCTGTGCATTCAAGCAAAATATACACAGTTCATAAATTAGCAGAAGACAGCAGTCATCTGTCATCGTTAAAGAAAACAGTGTAGTAAGAAATATAAAGGAGTCAAGCAGTTCACATAAAAAAAACCCAAAACAACTCTGCTTTTTAGGCTCCTGAAGGTTTATCAACTAAATCTGAATATTTTTGTGTTTACTTTAGAAGTTGTTGAGAAACTACTTTACGTCGTCTGCCACTGATATTGATATTTCTAGAGATGAAATATCAATAATATTCTATACATGTCTGTCCACTTCATTGACTCCATATTGGTTTGGGGGAATTTCGAAACCTTTCAAACACCCTAGCCTGCAGGAAAGTTGGATAATATGATATGTCGAACTGCTTTTAATATGAAAATATGAGGTCGTCATGTTTGAATTACCAATATAATTGATTTTATAAGTGTTCAATAAAAGATTAATAGATTATTGCCCCAGGATTTAATGATGAAATGTTTTTTTTTTATTTTCCTGTTTTAAAAACTTCCTTGGATTGTTTGGCCAAAAATAATGAAGGATTCTATTGAAATTTAAAGTTTTGGATTGATTTTATGCTGAGTTATTGCCTTTGTCATGATCTGAGGTCAAAAATTTTATTCAGAGTTATTGCCCTTGTCAGCAAAATGCTAGAAGCACTGTACTGGTTAGTGTTTTTAAGATTGTTATACAAAAAATCTGTAGGATTGATCTGCCTGCTTCAAAGCGATGCATTATCTTGTAACTGTATAATGGTTGCATGTCAACATGTGGTGCTAGATTTACCTTAGTAGGCGGAAGCCTAGAGACTTAATGTTTAGGCCAGTTTAGGGGGCCATTGGCCAATTTGTATAATATTTTTGACATTGTCATAAGTCTTGCTTACATTAGCAGTCAATAGTTTTGGGGTAATGTCAACAACTGTTTGTCATAAGTCTTGCTTACATCATATTCCTGAAGCAATGGCCCGAGAAATCCCTCTCTGACCATTGCTGGAATAGCGTCTGTTTCTTGAACTTATGCGGGAGTGTGTCTATTCTTTCCGTTCAATGAAAGCTATCACTTAAGTATAGCAACATGACAGTCCTTCGTTTCATCTGGGTCTTCCCTAAAACTTTGGACAGTGATTTAAGGTATTAAAACGGTGAAAGTATGTTCGTTTCCAAACAGTATTGTTTACATTTCATTCGACTTGATAGCCTCGTTTGTCATGCAATTAGTTTTACTGCAGTCTTCTGCTATGCACGGGTTAATTAGGCATAATAAAATCGTCAGTCATGACCTTTACGTTATGTAAACATATTTGGTCCAGTATTGGCAGCTCGTGATTGGTTGGTAGACGGACTACTGATCAATCAAAATTTAACACAACAATATCCACTCATAACAGCAGTGTGTAGTTGGATTACCTCTAATCAGACGCAACACTGCGCGGAGTATGTGCTTACATTAGCAGTCAATAGTTTTTGGGTAATGTCAATAACTGTTCGTTGGGTCCCATCTGAAGGATTAGGTACACGTTTGTTTTCCTTGTATAATATATAAACAGAATAGTATCTAAAGATATTATGACAAGTATGATTGTGACATTAAGATTTGACCCTCCAAGCATAGAGTAGCACTTGACGAACAATAAGCTGATTTATCAGATTACAGTCCAATGATTTTTGTGCGACTAATCAATACAGATATGTCTTATATATCCTGCTTATTTCAACGTCTTTCACCCCAGCTGCTTAATGACCATAGATTGGGAATATTGGTGATTACGACACGTCTTAACCCTGTTTTCATCGCCATGAAGAATCTCCATTTATACAAGCTCAGACACTACCATGTTCTGTTATAAGTGAATTTGTTTGTTTGATTTGAGGATCTTAGACATGAAGTTAAAACATTTTTAGTCAGATAATTAATAGGATTAATATTTAAATCTTGCGGTCATTCCAAAAAGCTGTATGATATAGAATTGAAAATATTAGGTATTTTTTTAAAAATAGAGATACATGTAGGTATGCAATAAAATTTTATACCAGACAAATTCCACAGAAGTTCAGGTATCCACTTCCAAAGGACAAAGTTTAAATGTTGCATTCATTTCTAAAGTTCTACATTTTAGAACTAAAAATATGAATTATTTTTTGAAAAATAGAGAGATATGTATGCAATAAATTTTCATCAACTATATAGCAGACCAGACAAATCCCACTCAAGTTCACATTACGGATGGACCAGGGAACCAGAGGCCCCACTCTTATGGTTATTTCCCTTCTGGAAATGATGTAATATTTCAAAACCTAAATGTAAATGATGCTTTCTATAAGAGTATTTCCTATTTATCAAACCTTCAGAGACTGCTTAATAATTCATGGAAACTATGTATATTCAAGACTAAAATGGGCTCCAAACTACATGAGAACATTAACATCTTTAGGAACCACAGAGCCTAACATACACAAAGGTTCCTTTCTAGTCCACCTTCTAGTTCACACAATCACTTCAAAAGTCATTCTGAAGCCATATCCTGAAAATTTGTTCAGTCCGTGGTAAAGGAGATTAGGTTAGACTGCATGATCAAGTCTAATTTAGAGACTAAAAGATCAGATGGTATTCTCAAGAAGAATAAAAAATAATAGTACCTAAGGATGGATGATGAACTAAACCATTTTGTTTCTACATCGACATGAAGATAATCATAATATTAAATATTCATAAATCACTCTTGTATACTCATGATAAGAATTGATTTTTTTCTGTTTTTTTTCCCCACCATATTGTTAATATGTTTTAAGAATTCTAGATTTTTTTCCTGGAGACAATGTACAACACGATACAAGTGTCAATTGATCAATGCAATCAATGGACAGATGTTTGACAGTTAAAATTTCATGTTGTATGGCCATTTGGATAAATTCTTTACAAGAATGAACATATTTTAATACTTGTACACAAACAGCTACTGACTCATCTAAGATCTGAACTCCAGTAGATAAACACCTTCTATTGCTAGTACACAAACAGCTTCTCACGGAGATCCAACCCTCAAATTCTTTACAAAAATGATCATCATTTAATACTGTATCCAAACAGCTACTGACCAACTTCAATAGATAAAGTCTAGACAAGAATAAACATCTTTTAATACTGGTGCTCAAACAGCTGCTGACCAACAGTCTTAACTGCAATAAATAAATGAAAGCAGGCGCAGATCCTGAGGGGGAGGTCCAAGAGGTCCGGACCCCCCCTGCTCAGACTTGAAATTTTTTTTATGCGATTTTATTGGCGATTTAGACATGTAATTTTGGAATTTACTTCCGGAAATACGTCAGAATAAACCACATTGAATCTAATTTACCAAATTTTTCTGGGGGAGGGCCCCCAAACCCCCCCCCGTTAATCGGTTGAGCTCAATTAGTTAAGCAATTATCAAACCTAGGCCCCCCCCCTGCAAAAAATCCTGGATCCGCGCCTGGAAAGGGTTTATATGTCCTACTTCTCTGCTCCTCCAGGCTAATCTAAAATGGCAATAGATGAATTCTTCACAAGAATGAAAATGCTAGTACGCAAACAGTTTCTAACTGATAGTCTTAACTCCGATAGAATTTTTTCTTCACAACAGTGGAACTAAAAATACACCTTTCCATTTTTTTGAACCATCGAACTTCTCAACAATGTTATTTTAAAAGTCTGTAAACTTAGCCTAAGGCCTACCTTTTCCCTTGACACAGATATTTTACATGGAGTAGTTCATTTGTTAAGAAGTCTTCTGACTCGAGGCTAATATTGACATAGCCTACATTTTCGGAAGAGTGTCAAATGACAATTGTTTGATTTCACAGAATAATGTTTCTAAGCCCATTAGTTTCATGATCCAAGAATTAACTAATGCCTGCATTATTAAAAGTGTTGAGGTTCCAATAGTCCAACCCCAGTTAGAAAGTTACATTGTTATCAACACAAACTCCTGAGTGGCCTCATGAGAAGGTGCTGGGTCATTAACAGGAGGTGTCGACTATGATTACAGTGTGTTGACTGAGAAAGTTCATCAGTATTTTCCAGTCTGGTTTCCCTTTGTCAGTGATGCAGGATGGATAGCCTGACAAGGAAAAACTTGTTGTCATTTGGATGGGAAGAGCAGCTTCAGCCTGCCAAATATAGGTAAATCTGGCACTGGCTTCACTGTTTTGGCAAAAGGCCCCTCTCATTAGCACATTGCATGGTGCCTGCCCATTTTTATTACTCCTGGTGATGAAGAAGAATAAAACATTACATCTCATTTTAGTTCAACCTTCTTTTCGAGCAAAAGAATTGGCATCTGGTTCTACAGTCAGCTGTTCATAAAATAATCAATTTAGCTTTTATGTTATAAACACATAATCTGCAAACGCCTTTTCTAGATTGCTGTAAAACAATGGAATTTATCTCGGAAGCGAAATTGGCTTTTTTGCCCATTATTGAAGTATAATTTAATAGAACTTATCTCCCTTCCAGACAGACGCATTCTGGGTGATAGCAATGAACCCAACCTTATCTATACTGAATAATTCGATTGAGGAAAAAAAGTTGATCCTGCAAATTCAAAATTGGAGTTTTGATCCTTGATAATAGGCGAGTGGATAAAGAATTCAATTTTTTCCCAGTCTGCTGTGTAAAAATATGCCATTAATTTGTTATTAATCTGTTCACAAGTGAGGTTTCCTTTTGGCACTCCAGACTTTTGACTGGGGTTGAAATCCAAGTATGGATCTATTGGAATCCTTGGGAATCTTTCAAGCCAGATTCCCAGTTTTAACAGGTGGTGCCTTACTCAAAAGGCAAATTTAGCCCGTCAGCACTATTAGACAAAATAGTGAGGCCCAACAGCCACACGTAAAAAAGAAGTCTTGACCTTATGAATTTTTACATTAATACATGTAATTATAATCCGAAATACAATAGGAATTCTTAAAATAATAACAATTCCGAAATACAGTGTGCACAAAATTGTCTTTCCTTTCTTTATTAACACTTGTCAATATATATAGAAATTATCATGTGAATACTGTTACAAATCTTGATAAAGAATGCAGGTTTCAGTGTGAGTGGAAGCAGATGCGTCATTTATATCTTATATTTTAAAATTGTTGACTGCATCTACAAAACATCTTATTACCATGCCAACTGATCCATTCAGAGTGCTTTTGAGTGAGATTAATTCAAATTTGTCTAACTGAGGTCAAAGAATTGTGCAGAATTTTTTGTTTGTTTTTGTATGTATGGGTGCGTGTGTGTGTGTGTGTGGGGGGGGATTTAGGCTCCTTAAAATAGGCAAATTCAGATTTGTTAGAACATATTGTGCTAGAATGAATCTAACAAATTTCTGGGCCAAATCTGTTATCATATGTGCCCATTTACTCACTTAATTAAAGAAATCTTGTTGGTTTCACATTTGCCCCTCAGCAAAGAGTCTTGCTTAATCTTCATTTAAAACTTTTTGAAATCCTTGAAATGAGAATGGATATTTAATCTACCAAAGAGATTTTTTATTAGTTTTTTAAATGTTTTTACCAGAATGGCTTTCATTTATGTACATGTATTAATGTATGATAAATTGATCTTTACAAGGTTTAGATAAATAGCCATTTTATTCACTTTAACACCATGTGTGAAAAATACATAATCAATAATGTAAACAGTCTGTCTTTTATTCTGTAAGTTAATCCTTTAACTGGTTATATTGTATACTATTTCAAATACATAATACCATTCTTGCATAATACAATATATTTCTGATATGTAAGACTTTGAGAGGCATTTTATAAAACTATTCAACCTGTTTGAGGCCATTTTTTTAGGTGGGTGGGGGTGGTAATGATTCAGCAAGCCTGACATTCAAAAGTATCTGTGGACTAAAATCAAATGGCAGAATATTGATGGTTGAATTCATTGAGGTTATTTTGAGACTAAGATATGGAAATTGTAATTTTCATTTCAATTCTTATGTTTCAATGCGATTGGGAGAATTTTGTCCATTTTTCGAGCTCAAACTTCAGTGAATGAGACAATAAATCATAAAAATATGAATGTAAAATGAAATTGTGTGCAGTTTACTGTTTGATTTATATAATACTTAAAGTTACAATTTCATATTTTTAAGTTATATTTTTGAAATATATTAAAATAAAGCCTTGAAATACCTTGTAAAGAAATTATCCTATCAATTCGTAATTCACTATTCCCTTAGAGAAATTGGCAAAAATATCATTTTAAAATTCAAATTCAAACGTTTGAAGATAGCTCTTGCATTGGGGGGAGGAATTGTGTTATTATTTCCAGTGTGAATGATTTTTAAGTGTGTGAAATAATGCCTATGATCGTATAATATTGAGTTGACAGCCTATTGAGCAAAAGACATATAAATTACTATGTTTTGACTTTCTTAGAAAATATGAAATTCTCCCTTTAAGTAGAGCTTTGTGGAAAACTTGTTTTGTTTAAGGACTGATTCAATCTGAAAATTTGGGTGACAAAGATTGGCCCCTATGCTTGAGTTTCTCCCTCACAAACCCACACAAAAAATCCATCAAACAAACTTAAACTGTAAAACAAAAAGCATTGTTTTCATGGTAACTGCCTGATATGACTGACTTGATAATTGTGATTCAATTTCTAATTATTTGAAATACTAGCAGGTAAATTATCAAACCTGTCATGACTGACAGATCTGACCAAAATGGTGGGTAACAAAAACATTGTCATCCCCATGATTATTTTTCAATCTGTTTGTCAGATATGTAGTATATCTTGAATAGAAGAAAATTTAATAATTTAATTTTAGAATAACTTTTTATAAAGATGATAAAGGATGTCTAGACACTGAACTATTATTATGATGGAAGTTTTGCTTTCAGTATCTATCGACATGTGCTTAACGCCGTTACACTAATTAAATATGGATAATATCGAGCAGGTGTATCTATTATTCTTTATTAATCATAGAAATTAATCAGAATAGGTTCTTCTACATAAAAATTATCAAGAAATATTTTTTTGTTTTAAAGGGGAATGAAAGTTTATTTTCACTATTTCCTTAATTTTACAGTATCCTCCACTGACACTATTCAAGGTGGATTAAGAACCCTGTTATATACTCATTTGTCAGTTTTTATTTTTACAGTTTTATTGTAGGACTCAAAAAACGGCAAAGGTGCCATAACTCTAACTTACCTTATTCGCCATGAATTGCTTATTCATTTGATAAATTGGTGACTTAAATAGTAATCAGACTTTGTGAAGACTCGATTCTCTTTACTGAAGTTGAGATCCCATAACGTGTTCCCACCTCTGTCTTAAAGGTGTACAGGGGTGGACCTTGGTTTTGTCCCATCTGAATCATTAGTTACACTTTCCTTGTCAGACTGGCAGGTACCACTTATGACTAGCCAAGAGCCCTATGCCCATAGACACTCATTATCTCTTTAAATTTAAGCTTGGCAGTTTTTTTAAAATTGTACCCTGTTGTGTACCATTTGTTACTTACGAATGTTAAACCACACACAAGTTTGATGATCTTTTTCTTGTATATTTTTCAGAGTTCACAAATGGGCAAATAATTTGACAGATTATTTATTGAGTATATCTGATACAGTAACAGGAGCTGGTTATATAGAAGCAGTAAGTATTACATTTTTAAACCCTGTTAAGAGTTTATGGAACTGTTGTGGAACTGTGAATGATGATATGATATTGATATATATACCACAATGTATGGAGGTGTTGAGTGGTCTAAAGCGTGCTTAAGATTATAAGGTCTGTCTTTAAGTGAAGTGGGGTGGGTTTGATCGCACACTTGTACATGATAACGAGTAGGGTGGACTGTCCAATGTCATTGATTTTCTCAAGTTCTGCCGGTTTCCTCCAGTTCCCTCCCACAGCTAAAGCGGTCTACATGCAAGTGAATTACTGAACTAAACTTTAACTGTGTTTAATTAGTGTCTGTTGTATCTGTGTGTGTGTGTGTCTCTCTCACCCCACTCTCCCTCTCTCTCTCTCTCTCTTGATTCTTTTCCCAGAACATTAGCAGTATAGAAGAATACAATTACTGATCAATGTATCATCAAGGCTTCAAATTCCTAATATTTATAAAGCATAGTCGAAACAATGGTCAATAATTGCATTCTATGTAATTATGTCCTATGTAAATGCCACTGTAACATTATTTGCAGTATACATCATTCTTCATAAAAAAAAAATGTCCTCAATCCTCAACACCCACTGCATCAGCCTCCAAACTCCAAACAATACACTTAATGGATTTCTATACTTTTTATCTGAAAATCTCTTAATCCATTACTCAATGTTTTCATTTAATGACAACAGCTGTGTATATATTTTATCTTAATCTGAACAATATATATATATATATATATATACATGTATCAATAAAAGTGTCGTTATCTAAATATAGCTGAATATTAAACTTAACTGATGGAAAATTTGTTGTTTTGCCTTTAACATTTCACCATTACGTCATCCGTAATGTAATCTTGAATGTCCAGATCTTTTTTTTTCTGGTCGTAAAGACTGCTGCTAAATAAAACACTGTGCGTGAAGTTAGGAATGAGTGCTTCCAATCTATTAATGTTTTTTCTGCCCTATTTTTTATCTGGCCAAATTGGAGTCACTAAACTTTTTTCTCATTTACCAAACACTAGAACTTGGTTTTTGCATGATTTTCTGTGGACACATTCCTACTCTGACATTTCAGTATTATTTTCAAGAACCTTACTCAGTAAATTTGAAATATATAATAAAAACTGACACATTCAAAAAAGTGGGAGGTGAAGTTTATATGAACAGTTTCCCTACCTAATAAAAGTTTCGATAACACCAATCAAACTTGCATTGCAAAATTATTTAAATTACCTCACACTGGCCCATGGATAATGCAACAAGCTAACAGAGGTGGGAAATGCTATTATTCCCAGCAGAAAATTATGAATTATATACACAATGTTTCGACTGCCATGCTAACTCCATATTATAATAAGTGTTATATAACAAGCCACCATATAGCGAGTCTGTTAATACAAACTGACATGAAGTATGGCATATATTAAAACATTTAACTTTTTGAATTCAAGCATGAATTATAAAAAGAATAGAAAGTAACAATAACAAATATCCTGATGCTTCAATTACGCCACTCTTGAACAATCAACATATGACAAGCAATGATAAATGACATTTTCATTTTCTAACTTTTTACTATTACTGTTTCAACTGATCACGTTAATTTGATGTTTCCCATTATCGAGCACACTGTCAATGGTGCAATTGGATATAAACGCAATCCAATCTATTTTCGATCGAAATGGATTCCCAAAATACAATAAGTGGGATATCAACAATATTTTAACACGACCATCAATAAAAGGTATTACAATGGATTTTATGACAATAGCATAATAAAGTAAAATAAACAGAACATTTTGTTTTCAAGCTATGACATTTTCAAATTGACAAACAAAAAAGACACAGCTCTATGAGTCATAGGAAAAATTTTGCAACTATATTTTTTCCTGATTATAAATATCTTCTTTAAATGCATAAGACATTGATTTATTCACATTTTAGCTCAATATTTCACTTAACAATGCATTAGGTAAGAGTTAAATCTGCCTATAGCAGGTCTTTTTTCTGGCTTCAAATGTTATAAAAATTGTTATTTACGATAGACACTTTTTTTTACATGACAAGCCCATATTAAGCTCTCCAGGTCACTAGAAGGCGGGGATATAAAGTGGATTAGACAATACGATATTATACACCTAAATTTGATAATAATTTGTATGCCTTTTTTATCTGTTGTTCTTAGATAGATTAAACCATTACATACATTTTTCGTCATAAAATCCAATTTTTTTACTGTAGTTTGAACATGGTTTTTTTTAAAAATTGATGATTATATGTTTACTTTGAGGGTTGGGTGTCTGAATGGCCTAAAGTGTGTGCTTTGCATCATAAGGTTGGTCATTCCTAACCATGTAGGGGACAAGCGATAGGATTTCCTGTCCAATCTCATACTAAAGACCCCACAAACAAATAATTGAAATAATACTGTATTAATGTCAGTCCTAAAATAACCTAGTTTCAGTTGAATGGACATTAAACCCCATTATTCGTCTCTCCCTCGATCTTCGAAAAGATAATTCCTTTAGTTGGACCACTGGTCTTTATTATTTTAATGTGTGCAGTGTCCTGTCAGCTTACAATGTTCTTCCTGGTGCTAAAGTTAGCTAATGGTCTTTTTACAACTTTAGCGTGGATAGATGATTTGTCTTCTAGTTAACTTGTGCAATTTACAACTCCATTTCTGACATAGAACAAACCATCAGTTTCTACCCTAAATAGATAAAATGTTAGAACAGTAGATGGTTTTCACTTGTTTTATTACATTCCTGCTCCCACTAATCTAAGATGATCGGACTTAATTTGCCCATCTCTGCTGTCAGTTAGCGACACGGAGGAAGTTCTATGGTTTATAACAAGCTCAAACAAGAGGCCACAAAAACATCCTCTCTAGAGAACCTAATCCTGTTTGTCCACGAGAAACATGATCTTAATATGGGCATTGAGCAAGAACAAGAAAAGTGTCTTGTCAGGTTTGGTTTAGGTCCAAGGTCCGTATTCAAGTGTTGAATAATCATCATGTCCACCTCAATTTGTTTGTTGGTTTATGAATCAATTTGAAAAGGTGTAATTACTTTATCTCTTACTGCTAGTAAACTGCGAAAGAGGTGGATGATGATGGCTTAAAGGGAATATCTAGTTGGTGGAGTGAAAGCATTGAGGGGTTCTTCCTCAGAGAAAACTAGCGTGCCAATGGTGATTTGCCTGTGAATATCTAGACCCGAATATAACCCTTTAATTTTATCAGCTATATTACCGCAACCATCCAAAAGTTCAAATTTTACACCTTTCAGAGAAATAGAATATTAAGTGAATTTTGTCCGGGATGTAGGTGGGGGGGGGGTGGGGGGGAATCTGCCTGGACAGGGACGTTTCAAATTGTCATGGATTCTTTTATGTCCCATCCAAATAACTAGATTCTGCACTGGAAAATCAGGGTAATTTCTCTGCCAACACTGGGATCGAACCCACAACATCCAATTTAGCGAACCATTGCCTCAGTGACTTAGCCAGAATGTAACCTGACAGTTTTTCGAACTGTCCATTGAAATGTATTTCGTTCATATATCATTTCAAGCCTTCATGGCGGAGATGGTTCAATGGGTCACTGTTTTAGATGCAACCTGTGATCATGTTGCATTCTGATCTGATGAGCTTTGAATGGTAACCAGTCAAAAGACATCTGATCTCATTGTTTCTGCACCACAACTTCACAGGATCTCCTCACCCAGAGCTTTAAGACTGTTATTAAGGCTGAATGAGCCATAATTCACAATTATAAACTGATATATACTATTTTTTATAATTTATAATTTGAATAGAATATTTAATAATTATAGCAACTTTTCTCTTCAGACACATTATTTTCTTTCTAAGAGACTAAGAGACATTAACGTCTCAATTTCATCAACAATGTTTAATGTCTTTGTATCTAATATACCCTTGCAAATTGCTTATTTAACTCAATCAGGATAATGAGTTGCTCATTCTGGTATATTTTTCCTTTTTTAAAAGTATATGAACTCAACTATTACATTTATCTTTCGTCTCAATTGACTTAATAGAGATCGAAGAATAATCAAAGTAATTTCACAGAACTTTTTGGGGAAATAATTGAATCCATTGTTTTGTGCATCAACTTTAATTTTTTTAACTTGATCTCTGATGGAAATTGACAGTGCACCGTTTTGCTCTGTATTGTTAGCGGTGAACTGATACTAATTGAATGTAATTGCAGCTTCCTGGTATTTTGGCGATCAATTATGTATACATTCTTAATCTCCCCCATCCATCCTTCTAAACGAGCCATCATTAATTAGCCAGTAGAGTTCCACCATTTACATCCTTTAAGAGAAGATAATTATGGAAACTACTGGGGAAAACGGGACATTAAACTGTAGAGAGATATAAGATGTCACGCTAGCAGACACTGGAGGTCATTAATAATTCTAAAGCTCAATGTTTTTTCCATTATTGACGATTGTTTCTTTTTGCGGTTTATCCTGAACACAGCCTCGGGAAACAATAGAGAAAAAGAAGATGATAATGATAGAAATTAGTCTCTTGTTATAAAGCGATTGAGAATATTTTGATTGATGTCGGAGGAAATTATTAACAACATAGAGAGGCGTTGGGCAATGAAATGTACTACCTTATTTCCTCTTGATGATAAACTTAAGATCTAACAATGGCGGAAAAATAGGAAATGATCAGTATCTATTTGTCTTCTGTAACATGAAAAGCAGGCGGATTCATACAGAAAGTGTCTGCTTCACAATGATTATTGATTACCAAAGAATGAAAAGGTTAATTAAGGTGATATGTACAGTCCATATAGCAGAAACTACAAAGACATGTAATCACTGAGAAAGTAGTCATACATTTTTAATATAATTACTTAACACTCTTCTTTGTCGCAGATAAATTCAAATCAAGACGCTTGTCTATAAAACGTTAATATGAAAACACTGATTGTAATCTTTTGTAAGTTGGTCTGGCATTTGAGTGGAGTCCAAACTCCCTTTGAGCCTGTTTCTTTTTTTTCTGTATTTCACAATGTATTTCACAATTATACCCTTTATAATTATATCAGAGAAGTGGAGTTTAATGTCCACTCAACGCAAACTAGGTCATTTGGGGATGAACATATGGTTCAATTTTATTTCACTTATTTGTTTGGGTCTTTAGCAGTGGGAGAAAACCGGAAGACCTGGAGAAAACCCACAAGGTTAAACAGGGGACCTTATTATCAAAACCATACCACTCTACACCCACCTGTCTTAATATATTGTTTTAATACTTAATGTATTGAGATTTAATGTCTATAGCAGTATATGCTTATGTTTCTTTTCCTATTTAAAGATATATTATGGGAGATACGATAAAGAGATGGCAGTTCTCACTATCATAGTTAAAAACTAGATAGTGTAATGGTAATTTGCTGAAAATTTCAGTCAAATTGATCCACTAGTAGCAGAGAACGAAGCGAGTGAAATATTCACATAGCCTCAGTCATCATTAATAAAATCATTAATATAAACAGCATAGTCTCGATTATCCACTTGATTGATTTAATTATCAACGGCCGTTAAGCGACATGTAGGAATTGAATCCGCCAACATCGAAGGCTAGCCTTGACATCAAGAGTTTATTATGGTCTGGATAAGTTAATTAATGATTAATTGGTTATTTAGATAACATTTCAGGCCTGAAGAAGGACCTTTAATAAGCAGATTTTGCTCTTGCATAATGCTATTTTAAATTTCATTAAATTAGTTCCCATAGATAACAAAGGTCTGTTGATTCATGTTCTTATCATGTGGTGTTCAGAACAGCTAGTAGACATTTGCAGCGATTGAAAACAAAACATAGACACTTGCAAAACCAGTGATGATTTGTAATTGAATGTCTGACGTCATATAGGATGAAAAGTCACTGGTATGACCCCTGACACGACATCCCACTATAACTGGACAGACAGGCCATTTTAAGTAGCCTATATAAAGAAATGAAACAAAATAAAGATGTGTATTTTAATCAAATTGGGTGTTGCATTCCATCAGGTAAACTGAGGATTCAAACAAAGCAAAACTTGCTTTTGAAAATCTCCTTTCAAACATAAATCAGAATACAAGTGCTAGCTGCCCAGCGTAGCATGGGCATAGACATGAACCGGAAGTAGCTACCACTATACACCAAATTTCAGCCTTAGGACAGCCCTAGTGTAGTCCCCAACCCTGACAAGATATACAATTAAACAAACGACAGTCACAAATATTAGTATAGATTAATGATTTGTTTCTGAAAACTTATTTCTTGTTGAAAGGACTAAATTATCTGGTTTAACAGAAGAAATTGGTTAAGTTTAAATGAGACAAAAAGATATGTATAAGAAGTTGTTTATCTAGTTGCATGGAATTGAATAAATACCTTTTTAAAATGACTTATTAATTATCAAAACAAAATATATGTTGCTTAATTTAAATAAATATGTCATTTAAATGTGATGATAAATATAAATTCTTGAGCTCGGTTAAAAAAATGGAGCCTGTAATATGTCCATATATATTATATATATAGATCTACATGATAGATCTGTAATATCACGGCTGAAGCATTAGGAACATTAAGAACTGTAGGGAATGGTAAATTGACTGTGTATGGAGACAGACTCTAGGGATTATCTATATATATACATATATATTGCTTTGACAGACGGCAAGCTTTGTAGACTATTCAAAATCATCAATAGAGACCTTGCTGCTTATTATTACAATAGATCTGTTCATTTTCATCACTGTATCATTGACGATTCTTTTCTGTCGCAGCTCTTTTGCAACGATCACAGCTCTTTTGCGATGAGGTATTATACAATGTATATATTTTGTCACCAAATAACATGAAAGAAATTGTTTCAACTACATCGTCATATCCAATATTTCAAAATATTTGTTCAAGATAAAACGATTGCAGCCATCATTTATTCATGGGATGTGAGTGTATCGATTGTGAAACTGGTTTCATTTAGTTAGTTAGTTTGGTATCGAATGACTAAATATATCAATGTTTTCATATCCCTATCCATTGGCAACTTGATAATAACTCATTGTTGATTTAATCTCATTTTACATATTTTCTATATATTTTAACAACAGAAATTAAATGCTTTGATTGATTTTTATTTTATAAGACTTCCATTATTTATTTCCAATTGAATGCAACCTACTTCCGATTCTTGTATAAAGAGTCCATTCATCTATTTCTCATTTTACTCCCGTAACCTATAACTCATCTTAAAACTGTACCAGGTAATTTGACTTGGTTAAGATCCGCTTTCCACATGCGTGATTCGGTTATAGAAAAAGACACTGTAATGCAATCTGATTCAAATATGGATCCTTTTTTGTTTTCTTTTTTGTGGTTCAAACTTTCAAAGGCGTGCTGTGCATCTGACCTCTGGTCAGATCTTCATGTAGTGGAGACCATCAAAAGTAAAAGTATAAAAGAAAAAAAACGAAATATAGATAGATCTGGCCCTGAGTTCACAAAGCATTCTCAAACTTAAGTTGAGAATTTACTCAAATTTGTTCACCTTATTTTAACTAAAATACAGCCCTTTATAATAATTTTGTTCTTTTAATGTATGCAATGCTTCAATAAGAAACTATGTGCAAAGTTTGGTATTTCTGGATCAAATATATTTCTCATAAACTGTGATTCAAAGTTGAGCAAATTCTCACCTTAAGTCTGAGAATGCTTTGTGAACTCGGGCCCTGTATTGTTATCAGATTGATGTAATGCACAATTTTTTTCACACTGTTTTCTCTCACATCTACTATTTGCATGCATGCCCAACTGGAGGTCTTTGTTCAGAAACGGTTCAATGTTGGTTTTTTTCTTTACAAAGAATACAAAGTAATTGCCTTTGAATAATTGAACACTTGTTGAAACTTGGAAATATGAAAGAGAGTATAGATATTAGGTCTATGATGTATTGTTCATGCTGTAAAGAGAAATCCTCACATGTGACATCATTTATGTGGGACTCACCAAACTTGTTCCAGTACACAAGGAAATACCAAAAATTGCACACAGAAATTCTTACAAGGAGGAAAGAGTGCCTAATACTGAAATTTGCTGCTGCGACTTATGCCCATTGCTAAGAAATTTATGAAATTTCTCCATTATACTATTTGGAATGGAACTTTTTGAGATGTGGAATTGGCTGTCATAAAAATAAAACATTATCGAAATTCTTTACAAACTTAAGATTCTCCTCCAAAACTATTCATATATCTACACTTAAATTGCATACCCCTTTATTGTGTGAGCCAAAGGACAGAACAATAAAAGCCTCCCCATTCCAAAGATATGTGAACACAGCATGCTAGTACATGTATCTTCTGACATTAGATATTATAAATAGCTACATGTATATACTAACTTTATATAGATTGTATAAACTTATGTGATAATAGAAATAATGATAATGTTAATCTATCAATTTGTAGCAAGCATCGCATTAATAATATACTGTTTCTTCACTCAGCCATATACTGAACAAAACTATTTTTTCGACAGTGTGAAAATGCATTAACTTAAATGTTTGTTACACTTCAAGAAACAGATGCAGATATAAAAGTAATTTACCGAAAAAGGAAAATCATACCCTTTAAAACACAGTTAAGCCGGTGTAATGGGATAAAATTTATATTCCCCTGTAATCGTTTGTGAAGGCATTGATCATAAAAAATCCAAGAAGAAAATCGGTACCGTAATTTAATGTGAACGCTTTCATTGATCAACTTCTGCTATACGTCAGGTACTAAATCTATTAATAATTGCCACATACTGTGAGATAACTTCTGGTTTGCTGCAGAATCAAATTGTTTTCCTATCATTCTTCCGTAAAAAAATAAATTATAGATGGAAAAATGGTTATTAGATAGAAAAAGGCAAAGTATCCATTATCTTCTTTTCTCTCAATTGTAGAAACCATTTTCACAGATTAAATGGAAAAAATGAAGTCTGTCATTAATTTCCTGACGAATGCATTATAAGCTTTTGTAGTATTGCAAATGTCACAATTTTTTTCAAAAAAACATTTCTAAATAGTTTTATCTCAAAAACATTTAAGATTTTACTATAAGGTAATTAATGTTATATATTTAATCAGCTTATCAATAAAAACAGAAATAAAGAGGATTGTGGCTTAGTATATAGGGTATCTTATTGAGTTAGTTGTATGGAATTTTTCATAAAAGATTAATATTTATGAATGAATGATTGAAATGGGATTTAATATCCTGCTTTTCTGTACTTAATGATAAGCTAAGAGGGAAATTTGGCCAGGACTGCAATTTGATATGTCATGGTTTTTTTATGTGTATGCCACTGTACACAGGATCTTGAAAAAAACTGGTTCTGTCCTGCTCCATGACAAGTGTAAACTGTGGTACTATCTCGACCAATACTGAACCCTGAATCTCCAGATTGGCGAGTCTTTGCCTTAATCAACTTAATTTAAAGTAGCTACATCTCTAACTCAATATCATCCAAAATCTTCAACATTCAAAACAGGAATTATTTATCAATTTAAATCAGCAATGATGTTGTGAGCTTACCGGGAAAAGATGGGGCCTCTGATATTGAATATTTAAGACAAAATAAACTTTTTACCATTGGTACACGAATCGTGTATCATAATGCGTTTCAGCCCCAGTCGTAGCAAGAGACTCGGGGGACGAGGCTACACCCATTGCACCAAATCAAACGGCGTATGTAGACTGGAATAACCAGGTGCTAGAAATTTGCAATCGATTGACTCTGCTGGCTTTTTTCGCAGAACATAATTGATTTCAAATTAAGAGTAAAAAACGGGTACTATTGAATTTAAATCAGTTTATATACATTCATATTACAGTATTATATGCATTGCGACTTATTTCTTTCAATTTCTAGGTCTCAAATCTTAGCGATTTACCTCCTTTAAATCGCTTTATTGCATTATTTTTTGTTCAAAATTTGGTAAAATTACCACACAGTTGTTAAGACAAAATGATTGTGACTAATTTGGTGTATTTAATTTTAGCTTTAGATTAATCAATTTTAATGATTTCTAGACCAATAAGCCTTGTAATTAGCTAGATTGTGTAATGATATGAAATGGGGTTTAACTGCTATGACGGAAATTTTGCCAAGACAGCGACGCTATGGTCTTCTGTTATTTTGAATTACTACTGTCCAGCGTTCTTTTATCTGTACACCTGTCTGTACACAAGACCTCCGAATTTTGTCCGTTTTGAACAACTAGACTCTGTTTTTGCCAGGCCATCTGTCCTTTTTACTATATTTACTGAATTCACCTACATGTACATCAGACCTTTAAAAGGTCCAAAAAATTTAGATGTCTGTTATCGGTGATCATGATATGCCAAATTACATTTCATCGTAGATCCAATTCTGTTGTTATTTACATATTATATAGTTCTGGTGATTGTAGAATTCTAATTGAAACCATGACTACCAGATGTTCACCTTGAGATGAATAAAAGTACAGTGCTGGTGAATGATGTTGTTGCAAGAGTTCTGCTGTGGGAACAAGGCTAGTGCCAGATTATTTTGCCCCACCGAAGAAAAAATATTGCTTACTTCGCTTTTCCTAAACAGGTGTTTTGTAGAAAAAATGAAAATTATTGTTTTAAAATTCTCGATTATTGGTAATAATACTAATGTTAAGACTTCCTTACTCACGGATTGTGGGTAACTAGTTGAATAAAAATCTTAAATATTGTATATTTAAATATGTGAAAGCAGGTAAAATAAAGTTTTTATCTGATTAAATACAGCTACTTGTAATTGTACAAAAAAGTTCATAGCAATAATTTCAAATTTGAAATACCATAATTTTAATTTCACTCTTTGAAATGGATGTCGAAACTGTCTTTACTTCTGGCACCCTTTCTTCACATCACTGCCTAAAATATATAAGTGATAAGCTTTGAAATTATACGACGCAATAGACAATAAGATTACATCAGTTTCACCTGTATAAATGCAATCCAGGTGTTTGATTTTCTACAGCAGATTGGTTTATCATGACAGCAACTCGAACTATTTCCCCACTAATGAGCATTGTTTTGTCAAATTAACCCAAAGTATTCCAAAAGGTATAGATGTGAATATTCTAGATATCATATCCAAAATTTCTAGGATTTCATGAAAAAAATTACAAAATTATACATAATTGAAATTTTAATAAAGTGGTGTAATACCATCAAGTAATGATTATATTATTGCTTGATACACTAGATCAGTGGTTTTGCAAAATAAAAACATGGCAAGTCATTAACGGCATAGAACCGTAGACACAGACTAGTCATAGAATGACCCAAACTAAATAAAGAAAAACGCAGCTATGAACTTATTAGTAGGAACCAATAAATACTCAATTGGGATCACATGGTTTTTCTCATTTTCTTAGTGTGCCATTGAAAATTTTGCGGCACACTTGGTAAGATCTTGTGGCACACTTGTTGATAATCACCGCACTAGATAAAACATTTTTCTTTGAAATCATTTAACCATGGGATATGATGTGTGACATTTGATTAGGGGGTCAAAGCAGTATAGATCATAAGGGCTGTTTTCTTTGTAAGTCATGTGCTTGATTCCAGATTTGTTTGTGACTATTAGGAGTATGGTTATTTGCTTACCCCTGATTGCATGTGAATCATTAAAATAAGAGAGAGAGAAATGAGCTTTAACACCCATTCGACACAAACTATGTCATTTCAGGACCATACATTCGGCCTGAAAATATCTGGTTATTGATGAGTCGATATGATCTCTCTCTCTCTCTCCCACTTTTTTAAAATACAAATTGTCCCTTTACCATAATAATAAATTACTATTCACATTGATAGAATCATTAACCAATTTAGGTGATAATTCAGATAAACAATTTACTACAATGATATATTTGATATAGATTTATTTCAATAAGACTCCATAAACATCTGTCCTTTGCAGTGATTCATGTCATATGTGTTTTTAATATGATTTTTTTTCCCGATTTCTAGTATTATTCGTAATTTGATCATTAATTCAGGGATATTTGATAACAATATTTATTTTAGATTAATAAACATGAGTTGTCATTCTTATTTGAGTTATAGAAATGTTTATCAGTAATTATTTTATGGAGTTTTGGAACTTATGTTTATTTATCATCTAATCACTCAGGCAAATTGATATAAGAATGCAGTATTTATTCAGAATTGCTAAACATTAGACTTTGACTCAAATAATATTTTTTAAAGGCGCCAATGTTATTTCGAAGACCTCGTTAATATTCTGCTGGATGAGAATTTTCTTTTATAATTCCTTTGCTGTCTTGTTTGACACTCATTTAGCATACTGGAATAACAGTCATTTATTTTTCCTTAATGGAGCCAAAGTTGATTTTTAATTAGAAATCTAAATAAATCGTTAAGCATTTATCAGTCTTACAATTAATTAAAAAGTTTTTAATTAGTTATCAAGACTATTTTTTGATTCTTGTTAAAACAAGTGTTGTTTTAAAGGAAAAACCCTATTGGTCCATGTGCTGCATGTGCATGTCAAGGATTATAGATTCAATGTATTATAACACACATATAAGGATAGAGGTCACAGAAACTACCAATTACGGTTTGGTTTTCAGCAATATTTTTTTCCTCCATATTAATCAAAATCAAACAGATGTTGTATTGTGGTTATCGAAAACGCCATTAACACATGGACTACAGAGAGAGAAATGGGGTATAGATGTTTTTCTTCGGACTTTGGTTAACAGTAAATTCTTTTACACTGTCACGAAATGTTGCGGCGTAGATTTGAAATGGGAAATGAATTTGATTTTTTTTTTTCTTTTATTTTGCCACAAAACATGTCACAGTAAATTCTTTTACACTGTCACGAAATGTCGCACGGTACATTTGAAATGGGAAATGAATTTTTTTTTTCTTTTATTTGGCCACAGAATATTTTGTTCTCATAATATTACTTTTTTTTTAAGGATTCCCATGTCATCTTCAAACATGATCCTGACAATTAATTTTCTAAGAGGAAGAAAAAAACATTTGTTTGTGGTCTGTACAGACTCTGTATGCTCTTTGATGGTCTAAAATCGGTTTCGAAATTAACTATCAAATCTTCAATGATCTTTGTCATGTAGCCAGTTGACGATTGTTTAAAATCGGTTAATGATACAAAAGCTGTTTCAACACCAACTGATGTTTTCTTAGTTGTATCATTAGCCGTTTTAGGTTAGCCTTTTTTTTTCCAACTTCAAAGATTCCCCATTTTCTCACAGATTGTATTGGCTTGGACATTGATTTTCTCAAAAGATAAATGTACCTTTTCAATCTTTTTCACGTCGTGTTGATGAAAAACTGTATTGATGTCTAACAACAAATGATTGTCATTGTTGCTTTTTTTGTAGCAGGAAATCGAATGGCAATATCAGAGTATTTGTAGTAGACATGGAACAATGGTTGTAATCTGTCTGGTTTCTCTGGTAATATTAAAGCCAAATGAAATTTTTTATACACCAGATTACTATAATAATACGGTACCTTTAAGAGATAGATAGTACAATATTTCAAATCCATAGCATGATTCAAAATGATGGGAAATTGTCCTGTTTCTCAAGAGTTCAATATCAAAAAACAATCTTATCTGAATATTAGAAAAAATTAAGACTCTTCTCATTGAGTTAAAACCCTATCATCGAGTCTTGTTGAATATTGTGTTCTTTTCATTATCAATGATGGAGGAAAGGGAGAATTTTACCTAGATAACTGAATAAATTTTCCAGGTACTCCACCTGTTATGTTATAATGTGGGTACTGATATTATTGAGTATAGAAGACATTCTTAACTGGATTCAAATTTCTGTTCGACCCACTGACTTTACTTAAACAATAAAAGCCATTTTGGTTTATGGACAAATAGGCATTTCAAAGCATTGTTTTTAATAAATAAAAGTTTTTGGGTGTTTCAATTACACTGCTTTGTCCCAGATTTGAATCTTGGCTTATACAGAGAAGCAGCATTCTCACTTAATAAAGATAGCGTCTGCAGAGCTGACTGGGAAAGTTTGATCTTTGGATGGAACAAAAATAAAAATTTTAGTCGATAAAAAACATTTGTCTGGTGCCGTCCACTTACAGTTATCTGTCTTGAAAAAGTTGCATAGGGTTGCGAAGTATTCCTCATATGGCAGAATTTTACTTATGTGTATATGATAGTTACATGTGTTTAAAAACACACCCTTCCCACCATATATATAGATATTATTATTATCTTTCTGTTCTTTTATGACAGGATGTATTTTATTAGTATTTCATAAGGTGGTGTTGGATCACCCATCTTTGATCAGATGTTTACTGCTCATGTATGTAAGATAAATATTTTGTTAGAATGATTGTTTAGTATATTAATGTAAATATTAAGTCATTTAGACAATTCAAATATATTTTTCATTTAATGAATAAGCGTCCATTTTCAATGTCAATATTTCCTCTATAATTTAACTAGTCTAGGGTATGTATGTTATAAATTATCGAGTCTGGTTGTAAAGTTTTGGCAGGCAGACAAACTAAGGTCTGCGCTTGTACATGCACATAAAAGAACCTGGGATGGTCATAATTCGATGAAGAGTCGGTGGGAATGCTACTGTCCAGGCAAAATGTACATCCCTAGCATTACACACATGACCATGCCTAGAGAGAAATGGGGTTTAACATCCACTCGACACAAACTAGGTAATTGCAGGACTAACATATGGTTTAATTTTATTAGAATGATTTGTTCTGCATAGGGGTCTTTAGCAGTGGCAGGAAAGCGGAGGACCTGGAGAAAACCCATGAGGTTGGACAGTCGACCCTACTACTTGTCACATACAACCGGGGATTCGAAACCATGCCAGTTGACTCAATGACAGGCTTTATGATACAGCGCGCGCATGGTAATTTGGCCATCACCCCCCCCCCCCCCCCCACATGACCATAGAATTAATATTACACTATGTTAGTCATAGATTGGACAAAGTATTCTGTGGCATGGTTTCGATTCACCGCTTGTATGTGAAGTATGGTCCAATCATGTACATTTTATCTCTGCGTTCTCAATTTTCCTCCCACTGCTAAAGATAGCTACTTGCAAGCAAATTACTGAAATAAAATCAAACATGTGTTAGTCCTGAAATGGCCTAGTTTGTGTCAAGTGGACGTTAAACCCCATTTCTCTTTCTCTCTAAACTCCATTTTGCTTTCTCCCAAAACCCCATTTCATTCTAGCAAAAACTGGAAATCTCAACAGTGGAACGATCGACTCTAGTAATAAATTAAGCATACTGTTTGACACTATGTAATTTCTGTTGCAGTATCACAAGACAAAACCTACCAATGAATTAAAGGTTGAGAAAAAGAATGTCAAAGAGATTTTAGCGACAGTAAAAAATAATCTTGAGTTGATGTTGAAAAAGAAAATAGATGCTGTAGAGGTAAGCATATTTAAATTTTTTCTTTTAAGGAATTAATGGCAGAGTTCGTAAATTTTAATAGCACATGGCGTAAGAAGGTCAATTAACATTTTTATTATTTAAATAAAGGCTGGAAAATGTTCTTTTAGATAGGAATTTAAGCATAGCTTGTATTCATTCAGTGATAGTGAGTAGAAATGAGTTATCATTCAGCTCTCAACAGACTCTATAAGAGAAAAAAAAGAAAACGGTGGATCAAATGTGTGATCTGAAATTCTGTATTTGCTATTTATTTAGGACAGCATATATAAAATTTCCGCTATGTAAAGACCCATAGTTACGACTATCTTAGCTTGTAAGCTACATAGAATCGTAATTTATATTCTATAAATCTATATTTTTTTGGTCAAGGAATACAATTAAACCAGTTAAAAAAGACAACGGCTCTTACAAAATTCATTTTGCATAAAAAAAACTCTCCGAACCATCACATTTTTGTGTGAACATCTGGCACAGGAATTGAATTAGAAAACGTACATGTAAATATAGAATGAAGTGTATGTTTAAATATGATTAGACCTGGGTTTCTACTAGTCTTAATTAAATAAAACATTAAGACACACAGACCTAGTAAAACGCTCATTTCATATTCTATTCCTTTGATACATGGATGCTCAGCCCCACCAAGCATTGATAATTGTCAACTCAGAGATTTTTTCCTTTTCCTACTTCAATTAAAATTAAATATATTTACACAAAAGGATTTCGATTCCAGAGAAAGAAAACCTATAAATTCTTTGTTTAATGTGAAATAACATTTATATAAAGATGTGAGTTGTATTTGAGCAAGGATAACATCGTTATTTTAGTTAGTAGCATAGCCAGTGGAGGGAGGAGGGGGGTTAAGAAGTTTAGGAAGCAAACACCCATGTCCAGACCCTGTCCCTGCAGCCACCATTCTGTAGCCACCATTCTGTACTTTAATTTTCAGACCCCCTGTACTTTAATTTTCTGATATAATTCAATCCAGAATTTTATTTGTATTTCTATCGGTGGAGAATCACCAATCCTGAAACAAATAATGAACACAAGAAGATTGGCGTCAAGTGTCATTTATTAAATGACAACTGCACTATGGATTCTGACAGTAATTAAATCTAGTTAGATTGCATTAAGAATATGTGGTCATTAAAACTTTTGATCCATTACCCTAAGAACCTCATTCTTTTGAGTATCAAATAATTGATGGGCTGAATTGAAACCCATACATATTATTTCTCCATTAGGTTATGAAATAGAATACTATATATGCTCTTTAAGAAACTGCCACAAGTGCATCTATTATAGATAAGATACTTGGTTCAAAAAGTTCCATTATGAAGAGAATTGATATAAAGTTACAAAAACTGTAATGCTTATAAATGGAGCATGAAGCGCCTCATCAATCTTGTATTCCGAGGAATTCCACTATGACTTTATGATGCTCGCGTGTACTTATTGTAAATTGTCATAAAGTAGATCGAAGACCCATCATCTAGTCTGTGGTTCTGGATGAAGTCATTATTCTTCTAGATAAGTGAAGGAATTATACAATAGTTTGTGACTGAATTATTTTTTGGCTTGTGTAATAGAATGGTAGTTAGATTTATCTTTTCCTAAATTAGATTGTTATTTTCCTTGACAGTGCTTTCATCCATTTTGATTTTTTCAAAAGCAATGCCAATTTTTTAGAAATTGTTTTCTAGTGCTTTAGAAAAAGTTTAATTTGTGATGAATAAACAAATTAATTTAAAATAGTTAAGGTTTCTGTGACAGTGATCTTTTACTGGGGAAATAGCTATACTTACAGTGTTTTTGTGCAGGGGATTATTAATAAAAGGGTTTGTCTGACAACGTCCGTCTGTGTATGGTTAATCTTTCCAAAATAGCTGATACCATTTGGTAGTACATGTACTTATATATTGTATCCCAGATAGGTAAAATCAGCTACATAATCCATAAAAGACAAAATAAAGTAAAAGCCGATTCCATGGCAATGTAGTGAGCAGAATCTTCCTGGCACATTTTGGTCAGACACTGATATAGTAAGGATAGGCATATATAGATATTCATGGTTGAATTAGGTTTGATGATATGATGCCTCTATGACAACAATATCCCTTATACTAGCCTACGAATTGAAACCACAGTGGCTCAGTGAGTAGAGTGTTTGCTCACCAGGGAGGAGGTTATGGATTTGATCCCAGAGTTGGCCGATAAGGGGAAACCAGAATGAAAAATCATGACCCAGTGGCACCAGTCGTGTTGATAGTGAAAAACCCCCTAAGATCTTGTGTATACCATTCAGAGCATCATAGCACACGCTTTGTGTCCCTCTCCCAATAAGCGAACACAACACTTGGTCAGATGTAAAAATGACATTTATTACTGACAACAAATAAATGACTAGAAAACATTGTAACTAAGACATAGATTATATAAACATGCACATAAGAATCACAATAATTATATAAGAATACACATGATAAAATTCACAATAATTATATAAAAATACACATTATACTATTTCCAATTATTGTATTCCCTGACCCCCCACGATACTCATGTTGGGCTAAATTAGAGCCCCCAGTTCTTCCAAATACATTCCTACTAACACAGTAGGGAATGACAAGCACAACATGTATCCCCAGATTTATTTGTTCAGTTTAAGCATATCAGCTTCACACAGTTTCTGTCTGACAGTACGTGATTTTTCCACATTAAGTACACTAAAATGTTAAATGGTCATGTGTGACAGTGTCAGAAGTTATGTATAACAATAATAATGTGGAGGAGGTAGAATCGATTTTGCCGAATTCGTCCACTGGGCTTTGTATCTTATTGATTATGCTTGACTTTAATTCTTACTCCCTGGATTGTAAGTGATGTTAGAATGAAAAATCCTTTAGAGGATTGTGCTGCTGGTATAGTAAATGTTTGTCTTCAGTTTGCACATGGAGAGAATTGAGTAAAAATTACCATATCTATATAACACAATACCCTGGCTAATTCAATAGTGAACGTGCAGAAATTCATTTTGGTACATAACATTGCATGTTTCAACAGCAAGAGTCGGATATACTGCCCCACTGAATCCTTAATGTATTGTATGGATAAGTATTTCCTATTGGGGTATAATGATATTGACCACTAGTGGTATTAGTTGATCTTTTTATGTGATATATAGACAAACTATTTGTATATAGTGTTTGCTCTTGGAATAACTTACAAATATGGTGAGAGTTAGAGTCTAATTATTAAATTCTATTATTGATTTATGCAGTTTCTCCAGGGAATTCAATGTATATAACCAGAAACATGAAAATTGACAAATTAATTTTATTTGCCATCTCACAGGGTAAACTAATTTGATAGCAGCTTAATTTATAACTGGCTTTCTCCAGCAACTAATCTATAAACGCATTCCACTTATTTCTCTCGACATTACTTATTTGATTCCAAATAGATTACAGACCTAAAAAAACGAAAACTGGAAACTCTCCGGCTTAGGTAATGGTTTTTATTTTTTTGAGAACCATTTGGAGAAATTGTTGTACATTTCAGGATATGCTACAATTTTTCCCTTATTGCGTCTCACACATGAAAAATAAATGCGACGATTGTCTAGATTTTATTTTTCATAACCAAATACTGCTTAGTATATGTTTGCCCTCTCAAGAAAATTTGATACCATTTCTGTTGAGTTCACATCTTTCTTTTTTGTACTGTTGTATTTGAACATTTGCACTTGTAACTGTGCTGTGGTAGTGGTAGGGATTTGTACATGACAGGTGTATATATCCTTACTCTTCCTAGAACACCTGATAACACTCCTTAGAAAAGTTCACATAGCAAAAAGACTTTTATTGCAACAAGATTATTTACCTGGAAAATACTTTGGGTAATCTTAGTTGTCATTCTGTTACTACAAAATAACATTTATAGACATTTGAAAAGGGAGACAGAGAGAGAAATGGGGTTTAATGTCCACTCAACTCAAACTAGGTAATTTTGAGACCAACACATGGTTCACTTTCATTTCAATAATTTGTTTGCAAGTTGGGATCTTTAACAGTGGGAGGAATCAGGAGGACCCAGAGAAAATCTGGAAAAGGCGACTCTACTCCTTGTCACGCACAACCGGGAAATCGAAGTTGACTCAATGACAGACATTATGATACAGCATGCCCTGTAAATGTCTTAGTAATAATAATACATGTTGAAAATAAAAGGAGTGAAACAAAACAATAACCTAAAATTCTGACAAATCTGTTACCACAAGTCATGTTTATGGCATAGAAATTCAGAATTGTAGCATGTAAAAATGTCAGACTAATGAATTTTCAAGTTAGAGCCCTGTTTTTGCACAAGATTTATCGAAATATAGAGATTTTGGGGTTTAGTGGAAGAGACAGAAGACATTATGGCAAAGAGCATAACAAATGAGACAATTAGATCACCTTAATATACATACATTTCTTAAGACAAATTCATATTTGTCTTGGTGACAAATACATGTGTTCATGCAAGTTTTTATAATTTGGGTATTAAGGTAAAGATTTTGTACTAATGGAGTTGGCTTCAAGTCAATCATAGAACTAGAGAACCCGGATAAAGCTTTTACGCATCTCTTGATGAACATGTAAATTTACAATCTGTCCCTTAAGGTTAATGTAAATGTACGACAATTTATCTTTTCCGAGTGATTTTTCACCAACTAGAACTGATTAGAGCTGTGAAGCCGCACTATTGATCTTATTGGATCTGCAGTTCATGAAACCACTCACTAACAAATAATAATGTCGATCCGATGGATTTCTAGTTATCTCTTCAATATTTCCGCATCCATGCCAACTTTGTCAACTTGGGTCTTCAAACCCGAGACAACGAGAGTGCAAAACCGACAAGATATGGATTATTTTAAGTCAAAAACACACACGTTTATCAGAAAATCAATGTCAAATTTCACAGAGAAAAAGAAAATGCAAGCACATTTAATGGTTTTATTTAGCCTATCGTGCCATTAATTCTAACCCCAAGGTCACAAATTTTATTCATTTTTTTTTCTAACTCGATATATTTTGCTTGACCTTGTGACTGCTCTACCATATAGAATTAGATCAGTGACATGATCGGTGAACATTATAGGTTTTATTCAATTTGATGCGTTGTCAGAATATTTTATGGTTTTTATATTAATTTTTTTCGTTTTTATTTTACAGTTGTTACGTGTACTTGTCTTCCTGTTCAGTTTGTTTTTGAACATTAACCAAATCTTAAAAAACAAATTTTCTGCTTTTCCTTTATTTCAAATGAGAAGAATTTTAAAAATTTTTATGGTTCGGCTCTCAGTTGCCAGTGTATCTACCATAGTTTGTATATGACATAATTCTCCCAGTAACATAGCACATGTAACCATTATTATGAATATATATATTTAGAGAGAGAAAAATCGGGTTTAACGTCCACTCAACACAAGCTAAGTCATTACGTGACTAATGTATCATTCAATTTTATTTCATTAATTCACTTGCGAGTAGGGATCTATAGCAGTGGGTGGAAACCAGACATATGAGTATGAAAATGACATAAACTAAGTTGGTTCTAAACTTGCCCAATATTAAACCTCGGGCTACAGAGAATTGCCCAGATTATGAAAGAAAGAAATTTCTTAACTACAGATTATTGTCCCAGTTAAGGCAAAGTTTTAAAGAGTTTGAATTGTTTACACCTTCCAAATTTACAAGATGCTGTCTCACTATCAGGCGGTCGAGGGTTTGATCCTTGTGTTGGTCTAGAAGGTTACTTGGGATTTTCCAGTGTGGTTTCTCCTTGTCAGTGTTGCAGGATGGAGAGACCATGTTTAGTGTTCGAATGGGATGAAAAACTGTGGTCCTGTGTACACCATGAGGCACACAAAAAAGAATTATGATTGATAAAATAACAGTTGACAAAGTAATATAATTAAATACATAAACTTGACTCCTGCCCTTGACTTGGCAATTCAAAAAGCAAGTTATCTTTAGTGGTTATAATATTTCTGATTAACAGAGTCTCTATACTAATTTTTTGATTGGATTTTCATCCTCAAACAAAAGAAATGACAAAAGAAAAGTCCAACCATGTATCCTACTCATATTTCATCTAGTATTTGCTATGAAATATTTATTTTTTGTTTTTTTAATGATGGCATATTGTATTAAATATCTACATTTTTCAGAACTCATTGTTTGTATTCATTTTCAGTTTTGTATCAGATTCCAGTTGCGAATCAGATGTACGTCGGCATTAAGTTTCATCCAATTTCCTGCATTATGAATGAGTAATTCCATGGTTACCTGAAAGTCTCGGAAATTGGTTGTCATAAATTTGTTTTATGTGTCTGTTTATAATTATAAGGCACTGATTTCGTATTCAAAACACACCATTTCTATTTATTGCTCAGACATGATGGTTTTCTTAATCTTTGAGAAGGATGCAGGAAGTAATTTTATTAAACAATGTGTAGACAATATTAATTGTTGGACAAATCATAAAACTAACAGTACATGGATATGAATATTACAGAAGTGAGAATCTTCAGTAATAAATACACGCAGGAATTATCCTTTACTGGAAACCATGATAATACACGGAACAGCATGCCTTACTAACAGAGTAAAAATTTTAGGAACGACTAAAACCGAGTATGAAAATTGATGTACAATTCTGTGTTTTATCAATAAACATGATTACAAACAGAGAGAAAGAGAGATGGGGTTTAATGTCCACATGACACAAGCTAGGTCATTTCGGAACTTACATATAGTTCAATTTTATTTCAATAATTTGATGCATGCAGGGTTCTTTATCAGTGGGAGGAAACCAAAGAAATTGGAGAAAACCCACAATGTTGGACCGACGACCTTACACCTTTTCACATACGAGGCCAAGCTACTTGACTCGGCCCCCACCCCCCTGGGAACACAATAACGTATATAAGATACAATAATTACAATTAATGGCATTTAAGCTTATAATGAATTCAAATTATTGATATGACAACTGTCAACCATCTGTCACTAAGCATATAGTGTAAAGATTAATTGCTCCAGGTCTAATTAAACAAGTAAATGAAATGCAATATTTATTGAAGCAACACCTTCAGCTATTACATGCATGAATGAATGAATTAAATGATGAATGAATAAACAAATGAAGGAAGATATGGATGAATAGTAATGTATCCCCATTGCAATATGGTACAAAAAATATCAAAGTGAATGAGCTGTATATGAACTCGCCACCTAGTTCTCTGTCATAGATGACCCAGTGGATAAAACCTCATTGGCATCAATCAAACGAAATATCAGGAGATCAAGGCTGAACCAAATAGTGATTGTTATAACCATAGAATTGATACTGGATACATCAAACAAAATTTAATTCATTAACCTTCCTAAACTTCTATGCCCTTTTAGTACCAATACTGTGGGCATTTTGAATGCATCATTGTGCTACTTTTATCATACATAGATGACACATCTTTAATTTTGTATAAATTACATTGTCTAATTTTTATTGATCATATGATGCATATATTTTCTGTCTTTACTTATTATTTACATTCAGTTATGTTTTACCATTTGTTTATTGTAAAATTGGGGATCACAGTGGCTAAGTGGGTAAGAGGCCAGCTCGCTAGTGATGCAGGACGAAGGGCCTGACAAGGACAGCTGTCTAGTCATTCAGATGGAATGAAAAACATTGGCGTGCACATAAAAGATACCTTGGCAGTTGGAATTCGATATTAAAGTAGGCCCAAGTGCTGCTGGCCAGGCAAAATTTCCCTTATAGCACACTGTATCAGGTATGCCGTCTTCATTAGCCCTGTTTGGAGCAGAACAGTAAGATGTTAAAACCCATTTCCTGTCATTTCATTCATTGTAAAATCCTGCATTCAGTACTCTGGTTGGTGCAGAAATTGAAAAATGCTGGTCAGCACTCTTTGTGAAAATGGTGGAATTATCCAAATGAGTAAAAAGGCAATTTTCCAAATGGAAGGATTTAAAACTAAAGAATTATATATAATATTATTGGTAGAACTGAGACTTGAATCTCAGGTGGCTCTTATTTTTTCATTGGGTTATTGCATCAAACTACATTTTTCTCAACTTTCAAGTTCAATTTCTTTACAATGATATTCTCCACATGCACATACTTATTGTCTTGCATTGCATAATTTCCTTGTAATTTAGTTCAAAGCTCTTATAATGAATGTACTGGTGTCACAAATTTATTTATTTATGGATGATGATATTCTAATTTGTATTACTTCCTTGGACAACTTCCAAATCCTCTTACGATTTCTCTTTTATAACAGCCTGTTCTAAAACACCGCCAATTAAGCTCTTGTTAAAAAAAGATTTTTCAGGATCCCAAACACCTTTAATCCCTAATTAGACTTAGCCAGTATTGGAGGGGAAAGGCTTTAATGTCCTTAATCTCTCTTTTCTCTGAAGTTTGTTCTTAACAATTTCCTTTAATTTATTTTTTTTTTGTCTGTTACAGAATTTAATGAAAGCATCAGAAGAAGCAAGCAAGAAATACGGACCGTACAATAACGATTTAGAATCAGAGGTAATGGGCTAGGAGAGCTATTTTTCAATCTTAATTAAATTGTGTTCTCTATTAGAGAAAGATTTATTGTCGGATGTGAAATGGACTTTAATGATACCTTAGAGAGTAAATAACAACTTTATTAAATTGGTCTTTACTCATCATGATTTTGTTTTCTGCCTGATGTTCAAGAAGGTGGAGACTCCCAAAATACTGTACCAATTTCTTGGAATTTTATTAATTAAAGGCTCTAAATTTGATGGATCAAGTCAATGAAAACTGTTAAGTATATCCCCATTAGAAGTTTGTTACTTGCCAAATCTGTTTAGCCTTGGCAGATGAATGGCTTTGTTCATTTAAAGATACAGATCCAGACATATTTTAGAGTATAAAACTCAAATATTCTGTGAGATATAGGCTCAGAGAGAATTATTTAAGTCGATAAAAGGCAACTGTCTAGGACACTATGACAAACTAGAATATTTAATTATAGACATGATTATCCAGACAACGTAAATAAGTTTAAAACCTTGTCACCATTCATATATGGATATACCTAGTTGAAAAAGTATCACAGATAGAAGGAAAGGAGATGGATAAACATCTAGAGTCCTTTAAACAAATTAGCCAGTTATTGTGACTTAAATTAAGCCTAGGCCTGGAATTGTCTCTATAAGTTATTTTGACAATCTGAAATATCTATTTTTATATAAGGGACCTTTCATTTTTTTGTCCCATCCGAACAACTGAATGCTTTTTTTTGCAAGGCCCTTTTTCTTGCTCCACTTACAAAGTTAAAACCAGGCTGACACTGTGATTGAACTGAGTGAGCCGGCGTCATACTCACTTAGCCAATGTTAATCCCACTGAAGAAACAATAAAATGATTATTATTTTTATTTAATTTTTGCTTTAGGAAGTAGAATATTACAATGCTAAGAAGCTGGTTAGTGATGATGATATAGATGATATGGATAATGAAACAAGAGTAGCCATAACACAGACCATTCTATATCTGCCCTTGAAGAAAAGTCGACCTCATAATTTTAATCCTGTCAACATGAGTGTTAGTACTATTCATGTTCCAACAAATATATATGATAAATGTAAGTATATATTTATCACTTATTACAAACTTCTTTTCAAGGTCGATTTAGGAATTGAAGTCGAATAGTCGAAATTCCGCTGTCTGAACAAAATTCTACTACCTCACATTGCATACTCAGAAACAAAGGTAACCATGTAATATGTTTGTCTTAAAATGACTGAAGGATTGTAATGATAGGACATTAAAACCCAGTCCATTCTCATACTATTGCTAATACCTTATTATATCCCTCATGGAATATAATTACTATCTGATATATGAACATATTTGCCTTATATAATGCTCATGTTTATTTACACTCTCAGGAAATACCAATTTATAACATATTCACCTTATATAATGCCCATATATAATTACATTCTCAGGAAAAACCAATTATAACTCATACATTAATGCATGTGCCATTGGATATTAACAATGTTTTATCAGATACAGATATATTAATGACAAGATTAAGATTAGTTATGACTATGTTTACTTGCCTCATCAAATTTATACATGTATTTACACAGTATCAATACAGATCATTGATGGCTTACAATAAATATCTGTTCAATTATACTAGAATTATTATTGACTGTCAGAATGTCGTAAACATTTTTTCCTGTTGTGAAGTGTGTCACTTCTTTTAGAGAATCCATTAAAATCTTGTCCTTGTCTAAAGATAAATGAGTATTTTCCATTACTGGAAATGTTAATCCTAGCTTTAAAGTTGTAATCTTAAAAACTATTGATAAATATTCTGTCGAGTTTGTGTCGAGTGGACGTTATATCCCATGTCTCTTTCTCTCAAGTACAAGGAGCGAGAGCTGCGAATTTTGATACATTGAGTTAGATCTGTCCATTCAGGGAATTAGGCCTGCCCATTCTAACACAAAGTTCTAGACCTGTTTATTCGAATACAAGGAGTGAGGCCTGCTGATTCTAATACAAGGTTCTAGGCCTGATGATTCTAATACAGGGAGTTAGGCCTCCTAATTCTAATACAAGGGGCTAGGTCTGTTCATTCTAATAATAAGGTGGTTTTCTAGATGGTTAATGGATGGGTGGTTGGGTGTTAGCTGATCATTCTGTAGAGTAGAGAGCATCTGATTAAAGTTGTTTGTTTAATAATGTGGGTTACATCTGGATAATATGTTGTGTCTTATTTGGTTTCAATCTGGATCTTTCTCCTAGTTCCTCAAGTAGAATTCAGTATGAGTGCTCTAAATTTATCTATAAAGCTAAGAAATTGGATTTATTCTGGGTTCTCCAAATTTAGCTACCAGGCAAATACATTCAGTTTAGTCTTGGTCCTGTGATTTTGGCTACCCAGCCTGTTTCCTATGATTTTAGTTTTCCATCTAAATATGTGTCACAAGACTGAGTCTTCTGTTTTGGGTTGTCTGAGGGGAATTCAATAGTCCTATATGAGTGGTCTCCAATCTCATGTGCAAGAGTGATTAAATTATACCAAGGTTGATTAGATTATGGCTTTAAGTCCATCCTTTATTACATGAATAGATCATGATATGAAGATTCTATTGAATTTGTCTGGTCATAGTTTATGTTCAGATGACCACATCATTCAGTCGTTATTTTTTTCCAGTATGGCCAGAAGGTAGCATGGGATTGTGATATTGGTAGAAGTGTTTTAATACGTTCAGTATTAATAATCCTAGATATTAACGATAAATGTTGGGAGTGACCTGGTCATCAATATCAAATAATCTTTCTTCCAGAAATGTATGTAGTTGACAGAAATAGAACAAGATTATGTTGGTTAGGATGGAGAGACAGTGATCAATAGGGTTTAGTGTCCAGACTGCACATACTATGTCATTTCGGGACTAATATAGGGTTAAATTTTATTTCAATAATTTGTTTGTGCGAAGGAGTCTTTAGCTATGGGAAGAAACCAGAGGAAACAAACACAATTATAGGTTGGACAGACGCCACTTAATTCAGTCACAGACCTGATTTAAAGTGCACTTGTCTGGTTTGTTAAACCATTTGGTCACCATACCATGCCAAGTGTAATATTTTTATATATGAAAGCTGGGCCGTATTTACCAATAGGCATAGTAAGCCATTGGCCTAGGGCCTACAGATATTTTGGGAGCCACGGAAACTAATTTTTTGGGAAGCATGCGAATGTATAACCAAGCTTGTTACTTTAAATTTGGGGTCCCTTTGATCAGTTTTCTTAATTAAACATTAATTGATCAATTTGATATCGTCCAAAAAATGCGAATGTCGTTTAGTGGCTTTAAAGATTTGATTATTTAGGATCTTAGCTTTTGAATTTTTCAAAAGGATCAAGTTAAAGTTTGTTGCCGTTATAATCTCATATCCCATATTTTAATGATATATTTCTCCTTTCAGCATCAAAGATATTGAATGGAGTCAAATGGACAGAGGATTTGAACAATGCCTTTATGGACAATAACCGTAATGATCCCACGCTAACATGGCAATATTTCTGTAGTTCTGATGGCTTTTTTAGAATATTTCCTGGTAAGTGCCAACTATCTACCCAATAATGTCCTGAAACACGATGCCACCATTGAAAGTTGAACTAGAATGAAATTGAATGACATTAATAAACCAAAATAGAATGTTTTTTTCAGATCATCTTTAGATCATGTACCTAGTTAGTTACAACTCTGCCATTGCAATATCCTTTCATCTTAGCTATTTTGGCTATGATCTATTTGGCCTAGGATATTACAGATATATTTTGTATATCATTTTACTGAAAAACAAGGGTCTAGTTATTGGAATAGAACACAAAGGAAATTCTTTACATAAAACAGGGGCCCTGACTCTAGGGGTCCGGGCCGGTTCTCTACCCTGCGTACTTAAAAGTTTGGGAGAAATTGACTATAAATGATGCTTTGTAGAAGGTGTCTTGATGTTTCTAGCTAATGCAAAAATTTAGTGTGTGACAGTCTTACCAGTTCTTAAGAAAACACCTAAATCCAAAGACTAAAAAGGTTTCCAGACACCTCCACCCCCCCCCCCAAAAAAAAAAAAAAAAAAATTACAAAAATATGTGAGACCATACCTTTTTTTAGTTGCCCCATAGCTTACCATACTCACAAGCTCCTTCTCAATCCATCCTTGACATTATATAACCAGTGCCCCTCCCCCACCCCAAGTCTCTGTTCTTTGTTTATAACACCTATGCTGCTAGACTGATTAATATTGGACTCAATATTGAATTTTTTAAGTGTTATTGCTTCACAATAGACATTTAGTTAAAGAAACATTTAAAATTTTACCTCCCATGTGTCATGCATTTCCATTATGCATTATTTCTTCAGTACGTGCTTGATCATTATCTCGTGGTATTTTGAAACAAAACATTGGTGAGCAGCAGACCTTGTAATTAAACTTGTTCCAGCTAATCAATAAAAACAGATCTACAAGTAGAATTAGCTGTTTATTTTAAAGATTTGTGTAAAATTCCAGCTTTATTGCTCGTTTGTGTTCCAGTGGTGCTACACTTCTTCTGAAAAAAAGGATAGACTCTGTTAGCGAGTCATTAAATAGTCATACTTTTATATGTACTGGTAATTTAATGTGCCAATATAGAATGTGGTCAATATCAGGTGCAAAAGTTTTTTAATGCTCACTCAAATTGTTGTTTGAAAACCAGCTTTTATTAGCTAAAGCTGAAGTAAAAACATAGCTACATGAATATATAGGTTTAATGTATTAAAATATAAAACAAAATTTACATAGACCAACTAGACAATGCAGGATTCATTGTCCAACAAAATAGTTATAACAAACGGTACATGCACAATTAACTACTCGTCTGCATATCACGTAAACTTTAATAGTTTTATAACCATTAAAAAGTTTGACATATTTTCAATCAAACATAAAATACTAAAGTGCTCCTTATATTGATCCATTTCTGTAGTGTTTTTTTTCTATTTTATTCTTTGATTACAGCGTTAAAAGCCTCTTTTAGCTTTATTGATCTCTAATCTACTAATAACGACACATTTGTTTATAATGCACATTGTAACATGCACAGAATTCTTTACTGTAAATAAACTGCGAACCTGTTATCATTTGATTAAAGCTTGACGCAAATATGGTTAATGATGTGGACGTAATATAGCTATTCCTTATTCTAGTCCTAACACTGGGTATAAAAATACACAACTAAATCAGCAGACTTGCTAGCACCCATCACATGAGAAGATGAAATAAAAAATACAATAACAGCAATCAGTTGAAGGTGGAACATCTCTATGAATGAATAAATGACAAAGATAGAGAAGATGACACGATTGTGCTCTGAACCCTTTTGCTCAATAACACAGATTCAAATGCAATAGTTCATGATTTTTATAATGTGAAAATGTAGTCATCAAGCAGTTGTGTCATGTGACTCAATTGAAACCTTACAAAAATGTCAAATATGTTCATACTGTATAAGCAGTAACAGTTTTTGTACATAGAGAGTATGCATACTTGTTTATAACATCAGGTACCAATTCATATTTAAGCGAAGTTCACATGGCTTCCAAATCTGTTTTGTACTTTGCTATGTCACACTATGTGACAACTCAGAAAAAATGTTACACTCAAAATTTGTGAAATAGTCTTAAAGTCACAGATGTTGTGTTTTGGCCAAGGCACACATACTCCTGTTAGAATAGCTGGTAACGCTTCTCACTTATTCATTATAACAAATAAAAATCCAGCTCAGTAACTGTCCATTTTACTAACAGTATTACATAGTGATAGTTATAATTTCTTTTGAACATCAGAATTCCTGATTATTTTCTTAAAGATGATTGTAAATTTTTTCAGGAATGAAATGGCCAAGAGATCCAGATAGTGTTGATACATTTGACTGTCGAGTAAGAAAATGGTAAGATGCCTTCCCCAAAATATTATGTCAGTATCTTGCTTGGCCTTGCTCACCTTTGTTCTGTCCTCAAGGACAGCACATGATGAAGTATCAAGGAAAAAGATTGAACTGAAAAAATAACCATCTTTTTAACTTATATTTGAGTATAGGTATAGAGTGATGCAACAAGAACTTTAGAGGAGCGATTCCAGTATTGATAAGGCATATGTTAATTTATTGGTTTTCAAAACCTAAAATGTACAGATATACAGACTCTTTATTTTACCTAGGATATACAGCCATTTGAAAATGATATATTTGATATCCTAGCTAAATAGAACCACACACTTTCTCACATTTCAAACATTTTGTTGACCAATTTTTCTCTGATTTTACAGAAATTTATTATCCTTCTTTGATCACGTAAACCTAGTTTTTCCAGCATTTTCTGCTGTTTTAAGCCATTATTCCTTCCAAAAAATAATTATTTAATGGCAAATAAATGGAATGATAGTTAAATCTGTCAGCATGTTAAAATCCAATGGAGCCTGGTAAAGAAACCCATCAAAACGGTCAATTTATGTTAAAAGAGACTACAGAAGAAGTATGACTTGAATTATTAGTTTAACCTTATTAAGTGTGGTTTGATAGTTGAAAGTGAGACATTAAGTATTACCAATGTCTTTAGCACGAGACCAGTAAACAACTTAAAATACATACACTATCCCGCACATGCTTTTCAAAGGAATAAGTCACGAAGTCCAATATTTCATCTAGTATGATGATGTACGATTGGGAAGATGCCTGTGCATTACTGGAAATAATGATATGCCAACATCAAAGTATGACGTCACACCTGTATTTTATATTATAGGTACATTGAAGCTGCTACATCATCTAAGAACATCATCATACTATTGGATGCTAGTGGCAGTATGAAAGGCCTGCGTATGGATATAGCTAGAAATACTGTTGATAAAATCCTGGAAACATTCAGCAATGATGATTTCTATAATATTTTACAGGTAATTAAATTTCTGAAAATTATATTGTTAGCATAGCCAATGATCATCCTCACTATGTACAGAGGGTTGGTCTAATACATGCAAGCTGTGAGTACGATCCTACAATTTGTATGCGACAAGGTTCATGTTGCCCCTTTCCGTTAGTGCTTAATTTCACAATTTTTATCCAATTTTGATGAACTTAAAAAATGTATGTTTTGTTTCCGAAGATCTTGGTTAGGTTTGATGTTGGCTTGGATTGTAACATCATGGATTGTTGCCCCTTATCTTAACTTGTGGACCCTCTAGAGGACACAAATTCTATGCGATTTTGATTAAACTTGAAATATTTGTTTACTTAGTTAACTAATGAGTTTTGATTTTGGCACGTATCGAACTGTTCAAATATATCTTCATTTTACTTGCCCCTTTAATCACTAGAGGATCCCTGCATTGGCTGAGAAAGTTCATCCAGATTTTCCGGCGTGGTTTGGCCCTGTCATTCAGATTGGACAAAAAACGAGGTCCTGTGTACACATTGGCGTGCATGTAAAAGATCCCTTGGCAAGTGGAAGTCGATATAAGAGTAGGCGGAAACTGTGCTGTCCGAGCAAAATTTCCCTCATAGCACACTGTATGGCGTATGCCTGTATTTATTGGCCCAGGTTAGGAGCAGAACAGGAGGACGTCACATCCCACTTCATTTCATTTCATTTAATCAGTAGTGACAAAGCTTGTAATATATACCAATGTTGTGGATTCTCAAAATTGGTCAAGATTCTTGTCTGATGCAATATGTGTTAGGAATCAAAAGATCTTGGCTGAGTTTAATATTAGTGTGCATCAGACCTTCCATTCTGGAGTAGGACATATCAAGACATCAAAGATATATATCAAAGATGACAGTAAGACATAGCCATGACAACAGTAGGGCATATCCAAAACATGTAAAAGACAACAGTAAGATACATCATGGTCACATTTGTAGTATGTAGATTTAAGGCTTTCAGAAACAAATAATATAATAGCTTCCTAAATAATATAATAGCTTCAAGTTAAAAGGGTGACTGCTACTGCCAGGTATTATCAAATGCTCTGCATTAATTATTAAAGGGAACATTTCTTTGCTAGTTCTTGAAAGCTTAATGGTGAAACTTTTTGTAGTTGGGTATATTTGAAACCTATATTTAGACTTGATGGTAAATAAAGCAAACACCATGGAAAATGCTTATTAAGTTCTCCTTTAAGTCCATAGTTTATTTATTCGATACAGTTGACATGTTTTTCTCTCTGTCAGTTTTTATGCAACTCTATTGTATCTCAAGTTTATGAGTCAAAGAACAATAGGTCGCTTTTATAATATGATATGTTATGGATGAATGAACATGTTCCCTGCAAATACAATAGCAATTGAGGAATAATTTATTGCTGTTGTAATTCATGGCTGGCTGTGGTTAATAAACACTCATTATTTTGATTACATTGGTTTAATCAATTGATATGTTATTATTACCACAGCCAGTAATTGATTAGAGGCGACATGTTGCATATATATGGCATTGTTTTTATTTACCTTATATTCAGTTGACATTTATGTTTTGTTAGACATTGACAAAAATTATAATATTTTTGTTCACATTTAGATTATTGAATTTTTTTGAAGGTGTTCAGAAAGAAAAGTGGAAAAATATTTTGTAGATGTCTGGCTTTGTTCGCTACTGTACATGCATCATGGGATGGATCAAAAAGCAAGAAGCGATATATTTGTATCTCATATATTTCAAACATCGAAATGGTTATCTTTAGGATGAACACTAGCAGTAATGTAAAAATTGACAACATTTGGCGCCTCTGAAACTGATACTATAACCATAAGCAATAAATTTGTTTCTGGATACATGATTTTGAGGAACTTGATGAAGAATACACCCATCTTCAAAATATACAAATTAGATTCCTCATGTTCAGTTCGTGGACGATCATGGGTACATCATTACTTCACACATTCTAGCATGTTCACCCCTTTTCATACCTTTTATGTTTGCATTTTGAGCACATTAGAGTATGGATGTTTTGATTTTAAAAAAAGAGGTGTGGAGTAAGGGGAGAAGTGATTGCATGCACAGACAGGGCAGATCCCCAGCATATAATTATTTTATTTAATTTCATTCTCAATGTTTATCAAATTGTTGTTTATTTCATCTATTTCTTTTTCAGTTTTCTGAAGATGTTAGTTATGTAGATCATTGTTTTAATCGAACATTAATGCAGGCAAATGCTGATAACATCAAACGCGTCAAAGAGAAATTACTCAAGATTGAAACGAGTCAGATTGCAGACTTTGAACGAGCTTTGATTGAAGCCTTTGAATTATTTAAAAGTGTAAGTAAATGGAGTGGGATTTTATCTCAGCTCATTGTTTGTTTTATTTAAATAAAAAGACCAGAATATATACCTTGACATCGATTGTGATACTGATTAACTAATTAGAATTAGTAATTAATACATAACTGTTTCCTTGGTTGTGTCATAGAATAGGTTATGTATTTGTAAATCCACAGTTATTGCAACGACACATTTAGACAGCTGAGTATTGACTGTAAAACTGAACCAGAAATAACCCAATACTTCAACTCGGCAACTGTTTAAAACTGCTCTCAAAAAACTTCTGCAATGGTTAACAGCTTGTATTTTTTGGCCCACATATATTAATTATTACAGCTAAAAACAATGGAATCTGTTCACTCGAAAAAACAAACATTTTTTTTTTCTACGGGGGGAAACATACTAAGCAAAAATGAGAAGTCATTGGAATCAGTGGGTCTAGTTGTTTAGTTATAAGGCAATAAGTTATTAAAGAGTCACAATGGATTTTGAAGATAAACACCACACATATTCTATTTTTCATAAAGTCATTATTGTTAATAATCAATGATTACTAGATAATCATAATTTTCATTTGATTATTCTAGTAATATTGTTTTGATAATTACTGTGTAATTCTTATGATTTTGTAATTATGTATCAGAAATTTACCTTCTGTTATTATCTCAATATTACATGGAGAGTTTTTTTCATAAATATTTCATTGTTCATTGTGTTGTTATAGTTAATTGTCATTATCAAATTATCTTTGATTAGCTAAAAACATTAAAAGAAGATTATTAGATCATTTGTGTACACAAATTAAAAGAACATTTGTCACACTTTTTCTGGAATTCTTAAATAAACATGACCTGTCTTTCTTGATCTGGTGAAAAAAAATACAATTTTCAGTTTTCAACTGATTTAATATATCGTAATATGTTGAATTGTTTTCTCGGCTGAGATGACAAAATTAAAAGTGAAATTTAAAAAACTTCTGGCAGTAATATCAGTTCAGTTCTATTTGGTCTTGCAATCTTTTTAATTCAGTTTAATCATTATCTTTCAAATGGTAATTTGTATAAATTTGAGATGTTTAAATTCATTAATTAAGAAGTCCACTATCTCGAAAGGTATTTGGAAATGAGTGGAACATTGAAAGCTGTAAATTTATGGCCTGGCTTGTTATCTTTACATTTATATAATACACTGTACCTAATGATTTATCTATGAATTTAATGTGTAGGACTTTCTGTGTTTAAATTCTACTGAAAATTTCAACGTGTGCAGAACAAATAGACTGAATCAGTTTCTGTTTTTAAAAGTAAAACTGATGATGTTTTGATTATAAACAGGAAGAGAAGAAAAGAAATATTAGTTTATGTAATAAAGCCATTATGTTGGTCACAGATGGTGCCACAGAAAATTATGAATGGATTTTCCAGAAATATAATTGGCCTTCAAAAAAGGTAAAGCCTTATTTATGTCTTTAGATTTAAATGGCCTTTGATTATTTATGTAGAATTGTTAACATTCAATATTTACTCTTAACTTATTTTGAAGTTTGTTTACTTTTAGGTTCATTTATTTTTTTTGACTTGATGTTTTAGTTGTATTTGTGATCAATTTGCTTCCATTTCTGATCAGTTCTAATATCAATCTGCTTCACATAGATATATATTAGGCGTAACAATTTCAGGATCATGAATGAAAATCCTGTTAAAATTCTGGAGCGCACAGAGACTTTGTGCATACTGTACAGACCAGAGTTTACAAAATGTTTAAAATTGTCTGGGATAGTTCATTGTTCACTGCTGTTTATCAAAACTTGTTTTAAGATTAAATAGGGAGTTACAATATCTAAAAGAAATGACTTGTTCATTTTCTACACTTAAGAGTTTTAAAAAGCATTGTCACTGCTGTTGGTAGTCGTCATTATAGAAAAGATCACCCAGTAATAATTTTATGCTTTTTAAATTTTTTTATCAAAAAACAAAGAAATTGATCAAACTTGGTGTCGATTTCCAGTTTGTATGTGACAAGGAGTGGGGTCACCTGTTCAATCTAGTTGGTTTTCTCTGGGTCGTCCAGTTTCCTCCCACAGCTAAAACCCAGCGCAATTGAATTATTGAAATGAAATTGGACTATATATTCTGTTAATTCTAAATGACCTAGTTTTTGTCAATTGGACGTTAAACCCCATTTCTCTCTCTCTCTCTTTCACTTTTATCAACCTGTATTATTTATTTATTCAGGTGCGAGTTTTTACGTATTTAATTGGAAGAGAAGTATCAGATGTTCGACAAGTTAAATGGATGGCATGTGCTAATAAAGGTGAATTTATCTTGTCTTTGTAAAAACAGTTTTACTGTATTTTCTTTATTTAATTATATGAAACTGCAACTTGTTTATTTATTTATATGTAAGTGAATTGTATTAAACAGTCTTGGCATTTAAAAAAGAATTGTCTATAAATACATTCTTGAGACACATTTACACTTACAAAGGCCAAATTTAACCTCTTTGGTGAAACTAATCTTTGGTGTTTATTGTAATCAATTATGGGGAAACTCGGTTGCTGGCAGGGTTTAAAATGATTTAATTTTTCAATTGGATTAAAGGAACCAAACCCTTTGATTTTTAGCAAAATAAACTATTGAATTGTGATGGATTATTTTGGTTAGTGATGAAGCAAGTCTGACTTGATCAAATGTATGTTTCAAAAACTTTAAACAGGAATTTTGCTAATTATACTTAACAGTGGAACACAAAACCTTTAAAAAATAGATATTGGAGAAACAATCACATTTCATGAGTAAATTTTCAGATTTGAATGTTGTAACTGTGACATCAGTAAAGGTATGTGACTATCAAATTTTTAAGAGAGAGACCATAACTTATGTTATAAATATATATTGATTTTATAAAAGGTATGATATTTTGTAAATTCAGGTCATTTTACACATATATCAACAAGAGCAGATGTTCAAGAAAATGTTCAGGTAAAAAGCCAATCAACCTACCTTTTATTGTTATTCACCTGTTATTACTTTCTTTTATTACAAAGAATTTGTTTAATTTAAAGATATATATATATATAAAATCTTATTTATTATTTATTAAATATCACTTGGCTGTGGAATTTTGTTTTTTCTTCTCGCTTTTATATCAGTATTGATTCAGTATAGTTTATAGAAAATACAATTCAAGTGTATTTTTTTTACCTACATGTGTTAAAAGCAAGAGTTGTTGGACAGAAATGTAATAAAATATTTACTTAAAAGTTTAAAACTGCTTTACTGAGAATATTTGGGAGATATAACATTATAACCTATAAATTGGTGCCTTTTCTAATAGAAGCAGACGACCAAGGTTATTTCCCTTTGATTTAATGTTAATTCTTTTCTCATTGCCTAGCTGTATAAATATGCCCCAAATGGCATTGTCTAACTTGCATGAGGTTGACCATGAAAAATTTGAGGTACACATTTTGCATGTAGGAAGCTAGTAAACAGAGCACCGTAACCACCATCACCCTCTATATTAGGAATAATCACCAAAATCTTAGCAGAAAATGTCAATTCAAACCCTCGTATTTGGTTGTATACTGAAAATTATTATGCAAAAGTGGGTTGGGGGGAGACAGTGATAGAGAAGAGCCATAGACAACAGGAAATTTGTGGGATCCGACTTTTCCGAGACAGATTAAGTAATTGGTAGTCTTCCTCCAGATATTTGTTCCCTTTTCCCAAGTACATAATATAGAAAGATATCCATTTAAATTAATTAATAGTGCTTTGATTATCATATTCTAATATATCTCAGCAATACGTGAAGATTCTAAGTCGTCCAATGGTACAGGAGAAATATCATCAAATGATTTGGACACCTGTTTACCTGGACTATCCAACAGAACAAGTTGAAAATGAGGTAATTATGTGTAATTATTCTTTTCTCTTCTTGAACATGAAAATATTATTTTTTTGGCCATCTATTATTGATTGGATGAAACACCTTAAAAAAAACGAGACATCCATCAGTAGATCTCATATTTAATGTATGAAGTAATAAGCCAGCCAGAAATTCACATCATATATGATATATTGATTAAATGACGCGTGGAGAAATATTGTATATTTAACCCTCGAAGCATGGTGATCGTAACTTTACAGTATTATCTTGGAATAATGAAATAATTTTGCAACCTTGGAAATAATGGGGTGAAAATTGCATATTTTTTTTTGGGTTAATCCCACCAAGATGACTAACGTATAGAATGGGCTCATAATCAATATGAGCTTAAAGGGTTAATATGATTAGGAAAGAGCATCAATTTAGTAAACTGGAAAATGATGAAAGACTACATTTAGATATACTTTACATAATAGCGACTATCTTTAAGATTAGGACATTGTCAAAACATTTTTACATACAGTAACTTATTTATGTTTTTACCCATATACACCCATCATATGTACATAATCTTAGTTCAATCAACCTGTCCATAATATCATTACTAATGTATTGGACATTAAAATTGTATAAACAACAACAGCAAAATGCTTTGCCTTGAATTATCTCGAAAGATATAATGTTTTTGGTAAGAAGAATATATTTCCTGGCAATTTTGTTATGTTTTGCTACCTGTGGTTATCAGGGGCGGATCCAGAGTGGGGGGTTGGGGGGTCCACCCCCCCTCCCCTGCTCAGCTACATAAAAAAAAATAATGCCTTGCATCAATGAAATTACATCACAAAGAGATCCTGCATCATTATAAAATGATTTCTCTGTTTAGAAATCTCAATTTGTATGTATGCCTATGTAATTTAGATACGATGATGGCAGATTTCCGTAACATAAACCTGGCAAACTCCCTCCTGCAAAAATTCCTGGATCCGTCCCTGGTTATGTATTAAGCATCATGATTTTCATGTAAATATATCTTTATATCTCCAGAGAGTTTATGTATCAGACTCATGTCCTACTTCCGTTAGCCTTCCATGGATGTAGATTGATATAAAATAACTATTTACATTGTACTTTAATTACAGGGACTTGGTCTGATGACATCAATTTCTATTCCAGTTTTTGATGGAAGGGAAAAAGTGGTAAAGTAATCTGTTTCACTCTTGCAAGTAACATTTGTGATATGAGAAAAAATTGATTTACTACAGAGCTTATAGTGCAGAGGTTTAATAATGCCTGGGGCCAGCTCTTGATTACATGCCTCCTAGACTGAAGTATAGGGCCTAGTTCTCAGAAATCTGAGAAAGGACGACATTTTAATTGTCAAAACAGATGAAAAAATAAGTTTTTTTTACTCAAATTAAGTATTGTTTTAAGTACCAGTATCTTTAATTGGATATCCCCTCTGCCCATCTGTCTGCACATTACTGTTAATAGTATCAAATACTAAAGGAAGGGTAAGGATTTCTCATAAATTGGAAATCAAATATATACTGTAGGCATATATTTGAATACACTTTTTAATGTAGCTGGTAGCTAGTCTATGTCATTCTAGTATATATTGTCTCTGCCAATATATAGTCGGTACAAAATAGTGCTAAATTTGCATATAGTGTCAAAACTTGTACTGTTATTCTTGAATGTCTTGGTAGATGAAAAAAATATGTCCTTTCCTTACTTTGTATTTTAAAGCATTATTGACATAGGGATTGAATCAACATTTCCCGTAAACATCCATACGAGCAAAATCTGCCTAAAAAAGTATTTTCTACTTAACTTAGAGAAAACCATTGAATCCGGACCCTGGTGTTAAAAGTTATACAGATTGATTTAGGATTTTAAAGGGAAACAGGTAGTTGTCAATCAGTGATGATATATAGTTACAACATTTATTAGACTATAAATTGGATTTTATTGAACAGGGTCCTGATGAAGAACCACCAAATACTAATTTATTAGGTGTAATAGGAACAGATTTACCTATAGATGTTCTTAAAAGATTTATACCAGTGTCAAAGGTAGGCATTACATCTGTTTAGTTTTATTTTTTTATGCAAAATTTCTAATTTACATCTTGCTATCTTAAAGATAATCTGTAGTTGATCTCAAAGTAACATATATTTACAAATTTGCAAATTATATGTATATAACTAACGTTATTTTGCAGCTTGGAGTCAATGGTTATGCCTTTGGAACTACAAACAATGGATACATTCTTTTTCATCCTTATTTTCGACCATTTGTAAGTAGTCTTTCATATAGAAGTTTGACCATTAATTAAATGTGTTCACTAGAAAATCAAGAACAGATGTACTCTATATTTGTGACCGTTTGTGCCACTTTCTGAGATTTCCAAAAGCATTCTAGATAGTTGAGTTCTATTTGCATTATCTGGCCGTCAGATAAATTAAACAAAGTCTACTTCAGTCTTAAGATAATAAATGGAATGTAGAGACTAGAAACAGGGTGGACAAAGAAATTTTGCCTAAAATGCCTTGGCACTTTTTTATCCCATCTTTGCCAGTAGCATGGTTCCTGTCTGTAAGAAAATCATATTTTAGGAATTGGACAACTGTCTTAAAATTTGCTTGACCACTTTCTAGCGTAAGTCTACTCTTTAAAATTTTGAATTCCCAGTATCGTTATATTGGCCTCATTATATATATAAATTAGTTTGACTACACTTGGCACAAAATTGGTTGATTTGGCTTGGTGTGACTCTGTATATTGCAGATTAGATTGATTCCATGCTTCAACAAATCAAAACTTCAATGTTCCAAAATACTATCATGTACAATGTTAAATGAAATGAAAAGGGGTTTATGTCTAATTTTTCTGCACTAATCAGGCTAATTAAGAGGGGCTTATGCCATACATTGAAACCTGAAAATGGTGCTAAGACTCTTTATTTCTGTTTCCAGCTGTCAATGGTATTCATCCCATTCAAATCTCTACAAGATGCATTCACAAGTTTAGATTAGTAGGTTGATCTGACTCCAACTGCTCTTGACTCCAACATGCAAGCAAATTATTGAAATGATTATATACCATATGTCAGTACAGCATAGGCCAAAGTCGTATTGTGTGGCCATTAAAACCAATTTCGCTCTCCATCTCATATATTCTCCTCCTCGCAAGATTTTTTATAAAAGTACAAATATCTGTGGTATCTTTGTAGTATGATCGTGAGAAGGAAGATGATAATAATCTGTATATATATCAACTAGATACAGTACAAGATAACGTAGAAACAGAAACAGAACCACGACCTAACTATAATAGTGTAGATCTATCTAAAGTAGAAATCTCCCTAGATCCTGTCAAGTTTGTACAGGTAATGTGTAAATATTTTAATTATTACTCCACAGTTAATTTCTCAGTAAACGTCTGCTTGTGAAATTGAAGTCTAGACACTGTCACTTCCAAAGTTTGATAAGATAATAGATTTTATATATAGGATAGAATGCTCCACACACAGGCCCATGAGTGTGTGGGGGTGCATGCGGAGCAACACCCCCCACCCCCTGTACACACACAAAAAGGGCCACACACTACCCCCTGTGAAAAAATATTGCCGACCATAGATATACATTGTCCATCAAATTTACAGCACCCATGAGAACACTTTTCCACCCCCCTCCCTCTTTGCTCTGAGCTAGTTATGGTCCTGTCCTCAAAACTTGACGAAAATCAACTGTAATGAATAATCATTTGTATCATATCACTCGATGAGAAAATGTGGTGGTGAGAGCTCTGATAAAGTTATACATACTTTGTGGAAATTTCCAATATTTTGTGCTGGAACTATTCCTTTCAATTTTGACATTTGCTATTCGTGCATAAAGGATTCTTTCCAATGTATTGTTCGCAATTAGAATGTTATTGTTTGCAATAATTATGATTATTCAAATTTGTTTAGCTTCGTAATGCCATGAGAGATCCATCAACAGGAAGTGTAGCTATGAATGTCACAGCTTATGTGGATAAAATGGTAAGATTATATCATACCTCTGGTTCAAGATAGAATATATCATACCCCTGGTCCAAAATAAAAACAAATATAACTCTAGTAGTAAGTGCAGGGGGACTGCACCACACATAATTCTACACAAAAACAAATATACAGATAAGACATAATGCTAAGAGACCACAAACAACAACAAATCACTATATTTATATAGGATTTCACTGAAGAAAGGTCATTTTGGCTTGTCTCAGAAGTATGTTGATTAAGCTTAGATCCTATGATAGCAGTGATTGCTCAAATTAGAAAAATAACTGAATCTTACATGTTTTTTTTTGTAGAAAAGGGCTGACACTAGAGTTAATCATTATTATTATAATTCTATATTAGATACATTTAGGTGAGTATATTTTAGTAATAAAATTAACATATACATGTACTGTGATAAAATAATAAGATTAGGCGAATTGTTAAGAAAATCTGCTAAAAATGTATTTATTTGAAAGAATCAAGTGATCTTATTTAAAAACAACGGCACTTGTCCACCTTACTGCACTAACGTCCTCAATTTCGGTGATCCAGGAGACCAGGATCTGACCTCGAAAAGTCATCTAGTTGTTTGGATAACATAAAAAAACATGGTTCATGGCCCGAGAATAAGCATACCGCCATTAATTATGGTTTTATTACGTCTAAATCCTATATATGAATAAAAGATAGACACATCTTTATAGTTTGGATTCCTAGGTGGTTATAGGCCTACTGGTCAGTTCACCATTAAGTGAAGTAGATATCTAATTTCTAGTCTCTAATATTCAAAATATTTGTCTGCATTAAATTATTTATTGTGAATGATATAATGCTCTTTTGTAATAAAATATTTATATGCTTCAAGGGTTTAAATTTATTGACGTCTGATCAATAATCAGATATCAGTCTCGTCTTGTTTTATTTTTGATGTTGCACGGCATTGACATTTGACTTTGAAACAGGGGTTCATATCTCTAATCATATTGGTATACAGGGAATCGTTCGATGGGATATTACAGTGAAAGCGTTTATATAAGTGAGTTGTGTTGTATTAGCGATGTAATCATTCAGTGTATGGTTGGATGATGTAAACAACGCTTACAATCACTTATTACAATTACTGTATAATTTAGTGAAAAAGTAACAAAATAAACTAAACAAATTTTTTTTTTTATAATTTAATGAGATTGTTTTTATTGTATCAGTATGTTCTCTTTTTTGATAGTTTAGCTTTTGTTGTACCAAAAGGATATGGAGAGTATATGTTGAAGCCTAGAGATTCAATAGGATCTTCAGGTTGGTTATTTTAGTTTTTATACATCCATATTTAAATGTAAAAGCTCTAATTACTTATATAGATGTAGAAGTAAATCATCAGTGAATTATCCTATATTTATTGCAGCATTGTATAGACCAGGTTTCTTCTTATGTTTTTGTTTTTGTTTGTTTTTAGATAAAGAATATTTAAGGAGTCCATCAGTACATGTAGCGTCATGGTATGTAGTTGTTGTTTTTAATATTTATTTAATAAACAGAAAACTTTATGGATAACATTCACTAGGTTTATTAACTGCAACATTTCAATGAGGATAGTCTCACCGTTATCAAGCAAAATTTTTATTTATTGCAAATGTTGCTTAACATCCATTCAATACCGTTAGGCAATTAAAGGTACAAATACCTTTGTATGGCCCATAACATGTTATTACTAACTATGGCCTGAAACAGCTAAATATAAATACATTTTATTGACGGCATATTCTGACAACATATAGCTGCTGTGGACATGTGTTCAAGTTGTCTTTAACTGCCATGACTAATGTAATGAAGTAATTGCCTTTAAAGAGGGATTCTTCACATATTTTTTAATATTAAATGGGCAGGATTTTAATTTTGCATGGGCTCTACTTCAGCAATAATGAAAACAGTCATAAGACTAGAAATGAGGCAACTGCCATCCAGAGAAGTGACATGCCTGGATGTATTCTTTTGTAATAAGTGCAAATTTTTTATGTTTAAACACTGCATTCTTTTTTTAAGGATTCATTGCAAAAATCTTAATGGAGGTTTAGAGGCAGTAAATAAGAATTTTATTATAGATTATGTTGGTCAAGAACAGTATAATTCTTTGGTTTGTAAGTCAACATTTTGCTTTTTATGTCAGTTCCTTAAAGAGACAGCATTCTTTGATATCAACTAAATCTATGTGAACCACATTGATCATTTGAAGTTTATATTAGTTATGAATGAAGCCATTTTTATTCTTTGGGCTCATGAAAATAATAACAATTTGAATATAAATGTATCCTGAGTGGTTTGGAATTCCATTTGTTTGGAATTCTTTCTTTATGGCATTCGGAGTGCAGCTGCACACAAGCTTCAATATATAGCAAAGTTTACGCTAAGGCAAGTTTCAGTCCGATGTTTCAGTGTAATACATGTTTGTGCATAATTCCGATGTATGTATGGTGACACCCTTCTGTGTAATATCTAACGAAGGATCTTGGTACTATTACTACCAGGGGAGTGGGTGGCCTGAATGGTTAGTGCATTGTATTATAAGGTCTGTCATTGAGTCAACTGGCATGGTTTGGAGGGCTAGGGTCACCTGTCAAACCTCATGTTTTTTTTCTGGGTCCTCCAGTTTCCTTCCACTGCAAAAGACCTCTGCGCAAGCAAATTATTGATACTGTGTTGCTATGAGTGACAGTATTTGATATTGGATTTAAAACATCAGTTTGTCAATGGGGATTTGTTCTGTATATCTCGACCTGAATATAGCTTTCAATTTCATCAGCTGCATCAACCCAAACAGCTAAAATTCACACGTCAAAGAAACAGAATACTAAATCAATATTTTATATTTTTATGTAGGAGGTGCCTAGGCCCCAACCCCACCCTCCTAAATCTGCCATTACCACTATATTTATAATCAGCATTGTAATCATCTCATTCTCCAATGTGTTTCAGGTGACAGAGAAGAAATTGTTCATTTAGTACTAGATGCTAAAATTACTCAAAACTATGAGAAGATTTGGAATGGAGTATTGTCAATAGAAGAAAAAGCTAGAGCTTATTCATATTATTCAGTGAAGTAAGGAAGTGTTTATCATTTTCATATTAGAAACAATTTTTATTGAGATTGTATTTCCCTATATATATTTATATAGGCCTATATATATTTTTTAGGTTCTAGTTAGATTTGGGGTATTGGTCGAAATTGTTGACTGGCAAGAAATATTTTCAAAAATTAAAACTGTTGGCCATTGAAATTCTAATGACAGCTTACTTTATTAATTTCGTGTGTATATATATATGCTGTGGATATCATTTGATCCAGTCCATTGCTGTGATTAGTGAATAAGTGACTCAGTGATTAATATACTGGTTTGCTTAACAAGAAATGAAATGAAATGAAATGGGGTTTAACTTCCTACTCTTCTGCACCTAATCTGGGCTAATGGAAAACGGGAATACGCCATACAGTGTGCTATGCGGGAAATTTTACCGGTGCAGCGGCACTACAGCCTACTTTTATATCGAATTCCAACTGCCAAGGGATCTTTTACGTGCACGCCAATGTGTTCTTGTCAGGCCCCTGCTAAACAAGAAGCCTTGGGTTCACTCCTTGTGTTGGCCAAGAATGTTCCTCCGGTTTTTTGGATGTGATTTTCCTTGTCAGTGGTGCAGGACAGACTGTTTGACAAGTAACAGTGTCTAGTCATTCAGATTTGATGAATAAACGTTGGGTGCACATAAAGAACCACTGACGGCTGGAATTTGAAATTAGAGTAGGTCGTAGTGCTGCTGTCCGGGCACACTGTATAACGTATGCCTGTCTTTATACACATTTTATTGTGGTTTTTAATGTTTTCAGCAAACCTAATGGCTTTACTCTAAGCAGACTGTTGTTGTTAATCAGATGAATCTATAGTTATTATTATTATATAGAAACAATTATTATTCTTCTCTTACTATAAATGATAACACCTCTTTAAGTTATAGTTATAACCTTTGAATTTTTTTCTATTTCTGCAGACGTGAATATGAATCAGAATGTTATGCAATAACACGTGCAGAATTGAAACTGAAATGTTTTAAGAATATTCATTTAAAGTAAGAATTTCAAGAATGTTATGTAAAATACTGCGTTATGTACACCTCAATTTAAAGGAGGATGAGTGGAGGGGGTTAAGTGGTGTAATACATACACTTTGGATCATAAGTTCTGTCATTGTGTCAAGTGGGATGGCCAAAGCTTGCACATTTTCGTGTCCTACGGTTTTAAAGATCGGTAATGAAAATGTTCACACCAATTGCTCCTTTAACACCATCAAAACCAATTTTGAAAAGATTGTTCTAAAGACTGCCCTTTGCAACCAAAAACTTGGTTCTTGATATAAGATTGTTTTTTATTTAATCAAAACAGTTCTGGAAATAAATGTATTTATTTTATTTTAGATATGGTGTAGAGTTAGTATTTGTTGGAACCAGTTCAGGTTTAACACGATTTGGTGTAATAGCTGATGAACTGACAAATCCGTAAGTCTGTTTTTCCACATTGACTATTTTTAGAAATTTTCTTTTTTTCTTGCAGGTATTGTCTGCAAATAAAACTCCGTTAGTCATTAGAAATTATAATGTGATCCCTCATCAATTATTAATGCCTGGAATTTTATTCTTATAGTCTTTATGGTGAAAACAGTAAAAGAGAAAAACACCCTGTTTAGATATTTTATCAACAGGTTTGTTCGCTTGCAGCAGATCATGCCATAAGTGTGTCAATTATTTTGGAAAATTTCGTCTACGTCACTATTTAAACCCTGTCTGTCTACTCTATGAAATAAAAACATTATCAAGACAGTCTAATTCACCAACCATGAACCTTTTAATATTATATTGTCCATGAAACAACTATTATTTTTCGTATATTATAGGGATTTTCTAGGTGTGAACTCGGAGACTATAAATAATTTATATTATCAAAGAGCAGTATTAGGTTGGCAAGCTGGATACAATTATGTTTTTTCTTTATACAATAAAGGTTAGTATGTGAAAAAGATGCAACATGAATTCATTTGAAGTTAAATTTTGATATGACCATTTGAAGAGGCATTAACCCTTTCAACAAGATATACAATACCTGTATTTAATATTTGTAATATCATATGGCAAATAGCTCTAGAATAACCTCATTATCACAAGTCCAAACATTTTGCATGAACTTCTTTTAAACTATTTGAAAACCAATGTAGAATAGACAGAGAAAGAAAAAAATGGCGGTTTACATGTATGTCCACTCAACAAAAACTAGGTCACTTCAGGACTGATGCATTTGAATACTCCAAATCTAATTGCATAATCAGATCATGATCAGTGAAGTTCTCCAAAACCTTTGTAATGGATAAACATTAAGTGGCATGTAGCGATTGGGGAACACAATCGCTGGTTTATTCTAAAGTCTGACTTTTGTTATATTCTATTGCACACATTGATGGGCATTTAAAAAAAATAACACTTGATAGTTGGAATTTGAAATAAAAGTAGGCCATTGCTCTACTGTCCAGGCAAATGTCCTCTTTTGCACACTGTATGTTGTATGCCCATCTTTATGAGCCCAGGTGGACCAGAAGAATAGAATGTTATGTCTCACGCTTCACATAAAATTAGACTTTTACACGACAAACCATTGTTGGAAGCTTAGTGTTACTCCAAATAGCTGTTCTATAGAATTTTGCCTTGGCATGTAGGGACTCCCACCAAACCCAACCCTTACGAAAAAAAAAAATTGGCATCACTTCAGTTGAAAGACTGCTAAAAATTCCTGTGCACACATAAATTATTGAAATTTTGAACTAACGTGTTAGTCCTAAAATGATTTCACCCTGCAAAAATTGCAATATTATTACAAACAATATAATTTGCATCAAATGCTTGCCTCTTTTTATTTTCAGATGGTTTAAGAAGTTTTGATAAAGCTGCCGTTACCATGTCAACTGCAGAAATCGTTAATAGAGGAAAGGAAGATGAAGTAGTTGCAGCTGCTGTGGGATTTCAGATGCGATTTAGTAATTTCTTCCATCTTTTTAAAAATATCACAGAACAGTGCACAGGAAAAGACTGTAATTTCACTTGTGCTCATTCTGATGTAAGAAATATTTATAATAATTATTTAATTCCAACATTCATAATAAGAATCCTGCACTGGTCCATCAAAGTTTTGTAAATTGAAAAGCATGTGGGTTCTGTGCTATTGGTATGTGTATCAATTCTTAACTCTAATACTATGGCAAAGGAGAAGTTTTCAGAGTGTCCCTTGACACCTACTTATCGTATCTGAAAGTTTCAGTTGAAAATATTGAGCTGTTTTGAAATAATCACCAAGCAGTCTAAGCTCTATATCTTGGATTTTATATCTTTGTTTTATCTATATTATATATATATATTAAACACAGTTTCACAAGCTAACAATATATTCAGTTAACATAGTTCAAGATACTAGTGAACATTCCAAGAATATTGTTTCGTTATTAATGAAGTCTGAAATATTTTATAATACGTCCCTGGCATTTCAGCTGGGTGCCAAAGTTAACTGCTATGAGTGCTATGTCTGACCAAATATTCTGTACCAGATGCTGGTCTTGACTGATTTAGGCTACTCCAGTATATAGTTTAAGATCATTGACCTGTTCGTCTTTGACCCGTTAGGTAACAAGTTGTGTAATTCAGTAGTTATAGCAATAAGTAATAATATCTAAATGTTGAAAATTTATTTTTCAGTATTTGAACTGTTATTTGGTAGATAATAATGCCTATATAATGACGTCAAATAATAATGCAGTAAGTAAAATAAATTGATGTTAAATATACATTATATAAGATTTTGATAAAGAGGTCTTCATTCTTGCTATAATACTTCAAATGTAGATAATGCAAAATGAATATATTAAAAATTTTATTCAAATTACTTTATTCTGAGTCAAAATGTGGTTCAATTTATATAATGCGCATATCCAAAATATTTCCTGGAAAATATCCCACTGACACATCTGGAAACAAGAAAGAGAGAATTACATTTATGGAAGAAAAATAAGACCCAAATATTGTTTTGTTGAACAACAGAAAATAACTTTGTCATGTTTCTCAGATTTCTTTTGATGTTCTGTTTATTAGCAGATATTGCAAATGAAATAACAAAATAATTTTGAATTTTTTTCAACAGACTGGTGAATTTTTAGGCGCAGTTGATGGAGCATTAATGAAAGTTTTAATAGAAGAAAATATATTTGAAGAGTAAGCTTACTATGTTAATTAAAGCTGTATATACCGGTAATCAGTAAAGGTTAAAATATCTCAGCATGGTCTGAGAATATTCTTCTGGATTTTGAAGTTCATTTTGTCGTTATCTTTCTACATGGAGTGCATGTAGAAAAAACCTTTCAGATTTTGATTTGAAAAAGACAGGCAAATTACTCTTTTCTAGCATTGTACATCAGACCATACTAAATAAGATTTATATTGCCGTGCTGACCATGGCAAAAAATTGTTATCTAAACGAAATTACTGTCCTAGTAGAGGGCTAATTTTTACACATCAGACCATAGTAAATAAAATTATTTAGACAAGCTGACCATTGCAAAAATTGCCACCCCAGCAGAGGCCTAATATTTTCCAACTACTAATCCAAACTGATCAGCTGTCAATTGTACTATTCCTCTTTGGCTTTTTACATGTGTGTTCATGTATTTTCTTGAAATTAATTTGTTTGAAAGATGTGTGATTTAATATCTGTATGTATATTATTTTCAGAATAACATTTAAAGATTTTCAGGGTGTATGTAAAATATATAGTAGTGAAGGTGGTAGTTCAGCATCTTATATTATAAATGTAAGAAATCCTTTCATTTTTCATAATAATGTAACAAGTGCTTTCATTTTGAATAATTGAATGGTTTTAAGTATACTCTTTCTGTTAAAGCCAGAAATAGGCTCCAAAAAAGTTGAGCTTACTTCCATGAATGTTCAAACTAAATGAATGACCATTTCTAAAGTTATTAAAAAACCGGCTCTGGTGTGCATGTATTGTTAGAAGAAACTTGTATTTGCCTATAGATTGTGGTATAAATCAAAAAATAAATACTGTGTCTAATGTTAACGAGTCTGAAGTTGTGAGAACAACTTTAGAAATGTGTTATTTTATTAAATGGTAATAAGACCAGTCTGTTATGGTTTAGTAGAATTTACATATCTGAAGATGATTATGGAGACTTTTATTTTATCCTGGAACTCCATATTATAAGCTCTTTTACTTTTCATTTTTAAAGAATACTCTGAATAATGCCTGGGTACTTTCACTACTATGATAACAATTCTGTTTTTTTTCCAGCCTTTGAAAACAGTATTTAATAGCATTACATGGTTTTTAGCTGAAGTATTTTTGTAAGTTAAAGGTCTTTTTTTAAATCCCAGCATAATATAGCAAATAAAGCTAATATACATGTAATACTTTTTAATATTTAAATATTTAGGTTTTAAGCATACATTCGATGTCTATGAATTTTAACAGTTGACATGGAAACCAACAGAAATTTTAGCATATTTCAATTTTTTCAGGTTTATTACCCAGTTTAATATGTATAATTGGTTCAGTAGAGATTACTGGACGTCAGGGTATTTGATAGACATGATGACAGGAGAGAGAATATTTCATAGATCTGTCATTGGTTACGAGGCTTGTGACAAAATGGTGACAACATACGCACTTAATCTTAAAACACTTCAGAACAGGAAACGAAAAGGAATTGTGGATTCTATAACAGGCTGTGGAAAATGTGGAGAATACTCAGGGTAGGTTGAGAAAATTATGAAAATAGGATCTTAAGATTGAACTTAAAATTTGGTGAAGGGATTCACTGCATTAAGAAATTTATCTAAATGTAATTGCTCAGTTTAAAACACAAGGACATTGTTACAGTATTTAATTAACTTGATATTGCAGAATGATTAACATTTTTCATAATCATAATTTTAAAAGCTAAATTTGATAAGTTGATGCATCTTACAATAGTAAAAAAAGAAAGATTAATATTCTTTCATCTTATTTAACTTTCTCTAGCTAATTCTGACACCAAAGTGTCATCATTAATGAATAAATTGCAAACATTAAATAGAATCAGACATTGATTTCTGCTGTCTTAGGGAAAAGGATATATTTCCGAACTGGTACTGTTTCTGACCTACTGTGGTAGGTTAAGTTGTGCACATGATTATGTATACAGATTAAATGTATACAAGCGAATTTTGGAGAGTGGCAGTTTCTTTAGTCAAAGCTATTATATTAATTGATCAGAAATTGTTCTTGATTGTTTAAAGTGGTTATCCTAATTATGAAATCAGACAACGTAATTGTAACTATGTTAATAATTTGCTGAAGTCCATATTAATTAATCAGTCTGGGATTTGCTTGATAAAGAAAAGAGTGTCCTTGCCAAACATCACTTAATATGAAACTCAGTAATTGTGTAGCCATAAAATTGTACCTGTCAAATAAGAAGTGTGGGATATGCCAAGCGATAAATAGTGAAGGTGCAGATAGGGTGCGTCTTATACATCAAATTTATATTAAATAATGCATGCGCCTTATACACTGGAAAATATGGGAAACCAAATATATTAGCTTTGTGATTTATAAATTTTTACAGTTGTACAAATACTGACAAAAAGACTTGTCGAAGAACTTGTTTAATCATGGATAAGTAATTTTAAAAAGTTGAAAAGCATGGCCGATCACGTCTCACATTCATTTCAATGTTGGACAACTTTTTTCATATTTTATTTACTGATTATTTTCTTTGCATGATAGTGAGATATTCCGTAGCTGATCAAAATTACAGTTTTAGTCTCGATTATTTATTTGTTTCTGTGTGCACAGAATTTCATCATAAATGTCTTAGTTTCCCCACAGTACTAGACATTTTTTGTTTACTTGAAATGACCTGAAAAGACATGCATCCCTTAAATGGCTTATAGATTGAGAATTAAATCGTGTGTAAAATGAAATTTATCTGTTAAACTGTAATTAGTTTCTCACTGTTAATGGTATATGTACAATAATTTATTGTTATTGTTATGGATTTCAATGCAATTCTTGTCGTAATTAATATTTTTATTTGTATCGGCGCCTTAGACCAACAGCTGGATATGAAGTTAGATTTTTTTAAAGAAAAAACTAACAAGGGCATAGCATAAGGTTGTCTTTGTTTGAAAATTAGTTTAAGTTTGGAATGATATCGTCTCTGAGTAATGATAAAAAAATCTGAGCAAATCTATATTTCTATGTATAACTCCATTCCTCTCACATTTTAAAGAGCACATAAAGTAATCACATTTATATAGAGGGTACTTGAAGATCTTGTGTTATTATGCACCAAACACACATTTCATCTAAATCCATCTAAGATTTTAATTGAAATATATTCAGTCAGAAGAAGCCTATATAGCCTGACCACCAAAACCAGTTTTGCCAATTATCTAAAACGCTCAAAAGTTTTTTTTAACATAGACCAATTTTATAAGAAATGTGTAATGATGCTATACAGTTTATTCTAACTGTTTATGGGAATAAATTCTGATAATTTCAACAATATTAATAAATTGATAACCACCTGAACTGTTGGGTAATCAAGTTTTGAGCAGCTGTAATTGTGTTCTGTCATCTCTGTCAACGTCAGATATTAATATAAAGTTTATAACACTTCATAACTTGAATATGGGACCACCTAACGAAGCGAAAGGGACACAAGTTTTGGAAAGTAACTCTTGAGATTTTTTAATGTAAATCACGATATAAAAATTATTATTACGTGATGTCACACCACCATCTTCTCTGATATCGCTGCAACAAGAAAATGTTTTTGAGCGTCTGACATGTATGCAGTCACATTTCAGTTAATTTCAATCAAATTTATGTGGAATTGGTGTGTATAAAATCTAACTGGCTTCATGTACATACCACTTGAATGATGTGTTTATTTTATGTGCTCTTTAAATTTGAAAACAAAAATTCAAGTACACTTTTGTCTCTATCTACCTACATTACTACACCCTAACACTATAGATTCTAATAGTGATATCATATTTCAATTCATAAACTCTGGTAGCTATACCTTAATGTTAACCAAATACCTTTCATTCATAGTTTTAATATTCCTGATTCCAATTCCGCTGTCAGTGCCCTCATTTTGCTGCGCCCCCCTTTTCAAAATTCCTAGATCTGCCCCTGTATATGGCCATTTAAACCATCTTATACTTGCATATTAGAATTAAAAATATAGGTTAACTCTTCAATATTCAGAATTTTTGTAAGCCAAAATGACTTTAAAGTAAAAAAAAGTTCATTTTGAAAGCTAATAATACAATATTTATTTTAATTGATAGGTATTTATCAATTAGCCCTTGTTGAAACTGTGAAGGACATCATCTCATATACAATAAAGTTACATTAATTGTCTTGATTTGTACAAAGACTAAATGTATATACATAACAATGTTACAATTCTTGATCATTACTTCTAGAGTCGTTGCCCTTGATCATGACGTGGAATCTTTTCTGAAGGAATCACAATGTAAGATTTAGCTGCCGTGGACATTTGTTTCATTGTCTAGCAACCTATCTTTTATTAGCCAATGGATAAAAAGGGTGCAAACAATATGATTATAATTTCATTTATTACATGATTCATGACTGTTGACTAAATATATCTAATGAATATATTTTCTATTTTTTTTTTACAATATGAATGTCATAGGTCATACATGGTGCGATGGATTAATGATACCAATCTGATTATGATAATAGCAGCCGCTAATTGCAGCTGTGGAGAAGAAGAAGAATTTTCCATAGAACCACAAAAAATAGTTTATATCCTTTTATACAGATTGAACTCCAAGTCTAAGTACGACCAGAAAATTATAGTTCAGTTTAATTATAGGAAACTTAGGGTAGGTCTACATGCAGTGAAAAGCTGACAATTTGTTTCAGAGAAAAAGTAAATTTAATTCAACGAGTTTCTCTTTCTCGTGTGTGTTAACAAATGTGCAATACATTATTATACTGTTGAGTATGAGTAGTGTCCCATATCAGTCATTTAAATAAGATGACCAAATCTTCTGCACATGGTCAAAAGGGTGCAATGATTGTGTACTGCGTATTATGTCTTTTCCATAAATTTGTCTTGTGTATGGGCCTGTATCTACAGGGGGGCATGCCCCCCCCCCCCCCCCCCCCCGCTCAGAAATTGCTAACAATCATTAAAGTATACACAGTTCCTTATATTAACCTAACAATACTATTTTTTGTTGTTTGATTACCTATTTTAAAATGCTTATTTGACGCCTAGGTAACTACATAGCATGATGATTACAACAGTCTGTTAGTGTAATTGTGTAATTGTTTGTGTGTAGTGCAGTTCCGTCTGCACTTACTATTAAAGATACATTGCTATAATAGTTCAAAAATAGATAATGCAAAATTAATAGGCCTATATTGAAAATTTCATTAAAATTAACTCATTCTGAGCCAAGTTATCACTGTTTGTAGTTTTGGCACAATTTGTGCATGGATTGTTTAATATTGTAACCCTGATACTGGTGTATTCGAGCCTTAGCCTTAATTCTCTATAGACCATAGGCTATGCATAGTACTCAATTTTACTCATGTTATAAGTGTTTTCTGACCATCAGAAGTCTGCAAAAATCTTCTCCCAAAGTCCAGGAAATGAGAATTCAGGTACTTTTGATTAAAATATTTCTCCGGGGGAGCATGCCCCTGACCAGACTGAAAAGCTTGCACTGGAGGTGCCTGGCTTCTGGCTGGGTTACTCTTATTAGAGGCCTTTGCCTCAGTCTGTCTCCCTTTGCCTCAGTCTGTCTCATTGTTGCTAAACACCCTCCATACCCACCCCAAACTATACTTTTTCTGGTAGTACTCAGAATTACTCTTATTTTGAATTTCAACTGTACGTCAATGTGTAGGCTTACACAGGACCACCAATTCTTCTTACCAGCCAAGTTAATACATTCTTCATGCAAAATATCATCCTTAACTATGTTTACATAATGAAACTGCCATGTGTAAAAGGTTGTGGAACCTACAGCAGCCACCAAAATATTCCAAGTGCTATGATTCAGAATTAGAGGTAAAAATTTAGATTCGTTTAAGTCTTATTGTTTGTAAAAACTAAAACTTCAGTATTTCAATGATAAATCCTTGTGACTGGCCAAGAGTTTTAAACTAAAACTTTTAATTTTAGCTTAGATTTTCACTTGAACCATTCTTGAAATAATTAATTTTAAAATTTGATCAAAAGATCACCTGGAATTTAATCTAAGTATGGGCTGAGGTACCAAATGCTACTTCTCCCTTAGCATTGGCCAGTGACTATTAGATACAGGTGTGGATCCAGAGGGGGGGTCTAGGGGGTCCGGAAACACGTCAGAATGCACCAAATTGAATCTAATTTACCAAATTTTTCTGGGGGAGGGCCCACAAACCCCTCGTTAATTGGTTGAGTGCCTTCGACACTGACGCCCTCCGCAATTATCAAACCTAGACACCCTCTCCCCCCTGCAAAAAATCCTGGATCCGCGCCTGAGATATGTTTCAAACACAGTTTTACAAAATATTTAATTTCAAATAATATATTGAATATTTTAAGTTACATAAAAAGAGCACATTATTTAATTTCAAATGGATTTGGGAAAAATAGTTTTAATTGGGTTCAAGGATTGACCCACTCTTTAGCAAAACATTAGCTTTGCCACTGCCTGGTATGCAGTACACCCATATCCATTTCTTTCTGTGAAATCCAACATGATAACCTTTCAAATTTTAAGTAATAAACTCATTGTTCATTCAATTAATAAATATGTCTTTCTTTTTTTTTTTTCAGAAAGACGATAATTGTAGAGGAACTAGTTTTAGTATCTCATTTAGCTTGGTTGTTCTTGTTTTATTTTTTTCCGTAAAATCTGCTTTAACATAGCATTATGTAATATACTAGTTATCATAAAATTGATAAAAATATATTCTCATTTGAACTTCAATAATAACTTTACAGAATTATTCTGCATGCATACAGTATGGCCCTTCCTGTAGCATTTTTCAAATAACCTACAGGTTTTCCCCCAAAATATGGTACAACATTTTTCACCTTTTGAAAAGAGCTATTTGTACATGTATGGAATAAGTTCATAATGTTGTTGTATCCTCATTGACATTTATTCCTTGCGAGCAGATTGGAAGGATCTGCAATTGTGTGCCTTTTGTTTGAAACCTTCCATGTACAGAGATTTTTTTCTCCAGAATCTTGTTATGTAGCATACATAGAATATATTGAAAACAGGTTAGTAATGTTTACATTTTTATGTACAGTACATATAGTTTGAATTCTGCTGAACTCAAGTATTACCATTGAGTTAATTAATTCAAAAATAATAAGAGAGTTGAAGGTTTACTGCATGAAAAGTTGGGGATGACTTGGGAAATGCCAAATCTAGTCTGGTTTGATTACTGAAAATGAAAATGTTATGTGAGTTTCAATTTTTCTTTAAATCTGAAAAATCGCTGTTATTTATTCAGATCTAGAATGGTCTGTGTTTTCATTATACTTCAGTAGTGTGTATGTTTTGTATTAACTTTCTGACAGATTAATTATATCTTTATGATTGAATCCCCATGTTGCGATAGGTCTAGTCCCCAACTTCAAAATTTTGCTATTCTTTCTATTTTCTGTGCATTTCACTATCTTTAAAGCTTAGAGAATTTATGAATGAATTTATGCAAAGTGAGCACAATGTTTAATGGTACCGGTATTTATTATTATGACATATTCCATTATTTAAAATTTGCATGCAAAAGTGTAGTGTGGGTAGTTACTCACGTCTTGCCCAGGAAATCCTATAATTTATTTGTTTTTAAGTATGGTAACCTCAAATTTTCATACTAAATTGTTAAGTTATTTTAATTTTTTTGCTTTTATATGGGGGCTTAGTTTGACAGGTACTATACAATTAAAAGATTATTTTGAAATACAGGTGGAGGTTGGTTGGTTTATTTATTAATATTACTCATTTTTGGCTTAAACTACCAATTGTCGAAAACAAAATTAGTTATGTCTCAACATTGGCTTGACCAGTAGACAAATACCAATTTTGCAAAACATGGAGACATAATATTTAAATAAGCCAAGACTTTTAATTTTTACCCACATCAACATGGTCTATGGTAATCGTTTTCAGGAATAAGTTATGTAGTAAAAACTGAAAAAGATGTGTAACTTTCACTTAGTTGTTTGTAAATATTTTTTATATACATGTAGTAAGAAAAATAGTTTGTACAATTTTATATGAAAAAATAATATCAAATTATCATCATGCTTTTAAAATATCTTTATTGATCATTTTCATCATTTTAAACATTATAAAATATAAATTGTTTTTATTTTTATTTATTGTGTATATACTTTTAATATAAAATATGTATATTGTGGATATGTATATAAATAAATATCATGTGAGCTTGATTAAAGTTTTTATATATCATAATGACTTAAATTGTAGGCTACTGCAAAACACCAAATAAAAGATATATGAAAAATTGGAACAAAAAAGACTGAAAGGCAAGAATGATCAGTTCAGCTTCAGATGTTTTTTTTCAACCTTTGTCAGATTTGTTTAAAATATTAATACAATTTAATTTTAAACAGGTTGGATTAAACTATATTATACCAATAGTCAAATTGCATCTATATGAATGGTGAAAATCACTAAATTGAAAATTCATCTTTAAAGATGCATTATGTAAGATTTAGATAAGGAACTGGCCGTTGTTGCTATTGTAGTTTAAAAATAGATAATGAAAAATCACTTAATATGAACAAAGTTATGAGTGTTCAAAGTTTTGACAAGATAGTCTTGATTGTCAAGTACCATTGTAACAATAATAAAATCTTGATTTCTATTGAATTATTACGGTCATCTGATGTTGCATAGAGTTAATTATGGGCCTATGATGTGAATAAATGCTTCGTTAATAATTTTTAACTGTTAAAGCCAGAAGCAACTGGCAAATTTAGCTTTTACATAATGTATCTTTATTGTTTAAATTATGCATGTTGTATAAAATAAAATATGGCATGGGACATTCTAGTAGCCATAGGACTTTATAGCATTTTCAACAGCAATAAAAGGCAAAGATTGAATAGTTGTTTTCCATTATCTACTTTATATCATACTGCCATATTTTCTTAGCTTGCAAATAAAACTTGAGCGATGATGTATGAACTACAATTCTTATCAGTGATGAAATGCATGAACATTATGTGAACAGAGTGTCTAAAATTTACATGGAGCAGATACCAATTTCCTTTTTAATGAGAAAAAATATAAAAAATTCAATTATTAGAAATGTATAAGCGCCTTGTGGTTTAAAGACAATCTCTGTAATTCGAAAAACAAAGCTTCAATTCATCTTTTGTTAAATTGTTGATAAAATCATTCAAGAAATATATTTCATGATTAATATTAAATGTTACATATTCAATCAGGGATTTCACGTGTTTAATTCTTATGCCTAGCTTTGCAATTTTTAAAACACTGGAATTTACCACAGGTCCTGGTATCTCTGCTGGTATCAAATTATCAGGCCGATATTGTATTGTAGTTATGCATGAAAAAAATAACGTATGGAATTCTACTCCAAATGCCAGCAAAGCATTAATTGTTTTTAATTTCTAAACATCTAATAGGCATGTAGAGATAAGCTTTTAGAAATGTAATCATTAACATTAATGACATTTAATTAACATTCCAAAGTGTTCAATTAAGTGCCTACAAAGCATTGCTCTGGGAAGGGTTGTACAGGAGCTAACATTTGACAGCAGACATTTTTCCCCAGTGGGTTAACTATCAGCATGGGAAATCTATGGCTACCATTATATAGTGTAATTCAAATTATTTTGGTTCCATTTTTTTTTTGTCTCCAATCTTTTGAAAAACATGAAGGACTATTAAAATGGGGCCGTATGTCACAATAACTCAACTTTTAATTGGGTTAAAATGTTCAAAATTGGTGTATTGGGTGATCACTGTGGCTAAGTAGGTAAGATGCTGGCTCGCTTGCCTGGAGGTCAGGTGCTTGATCCCTGCATTGGCCGAGAAAATTCATCCAGATTTCCCTGTGTAGTTTCCCCTTGTGAGTGATGCAAGACAAAGGGCCTGAAAAGGACGGCTGTCTAGTTGTTTGTATGAGACGAATAATAGAGGTCCTGTGTAAACTTTGCAGTGCACGTTAAAGATCCCCAGTTTATGAGAAGAGTAGTAGGAGGTTAAACCCCATTTCATTTTGAATTTGGTGTAGAGCATAACTTTGACTGCATTTGATTGTGTACGTTTTCTGCTTAGACTAAGTATAGATAATCAGTTTGATGCTGGATACTTTTCAAAAAGATAAATGTGCAATTAATTACCGGCAATATGTGTTATCTATTTATTTTGGGATTTCGGCAGGGGAAATCATCCTCACTGTTGGCTTGTTTTATCATTGAAATAGCTGAACTCTAGTAGAAAGTATTGTGATTTATTTGTAATTAATATTTTGTTTATTATGCTTTTATTACTACCAGTATTTAAAACTGATCCACGTTTTTAAAAACAATTAGGTTTTAATTGAGGCCTTTAGTGTACCGGTAATTATTAATTAACAAGGCTCAATATTTGGTCTTGCTGTGCAATCTCCTTGAGCAGCATATCCTTGTGGAATAATAATTATTTATATGTGTATTATATATATGGTATAAGGACAAATTAATAAAACACAATGATAAACTGCTCTTATCATATAACATGTACATTTCAATCAGGTTGTTTTATCATTATCATAAGTTATACATCATGTTACTGTAACAAGTATTGTTATTATTATTGATCAATTTGTATTGGACATTGGCTGTTTTTTTATTAATAAAATATTTCATATAAATAAAAAGCATTAAATTACTATCTACCCTTTAAAAAACCAACAAGCAACTTTGGGTGTAATTTGAAACCTCTTGTATTCTTACTCATTAGATGATTATTCCAAATCATCGTATGGGCAACTTGCCAATAGTACTTTATTCATACCAGTGAAATATTGGACAAGTGTGACGTATTTCACTGTAAAAACTCGTGCAGAATGTCAGTATTTTAAGATGTTTAATTGTCTTGAGCTGACGACATTGCGTAATACAATGTAAAAACATTCAGGCCGTACGGCCCTCATGTTGTTACAATATATTACTTAATGTTTTGCTCTCGACCATTAAACAATACGTATTAGCCAATATGAAAGAGTACAATACCATTATTTGGACCAGGATTTGGTAATATTATATTTATTATCTTGGGCGTGATGCTCGTGGAAAAAAGTCTTTGGCTCCACCAATTCCAGTATCGTCAACATAAAACTCAATATGCTTGTTAAACTTGGATAATTGCACATCCATTCCAAGATGGGGGTGATGACATCATGCCCAGTTCCTGTCTTATATTATCTACATTAAATGATCAAATTATTTGAGTAAATTGATCTATATTTTAAATTTGAGGAACAATTTGGAAATTATTAGCAGCTTTTACTCGATGACAGTTAGGGTGGCAGAACCTGAAATGCCCCCCCAAAAAATTCCAGTTTACAGAAAGCGGTGCCATTTTGCCTCGAGAGGCAAAGAAGCGGAGCTTACCTTGTATGGACACCCCCCCCTCCCCTCAACGAAATTTTGGAATACTTGACGGCTGCAAACACGTTTTCCTGCAATTTCAGCCCGTGAACAAAGCAATGTCAAAGCGGTCTAATACAGCCTAATAAGGTGGCTGACTCGAATTCCAATCAATCGTTTACAGTACACGAAGACGGGACAGTTGAAAGAAAATTTTGAAAATTTAACTGCAGCCAACGCGTTTTCCTGCTATTCCACCCTTTGAATACAGCAACTTCAGTTTGGTCCTATATAAACTACCTGACTGCCCATAATTCCAAACAACCCATCAATTGTCGCTGGGTTTGGGGGTCTTATTTGAAAATTTAACCACCACAAATGCTTTTTCTGCTATTCCAGTATGTGTATAGCCCGTGTAAGCGATTGTAACCGAAACCGCACTCTGAATTCCAACGATCCAATCAGCCTGTTGCAGCTGCATCCACAAATAATAATCGATGCTCTGAAAATGTCACACAAAGTAGAGTGACTCCGGACAAAAATTTTTAATCCATAGTCAACTTCGTGGTTTTCAATGAAAAGAAAAGTAAAAGTAGTGTTATATTAGTGCTCGATCACAGTTAGAGAAGCAAAATGTGAAATGCCCGAAAAAATTCGGGTTTACAGACAGCGCCGCCAGTTTTCTTCTAGAGGCGAAAGAAGTGGAACTGAGTCAACTGACCTTGTATGGACCCCCAAGAAAATTTTGGAATATTTGACGGCCACAAACGCGTTTTCCTGCTATTCCAGCCCGTAAACTTAGTGTTTTATAGATTTCGGGCACTTTATTTTGCCAAGTACATGAAATACATTTTTTTTTTTCACTTTACCCGTCTGCCCGAAAAGTCAGCTGCCCCCCCTGCCCCCCTGGCTCGTACGCCTATGCTTAAAGGTTGTGGGTGTGTGTGTGTGTGTGTGTGTGGATGACCAAATGGTTAGCATGTGCATGCTCTTTCATAAAGCCTGTCAGTGAGCCAACTGGCGTGGTTTCGAATCCCCAGTTGTATGTGACAAGGAGTAGGGTCTGTCCAACCTCAGGGTTTTTTTTCCTGGCCCTCCTGCAGTTTGCTCTCACTGCTAAAGACTCCTATGTGCAAGTGAATTATTGAAATAAAGTTAAACCATATGTAAGTACCTAAATGACCTTGTTTGTGTCGAGTGGACGTTAAACCCCATTTCTCGCTCTCTCTCTCTCTCTGAAGTAACAAAACTGACAACACTAAAGTGGGTTTAATTCAGGATCTATATTTATAAAATACTTAAAACATCATTTTACATTTGGCTGATTTTGATTTTCTCAGTTACCTTTTAACTTAAGTCATACATCATTTTACAACACCATACATTCTAGATTCAATAAAGTGTTAAAAGATAACAAAAGTTGTCTATTTCAACGTCTTTTCTTCTCACTTTTAGTTTGTTTAAGACTACGATCTGCAAAAGACTGAGTTTGAGCCAGTTTCATAGAGGCTTGGACGATCAATATGAGAGGCATGATGATCCATAACATATTCATAAATACAAAATAAAACCAGAAATACATAGGATTTCTGTGGTCACCATGTGGAAAATCTTCTTTAATTTCTGTCATGAAATATAAAACATCTCCGTATAGCTGACATATAGAAAGAGCCAGTTGTATGATGTATCGGTACGAACTATTCCATAGAAAAGCAGCAAGAGCTAAAAATGAAAGGGGTCCATCTACAGCAGCTGTAATACTCTCCATACATAAAACAAACGAATCAGACCTTAAAGGAAAAAAAAAAAGATAAAATTAATATCACTTCTATAAAGAATAATCATGTTCGCTCTGCCGTTCGGATGTCGACATTAAGCTGGTTGTCTAATCATTGTCCCTATTATGTCTCAAATTATGTTTAAATGAATAAGAAATTAAATGAGGTTTAACGTCCTACTTATCTGCAACAACTGGGCTAATGGAGAATTTTGCCTTGCCAGTGGCACTACAGCCTACTCTTATTTCAAATATCAGCCAATGTTCACACAGAAGCAGAACGACTAGATACTTTCTCTTGTCAGTCCCTCCATCATGCTCAAAACACACTCAAAAATTCCAAGGATCAAAATGAATAAGAATGGTGCTTGTGAACAGAAACAAATCTTGTCTTTTAACTCTTAATTATCAGACTGTCATCTGCTTAAAAATGTATTATATAAGATTTAGATAATGAGCTGGCCATACTTGCTAAAATTGTTCAAAAATAGATAATGAAATGGAATAAATTGAAAATTTTATTCAAATTGATTGATTCTCAGCTAAGTTATGACTATCTGAAAATGTACATAATGAGCTGGCCATACTTGCTAAAATTGTTCAAAAATAGATAATGAAATGGAATAAATTGAAAATTTTATTCAAATTGATTGATTCTCAGCTAAGTTATGACTATCTGAAAATGTACATTGTATTGATTTATAATAAATAAAAGATAACTTACGTTAGATAACGACTGTCACTCTTACTGTACTCTTTCCCTGTAAAAATAAATGAAGAAATTATTTGAAAATTATACAATTAATAATCAGATCTTTTTATATTAGTTAAAGCATTAACCTGTATATAATTCTTGAAGTGGGCAATCCAAGTCGGGTGTTCGATCCCTGTACTGGCCGAGAAAGTTCATCAAGAATTTTCGGTGTGGTTCCCTCTTGTCAGTGATGCAGGATGGAGGGCCTGACAAGAACAGCTGTCTAGTCGTCCGGATGAAACTAAAAAACCATCCTGTGTAGACATTGGCGGGCACGTAAAAGATTCTTTCTAGTTGGCATATGCCGTCTACATTAGCCCAGTTTGGAGCAGAACAGTAGAGGGCTGCTAAATCCCATTTCATTTCATTTGTTAATCATTTGATTTAAAGCCAAATATGGTATAATCAAATGATGAATCACGTTAGCCAGATGAAAACGAAAAATGGTCTGCATTTTCCTACCTCAAAAATGAGCTACAATTAATGTAACAAGGTAACGGGCCCGTATCCAACCGCCCTCCCCCCCCCCCCTGCTCAGAAATTGCTAACAATCATTAAAGTATTTAGGCCCTACAGTTCCTTATATTAACCTAAAAATACTATTTTTTGTTGCTTGAATACTTATTTTAAAATGCTTATTAGACGCCTAGGTAACTACATAGCATGATGAATACAGCAGTCTGTTAGAATGACCTTTCCGAAAATTTCCTAAAAAATTTTCGGCCCCCCCCCCCACCGAAAGGTAACGCCCCCCCCCCCCCCGCTTTATGTTGTCTTGATACGGGCCCGTAAAACAACGAAAAATTGTAATTATTATTGACGTTGACCTGCATTCATTTTTAAATACTTTTGAAGGTTTCAAATCTTAAAGCCCTATCTGACATGGCAATAATAGATTTTCTTTCTATTAAGTAACATTTATAAAGACTTTATAAATGTTATATAAGGTCCGTGCCAGGCATTATTAAAGTCCATCCCATTGCTATGGCAATGTCTATGAAAAAAAGGCAAAGGGAGACAACCCCATTTTTTGGCTGATACTAGTACTTACAAATTTGTGCTAAAAATGTCATTTCGCCTGCAATTGTAGCATGAAATATACTAAAATAACCCTCTAAAAAAGTATGAATGATGCCACACATAACAAACCAACATAATATCACTCTTTCAAGCAACGAAAATTTTGGTTTTGTCGACCGACCGCTGTAAATCCAAACGCCCGCAATGAAGGCAAACACAACAGCAAAGAATCCTCCCAATAAAACGGTCACATCTTTGTCATTTGGAACATAATGCGGCAAGGAAATATCCCTTGGGAAGTAAGGGTGCGGTAACGAATTATTAGACACCATTTCCAGTATAAAGTCTATAATACACTGACTGTCTGGTGTCCACTTTTCTTGATCAACAACAAGAAGTCTATATTTCTCATCCGAGTAGTAATATCCAATAAAAATGACAGTTTGCAGATCACGTGTATGTGGTTTATTTCTCTACTTTCAATTTCGCAATAGTTTTATTCGCAGTTCATTATTACATTCTCCACGCAAGTCTCGCTCTATCAAGCACTGCAAGGGAAGACAACTCTGTTTGGGAGATTGTCATTATTATTCAATCGTCTCGTTCAACCAGGATACAATAACAATTTTTACTTTCCTGCATAACCATTCGAACATTAATGTTTGTTTTTGCTTCGAAATTTTGAAGTTTCAATAAAATTTTATAGATTTCTCTATAGACTATAGTTGTAAGTTTTGCCCGAATCGTTTACTTTAAAGAAATAACATTAATCAAAGGCTATAATATAGATATTCTATAGAATTTGGGTGGGGTAAGTAGTACATAGGGAAAGGGGTCTACACTTCAATAATATTAGTAGGCCCTATGGGAATATTTCTGTCAGACAACCGTTTTTTTTTAAAATCGTGAATGAATAACTAAAGTTTTAAAATGATAATAGGAATTGAAATGACTTCATCGACGAAAATAAAACAATATAGACATCAAGGGAAACTTTTTAGTTTTTCAACCAATTTGAATGCAGTTTTCGCCAATTTGTAGCTATTCTTATTTCGCAACTTTTGTCGGGTTGGGTGCATTGCCATTGTGGCCTCTACGATGATGGCCTAATTTTGAGCTCAAGAGTGAAAATTCTGAGCGATTACTTTTATTATTTTTCAAGATTTCCACTTGAAGCTTTCAGAATACATTACAAATGGGTGGATTGAGCCAAAAATATCAACATAAATTTCCCGATTATCTCCCCTTTGAAGATGAAGTCCGCTTTTCAACTTCTTTAATTTTGCCTTATTTAATTATATAATTTTGTCAATACGAGTCGTTTATCAACTTTTTAGAGTAATCTCAAGTCATAAAGTTAAAATTCACCGGAAGTGTAAGTCGATAAAATCCCACAATTGCTACAATTTTTATCCAGTTTTCAATCCTCATATTTTTAGAAAGCATATATTGACAATTCGTTTAGAAATTATATTTGACCTGGATTTTTTTTAAAAGTGACGTCATAAAATTAAAATTATTTTTAAAATACCGGTAGTGCAAGACTTTAAAATCAAGTAAAATGTCAATGGCAAACGATAATTTGAGTCATTTGCATGGTGCATATTCTGGACAACAAAACATACTAATCTATAGATGTTGAAATTAATGTATACATGTATATCTGTATGAGTGAGTACGGTTGTTTAAAATCTATCAAATCTGTTCGAGAATAGCCTTAGTTTAATTAATTTTAGTTTTAGCAGCAGTTATCGACCATGGTTTACTTTATTTAATGACATATGTATCACGTAATTGATGTCAATATCAGCTTCTGTATTTAAACACCCGTTTTCTAAGTGCAATTAAAATTTCTTATCGAATAGTATTATGTAATTATCTTAATTCTTTAAGTTTGTAGCCTATATATGTTCCTATATTCTACCGTTATAATATAGTTTGGTTGATGGCTCATCCATGAGTTTTGAACACTCGTTTATTAAACGTGCAGTTTTAATCATTTATAGTCGTTAGTGTTGGAATAAGATACAACCCCCGGAAAAAAGGACATCTTAAAAAAAAAAAAAAAAAATAAAGACTGTCCTTATTACAGGCGCCTCTATTCTGTTTATTTCAACTTACAACATAATTATGACACAAAATCGATATGAAATGCTTGATATCAACCAGTAACAGAATATAAAAAAAAACACGTACGCGGTCGTTGAGAAGTTGTAATCAATCCATGGTGATAAATCGCATAATGTGCAAGGACTTTCCCTTGAGCATACAATAAGGAAAACATAAAGCAAACATTATTTCGTACAATGGTAGTCTGGATATATTGAATAAATAAATAGTTTCCATTATCATTCTTTATTGGTTGACAGTCACGTGCACCTCTTTTATCCTCACAGTTACTAACTTCGTCGGATAGTTAGGCAATAAAAGACGACATCGACAAAATGCTACCAACATATAAATTAGTATATTTTGATGGCAGAGGAAAAGCCGAGCTGTCGAGATTGTGTTTTGCAGCAGCGGGTGTTAAGTTTGAGGATGAGAGAGTGACAAAAGAAGAATGGCCAGCTTTAAAACCAGGCATGTATAAACATGTGCATGTATATAAGGCTAGGGAATATTTTTATCACTAGAAAGATAAATGGTTGCTTGTGCTTATCAGCTTGTTGATGACTGAACATGATAATTATAGAACAACAATAAATATAGAATGTTAATTATTCACAAATGCATTGTGGATATTATGTATGATTGGTATGAGCGATTTATCAATGAGCCTCACGCCACATACAACCTGGTTACTTCAACAGTAACAACCCAGATATTACTCAACGGATTGGTATTCAAATATAAGATTGTATTATTTGTAACTATTACGCCGACAATGTGGTCGTTATTTTTTTGACCCCCAGTATCCACTCGACAGAAATTAGGTCATTTAGGACGGATATGCAATGTAGTTTAATGTTATTTCAAAAATTAGCTTGCGCATAGTAGTCTTTTGCAGTTTGGTCCGATCCGAACGACTAGGCAGCTGTCCTTGTCAGGCCCTCCTTCTGCATCGCTGACAAGGCGAAACGAATGTAATACACTATCTCTACTAATAATGATACTAGTATAACATAAAAACATATCCATCCATTCTGTTGCTTACCGCATATTATATATATATTTGTTTTTACAGCCATGCCGTTCGGACAATTGCCCGTTCTGGATGTAAATGGAAAACTATTTGGGCAGTCCAGTGCCATAGAGAAATACTTGGCGAGAGAATTTGGTAAATATATATATCGACCATAATAGGCTATTTCTATTTATTAAATGAGGTGAACCCCTGTGATTTACATGAAAATAGAGTGTTGAATTGGGTTGATTTGATTAGTGCTGGAACAAATAAAAAGAAATGAAAAGGGTTTTATCATCCTACTGGGATAATGAAGATGGGTATGCAGTGTGCTATGGACGAAACTTTACACGACCAGGGCGCTACATTCTCTTATCGACTTTCATTTAAGGGTTCTTTTGCGTGCACGCCAGTGTGTACACGCATCCTCGATTATTTTTCCGACCGAACGACTAGATAGCTGTCATTGTCAAGCCACCAGTCCTGCATCAACTAACAAGAGGAAATCACGACGAAAAATCCACAGGAACTTTTTCTGCGAATACCGGGAGTGAAACCAAGACCCGAGCCATCGTCCTAGGTCTGGAACAGGCCAAATATAAATACATTGTATTTGTTTCCAAAGATTAAGTGGCTATTTTTGGTTTCATTTGTTGCTTAGGGTGTCGATAGTGGAACATAAAATCGTTTATATACAGGCTTCATCAAAGCTGTGAGATGTTCCATAATCACCCAAGACAGATAGTCATCCTACATAACAATTCAGCACATAAAATCTATGGCGGTATATTAGTGCCAAAATTCTAACATGCTATCGTCTAATTTCTAACCTCCATTCATGTAACTTCTAACCTCCATTCATGTAACTTCTAACTTCCATTCACGTAATTTCTAATTTAAGACAATGTATAATTCAACTTCTTTATTTGTTCAGTGTAAATATCAATTCTATTTCATCTTATTTCTATTATAGAGGCGAAAAATGTCTACTTCATTGTGGTATTACATGTTAAGCATGAACGGCAAACAAATTTAGAATTTTGATACTTCTACCTAGCAACCATCATTATGACATCGTTTGGTGTCGCCACTGTGTGCTCAATTGGATGATTGCGCACCTGATCGGGACCATAATTGGTATAAACGACCCATTCTTCGTTTGGTTGAAGGTTGGAAGGAGTGCTGAGAGAGAGAGAGAGAGAGAGAGAGAGAGAGAGAGAGAGATCACTTAGAATAAAACTCAGTATCTGTGTAGGCTTATCCATAACATTTATACCCTGTGTTAATATAGACCAACTGCATATAGATATTGATTATTGGCTCAACCGTAAAAAAAAATAAAATAAAATTCTCCAAATCCCGTTTAGCTTATATTTGAAATAGAAAATGAAATGAAATGAAAGAGGGTTTAACGCCCTACTGTTTTGTTCCGAACCGGGCTAATGGAGACGGACATACGCCATACAGTGTGCTTTAGGGAAATATTGCCCGGAGAGCGGATCTACGACGTGGACTTATATCGAAGTCTAACGGTCACGGGATCTTTTACGTGCACGCCAACATGTACATGGAACCTCGGGTTTTCATCCCATTGGAACGACAAGACACTAATAAGGGGGAACCACGCCAGAAAATCTGGATGAACTTTTTCCGACCAATGCAGGGATCGAACTCCCGACCCACAGCCTAGCGAGCCTGCGTCTTGCCCACTTAGCCACGGTATTCGAAATAATATTTGCAAACCATACATTTATATCACGTTCAATGTTGTTTAGAGGGTATAGGATGGCCGAATGGTTAGACGTGCACGCTGTAACATATATAAGGTCTGTCATTGAATAAACTGGCGTGGTTTCGATTTCCCGTTTTAACGTGACATGGAGCAGAGCCGCCTTTCCAACCTCGTGGGTTTTCTCCGGGTCCTCCGGTTTCCTCCCACTGCTAAACACTCCTACGCGCAAGCGAATTATTGAAATACAATTGAACGGTGTTAATACCGAAATGACCTGGTTGGTGTCGAGTTGATGTTAAACCCGATGTCCCCATCTCTCTCTCCCGATGTTGTTTTCAATTTTAACACTCAGGCAAGCCACTCAATCTGACGAAGAGGGAGTCGTTTGTATCAATAGAATTGATATTTACACTGAACAAATAAAGAAGTTGAATTATACATTGTCTTAATTTAGAAATTACATGAATAGAAGTTAGAAGTTACCTGAATGGAGGTTAGAAATTACATGAATAGAAGTAAGAAATTAGACGAAAGCATGTTAGAATTTTGGCACTAATATACCGCCATAAAAATCAAGTGAAGTCGAAAATTTTATATTTGACTCAAGAGTTCTAGCTTTGTTTTTTTTCTTAACAAATAATTCCGTTTCAAATATCATTTTATTTGTAGCTTTGTATGGTAAAACCTCACTTGAAGCTTTGGAAATAGATGAGATTATCGGATTAGGCCGTGACTACACGGATCTGATTACTGTCTGGTATAAAGAGTCAGATGAAACAAAAAAGGTATCATAATCTCTCAACCTCGGCGCAAGCGGATAGAAACCATATAATACTAAACGACGAACGAAAAGACACTCTGCGGCTGTGTAATTATTATTTTATACGATGGTGTAATGTAGTCATTTGTGTTGGTGGGGTGGGGCGGGGAATAAAAATATCCCCCTATAGCGACTGTGTTCGGTGGGACAATATACTATTGGTGTCTGGTCATTCCTCGTATTATGCGCTGTTTGCACGAAGAATATTATTTCGTGCAGATGCTGCAGACGAATCTTATCGTGCGTTAATTTTGCACCAACGTTTAAACATAGCCTCGTAGATACTCTGGATTTTTTAGAAAGCTTAAAATTGTTTTAACTAAGTTAATGTTGGTGGCATTAGCGGGACGATCTGACAGGCCTTCAAACGCCTGACATATCGATATCGTTGTCATGAATGATAGGGCATTAGCGGAACAAATTGACAAGCGTTTAGCAACCAACATATTGATGTTGTTGTCATGGGGCCGATTGCTCAAAGCTCCGTTAACGTCTAAAGGTCCCCGCACACGAGCGCATTTTGCGTACGCATTTAGCGCCGCGCTAAATGCGTACGCATTTGACGCAGAAATACGGCGTCCGCACACGAGCCGAAAACGACGCTGCGCGAAAGCTACTGCGGCAAGTGTGTCGTTCACGTGACCACCACTCTCCGAACATGGCAGCCTTCTCGAAATTCTACGCATTTTCTATCATATAGGCAAGGATATTCTTGCCATAAATCGACGATTTTATCCTTTAAAATTGCGTCACTGGCGAACTCACTGGGTGCCGCCATTTTGCAGTAGCGATGACGCATGCGCATTGACGACGAATGAAACGCAAATAGCGCTGAGTCGCCCGCACACGAGAGCGTAGTTGGCGCTGCGTCAAAAAATATCAAACATGACAGATATTTGGCGAACGTCAAAATGCGCTCGAAAATACTCCCGCACACGAGCCGAAAATGACGCTGCGCCATTTGCGTACGCAGTTTTCGGCTCGTGTGCGGGGGCCTTTACGATCCTTTAACAGATCGTTAACTTTAACGGAGAGAAAGGTTGTTGCTGAAAGCCCTGTTAACGTTAACGTGTCGTTAACTTGCCGTTATAGTTAACAGAGGTGTTGGGCTCCGTTATCTGTTTAACGGTGGCATTAGTGGGCTGTAGCATAAGTCATACATGTAGATTACCAGTGTAATTTTTTTGTACAACATTCTACACAATTTGATACCACTGGGGATACCGACAATGCATGTGACTACGTGTTCATAATGTATGTATTGCTGTGAGATCATTCTTTGAATTTTTCAGGCAGAACTAGGTACAAAACTGCTGCAAGAATATTTACCGAGATTCCTCAAAGCCTTAGATAGTAAATTAACCAATAATGTTCGTGGTTATTTAGTTGGAAATCAGGTTAGTTGAACTTTCAGTTTGAATACAAATGATTGATCGGGCGTTTTGATACTGCATAATGTTATCTATTGTTTCCAGTGATATTATGATATAATAGGCCTATAATAATTTTAATTATAGGCCTATAATAAGTACAATATAGCATAATGTTTACACACGACGTCTTACGTATTCTGTAAATTATTAACTGATGGATTTCTCTGTATTGTCTAAAAGCACAACACTATAATATAGAATGAATTCAGTTTAGAATTATAATTCAGTTTTTAACAAATGGGTTGGCGCGGGGGGGGGGGGGGGGGCTTATCATTGATTTTAGTTTGATAATATTCTTGTTGAGTTTTTCTTTTCTATCAAGAGTGGCATTTGAAATCCAGATACATACAATAACGATTCTTCAGGAGTATAGGATTACCATTTCTTTATCGTCAAATAAAATAAAGTAATAATAATTTATATATTTCAGATGACGTTAGCTGATCTTGCTATCTACGACATTTTGGAAAATAATTTCAGGAAGACGCCCGAATTATTACAAACACATCCCAAAGTGATAGAACATCGAAACCGCATTGCATCTAGTCAGAAGATTTCCGAATATTTAAAGAATAGAAAAGAAACCGAATTCTGACAGGGAGGGAACGTCATTGATTGTATTGTGATAGGAAACGCCATTGATTATATTGTGATAGGCAACGCCATTGATAAGATTTGTGACAGGGAATGTCATTGATTAAATTTATGACAGGGAATGTCATTGATTAAATTTGCTCTGTACTTTATTTATCCACTCACACTTACTGTCGCCAACACTTCGTTTGTTCCTCAACCCTTCGAACGCGATAGTCGACATTTTTTGTCCCCCTCCCCCCCCCCCCCCAGTTCACGTTTGTCTGCTACCATCACATTAAGTTTTGCCAATTTCCATCAGTTAAAGCCAAAATATCGACAAATACAAATGCTTGACAGCTTAGTCCCGCTTAGCAAAAGCTGTTCATAACCCTATACTCGTTCCAGGGTGAGACCAATCTTATAATACATGTATTACGTTAAAGGCCAAACAAAAGGTCAGTGACATAATACGGATGAATAATCTGAGTGACTTATACTTTAATCCCATTAAACCCAAATCGTAAGCTGGTATCAAAACAGATAGGAAATTCAAACATAAATTTATCAGACAACGATGAACGATCAAGATTCGAGAAAAATTGCGTGTTTAAATTATAGCCAGTGGCTCCTTCGCAAAAATTCTTGAATATATGTATTTAACATACGAATTCAAAACGTAAGAACTTAAAGAGGGTGCGAAAGAAAATGAAATTATCCCCGTTCGTAATCGGAACGCCTAAATGCAAATATTAGGTGAAAAAAGTATTGAAAGTTTATAAGGCAGAATTGCTTTTGGTGTTCCTTTCGCACGTTTAACAGAGAGAGAGGGGGAAATAGGGTTTAACGACCACTCGACACAAACTATGTCATTTCGGGACTAACATATGGCTTTACTTTATTTCAATAATTCGCTTGCGCGTAGGGGTCTTTAACGTTTAAACAATTATTTAATGATGTATGATGAATGCACACTACAGACTATCAGTGCCCACCTACATACAGAGTGGTGAATATACAACAAAGCCACAGACGTATAACAATAGCTGTATACGATTTTTTTTTTTTTTATCTTATTCATTAAAAGTATAGATTACTCAAATATCCGTCAATTCACTGATCGATTAATTGTTCTCTAAATACAGGATTCGCTTCAATCTATCTTCTAAATGAAAAGAAATTAGGGTTAATGTCCTACTGATGCGGGAGATTTTGCTGGGACAGTGGCACTACGGCCTGCTTCAAATTCCAACTGGAAAGGGTTATTTAACCTGCACGTCAATCAATGTGTACACGGCACTACGGGTTTTAGTCCCATCTGGACGACTTTACAATACGTCGTTCCTTGCCTCGCCCACCGTCTTTAAATATATGATCGTCTACACACAGTTTCAATATGGTAACGTATTCTACATGTTTTTGTGGACATCTCCACGCAATCATAACCATACTCCCCTCCAAAATGTTGTAGCAGTCGCAAGTGGGGGGTTAGGGGTAAGCATATCATAACTCAAAGCTACCATAGCCTATGGTTAATATACTCATCGATCAAACAGGTAGAATACATATTCGAATTCCATTAAAGAGGAAGACTACATCTAATGCTATTCTCGTGGTTATTCCTCGAGGGAGTCCACAAAATATGGCCGCTTTGTCACGCTTTGTGAAAACTTTTGGGAAAACAACACTAACCCTAATTCTTTTTGGAAGAACGAACTTGGATCCAATTTACCTCTCCTAAAAGAGTTAGGATAGGTATTAGGTATTCCCAAAACACCAATTTATATAAAGCGGCCGAACCTCCCCAATATTTATTTCCTGCTCTAGAAGCTAAACGCCCGAATTTACCACAGATTAGAGTTAATGCCCCTGATGTATAATAAACAACAACATGTCAGTAAAGTTAAAAAATCATTAGACCAAGCTGCTGTTCCAAATATTTAGCAATGACGTCTCTGAAGTGAGTGGAACATGACCATATGGATTATAAATATCAAATGTTGAGGAAGGAAGCGAGTGACAAAAAATCCATAGCAACCAAATTTTGAAATAGAGTCTAGTAAAGTAAAGAATGCTCTCTCTGAAACTGAAAATAAAAGAGATTCTGTCTTTCTCACCCAAACCGTATAGGAGATAATATTTTGTGCTGCAGTCTAAATAAAATAGAGATCTTATTGATAGTCTGCTTCAGTTTTTAAACTAGGAACTGATTTCATGGCAATGTTATATTTGGGGCAGTCGGCTGATTCGGACCACATTCTTGGCTGATTCGAATCATGACAAGGCTCATTCACACCAATTTTTAGAATGATGGGGGGGGGGGGGTAATCACAGAGGAGGTGCTTCACATATTTAGCTGATTCGAACAGTGACATTAAGGTGCATTCATACCATTATTTGAATGATGATAAAGATGAGTTTGCACGTATTTGATAATAGGACATATAATTTTCATTTAATCATATATATAGTACATTTTCCACAAGGCTACCGAATGGTGGTCCGAATGGGCCTAGAATGTTGCCCGAATCAGCTTTGACATTTGGTCCAAATCGTTCATACTCTGAATTAGTTACTTGAGTAACAGATATTTATCGGCTTTGGCCTCTATCCGTTACTGCTGCGTTCTATTGGCAACTGATATGAAAATAAGGCTTTTCCCCCATCTCATTTCTAAGGCTAATTTGGAATTCTTGCCTTCTATTTTTCACTGTGATTCTTCTTTGTTTGCCAAAAGGAATCATTTCTTGCCACACCTGATACAAATTTGTAATAATCCAAACTCACTCGAAATGAGCCGAAATTGCGAAAGTCACGTCTGCTCACAGCCAATATTCCAAATTTAGGAATTGAATGTTACCGTGTACGAAAATTCTTGCTGTACTTCAAGTAATGGACAAAACTGTCAATGTCGATACCACTAAAGTTTATGTATTCAACATACATAAACAATAATTGCATAGAATCGATTAATACTTATTCAATACTAATTCATGTATGATTGAAATGGAACTTGGTATGCTTGTTTTTTGGACAATTGCACATTGATTGGTGCACTTTGACTTTGATATGACACCACAATTCCAAGATGACCGGATAGAGATTATTTTATATATTTATTTGTGATAAAAAAATATATACTGTGAATTTTATTGTAGAAAGCACTACCTAGTGAAAGAAAATGAAGATGATTCAGGAAAGAAATTTACCTCCAAGACCCACAATAACAAATCAATGGCTAAACTTACAAAGTTATGGATGAACAAACAGTTGTGTGATGTTAAACTTATGGTTAGTAATTATATAACCTATATACACATGTATTTATAACAATATAAATCAATAGTTATATATATATCCTATCTCTTGCTTCTAATATATTTTCACCTTTGTGCTCTGTGAAACCTCTTTTCTTTACATGCTGGAACATTGTCTCTGTGGACTAATGTACCATTTTTTTCTACATACTGAACACATTTCTATGATATTATATAATGTACAAAGTACCTCTTATTATGCTCATCTTATTAATGGGTTTGGTTTGGGTGGCAGAATGGTTAACGTGTGTTGGATCATAATGTCTACCGGTGAGTCAAGTGGTGTGACAAGGAGTTTGGTCACCTGTCCAACCTTGTAGGTTTTCTCTGGCTCCTCCGGTTTCCTCCCATTGCTAAAGACATCTGTTCGCAAGTGAATTATTGGAATAAAATTGAACCATATTAGTCCTGAAATGAGACATAAATCCCATTTATCTCTCAATAATAGATTGTCTCGCTGGTTATAGGCTACTAATTATAGATTGTCCATAAAGCTGGTCTTCATGCTGGTTGTTTGTTTTCGCAGTGCTCTGATAAGTCTCTTGCTGTAAAGGGGTTTTGGATGGCCGAATGGTTAGCATGTGTGTGCTGTATTGTAAGGTCTGGCGTGGGTGTGACAAGGAGTAGGGTTGTCTGTTCATCCTGGTGGGTTTTCTCAGGATCCACCGGTTTCCTACCCGCAAGCAAATGTTTGGAATAAAATTAGACCATGAACCTTAAGTCACTATGTTATGTCTGTCATGCTCCAAACATATGAATTGTATATTTTGCAGGTGGAGGGACGAGAAATCTTAACACATCGAACTATTTTAGCTATAAACAGTGATTATTTTGATGCTATGTTTTCACACTGGTATGAAGAACATCGACAAGAGACAATTAATTTAGATGGTTTGTCATACGATGGTGTTAATACTCTCTTAGAATATATGTATACAGGATTACTGTCATGTAAGTTGAGTTTACGCCTGAAAGGACAAAATGACTAAACGCTATCCCTTGCCAGACCCTCTCCATCATGCATCACAGACTAGGCCAATAAAATTTTTAGACCCAACATAAGCTCAAACTAAAACTTGAAACTGGTCAATACATGTATATCATTATTACAGCAACAACTGATTATGTATAGAATGTACATGTATTGTAATTACAGTAACAACTGATAATGTACAGAATGTACTGGTAGCAGCAGATTTACTACAGATGGAGGAAATTAAATCTCTGTGTTGCTCTTACCTAGAGGAAGCTATTGATGCTAGTAACTGTTTAGGTAAAACTTGAATATATAATTACAAACACATACAGGTAATATGAAAAAGGGTAAACAATGAAAATATGAAAAAAGAATAAACAATGAAAATATAAAGTGGAATATACATTACAATGAGAGACCTACTCTTATATCAAATTCAAACTGCCAAGGGATCTTTTACGTGCACACCAATGTGTACACAGGATCTTGTTTTATTAGTCCCATCTGATCAACTAGACGGCTGTCCTTGTCAGGGTCTCCATTCTGCATCACTGACAAGGCGAAAAACCACACTGGAAAATAGAGATGAACTTTCTGGGCCAATGCAGGGATAGAACACCTGACCTCCAGGCTAGTGAGCCAGCGACTTATCCTTCAGTGTTTTAAGCAAAGGGTTAATATTGGTGATTGTGTTTGATAAATCAATGAAATCAAAGTTTGATATTATTAAATTCACTCTGCAGTGCTATATGATATGTAACTCTTTAAATCTATGGTTGTTTCTGTAATAGTCCATTCAGATACTTATACTTGAACTAGTTAGAAAGTGCCTGGCATTTTAAGACAGTTTATCTATTTTAACTGCATTGGTTAACAGTTAGAGTTAGCTATACATGGACAAATGTCATTAAACTTTCAAGAAAGACAGCTTACTACACATACCAACAGCAGATGAACAAGTTAATACAGCTTTTAAGAAAAAGTCTTCTAGAAGACAGGTACAGAGCTGGATTTTTTAAACTGGTTTATTTGCCCCACCTTTGCATTCAGACGTTCAAGTTAATCTAGTTTAATGATTGCCTGAGATTATAAACAAATTTAACTTGCACGTCTATTACACCAATTGAATGCTGCAATATGGTATTTTCTGTACTGATTTTTTAAGAAATACTTTTAGGAATGATGAATTTTGGAGAAACCTACAACTGTAAAGAATTATATGATAAATGTATACAATTAATCAAGTTACGATTTCCTACTATCTGTCAATCAACAGAATTCTCATCTTTACCATTCCAAAGTTTATTAAAGATTTTGAAATTTGACAATCTTTGCTTAGGTAAGTGCTGTTTTTGGAAAGTATATAAGGAAAGAAATAAAACACCGGGCTTGGTATTCCTTGCTTCATGCCTCATTCAAATAAATAGGTACAATTCTAAGACTGGAAGGGAAAGGAAACCTTTGATAACCCATGAGATGTCATAATAGCCATAGGACACACGAAATATTGAGTGTTTAGGTTATTTTGGGAATGATATATGATTAAATTTTATTCCAATAATTCGCTTGCGCGTAGGGATCTTTAGCAGTTGAGGGAAACCTGAGGACCCAAAGAAAACCTACGAGGTTGGACAAGAACCTTACTCCTTGTCAGGTAAACACTGGGAATCAAAACCATGCCAGTTGACTCAATGACAGATCTTGTGATCTAAAGTCCACACTTAGACCCCCCCCCCCCCACACACACACACACACACACTCTTCATTGAACAAGGTTAGCGATTGGTCAATCACAAGATGACTACTCCATAGACAATTTCTATTGTATTTCTATTCTATTTGGTTGGATTGTTGTCTGCAATATTTTGTATTATAGAATTGTGAATGTATTTAAGGTTTTAATGGAGAAGAAACTGTTGTTAATGCAGTGGTACATTGGTTAGAAAAAAGCCCAGAATCACGCCTTATACACACACCAATGTTATTTTCACATGTTAGATTAAAGTATGTCAAAGAATCGGTTATACAGAATTTATTCACTTCTTCACTATTTAAAGATAATGAAGGTAATGTAAACTTTTACTGTGTAAGATAAAGTGATTAAGATTAGAAAATACTGATGCTCAAATTTGAAATGACATTAAAGTAAACTATTTGTATGCATGCCAAGGTGTATAAGGACCTCGCTTTTGCTTATTGGACTAGGTGCTGTTCTTTGAAAGGGCTCTCTCTCCTGCACCTCTGACATGGGGAAACCACACTGGAAAATCCAAGGGGATTGATCCTGTGAACTCCAAGTTAGCAAGCCAGTGCTTCAGTCACTTAGGCTGCCACAAGTGTATGGAAATCACATTGGTGTCTAAGAAATCAGCATGATAATAATTTCCTGACAATCAAATTTGCTTATCGCTTCTTTGGAACATTCTGTTTCAGGAGTTATGATTGAACTTTAGAATTAAAATTAACCAGTCACATTAAGACCAAAATTTATTGGTGCACCAGGAATTGAAATATAAATTTGGTTGAAATTTTCAGAAACAAATGTGCTTTATATATATTCTGCAGATTTACAGAGTGAAATTAAGAATCAGTTAGAAACAGATAATCAAGAAGAAAGAAAACCGATACAGTCTGTTTTTGTTATTGGTGGATTTCTACAGTCAAGAACAGGGTTAGTTGAAAATACAATATTATACAAATAATTGGTAGGATCTTCTAGGTGGAATAGGAGCTATAATTCTCCCCTTGAAAAAAGTGTTAGTTAATCTTACACATTGAAAGATCTAAATCTGCCAATTATGTATATTATTAATGAGACATAAGTCAACTTAGCCAGACCATAATCAACTCGCAATGTCATCGCTACCCTGAAATAGGTACTGGATTAGAATCTGATCTGCTGCTCAACACTCATTGATAATTAAATAAAAAAATGGATAATCAAGAAAATATTTTATTCCATTGCTAAATTCTCCATTCAGAGTAGATGAATTTGACTGTAATTTTCAGCAAGTGCCCTCTACATTATCAAGTTTTAAACTATAATAGTGAGAACTGACAGCTCTCTATCTAATCTCCCATAATGTATCTCTGACAAATGTTTAAAACAAGTTCCCTATGGGCTATTTACCAGAAAATGTCAGACCTTGTAGAAATCAAGGCTGGTAAAAAGTCAACTTTTACAATGTTGGGCACAAACTCAGAATGTGTCAGGGGTAAGTACATGTCGGGCAAGTACAGGTACAGTTATCAATTCTTTAAATGACATCTAGAAGTATGGTTAACTATTCACAACAAAACACAACACAATGTGTATCGTGTATATGGATATAATACTTCTCTGTTATTCTAAAAATGTTTTGTAACACGTATGAAGCATTAATTATAACCTTGTGTTGTGTATTGTTGTTAATAGGTACAGTTAAGACCGTTCTTTCCAGCTTGTCTAGTAAACAAAGATGAAGAGATGTGTGTTTATCGTTAATAATGACAATTAAAAAAAATGTCAGTTAAGTTTTACAACCCTTCAATACTGTGATATAAATACTTTGAGACTGGTGTATATACTTGCTCTTTCTAGAACATCTAATACCACTTTTCACTTATTTGTGATGTTTACTTAACAATTTTTGTTGAACTTTTGTATTTAGTGAATTCAGAATATTGTATTATACTTTTCAGACCATTATGTCCAAGATTAAAATCTGTAGAAAAATACAATATTATTGAAGATACATGGGATAAAGTAGCTGATCTACCAACATTAGCATCTGGTGCTCAGATTTTAAATTTCCATGGTCGTATGTTTGTTACAGCGTTTGAACTCATATCACGACAAATTGACAGAAATGAAGAAAATATGTCTGTTCTAGAATACGATCCTTTACATGACAAATGGAAAGATGCTACACATTTTTTTCCTGAAGAAACTCTTCAACTCTTTCAGGACTGCTTGCAAAAGTGTGGAAACATCGTTGTGAGTGCTAAAAGGAATTCAATATTCATTATTACTGATAAATCAGTCTACAGTTTCCAGTTAGTGTTAGTAGAAGGTGAAATCTCTTGTAATAATGCTGTGACATTACCACCTGTAGGCCATTTTCAGGAAGGGAAGAACTCTCACTATAGCTCTATTATGTGTGATAATAATTTATTTGTACTAGGGGGTGATTTGCAGCATTCTCAGTTAGAAATTTACCCTGTGGCTGATGTGTCTTTATTCAATGGTGAGACATGGATGAAAAGAGCGAGCATGCTGGAACCAAGATCAATGTTTGATGTTGTGGAACTTGGTAAGTCATGAAAACATCAGGAACTATTATTCTTCAGTTGCAGGAGCTTCTGATGAACCAAAAAATAGTTTGGTAAATTTGAATTTGAATTATGTTATAAATCTATCTACCGAAGAGGCTAAATATCATGTAGACACATCTGTCTTTCTAGCATAAACATTAAGTTGATTAAGTCATGTTTTTACTTCTTTTCCTAAACAATTAAAAAAAAATAAGCATTTTTGACTAAACTATATGAGGGTATTTATGATTTGTTCAATAAAGTTTAATTACTCCAAGGAGAATTGGCAGGGGAACCCTGAAAAAGCATATTAAAATATGCTTATCTTTTGTTTTCCCAGAATTCATAATACATGTACATGTATATATACCCTTTTATATTGTTTTGGAAAATATCTTATCGTTGATTTACTTTTTATATACTGTAGAAGTGACTTTGAAAGTTAACCGAATATAAAATTTTGATTTTTATGAAGACTAAAGGGAAATAACTCTTAATGAATGACAAAGCACCGTATTCATTTGTTACATTTTTACAATCTTTGTAAGGTTTCATAGGTGGACAACTATGATGTAGGGGAAGCTACAGTTGCATATTGAGTAAGACATTTGCTTGTTAATGTAGAGGTCTAATGCTCAATCGCTGTTTTGACTGAGAAACATCATCAAAATTTTTCGACATGGTTCCCTCTGGTCATAGAGGACAAGAGTGCCTGTCAAAGGACAACCTATACATTCAGATTCCACTTACTAAGGGGTATTGATTATTTTAATACATTTTCATTTAGGAAGTCTACTTACTAGATTTCCCATTGCTTCTCATTTCATAATGGATTTTTTATGCCTGGCTACTCTTTAAAATTTATAAAGTAGTTATACTGTGATGGTTTCTACTATTTAAGGTGGTTGTATATACGCATTGGGTGGATTCAATACAAGACGTGTCAATACTGTGGAGAGATATAACCCACAGACAGATCAGTGGACATATATCAGTTGTATGAATAAAGAAAGAAGCCATTTAAAAGCAGTTGTCACTGCTAATATGATATATGTAATGGGTGGTAGGTATTTTAAATATGAATATTTATTGATATTGACAAGTTATGACATCCTCTGTGCTTTGTGAAGAACCTAGAAATTGGTATTGCAGGTCGAAAGTGAATTTTGTGACTGCTCCATGTTTTAGATACCAACAACTCAATTTTTTTTCGTTTTTACGGATATTTCAATAACTTTTATACAATATTTTCGCCAGTTTTGTTAATAAATAACGCACAGGGGTTCAGTGGGTAAAACCCGGGCTCGCTAACCAGGTGGTCTCGTTTTCGCTTCTAGTGTTGTCGAAAAAAGTTCTTCAGAGAATGGAGGGCAACGCAAGGACAGGTTCTAGTCGTTTGAATAGGACGTAAAGCTTAGGTCCCATGATGTACACATGGGCATGCTCATAAATGAACCATTTATGGTTGGAATTTCAAAGACCAAAATTTGTTTGAATGTACATACCTCTTTTGTGTAGGTTTTCCGCATAGTTCCCCCTTGTCATTGATGCAGAACAGAGGGTTTGGCAAGGACAGCTGTCTAATCGTTCAAATGGTACCGAAAACTGTATGGTGCATGCCTAGCTTCATTAGAACAGTCACAGCAGTACAGGACGTTAAACCCTGTTTCATTTCATAAATTTCTTTTGTTTAATAATATTGATTGTACATATATTAACCTGTACCATTATTGTCCTTTATTCAGGTAAATCATATTCATCAAGTTATGGTGGAGCTAGAAAAGTACTGAATACCTGTGAAACTTACAATCCTTCAACAAACAAATGGACAAATGTTAAACCTATGAATCATTCCAGATGTATGTTTGGTGCAACAGCCTTTTGATTAGACTATTAATTAGGAAAAAAAACACCTTCAGACTGCCAAATACAATGTTTTCAAAAATTGTAAACGGTCAACCAGGGCTCACACTGGCTTTCAATTTTTTTTCCGCCAAAATGGATGATAATTTTTATGTAAAGAAATGTTCATATATTTTTTCCGCCAACTTGAATATTTTATCCGCCAAAAATATGTGATAAAAAATTATACAATATCTAACAATTTCATGTCTCAACTAGGATTATTATAAAATGATTACCGATATATTCAATACAATATACAACAACTTTTAACAAATCTGTCTGTGCATAATACATTTAGCGCAGTTTTGGTTTACTAAGATCGGATTTTATTTTTGGTAACTTTAGGCTATTTGAACATAGTCGTATTGTACTACATATATTCAGTATTTACACGTCAAATCTTGTCCAAGGATTGCGTGTACAATAGACCTATTGTTATTTTCAGGTACCGTAACGGTATCTGATTCTCTGATAGAATGATATGTACTTCAATTATATTTGTAAGAGATGCTTACAATTATATTTGTAAGAGATGCTTACAATTATACCCCTCGTTCACCTCTAGAACATTATAGCGACGCTAAATATGATATAAATGGCGAACCGTTTTCTCGCTCAAGAATCTCCGATATTCAAGTAGTTCGTACGTTTTCGACCAGTGGTGATAAGATAATTTTAAATAATGATATCCAATAGGCATACTTGTATGTTTTACATGCCGTATATGATTTCACAGTAAACGGAATTGAACTATCACAATATTTACTTCTTTTCGATAGAACCGTCGGCCATTTTGGTTACATGTATTATCATTTTTCGTTTTAAGACGAAACAAAACATCAAATAATCACCGCTTAATTTAATCAGGAAGATTAAATAGTGACTTGAGATAGGTTTAATATACATCATTGGCAATTATCAATCAACTAATCATTAATCCGAGACAAATGATTAGTATTACTCGTCGCCGGGATCCGGATTATCAGCCAGTTGATTAATTTACTATTGTGTTTAGCCACGTGATCGACACTCAATAATGTACAGGATAAATACGATTAGAATTTTAAGATTTTTTTTCCGCCAGTTGTCAAAAAGAATCGCCAGTACCGTAAAACTTTATCGCAAAAATTATCTCAAAAATCAAATTTTAATCGCCACTTTCATATTTTTATCGCAAATTGCGACTTTGCCGACCGACAGTGTGAGCCCTGCAGTCACCCATTGGATTGGGTTTCTTGTATGCTAGAACATTATAAATGAATCAAGAAAATATTAACGTGGTTTTGAATATATGTATTAATGTTCAACAAATAAAATCTAGGAATTAATTACTAATTAGTGCAATATTACAAACATTTGGCATTTTTACATGTTTGAGGCCAGTGTCCTGTAATTTGTAACTGTTTGTTATCATATGATTAATATATAAACTGTGATATAACTAAATTATTTAAATGAATAAATATATATACTATTCCAAAAAAGTAGGGGATATTTGATTTTGGGGGCATAATACTAAAATATGCAAATGACTACGATAAAAGACACTACAGAACCTAACAGAAGAAACATTTCCAGTTACATGTGACGCCCAAACGCACCAATAGCTACCGCATGGAATGCAGGTGATGCTTGGATCATCATGGGGGTCCAACACAAGATTTGCACGACTCTGACTTTGAATGTTACAGTCATTGTGGCATTGAATTCCAGGGTGGAAACATCAGTTTAATTGTTTTAGTGACCAGAAAACAAATTTTGATATGCGTCGGCTTACCCAAAATGAAAGGTTACGTGCCCTTGGCATGCTACAGATCGGCACAACACAGGCAGTTGTGGTGCGGACGATGAATGTTTCTCAGTCTGTCATAAGCAGGATATGGTCCAGATACCGTGATACACAATCTGTACAGGACAGACCACGCTCAGGTCGACCAAGGGCGATAACTCAAGCCCAGGATCGATTTATCCGTACCTTGGCCTTGAGAAATCGTGTCATCACAGCAAATCAGATCAGCGCTCGTCTTCAAACAGACACTGGTGTGAGAGTGAGTGGCCAGACGATTCGGAATCGACTGCATAGGGGTCACCTTCGCGCCCGACGTCCTCGCGTGATCCCTTGTTTGAGAGATCATCACATTCAGGCAAGACGTCGTTGGTGTAGGGATCGTCAACACTGGGATAATCGATGCTGGAGCAATGTGATGTTTTCAGATGAGTCAAGGTTCACTGTTGATTTTATGGACAGACGTAGGAGGGTGTGGCGTCGTCGAAACGAGCGCTTCCAAGACGTTAACGTCATCAGACATGATCGATTTCGGGGTGGTTCTGTTATGGTGTTGGGAGGCATCACTGTTGCTGGAAGAGCAGCTTTACATGTTGTTGCAGGGCGTGTTACAGGCCAGTACTACCGGGACAAAATCTCGGCAGTCCATGTTGTGCCGTTCGCACGACATCATGGCCGCCGTTTCATTTTCCAGGATGACAACGCAAGATGTAACAGGGCCAGGATCGTTACAGGTTACCTCCAACAACAGAACATCACCACATTACCTTGGCCAGCACTGAGTCCCGACCTCTCCCCCATCGAGCATGTCTGGGACATGCTTGGTCAGAGGTTACGTCAACGTCAACAACGTCCTGCCAATGTCCAAGAACTTGCTGCTGCGTTGCAACAGGAATGGGACAATCTGGACCAAAATGACCTTAGATGTCTCATTAGGAGTATGCCACGTCGTCGGATCAATGCTTGTTTGGCAAACAGAGGAGGATTTACCCATTACTGACTTTGTTGTGATGCTGTGGTAACTGCTGTTTGACCCCGGGTATCATTTTACCCTTATAATGGTCAGTCTGTGCCTTACTTAGTCTAACGATCATTTGGAATAAATCGATGAATGTGAACTTCATTTCATTTTGTCATTTGTTTCTTCGTCAGTTTCATTAGGTGACTTTAATAACACTTAAAAATCAAATATCCCCTACTTTTTTTGAATAGTATAAATTTGAATACGCCAAACTGAAATAAAGTAATTAAAACAAACTGAGACTTCAGTACATATGTCCATTTTCAGGGTGACATCTTGTCAGGTGATATATAAACGAGTCCTGAGTAGGGTTGGAAAGTGGGTGGTATTTGATCAGGACTTTGGGCTAAGGTTGGTAATGTTATATAAACTATTAATTAATAAGACATTTATTAACATGGAAAGACCATAATCAATTCTAGATATCATCTTATCTGTCCGATTTTCATAGGATTTGAATCAGATCCACTGTTCAACACCTGTTGATGATTAAATTCAAAAATGGATAACATTAAAGGATAATGGTAATCACTGACATTCTACAAATAAACATCTACACCAAGTTTAATATTAAACAGTCTACCTACATTAAAAGGAGAGTTATATTCACAAATATTGACCAATGAAATTGCTTATTTCTACTTAGCCTAAGTAGAAAATTCTCATCATTGAACTTAGTCAAGGCATTGACATAATGAATCTATGCTCAGAGTTTCATCACCCAGTTGAAATCAAAGTTATGGTGTTTCAAAATTTTAACAAACCAAATTGCTTATCTCTGCTTAGCCTTAGTGGAAAAGGCTCATGATTCAATACTCTCAAGGCATTCACCTAATAAATACCTACACTAAGTTTGAACATTCTACCTTAATTAGAAGGACTGTTATTCTTTTCCAAAGTCTCGACAAATGAGATTGAAGTATCTAAGTAAACTTGGTATAAAATGCTCATCATTGAACTTATAATATTGAAGTAGAGAAAGAAATACACCAAATATCATCACTCTCAATTAGAATCAAAGTTATTGTCTCCCAAAGCATTATATTAACCAATCTAATTGCTTATTCCTCTGCTTATCCTGAGTAGAAAACGCTCATCGACATCTCAAAAAGGAATTCACCTAGTAAACGCCTACACTAACTTTGAATATTCTAGCTCAACTAGAAGAGTTTCGTGTCCCAAAAAGTGTAAAGTGTGCTTTCATCAATAGGCCGAGGACAAATATATATGTCCAGGAGAATGGAACCCAAATAAAGAATACAGGAACTGAGGGCTGCTGTATTAAATATTTTATAAATATGACCAAGATGCACACAATACATTAACAAAATATATTCATTTAATACATTAAAATAACATGTAGAGCAATGCTATATTCATTTAATACATTAAAATAACATGTAGAGCAATGCTATATTCAATACACTAATTTTACATTAAAATACTTCATGATTTTAATCTTGATGAAGGTAATATCCTAGCTGTGCACTATGTAAGATTTTGACAGCACACTTCCTGTGCATTATTATTCATATGAGAGATTCTTTAAATTATAATTTCATAATTTGTGCCCAACTGTACATACTGAAGAGAAACTTAATATTAGTCGGGCACAACCCCAAGATCTGTGACCATTTCTTGGGGAACGTTTGATAATGGTTTATAATGCATTATGATGCACTATATAATAATGTATTTCGCCATATGATCGGGAATGTTAGAAAACACTTTCGATGTGTGTTTTCTGAGAACTGAGAGTCATACCACGGACTTGTTACGAATTGCATTATAATGTGTTATGATAGCTGTAATATATGACAGATAATATTCATGGATGTCAGGAAAAATTTATGGTTGTTATAACATATGTATGTCTGTAGTGGTGAAAATGGATTATCTGTGTTCCGCACCCACAAAACCCCAGAAATAGCATATCACACTTGTATATTGTAATTGAAATAATACTTCACACGCCAATTGCTGCATTAGTTTAGATTTTGGACACCATATTGGATCAATGAGCTATTGGAATTGAGCTTATAAAAAAAATTATAAACGATTTTTAGTTTCTAAAAAATATCATTTATGAGCATTTAAAACCTATAGTTTATACTAAAAACCTAACAGTATATAATGTGACCTAATATAAACAATGATAATACTATACACATATAAAATATATTGAAATGCAAAAATATGTCATATTGTCATAAATGACAAAATGTGAAAGACATGTTCATAATAATCAAATAATACAATTAAACATAAAAAAATATATTTACAATATTATTAAAATACATTTCACTCTATTTACAAAATAAGATATTCAGTAGGCTAGTGCCTCCTTATTATATCATGTCCATCAAATTATAAATTACTGATCCCCATCTTTAAACATATATCATATTAATCAAGAAATTTGGGGGTATATGTTATTGTCCGTATCACATTCTTTGTGGGCTGAAATTTTATAAACAGATAATTACATCAAGGTTATGTAATCTTATCAATAACATTGACCTCCGTTGTAGATACTATTGATTCTTAAATATCTTCTAAATTTTGACACATCGTAATCATAAATATGTAATAATATTAATTAATCAATTAATATGAAAAGTTCAAATTGTGTACTTTTTTTTTTAATGTAAAGACTGCCGTAATTATATAATTAAGTACATCTCTATAAAACAGAAAGAACTTAATGAAAAATGGGCCAGCTTGTATGAAAGAGATGGCACCATTATTTTTTGTCTTCTTGGGGAGATACAATATGGCAGAATGAAGTTGATCAGTAAATAGAGCTATATGAATTACACCAATTGTTTGATTTGCTGGGAAAGGGAAAAATCTAATCAATGTATGTCTGGCTGACCTTATCTACATTATTTCATGAATACATGTATTTACAATGACGATGATGGCAAATATATACACATCAGACTGTTCTGATTGTACAAAATTGTTCTTGAATAGTTGTCATGATTTCATGCTCAAAAATATACCCAAGAGCGAGACAACACCCGTGATAACCTTATATATTATCCCCCCCTCAACCCCTGCTGCGGCAGCAAGCATAATATAATGGTCTCAGTATATTCATTAACTATATATTACAAACAGCAATAATTAATGTAATACATTATCCTCTCATATACACTGATTTATAATTAAAGTAATATAATTATCATTCTCTAATATACACTGTATTATTTTTATACAGATAAAAACAAATATTTTGCTGAGAATACATTTTGTTCCAAGATATATTTAAACCATGGAATATCGACTTTTAATTTACTGCTGCATGCATAAAACCCACTACATTATACACCTTAAGACTAACATTGAAATTAATCGTTTTTAAGTATGTGATACAATAACTCTTTAAAACCACAAATGTAGGATAATTCACTCCAAGTGAAACTTGTGAAATCCTAATATAAGTTCTGTAAATATTTTTGGTTGATCTAAAGGAATGGCATGTCCACAACATGGTATAACATCTACACTCTTACAATTGACTAGTTTATCTTTTAATACATCTAATCCTGATATATCAATAATCTAAAAATAATAAAAAAAGAGCTTTAAACATAATACATAAAAAAATTGTAATGGATGAAAAATGGGAGGGGGTGTTTAATTTCTTATCAACATCTCAGACTAACCTGGGAATGTAGATGAATACACAAAGATGTTGTTTTCCCCTCCATCCTCAGATGAGGAATCAATTTGAATAAACAATAATATACACAACATCAGTAGGATTCTTTTTATATTATTTTCACTTAATAAGTATAGAGAATTCATAATTACCTATACAGGTTTACATCGCTAAATACAGAGATTCAAATGTGTGTATTAGAGATCAGGATGGTCAATTTTCAAGAAAATAGAAATTTCGTTTGATTAAATACAGCATGCTATATAACACCAGGGATGCTACTTCCCCCGTAATTTTGGTCATGTCTTACGTAATTTTCAAAAAGTCTGACCAGGAATATGCCCAATTAGACATCAAAATATTGTGAATAATATTCAATTTTCCATCAAATATTGACAATATCGAGTGTAGTTGAAGTCTATTAAAGGGAATGACCACTGATGACCTAGTTCTGGCCTCTATTAACCCCAAATCAAAAATGCCTGACCAGCAAAATTTTAAAATAGCATCTCAGATTTACACTGATGTGAATATAGTCATAAATATATATATATAAATATTATAAATATATAGAAAGGGAGGAAGTTACAGTGGACGGCAAACACTCCCTTAAAACTGTATTAAAGCTGGACAGGCTTTGACTGTAGGTAGTTGGGAAGATTTATTGGCACAACGTTTCGGGTAGAAATACCCTTTATCAAGTGATGATTTTAAAGATCCTGCGACACCTTTTTATAACAATAATCAGGGTGACGTCACAGGATTTATAAATTTATGTACAATGATTGGTAGTTATAAATAGAAATATGCAGAGGATCGTTAAATTTCATTTGATTGACATGTTGTTGATTATAGTATATACAAAAAAGGTTATTTATTAAAATGAATTATCTTGATATTTTAATATATAGAAAGCTTTAACTTACACTGTCTTCTTTACCCCAGATAAGCTGTACTGGTGTATTGATACGATGTATATTATCTACTAATGTAGATGGAGTTTCAGCTATTTTACGAAATACTGAAATACAAGCGAAAATGTTCAACACTTTTTTTATACAATGATGTGCAAGTTTCTATCCTTTTTTATACGCCCACATTTTCATGTGGACGTATTATGTCGTCGCCCCTGTCCGTCCGTCCGTCCACAATTTGTTTGTGGACTCTCTACAGGTCACAATTCTTATCCAATTTTGACGAAACTTGAAATATAGGTTTATCCCCATAAGATCTCGGTTCCTTTCGATATTGGCATGTATCGGATCAAAACTTCGTGGATTATGGCCCCTGATTGTACGAAAAATCACGTTTTTAGCTTGTGGACCCTGTAGAGGTCACAATTTTGAACCGATTTTGATGAAACTTGACATGCATGTTTATAACCCAAAGATCTTGGTTCCTTTCGATATTTGCGCCCATCGGATTGTAATTTCCTGAATTATGGCCCCTGAGTGTCCGAAAAATCACCCTTTTTAGCTTGTGGTCCCTCTGGATGTCACAATTATTATCCGATTTAAAAAACCGTTTGATTATATCACCGTTACACCCTAAGGGAGGTTGAGTTCGAATTTCGAGAAAATCGGACCAAAATTGCCGTACAAAATGGCCGCCGTTTGTACAAGAATAGTGTGAAAATATGTTATATTAAGGTTGTGGACCCTATAAAGGTCATAATTTTAAACCGATTTTGATGAAACTTGACATGTATGTTTATAACCCAAAGATCTTGGTTCCTTTCCATATTTGCACCCATCAGATCGTAACTTCCTGAATTATGGCCCCTGATTGTCCGAAAAATTGCCCTTTTTAGCTTGTGGTCCCTCTGGAGGTCAAAATTATTATCTGTTTTAAAAAAACGTTTGATTATATCACCGTTACATGGTAATGAAGGCTGAGTTCGAATTTCGTGAAAATTGAACCAAAATTGACGGACAAAATGGCCGCCGTTTGTATGCGAATAGTGTGAAAATATGTTATATCAAGGTTGTGGACCCTATAGAGGTCACAATTTTAAACCGATTTTGATGCAACTTGACATGCATGTTTATAACCCAAAGATCTTGGTTCCTTTCGATATTTGCGCTCATTGATTCGTAACTTCCTGAATTATGGCCCCTGATTGTACGAAAAATCACCCTTTTTAGCTTGTGGTCCCACTGGAGGTCAAAATTATTATCCGATTTAAAAAAACGTTTAAGTATATCACCGTTACATGGTAATAAAGATTGAGTTAAAATTTCGTGAAAATCGGACCAAAATTGACAGGCAAAATGGCTACCGTTTGTACGCGATTAGTGTGAAAATATGTTATATCAAGGTTGTGGACCCTATAGAGGTCACAATTTTGAACCGATTTTGATGAAACTTGACATGGATGTTTATAACTCAAATATCTTGGTTCTTTTCGATATTTGCGCCCATTGGCTCGTAACTTCCTGAATTATGGCCCCTGATTGTCCGAAAAATAACCTTTTGTGGTCCCTCTGCAGGTCAGAATTATTATCCCATTTAAAAAACCGTTTGATTTTATCACCGTTACATCATAATGAAGGTCGAGGTGGAATTTCTTGAAAATCGGACCTAAATTGACTGAAAAAATGGCTGCCGCTTGTACGCGAAGAGTGTAAAAATATGGTATATCAAGGTTGTGAACCCTGTAGAGGTCACAATCTTCATTCAATTTTGATGAAACTTGAAACACATGTTTACAACTTAACAATCTTAGTTCCTTTAGATATTTGTGCATATCGGATTGTAACTTCCTGAATTATGGCCCCTGATTGTACGAAAAATGACCTTTTTTTTAGCTTGTGGTCTCTCTGGGGTCAGAATTATTATCCCATTTAAAAAAAACCGTTTGATTATGTCACCGTTACATCGTAATGAAGGTTGAGGTCGAATTTCATGAAAATCAGACCAAAATTGACAGCTGTTCTTGTCAGGCCATCCATCCTTCATCACTAACAAAGGGAAACCACGCCTGAAAATCTAGATGAACTTTGTCACCCAATGCAGGGATCAAAAACCCAAGCTCAAGGCTACCGAGCCAGCATCTTACCCACTTAGTAACATGATCCCCCGTCGAATTTGAAGCCTACTGAAATGAACCTTTTATAACCCAAAGATCTTAATTCATTTCGAAATTTGCACATATCAAATTCTAACTTAATGATGTAGGAAAAATCACTTTCGGTATTGCTTGTTCTCTATCCATCTCTCGAAAATGTGGGCGTATCCTGCCTGGCAGTGCCAGCCTATCTTTTCATCAATTTGTTACTGGATATGCCCTTTATTTCCATATTTAATATTATGTATAATCAGTCATGTTATTGTCCTTATTAATTCAAACATTATTATTTTTTATAATTTAAATGCTTATGTTGTGTTTGTCACTAATATTAAAGAAATCTGTTCACATTAGCAACTTAACTCTAAAACTAATAACTATAACTTACATTTCAGAAAAAATACATTTCTCTGTTTCCGCATATCTGCAGCTCCTTGTAAAATCTGAAGATTAAATAGTATTATCATTTCAATTCAGTATAAATATTAATCAATCAATCAAATATTATCAAATAACACATTTTTTAGAAATATTCTTTTATTACATACTAAAATAACACCATATTTCTATTCCTTCCACAGTCTGATGGCTTTAACATGGATTATTGTTTAAATTACTTAGTATGATGATTTTATTATTTGAAGTAAAATAGTGTGATAATTTTATTTGAAGTAAAATAGTATTATAATTCTCACTAGTCAGTTAAAGTAAACTAGAACATGATAATTTTCTCCAGCCAATGTAAACTAATATCTCACTGGTCAGTTTAAGTAAACAAATATGATAATTCTCAAAAGTCTGTTTAACTCTTATGGTAAATAACCAAGAGGTCTGATGTAACGTCAATAAACCCCATGCCATAATGGTCAATAGTGTTAAATTATAGATATGCATTTTAAAGTCATATGATTCAAAAAAAAAAAAACCCTTAGACAGACCCTCAGGTATAAGGAAGAAATAATCTTAATTTAATGCCATTTTCATAAATATGAATTTGATACAAAAATTAACTAGCATGATAAAATTCACTAACCTGTTGAGGTAGACTAGTATAATAATAATGACTAAGTTTAAGCATGTTTTTTAGTTCTGAAGGATTTTGAGGTAGTAGTCCACACTCCAATATTCCAACATCTGGTCCTTTTTCATCAACAGCAAGTCGTAAATTTTCAGCAAATTGACTAGCGGATGGTGTCTGCACTAATAACAAATTAAAATTTTGTTAGTATACAAGTAAATAATATATTACTTCTGATATTAAAGTCTGTTATGGTGAGTTATACATGTATTTAAACTCATAACATCTCGATGCATCATTTTAGAAAATGTAATGATATGAAATGAGGTTAACGTCCTACAGTGTGCTTTGAGGGAAATTGTGACCAAACAGCAGCGATAAAGCCTACTCTTTTATTAAATTTCAACTATCAAGGGATCTTTTACATGCACGGCAATATGTACACGGCGCCTTGTTTTTTTGTCCAATCCGAATGACAAGACAGTTGCCCTCCATCCTGCAACACTGAAATGGGGAAGCCACATTGTAGGATCAATTTAGTGTTATAGGAATTACTTGCAAACAACAATATTGTGCAAGATGGGTCTCTAAATATCAGTCCAAAAATGGTTCCATTCCATTCAGTATTTACAAAGCTACAGTATGTGACACTGAAATTTCATCAGTCTATGCTGTCGCTATGTAGTAGCACTGTTCCCATTTTGTTTTCCACAAAAGTTTATTAGTAAGACTGTTTTAAATCCGATTGAATTCAAGTTGGAATATTATCCAGCATTGGCATTTTGATGTTAAATAATGTGAATTAAGCCATGAGAAATTAGAAATTATGGCGAAAAAATAGCAAATAACAAATCATTACTTTAAATTAGATAATGATTTTACAAATACATGTAAAAAATAAAATGTTTTAGTCCAGGTAGTTCTTCGTAAGAACAGGAGACAACACACAAAGGCATTGAGAATGTACAGGAACTGTTTAGCGAATGGAAATTATTCTTACTTTTGTTTACTGCCCTTTATTAGTGGGAGAAAAGAGGCAAACTACAATCTATGGAATAAAAACCACAACTGAACTGGTGATGACTTCCCGACCCTAACGGCCCATAGAACATCAAGTTTGGCGAATCAAGATTATTATTGTATCCTAAAATTATTAATTTGTGGGCATTTCTTTTTCATATTACAGATGATTATACAATACTTACTGGAAGGACAACATATAGTTAATTTATGTACTAAATGTGGATATTCGGCTGCAAATAATCCTCCTATAGTTCCACCCATAGATAAACCAACAATATGAAGTTTGTTCTTTATATCAAGATTTTTATGCTGCAAAAACTGAAAGAGAAACCATTCAAATATTTCTTGATATTACAAAAAAACAAAAACAGTTTGTCTAGTCTTATATACTAGTTATTTCATAGTCTTCTCTCCTAGAATTTGACCCAAAGGAACAAAATTCATATTTTCTGTTGGCTTTACCATAATCATTCAAAACCCACAAGTGGAACCTTATCATTTTCTTTATCTTCTATTAGTCATGCAAATTAAACCAATTTTGACCAAAACCTACATTCCCTTAACATAATGTAGTTAAATGGGTAATTAAAACAAAGCAAGGAAATAATAAGGCATTATGTACTGTAGACAATCCAAGCATGCCATATTAATGTTATTTCCTCTTAAATATCACTCTACATGTTCAAAACTCACAATGTTATAACATGTTTTTTTTTTCAAAATTTTTTTTTTTTAGTATAGTATTTTAAGAAATATTTTTACTGATAAAATGACATAATAAACCATATTCTACATAATCTGTGTTCAATTCTCACAATTGCTTTTACTTATATAATTATCCTCAAAAACAAATATTACTTGATAAAGTTTTTTAACTTGACTATGGTAACCAATAGCTTCTGATTCAAGTGGATCATCACTGCCACCATGTCCTGGCTGATCTAAGGCTATCATATGATATGAAGCAGGCATCCTCTTAAAAAATAAAAAAAACAAAACAATTAATATTTGTAAAAATGTCTTTTTCCTTGAAGTAATTAATGAGCCTTGCATAATTTGTAAGAAACTGTCTTACCTACAATTAATATTAAAGGTAAAATCAGACATATATCTCGACATACATATTTTTATGACTGTCATCATTAATTTTTTGTTACAAAATTATCAATTTCTGGTTAATTTATCGTGGCTATGTCTTTACCAAATTCTAAGTTTTGAAAATATTTATATGCTTATTTAATATCTGTCTTGTGCTTTAGATTATTATTCTAGATGTGGTGAAAGTGTCTAAAATGCAGTATTTCAAAATTTAAGGGGAGAGTAAAAGACCATATCATTGTTTCAAGTAGTTCCTGTTAAAAATCAAAGAACTTTTTTTCTTCTTTACTCTCCCTTTAATAACGAAAAAGAATATAAAGTGTATATAATAATACCAATGCAATAGGTGCCCACATATAATGATCAGCTGAAAACCCATGTAGAAAAATAATAGTTGGTTTACTGTCACATTGTCTGCCCTTTTCACCATAACATAATGTAATACCATCAATATGGGCAAACTTTCTACTCATACCACTCCACCATACAAAAAATCTAAAAATGACAGAAATATCTTGATTAATATAAATTTATAAAAAGTAATAGACTTCAGGATCCAATTCTCTATAAATCATTATTATCATTTATTTGTAATACAATTTTACAATACACTCGCTTTATAAGAATGGGTTAACAATATGAAACTGTCTAATTAATGGCAATAGTGAAACTCGGTCCAAAAGTCACTTATTCAACACTTGTGTGAGATTATAAATATTTCATTAAACATATCTAGAATTCATGAGTTATCAAGCTCATTCTGAGGTCCATGAATGAAGTTTTCAGTTTTCATTGACTCATTTAGCTACACCCGTCACATATCTGTTATCATATGCATGAATCCAGACTATTTATATGAAATAATTACATGTACACTGTTTAAAAAACTTTGCAGCAAACTTAGTGTTAAAATACTTACTTCATCCAGGTTTCAATAATAAACCTCGGACAGAAGAAATAGATACCAAAGATAACAACAGTTATAGAAGTTAATACAGTCAAGGAAATAACATTCAGAACATCATCCGTCACCATCTTGATATCTGTAAAATAATTTTATACATCTAACGTAATATATTCATGTATTTATCGACCAGTTGTCGGATAACTTTGCATCAATAAGCCAGTTACAATGTTAACACTATTACTCTATAATTTATGTCAGGGTTATCATAAAAATATTAAATACAAACTTTCGCTTACTTGAAATAAGACATCAGATCAAATCGACATCAGTTAAACTCCTTTAGTCCATAAGACACCTGTATAATAATTTGTGTCTGATAAAGTCTGTAACAATGTCCAGACTTGATATCACTTGGACCAATGGAGTTTAACGATGTCGATTTGATCTGATGTCTTATTTCAAGTAAGCGAAAGTTTGTATCATGGACCTCCATGGTTTGTATTTAATATATTTATGATAACCCTGCCTTAAATTAGAAAGAAAAATAGTGTTAATATTGTAACTGGATATTATCTGACAAAACAAATCTACATTTAAATTTTAAAATCCCACATGACAGGTTAATTCAATTTATTTTGTTCCCCGATTTAGTTATTTCATTCATGAATTAAAACAACCCAAAACATTATATAAGATGGTCATTAAGATCACCTAATTGGGAGAGGAAGAATGTTAATTTTGTCCATGGGTAAGACCATTCATCATGCCCCCCCCCCCCCCCCTGAAAGAAAATTTGCCAACCTTAACTCTTAAATACCTACTGCAGACTGTAACGGGTGAGAGCCCCTCCTAAAAACTTCACTGCCCCTCCGAAGCCAGCAAGCTGGCTACGGGCCTGCCATTCACAGTTTTCATTTTTACTCATCCTCGCCAAAATCTGATGATAATGTACATTACCATAGGCTTACTCCAATCAGCGTCAAAATCATGTCTAAAATTAGTAACGTTTTGGAAGTAATTTCTTTACTATGTAGAGTCTACATCAATGTATCCATCCTTTTTGTGAAGCAATCCGATACTAAACAATAGAAAGACAGTGAATATTTCACCTTTTTCATTCATATAATGTGCATTATTCATTAATATTTCCCGTTAAAGAGGATTGCATGACATACTTACATGAACTTTGTACCTTTCAAATAAACCTACAACGTTTGATAACCCTGACTAATAGAAAATTTACCAATAGGCGGCGTTGTTTATAACGGGTCTGTTGCTGTGGCTATCCAGACATATATTTATAGAGGGGTTTTCAATGAGTATTCCATACCTGGATGATCAATTTGATTGGAATTTCGGTGGGGACAGGGGTTATTGTCTTTAATCACCTAATTACATAATCACAATGAATAGACCAGCTTTCTGAAATGTCAGGCGAGATCAAATGACCAATCAAACGGCAAGCTGTTTATTTCACAGCTTTGTTATATTAGGGTTCAAATATCATGGGCAAATATTTTATTTATAGTAGGGTCAATCAATTTACCGGTTATTAATTAAATTAAGGAAATTAATTGATGAACAGATTAATTAAGGTTAAAAAGTAAAAAAAAAGACGACCGATGTCTGTAGCCTTTTAATAATTTATTGTGGGGATTACAGAAACCTGTAGTAAACACAAAGAGATCGTCGGCACTGGGTGACCATCGAGATTCACGACTTGGTCCGAAAGTTATCATCCGATCATTATTTAATTCTATTGAATTTCAGTAATTTCCATTTATTACGTCCAGAGTTATGGCCCTAGTTTCACTTTGGTGAACCTTGTGAACACTCTGGCCATGGCAAATGTGATCATTTATATGCAGCATTTTTAGATTAGTGAAATCCAGAAATAGAAGCTTATTATTAAATTTCAGCAATTTACCATAATTACTGTAGGATTATGGCCCTATTGTCACGTTGTTCATCTTATTAATGCTCGATTGATTAAAGTTATCAGAGAGGGCCTATACCGGATCTGCATCAATAAAATTTGTGAAACGAAGGTCTATTGAATTTTCATCAATTAATTCTATAATTATGGCCCTTGTTTTACTTTGAGAATCTTGTGAACGTTCGAATGACAAAAGTTATCACGAATCTGTATGAATTTTATATGCATTATTTAAATCAATAAAACATATAAGCCTGTCAAATTTCAACAATTTCTGTAAATTACTTTCAAAGTTAAGACCCTTGTTTTAGTTTGTAGAACCTTGTGAACCCTCAAACTACAAAAATTTTAATCTGATCTGTATGAAATTGTCTTGAAATTGCCCCCAGTTACCAACAAAAGAATAAATATGCGACAACCCTTGCCGACCGCTTGTACAATTTAGCTGTTGTGGGTGTATGTTTTGTTGCCTGGCAACCTATCTTTTACTTCCCTAGGGCTGTCTGGAAATAAAATCTCCTTTTAAAGAGGTCAAAAATGGTTAGGGGAGGGTAGAGACGGTTGAACCCTAGTCTGGCGTTCCTGCAAATTTGTTTTATTTAGATTTGTCATTCAATGCCAACATGCTAAGAAGAGGAATTATCAGGTAATCACAGTGCTATTGAACTCACAATGATTTTCCATTGTCAGTAGTAGGAGCTGTGTCTATTTGGTGCCAAAAAGTAGGACATTAAATTCAACCCAAAAGTCTCTGCATTGGCCGATAAAGTTTATCCAGATTTTCCAACATGGTTTCTCCTTGTCAGTGATGCAGGATGGAGGGCCTGACAAGAACAGTCTATCAGATGGGACAAAAAAACAAGGTGCTGTGCACATAAAAGATCCCTTGGCAGTTGGAATTGGATGTAAGAGTAGGCCTTAGACAAAATTTCCCTCATAGCACACTGTATGGTGTATGCCGTCTTCATTAGTCTGGGTTAGGAGCTTAGGTATGGTGTATGCCGTCTTCATTAGTCCAGGTTAGGAGCAGAACAGTAGGACGTTAAACCCCATTTCATTTCATTTCACCCCAAAGTGTACATTTCATCCGAATGACTAGACGCTACTCTTTGTCACACCCTTTGTCATGCCCTACTGGCAAGATCAAGAATATTAATTAATAGGTAGCATCTCTATTGTCTTGCATTGAGGTATTATAAGAATGGAATACAAGTCACTGAGACAACTCAGCTCAGACCAGTTTAGTTTTCCATACTCAAATAAACAGTTACACATAATGGTATATAAATTTTACTGATGAAAATTTGTATATGCTATATAAGAACATTGTACAAAAACTGAAGGTGATATAAAAATATGTATAAATGCACATATTAAAATGAATGTGTTTACATATAAACTTTTTAACATTTGTGTTATCTACTATGTGATTTGTGTTATCTACTATTCTGGCTTTATGAAACCCATGTTGTTGGTCAAAAAATTAAAACACATCTATGCATATATTTTAATTTCTATATTCAAAAATCTTTAAATTCAATGTGATATCTGCATTTATCTTTAAAAAATAGAGAAAGTAATATGTACATTGAAAAGCTTTCAAGTTGGTAAAACATCATAAAATTTTATTTCTCCATAAAAAAGCAAAATTTGAAGCAAGACTTAAACCAGCACATTTTGTGCTTTGTTCAAATGACAAATATGTGATTTTTGAAGACAGATGGATGACAAAAAACGGTACCATATGTCATTAAGCCATGACTGGTCATATATTCGATAAAGAATTTAAAAAGTTGATTAGAGATGTGGCAGAATGCTAATATGTGTTTTCTGTGTTTGTTTAAAGAAAATGATACAAGATAACAGTCAGCACTCAGCACTCCTATAAAGTTGTCAGTTCAGTTATTTGGAATGTGCATGGATCATCTGGGTACCAATTCAAAGAATAACAGAGCTAAACCTTTTTGATTTACATCAAAATAAAGTATTTCATTGGGTCTGTCAGATGTATTATTTCGATTAGTGATGGGACAAGCTCTGTACAATTAGGAGTAAGTTTTCAATGATGATATCTGAAAAATATTTTTCTCCGAAAACCAGGGGTGATGTACTACAAACATATGGAGAATATGTAAGATTGCTCAATAATAATGGATCTGAAAAGAATCACAATTTAAAAATGAATTTGCATATTTCCTAAATCTTTTATTAATCTTTTTTAGCTTTATTTGAACCTCTCAAATGCTTGATAGCTTTGTATATTGACCCGATAACAGGAATACTAATAGGTAAAAAGAGGGGGATATAAATAGCAAACTTTTGATCTTCTGGGAAATATAACAATTCTAATAAAGAGGGATCGAAAAATGCCTTTTCAGAAGCAATAATCGCTAACTTTGAAGCTTGGAAAGCTCCCACAAGGTTTCCAGCCTGTAGCAGTTTTTGACTGTTTTTAATTGATTCCACTGCAGTCTCCACCTCACTCCCTATATCATCTTTGATCACAATATTACTAATCTGCCCCAATAACTGAGCTAAAGACTGTAGTGTGTTGATTGAAGTGGCTAAATTTTCTGCACAACGGTTTCGTAACCATACATCGATTTCAATATCATTGATTCCTGCAACACCAACAGGTTCAAAAACAACATTTTTACTACCAAGCTGTGCAGCAGAATTTACATTAAGCAAAAGACGTATCTGAGAAACAAACACTTCCATTACTTGTCTCATGTCAACTTGAACAAGATACGGCAAAGCTGCAGAAGAATTAAATTCTGGTACATTATATATCATGACACCACCCCAACGTGGACTCAGAAAGGCATTACTCTTTACCTTATTACCATTTTTATCTCGTATGTAAAGAGGCGACTTATCACGAGTTGGAATATAAACAATGAAATTCAGCTCTGGATTATTAGAAGAGGAGGTTCCCAGAGTTGATTCTATTGGGTTTATTAGTTGTGGCAAATTCTGCTCCTGATAATAATATTCTTTCAAAGATTCATCATACTTTGGCTTTGACTGAAAAGTGGTAAAATACTGCAGCTGAGACTTAATTTCAAATGATGTGTACTCTGTTAACTTGTTTGTCATGGATTCTATGTACGCTGTTACAGCCTCCTCTATCTGCCATCGTACATCTAAAATATCTGGTTGTGGAACAGTCAGTGTAAAAGTGATGTCATAGCCTGGATTGTAACGCACAGATCGCATACTTTCTTTATCAGGCTTTAAAGAACGAGCCCCTTTTGCATTTAATATACTTTTCTCCACCGAATCTTCGTGAATGACATAGGATTTCACAATCCCACTAATGTCTTTGACTAGCTCTGTGACATCATTGAGTGGTCTTATGAGGATATTATGATGCTTTCCTATGTAAGCATAATCTAGCTTGAATAATTTTGGAACTAGAAAAATGTAGTATTTATTTCTGTCACCACTTACTAGCTTAGATTTAGATAATTCATCATCAACAAAGGGTAAATCTGGGACTGAACCTTTTTGTTTAAAAATATCAAGTTCTTCTGTTGTGCGCTCTCGGACACTCAAGCGATAGTTCGCTTTAATTTCAGTGCCAGTAGTTTTTGAAAGATTATCTTGAAGTAATTGTGAGATCTCAAGTATTCGTTTTGTCCAGACATCATCAAAACAGACCACCTGTACTTCAGCAGTGTAAGTCAGGGGTATTTCCGATAATCCGTTGATATCTGAATACGGGAGTTGAACCCGGTAAACTTCGGTAGCCTTCCACCATAATGGTAACCCCACAACAATACAGATTAGCCCTATCCCAAGAGCTGCGTACGCCTGTGTGTCTTTCTCCTTTTCCGAGATATCTTCATCGGTCATAATTTTGGTTTTGAAAATTAAATATTTACGTTTCTACACAAACAAAACAGTAAATAAAAGAATTCGGCTTGTTTCGGAAGTGAGTAATAACTTACCTTCAATAAGTAAGAATTTAGCGAAGGGAGATAACTATATTCTATAACCATACGGATTCAGACTAGCCATTTTTTTCTCGGTTTAAATGCATGACTTTAACATGATCACAGACTAGCTGTTTGATCAACATTTCGTTGGTTCAAATCTTTAGGCATTTGGCTTTCTTCTCATTAAAAACTTTGTAGGGTGTTGGCCATTTTTATACGATCACGTTTTTTAGCTTGTGAAAAGTGTAGAGGTCATAATTTTGAACGGTTTGGATGAAACTTGAAATGCATGTTTATAACCCAAATATCTTGGTTCCTTTCGATATTTGCGCCAATCGGATCGTAACTTTCTGAATTATGGCCCCTGATTGCCCGAAAAATCACCCTTTTTAGCTTGTAGTCCCTCTGGAGGTCAAAATTGTTATCCGATTTAAAAAACCGTTTGATTATATCACCGTTACATGGTTATGGAGGTTGAGTTCAAATTTCGTGAAAATCGGACCAAAATTGACGGATAAAATGGCCACCGTTTGTACATGAATAGTGTGAAAATATGTTATATCAAGGTTGTGGACCCTATAGAGGTCACAATTTAGAACCGATTTTGATGAAACTTGACATGTATGATTATAACCGAAAGATCTTGGTTCCTTTCCATATTTGCACCCATCGGATCGTAACTTCCTTAATTATGTCCCCTGATTGTCCGAAAAATCGCTTTTGTTAGCTTGTGGTCCCCCCACTCGGCAAACCTCGGGTGATTTCGGGAATCTAAACTCGGCTGTATGATGAATTCCGCCATATTGGAACTACTTTAAAGGTCCCGGATGAAACATGGCTGCGCCCATTCCAAACACAAGTTGGCGACCTATTTGGCTAGCGACCTATTCGACCGATCCAGCTGTAAGATAATGACGAAATTACACTTCTATTCTGAGCTGAAGGAATGGATAAAAAATAATATATTCTACTTTCATTTGATAGACATAACGTTGGATTTTATTGGTTGATAAATAGAGACTGTTGTCTTTACTCTAAATAGGTTTCCAACGAACAGGTTGCAGCTCGATCGGTCGAATAGGTCGCTAGCCGAATAGGTTCCCAATTTGTGTAATAGCGTCAAGTTTTCCTGTTAAAGTAAACCGGTAGCCGCATCGCAAATGTATGGGCGTAGGTACATATCACTGACTGTCATACATCCGAGACTAGATGTAGTTTACGTAGTTTACGGAATCTGTCGAGATTAGCCGAGTGGTGGTCCCCCTGGAGGTCAAAATCATTATCCGATTTAAAAAAAAAAACGTTTTTATTATATCACCGTTATATGGTAATGAAGAGAGGATTTGAATTTCGTGAAAATCGGACCATATATTGACGGACAGTGTGAATAGTGTGAAAATATGTTATATCAAGATTTTCGCAGGTATTGTACAACAACCAGGGGTCAAGCGCCGGAATATGCCCCCCCCCCCCCTTCATTGTTTTTGCAAATGCCCCAGTGACATTTTCCACCCGTGGCCACACGTTAACGTTATTCGGCTTTTGAGTGGGGTTACTCTCAATATGTATTTGCCGTCCAATTTAAAATCTCCACGCAACAGATTATTGAAAGAATGTTATATTATAAAGAAAATGCTCGACCATTAACATGTAATTTACTTGCAGATAAATGATTATCGCTTAAGGTGTTAAATGGTAGAAAGCGGTAAGATTAAAGCTATTGTGATAGAGTAAAGTATTACTCTACATGTACATACAACATTAATTGTGAAATATTATGTATTTAAAGTTTTATATATATTTTATTATTATTACACATGTTCATTTCTTATATATATATATATTAGTATTATTATTATTACACATTTCTTATAGACGTTAAGCAACCCTTAATCTTGATAGATTAGTTGTAAATTAGTCGAAGTATTTTAATTACCAAAACGTCTAGAGATATATAATTATACTTTAAGCTCATTCAAACCGTATTTTTATAATTAAATCTATTGTGCTAATTGTTTAATGAGTTAATCTTAGGTCGCTCTAAATCAGACCTGGTTACCAACATGTATATAAACTCAAGCAGAGTGCAGTATAGATATTCACTCTGGAAATAAACATGCATGTTGAATAACCTCATCTGATTTAGAGACTAATTTACTTATAGGTAAGATACGTTATATTTAGTTTTATGTACACATTTATAGTTCTCGTTTATTAATTTCATATCTTTAAATATTACATATAGATCCATGTAAAAGTTTAGAATAACGCATATAGAAATAGTTACCTAATTAACTTACTATTCATTTTATTAATAATTTATTCTATATCCCATATTTGTTTTTACATATATATATATATTTATATTCACTCTGGAAATAAACATGCATGTTGAATAACCTCATCTGATTTAGAGACTAATTTACTTATAGGATAATTGAGAACGACACAGCCAAGCGAGTAAGCAACCACCCCCAACCTTTACGTATTGTAGTAGAATCTTGTATACAAGATTCCCTCAATATAGAACGCAATAAAGCGGCCCGTTCTCACTGGTGGAGATAGAACCTGGACCTCTTCATGTCAAGACAAAAGGGAAGTTCGAGACCATCTGTTTTTCCGTACAGTACACGAAGTCAAAACAGCAACATGGCAGAAACGACAACTACAAACAACGACAGTAGTACTCCGAATATATCAGGTATGGAAAACGAATTACTAAATGTTACGAACCAAACTATAATGCAGTCAAAAATGCCAATTTACATGGGTAAATTCAACGGCGAGAAAGGCCAAAACTTTGACATTTGGGCACAACGTTTTAAAGCCTCAGTTAATGCAGGAAACATTAGTGGACACAACCAAAAGTTATTATTGTGGGGCTCTCTTGAAGGCAGAGCAAAGATGTATTTTGATTCCCTAACTCTTGCATTTGAAGAAACCCCTCTTCAAACATTTTTGGACGCACTGAAAGAACGTTTTGGGAACAGATCATCATTTGATCCATCAGTGCTAGAATCCAATCAAGGAATGTGTGAATCTGTGGATGACTATATGGACAGAGTTCAGTCGAATACAATGGGATATGCCATTCCAGACCACATATTACTTCCAATCATTATTAAAGGACTTAAACCATCAATACGACCGTGGGTACAAAATAAAGATCCACATAATCTCCAAGAAGTGCGAAGATTCGCGAAATCTGTGGAAAATAATACTAGCTATCAGGATGTCAATTTTGTACAAAGAGATGAACTTCAAAAACTGCTATTAGATACATTGAAGTTACATAATATTCAAGAACAAGCTTGTGCGTTGCAAAAACAACATCAACAACAGCAATATCAACCAATGATGCCACCGGAACAAGATCTACAGTTCGAACATCATCCCCAACCTAACGGGATGAATAACCAACAAAACTATAACAGACGTGGCCAGCAACACAATCAATATTATGATCAACAGCGATATTCCCAGCAACAATATAGACCTAATCAAAGAAGAGTCAACTTTCAACACAACAGATCTCATCAAAACCAACGTACAAGTTACCGACAAGTCCAGGATGATACACAGGTTGAAAGCTGTAGATATTGTGGTAAGGCTGGACCTTGCATTCCTCGTTCTACTTGCTATTACTATAATTATATATGTACAATTTGTAATAGAAAGGGTCACCATTCAAAGGTTTGCGAACAAAATGTCAAACCGCAATAGGATAAGGCGCCTGTCTCTCAATCTAACATTGGGACCAGGCACAACTATAAGCCGGCCATTCAATTAATAGCGCCGATGGAAAAGAACACAATCCTAGTATCTGTCAATAAGTCAAAAACTAGAGCATTATTAGACACCGGCGCTAGTATATCATGCGTATCGCTTAGGTATTTACAAAAAGTAGGTATTACGGAAAATCAACTCGGTGTCAAAGAATTTAACAATATTGTAGGTGTAGGAGGCGAGACGCATCCAGTATTAGGGACAGTTAAACTTCCTGTAAAAATTGCAAATTATGTAATCGAGCACAAATTTCACGTTTTCTTGAATTTGCACCACTCACTAATATTAGGTTTTGATTTTATGGAAACTAACCAGGCAGAGATTAATTTTGAACAGCGCACTGTATATTTCAAAGACAGACTTGTTTCTGTCGCACTTATGGAATCTAGCTTAGGAGTCGCAAGGTCTAAATGCGTCTTTAAACTGGCACCAGGCCAAGAAGCAGATATTCCTGTTACAATTTCCAGGATTACAGGCGAAGGTCCATTTCTGTTGGAACCAACAATTAACACGTCATCATCAGTAATAGGTGCCAAATGTATTGTGCAGCCCAAAAGGAAATCAGCAGCCATGAGAGTGCTCAATCCAACAAACGAAACTGTCAGTATACCAACAAATAAAGTGCTAGCTACTGTATGTGGCATAACTGCCAAAGATATCTGCGATAATCATCGAGCTCCAGTCAAAACACCAAAAGTTAATATAGCAGAAAGAACTGGTGTTGAAACAGAGACTGATTTAATCTTTGACCTAAGTGACTCTGACCTCTCCGAGAATGAGAAACTGCAACTTCAAGACTTTCTCCAAACACAGCGAGATGTCTTTGCAACGAATTGGAATGAACTGGGTAAAACAGATCTCCATTATCACGAGATTGATACGGGTGATGCTCGACCTGTCCGCATGCCAATTTACAGACAATCTATGCACGTCAAGGAAGAATGTTCTAAACAGATCAAAGAGATGTTGAAAGCTGGTATCATCGAGCCAAGTGATTCCATGTGGCATTCTCCAGTAGTAATGGTCAAGAAAAAAGACGGAAGTTACAGGTTTGCAGTAGATTATCGAAAGTTGAATGCAGTCACCAAACCAATATATTACCCAATCCCAAGGTTTGAAGATGTCATTGATTCCATTGGACAAGCCGAAGGTAAACTATTTACAGTTTTGGATTGTTTTAGTGGTTTTTGGCAGGTACCATTGCATGATAATTCCAAGCCAAAATCTGCTTTTATCACACCCGAAGGCGTGTTCCATTTCAACCGTCTCCCCTTTGGTCTCAAAAACGCCCCAATGGCATTTCAATCCACTCTCTCCAAAGCCTTAAGAACCATGAATTACCAGTATGTGCTAATCTATATTGATGACATTATCATCTATTCAAGATCATTCCCAGAACATGTGCAGCACCTGAAAAACGTATTCACCAAGTTGAAACAAGCAGGACTCACCCTGAAACCAAGTAAATGCCGATTTGCAGCTAAAAAGGTTAATTATCTGGGACACATATTTTCGAAAGATGGCGTTGAAGTGGACTCCAGTAAGATTGACACGGTGAAATCTTTTCCACAACCAGATACTCAACAAAAAGTACGACAGTTCCTTGGATTAGCCAACTATTATCGTAAGTTCGTTCCTAATTATTCTCGGATTGCAGGTCCACTTACAAAACTCCTCCAAAAAGATGTTGAATTCCAATGGTCTACCAACTGTCAGTCAGCCTTTGATGATCTCAAAAATGCTTTGACAAGTGCACCCATATTAGCATACCCAAACTTCGACAAACCATTCATTCTGACTACAGATGCAAGTGGCGAAGCACTTGGATACATTTTAGGACAGCTTGATAACCATGGAAGGGAACATGTAATTGCTTATGGTGGTCGTTCCTTGCGCTTAGGTGAAAAGAAATGGACCGTGTCAGAACAAGAATGCCTCGCAATCCTAGAAGGAATACGTGTTTTTAGACCATATTTAGCAAACAGAAAATTCACAGTGTACACAGACCACAAACCTTTGGTTTACCTGAAATCTGTCAAACACAACGGATCTGGAAGATTAGCTAGATGGTCACTAACACTACAAGAATACGATATGGACGTACGATACAAGGAAGGCAAAACAAACTTAAATGCAGATGCCCTTTCAAGGCGGACATACTCTAGCCCACCTAAAGAATCAGCCTCAAATGATATACCATCGCTGTTAGCTGCTGTTACGGACTCCGAGCATCTGGAAGTTTCATTTGCATACCACGGAAACTCACCACTGGTAGCAGCGACCCATACTGATGACGAGGTAAAGGAGGGCGACATATCTGAAAAACAGCGTAACTGTCCAGACTTCAGTTCTATAATCGAGTACAAAGAAAAGGGCGAAATTCCAGAACACTTCACCGAAACTCAAATGAAAGGACTTGTTGGTCGGGCAATGGAATACGATATACTGAATGGGGTTCTATACCACCTACATAGACCAAAATACAGAGGTAATAAGGCAAATAGACCAGTTACCATTACACAGTTGGCAGTACCAAAGCAGGATAGACTACCACTTCTACAGGCTTACCACGATTCCAAATTGGGTGGATGTCATTTGGGAAGAGACTCAACTACTCAATCCATCCAGCGAAAATATTTCTGGCCAGGCATGTATCAAGAGGTAGAAGACTATGTCAGAAAATGTGATGTCTGCCAACGTTCGAAAGCGTCCCATAGCAGAATTGCGCCCCTAGTGCCAATGCCAATCGAGGGTACGTTTGAACGATTACATATAGACATACTTGGACCAATGCCAGAAACCGAAGATAAAAAGAAATATGTTCTGCTAGTAATCGATTCATTCACCAAATGGACAGAAGCCTTTGCGATTGCAACACAGGACGCTAAAATGGTAGCGAGTATTTTGGTAACAGAAATATTTGCAAGATATGGAGCTCCAAGATCCCTTATCTCAGACAGAGGAAGACAATTTACATCAAATCTCGTCAATGCCATTTGTGAACTTTACGAGGTAAAACATGTTACAACTACAGCGTACCATCCCCAAACCAATGGAGTTTGCGAAAGACGAAACAAAGACATAGCACAAATCTTTAGAGCATACATCAATGAGAAACAGGACAACTGGGCAGAACTACTACCATTTGTAATGATGGCTCTAAGAAGCTCACCATGTCAGTCAACAGGGTTTACTCCACATTACCTTTTATTTGGACGGGAAATGTGTCTTCCTTATGACACTACAATCTTACCAAACCAACCTCTGACCAATGATGCCAAGATCTACGTGCAACAACTCCTTGAAAATCTGAAAATAACAAGACAAATAGCGAGGCAGAGTATTACCATTTCTCAACAAATGACAAAGGAGAATTACGATAAAAAGGCTTTAGAACCGCAGTTTAAAGTTGGCGACTTGGTACTTATTAACAATCCAGTGGTATCTAAAGGTAAAACGGCGAAGTTGACCACAAAATACAACGGCCCCTATATCATAGAACAGATAGGACCGAACCATACGTATAAATTGGCTAGCCGAGAAAATTTAAAACTTCAACCCACCTTTGTTAACCATAACCGGTTGAAGCTATATAATCTAAGACAGGATGCATTAGAAACGACCGAGAATGATGACAGTCAGATAGATCAAAAGCAATCTAAGACTGCAACATTCCCGTCAGTATCTACTGATGATACCACGGACCAACTCCAATCCGAACAACCAGTAAAGCGAATCTTACGAAGAAAACAAGTTGATGGTCAAGTTCGATATTATTGTAGACTGGAGAACTCCTTCCCTAAATGGATCGATGCAACGGACATTGACGAAAACCTACGCCACATGTTTAATAAAAACTACAACAACAATGGCCGAAGGAAGAAAGTAGTACGAAACTTCAATAAAACAATCTAAGGAGCTATTTGTAACATCTTAAACGAAATTTGATAAGCCTCGTCTCCTAACTTTAGTGCTAGAAGAATGTATTTATTTTTGTTATACTTATAGGACATACATCATTTTGGAGGATGATAATTATCTTATGGTGTATTCTACTACCAACAAGCCCAGCCTTCACCATAAAACAGAGAATAAACTATGGCGTAATATTTAAACCAATAGCAGAGGCACAATTTGCTAATGAATATTGGCTGCACACCTATCAACTAACTCTACCAACACCAACCACTTTTAGAGCAATACATGGATGTAATCATGACAGAGCCACCTGTCAAACTGTACAGCTCATCCAAAGCCAGATTAACACGATAAAGGCAAGGTCAGCTACGATGATAAATGAAACGATTCGAAACATCCACAACTTAGTACCACAAACAAAGATCTCCAAAGACGTCAGAACTAAACGTGGACTGCTAGACTTCGTCGGTAAATTATCAGAGACATTGTTTGGAACAGCAACGGTGGACGATGTTAATGTGTTAGCAAAACATATCAATGCTCTTAAGAAACAGGATATGAATATGGCTAACATTATATCGGAACACGAACATAAGCTATCATCGTACATGTCTAAGAGCGATCATCGATTTGAAAATGCTATTCGTGGCATCAATATCAACCACGAAGCCATACGACAAGCAGCAGCTAGCATAACAACATCATACAAAAACTTGCAACATGCCTTCGCAACACTGTCGTCAATCTTGACCGACCAAATGCAGCAGGCGGCCATTGTCGAAAATCACATGGAAGAACTCAAACTAGGGATTCAAGACTTGGTAAAAGGGACATTATCACCATTGCTTATTTCACCAGAAACCATTACACAGACCGTGCATCATCTACAAGCTATTTTGGATCAACAATATTTGGGTTTTAAATTAATTAAAAATGACCCAAATTTTTATTATAACCATGGTAAATATTTATACACTCGATCAACGTCAAACAAAATCTTTATTACTCTTAAATTCCCTGTCGCAACGACGGATACAAAATTTGAGCTTTATAAAATTATGTCTTTGCCTGTATCCATAAATACTTCTGCTAACCATGCTACTCAACTCGTTGAATATTCTACCTTCATTGCAGTTTCTACTAACCAACAATATTTTTCTCACTTGGATGCATCTCTTTTCTCACAATGTTACGGTAACCATCCATTACATTGTCCATTTCAACCAACATGGAACTCCCAAAATAAACCATCGTGTGAATTAGCACTTTTTCTCAATAATAAGCATGAGATCCATCAGCACTGTGACTTTAGATACATACAAAAGGAACTCGCGTCAAAATTAGTTGAGATTTCTCCTCTAAACATCCTAGTTTATCAGACAATCTCCTTGACCTTAAAATGTTCTAACAATCAAAAGCAAATAAAGGGATGTTCCTTTTGTATAATGAAAATTCCATGCCTGTGTTCACTCAGCACTACTCACTTCATGATTCCAGCACGTTTTGGAGCATGTCACAATGTTACTCAGCAGGAAACTACCTATCTACATCCTGTAAATTTAGCCATTTTACAAGAATTCTTTGATGCCAATCGTTTGACATCTATTAGTGGGAACACTACCTTTAATGAACCTGTTAATGTCAATCTTCCAGATTTTAAATTTTACAATAATAACATTAGCAAGATACTCGCAAATGATAAGAAATATCATTTGAGTGTTAAACGTATGGTCAAGAGCTCTAAAAATAATGAAATGATTTTTCAAAGCTTAACTGAATCTCTATTGGATGGACAAATTGGTATTAAAACATCTTGGCTCGATGCAAACTATTTAATGACCATTGCTGCATTATCAGCGTCAGTACTAGCATTGTTTTTAATTGTCTGGATGTTCCTTAAAATACGTTCGTTAACAACAACAGTATTACTACTGCAAGCCATAGGCTCGGTAAAAGCTAATTCCATTCCATCCTTTGAATATCAGGTACCAACTCAAGCACCTCCTCCATCCGTTACATATATTGCTGAAATAGTTTATGATTATATACCTTTAACTATGATTATTTTAATATTTGTTATTCTCATAATTATTGTAAAGAAACTAGTGAAAAGAAAATCATCATGTACAACTATTATTTTAGAAATCACAACTGGATCTTCATGTGAACAGATACCAATTATGTACTTGTCCCTGTGTCCTTCATACTGGGACATAAATCCCCCATCTACTATAGACGATATTGCCATCAATAATTATTGTCGACCTTCACTGACAATAACATGGCCAGGGTTTAGTGTTCGCAACAAATTTACCATGCAATCTCTTAGAACTCCTGATTGTATTTCGATATCACCCTTAGCAGCGAAAAGGTTAAGAGGCATTTTATCACAACCTTACGCAGCACATATTTTAGTGTCGCACCATGGTCAATACCAAGTACTTCTTACTGGTAATTGCACTATTTAATATCATATAAATTATCCTATGTGATTGTATTGTATATTTCAATATGTATACTGATGTTATAACTTATGGCTAATGTTTGTGACAAATTATAGTTCTTTCGCGGACAAAAGAATTTTTCAAGCCATGGGGGTATGTGATAGAGTAAAGTATTACTCTACATGTACATACAACATTAATTGTGAAATATTATGTATTTAAAGTTTTATATATATTTTATTATTATTACACATGTTCATTTCTTATATATATATATATTAGTATTATTATTATTACACATTTCTTATAGACGTTAAGCAACCCTTAATCTTGATAGATTAGTTGTAAATTAGTCGAAGTATTTTAATTACCAAAACGTCTAGAGATATATAATTATAACTTAAGCTCATTCAAACCGTATTTTTATAATTAAATCTATTGTGCTAATTGTTTAATGAGTTAATCTTAGGTCGCTCTAAATCAGACCTGGTTACCAACATGTATATAAACTCAAGCAGAGTGCAGTATAGATATTCACTCTGGAAATAAACATGCATGTTGAATAACCTCATCTGATTTAGAGACTAATTTACTTATAGGTAAGATACGTTATATTTAGTTTTATGTACACATTTATAGTTCTCGTTTATTAATTTCATATCTTTAAATATTACATATAGATCCATGTAAAAGTTTAGAATAACGCATATAGAAATAGTTACCTAATTAACTTACTATTCATTTTATTAATAATTTATTCTATATCCCATATTTGTTTTTACATATATATATATATTTATATTCACTCTGGAAATAAACATGCATGTTGAATAACCTCATCTGATTTAGAGACTAATTTACTTATAGGATAATTGAGAACGACACAGCCAAGCGAGTAAGCAACCACCCCCAACCTTTACGTATTGTAGTAGAATCTTGTATACAAGATTCCCTCAATATAGAACGCAATAAAGCGGCCCGTTCTCACTATGATAACCAGGTGATGTCGATGATCTATTGTTAAACGTTTTCAAGATGCTTCGTTACTCCTTCATCCATGTGCATTGGTAATCCGAACCTGTAATTTACATTCCAACTCTAGTACATTGACTTTTCAAATTCATTCTTTAAAATTTCTTTCAACGAGACTTTATAATATAATTCAACATTTTATTTTTCTGAAATGATCGCCGTGTAATTAAAATATTTCAAGCAGTTGAAATTAAATAGGGAAACAATAGTGAAATTAAAAGCGGACCCCAAAACTTAAACCATTAAGAGTCTTGTTCGTGAAAATGCTATTAATATGTAGTTCAAGTAAAACAATGAAGCATTTGAATGACTAAATTCGAGATTATTAATTTAGATTTATAGCGCCTTTCAACCAAACTTGTTTCAAATCAAATCACAACATCGTGAAACTTTCACTTACAGATATTCTATTTTTAACAGACCAATTTCAAAACTAGAAGATGTGTGGAATGAGGGTGGGGGGTACTCCGGGCTTGGGTGGATTTCCAGGTATTTATACCAAATGCATAAGGATGGATGTAAACATAATGCAGATTAAAATGGTTTAAGCTGTGGTTTTTTTTTGTATCTAAAACTGTATCCGGTTTGTGTCATAATCTCCGGAATAGGGAATGTAATGTATTGTGTCAGGAAATTGACAACTAAATGTACATCCATATTTGATCACATGACACCTGCGCATAAAAATTGTTACAGAGACTTGGTTTGTTTATAGAAGGCGCCCAGATCAGGTCCGCCCCAAAAAGTTTGCAAATTCGTGTTCCTTAGCGTAAAAAAATTACGGAGGCAAGTCCCGGACTCGCATGGTTGTCCCCACCCACCCACAGTATGAATTTCGTTCCGAACAACCTATATAGATAAATGAATAGACATACATGTATAGAAGAATGAATCTATATACATTAAAAGCTATTATGCGTCTGAACATCAGCTCTCTTCGTATTACAATTTACTCAACAATTCAAATAATTTTAAGTGTTTTATTTCATCTTAAATAATTTAAAACTTGTTTCAACTCAATTACAATAATATCTTATGAATCAATTAGTGTCAACCATAAATATTTCAAGTTCCGATATTTTTCAAAACTCTGTGTGAACTATGCCCCCTGAAAAAGCAAATAATGATATGCCACGAATTGAAATCTGTTGTTAATAGATTGTTCATCATTGAAAGATGACCATCCAGCGAGGTGTTTTATGGGCTGGCAGAAAACATTAGTTAGGTGATGAGTTGCTTGTCTATTGACACAGAAGACGACGAAGAAGTAAACCAAAGAGTATGGTGATTTGTATTTATGAATACCGATTGGACATCCGTCTCAGTTTTCACATCCAGCGGGGCAGAATCAAGGTTTCTATAAACCCTTGTAGTACAAAGCCTTCACAGCTAGGGGTCCGTCTCCTTATCCCGAAAAATGCTCTTTAAGTTGACTTTAGTTAAACTCCTGACCTTGACTATTATCAAATCGATCTTTGAATTGTTGGTGAGTTATGTCAATGCGTCTTTCCGTTCATTCGTGGGGCTTAAAGCTGGCTTCCACCGATAGTGATATCGGAGATAATGTCAATGTGAAATATAGGTGTCAATTTAAAGTTAGAAAAAATGTCGCCCCTGTTGTGTTTTCATGAATTAAAACAAAAATCTTTACACTATAAAACCGGATTGGACTTGTGTGTCTAATGCGAATGAATTCAAATATTATATAACTGTAATAAAGCATGAATAATAGAGTTTAGGGTCATGCATAGCTAACTGGACATTTGGTTCAAAAATTGTTTAAATCGTTTAAAGTTTACAATGGTTAATATTGATTGCATGCATACCACCACCTTATATGGTCTTAGATGAATTAATAATACATGTAATTTCATCTTTTTGTACACGTCAACCCATTCTACAATAAATTAGTCCGCATATTTGATGACTTTAAGTGAAAGGTTGGATTCTTGTACGTGGGTCAAAGGACATTTTGGTGTTTTGAGAATGGAAAGAAATCCAATGAAAGACAGGAATATTCCATTTGGTATAGTCAACCATAAATGGCGGTAACCTGGATAAAATTGTATATTTATAATTTCAAGTTATATACTCTTGAAAATTTACAATGATCAGCCCATCTCTAAACTTATATGACAAGTCCCTCGCTTTCAAAAGGATTACAGTTTTGTCAAATATAGCTAGAACATATTAATCTCTCCAAAAGTCATCACATCAATTTGTATGTATGACTCTAGTCTACCAGTGTTTGTTATGAATATGGTAATTCTAACTCATTGAACGTATTGAGTATAAGAAAAATATTCAGAAGATAACTACACCGGATTTCTACTTTGTGATCACAGAATAAAGAAACTCGGATGTGCAGGTAAATTACCATCCTTTAGAATATGTTATCAGCATCTTAATAATACACCAGTTGCCTGAACCATGAAGAAAAGTGGGTTTAAGTATGAACATTTGATACCTAGATATTTACATTGTGTGAAAGTTTCAAATAAATATAATTGAGCCGTCGAATATGATCGCTATATTTGTTTTACGGCGTCAAATAAGGATTATCAATTTCCATTTGTAATGAATGACTTGAAACATATGATGATTATTTACCCCTGCAACTTCCGTAAGGATGCAAACATAATCAATTTTAACCCCTCTAATCGTGGAAACTGAAAGTTTTGTACACGGATCTTAGTTATAAATAAATAATTGCACGGGATTAGGATTTATGGTTTCGAGTTAGGGTTATTCAAAAAGTGCACAAACAAGAGCTTTAAGTTGTTAAAATTAATTTCATCCAAATCATAAGCCAGGTAGTCTTGCATAGCATGGACTATTTAAACATTGACCCAGAACGTCCGAGCAGAAGGAATACTGATCAAATTCGCCGTTGAATTAAAGTGCAAAATAACTAATTTCATCTATACTATATAACCTTTTTGGATTCAGTATTTTACTTTTTTATGCAGTATTACCATGCATATTTTAAGAATCTTTGGGAACAGTTCAAAATTAAAAAAAGAAAATAATAATTTGTGCATTTTGTCCAGAATTTGTATTTGAATTGAACAATATAAACATTGTGACAAGCCATGGAAACCTGCAGAAAAACGCAGACGATAAACAATACCAGAATTACAATCCAGACAATACATTTCAAATGTTTTAACTTCTATAAAAAGACAAGTTTTTCCCAGGTACTTCAACGTAACACAGGTTTAATATTAAAGTAATAGTTTGATAAATGAAGTTGTCACAATGTCAACCTAAAATGTCGTAAAACATGTTAAAAACCTCTTTATTATTGACAGTAGTAAGAGGATAAGTGTTTAATCAAGCATGTCGATATTGTAATGTTCAATCAAGCATGATCTACCGTTATCTTACTAGGTTAATGAACCTTATAACCGCTAGTCGGCATACACGTAAATTAAGTCACCCTGGGAATACAAAACAGTTATTATTATTAGGGTTTTAATTACTTAATCTACCTATTTCCTTTCTGTAACAGCCACGTAAAACTGTAATAAAGCATGAATAATAGAGTTTAGGGTCATGCATAGCCAACTGGACATTTGGTTCAAAAATTGTTTAAAAATGGTTTATATTGATTGCACGTATACCACCATCTTTATGGTCTTAGATGAATTAATAAGATGCATTAGATGCATTAACATCAATAACATGACATTAACATCAATAACATGACACAATTACATGGAATACAAGTTGCTTTAAAGTTTATTGAAGCAAAGGAAATCAAGCATTATTAAGAAGGTTCTAAAAATATATGTTGTTCAGTTTCCGCGATGACGTTTTTAATCATCGGTTTAAAAAACTATTGGAGTCCATATATACACATATGAAAATTTTAATTGTTTTTAATGGCATTCTTTGCTGAATCGACCAATTACTGTCTAATATAACAATGGTTGATGGTGTGGCAATCTTTAATTTAATTGGAATTACAAAAATGGTTAGGTATAGGTTCGAAAATACAAGCGGAGAAACTATATCATTTAGATAAGTTGGTAATAGACCCTAAATTTATAATTCTTTTGAAAAGCATCTTTTTTTTTTTATTTCTGTTGGTAGGCTGAAATGTTTCAAGTTGGGTTGATTTATCTTTAGATCAGTTATTCCACCCAGAATGCATAATCGAATACATGAAGAATTAATGAATTAAATATTGTTTCTAATATAATCGTTGTATCCGATATTTGAAAACTCGCAGGTAGTTTATCAGTTTATTTATTTTGGACGTAAGATACTCTACGTGAATATACCAGTTATTACCGGATTTAGTGAAACAGGTGTCCGTGACAAAATTAACCACTGTTTCAAGAATATGTACGTTTGCCAGAGCAACGTGGCTGTGGTTCCATTATATGAACTTTCACCACAGTTTTTCTTTGTTATTTCCCTGAAAGGATTGATTTTCTCTACCATTTTTTTCCTTCTCTAAAATGGTCTAATTAAATAACATGACGACACTAAAACACACCCCTGCTGTCATTATAATCATGACGTAATGAAGGGTAGCCTTTTACACGCCCAAATAAATACCCCTTGTCGGTACTCATATGTCAAACCAGTGTCATGATACTAAAGACTTGCATTTAACCGTAAACTTACAAACTAACATAGTCACGGCAGCTTATCTTCATCAAGACTCGAGAGATACGATCACACATCTTTGTTCATAGCATTGTGTCTTTTTTGTTGCGTGATCTTGTATTAGGTTTGTTAAAGCTTCATATCTTACTCAATCCCTACTGACTCCCAATGCACAAGTAACGGTAAACATACCCTTTTTGTGCTTTTATACAATTATGTTTCTGTATATGAGTAAACCCCACTTTAAACAAAAGTTTCGGCCAAGACACATTTGATCGCAAATACTCTCTATTTTTCAGTAGAACATTGTGTGGGAATGTTGATAATTTTCTGATCTGATCCCCTAATATCGTCTTCTCTAATACGAATTCAACAGTAGAATCAACGGAGCATAGAAAAACAACCATAATATAGTTCTAATTTTATTACGTATAGATGCCTACTCACTAATTTAAGACGTTTTTGTTTTCTAACAAAATTAACAGACTGAATCGTATATAGAATAATTTACTTGTATTTAACAATACTACCATAAACCTACCCTTACGACTAGTCTCAAAGACTTGGTATTATACAAGGGCTGTTAAATAATCTGTCGACGTTCTTAACTAAGGTCATAAAAAGAAACAAAACAACTGTGTTCTTTAATTCGAACGACACCAATATCGCCTCATTTGGTTTGAACGATGGTTTGTGTTCATGTACGTCACTTGACAATATGAAGCACACTGACCAGCAGTGAAACAGATTGAATACGAAGATGATATATTTCTAGCCTGTTTTTAACAATCATATTTTTAGCCTCGCTATTCTGTATGTAATAACTTTCATTAATAACCATTTCTGAATTAATAATTGAAATATATGATGTGAACGACAGTTCACATCACAGCCCCACCCCCCACACACCTCAATAACGCACTCTAGCCTGATCTATGAAGTAGAATGCCAACCCATACATAGTAATATAATTGCCGGAAAAGACTTGGCTTCACTGATTTTAATATTTGAACATGATTCACCTGTATTTAAAAGTTTGTACTTTACTTTTATATTCTACTCTGCAGCAAAATAAAAATAAGTTTCAAATTATATACGTTCTATCTTTTATTACTTATTTACATATACACAATATATACAAAGTGGAAAATATTAATAAACATGTATATTATAGATAGATAATTTCAGGAATAATTTCACCAAGGCCGCCACATAGAATCGTCATCGCATTCATTTTGAGTCACGTGTGATTCTTGAGAATCTGATGAATTTTCGTCAATGTTCGAACTTTTATTAAAACTCGATTTATTTGTAAGGGTTAAATCCACAGCACGATTTTCATCGTCCGACATTTCATAATCCGACACACATTCTTCTGGCGATTGCGTTATGTTTTCTAACGAATTGGTAGAAAGTTCACCAAGCGGAGCTCGTCGATTCTGTACAATATTAGATTCCTTGGACGGAGTTTTGGAAATTCCGTGCCGCATAAGCCGAATTCTTCTTCTAGCTATATTATCATGACTTATAGAGTTCATTTCTTTAGACTCAGGGAACTGTCCGGTTCCAATTTGTAATCGATTTTTAACACTTGCTAAGCATCCGTGGAAGATATGTCTGACGTCATTTTCCGAAACCTTCATAGTTAACATCAAAGCTTGGATGCTTCTGATACACTCCAAGAATCCTCGTACATAATTCTGATGCACGTTCATTTCTGCAAAGAAAAATAAAGGACATTGAGAGGTTTAATGGGAAGAAATGAATGACAAGTATTTCAATACTATTAAAAAAGATGGCCAATGAACCATTCATTCTTGGATTATAGATGCATATGGAACATGATAAAGATACCATTCTCGTAATGTTTTACAGAAGAACTTAGGCGTTATTTCATTTTTATTTATTGTTTCTTTAGACAAAACAGTTGTGAGTTGATAGCATATACATTATGGTTACTGCGAGATTTGGGGTGGATGTTCTGAAGTTTTGAAAAGCATAAGATTGATTTGTAATTAGTCAGATTTCGACAAAGACCAGGTATATTCGGGTAGAGCTACGTCAGTATATAGTATACTTAGTTCATTCCAATAATACTGCTGAAATATACAGACCTTCCAAAAAAACAAAAATAAAACTCAATAAATAAAAACATTTTGTCTTTACTTACGTGATGCTTTGTGCTGTTTTAAATAAGCCACTGCTCTCTCTAAAACTTCGGCCTTTTCTAGTTTGGCTGGAGAATTTGACTGAAAAAATCAAAACATTATATTAAACTTTCAATACGAATCAGTGAATGTATAATACAACGATGATTAATAAGTGCTGATACGTAAATGCACTATGGAAGCTATGAGTATTACAGTGTATCTTAACGATTAGTAAGCTTTTATTCCATTTACCTAAACTAATAATCAATTATATATTTTATTGTAAATATTTCCTATCTACAAAACATACAATATCTCACCTGTATTATTGTAAATATTTCTTATCTGTATGAAATATAATAACTAACCTGTATTCTTGATGGACTAATCAGTTTCTCTATTTCTTCTAAGTAATAGTTTATCCTAGCTCGACGATTTCGCTCAGCTACATGCTTTCTAGTCTGAAATAAATCAAATTAAAATAAAAAAAACCCTTTTTTTTAAATCAAATGCGTAATATAATTTGATCAAAGTAATAAAAGATCGACATTTTTATACAACAGAAAATTTTAAATGGATAATCATCATACCAGAGTTCTGTCAATTTGACGATGATCAAAACGTTTGCAGTGTGGTGATTTCATGGTATCCAATACAGAGCGATACAAATCGTGAGGGTTGTGAGGCAGTATAAATGAAGTCCACACAGCCCGATCGCGTTTCTAAATGTGAAGACAGACACTGGATGTGGGATTTTTTTCTTTTTAGTGAACTCCACAAAGCCGTTTTGGTAATTCAGATGCACCCAGCCATCCCTATTGTTGTTCAATGCGATTTATCCCTTCCTGACTCTTTCAATTTTTTTAAATAAAGGAATAGCGGTGGGTATCATCTTAAAACTGGCAACGCCCATTATAGCTACGATTATATTAGTTTTAAACTGAACTGTCTTTACAAACGTACCGGTACCTGGACAATCTTATTGAAATGACATGAAGGTGTCGCCTTTGGTTTGTGACACGCCCAGTTTCATGTAAGGTTCGTGTAACATCCAAATTTGACGTTTTTCAAAGTATGACCACTTTTGACAGGGTGAGAAAAGAGTATAAAAATCAAAATCGAATAAAATCATTATAAATTATAATTTTTAGTCCGAAAAAGGGATGTTTTGGACCCCGAAAATACTTTTGGAAGCAATTGTGTCCAGATTGTGCTAAAAAGGAAATCATCTCCTTTCAGTGTTTCTTATTTTCATATTCTCCAGCTAGATGTTAGGTTGTGCTTGATAACGATAAGAGGATACTTGTCTAAACGTCGTGCTTTTAGAATAAAACTAGTGATTGTATCCCATAAAAACTATGTTCTGTTAATGTGTTTTCCCGATCGCTAAATTATGCCACTTAAAGATTATTGGTAAATGTAAATGTACGTCTATCAATTTATCAATGATCAATACAAAAGGGTTCCAGATTTCTTGATTAGTTTTTTAATCAAGATCTTTCCTTAATTGTTCCAGTTTTTTAATCAAGATATTTCCTTAATTGTTCACCTTTCATTGATTTTTTTTTATTAAACTTCACAGCCGTTTGTCGTTTCTGTGTGTCTTTTGGTAACCTTGGAAATTAAAAAGAAATTTAAGAATTATTAATTTTATTAATTGTGAAATTAATTTAATTTCTGGATTATGGTTTATTGACTTAAAATATTACACGTTTCCTTTATTGTCAGCCAATCTAATTGTACCAAAAATAGCCCTTAAAACCTTTTATTATTAGATTTTAAACGGATCACTTTTTTAAAATTACAGACCTGCTATGAAAGAACATCTTTTTTTCTCTTCCGACATATAACAATGTCATGCTGCACGTCGGTTTAATTACGTCGTAACTTCAATAAACTTGATGATGATCGATTAAACTCTTGTTTTATTTCAACAGATTCTAAACACTCGATTAGGTTTTAAACACCATCTTTGCCACCCACCATTATCCGTATCAATACCGTTTTAACTGACCGATAACATCAAAGCGATCCGAACAAATTTCAATCGTAATTTAAGTCTTAACCATCAAATAAAATTTAAAAATACAAAAGGGCTTTAGCAAACAAAGGTTCTTTAATCGGGTGTTATTGAAATGAAATTGATTGAAGTATTTCCTCAACATAGCCAAGTTTGTTTCTTCCAGTAACCAAATGATCCGCCCATTTGGCTTTGTTGGTAATCTGTGATGGAAGCCGAATGTAGAAATTGGAGTAACGTTAACGTGATTCTTCGCTGTTTCAGTGCGTAAGACGTTGGCGCTATCCAGGAGCTATCGGTGTTGACCGAAAAAATTCCTCGGGCGTGGCTTCCCTTGTCAGTGGCGGGGTCTTAGTGGCTAGTGACTAAGCGGGTAAAGGCAGTGGAGGAGGGTGTTCGATACCTACATTACCAGAGAAAGTCCATCCAGATTTCCGGCGTGGTTCCCCCTTGTCAGTGACAAAGGACGGAGGGCCTGACAAGGACAGTTGTCTAGTCATTCGGGTTGGACGAAACACCGAGGTGTTGTGTACAAATAGGCAGGCACGTAAAACATCCCGTTGCACTTGGAATTTGATATAAGAGTAGACCATAGTGCCAAATTTTCCCAAATAGCACACTGTATGGCGTCTGTGCGTCTTCGTTATCCCGGTTGGGAGCATTTCATTTCATTTCCCTTGTCAGTGTTTCGGACCGAAGGGTTGACAAGGAACAGTGTCTGGTCGTTCGGATAGGACCAAAAAAACAAGGTCACGTGTGCACATCGACATGCATGTAAAACAACTCTTGGCAGTAGGCCGTTATTCTGATCTCCGGGCAAAAATTCCCCACAGGCCACAGCACGGTGTATGGCTCATTCACGTCTTCATCAGCCCAATGGGTGCAGAAAAGTGGAACGTGAAATTCCACTGTATCTTTTTTCTTTTTACTATTTTCAAGTCATTGATATGGTTTATATTTATACAGCCAGTTAGTGGAAAACGTTTTTCGCTATTGCAAGTAAATCCAAATTTACAATTGTTGTTGGATTTATAATTTGCTTCAACTGAGGTAATATAATGTTTGGATGGCATTAAGCGATTAAGCACTATTATAAAACATTTGTCGTGTTATATGTGTACAAATCAGTGACCGTCTTCATTAGCCAAGTTCGGAGAAGAACAGTAGGATATTAAACTCCATTTCATTTCATTTCACAAATCAGTGATTGTTTTCTATATAAATTGTGTCGTGCTTTTAAAACGTAGGTAATGCAGCCGGGAAGTTTTGATGTATTCTGATTTTGCTTTAATAATAAATAAGGAAGTTGGAGATGAAAATAAAATGAATGGAAGCGTGTTGTCTATTTCGCTGCAACGACCTCTGGCACGACCTTCCAGTACAACTTGTTAGATTTCCATGTAGTGTATGGGAATCGAAAGTATAATAAAACGAAACGAAAATTTAGATTTGTATTTTAATCAGATTGATATTCGATAGGCATTAAAATACTTGTTTGAGACTGGCAAGATATTATACAATGGTACCAATGTACAAAAAACTATTGTTAATAGATATTATAAATTACTAACATTTTAAAACTGTCATTCAGCCAACAAAATAAAACACATAATAAATGTATAAAACCATATATATCCTGTTACATACCATTCCAGCGAATTTATAGTGTCACCAATCTGATTAAAACACAGATCTTGTTTTGTTTCGTTTTTTATAGTTCAAAATTTCGTTTTGCCTGCCTTTACCACACTAGGATCTTGAAGAGTTGTTGTCATTGACGTGTTCTGAATAATGTGAGGGATTAACCAATGAAATGGTCTGTTACGGCGAGCTTTAGGCGTATTTTGCACGAAACTTGTGGGTAATCTACAAGAAACATCAATGCTAATTGGGAAATCAAATGTCCGACGTCACGGGGTAAAAAAAAACGCTCGTATGACCTCTAAGACGACCTACCGCTACAACCGGTCAGACCTTCATGTCGTGTAGACCATTGAAAGTATTAAATAAAAACGAAACGAAATATAGATCTGTATTGTAATCAGATTGTAGTCTTGTAGCAATCGGATGATTTTCATTATTAGATCCCTGATGGTCTACATCGACATCTTCTGCGGAACCAAACATATATATGACGTTAATAGCAATCATTTCTCGCGACGTATCTGTATCCGATACACTGCCCGAGCTAAAAGAACTGCTGCTACATGATAATTCTAAATATTTTCCCTCCATTCTCTCGTTGTTTGATGGAATGACCAATAATACAAATGTCGATGATTTCGTTTCCTAAAAGGCGATAATTATTTCTATTGGCTTTATAGATTTCCATAGCGATGACTATAGCAATTTCACACCAATGATGTTTTAATCGGAAGCCAATTATTGCTGGTTTACATCTGGACACGAGGAATGTGGCTACAGCAATTGACATTATAAAACAAATTCTAAATTAAAATAAACTACAAAACAAATTATTCCGTAGTCAATTGCTTTGTATTTAATTAGGGGATTAAGGAATCCGCCGGAATCCGCCGGGCGTTAATAAATACACACACCGAATGTATACTCTTCAAAAAAAGAAACGCACAACCCATTTTTCATCATTTTTTTATTTGAACGAGGTCTTTGTTTCGGTAAATAATACTTGTTTTTAATGCCATTATGTAAGGATAAAAGAAATTCATTATTGGTTTTAAAGGTAGGGCCACTAATTGTGACTGGTCATCCTTTTTGTCGAAATTTTTTATCGCTTGATTGCACCTAGAAACATGAATTTAACAGCTTCGCGAGCTTTTCGCATGGAACATAAATCTAAGGTCTCTAAAATCCCGGGGTTCTCGGTTTCCAAATCAGTTGGGCATGTAAACACCCAAAGAACCAAGTGATCCCACATCTGGACGAAGACCAACGCAACAACGCTATTCGTCTATTACAAGCAGGTGAATCCAAGACAGATGTAGCTAGGCTGCTGAATGTTTCCCTTAGTTCCATTTCTAGCCTTTGGGATAGGTACCGACAGCGGAGTTCAACACGTGCACGCCCTAGCCCAGGCCAAACAAGAGTGGCCCCACCTGTCCTGGATCGTCACTTCCGGTTACGTAATTGGCGCAAATGGTTTTCAACAGTGACCTCTACCGCAGCAGCAATTCCCGGACGGCGTAGAATCTCGTACCAAACAGTAGGCAAACGCCTACGTGAAACCGAATAACGAGGCAGACGTAATCGTTAGAGCTTCTGTTTTGAAATAAGCCGACACCATGAAATCCAACTTTAATGGGTTCAGGCAATGAGGGTATGGCCACAGCAACACTGGATAGCAGTTTGGTACATCAACGTGTCGTTGTTCTTGTTGCAACAAGGCGATAGCAGAGCAAGGATGTACTGACGACGAAATGTAACTTTGCGTTTCTTTTTTTGGGAGAGTATACAGTATATAGGTAATTAAGAAATAGACATAACGAATATGCATCTCCCTTGGTGTAAGTGGAATTTAAACTCCAGAAACAAACGAACGAATATGCATTCGGTCACTGGCGTCTCATGGGGATTAAGAGTGTTTTCGATAATTAGCAAAATCGTTATTACGGCAGGTCTTTTATGCGACTTCGAGTGAAGATAGCTGAATTAATTTTGATCAGATTGGTGTGGATATAGTAAGAAATGACTATGTATACACACCGAAAAGTTTTCTCGCCCATCTTATGTGCCCTTTAAATCAATCTACTGGGATCTTATTTTCTCAAAGAGCCCATAGATGGGCTTTTAAATCCACTAAACACAAACTAGATTATCTCGTTACAAGCAAATGTTATATGCATCTATATTTTAGTAAATTGATTGTAGGGGTCTCCAGAAGTTGGAGGAATTCTGAGGAAACCGGAGTTTGGCGTCTTACAGGCGGATTTACTACTGTTTGTCACGAAGAATTCTTGGATCAAAATTTTCACCAGACATGAGGGTTCGTATAGTCGTTCGGATGGGACGAAAATCTAATCAAGTGTACAAGTTTGTTTGAACGTAAAGAATTCCTTGACAGTTGTGATCCAATGAAGGGTAGACAGAAAGGCCACTGCCCGGGTAAAATGTCCCTCATAGCCCACTACATGGCATATGTTCGTCCTTATTATTCTGGTTGTTGCAGCAAATTAGACCGCACACACCAATTCATTTCATTCATCCCCAACGTATTTATTTATTGTTAAAATACATCAAGGCTTTGATCTTAAATGTAGTTGTCTCCCTTTAATATATATGATTTGCAACTGACGCGTCCGAATTGTATGCAGAGTAGAGTGCGAAATGAAGTTGTTCAGAATTAGTCACTTTTAGCAAACATTTAATAGCAATTCATAAGTCTTCAATGCAAAGGAACATGCTACAGTTGTCGCTTATTAAAAAAAGAGAGAGGTCTCCTGTCTAACCCTATGAGTTTCTCCGGCTTCCCCCAACTGCTTAGACCCCAATTATACGCGCACCCGAATTAGTGAAAGAAAATTGAAGCACGTGTTAGCCCCGAAATGACCTAGTTTGTGTGGAGTGGACGTTAAACCCCGCCTCTCTCTATTTCTACCCTCTCTCCTCCTCTCACCCCACCCCTCTCTCTCTATCAATCTCTCTCACCTCATGAGTTTCTCCGGTTTCCTCTAACTGCTAAAGATCCCAATTATACGCGCAACCGAATTAGTGAAATAAAATTGAAGCATGTGTTAGCCCCGAATTGACCTAGTTTGTGTCGAGTGGACGTCAAACCCCCTCTCTCTCTCTCTCTCTCTCTCTCTCTCTCTCTCTCTCCATCTCTCTCGCCCCCTCCCCTTATCTCCCTCCTCCCCCTCTCTCGATAATAAACAAAGTCTCAATTATCAACTTTTCAATTAAATTATTAAATGGTGATCGCGTTTCAATCCGCTAAAATCACAATCTCATTTTAGAGGTGGGGGGGGGGGATAAAAACAAATGGTGGTCTTTCTCCCAATTCAAGCATCCAGAGTTATATCCCTTTCATCGTTCATCTCAAGGAGCGTATGACCACAGCAAATCACCAATGATTTCTCTGTTAATTCTGGTCTGAAGGGTTTGCGCATGCGCGAGAAAAATGTCGCGTATTTTTTGACAGGAAAGAAATTTCAACTTAATTTGATTAATACAACATCCCACTAGGCACATTTTGGTAAACCAGTGCATAATTACTTGCAGAGGTACCATGTGAGTTATAATAGGTCAATTTTAATTCTTCAATTTCTTTAAATCAGGAGTTTGCGTGTTGGTAAGGTGTCCGGATTTTTCGCACGTAATATGGCGGCCAGCCCAGACGAACTCACGAAGCAAAGGAAAATGCAGTAGTGGCGTACTGTGTGCTTATTATCGCCTTGTATAAACACTTTATAATAGTCAACTAATAGATAACTTAAACTTAAACTACGTCTACTACGTAGCGTTGTATAGCTTTTCTTCCTGAAGTAATAAACTACTTTCTAATATTATATTATGGCATCAAACGCTGTCTCTAAACCAAAAAAGAGAATCAGACCTGACAGCGACAGCAACGAAACAATCCAATGTCTAATATGCGAAATTAATATAAAAGACACAGAAGCTGCTCTGCAGTGCGAAATGTGCGAACAGTGTTTTTGTCTTTCTTGTTCAAAAATGTCCAAAGAAACCTATGAGGTTCTCCAGAATGATAACTTTGAAAACTTAGTTTGGACATGCAGAGTGTGTAAAATAAACTTTCCCAAATTTAGTAAAATAAGCAATAGTCTTAAACAAATCGACAACGATAATAAGGCGCGACTTGGTCTAGTTGAAGACAAGCTCCAACAATTCCAGAATGAAATACCAATACAGATTCAAGCTTCAGCGAAAGAATTAAAACTTGAAGTTAAAGAAGACATAACCAGCGAACTGAAGGAAGACATTACGTCTTTAATCCAAGTCCAAGTTAAAGAATATGATGAAAGAAAAAGAAGAGAGTCTAATATAATGATTTTCAACCTACCAGAACCAAAGGCTGAGAATCCTGACTTGCGGAAAACAGAAGATGAGGACATTCTATGGAACCTTTTCGATGCCATTGACTCTCCCCAGGTTACTATGACCAACATTATACGGATAGGTACTAGACAGCAAGGCAAAACCCGACCACTGAAACTTATCCTTTGCAACGCTAGTGACAGAAGAAAAATCTTCGATGCATGTCGGCTTAACAGACTTGTCCTTTCAAACCACAGCATCTTCAACAAAGTAGTTATTTTTATTACCAGAGATTATACACCAGTACAAAGAGAAGAAAACAAGATACTACGTCACGAACTAAAAAGAAGACAGGATGCTGGAGAAAATGTCAAAATTAGAGGCAACAAAATAGTTACAGCCAATAATCCTACAATACCTACTAGTAGTAAGGTTGTTCCTCAACCAGTAAGAAGAACCTACCCTGGAGCACTATCACGCACCAACATTCCAGGACAGATAATCATTAATTCCATAACTAGTACACCAAAATTGGCCCACAGCTTACCAAGAACCACTGATGTGGATAAAAGAAGAATCGCCTACCTAAATAATGACTCCTTAAATGATTTTCTACCGACAGACGAAACAACTATGGCGTATACAGATGCAGATGTAGATAACAACGCATAGGTTTTTTTGTCTTAATCCGCACCACAATGTAGATATGTGCACAAATGAAATTTCAGCGTTGTATTCAAATGTAGATAGTCTTTTAAATAAACGCAGAGAATTGGATGTTCTAATAGAGGAATATCACCCCGTAATAATAGCCATGACAGAATTTTTACCAAAAAACAATCCGGGTGACCTACAGGAGGTAGAATTTTTAATCCAGGGCTATGATACTTTCTACAACCAACTTGACAAAGGGAGGGGAGTTATTATATACACAGCGACAGAATTTCATGCCGAGAAAGAAGAATATCTGACATCAGAGTTCGAAGAAGTAGTCTGGTGTAAATTCAGAATTTATAACAGTAATGAGCTAGTAGTTGGATGTTTTTACAGAAGTCCGTCAAGTAGCACAGAAAATTCAACCATCATGAACAACCTTATAAGAGAAGCGAGTAGAAGATATAGACAAGTTCTGATGGTTGGTGATTTTAACTACAAGGATATTGACTGGAAGAATGAAACCACTAGCAACCTACCTGGTTCATGTACGCATGACTTTCTCGAATCCATTCGAGATAGTTTTCTATATCAGCATGTGACAGAAGCAACTCGATTTCGACACAACCAAATGCCTTCCACTCTCGACCTGGTATTTACTAAAGAGGAAGAATTAATAACAAGTATAGAATTGTTAGATCCACTTGGTAAGAGCGACCATCTAAGCATGGTGATTACTCTTAACACATATTGTGCCAGCGACCCGAAGTCAGAACCACTAAGATATAGTTACTACAAAGGAGATTACGTAAAGATGAGGGACGACATGGCAAGATTTAACGGGGATAGCCTCCAATCATCCGATGCCTTAGAGACGTGGGAAGCCGTCTTATCCTTAATAACCAACAGTATCAAACGTCATATTCTTTTAAGTAAGCCACACTCAAGGCCCAAAAAATTATGGTTCACAAGAGATGTAATTACATCTTTAAAACTAAAAAGAAAAACTTGGAATAAATACAAACGTAATATGACCAATCTGAACAACGAGGATTATCGTATTGCCAGAAACAATGCAACCAAGGTACAGAGAAACGCTCAGAAGCACTACGAGAAAGAAGTAGCCGACGATATAAAGACAAACCCAAAAAATTTCTGGAAATACGTCAAATCCAAAACTCAGGTAAAGACAGGCATTGGTATTTTAGAAAAAGAAGATGGTACAACTCTAACAGACAATATTGAAAAAGCCATTGAGCTAAACAACTATTTCAGTGGAGTATTCACATCAGAGGACATAAGCACAATACCAAAGGTTTGTACAGGAATCCAGTCTGAGCTGACAGATATAGAAATCACCCAAAAAGATGTAAAAGACAGACTCAGCAAATTAAAAACTTCGAAATCACCTGGTCCAGATGGCATACACCCTAAAGTCTTGAAAGAACTTGCTGATGTCCTTGATGTACCCTTGTCTAATCTATTCAAAAAATCATTGGATGAAGGTATCCTACCTGAAGTATGGAAGTCAGCCAATATAACGCCTCTGTTTAAGAAAGGTAACCGCAAAAAGGCAAACAACTACCGTCCAATAAGCCTTACTAGCATTGTGGTTAAAATAATGGAATCTATAATCAGAGATGCCATTAATAAATACTTAGAAGCCAACGATCTCCTTTCAAATGAACAGTATGGTTTTAGAGTAGGGAGAACTACCACACTGCAACTTATTGAAGTGCTAGATTTCATTACTGAAGCAATAGACAATCATGAAACCGTAGATGTTATATATTTGGACTTCTAAAAAGCCTTCGACAAAGTTCCACATCAACGCCTACTAACCAAACTCAAAGCTATCGGAATAGGAGGAAAGGTATTTAATTGGATTGCCAATTTTTTAAATGAACGAAAACAAAGAGTAACAATTAATAACCAAGCATCATCGTGGTGCTCAGTGGAAAGTGGAGTACCACAAGGCAGTGTACTTGGTCCAATACTATTCTTAGTATATGTCAACGATATTCCCGAGGCAGTAAACTCTCTTATTAAACTGTTCGCAGATGATACTAAACTATACGGTATTAGCAGCACAAGCGTCCACTCCGATGTGATACAAGAAGACCTGAACAATTTAATGGCATGGACAGAAGAGTGGCAACTTCAACTAAACACAGACAAATGTAAATCGATACACTACGGATACAATAATCCAAAAAGGAAATACTTAATGGACAAAGGAGGAACCCAACTAGAATTACGTCAAGATTCCAAAGAAAAAGACCTTGGTATTACATTTCAAGATAATCTAAAGTTTGATCAACACGTCGCCAATAACGTAAAAAAGGCCAACAGATTGCTTGGAATGATACGCAGGACATTCACAAACCTAGATCGAAACATTTTTCTACAATTATACAAGTCACTTATAAGACCACATCTGGAGTATGCTGTTAGCGTCTGGCATCCATTTCTAAAAAAAGACATTATCCAAATAGAAAACGTACAGCAAAGAGCATCGAAACTAGTGCTAGGACTTCAAAACCACTCTTACAGTGAACGTCTAATCAGTCTGGGTCTTCCTTCTCTAGAATACCACAGGAAACGCTATGATGCAATACAGGTTTACAGAATTCTTAGTGGAAAAGACACAATTGTTAATAAGGACATTCTAAAGTTAAATAAAGACACTAGAACAAGAGGACACAATTTGAAACTACAAAAGGCACGTGCAAGGCTAGACGTTAGAAAAAATTCATTTCCAATAAGAGTTATAAATGACTGGAATTCACTGCCAGCATTTGTGGTCAATTCAAGTACTCTCAACCAGTTTAAGTCGAACCTAAATATAGCCTGGAAAAATGAAGAAATTAAATTCAACCCAACATGTTATTAAATATTGAAATAATTAAATACTAGTTTGAAATTAAGAAACGAGCATTAATATAGTCAAAAACTGTGAATTTGTGAAATACAATAGAAATAGTAGTCGTTCGCGACAATTATTACATGCGCAAACCCCACAGATAGAAGTCAAGACAGTATCAAGGCGATCCAGAAGCTATCTATAGCTTAACCAAGATCGAAGAACATATTCTTAGACCGGCTCTAACTTTTCGCCAAATTTTCGTTGGGTAGAACGCTTTCTACCACAGATGGAACAACCTCCTGTTCAAAAGCACGTATGAGGTTCATCAATTAAACATGCAATTTTCAGCCCTACATTTTCACCTAACCAATTTCTTTAACTCTTGTTTCCTCCCGACTTAAAATAACAAATACATGTACATGTATTCATCAAAATCTGGCAGAAAATGTACCAACAAAAATCACCATGCACAAAGGGGGGGGGGGGAATAAAGAGGGAGAAGGACTAAAATAGCTTTGACCCTTTCTATTTTTCTCGTTTCCTTTTATCTAGTAACAGTCAATTATTGTTTTGATTTGTTAGATATCCTCCCACATGTTTGATTAAACATACATTATACAAGGGCTAAATCTCCCTATTGCAAGTTTTCTTTAGACCCGAAATGTTATCTAAATTATTAATTAGACATTGATTAACTTATCCAGACCAAAGCCAACTATCTATGTCATCGCCTGTGATATTTATCGGACCAGGATCTGATTTGCTGTCCAACTTCACGGTTTAATTATGAAATGGATAATCGACACTATGTTTCTTTTTAATCGTACCTACTTTAGTAATGGCGATCGCGGCTAGACCGAAAATTCAATCGTTAAGAATCTCGGTTCAGAGTGGATCAATTGAACTGAAATTTTCATCGAATTCCCTTTACATTATTTAGTTTTTAACTTAGTGACAACTGTCAGCTTTTTATCTAGCATCCCATACTGTATCTTTAATGTCTATCTTTGTTGCATATTTTGTGTATATATCTTCATTGAAGGCCAGTCTTAATAAAAGAAATAAGATGAAAAAGAAATTTAAACTGAACAAATATAGAAATCTAATTATACATTGTCTAAGTTTATAAATTCCACGAATAGAAGTAAGACATTAGGCGATAGCACGACATTAACAAATTTTGAATTTTGAATCTAATATACCGCCATACGAAGGTCAATATTTGAATTTTACGCATAAATTTCCACCAAAAAATACAAGTGTGTTTGTGTCTGGATTTTTTGTTTTTCAAGTGGTTATTGATAAAATGACTGTATGCCATTATGATCTCTATCCGGTCGTTTAGGTAATTTATGTGCACCTGAACCGAGAACAGTGCATTCCGCAGCTTAACCATAACTTACATACAATGTCTTGATAGATCATTTTCCCAGCATTCTATATATACATATTCATATGATTTGTTACATGTCATAGAAGGTGTGTCAGTACGAGTCAAGACAGATCCTAGTACGATAATAATAAAATTTGACACATGAATATTCTGTTATTTCGATTTTATTGTCGTAGGCCTATTTTATTTGATCGCTTGATTTTGTAAAATAGAATTCGGCGAGGATCGACGTATTTCGTTGTTCCTATACGAATTTACTCTATGAATGAGCGCATATTAAAATTAATCGAACATAACATTACGGGCACATAATATTAAAGGGTCAATCTCGATTAAATTTTTGAGAAAAAAGCAGATTATTTTTGGTGTTTAAACAGTATGATTTGATAGTGGAGAACGGAACGGTCATATATTGATACTGCACGAGGCCTTAGCTCGAGACCATTGCCATTGAACAACTTAAAATACAGACACTATACCGCACGTGCTTTTCTATGAAATATGTCTGGTAGTATAGATAATGTACGATTGACAAGTACTTTAAGTGTCATTTAAAGTCCCAATTTCATATTTTCTAAGAAAGTCAAAACATAATTATTTCTATGTCTTTTGCTCAAAAGGTTGTCAACTCACTATTATACGATCATGGGCAAAATTGCACAAGCATTAAAATGGTTGACACAGACTGATTGAGGAAATAGTAACCCAATTACCTCCCTTGTTTTCCCATTCCTCTGCATGGACGGCCATCTTCAAACGTTTGAATTTGAAATTGAAAATGATATTTATGCCAATTTCTCAACTGGCAATAGTGAATTATAGGATTAATAGGATTATTCTTTAACAAGGTAGGACTGTTTACAGGCGCGGATCTAGAGGCGGGGGGGGTCCAGGGCCCCCCACCCCTGCTCAGACTTGAAAATTTGAAACTTAAATCTATGCGATTTTATTGGCGATTTTTAGACTTGTAATTTTGGAATTTACCTTCCGGAAATACGTCAGAATGCATCAAATTGAATCTAATTTACCAAATTTCTCTGGTAAAATTGCCCACCGCAATTATCAAACCTAGACCCCCCCCCCCCTGCAGAAAATCCTGGATCCGCACCTGGTTTATAGGTACAATCCATTTTAGGGCTTTATTTTAATACATTTTAAAAATACAACTTAAAAATATGCTATTGGAACTTTAATGGTCGAGAGCGAGACATTAAATAATATATTGACACCCCACGAGGCGATCGGATAGTCGGGTGTTGTTTCATTATATTACGCAATGTCTTAATGTCTTAAGATCGAGACCATTAAACAACTTAAAACAGTCACTATTGTAGCACCATGGGCCTTTTGTCCTGACGTGGAGAGCGGGTGCCGGCCGGTCCGGTCGCCACATCCTACGTACGACCCATGCATCTTTTCTTACTACATATTTTCGTAGCCTTGTGATCGTCTAGGATTTATCTCTGATCGTCTTTGCTTCTTCTTCACGTTGTGTTTACTTCTTACTGGTTTCTTAAGACGTTTGTCTTCTTCAGTTATAACAATGCAACAGTTCCTTTTTACCTTTTATGTAGCATAGGTATACATACAAGCGTATTACAATTACAGTCAATGCTAACTAAACTCTTCCCAACCTAGACACCTCGCGGTGTCTAGGACTCTTAGATGGTAACCCTCTGGAATCTAATCGAAGTCTGCTGAATACTCACGGGTATCCTAATTTTGTATCAACTGGTTTTGGACATTCAATTATCTAATTGGTCAAACATGGTGTAAATAATAAGAGAGATTGGTTAATTGAGCCCAATCACGTCAAAACCCACCCTTATATGGTTATGGAAATTTACTCTAGAAATTGCGCATGAGATATCTGTTATCATGTTGTTGACGTATAGAACCAGTATGTTTTGTTTCTATAACACTTTTTCATATACAAATATGTCAATCAAACGTTAGTTGATATCAGTACACACCTGCATATATGTGAATATGTTAGAAACATAAAACTACATCTTATCTCCCCATTCCTTGTCTATAATCTAAAAAACAATGTTACCACGACTATACTGTTACACTATTACGCGCGTGGTTTTCAATGAACTAAGTCACGTGAGTACAATATTTCATCTAGTATAGATAATGTACGATTGATAGTTGTCCGTACATTATTGGAAATAATCGTACACCAGCATCAAAGGTGACGTCACATCTGTAGTTTAAAAGCCCATAATAGCCTTTACCTTAGGACCGAGCAACTGACTCAATGTATGTGATACGTTTTCAAACAACCTTAATTCCGCCAGTTTTCAACTGTATTATACGGTGTCTGGATAAAACCAGACTTATTTTATAAAAATGGCGTGTACGTGAAGTTTACCTTTTGTTATCAAGTACAGCAGGTGCTTCACGCACTGTATACGCCTCTAAAGGAACGGAAATAGATTTTCAGGTCACCCAACGAAAAAAATGACCAGAAATCTTAAAAAGGTTACGTATGCAGATAACCGGCTTTGAAGTTCACGTCTCAATGACTCGATATTTTGAGATGATAATTCTAGGCACGACAAATACCCCATTCCTTAAACGCCATACGCACACAGATTTTTATTTCTGAGACTCTGTTAAAATCGGAATAGTCCCTTTAAAGTATCGAACATTAGCCCAGGAACTATGTCGACTGGGTTGGCTTAAATAAACTAGATAGAGAGAGAAAGAAATGGGGTTTAACATATGGTTTAATCTTATTTCAATAATTCGCTTGCACGTAGGGGTCTTTAGCAGTGGGAGGAAACCGGAGTGCCCGGAGGAAACCCACGAGGTTGAGAAGGCGCCCCTATCTCCATGCCACATTCGCTCACACCAGGGATCGAAACCACAGCCGCAAGGCAGAGGTGACCGGCCAGCTAGAGACCGAAGCGCGGCACTCTAGACCACTAGCCCCCCCCCCCCCTCCTCCCCCCAAATAAACTAGATATAGATACGAATAGCCATGTAAATACCCGAAAACTTGTTTGTGATGTTTTCGAAAGAAACTATTATCTGTTTTAAGAAAAAAAATTCAATGATGTAACCCATGTTAGTGCTAAATGAAATGAAATGAAATGGGAGTTTAACGTCCTACTCTTTTGCACCTAACCTGGGCTGATGGAAGACGGACAGACGCCATAGAATGTGCAATGCGGGAAATTTCTCCCGGGCAGTGGCACTACGGCCTTCTCTTATATCGAATTTCAACTGTCAATGGGTCTTTTACGTGCACTCCAATGTATACACGGGACCTCGGTTTTCCGTCCCCTCCGAACGACTAGGCAGCTGTCCTTGTCAGGCCTTCCTTCTGCATCACTGACAAGGGGAAATCACTCCCGAAAATGGAGATGAACTTTCTCGGCCAATGCAGGTATCGAGCACCCGACCTCCAGGTGTTAGTGCTAAAGTTGACCAAGGACATAATAAGCTCCGGTCATATTATCGTCATTTGTACAACTCCGAGAAATATGTAACGGGCAATCTTATTCCCTCCCATCGCAATGCCCTAGGGGAATTTAGATGTGGAGTAGCTCGGAGGCAAAGTCTAGAAACTGTGCGATATGAAGGAATCCCCGTTGAGAACCGTCTTTTTTTTTATTGTACCCGGTAAAGTCGAAAATGAAGAACATTGTCTTTTAGAATGCGAACTATATAGCGATATTAGACATGTTTTAGTTACCATTATATAAGTTGTGTGTCCAAACTTCGGGTCTTTTAATAATTCTGATAAAAAATCTTTGATTCTGTCCAGTGATGACATAGTTAAGTTGAGTAAACCTGCAGGGTCGGATCCAGGGGGGGGGAACTAGGGTGACTAGTCACATCCCTCCCAACCGGTGTATAGCAATCCCGGGACATGCACGCATGGTCGTATATATATAATATTATATAGCACACGGTACGCATCTTATCAGACACACAATCAGCATCTATGGTTACTAGCAACAGAAATTAGCTCCGTAAACAGCGGTCGGTGAGACAAAACATGGGGTTGTCACCCCCCTCAAAAAAAAATTGCATCCGCTACTGAACTGCTGCGATATTTTAAAACTTTTTATCCATGTTCGTGTAGAATGGGTTCTTTTATTATTAGTCTTATGGTATATATAGATCATTTTAGAATTTCCGTCGTAGGTGTTTTTTTTTGTTATTTATATTTTATGATGCTTATTAATTTGTTTCTATATAATTTACATGTCGTCTCTTATAATTCTTTATGAATGGCATTCCTTTTTAATTCATAGTATATTATAATTTATGAATGTGTGTATTTATATAACTGGTGAGACGCTAATAAACTACTACAACTACTACTACTCTACTACTACTACTACTTCTATTTCACGTAATCCCCACAGACAATTGGGCCATTAATTTCCAACACCTCAAAATATTCAACTATTTTTATACGCCCACATTTTCATGTGGACTTATATTGTCGTCGCCCCTGTTCGTCCGTCCGTCCGTCCATCCGTCCGTCCACAATTGTTTGTGAACAGTCTACAGGTCACAATTTTTATCCGATTTCGATGAAACTTAAAATATAGGTTTATCACCCTAAAATCTCGGTTCCTTTTGATATTGGCATGTATCTGGCTGTAACTTCATGGGTTATGGCCCCTGATTGTACGAAAAATCACGTTTTTTAGCTTGTGCACAGTGTAGAGGTAACAATTTTGAATCGATTTGGATGAAACTTGAAATGCATGTTTATAACCCAAAGATCTTGGTTCCTTTCGATATTTGCGCCAATCGGATCGTAACTTCCTGAATTATGGCCCCTGATTGTCCGAAAAATCGCCCTTTTTAGCTTGTGGTCCCTCTGGATGTCAAAATTGTTATCCGATTTAATAAACCGTTTGATTATATCAACGTTCCATGGTTATGAAGGTTGAGTTCGTATTTCATGAAAATCGGACCAAAATTGACGGACAAAATGGCCGCCGTTTGTACGCGAATAGTGTGAAAATATGTTATATCAAGGTTGTGGACCTTATAGAGGTCACAATTTTGAACCAATTTTGATGAAACTTGAAATGCATGTTTATAACACAAAGATCTTGGTTCCTTTCGATATTTGCGCCAATCGGATCGTAACTTCCTGAATTATGGCCCCTGATTGTCCGAAAAATCGCCCTTTTTAGCTTGTGGTCCCTCTGGGGGTCAAAATTGTTATCGGATTTAAAAAACCGTTTGATTATATCACCGCTCCATGGTTATGAAGGTTGAGTTCGAATTTCGTGAAAATCAGACCAAAATTGACAGACAAAATGGCCGCCGTTTGTACGCGAAAAGTGTGAAAATATGTTATATCAAGGTTGTGGACCTAATAGAGGTCACAATTTTGAACCAATTTTGATGAAACTTGACATGTATGTTTATAACCCAAAGATCTTGGTTCCTTTCGATATTTGCACCCATCGGATCGTAACTTCCTGAATTATGGCCCCTGATTGTCCGAAAAAATGCCCTTTTTAGCTTGTGGTCCCTCTGGATATTTGCGCCCATCGGGTCATTACTTCCTGAATTATGTCCTCTGATTGTTCGAAAAATCACCCTTTTCAGCTTGTGGTCCCTCTGGAGGTCACAATTATTATCTGATTTTAAAAAAAACCGTTTGATTATAAAAACCAAACAAATTCTAATGATTTTCTGATAATTCCTTAATATGTGACAACTCTTGTTGACTGCCCGGACGATTTGGCTGCTGTGTGGGCGTATGTTTCGTTGCCTGGCAACCTATTTTTTATATAACATATTGGAGTTCGGTTTATGTATTAAGTGAAATGAAATGAAAAGTTTTTTTTAAGCGCGCGCCAATGTGTATGCGGGACCTCGGTTTTTCGTACCATCCGAAGGAACAACTAGACACTGTCGTTGTCAGGCATATGGTAAAACCACACCGGAAAATCCCGACGAGCTTTCCAGACCATCACCGGGAGCGAACCCAAGAGCTCCTTTTTAGCGTCTTACTCACCGAGCCACCACGACTCACTTATGTATTAAAACCCTTTCCTATTAATGTACACCATTATACAATACGAATCGACGCTATGTTACTTTAATGCATCTGTCTATATACTACAGGTCTTCCTTTAGGCCTTAAATATTTTTATACGCCCACATTTTCATGTGGACGTATATTGTCGTCGCCCCTGTTCGTCCGTCCGTCCGTCCGTCCGGACGTCCGTCCGTCCGTCCGTCCGTCCGTCCGTCCACAATTGTTTGTGAACAGTCTACAGGTCACAATTTTTATCCGATTTCAATGAAACTTGAAATATAGTTTTATCACCCTAAGATCTCGGTTCCTTTCGATATTGGCATGTATCGGACCGTAACTTCATGGGTTATGGCCCCTGATTGTACGAAAAATGACGTTTTTTAGCTTGTGAACAGTGTAGAGGTCACAATTTTGAACCGATTTGGATGAAACTTGAAATGCATGTTTATAAACCAAAGATCTTGGTTCCTTTCGATATTTGCGCCAATTGGATCGTAACTTCCTGAATTATGGCCCCTGATTGTCCGAAAAATCGCCCATTTTAGCTTGTGGTCCCTCTGGAGGTCAAAATTGTTATCCGATTTAAAAAACCGTTTGATTATATCACCGTGCCATGGTTATGAAGGTTGAGTTCGAATTTCGTGAAAATCGGACCAAAATTGACGGACAAAATGGCCGCCATTTGTACGCGAATAGTGTGAAAATATGTTATATCAAGGTTGTGAACAGTGTAGAGGTCACAATTTTGAACCGATTTGGATGAAACTTGACATGCATGTTTATAACCCAAAGATCTTGGTTCCTTTCGATATTTGCGCCAATTGGATCGTAACTTCCTGAATTATGGCCCCTGATTGTCCGAAAAATCGCCCTTTTTAGCTTCTGGTCCCTCTGGAGGTCAAAATTGTTATCCGATTTAAAAAACCGTCTGATTATATCACCGTTACATGGTTATGAAGGTAGAGTTCAAATTTCGTGAAAATCGAACCAAAATTGACGGACAAAATGGCCGCCATTTGTACGCGAATATTGTGAAAATATGTTATATCAAGGTTGTGAACAGTGTAGAGGTCACAATTTTGAACCGATTTGGATGAAACTTGAAATGCATGTTTATAACCCAAAGATCTTGGTTCCTTTCGATATTTGCGCCCATCAGATCGTAACTTCCTGAATTATGGCCCCTGATTGTCCGAAAAATTGCCCTTTTTAGCTCGTGGTTCCTCTGGAGGTCAAAATTGTGATCCGATTTAAAAAAACGTTTGATTATATCACCGTTCCATGGTTATGAAGGTTGACTTCGAATTTCGTGAAAATCGGACCAAAATTGACGGACAAAATGGCCGCCCTTTGTACGCGAATAGTGTGAAAATATGTTATATCAAGGTTGTGGACCTTATAGAGGTCACAATTTTGAATCGATTTTGATGAAACTTGACATGTATGTTTATAACAGATCTTGGTTCCTTTCGATATTTGCGCCCATCGGGTCATTACTTCCTGAATTATGTCCCCTGATTGTACGAAAAATCACCCTTTTTAGCTTGTTGTGCCTCTGGACGTCACAATTATTATCTGATTTAAAAAAAAAAACGTTTGATTATAAAAACCAAACAAATTCTAATGATTTTTTGATAATTCCTTAATATGTGACAACTCTTGTTGACTGCCCGGACGATTTGGCTGCTGTGTGGGCGTATGTTTCGTTGCCTGGCAACCTATTTTTCAATTTTTTAATTATTCATAAGACATTAATTAACTTACCAAGACCATAATAAACACACCAAAGGAAGTTTGCGATGTTAATGGATTTGTATACGTTTCAATGTGGATGAAACAACCGTAAAAGCGGATAATCCGGTACAGTGTTTATTATCGTAACAACGGTAGTAATGACGATCGGGGCAAGCCTAAAATTCAGTCGCTAATATCCAGGTTCAGAATGAAGCAATTTGACAGAAGAAATTTTCAGCAAATTCTTATTAACTATTATAGCGAAAACTGTCAGATCTTTATTTAATCTTATCTAATGTTCCTTTAAATAAAATATACTTAGTTGTTTTTTATTATTCAGGCATGATGATTAAAGGATGTCTTAATTAAGATAGTAAGGCAACATCTTTAGTAACTGGATGTTTGTCAACCGAGCTTCAAGTAATTATATTAAGATATTATCGTATCAGGTTCAAATCTAAATTGTCTGGTTAATAAACACGTTGTCCTATAAAATGATTGTCTTACGAAGGCGAGAACGGAAATGTAGTTTCAAATTCCATGCATTATCATAATTGTTTAAACACGTTGCTCAATTTAAAGTATTAAAGGACAATATTGGTGCCAGTCATTATCACATATGTGGTAGAACTGATTAAACACTTTCCAAATATAATATTAACACAGAGATCATCGGTACCATAGAGGAGTAATAAAGGATTCATGAATCGGAAGTGACGAACGCCAAAGGAAAACACGAGTTATCTCTCTATGTGAATGACTGAAGTGAAGAGTGATGACAGATAAACGGCCGAATTTCTGCTCACTAATAATTCCTTCGAAGACAAAAAGTTGTTATATGGGACCGCAAGAGGTTATCTGACGATACAATAAAGTAATTAAGTGTCATAAGATAAGAGAACACGGGAAAATTAGAAATACTCCGTACAGCCCCTTGTTTTTATTCATTCTATATGGGAGACCGGGGCACGTTGAACCGCTTTGTTCACATACATGTTTGTACTCATTTCATATCAAATGTTTTTATTAGAAGATCTCTTTATTTCATGATCAAAATTTTAAAAAAAAGAAGCAATATGCCCTCTTATATGGATCAAACCCCGGTTTATCTGGATTGTATAGATTAGACATATATGAACTTAAGTACAAGAATTTCGTAGGCTAAGAAGTTCAGATGTATGGAAAATTTTTCTCTTTTAAGCGCTTTTTTGAAAAATCCACAGCCTAAGAAAATAATTGACAGCATGTGGCTTATTGATGGAGAAAGGGCACTCGGCAAACCTCGTAAGATTTCGGGAATCTAAACTCGGCTGTATGATGAATTCCGCCATATTGGAACTACTTTAAAGGTCCCGGATGAAACATGGCTGCGCCCATTCCAAACACAAGTTGGCAACCTATTTGGCTAGCGACCTATTCGACCGATCCAGCTGTAAGATAATGACGAAATTACACGTCTATTCTGAGCTGAAGGAATGGATAAAAAATAATATATTCTACTTTCATTTGATAAACATAACGTTGGATTTTATTGGTTGATAAATAGAGACTGTTGTCTTTACTCTAAATAGGTTTCCAACGAACAGGTTGCAGCTCGATCGGTCGAATAGGTCGCTAGCCGAATAGGTTCCCAATTTGTGTAATAGCGTCAAGTTTACCTGTTAAAGTAAACCGGTAGCCGCATCGCAAATGTATGGGCGTAGGTACATATCACTGACTGTCATACATCCGAGACTAGATGTAGTTGACGTAGTTTACGGAATCTGTCGAGATTAGCCGAGTGGGAGAAAGGGGTCTAAGAAGTTACCTCACATCTGTATAGTGTTGGGTTGTATAGTATTATTTATAAAGGATATATCCATGGTGGTTCAATGTGTCCCGGTCTCCCCTACCTTATAAAAACATGGTAATGCACGGACTTTTAATCGGTTTTACTTTCCTGTTCTCTTATCTAGTGGCAGTCAATTCTTTTCATGAATTGTAAGATATTCTCTCACAGCGTCACGCAGCAACTTTAGGTCTTCGGGGGAATTATTAGTGAGCAGATATTCGCCCATGTATCTGTTATCATTAGTCACTTCAGTTAGTTATATAGAGGAATAACTCGTGTTTTCCTTTGGCGTTCGTCACTTCCGATTCGTGAATCCTTTATTACTCCTCTATGGTAGCGATGATCTCTGTGATAATATGATATTTGGAAAGTGTTTAATCAGTTCTATCACATATGTGATAATGACTGGCACCAATATTGTCCTTTAAGCTATGCTATGTCGAAATGAAAGGCAATAAAATGGGGTTTAACGTCCTACTGCTCTGCTCCTAAACTGGGCTAATGAAGACGGACATACGCCATAATGTGTGCTATGCGGGAAATTTTGTCTACTCTTATATCGAATTAACAACTGCTAAGGGTTCTTTTCAGCGAATATTTAATGTATTAATGAATAGTAGGTAGTTTTACAATACATCGCATTTTAAATAGATGCCTTCTCATATTAATAAAACACGATCAGCTATATAACTTTTTGAACACTTAGAACTGATTCCAATAAAACGCATTTAAAATAGATGCCTTCTCATAATAAAACACGATCAGCTATATAATACTTTCCGGACATTTTGAACACTTAGAACTGATTCCATAGCAAATATATTTGTCGAAACGTTTGGAAATAGGATTTCAGACGATAATACGATAAATCTCCCCACTTCAGGGTATTTGTTTGTGTTGGATTACGCCATCTTATAACTATACACGACAACATTTTGTATGCAATACAGAAAATGGTATGAAACCACACTAAATTTTAACGCTGAGAAAACTATATGTTGCCGAAGAGGGCTTCGAGAAAAAGCGATACCAAGAAGATGATCAAATAACATTTGTATGGAGCATGTGTTCATGGCACCAGTTGGTAAGTAGAGTGCATGTCTGGTGCGAATCTTTTTCACAGAGGTATTGGCATTGCGAAACAGGTAGCGGACTAGCGAATATTCACTGCTGGCGCGTGTACATGAGCCATCTGCGAAGCCCCCCCCCCCCCCTTTCAAAAAGTTTGCCCCCCTCCCCCTTTTTTAAAATGTCGACCATAGAAACAATAGATATACATTGTCCGTTAATTTTGTAACACCCCTGAGAACACTTACCCCCCCCCCCCCTCCCTTTGCTCTGATCTGAACTAGACAGATCATGGTATTGTTGATATGGCGTTCTTTTGAAGGTTCCTTACAAAATCATTATGTCAAGTTTGCAAAGGCATGAGTGAACATCAGTAACACACACAAGAAAGGGGTTCTTATCTGACCCAGGTGAGGTTCGTTGGGTGTTATCGCATTTTTATTAAAATGTGTTACAATGGGTTCCGACATACTTATCACCGGCGAGAGTTCCCTGCAGTTACCACGACTGCTGTTAGACAAGCAATACGGGACGTTCGGGTCAAGCAGATTCATCACCTCATACCAAAATGTTTGGGCAGATCTGCGATCTGTTCATGAGAGAATGGTGACAATAAGGGACGCGTGAATACCCCCACAAATACGTATCTGGTAAAAAAAAAAACACCTTTGGATGGAGCAAGGAGTTGGTGGACATCGGCAATGACCCCCCCCCCCCCCCCTAGATTTCACATCACTGGTCTAATTCAAACGAAGGACTTGTGATCCGGTCGGTTGACATCCACATGTACAGCTTTGAAAACATACAGCGTAAAATACGCAAAACTGCACCTTCGCCAATGATATAACACGTGCGCATTAGATCGTAAGATCTGTCATTGCGTCACCTGTCTAACCTAGTGGATTTTCTCCCGGGCCTCCTATTTTTTCGCCCTGCTAAAGACTTCTACGCGCAAGCGAATAACTGAAATAGAAATGTATGCTAGTTTCGAAATGACTTAGTTGTGTCGAGTGCTTGTTAATTTCTCTCGTCTCTCTCTCTCTCTCGCTGTTTCTTAAGCTTTAATATCAGCATTTATTTTTAAACTTTGTTGCATAAAAGTAGGTCGTCAAGTCAAATCGATGCTCCATTGGTTCAATACCCATACACGCACGAACTTATCAAATTAATGGTATTATAGCGGCCTGTGTTATTTTTGATCAGTTGTTGTCGTGTGTTTGACACACTTTGCGCAGTAAATCTTTGATGAATAATATATTGTGAGATAAAATACCACTATTAGTAAAAAATTTGTTTTGTTACGAGTTTTTATTATTACATGTAATTATTAGACATCTTTGTCTTGATTACGATTGCATGACAAAATGAAAGAATGTACACTACAGTTCTATTACGCAAGAAAACGAACAATGCACGACTTCTAATTTTTTAAAATGACGCTTTTGACAGCTTCTCATCTTCCATATTAGGATATTTTTAACTCACCAACGTCACTGGTGACGTCAGGGGGAGTTCCCAGAGTAAATAGGAGACTTCCGGGTGTTATAGACAAGAGGCTATAGACTGTTATACGACACAGTTTGTGATGAATCACTGAATGACACGCGAGGTATGTTAGGAGTGGAAGAGACGGACTAGATAGGTCAACGTTGATAATGACAATACAGATGAGGTTTCAATGAACTCCAATCAATGAACGTGTGGATATGATATGTACATATACTCATAATTAGATATGTTTGGAGATTGACCTGGATTTTTAGTGAAATATAGGTTACAAGATGTCAATCGGATTAGATATATACTGAGAGATACTACAGATAGCGTGTACATTTTAAGAAATTAATAATTATCAGTATAACACTATAGTCGATACACAAGGTTTACCTAACTACTAAATACGCTGTCTATTTTAATTCACGGATATCCGGGGTCGCTAGTTAAAAAAATCGACCAAGCTGACGAAGAGGTGAGTTGTGTTATTTCTATTGGCAATGTAAAGTAATTGTTCTAGTTAAACTCGGGAGTCAGACGGCTAGAGTTTTACTATCACTTAGCATAGATCGGATAAACATGTCGACCTAGTGATCGCGGCTAGCTATACAGTTTACACAAGAATTCGGGCTTATTATCAAAAGTATTTCCGGACATGAGTCACGTTTAATCGTTCTAAATCCGTCAGACGATCTCTCCACTTGTTGGAACAGACGATTTATCATGGTTTTGTTGTTATTTTAAAGTTCATATTGCTCATACGCCTCGCTCGAATTTTTAGGATATATAGCTTAGACACGGTAAGGACTTTAATCTCATTTATATATTCGACGTTATGACATTGATTTAGACCATTACGACATAAATAGTTTAATTATAATACTGGATATTTCATTCCTAAAGGATGGGATACATTATGCAATACAGCCAAATCTTTCGTGCTTAAAACCTGTTTAAAGTAGACAAATGAAAGGTGTAGACCTATGGAAAACCAAAAAAAGAAAGAAACATTTCCTCATTCGGTAGGAGTTTCGTATAATAATAACTACCACTCCTTTTTATATTGTTTTGTAATGTACTTATTCAAATCTAAAAATATACATTTATAGACCTACATATACATATCAAGTCATGCGATTCAACAATTGATCATCATATTTTAGTCATATATAAGATAGTAGTATTATATTTAAAGGAAGAAATAATGGGAAATACTCCCACTGAAATCGTCAACGATGCGTGTACATACACGTCGGCTTGTATCAGGTTTTTTTTTCAAATTCGATATCTTATGGTGTAATAACTAGACTCGCATCTAGCGGTCATGCAAATAAATGATTAATAACAGTATACTATATTTAGATTAAAGAGTAATGTAATACATAAATCGGATCTATGTTACCATCATGGTGCGATAAATTAGACAAGGTTTCTACATATAGTGTTGTTATTAAAACCAGAAAAAAAAAACATTTTGACTCAATGTTGTGTTCCCTTGAACAACATAAAACCCCAACCCCACCACACCACACCCCACCACACCCCCACACATTATTCCTCGCCCATGTCAGATACCCAACATTGTCACCACCACATTTTCAAATGTTGTCTTTTGATATAATATACATATAGTAGATATGTCTGCCTATAATAATTAATATCATACAGCCAAGTACAGCATTTTACATATTTATATATAAGTTATGACAAATTGCTTACTTATTCGACAGTTTCTTTTTGTGTCATTATCCGAGGTTCTATATGTGCTTGAATTGTGTCGCTTGTGTAACAGATATTGTATAAAAATATATTAAGCCCTCGGCGGAATATCACGATATTCTAATCAAATATTCGTTTCATAGCATTACATTAGCATATCAAATAAATAAAATGGCACCTTGAGATCTGTGCTTGTTCCAAACAAAAAAGTTTATTCCGTGCATTGAAATGCGCTACATGTTTTCGATGTATCGAGGCATGTATGCAATGATGTAAATTCATTAAAGAAATAGTGCAGATATATTGTTTGTTTGGCTTCATGCTTAAATTGCTTGAAATACGTCAGTTGTTCTCGTGATCTATATGGTGTAGAAAACACCTTTGTTATTAGTTCGAGATAAAAGAAGGGCGTTAAAGTAGTTTGGCGGCTGTTGTAAGATGTTTGTTTATTACACCTTATTGTGCTTTAATAAACCTATAACACTACATCAGAACAATTGAACAGATTAAGGGACAATGGCATCCTACCATGTCGACCATAACTACGTTCTGGTCAAGTGAGTTTTACAAGTTAATTTTCTACTAATAAGGTTGCTATAGTGTTTTATAACAAAAGATGAGGTTTTCGGTAGCCCGAGGGAATTGGTGGCCTCAAATAATGGCGGCATGTTTTTATCTCATAAATGTTGTATTAATAAGTTGAGTATGGTTAGCTTTATGAATACTGAAGAAGAAACGTTATTTTGCATATAAAACCGTACAATATTTGATGTCATATAACATGAAAACATGAATCTGTACTGTATGATATTAATTGTACATGAAACAAACAAAAACAGCAAATAGCATGTCCGTTAAAGAATAATCAAATAGCATACATACATAATAATAGGCATACAAAGTTCTGCGATTTTGTTAAGCACACATACATTTATTTGTTGGGAATTGTTCAAATCGTTGAAATTTGGCTATTTTCTCTTTTCTGCGTGGTTTTTGCAGGATGTTAGAATATGCATTTCATCGCCCCCCCCCCCACCTGGCATATATATACATTAACGATCTTTAAAGTTCCAATTTCATGTTTTCTAAGAAAGTCAAAACATAATTATTTCTATGTCTTTTGCTCAAAAGGTTGTCAGCTCACTATTATACGATCATGGGCAAAATTTCACAGGCATTAAAATGGCTGACGCAGGCTGAAATAGTAATTATTCTTTAACAAGGTAGGACTGTTTATGGGTACAATCTATTTTGAGGCTTTATTTTAATACATTTTAAAAATATAATTTAAAAATGTGCTATTGGAACTTTAACATCTAATTTGATATGTATTCATCTTCCAATAATTAATTTATTAGCGCTTTTTCTCAGACTTGTGTTTGTCAAGTGGATTTACAGAAAAATATTTCCTGGTCTACATTATGTATCTGAAGGTGGTCTCCGTTTGATGTCAAAGTGGAATGAAAATTTATCGTTGCCCGTCGGAGATCCGGGTTAACCTGTGCCATGGACAGTAAGAGAGAGAGAGAGAGAAATGGGGTTTAACGTCCACTCAACACAAACCAGGTCATTTCGGGACTAACACTTGGTTTATTTCAATAATTCGCTTGCGCGTAGGGGTCTTAAGCAGTGGGAGGAAACCGGACTGCCCGGAGGAAACCAACGAGGTTGAGAAGGCGCCCCTATCTCCTTGCCACATACGCTCACACCAGGGCTCGAAACCACAGCCGCAAGCCAGAGGTGACCGGCCAGCTAGAGGTCGAAGCGCGGCACTTTTTTTTTTCTTGTAAATCCGAAGCGCGACACTCTTGACCACAAGGCCATCCCAAGCCCCGCCATGGACAATAAGCACCAATTATACAATGTTATGACATACTATATGGGAGTATTCATATTCAGGAAGGATTAAGGTATTTTATCTCCTATATCATGACCCTTGCATGTGCTTCTTATCCCCGATACGGGATCTGCATTTACAAGGTCGGAAGAGCAACATGCAATTCCCATTCCAATCGATACCCTTTTATGATCACAACCCTACACCAATTTCAACGTTGTTAAGACGAATTAGGCCCCCTCCCCCCGAAATATTTCGCCAATGATAACGATTTCTTAGTAGTGTTCTTAGCCGGCCACATCCTTAGCCCCTCATAAAAGTGATGTAGCCCCCCCCCCTCCCTCCAGATTTTTTGAGCTGGCTACGGGCCCGTGTTGAACGACGTTATATAATTTTATTTCTTTGGACAAATTCAATTTCTGTCTATCGACATGTATTCTGTAAAAATGATTATTTTGTTGAACGCCCTTGTATTTGTTTCCCCAAATCCAAACTTATCTCATGAGCAAATTATACCAAAAATAGTTCAGCAGGCGCTTGGATGTTTTTATCAACTTGTCTGACATTTTGGTGCTCATTTTAAATAAATCCTGGTGTTGTCAGCCATTTTAACAGTTATGTGTGTATGTACGAAGGTTTTTTTCCACTCTCATTTCTTGGTGTAAGATTACAGATCTAGCGTCAATAATTCAGTCTACGTGTTCATAGTTTTCTTACATATTGCACCGAGTCGACTCTGTATAGAGACCACCCATCGCACAGAAATACATTCCAAACTTCAACTCTGAGGGGAAAAAAAGATTTTTTAAAAGTGGTAATTCGATGAAGAGCTAAGATGAAGAACATAAAACAATCTCGTGTGATGTGTTGAAATTTTTGACCTACCTAATAGATAACTTGATCCCACGAGTAATACTGCCAAGTTTAGTAGACTAAACCAAGCTAAAAAAAAAAAAAATTAAAAAAAATCAAAATATGGTGATAAAACTATGAGGACCAAAGAAACAATTCATCTATATTAAGAATATTAAAAACAAATACAAAACATAGTAATTTCTGCTATCCAGGAGCTTTAAATCTGCTGCAAGTTTTTATTATTGCTTGACCAGGTTGTTTGGTTGTGCGTTTAGAGGTATTTTGCAATCGAAAAGCGAATCGATTGTATTAACAAATAGGCACAGCAGTTTGTAAGACGCGGATGTGCCTATTTTGGAACCACTGGTTTATTTACCTGTAAATATTATAGATTGTCGTACACGATGAGGAATATGCCTTGGATACGCCTGTTTTGGAAGCCCACGGAGCAACAACCCATTAATTACCTTCTTTTATAGCTTATTCTTCCTAAATTCACGTTTAAACACAACGCCAATATTATTATAGCATGTTGTATAAACGTGTATGTGACAGGGTATGCTACTTTGTAAAACACTTGGTATCACTTCTATTTTTCATATGTTACACTTTGATTCTAATTATGAATTATTGATGTATTGAAAGTATCAGTGTCATACGATGTTGCCAGAAATGAAATCAATGCACGAGAAATGTGTTCTTCAAGGTTGACTTTAGGTGTAGACGCCCTATCAATTGACGAGGACACAAAAATAGATATTATGTACTTATGTATAATTTCATTGTTCGAAAGACCGCACATTTCTCCCATGGCTAATTGAATGTAAGTAAGTACGCGCTAAACTTAACTGTTGTCATGTGTGTTGCAGTTTGTACTTTTTTAGAATAACATATATCCTTATTTGATCGAAATCTAACCTAAAAATATTTTGAAATTAAAAAAAAGAGTTTGTTGTCGCTCCCGCATACCTTGACTATGTTATATAATTTCCCTTGTCTGACACAATGGAGAGACTAATCGTGATATGGATGTCGATGTTGGCCGATAAAATTTCCCCTGGTGGTTTCGCCTTGTCAGTGATGCAGGGCGGGGGTCTGAAAGGAGTGTCTAGTCGTCCGGATGGAATGAAAACCATGTACACATTGACATGCACGTAAAAGAACCATTGCCAGTTGGAATAGTAAATGAGAGCAGGACATAACACTGCTGTCCAGTCTAAATTTCCCTAATATCACACTGTATAGCGTATGTTCGTCTTCATTACCCCATTAGGTGCAGAATAGTAGGCTGTTAAACCCCATTTCATTTCGGTACATGATACCCTTTTTAAGGCTAAAAAATACACCACTGTTTTTTTTCTTTGTAGGATAAACCACTTACTGTAACATCTATTCCAATCTCGTATAGGCTTAAAGAAGATGGAAAGTTAATACCGATAATTCCTTTGATTAGGATTTGTCTGAAGTTACAGTTTGTTATAAGTCTGACTTAAAAAATACCATAAACGCTTTATATTTGAAATCCCTGTTATTAATTTTCCTTGCGTCACGAAGGATTGATTATAATTCAACTAAAAAGGAACGGCAACTCTAATTACACTGTTAACGCGTGTTTATCACCTTACATCAATAAGCCGATATTAAACTAATATTATTCATAACAGATAATTAAACGAGCTTACTAATAATAGAACAATGTGGAAATAATAGTCCATAATTATTGTTTAGCTATGATATGTAAAAGAAGATTGCTATAATAACTGTAGGTGTAAAAATAGTGACCATCATTGGACATAATTTTAATACACTGACATGACTGCCGAGATTAACTGTTTTGCAAATCTGTTCGTGATGAGATCACCAAGACAAAATCATGAAATTTGTACCGTCTTTTCCTTTTTATGTATTACAGGTTTATATGTATTGCTTTGAATCATTATTTTTTTACCGCCTTAACTGTATTGGATGCGAAATGTTAAAATTCCTTGATTGTTACAATAAATAATGTCTGTTTTTACAATTATAACATAGCATCTATAAAACTCATACCACACCATTTTTTATTTTATCATTATGAATTATGACCGCTGTGTAAGAAATGTATAATATGGATATCGTTATCATAGTTATTTTTACAACCACTCCTTCATTTGAATTTTCAAATTGTATATTGTAGTCAATCTCCGGTTATAATGTTTGATACTAAAATCTCTTGCCACGTGCTAAAAAGACTTTTTATGAGATAAGTTATCAACCAGGGGGGCGTGGTGCACGACATTCCGCGCTCTCGTTATCACTATAAACTATCACTGATTACCGTGAGAACGTGCAAACAGAAAGTTCATGGATCGTGCGACGGGACATGCTTACTCTTTCTATAACATCTGATATCATTTCTGTTTTATTAGAAGGTTTACTTATCTAACACGTTTTATACGTCTACGTGGAAATGTGGTCGTATATTGCCGTCTGTCCCGCGCCCACAATTGCTTTTGGACGCCATAGAGGCTAAAGTTAATATCCGATTGATTTATACACAGTCTCTAATGCCAACAGAAGATTTCCAATAATTTCTGCCAGTTATGTCCCTTGATCAATTTCCAGAATCTTATTGGTGCTCTGGAGATCAATGTCATCATCCAATTGACTTATTTTACACATAGTTCCACGTCTTGAGACGAACAAATATATTGATTTTTAATGATTTTGTTTTGACCAGCGAAATGCCTGATAATAATGGTTTCGCATACTAAACGTTAGCATGGAGAGCGAAACTAAAATTCAAATATTTCTAATGATTTTTGGATAATTACTTAATGAGTTGTTACTCTTAATCAAATTTTAATGTATTATAAATGTTTCTTTATCGAAAATAGAAAAAATATGCGACAACTCTTGTTGGGATGGCCCAGTGATCTAGAGTGCCGCGCTTCGACCTCTTGCTGGCCGGTCACCTCTGGCTTGCGGCTGTTTCGAGCCCTGGTGTGAGCGTATGTGGCATGGACATAGGGGCGCCTTCTCAACCTCGTGGGTTTCCTCCGGGCACTCCGGTTTCCTCCCACTGCTAAATAAAATTAAACCATATGTTAGTCCCGAAATGACCTAGTTTGTGTTGAGTGGACCACCATTTCTCTCGCTCAATGCTCGGACGATATAGCTGCTGTGGACATTTGTTTCGTTGAAAGGACATTTGTATTCTTTTTTTTATCCTTGAAGTGAATGTTAAAGTACGTTTACGGGTATGCGTTACTTTAAATATGATCTTCTATCATGATCGTCAATATTTATTTTGCCCGGAAACTCACCCACTTCTCTTATTATACACAAAGAATGTTGTCAGATTAAAATACAGCATCCAGGAAAATAATTTGATTGTAAATTGAAAAAATAAATAATTAGGTATTCATTGTGCAAAAAAGGATCTTCTTTATATCTATAGGGGGAAATGGGTTGGATTTCAAGGAAAACCACTTTGAGATGAAAGATCTGAATTAAGAGTGAAGCTTTGCAGAGAAAATATAATATTTAATACAATATCAGTAAGTTAATGATCTCTAGAGGAAGTTCTGATAACATAAGGATGTTAAAAGCTGGTTTTCCTTCTGTCATATCCTTAAAGTCACAATGACGGATGTAAAAAGTATGTTTTTTATTTTCTTCTTGCAGATTTCCAAGACGGAGCCCGCTTTCCCAATTTCAACATTGAAACGACATGAAAGGTGTGTATAGTTGGTTTTATACAATGTTTTTTTTTTTGTTGACTGGATTTTTATGACTGGATTCGTTTAGTGTGACCAGGATGTCCGGGATCGATCATTTATAGTTATTCTTATAGTAGCTCCACACTAAACAAACATTTATATTCATATAACGAATTGAAAGTTATTCATCTGCGCAATGCATTAATGTTCAGGGTCCCAGCATGAAACCCTGCTGTATTCCATTTTGATAACTAGCACTTATGATTACGTACTTTTGTTGTAGAATAAGACTGTAATGTTATTCTGTTTCAGATAACAGATATATATATATATATACACTGTTTGTCAGAACATGTTTAGCTTTTATAGTAGATATATAGTTTTTTTTCCAACACATAATCTTCTATTTTGAAACCCGACTAAAGGCCCCGTTGATCAGTTGAAACTACGTGTACATATTTTTCCCTTGGATATTGCCAAAACGAGTTCTCGATGCCCACTTAAAATGACTAAAGTGAAATACAATTTAAATTCTACCATTTTTTCGATTTGTAATGTCGAAGGGTCTCCTGTATAACCTCGGCTCGCCATGGCATGTCACACAGGACTACCCAGATAAAGGCATTGGTTAGACGCATATGTGCTTTCTCGCGGCGATCTTAATAGCACAAAACCATAAAAAGTTATTGGCCAAATTACGGGTTGACTATTGAGCTAGCATTGATAACTTTATCCTTGAATATGAATTATTTAAGATGCCGTTCTTGCTTTCCAAAGCAGAACGAAAAATGAATATATTGAACAATTCAGTCGAATTATTTTATTCTGAGCGAAGTTATGGGTGTTTAAAGTTTTGAAAAGAAATAATATGATGATTGTCAAGTACCTTTGCTATAATAATAACCGAAGTGTCGAGCGTCAGTTCTTTTATAGGTTGACGTCCATTTTAACTAACCGATTATATGGCATGGGTAGTCTAATCCATTTAATATCTCAACCATGGAGGGGAAGGTGTGTGTCTAGAGGCTTGAGGCTTGATTTAAACAATATTTTATTTCGAGTACAACACGAGTATTAACAGGTCATTAGAAGGTTGATCATGGACGTGCCATCTGAATAAATGTCTAAATAATATATAACATTTGAAGCCAAAAGAAAGACTATGCAATAAGATTTCGCTTATACATAAATATACCTTAAACTGGGAACGAAACATTATAATAATATATACCTCAATCATTATTGACAAAGGGGCAATATTTGACTGACATTTTTTTCGGAAGTGTACGTTATAAATTTTACGATGTGTAAACCCAAAACAAAGTTTAGAATAACTTAGCCAATGAATATAAGCGTGCCTTTGATGTTTTTTAGTAATAGTAAAGAATTCTGAACATGTGTGACCTAAAACTGGCTGATCACGACTCAAATCTTATCTGGAATGTTAACACGTTATGATAACAACTGTAGCCTAGCTTAACACGACATTTCCAACGTACGTCAGCGGGTAGACATGTATAAGCTATTTATAAAATCGTATCTCGAGACCTTATAGCTATTTCAAACTGTACATTATTTTTGTTTCAGAAGTCGAACTTAAAGACACCTTCATTTTGATATACTTGTATTTGTTATCAGAAGATATAAATGCGTGCGTGTGTTTTAGATTGCTTCGGGGCGTGTGGGGTATTTGAATTAAGAGATTATAAAACATATTTCACTCGAAGAATTAACTATGGATATAATTGATAATAAAATCTTAAACCTGCATCGTACTTTTCTTCCCTGTGTGAAATTAAAGGGACTGTCACATATTTATTGACAATCCCCCGTGAAAACTTGTACAGACCTTCATAAAGTTTCCTCGAAGGCAGGATAATGTTTTTACTCCAAATTATCATATAGGAAATGAACCATATGTACACACGATCACCATAAAAATATCGTTATTTAAATTATACATAAAGAAGCATTGAATAGTGTGTAGTAATTTAAAAGATTAAGTCAAAAGTAGATAATATCTTGATGTCGATTTTAGCGAGTGAAATCTTTTCAAAACATTATGTGTATACAAAATAGTTATTGTTATCCATCGAAATGAGTTTTGTTATATTGTTTTCTTTTTGTTTTCACAAATAAGGTCATATTGAAATTCAGCGAAACCATCTCCACCCTTTTATAACGATGAGGCCTGACTAACCGTCTTTAATACTCTTGGGGTTTAATTTGCTTTAAAGCTTTGGAGAGGATACAAACTAAAACCAAACTTCAGACAAGTGCATGTTTTTGCATTAACACTTAAATTGGTGATAGAAACTACTAAGTCTCAGAAAAAAATATTCACGTCACATTTTATAAAAAAACGATAATAAGATATTAAATTAAGTCCATATGTTGAAAATGAACTATGTAAGTATAACAGTGTAAATCGCTTGAAGATAAAGTGCAGGGCGACACCTCTCTCTTCTTTGTCGATATTATTGCGTCAAAATGTGTGTTCTAAGACTCAATCAACATCCCCTGCACGCCTTGTGTCATTGTTTCCAACAAACCCACCACTACCAGCAACTAAATAATATAAATTGAATCAACTTGGTCTGTTTTATTAATATCCGAACACTCTCTTTATAGAATCCTTGTTTACGTCTCTCTGAGTGTAATTCTATAGTTGGGCCGAGAAAGTATGGTGTAAAAATAACTGTCATATTATCGGTTACAAGCAGCTGTTGATTAAAATAAAATATATAAAATTACCACCAGGGAGACTTTAAAATGTATATTTTGTAAAGTTCAGTCAATGGATTAGATAGTTGTTTTGAATCATGTAGATATTATTTGGAGAATATAAACACGTATACAGCCAATGTATTTCTCGAGTTGGGGTTAAAACGAGTTACAGACCACGTGGTCCAATAACTACCCAAGCCATTTGAAGTCAGGGCCGTAACTAGCACATAGCAATGAGGCGGGTGGAGGTTGGGTTGTGTTCTCAGGGGTGCTGTAAGATTCCCGGACAATTTATATCTATTGTTTTTATAATCGAAATTTTTCTCACGTGAGGGGGGGGGGGTGTTTAAAGTTTACTTTGGAATTTGCGGATTTCACACTACCAGTGACCACCATTAGACGTCTGGTGGGTGGATAGAGAAATAATAATTCTGCTATCTTATTAGTACAGGCTTTAAAGTTTTGTATTCTCGAATGAGTTTAAATTACACAAAATATGGTTGACCACTGTGAAAGATTTGGTTTGTTTTCTTTTAAATATAAAGTTAACAGATTTTAACCGCCCATATCTTAGAAACATCAAGCTGACATCAACTTGAATAGTTTCTGTTTCAACACTGTCGTTTAAAAAATGTCCGTGGCGTCATTAACGCCCAGTCGGAGCAGAACAATTCATTAACGCCTCCAAGGGCCTGTTTCATGAATTTTAACTAAGATAAAAATCCAAATTTTAGTAATTTGATTGGATAATCTTACACTGATTTTAGTGCTCAGCCAATTAAAATTGAAGAATCTACTTAAATTTGGATTTTATCTTTAGTTAAGATTTCGAGAAACAGGGTCTAAACCATAGGCATCACACCATAAGATACACACATTTGGGAAGAGCCCGGGAAGAGCCCCAAATTCGTCAGGAGCTCAAATTCGCTAGGGGCCAAATTTGTCTGGAACACCATTTCGCCCGGGGCCGCAATTGGACTGGACAGGCCCATATTCGCATGGGCTCCAAATTCAATGGCCCAAAACATTCGCAATGTGGGAGTGGGGCCCGACGACGAAGTGTGGTTGGGCGAACATACGTACTTTGATTTTATTTATGTAAATTATAATCCCCGTCCATAGGATTGGAATGGGTGTCAACTGATGTTGAGTAATTGTAGTCAGGATTCCCAGCGTAATATGTCGTTAAGGAAGGGCATTCAATCTAGAAAAATGTTTTGATGCCTTCTGATTTTCTTTTATTCCAGAAACACCCCGGACTGACACATCCCATACACGGTCTGAACAAGGGGAACCACCATCTAAAAGACTTTGTCTAAATCTTCCAAGAGCTTCTAAAAGTAAGTTTACTTTTATGATTTATATTTGAATTAAATGTCAAGAAGCCTATTTTTTATGGAGATTTATGGGTATCAAATATATACAGCATATATTTTGCAAAAAAAAAACACCATAAAATACGAAGAGGCCAACTAAAGTCGCTAACTCAACGACATTGAAAACACGAATCGTTTGTCAATTAAAATCAACATTGATGTTGTGATCTTACTGGGAAACGATGGGCTTCAGATATTCAGCTCCATTTGTAACAAGAGAATCGAAAGAACGAGACTAGACATGCCACGAGTCATGTCAAACAATGACGTCATAGTCTTATCTGAAGAGCATGCACATACTATCAGCGTAGACTGCAATAACCAGACGCTGGTGATTACCATTTGTTTGAGACTTCTGGCGTATTTCGCTGAACATAGCTGATTTGAAGTTATAGCAAAAACGGAAATAATTGAATGTAAATCCGATTATATACATTCATGTGGCATTATTATACTTCGAGACCCATTTGATAAAATACGAAGCCATTAGGAGTAGCTTCATATAATTGAAAGGATCGTTTTCGATGAAACGCCAATCAAGTAAATAATACACCGTGTTTGTAAGTTTGATTTTTTAATACGAGGAAGTGGTCTTCAATTCATTTGTTTAACGAAATGTCAATAAAACGACAGGCAGAATTTACACATAGTCACGAAAACATTACCCGGAACCACGTGTCGCCTACTTCCGTTTTTTTTAAGAGCACAGACACTAATTCAGACGTTACTTCCCGATTGAGGTCGTCTGTTCATTGTGGACGAGATTTCTTCTCATTAGTGAATTTGTATTCTTTTGTCTGTAAAAAAATTCAAGATATTATTATGTATCATTACGCCTTTGCACAGATTGCAGTTTCGAACTTGTTTACTAGAACTATTCGAAATAAAATATTCGTTCTCCGGTTTCCTCCCACTGCTAAAGACCCCTACGCGCAAGGGAAATATTGAAATGAAATTAAAGCTATATACCATATGTTAGTCTCCCTGAAACAGCCTAGTTTGTGTCGAGTGGACGTTAAACCCCATCTCTCTCTCTCTCTCTCTCCCTCTCTGTCTGTCTGTCTCTCTCCTCTCGCTCGATATTCGTTACTAACCATCTTCGTCGCCATAACCCACACAACCGATATATCGATACCTACGCAACCCGTATATCCATAATAGCCAAGTACATGGAGCATGGACGATGTATCAGAGTGAAGATACTGATCCAAAAATAGTTACTCTAAGTAACGTAAATCTGCCGAACATTTACGTTACTTAGAGTAACTAATCCAAAAATAGCCCAGTCGCCATGCCCAAACCTAATCAATCTGATATAACAGAGCTGTCATCAAACTGAAATGAATTACTATTTATTCCAATATTTGCAACCCAAATCGGTCTTCATTGACTCTTAAACAAACGTGATAATCAGAGAATAAATTTGAGTAGTGATATATTGCTCAGACAACCAAAGACAGACACACACACACACACACACATATATAGATATGTATACAAAAAACTAGATTGACATGTGCTCAATTCGTAGATCGTGATCCTTTTCAGTATATTTGCCTAAAACAATTCGGTATTTAAATAACAGAATAGCCTTTAAGTATATTTTGGGGTTAGACAACTTTTAAAAATACTTTTTATGAAGCGCACCTGGTACGAACTATTATATTTTGTTTGTTGAGCAAGTTCACGGTTATGTTTATGACATTGCAATTTATCAACGTCTCGATGTGTCGTTTTGGTTGACGAATTAATTTGAATATTTCGTCTTTTTACAACCATTGAATACCCGTTTCTTTATCTGATTTTCCACCCGCCATAGGTGGTTGTTATCCAGATACGTCGTTCAATGTTTGTTATTGGTAAAAAAGTGTTTGTTGTCATTTGAACAACTGGGCGTGATGATTAGGTGGAAACAATAAACGAACTACGAGAAAATGTTGTCAAATCATTACATATCTTAATAGCAGAGTAATTAAAAGAGAAAAATTTTTTTTTAGCTTCATGCATTAATTATTACTAAACGAAATACACTTGGACTTCCTGGTTATTGAGTCAGCGTCTTACTCACTGAGAATTATACCAAAATGGGCGAATTGTTCTGATATAAAGTTAAACTTCATTTAATTTTACCGTTCTTATATACACATTATAATAAGCTATAACGTTTATTTTAATACTGTTCATTTTTTTGTAATTTCAGACATGGATTCAAATATTACTCTGTGGCAGTTTCTTCTGGAACTCCTACTTAGTGAACAACATCAGCATATAATATCTTGGACAAACAACGAAGGCGAGTTCAAATTAACTAATGCCGAAGAGGTGGCCAAACTTTGGGGACTGAGAAAAAATAAACTGAATATGAACTATGACAAATTAAGTCGTGCGTTGCGTTATTATTACGATAAAAATATCATTAAAAAAGTTATGGGACAAAAGTTTGTGTATAGATTCGTGTCCTTTCCAGAAATAGTGAAAACAGAAAATAAGATTCCGTTCAAAGTAAAAATGGAGTCGATTGCTCATGAATATGGACAGCGAGTCATGCCCCACTTTGCCTCTTTTAATGCCCGGAACATAAAATCTTCTGCCGAACAGGCCCGCTCATCAGCTTGGCGTGTACCATCACCCAACGTCAAATCATCCACAGACCGTTCAAAAAACACACAAAGCGCTAAAAATCTCGTTAAACGGGAATCCGAAGATTCAAATTCATCTGGTTCATCTTTAAGTTGCAGCCATACAACAACAGTAACGTCATCGTCGCCCTCAGCTACCAAACCGAAGCCAAGTCCGATAACTCTGAATCCAGTTGGAAATAGCACTCTTGTTACGCCATCCACATTTCTTCCAATTCCCAGCCCAACGGCCAAGGGCTCGCCTTTCGCTTTTACAGGACTTCCAACGCCAATGTTAATGCCCAGCCCAATGATGGGTCCAAGGACGCCACTACTTCATTTCTGGAGCTCACTCAGTCCTGTAACAACGCTCAGCCCGCGATTCGGACCAGCCTTTCAATTTCCAGGATTTTTCAATGGACAATTGCCGTTTCCTCCCATGACATTACATAATATAAGTACTGTTGAAAATCTGTCTACTCCAGGCATGGTGACGTCTCCTACCAGGACGATACCGGTGCTATGATACAGAGTCTAATGCCGTGTTTCATATTAACAAATTAACTGCCTTTTAATAAGCATTGTTAGAAGTAGCTGAGTGCAAACTATTTGTAGCTCCTTTGAATGACGCTATTCGTATTTTTCGCTGACGCGTAGTTGTATAATAGGCTACTAAACGTCAAAGGCGACATCTTGGAGATGTTCTTTCGTTTTTATTGGTGCACTTAAGGATTGTGATATTTGGGACCAGTTAATGTTTTTTTTTATCTGTTCTGTTATTTTTGGATCAACTTTGTTTTAAAAACATTTGTGATTTGTTGCAAGAGAAGGGCTGCCGGTGATGAGTGAGTGGGTGTTCACTCTTAATTTGCTAACATTTTGTTAGTGTGTAGAACAAAATCAAATCATAATTGACTTGTATAAGCCCTAATATTAAGTCATTTTTATTATTACATTGGAATGACTTTCGGAAAACTAATATCTTTTTTTGATTGTTCGACATGTGAGAATCATCCATCTTACGCAAAACAGGACAACAAAATATTTTTTTGTGTTGAAAATAAAAAGAACAATTTTTAAAACTTATTTTGTTACCTATTATATTCCAACATCTTGATCTTGAACTAATCAAAATGTTTGCCTGAATACGCTGACTACATACCTGTTATATATTTTAACGAACTGTAAATAAAGATAAAATTTGATTAAATAATGACATCATTATGTGCTAACAGTTTATTGTAAATATTTTGTCTCTAATCTTAAAGATCTCTTAACTTATTCCTGTCCATTAATTCAATTTCGGTCCATAATTCTTTTTTTGGTCTAATAATGTACAATAATGTTTAGGCATCTCTGCTTGTATTTAACTTAATATGTTAACATTGAATATGCGTTATGTAAGATTTAGATAAAGAGCTGATCTTTCTTGCTTTTATAGTCAAAGATGCATTATGTAAGAGGATACTTTATTCTGATCGCAGTTATGAGTGTTTGAAGTTTTGACAAAAAAGTCTCAATTGTTAAGTACCGTTGCTGCGATTATAAACCAAAATTTATGCGAGGCTGTTGTACTCCAATCAATATCTAAGCCATCCAATGGTCCAGAGAGTTTATTATTGTGAATAAATGTCGAGATAATAATCTATTTAACATATAAAAAGCCCTGTAATATGCAAATTTAGCTCTTACATAATGCATCCTCAATTTACGATAGTGTGACCAGACATACAAATTTCAATTTCATAAGATTTGTTAATGTGGCAATGAATTTGTTATTTGAACCGACAGAAAACGTTGTTTTAAAGTTTTCCCTTTGACGTGCCCGTTATGTTTTATCTTAAACGGGGAGAAAAGTTTTATAGTATTGATTGAATAATGACCAGAGTACCGTATTATAAGTATTCATACTCACTGAGTCTCAACGCGGTTAATATAGAAAATTTAATAATGGAGTGTACGTTGGTTGGTGGGTGTAGAAAACATGCGATTAGTTGAAATTAATACACTTAGTTGATTTGTTTTGCCAATCCCAAAACACTTACATTGTTGACCATAAGTTAAGATTATCAAATAATTATATTCATTCATACATGCATTCACATAATAAAGATAATGTATTCATTCTAAACTCCAGTACGTTTACATACATGCATATTATTCAGATAAGTAATTCAGTTAAAAAAAAAAAACCCGAAAGTTACTGGTATTATACATCATATAATTTTTGATTCAGTGAGTTGTTTACCGTAATGTGCTCGGATGCCAGCCTTATAAAATATTTAATTGCAAAAATATGTAGAAATATATCTTTATTTGACGACTGTATTCTTTCAGCTAATTATTTATATAAACTATGATAATCATATTAAATGTATTTTATTTAATATATATTAATGTTATTTATTTTCATCCACTTCCCAGGGTCAGCGAGAGAGGGTCATTTCGTGCCGTACAAGATAACTGCTCGTCGACAATTTTACTCAGATACAAAGACTATAACTGGCCCGTGGAAAATGGACCACCGCGGTAGTTCCGTTGAGGTGAACCTACGGGATTTGTCAGGGCGGGTACAATATGGATAGTGCGCCTATGTAATTTGGATGATACGACAAATCATGTACACTTTGACGTCCAACAATATGGCAGTTAGAATTGGAAATACCCCACCCATCATGGTATGCACGCGTTGTCGAACCGAGACACGGTATTGATGTCATGAAACTTGGTCCCTAACTTAATTAGAACTTAGGTTATCGTGTCCCAAAGCACCAACCTATCAAATTATTTATCTCTGCTTACCCAATTAGACCTAATAAACACCTACACCATGTAGCTCAATTAGAAAAAGGGTAATTGTGTCCCCGAAAGTGTGACGGACAGGCAGACGGGCGAACGGGGGAACCCTTTTTAAGAGTTCCCTGCTGTCTTCAAAAGGCGAGGGACAAAAATGAACAAACAACAAATTATATGTTTCATTGTTCTACCCTCTCATACCTATTGTCGTGAATCGATTTTAAAATATCGATTAAATACGACCCCAAATTGTTGAATGCACGACTCACAGTTGATAATGATACCTAAATAAGAATAGGTTTATTGCAAAGGTAATATAGGTCAAATAAATATTAAATATCATGTGCAATAATATTTCAGTGCCTTTTATTCGCTGCAAAATTATTTTTGTTATTGATTTTTTTTACAATTCTGAAATAATATACTAAAATGTTACTGGAAATTCTGATAAAATATATTACAATATTATTCATTATTGACAATTCTGATATATTATATTATTATTGACAATTCTGATAATAAGTTATATAAACGCGTGTTTACACAATATATTGTTTCACAAAACTCTTATGAAAGTATATTCGTAAGTTAACCTAAATACAGACGAACATATTTACAATTTACATAAGACACCTGACAATCCATTCTGTGGAGAGTGTCCCCTTGTCAGTGATGCAGGACAGAGGGCCCGACAAGGACAGCTGTCTATTTGTTCTGATGGGTCGAAAAGACGAAGTCCCGTGTACAAATTAGCGTGCACGTAAAAGATCCATTGGTAGTTGGAATTCGATATAAGGCGTATACCCGTCTTCATAAGCGCAGTAGGAGCAAAACAGTAGGACTCTAAACCCTTATTTCATTTCATTCTCAACCTCGTGGGTTTCCTCCGGGCACTCCGGTTTCCTCCCACTGCTAAAAGACCCCTACGCGCACACGAATTATTGAAATAAAATTAAAACCATATGTTAGTAACGAAATGACCTAGTTTGTGTTGAGTGGTCGTTAAACCCATCTCTCTCTCTCTCATTTCATTTCTGTGGCGATGGAGATAGGTAAATAGTATATGTCATGGATAACTGTAACATAACACATAAACTCGTTTTATTAGAAATATACTTTAATGCTGGATAACATATTTACAGGTACAGATAATGATGGATAACATAATTACAGGTACATATGGTGAAATCTATCTGGCTCTTGTCCCTAGGTCTGCGAAGACTTTATTTCCAGGGTCCAAGGGCAGACCCCTTGCCTCATGGTCTGAGGGCAAGTTCTCTACGTCTCTCTCTGTCCTCGTCTGTTCTTGTTTTCCAAACTAGGCTTATTTATATCGGCTATGGTATGCCATAGTTAATACCATTAGTAATCAGAACAATGAGACTTAATTATTAAGATTCACACATCCTATTTCTAGACAATATGTGTTAATGCTTGTTAGCTAAATCTTATATCATAATATACTTGTCGGCTAAACATTGTTTGAACAACCCATCACATCTTACATAATACTATGTCATCAATCCCCACACATACAAATTAAATCTAACATGTACATGTACAACAAATAGTGCAAGTGCTTACATTGAATATGTAAAATAAAACATTATCAAAATACCCAACAGTATTTTGTAACATAACCAGAATCTGACAAGTTTAATATATAGGTATTTAGATATATTGATATTTAGCATATTAATATGTACCCCAACATACATCTCAGATACTCTTTAGTTTCGTCGATACAGTTTCAGTCTAAATTTTGTAATATTCACTTTGTACATTATAATAGATCCGAAATGTAAGGGAGCCAACTCTGGTTATAGAACTTAGGAGAACATTCGACTGCCATCGAGATATATCCGTTCTGTTCAACGAATAACATTAACAGGGCGAAACCAAGTTGAAAAATCCCGAGGTATATCCTTCACCCAAACACGGGATCCCCCGGCTAGAATAAATCAGCTCCTTACCATAGCCGAGCCAACGTGGATCATCAAAACAGACATAACCGTAAGCCAAAACGTAGATATTTAGTCATATCTGCCGCAAAAACTCAAAACGATCGATTAAATATTTTTTCTTTATAAGAATCCACAGATATATATTTTGATAGTCTTGGACTGCATTATTTGTGGGTTTGGACATTCTGGTTCACCTCACGTCCAGTTTCTATCATCTGCAGGTGTTGCAATTCATGTTATCTCAATATGGTGTATGCAAGTACAGGGATAAGGCTGGCTTTCCGCGTACACGTTTCCACTGGTGACAAATTTAACGTAAGGCCCGCTTTCCACGTATGCGGTTCCGATAGCGGACAAACACAGCGTTTCAGCACACAATTTTATGTATTTCCATGCATGTGTACGGAAAAAATCTTTGAAAAATCATACATTGTTCTGTCGCGGCCTTTTTATAACACTGTGTCCAAAGTAATATGCCGTCTTTATTAGCCCAGTAGGACGTTAAACCCCACTTCATTTCAAAATAATCTGCAATTTCCAAGCTGAATTTGCAGCAACAATTGATAGTAGTGGAAGAGAACCCCTGTTTATTCCAAAAGAAAGTAAACATCCGCGAGAAAATAAAAAAGCGCTGCAGAAAAGTCACTCATCGAGATTTTCTTTTTTGAGTGCGCGGAAACGCTTACATTGATATGCTACCATTACATCTGCATTATACCAACTTTTTGGCGGGCGGGAAACGCATACACGAAGAGCGCCCTGCATGCAAATATAATAGGATCGTTAACACGTAAGCGTTTCCGCTACTCGAGGATCAACTCTTTCATGACGTTTCATTTCGTGTATGCGGATGTTTACGCCCTGTCGTACAAACACGGATTCCATTGACGTGTACACCGGGCCTTATGCAAATGTTTATAATTGACGTTTGATGACTTTAAATGTTGCTTCCTATATTAATGAATGAAAGAATATGCCTGATACTGTCTCTAAACTCAGGGGATATAAACCAAACGCATGGCATAAGTCCGGATTTTATCAGCAAATAAAAATTGGTAATAGTCGCCATAACTTGACAGTTTTGCGTAAAACAAACCGTACTGCCCAGATTTCCTAGAATAGCTATTGCCGGAAGAGGTAATAGACAGCAAACCGCTACAGCAACTGCATGAGTTTTGAAAGTCAGCAGTTGTCGTTCAACAGAGTAGAGATCTTTTCGTACTCGAATGAAAGTGACTATCAAAAAGATAATGTTGAATATCATCGGTGCCCAATATGTCATCAATGTTATAACAACTGTCCCCAAGGTATCTAGAGTCAACTGATCTGTGCATACTATGCCAACTTTCAGAGAAAATGAAACGCCTACAACTCGCGAATTGTTAGTCGAAACAACCATCATCATAAAATAAAACCAGAGGAGGACAAATACTGTCACGAGCAAAAACACTTTAAGACATTTTCTGATTTGTGTTCGGCAACAATCCGATATCAGTTTTAACACAGTCATGATTCCCAATGAATGTATCGTTATAAAAGTTACATAAAACGGTATGATTGTGTAATATATCAAAAAATCACATCCATGGTCCCAAAAGCCCTTCACAAAATAGTCAACGGTCAGAGGACCAAAAATGAGTCCCATACATAAATCAGCAACCGTAATATGAGCAATACATAGACTTTCTCTGGCATTTCTTAAAGACTTGGAAGCTACAATTGCCATAAGAACAACAATGTTCGCTAAAATAATCCAAATTGAAAATATAGAACCAACAAAGGCCGATAACCCAGGTACTCCCCATTGTCCATAAACCGGTAACGGTAATGTTGAGTTGGCAACAGGATCCATCTTACAATCTCCTGGAAGGTTAAAAAATGTATCAAAATTAAATACATGTATGCCCTTGTCTTCGACTTATTTGGGTTTTTTTTTTTTTAAATTTTTCAGTTTGAATGTTTATGGCAAGAAAAATATTAATTCCCCACCCACCGACGTGTGTACATAAAGGATGGGAAACAATGACGGATTCTGGCTCTGCTTTCCCATATGTATATTTTGCTATGTGGTCTGATATTGTGAGTGCAACTATAAATGGGAGAAGTCAATTCCAGAATCAATTTTTACTTTCTCTTTCTCAATCTGTTGAAAAGAGGAATACGGAAGTCTTGTAATATATCTGTAAAAGGTGGCTATACCTTCAACACCACTCGGCAAACCTCGACAGATTCCGGAACCTATATAGTCTCGGCTGTAAGACGAATTCTGCCATATTGGAACTACTTTAAAAGTCCTGGATGAAACCGCTCGGCAAATCTCGACAGATTCCGGAACGTAGATCTAGTCGTCTCGGCTGTATGACAGTAAGTGATATGTACCTACGCCCATACATTTGCGATGCGGCTACCGGTTTACTGGAACAGGAAAACTTGACGCTTTTACGAACAAACAAGACACCATATGGGCGCACTCGGCAAACCTCGGAAGATCTCGGACAATCTAAACTCGCCTGTATGATGAATTCTGCCATATTGGAACTACTTTAAAGGTCCCGGATGAAACATGGCTGCGCCCATTCCAAACACAAGTTGGCGACCTATTTGGCTAGCGACCTATTCGACCGATCCAGCTGTAAGATAATGACGAAATTACACTTCTATTCTGAGCTGAAGGAAAGGATAAAAAATAATATATTCTACTTTCATTTGATAGACATAACGTTGGATTTTATTGGTTGATAAATAGAGACGGTTGTCTTTACTCTAAATAGGTTTCCAACGAACAGGTTGCAGCTCGATCGGTCGAATAGGTCGCTAGCCGAATAGGTTCCCAATTTGTGTAATAGCGTCAAGTTTTCCTGTTAAAGTAAACCGGTGGCCGCATCGCAAATGTATGGGCGTAGGTACATATCACTTACTGTCATACATCCGAGACTAGATGTAGTTTACGGAATCTGTCGTGATTAGCCGAGTGCATAATATGGGCGCAGCCATGTTTCACCCGGGACCTTTAAAGTAGTTCAAATATTTCGGAATTCGTCATACAGCCGAGACTAGATGTAGGGACCAGAATCTGTCGAGATTTGTTGAGTGGGATGAAACATATGACTACGCCCATGGTGTCTTGTTTGTTTGTAATAGCGTCAAGTTTTCCTGTTAAAGAAAACCGGTAGCCGCATCGCAAATTATGTATGGGTATAGGTACATATTATTTACTGACATACAGTCGATACAAGATGTAGGTTCCGGAATCCGTCGACTGAATTGCTGCATACTTTGTAGTGTAAACATGTCCGTTGTGGAGTGAATAAAAAGAAAAAGAAACCACCGATCAGTGGTGATAGCCAAATAAGTGTCTTTCAATAAATCTAACTCATCGACAATGCAATTTCTTCGTTTCGTTGTGAATTTTCCGATAAAAAAATACGGAGTGGTGGGGGAAATAAAGGAATGACAAGGAGTAGGGTCGCCTGTCCAACCTCGTGGGTTTTCGCCGGGTCCTCCCATTGGTATATACCTTATCTCCTCTGTCTTTAAAGTTTCAATAGCATATTTTTAAGTTATATTTTTAAAATGTATTAAAATAAAGCCCTAAAATAGATTGTACCTATAAACAGTCCTACCTTGTTAAAGAATAATCCTATTAATCCTATAATTCACTTTTGCCAGTTGAGAAATTGGCAAAAATATCATTTTCAACTTCAAATTCAAACGTTTGAAGATGGCCGTCCACGGAGAGGAATGGGAAAACAAGGGAGGTATTTGAGTTACTATTTCCTCAATCAGCCTGTGTCACCCATTTTAACGCCTGTAAAATTTTGCCCATGATCGTATAATAGTGAGTTGACAACCTTTTGAGCAAAAGACGTAGAAATAATTATGTTTTGACTTTCTTCGAAAATATGAAATTGGAACTTTAAGGGAGATAAGGCTGTACGCGATGGCCTACCTTAATAGTAACATTCTGTCACAAGTGTATATTATCCATACTTTAGGTAGTCTGATGGCGAAATTTATTGAGGTCAACCTGAATACAGTTATAGCTAAAGCGTCCATGGCTTGATGCAAGTTGTTGCATTGCTCTTTTAACCGTGTAGTTGTCGCAGAACCAAAGACCTAATTAAACACTAATTACTATAAATACTCAGTTTTTTAATGTATTACAACCAAGCTAGGCTTTTTGTAAAGATAAATATGGATATCACTAAGTAATGTAACTTAACTTACTTTAAAAGTTAAGTATGCTGTGGATGCAGACCGTAAATATCAACGATAAGAAGCTGACGAGAGATTTGCAGTTCAAAACACAGCGTACTCACTTCTCCAGAAAAGTGTAAATGCGATTCGATTTGATGTAAAATCACAACTTCTTCTTCTAGGCTTTCATACATAAGTAATAGCCGGATTTTATATTGCGCAATACGTGAAGTCCTACCTTTTATTGCTACTTCATTGGCTGGTTGGATCTCGCGCGAAATTTGTTTTACGGTGGTCTATTTCCCAGAAAAGTATTTATCGGGGGGTTATTGCCAATAAAAGTATGGCAATTTTAGTATATATGGAAAGTAGAAATATCCAATCTTACTAGAAAAATAATGGATTCCCAGAAAAACACCCATGGGGCGCATACAGGGCAAAAATGTAAGGGTCTCCCTAATTGACAGCAAGACGATTATGAATGTCGGCTCGCGTGACGTAGCGCTTGCTGTAAATGTTCTTAAATTTAGTTTCTGAGATAAAAATTATGGAAAAAGTAGCGGACAGTGGTTAATTCAAAAATAATTAGACTTTGATATTTGATTTGTAATAAACTGTCAGCGGGACTAACATATGGTTTAATTTTATTTCAAAAATTCGCTTTCGCGTAGGGGTCTTTAGCAGTGGGAGGAAACCGGAGTGCCCGGCGAAACCCACGAAGTTGAGAAGGCGCCCATCTCAAGACCACATACGCTCACAGTTGGGATCGAAACTACAGCCGTGACCAGCTAGAGGACGAAGGACGACACTCTAGACCACTAGACCATTACACACCCACCCCCAGATTAAAATTACGTTAATAGTGTAAATGTTCCCTTTTTGACCCATTGTAGCTTCCAAAGATTAGAGATTGAGCTCATTGAAGCTATACGCCCATTTTTCCGCAAACCTTTTGAACACGAACCCTGTCGATTTGCACATAGGCGTAGGGGCTCGATGGCTGTTGGGGGGGGGGGAGAACTTGAACAAATTTCGGGTTTATATAGAGCGGCGCCGGTCTTCTCCGAGTGGGGAAGAAGCGGAGCTTACCTTCATCAAAGGTAAATTTTGGAATATTTGACGGCTACAAACACTTATTCCTGCCCGTGAACAAAGCAACTTCGAAGTGGTCTAATATAGCCTAATTAAGGTGGCTGACTTGAATTCCAATTAATCGTTTACAGTCCTCGAAGACGGTGTAGTTGGAGAAAATTTGGAAAGTTTAACTGCTGCAAACGCATTTCCCGGTAGAAGTATCATAATCCTAAATTTGTTTGCCGTTCATGCTTAACATGTAATACCACAATGAAGTAGACATTTTTCGCCTCAATAATAGAAATAAAATGAAACAGAATTGATATTTACACTGAACAAATAAAGAAGTTGAATTATACATTGTCTTAATTTAGAAAGTACATGAATGGAAGTTAGAAATTACATGAATGGAAGTTAGAAGTTACATGAATGGACGTTAGAAATTACATGAATAGAAGTAAGAAATTAGACGATAGCATGTTAAAATTTTGACACTAATATACCGCCATATTTCCCTGCTATTCCAGCCCGTGAATACAGTAACTTCATTTTGGTCCAATATAGCCTACTTGACTGACCTGAATTCCAAACAACCAATCAATCGTCATTGGGTTTAGGGGTCTTACCCTCCCCTGAGAATTTTTTGAAAATTTATCCACCGCAAATGCGTTTTCTGCTATTCTAGAAGGTGTAAGCCACATTACACTCTGAATTCCAACCATCCAATCAGACTGTTGGTTGGAGCTGTATTCACAAATAATAATTGATGCCCGAAAAATGTCACACAAAGTAAAGTGGCTCCAGACAAAATTTTTTAATCCATAGTCAACTCAGTACAAATTCGTGGTATTCAATTAAAAGAAAAGTAAAATTGGTGTTATATTAGGACCCAATGACAGTTAGGAGACCATAATTAGGAATGCCCCCCCCCCTCTGCCCCCATGGCTCTTTGGCCTATGGATTTGCAACTTCTGCTACCTTCTGTTCCCATACAAACTAGTGGAAATTAAAAGGAAGCAATTATTCATCGACTTTATAACTTACGGAAAAGAATTTTAAACGAAAATTTATCTACTTACTGTTTTACTTTAACCCAACAAAAATGATCTGGCATGAGGGTGCGTCTATATAGGGGACGCAATCTAGAAAAATATTGCCAAGCATCAGGACACAGAGAGGCAATTATTTAACCATTAACTTCAATGTAAAATGACTGTAACATCTCTGGCTGTAGCTTTTTGATCAACATCCTGTTGGTCCCATCTTTATAAGTACACACCCTCCGTGTTTCGAGATGAAAGTTGCTCCTACATAGTTCAACGTAGAAAGTGGGATTTTGATTCGCATCAAAACAACGATTGATTATTGTTATTCATAATATTACTACCACACCCAATTACAATTAAGCATATAATCTTGACTCAAGAAATTTGACTAAAATTTGCAGCATATTCACTTTACATTATCTATTTTTTACCTATTATATCATGAATTGACAGCTTTTTATCTGATCTTCCATAATGCCGATATAAGCTGCAATATTAAAATAACGCTCTTCCCCTGTTGTAAGGTTATTTTGTAATCCTCACATACTATTTTTCACAGATTCTTTTTTGCCAAAAGGAATCATTTCTCATCACATCTGACACAAATTTATATGTAATAATTTAAGTAGAATTTTGTGTATATCAAGACGGTTGTCACCCCCTTTTGTTAAATGAAATTTTCTACTAACTCTCTGCAGATTATATTTATCATACGATCTTTTTAAATGTATATTTTTATGTTTTTAACAGTCATATGAAGAAGCCTGTTAATGACAGAGTTATGCCAATTATTTCACTTTGCCAACAAACTGTACAAGATTTAGACAAGAAGACTCCTATTTAATTTCAACAATTTTCTTTAATTACATCTAGAGATATATCCCTTGCTCAATTTTGAAGTATTTAGTGAAAGGTATAACCACTAAAGGTATCCGATTTATATGCATTATTGATATGTGACGGAAAAGACTACATGTATGGACATTGTATAATTTATGTTAATTATTCCCACAGTTATGGCGCCAATGATTTTGCTTAATATTTACCTTAAAAGGCAACCTACAACTGATCTTTAGTATCTTGCGAATGCTCCCATTAACTACAAAAGCACCAAGTAAAGATTAGCTGTATTTTTATAGTAAATTTCATGAAGATACTGAAACTTCAGAATTCAATAGTGGATTCACTTTGAAAAAGTGCAACAATTTTATTGTTCATCAAAAAATATATAAATAGATGTTCATGTAAATATATATCACAATAATATTACATAGTAAACAGTATCTCGTGTGGAATTAATAACAAATAAACAATTTACATTATATAACAGTATTTAGAACCAGAGTAACTTGTAAAATTAAGGATTTTAATGAACATTGCTCCATTTTTGAAGTTGAGCATTATTTTCATGTTCAATTTATGTTTGTTGATGTATGTATCATGTATTGAATTTGTCAAGTTATAGATTCAAAGGGCAAAACATCATGCTGGATTTTGGGGGCACCGAAAAATTATTACTATTACAAAAATAGGTAATAAACATTTCATATTGAAAAATGTGATAACCTGATAATCTGTTTACAGATGGAAATATTAGCCAATAACTAAATGAGATATCACAAAATTAAAGACATTAATATAGAAATAGATAAAGATCATGATTTACTGCTAGGTTTTTGACCTTGTAATATACTGTATATATCATCTAGTGCTACTTGACAACTTTCTATAAAACCATGTACATCTCGAGCGGGTGGAAAACTTGTCACATTAAAACCTAGACGATTATCTTCGACAGAGTAACCTGTTAAAATAAATAATAAATTATTACTATAATATAATTTACTAAAGTTTTAAAAAATAAAACAAGCCAACAGTGAGGCCTTGATGCCATAATAAACAAAATACATTCATTAATTACTTGCCAATTCATCTTTGATAATGCATCACACAATTAAATCAACTATCTCTCCTTAACCCAAGCCGAAAGTAATCATTATTTAATTTAATCAAGACATTTTCTTCTCAGGTTTTGCAATTCAATTGTTCAAGACGTATAGAACATGATAACTTTGATTCTAATTGAGTAAGAGTGATGAAAGTTGATGTATACCTGTAGTTCATTACATAAATGACTTAGTTCGACCTGAGCTTACCAAATATAAGCAATTTATTTAATTTGTTAATGCTTTGAACCACAAGAACTTTTATTCTAACTGAGTGCAAGGAATTAAACTTTGTGTAAATTAAAACTACATACATTAATACCATAACCAAGTTTGATTACAAGCATTTTCTGCAGAATGATAATTAATTTGATTGCTTTATGCTGTATAGAACGATAAATGTACAAGTAATTAATGAAAAGAGTACCATGCTTGCAAACACTACATGGTTCTGTATAATCGAACATCCCATTTCTTACGTGTGTTATATATTAGGGAGATTTTAACATGACAAATTTACTAGTACTGAAACCTTTCCACTACCTGAGTTCCCATCCCCAAGTGACAAACTAATAAAGAAATATTGTATTACCTATACCAAGACCATCAGGAACAACTGGTGCGAAACCTCCTATGAGAACTGATGGATCTGATAATGTAGATGTGGAAAGGATGATATGATTTATGTAACTATAGGCCGGATCAGCAAATATATCTAGGTTTTTTCCTTGAGCTTCAGCCAGTCTCTTTAATGTGAATAAATGACGATCAAATCCATGACCTATTCAATAAATGTAAATGAAATTGATAACCTACTAATATATTACATTTATCTAGGACTGCAAAATATACAGACATAAAGACACCGGGGCTTCATCATAATCGTTTCGATTCCACACATGTATCTGACAAGGAGTAAGGTCGCTGTCCAACCATCATTGGTTTTTTACTGGGCCACTGGTTTCCACCCACTGTTAAAAGAATTATCGACTTTTTTTAACCACATTAATGACCTAGTTTGCGCCAGTGGACCTTAACCTCTCCCTCTAAAAGGCATCCATACAAATGCTAACCCCAGCCTTTAACAAACTGTTTTATGTCATCACTTGATTATTTCAACTCTTTAAAGTGGATCAGTGCTTGAACTATATCCCTTGCTTTTATAGATATATATATATTCCCAAAAATTATCTTTTAAACTTAAATGTTGTACATGTCTCTTACCCATAGCAGCATTTTTAGTTAATTCTGAATGAACAGTAGAACACTCCTTTATGGTCGCCTGTAATTCTTCTACTGAGGCAGTTGTGTTTTTATTATATACCAGCTCACACATCTTTAAAGTAGCTAATGTACAGGGTCTAATAGTTTCTGTACGGCCATGTTTATAAGCAGATGTACTACACGATTCGTATGTTCCAACTGTTTTACCATACATACGATAAAATGCCATCTACAAAACAATATAATACTACTGAGAACCTATGACAACCCATTAAAATTCAGATTAAAAAACAATAAGATTTTAAGAAACTTAGAATTTTAGCATATTAAATAAAAACACCCTATTTACATAACACAATGTTCAATGCCATTCAAGATTATACCCTATTTACAATTTCATTTCAAATAATCATTGTTAAAGGTTTTAGACATTTTGCTAAAGCTCATATTAACGATGCATCATATTAATGGTGGCTTGATAATCCTGAAGACAAATTAGTACTTATTCTGCTTTCCATACAACTACACAGCTTGAAATCGGTAGCTTTTTGTTTCTTTAAAAAAGCATCACAGAGACAGAACATCATATAAATGAACAGGATTAGGATAAATATTTGCAAGAGACTTTCACATTGGATTAACCAGTTTTATTCACTAAAATATTTCTTGTAGAGAAAAAAAAATAACTACCGTACCTGTATTGCTAGTTGTAAAACTGAATCAGGACTAAGTTTCTGTTTCTTTATAAACTGACGAGTAAATTTTTGATATTCAAGATGGTGAAAATCTAAAGAATTTATCTTGGCATCAAATTTCTGTTTGGCTTCTGTTATTTTTTTTTCAATATTTTTGTCGAGATTGAATTCTGTAACAAATGTTATATATTACATTAACTTTGAAACAAGACTGATATTAAACAGGTTATAGTAAAATGTATATTTAACCAATTTAAAATGATAACAAACATATTATAGGAGAGACTTAGATACCAGAACTATACAGGTTCAAATCATAGATCATCATGCATTCATCCATCTGTACATTTAGAGTTATCAAACATGCATTATGCAAGAGCAAAATCTGCTTATTACATGTCTTTCTTTAGGCCTGAAATGTTATCTAAGTTATGAATTAGACATTAATTAACTTTTCCAGACCATAATAAACTCTCGATGTCAAGGCTAGCATTCCATGCTGGCTGGATTAGATTCCTTAACGGCCATTGATAATTAAATCAAAAAAGTGGATAATCCAGACTATGCTGTTTCTATGAATGATGACCCAGGCTATGGAAAATTTTCACCCGCTATATTCCTTGCTCATAGTGGATCAATTTGACTGAAATTTTTAGCAAATTACCTTTACATTATCTAGTTTTTAACTATTATAGTGAGAACTGCCATCTCTTTATCTTATCTCCCATAATGTATCTTTAATTGTTATTATTCATTTTGCACCCCATTCACAACATTATTGTCTTCAAATAGATTAATAATATAACATAAATTCATGATACTAAAGTCAGAACTATAATAGTATATAATACGTACCTAATCTTTGGACACTTTTAGCGGAATCTATATTTGAGGGACGAGTATCAGGATTGGCACTAGGTTTCTCAGTGGTATCCTTAAATACTTCTTTAAAATATCTTAAAACAGCCACACCATCACCCCAAGCATGCTCAAAATTCACAGCAGCTGTTCCAGCTTTATTTAAAATTAGCATAAAACTTTTTTCAAACCATCTGAAAAAAGACAATTCCAACTCTAAACATCAGCTCTTCCATTTAGTGTACATGTACGCAGAGAACATTGCATTTATTTACCCCAAAATTTATTTTCTTGAAAATTAGGAGATCCTGTCTCCTTGTCAGTAGATCTAGAGATGGTCTGTAATATTGGTAGTGTTACACTCCTGCAAACATTGCGAGCTATTACAGGTCGGAGCAATGACATGTCTTGATTAGGCTAAAGAACATCAAAAATTGATATTATGTTTTTAACTGTCAGGGGTACATACATACAACATTCATCAGTAAAAAATAGACTTCTTCATAGATAACAATTGTACAATAATATCTTTATATCTCTTTTAATACTTGTAAAAAAACATGAGAACATTTTTCACTCAAAACTACTAACCTGTTGATGCCATTACCATGTAAAAAAGCTCTAGATACTTGATTAGGATCAGTAGGTTGATCATCATCTAATACAAGTGCAAACACAGCACCATCTACTAATTTTAACATATTCTCATTACCTACAATAAATAAATATTCAGAAAATTTATATACTCTGACTACGTGACAGGTCTGCTGTTTTATCAAAACCTTGATTGATATATATTTTCATGCAATAAGTGGATTTTCCTTGCATTAAACCAAGTATAAAGGTATCGGTAACACCAATAGATGTTAAAGATTTAACAAAGTAAAATACAAACCTAAAAGTAGTAAGCTGCCTTCCAAAAATTGTGCTGACAAGAAAATTATATCTTAGGAATGTTGTAATATCACTAATTACAATAACACATCAGACCAATAAATAAATTCTTTCATTAACCAAAGACTAAAGAGGTTTACATTAAAAAATTCTTCTCTCATATACCTGCATTAACAAGTTGTTCTCTGACTGTTGCCCATACATCACGATTTTCTGAGGTTAAGATACTAACTGGATATTCTGGAGTTGGTGTTTTATCTTCCAGTATATATTTAATATGTGCCATGATATCTTCAACAGCTACAATATTGCCTGGCCAAAAAAATGATGCCTAGTTAATATGGATTGGCTTTTGATGAAGTTTCTATACTTCATAATTCATCAAGAAAATAATACAAATTTAGAAATTATATCATCAATGAATACAAAATCTACAGTCATTTCATAATGAAATTAATACAAAATTGAATCATTTTATAATGAAATAAATACAAAATTGAATCATTTCATCATGAAATAATTATAAAATCTTATAATTTGCTATCTTTGCGTTGATTTCATATAAAAAAGAAAATTCATCAAATGCTTTCCTTACCATCTCTATCAAGTACATCAAATAAATAAAGATTTCCGTTTCTAAGAACTACAAGATGTTTAGCTGATGGATCGGTATAAAGTTCATCTTTCTCGTGTCTAGGTATCCTAGTCGAACAAAATAATCGTTTATACTGGCTCATATCTAGAGGAAAAGCTTTATACCAGTATGCTCCGTACCATGATAATGCTTCAGGTAACATTCTGCAATAAAAGTTCATAAAGTTTACAAATCTTCAAATGAAAGTTTGTTCACTGACATAATAACTTTATTATAGTAAAGTAGTCTACAACCATAACATGATGTAAATAAAAGGTATTAAAATGTGCAATCTGTCTTAAGTGATATCATATTCGCAAAAATATTAAATTAACAGGGGACTGTGTTGGCCAAGAACATTCCTTGGGTGAAGAATTTGCCTGGCAAGCAACAATTTTAAGCCGTTCCGATTCAATCAAAATGTGTGTGTGTTTGTGTGTGATAGCTTTATTTAACGTCCACTTACAGTCATGTTGCAGACAATTAATGAAAAAAAATCAAGGTCATGTTTATACCACTATCTGCATGTTACAGATCCCCTGAGCCAGTGTACATGCAAGATTTTCCTCTTAGCACGCGGTATATGCCCTTCTTCATTAGCCTTGCAGTCACAAAAAAGTAATAACTGCCTCTGCCCCCATATTTCATTTCATTAAACCAACAGAGCACTGTAGTATTGTCTACTATTTCATAGCATACTGACTAAATGTATAGTAAAGAGAAATCCTGGTGGACAGATTTCTGAACAACAGCTGTGTCAATTAAATGCAGCGACATGTATATCAAAGGGCTGATGGAGTAACATAGTCAGGAATAACAATTTTCACATTAAGATAAATAATATAAATTTGTGACTTTTGAGATACTTATATATTTAAAGATCTGTCTTGCATTGCATTTAAGCAATTCATAAACATAGCACAGATTATAGCTCTTTATATCAATTTCTCGACATAGTTCTTTGAGCTGCCAAACTGTATTGATAAGTTTCATAACATAGTCTTAATCATAGTTACATTGTATGCCATTTTTGTTCTTTAAGTAGAAAGGAATTCAAATTTTGTACCTAACAAGACGTCTAAAACTTTCATTGTCACTTTTAGCTGGATTTAAATGAAATACTTCTGGTGATAAATATTCTGCTCGTAAAGTTTTCATAAATTTCACTGATGAAACCACCATGTTGGTTGCTCGCAACAACTGTAACAAATATCCATTATCATAATAATTGTGCCATAAAATAAATTTGAATTGATTGGTATAATATCAAATGTTTAAAAGTAATGACAATTTAACATGAAATCTGTGGAAACACTAACCCCTAAGTTTTCTAAGAAATTCCACTACGTATTACATTCTGAAAATTTCTTTCTGAATAACAGCCAGGTACGCTAAGATACTTGGTTCCTGCATATAATATTATAAGTTACTAATGCTGGAAATTTAATGATCATGGAAATGGGGCTGAAAAATATTGATTCTGAAGACTAAAGGGGGATAACTCAAACTGGTACAAGGACCAATAAATAATGCCACACATAAATTGGCATTAATATATATTACATTCCTAAATACTCAACAGCTACACAATGTATACAGAAAAGGATTGCCCATTCATTGATTATATTTATTACTTCCAGATTGAAACTTAGTCCAAGAATTAATTCATAACTCATACTGTCAGCACCAAAGTGTTTCTGAGCAAACTGTACACTATAAGATGTAAACTTGTTTTAAAAAAAAAATTTGTGTTAGAATATTATCAGCATTTACTTGATCATTATATTCACGTCTTGGGTCATCATTGAATACCATAAAAGGATTGTGGGTAATAACAACAGGTCGTCTGTCTTTCAAATACATATCAAACCAAACATCTAAAAGAAAATATGTAAAATATAAAGTTGTCTTTCAAAGGCATTAAAAGAATCTAGCATGTATGTGCCAAAAATATACAAGGACTTTCAATTGTGAAATCATTGATTTCTTTCCATAACATTAATGTAATCTAGCATGTGATAATTATGGCTAAGGTTTTGGCAAAAATATATAAGGACTTTTGATTGTAAAAGATTTTTTTTCCTGATATTTAAACAATAAGCATATATAGATATTAAACATAAGTCCTAGGTATACAGTACCTGATACATAATTAGTGTGTTTATTTTTCTTGTCTACAGCAACCAATTCTTCTTGCAATACTGAAAATATGGGAGAATAATTTAAGAAAACCATCAAAATTTAGAATTTTGTTGAAAAGAGAATAATAAATTAGAGGGAGAAATGGGAATAAACATTAACTCATTAAAAACCGAAGGGCATGCTCTAGGTCACTTGGTCATCCATATCCCCGGAAAGGAAAACACAATGATTGTTTTTAGATGGTGGTAAAATTGTTTAACTTTTTCTCACCCAGTCCATCGGTCTCTTGAAAGTTTTTCACCAAAGATTCTGTTCTAGAGTAATCATCTGCAGATAATAGTGGTTTCTGAGAGGCAAGATATCTCTCGCAGGTTTTTTCAAGTTTTGGAACTGGCAATCTTGGCAGACTTTTCTGAAAGTGGTAAGTTGGTACAGAGCTTTTCTCTAAATATTCTCTTTCAGAGAATTCTCCAGAACTGTAAAATAATTTAATTTAGCACAATCAGATACATATGCCAACTTGATTAACAGCATTAATATGGTAACTGAAGCAGAGTTATGGTGAGTTATCAGATCGTATTCAAATTGTTTCTACTGAATTTTAAAATCTCAAAATGACTTTGGCTTCAGTTTATCATTATTATAAATATAAACTATCTTAATCTTCTTACTATTTCAAATTTGATACATATTCTTATAAAATACTAGACAATAATAACAGGTCTAGTTATTTTCTAACCACCACTACTCCTACACTTGTTGTATTATCTAAGAGATTGCAGATCATTCATCCTTTGCAACCATTTGAAAATTTTTGATTTGTAAAAAAAATCAAAGCATTATAATTATGAATTACCTGTAATATTTTGGGCAAGTTTTCTTCCCTTGTTGTTGAAAGTTCTACAAGAAAAACAAAACAAGAATTGAAATGAAATGAAATGAAGAATAAAACTGCATTTTGCACAAAAAGCAAATGAAAATGTTCGTTTACATGTTTGAATGCATTTGAAGTTAAATGCTTAACGCTGGTAATCTTTAACATCTTTCAAACACTTCACATCGGACTGGAAACAAGAATGAACTTTGGTCCGAGTTCAGTAAAGACTAAAAATAAGAGTTATTCCCCTTTTATTAGTGGCGCTTGGCAATCAAGGGTGGAATAAAATTTATGATAGGAATATAATGACGCTTTGAATTTTTTTGTATTATTTTAAAGAGGCGGGATATTCTTTTGTTGTCATTGGATTTCATTATATTAGTTTAGAAAATAATACCTTCACAAGCTGTTTATTTGACAGTAATGCGATCACTAAATGCGTATAAATATTTGTGAAGAACGACATTTCCTTTCATAGCCTGTATTAAATTTGGATGTCAGTTGCAACTCCGTTTTAAGTTTTACAGAAAATAACTTACTTTCCAAAATTGAATGCATGGCTTCGTGTAGCTCCAGCAAATCTTTTAAGTTAGAATATGCAATTGTAAAATGGTCCAGTTATTCACAGAGTTACCCTCCAGAGTAAGTTTGATTGGATTATCAACAACATAATTGAGTAATGACGATCAGTTCAACTTGACCGAATTATAATGAATGTTGACAGCAACTCTACTTTTGTTTTATTTTATGTTATGTTATAAACTTGGTCTTTTTTTTTATTATTATTTGGTGTGGTGCTTGGGGAACCACTGGCTCTATAACGATTATTCTAATCAAGATTTCCATTGCTATCTGTGTAAAAAATGTTTCTATAGATCAACACAGGCCTAAATATTGACAGAATTTAATCTGAGAAATGATGCGAGCACGTTATCATGATTATACTAAACTTTATACTCAAATCTGTACAGACAGACAGGCGAATCCCCCATTTTTTCAACTCATACAATAATAAATTATTTTTGATAATATAATGTTATTTATGCTAAATTGCCATTTTTGATTTAAAATCGTAATGTTTTTGTTTCAATAACCTTCGGCTTCCAAATGCAATTTCAAAGCAATCGATTTCATGCAGTACACATATTATGTCCCTATCAATTTATCATGAATTTGCTTCAAATCCTTTTCAAAACATTGTAATTGCCAAGGAATATCCCTGCTATAAAATAAATTGATCAAAAGAGGTCATGTTTGTGCCAGTTGACTTAGGCCTACCTCTCTCGGTACCTAACGCGGGTGCAAAGTCAGAGAAGAATTCATTGCACACACAAGACGATGTTGTCTTTTTCCGTGTTTTTTTATCTCAGAAAGTGTTGTACATCTAACTCTTCATGAAGTATATCAACATGTTCATCAAGTGCTCAATCTGCGCTGTGCAGTTCCTAATCGATGCGCTATCGGTTAGGGGAACCCTTACATTTTTGTCCTGTATAAACATCATGAGTGTCTTTTCAGGTTATCCAATATTTTTCTAGTAAAATTGAATATCTATTCTTTCCATATATATACCAAAATTGCTGTACTTTTATTGGAAATAACCACCCGATAGATACTTTTCTCGGAACCTATCTTTAAAATAACAGTGGATTTCGATACGACTTCCAAACTTGCTTTGAAATCGCATTGTGAGGTCAGTTTGTAAATCAAAAATGACAATTTGGCTTTATAAAGAACATTATATTATCAAATATAGATATAAATTATTGTTATATGAGTTAAATAATGGTGGATTTGGATAAATAGTGCTACCCATGTTCAGGATGTGACATCTAATACTCCAGATTTATACCAGTCTTATTAATTTGGGGCTAAGTGGGTAAGACGCTGGCCTGGGGGTCTGGTGTTCGATCCATGCATTGGCTGAAAAGTTTATCCTGATCATCCAGCGTAGTTTCCCTGCCAGTAGAGGGCTTGACAAGGACAGCTGTCTAGTCATTCGGATGGGATTAAAATCTGACAGGGAAACTACATCATGGGGTCAAAAGCCTCTCGTTCTATTCCTGGCTTGACCTTTTAGTACAATTGGTAAGATTTTCATGTAGTGTAGGTGTAGGCCATCGAAAGTCAAAAAAAAAAAACAAATATAGAAGGCTTGATCTTGCTTTAACTATATGTACATTTTATTAAGGCTTTCACACCCTGCACTAATTTCGATTGGATATTCACCGAGCTTGTGAGTCTATCGGATTCCTTGATCATCACGAATACGAGGTCTCATGCTTTCCGGGTAAAATGTCTACCTGTGGTGATCCATGGATGAAGATATGATATACTTGTATAAATCCAGACTATAAATGCATCCATGAATGGTGTAGAGAATTGAAATTCCAATAATAATGCAGAGGACTTTAAATCCCCTAAACCCTTTGAAAGATTAAAAATCAAAAAGAATAGTAATGAATTTAATTAAAGTCTACTGTTTTATTTACAACAAAAAAAATCCTGATTAATATTTTAGGAAATAGATCAGAAGATTCAGACTGTAAAATTACCATTTAAGCAAAATAATGATTTATGCATACGGTTACAATGCAACTAGGATGCCATAGCATTTTTATCAATTGTTCTTTTTCTTTTTTAGGAATATTTACTCAGATAAAGCTGGTGATCAGTCATCAAGATGGTCATCTGACTCTAATAATCCTCCTCAGGTATTTTTGATAATCCATTTTAATCATATTCCTTTTAATTATGATAAGCTTATAGAATCCATGCAAACTGCCACGATCATGTTTATGCCTTCTATGTTATTTAAAAGCTCACAAATCTAGATTAAACACATTTTTAAGAATGAATATCTTCTGTGTAAAATGTTCTTGAGTGTTTTGGTACAGTGTCAAAAGAGATACATAACATCCTTTAATTCTAAATGTTTCAGATATTATCGCATTCACTGTTATATTGATTTGAGTCTGTCTGTTTGTCCATCTTTAGACTTTAGTTTGACAACCAGTATCATTCACAAACATTCTATTATATTCAATTAGGTGCTTGTGTATTGGTAATGGAATATAGCCTTTACATATTTTAAAGTAATGGTCATGAAAAAAAATGTTATTTTGTGGGATTACATGTACATAATATCCAAGAATTTACTTGTTCTTTCAGTATCTTATTTTGAAATTGGAAAAACCAGCGATAGTAGAATCCATCACTTTCGGAAAATATGAAAAAACTCATGTATGTAATTTAAAAAAGTTTAAAATATATGGTGGATTGTCAGAAGATCATATGATAGAACTTTTAGAAAGGTTTGATACTTTTTACTCTATACTATTTTTGATATAGATTTTCATTTAAAAGATCCAGTGTTAGTTTCCTTATTATGAATAATGCAGTCAATCAAATGGTCAAAATGTTTGGGATTAAAGAAAAAATGTGATTGAGTTCCACAAATTTCAGTACATTGTCATCCTTCTGTACCTATGACTATTAACACTAATTAATAATTGAAAGATAAGTTGCCAGGCAACGAAACATACGCCCACAGCAGCTAAATCGTCCGGGTGGTCAACAAGAGTTGTTGCATATTTTTACTTTTTTCGATAATGAAACATTTATATTACACTAAAATCTGATAACAACTCATAAAGTAATTATCAGAAAATCATTAGAATTTGTTTGGTTTTTATAAAGTTCTGGCCCATGCTAACATTCAGTAGAGAATACAAAACATCTAATATCATGGATTTAGCTGTTCAGTTATCAAAATTCATTGAAAATTAATCGGATAAAAAGTTTGGTCCCTTGTGATCAAGGGAGATAACTTTGGCAGTTATTATGGGAAATTGCTGAAAATCAATAGGCTTCTTCGTCTCATGACCTTAAATACTGTTTATCAATTTAAAGTCAATCGGATATTAACTTTGACCTCTAGCGCGTCCACAAAATTTTTTGAAATGGTCAAGGGCCATAACTCTGGCAGTTATTATTAGAAATCTCTGAAAATCAGTAGGATTCTTCTCTTCATGACCTTGAACGCTGTGTATAAATCTAAAGTCAATTGGATATTAACTCTGACCTCTAGAGCATCCACAAGATTTTTCAAAGTGATCAAGGGCCATAACTCTGGCAGTAATTATCAGAAATCTCTGATACTGTGTATAAATTTAAAGTCAATCGGATATTAACTTTAGCTTCTACAGCGTTCACAAGATTTTTCAAAGTGATCAAGGGTCATAATAATCGGAAATTGCTGAAAATCAATAGGCCTCTTCGTCTCATGACTTTAAACACTGTGTATAAATTTAAAGTTAATCGGATATTAACTTTAGCCTCTAGTGCGTTCACAAGAAATTGTGGACCATGGACAGACCGACAGACAGACGGAAGGCGGCAACGGCAATATATGTCCACATTTCCATGTGGGCGTATAAAAATGGTGTAAATTGTAACTGTATTAATGTTATATGTATTTATTTGAAAGAAAATATATCTACATATTTTTACTGTTTTTGCAGCGGGCTGAAAAATGACCACATACCTGAAACTTTCCAACTTAGAAATGAAATAGATAATCATCATTTTCCTTGTAGATATATAAAAATAGGTAAATATACATATTCTGCATGAAAATGAAATCTCCTTATTATAATAGAGTGTTGACATATAACTGAAGACTATTCTTTTAAAGACATGTCAAACAAAGCAAAACATAAGAGCAATTGTTATTTTAAGACTATTTATTTTTTAAGTCGATATTCATACTTGGGTTTCACAAAAATCTTATACTGTTGTCAACCTAATCTGAATGTTGTCATTGTACAATAGCTACTGCAGTCATTATTACATAACACAAGACCACAGGTGGTTACCAAAATCAAACTTTCTTTAATGAAGTCACAAATTTAAAACCCTTGTAAACAAAATGAAGAGATTGGTATTAAATATCTTATTCAGATTGTGGCTTCCAGGAATTATTAATGACTTGTGGACAGTTAACGCTAGAAAGCCTGTAACTGGCTGGATTTTGCCAAAACCTGGGTTGGGTATTGGACTGTCTGTAAACATAATTGTGTCGAACTTAGCCACTAAAGTAAAACTTAAGTAGTATGAAAACTTTGATTCTTAATTATAAAATGCTATTAATGTCGCATCTACAATTTTAGAATAATGCCTGTATGTTTTTTGGGGGTTTGATTTATTTTCATGTTTAATTTCAGTACCTACGCAGGCGTGGGGTCCAAGTTTTAATTTTAGTATTTGGTATGTTGAATTGAAAGGTGTAAATGATTGGGAATCTGTTAAAACATGTATGAACTGGTATCACACAGTAAGTAGGTTAATCTAAATGAAATGAAACCGGGTTTAACATTCTATTTTTCTGCACATCTTGGGTTAAAGAGCATGCCATTGTGTATACAGGAACTCTGTTTTTCTTCCCATCCGAACAACTTGCCAGTCCCTACGTCCTGCTCCATTGACAAGGGGAAACAATCCTAAATAATCCTTGGGAACTTATTCGCTTTGGTAAAAGAAGATTTTGTGTCACTGCTCCTCGATTCTGGAATTAACAACCACCCAGAATCAGAAACTTTGACTGTTTTCAAATCACAGCTTAAGACTTAGTTATTAAAACTATCTTACCTAGTGTTATTTCAACAGTGCCTTACACACCAAGTCACTGTGGCTCTCAGTTTGGATCTTCAGTAATTAGAGGAATCTAAGGTTATTTTGAAGATGATGTTATTAAAAATTAATTATTCGTTTTTTTTGATGAGGCTAACTATGCCACCATAATTCCACATACAGTAGAACTACATTAGTAAATAAATATATAAAATCATGACCTTGGATTATCAGTAAACACTATAAGTAGTCATTTTATGTCTAACAATAAAAATATAAAAAGCACCACTTTTTGTTTGTGTCATTTATTTTTATGACATGTAGTATTATTCTGTTTCTGTTGTATAAATCTCTGTTTTATTTTCAGTATAGGGAAAGAGAGGCAATAAGATTATGTTTAAAACATTTTCGACAACGGCAGTATTTAGAAGCATATGATGCTCTTCAAAAGAAAACAAAAATAGTTTTAGAACATCCAGTTTTAACAGAATTACACAACTTATTAGTAAGTTTTCTTTTTATATCCACCATACGATATACATAACACTCACAATTAGATCAATTGTGTCACCGCATGCACCATAGGAATTTATCATGTCATAGAATTTGGACTATTTATTGAATTCAAAAAATTGTATGCACAGTCAAGCCTATTGTGATATTGGTAAACTGTAAACTTGCCAGTTTGGATATAGTCATGTTTTTTATACTATAGATATTTTTATAAGTAGATCTCACACGTATTTTAAGACATAAATACATTAAGGTGTTGAAATTTGAGTTTTATTTAACACTACCAAAGTAAAGAATGTTTACAAACATTACATATAAAAACATACTTGTGAAATTGACTTTCTAAAAAAGTAATCAATTATCATTGCAGACATTATCCATTCTGAGATAACTAGTAGTAAATTAAAATAACTGGCAAATATAAAATGTGACAAGATACCATTTTAGGCAATAATTCTTATTTTTTACATGAGTAAACAGTAAAGTTCAGTATGTTGATAATAATAGTTTTGATAGGATGAATAGGTTTATTATTATTATTATACTATTTGCAGGTAACTAAAGGTCATTATGATGACTGTGAACAGCTTGTTTCTAAGGCATGTCAAGGTATGTTGATTCATAATAATTAAATTTTGATCAATAAACTATAAAAAATAAACTATTTTAATCATTTTCATTGAAGCTGACGGAACGTGATAAATTAATTTTTGTAACAAATAACATCCGTTGAGGATGAACGATGTATTTCTGACATTCTTTTGTGGAAATAAATATGTAGTTGGTAAGAGTGAGTATGGAGGACCGAGGTCATGAGGTGATCAATAAAATATACACCTGGATTAGGATTCAGGTGAGACAATGGAGTGCAAAGCGACTGTGCATGAAATGTCTATATGTCTGAAATAGTTCATCCAGAATATTTTATTCAAGCATTTTATGTTTCCACTATACCCCATTGTCAATGTCAAATTTACAGATTATTGTCTTTCCAATTAACAAAGTTTGATTAAATTTATTTTAATATTTCTAATAATACTGTCATTTAGAGGGATTATTTGACCAGTATGTTAGTCAACAAGATTATGTACCTGTATGGAACTCAATAGAACCTGTCAGTAAAAGTAATGGTAACTATTATCTTTATGCTATACTTTTGTGGCTAGCAGTATAAAGAATAGTTTAGATATGATAAATGTAAGGCCATTAATAAAATATGTATTCTGGTTCTCAGTCAATCTTTCCTAAAATCTGATGCAGGAGGGAGGTTTGGGGTTTTTTTTGTCAAAGGATCACTACTGGACTAAATGACATCTGAAAAATATCACTTTTCAAAACACTGCATTTTTCTTGTTACATCGAGTGTGTATGGTTAACAAGTATTATTTATGATTATCAATAACATTTATTAGGGTGGCATATTTGATACTCGAGTCTACGGTACATTTCTGGATTCATTTGATTTACTTCCTGTAAACTGGGCAAAACATTTATGTGCAGTGCAGTAATAATTGAGACTTTTTGAAATAAAAACTGGTCATGTGGCTCTTTTAAAGTGACTGGGAAATGTCTTGAGACCCAGGATATAATAATATTTTATATGGCCTAATAGTACAAGACTGATAAAGTACTTAACACAAAAAATCTACTAAAGACAAAGACAAATTTAGTTTTTTACAACTGCATAAACTTTCAAAACGACAGCATCTATTTCACATAAGAGCCCGTCAGTGCCATGTGGTATCAAGTGTTCTTGAACTAAAAACTAATAAGACTAACATAAATTGTATCTTGTGCATGACAGCCATAACCATCAAAGTAATCTAACAGACGAATTCTCTCTCTCTCTCTCTCTCTCTCTGTATTTGATGTATTCAGAATATTTGTGTTATTTAATCAGTAGGTAACGAATGTAGACCAGGTATGAGGGGAGGACATCAGATGTGTATAGACATACATACAGGTAAATTATTATATATTGCTTATTTAAACTTCTCAAATCTGATATTTGCTAATATCATTTATTACCATCTTTTTGAAGATGGCAGATCACTATGGTAAACTATGTTTTTCATGAATGGGAATTAAACAATTAAATCTGTGGCCTTTAGAAGAGAGTATTAATATAGTCAAACAGTTTGTATTGTGTATTGTATTTAAATCACAAGATTTTGTGTGTATGTCCATCTATAGTTGTAACTCATTCACCTTATTGATATATTATACCTACAGAAATAATATATTTGTTTGGCGGCTGGGATGGTAATCACGATCTAGCAGATTTATGGGCCTATCATGTTCCCTCCAAAAATTGGACCTGTTTGTCTCGAAATACTGAAGAAGAGGTAATTGAAATATATATTTCATAAATCCAATCCAATTGACAACAAAATGTTCATAAAATATAAATCTGAAACGTTTTAAAATTAGCAGTATTTAATTGAGATAAATGACCAAAACAAATTTTTATTTTATCTGTTTTTCTGAATAATCAGATCTTAATAAGTTCTAATTTATACAAGATTGGAGCTATAGGCTGAGCTGCCAAAATTGTTAGTTTTTGCAATTATCAATGGTTTTACATGGTATACCAAACAATATACAGTTAAACATATCTGAACAATAAACGAGTAAAAAACAGATCACGGTTTTTGTGGCATTAGTTGATCAATATTTGCATATTTTTCTCATATGATAATAGTCAATTTTACATGTATTCTTGATATCTCATTTAATCTTTTATTGTTACCCGTTCGAGGTGAGAGGGTGGGGAGTATAACTACTGTACCAATTTATTTTATTATTTCAATTTCAAGGAAATTGGAAAATGAAAAGAAATTGGCATTCTCTTGATGCTTATATCTTTGTATTAATTCATTCAGTACTAAAGTAAAACAAAAGAGTGTTAGCTATATGAATTCTTCAAATGAGAAGTGGTATTTAGGACTAATACTGTTTATTTCAGGGTGGTCCTAGTGCTCGATCTTGTCATAAAATGTGCCTAGATTATGAAAGGAAACAGATTTTTACTCTTGGAAGATATTTAGATGCCTCTATGAGAGCTAGTGAAAATTTAAAGGTAAAACATTGACACAACTGTCATTAATTCCTTAGTCACATATTAATATATCTGGTTGAAAGATCTCTCTCATTATGCAGTTTGCATATTTAACTTCTTGGGTATCATTGGGCATACACAATAGGGGGTTGGGATGGCCTAGTGGTCTAGAGTGCCGCGTTTCGACCTCTAGCTGGCCGGTCACCTCTGGCTTGCAGCTGTGGTTTCGAGCCCTGGTGTGAGTGTATGTGGCATGGAGATAGGGGCGCCTTCTCAACCTCGTGGGTTTCCTCCCACTGCTAAAGACCCCTACGCGCAAGCGAATTATTGAAATAAAATTAAACCATGTGTTGGTCCCGAAATGACCTAGTTTGTGTTGGGTGGACGTTAAACCCCATTTCTCTCTCTCTCTCTCTCTATCGCATACACAAGAGAAGCAGTAAAATAATTCTAAATAGTGTATAATGAATTGTATTTCTGTGCTTAATCAATGGAAGGGGAGCTGGTGGCCAAATGTATTTTTATGCGTTTGTATTATAGTGTGATTTCTACATGTATGATATTGGTTCAGCAAGATGGACGTTAATAACAGAAGATACAGGATCTGTGGATGGACCTAAACTAATATTTGATCATCAAATGGTCATTGACATAGAAAAACAAAATATGTTTGTATTTGGTGGTAGGATTCTCTCCAGGTAAAATAATCATAATTATACTGAATTGGTGAAATTAGGAATAGCATGAAAGTGAGGTTTATTGGCCTAACGGCAGCCATAAGGTATGTCATTGAGTCAAGTGACATGGTTTTGATACCTAGTTTGTATGGGAAGAGGATGCAGTCGAATGCCTTATTATCCTTGTTGTCCTTTTATTTCCTTTCACTGCTGAATACACTTACACGCAAGTGGATTATTGAATAGATATATACCATATTATGTTAGTCCAGAAATGACCTAGTTTGTGCTGGTTGGGTGTTAAGCCCCATTTCAGTTATGCAGAACTGTGAACAGTCATGATATATACAGAACAACCTCTTATATAAAATTATTGTATATTATATTATATTATAGTTCTGGAAGTGATAGTGAAAGATCTAGTCATGAACCTGTATTTAGTGGTTTATATTATTATCATATACCAACTAGTACCTGGACACAATTAATGGAAGATTGTAAAGAATTACGATCACGTATAGGACACTCCATGCTGTTTCACCCGGTTAGTTCCATGAAATTTATAATTTAAATTACAAATTAGTTACTGTGTAGAGTTCATTTGACATCCTAAATATAACTCAAAAAATGAAAAAATGGAAAATTTTCACACATTAATTCACCAGGATTTTCCATATCCCTTGGTTATGGGATAATTTGTTGAAAAAAGGATAGTGAACTAGTATTAATTATTAGTTTCCAAGCATTGCATAGTTTAATAATCTCCATTTTTTAACATCCATGATAACTCAATAACTATTAAACTTTCTCTATACTGAAAACTGGCTTAACCTACTGTGGAATGATAAAATTTTGAGATTTGAATGAAATAATAGACGATTATACAATTTATTTGTGACTTTATGTGTATATTTTCAGGTCCGAAGGGTATTATATATATTTGCTGGTCAGAGGTCTCGAGAATTTTTAAACGATTTTTTAATCTATAATGTAGATACAGGTTCTATAGATGTTATATCTGATACAAAACGGGAAGGTTGTCAGGCAGGTTAGTCTGCTTAAATAGTAATAACAAAAAATAACAACAGAAATTGAAGAATTGCATCATAAAGACTCATCTTGCCTGCTTAAACTCAGGCTTTCTGTCTGTTGTTTTGTTTATTCTCACTGCAAAAGATGCATTCAATCATGCATATTATTGATGTTATAGTATCCCACATTAGTTCCAAAATGATGAGGGGGGAGGGGTGGTGGCTGAATTATTAGCAAGTGCGTTCTGTATCATGAAGCTTGTCATGGAGTCAACTGGCGTGATTTCGTATCTCCGGTTGTACATGACAGGGAGTAGGGTCGTCTGTCCAACCTCGTGGGGTTTTTCTGGGTCCTCCGGTTCCCTCCCACTGCTAAAGACCCATACACGCAAGCGAATTATTGAAATAAAATAAAACCATATGTTAGTCCCGAGGCATTAGAACATATTTTTCTGTTGATTATCTAGTAATGAAAATTGGTTAGTAAATCATTACCTACTAAATTCAAAATGGTATCTGTTATAAGTTTAGTAGATTTGACTTTTATCAATTTATCAATAATGTTGATGTGTTTTTTGTTGTTTTCAGGATTTACTCAGAGAGCTACATTAGATCCAGAATTAAATGAAATTCATGTTTTATCTGTAAGTATAAGAAAAACCTATCTCCTTCATTCTCATTGTATTGTTTATAGTATTTGATTAAGATTATTAATGAATTATTTGATATTTTTTTTTAGGGTTTAAGTAGAGATAAAGATAAAAGAGATAATGTAAAGAATTCTTTCTGGGTTTATGATATCAACAAAAATAGATGGTAAGTGTTTATGATGATTTTTATTATTTGTTTTTTTTTTTAAAACAATGTTTTATTCAGATTTGTATCTGAACAGGGATTGGAGAATAAGCATAGCCTATTTATTGGACCCCTGTCTTATTGTCCCCTGCCTTTCGAAGAAAGTTGGGGGATTATTAAAATGGGTTTGTCCGTCTGTCTGTCTGTCCGTCACACTTTTTGGGACACAATAACTCTCATCCTAATTGAGCTAGAATGTTCAAACTTGGTGTATGTGTTTATAAGGTCAATGCCTTGATGGAGTTCGAAGATGAGCATTTTCCGCTTAGGGTAAGCAGAGATAAGCAATTTGATTGGTTGTTGCTTTGGGACACGATAACTTTAGTTCTAATTAAGTGAGATTGATGAAACTATTTGATTGGTCGAGACTTTGGAACACAATAACTCTTCTTCTAATTGAGTTAAAATGTTCAAACTTGGTGTATATGCTTATTAGGTCATTGCCTTGATGGAGTTCGAAGATGAGCATTTTCCACTTGGGTAAGCAGAGATAAGCAATTTGATTGGTTGATGCTTTGGGACACGATAACTTTAGTTCTAATAAAGTGAGTGTGATGAAACTTGGTGTATAGTTTCATTACAGTAATACCTTGACTAAGTTGGATAATGAGCATTTTCTGCTCAGGCTAAGCAGAGCGATAAGCAATTTGATTGGTCGAGACTTTGGAACACAATAACTCTCCTTCTAATTGAGTTAAAATGTTCAAACTTGGTGTATATGCTTATTTGGTCAATGCCTTGATGGAGTTCGAAGATGAGCATTTTCCGCTTAGGGTAAGCAGAGATAAGCAATTTGATTGGTTGATGCTTTGGGACACGATAACTTTAGTTCTAATTAAGTGAGAGTGATGAAACTTGGTGTATAGTTTCATTACAGTAATACCTTGACTAAGGTCGATAATGAGCATTTTCTGCTCGGTTAAGTGAGCATTTTCCGCTTAGGGTAAGCAGAGATAAGCAATTTGATTGGTTGATGCTTTGGGACACGATAACTTTAGTTCTAATTAAATGAGATTGATGAAACTTGGTGTATAGTTTCATTACAGTAATACCTTGACTAAGTTCGATAATGAGCATTTTCTGCTCAGGGTAAGCAGAACGATACTCAATTTGATTGGTCGAGATTTTGGAACACAATAACTCTCCTTCTAATTGAGTTAAAATGTTCAAACTTGGTGTATATGCTTATTAGGTCAATGCCTTGATGGAGTTCGAAGATGAGAATTTTCCGCTTAGGGTAAGCAGATATAAGCAATTTGATTGGTTGATGCTTTGGGACACGATAACTTTAGTTCTAATTAAGTGAGAGTGATGAAACTTGGTGTATAGTTTCATTACAGTAATACCTTGACTAAGTTCGAAAATGAACATTTTCTGCTCGGGGTATGCAGAGCGATACGCTATTTGATTGGTCGAGACTTTGGAACACAATAACTCTTCTTCTAATTGAGTTAAAATGTTCAAACTTGGTGTATATGCTTATTAGGTCATTGCCTTGATGGAGTTCGAAGATGAGCATTTTCCACTTAGGGTAAGCAGAGATAAGCAATTTGATTGGTTGATGCTTTGGGACACGATAACTTTAGTTCTAATAAAGTGAGTGTGATGAAACTTGGTGTATAGTTTCATTACAGTAATACCTTGATTAAGTTCGATAATGAGCATTTTCTGCTCAGGGTAAGCAGAGCAATAAGCAATTTGATTTGCCATGACTTTGGGACACAATAACTCTACTTTGAATTGAGTTAAAATGTTCAAAATTGGTGTGTATGCTTATTAGGTCAATGCCTTGATGGAGTTCGAAGATGAGCATTTTCCTCTTAGGGTAGGCAGAGATAAGCAATTTGATTGGTTGATACTTTGGAACAAGATAACTTAGGTTCATCTTGATTGATGATTTTTATGTCAATACAATGACTGCATTCTCCTTCAGTATACCGATTCGACAGTAACAGTGTATAGAAACGATTGACTCGGACACAAGGGCCCTTTTGTCAAGCATGGGGGCCCTTTTGTCTGCCTTTAGGGTCCCCCTAAATAGGGTACATTTTCATTTTTCTCGTCGGTTTTAGCAATTTTCTTTATAAAACACTTTTGGATGACACTTCTTGTACAGTTTGATTGCTCGATACGTTTGAAAAAAATAAATGTGCGATTAATTATTATGTGTCATCTATTTATTTTGGGATTTCGGTGGGGGACATCAGCCTCACTGTTGGCTTGTTGATAATGCATTCACAATATTCTACAAAGCAGTAAATGAAAAAACTTGATTTTCGATGAACTTTTTTATTTCTCAGATGATTAACTTCTATTCCTAGAGTCTACAAAATGATAAAGGGCTCGAACTCTGAGATTTCTGAAAATCAATATACTTAATTTAACTTTTATAAGCAAATGTGTATATTAAAAAGATTGAATGATGAATGTAAAGTATTCACAAGAAATTTCAATGTGGGAGTATAAAAGGGGAGAGATTATTAATACAAAATTGAACCTTACCTTTTGGGGATCTAGTTTTAAGGATACAGATCAATAAACAAATTCAAATATGTTCACATGTAATCATTATGACAACAGTGATTACATGTCTGTAGTCACTGCAGGATAGCTGGATTATCAAGACAAGTTGTTTACAGATGTTGTTTATAATATTCCAAGACAAATTGCTAGATGGTCGCCTTTTAGAGCCAGTTGTTACTAAATTGAACACATTATATACAAATATAAATTGATTATTTCGAATAGAATAATTTTCTAATTGATGATAATTTAAATTTATATATCTAGGTCCTGTATTTATAAGAATGAAAATACAGGTCAGAATTATTGGACAAAGATGCAGCATGTTGAACCTGTCCCTAGATTTGCTCATCAACTTGTTTATGATCATGTCCGAAAGGTGAAATATTGGATAATTTATTTGAATGTTATATATTTCTATTAGATACATGTACTATAAAGTATTTTGTAAAAACAGTTGTGGCAATAATTGTATAATATTAAAAATCAGTGAATGTACATATAAAGGTGACTGTATAGTTCTATTTCAATTTTAGGCCCTTAAGATGGATTATGTGAGATCTAAATCTACCTATTGCAAGTCTTTATTTTGGTTTCATATGCTGTATAAATTATGTTTATGTATATAATTTATTTATATTTCTTATTATGTTAGGTACATTATTTATTTGGAGGTAATCCTGGTAAAGATAGTTTACCTAAAATGAGATTAGATGATTTTTGGTCATTAAAGGTAAGTATATCATATTGTAATAAAATTCTGTTAGGAAAGATAATGATATAATGAATTGGATTAATTTCTCTATGCTCGTATTTTAACACCTTTTAATGACATTGTTTCACCTTCATCTGGACTCTGCCCGCAATTGTTTATGACCACACTAGTGGTCAGAATTCATATAAGGATTTTTCATTGGATCGTAAAGAAAACCCCTATACCAACTGAGAATTGTTTTATCAGATTTCATAGAGTTATAAAATATAAATCGTGTAGAGTTTAAGTAATAATCCTATCGTTTTTCAATTTTCATACTATATTTCAGATGCGTACATGTGTACATATTGTTGCAACTTTTGAATACATTTAGGAAAAGGTTATCGATGGAATTTATTAAAACTTTTAAACTTTTTTCGATCACAATTCAGGCAAAAATTGTTGATATTTCTTTTTTTCAAATTTGTGGACATTGTTCCATTATGGTGTAAGGAAGAACTTTTTAAAATTTAGGATCATTGATTTAAAACAGAATTAGTTATCTTTCCATTTCCGTTTTGACTGTTAGAGTTTCGAACAGAGTTCATAGTGCTTTATATTTTTTTTTTTTTTTTTTTATACTTGCCTTACAGGATTTGTTAACACAGAGTTTAGACATAACACACATAGACTTTGGTGAATGTGGGTCTATGTTTTGTTTTACAATATACTTCAAATAGTTCTCATAAATAGTTGAGTACATGATATTTGATCATTTGTCTTTCAGTTATGTCGCCCGTCAACAAACCATTTATTACGTAAATGTCGGTACCTCATACGAAAGTTTCGATTTAAAGAAATGGCCATGACAGATCCAAGAGAAGCTATGGTGTATCTACAAACAAAGTTAGCTCAAACAGTTGATCACGATGATACAGACGAAGAAAAGGAGGTACGTATTTTAATAAATCCTGAAGACTAAGGAATAAAATCCACAACAATTTCTTCCCGAATACGGATATCTGAAATTATGTTTGGTACAGAGAAATATTTTGGAATCAACAGATTCCAAGGATGTCTTCGTATCGAAGCTAAATTTAGATGTGGAAATTATCATTGTAGACATCAAGTCAGCTCAGAAAAGTATGATGTTAAACCGGATTTCATTTAATTGTAGTCATATACAGGAAAACTATTAGAGTTTGTTGCATGACGATTGTTGATTTCTCTAGTTTCAGTTACTGGCTACTACTTTATTTAAAGATACATTAGGTGATGATGAACGAATGGGAGAAGGTAAGTTCCTGTTATTAATACATTATTTGTATGCCTGTAGAAGACCATAAGTTTAACAAGGAGACAAATTATATTTCTGATTAAATAGCTTTGGTTCCTGCACTTCGTTAAATCGTTTGTTTTTCATTTTATGTGAAGTCTGTTCGTTAAAGGAATAGGACACTACAGCACAGTAGAAGCTTACAGGCGGCCCCTGGATCCATTCACTTGATTTGATATTTGTTGTTTATTGCTTGCAATGTCGGTGTGGTTTGCCCGCAAGATTGTCTTTTCGGTTTTGTGTGTGGTACCGTCCTCCCACACTTACATTTACTGGTAATACACATTGAATTTTTTTTTTCAGTAGATACTGACTATGATGAAAGGTTTCAAAGTCGTACGGATTTATTTGACATGTTGGTGAATTATTTTCCTGATCATATGACACAACCTAAAGGCAACCTGGTGGATCTCATACCTTTAGATTAGTAAAGCAACATCAACAACAAGTTTATTTTTAGATACTCAGAACAATGTTATCTGAAATCACAAAGTAATGAAGTCATTTAAAAGTTATGCATTTATGATAAAAAATTATTTGATGAAACAGACCAAAAATTGAAAAATCAGATTTAGGTGATTTCAAGATATTATATCATCAGTTTAAAATTATATAAACATTTTGTTTTATTTATTAATTGTTTACTTCATCTTGGTCTTAAGACATTGCTTCAAGGGCTTTGTCAGAAATGGGCAGACGCCAGATCAACCAACCAATCAAAACCCATGATACAGAAATATCTTTCAAATCTCGAGGAGGGCATTTGTTTTTCAGGCAATGGGTGAAAAGTATTGTCAGGCTCTCATAAAAGGCCCTGAGTACATTTTTCTTTAAACATATCTTTAGATGTTTTTGGAATGGTCAAGGGTATAGAAGACATGCAAAAAAAACAAAAAAAAACAAAAACATTTTGTTGTAATTAGGTTTGATATTACACACCTTTAACTAGGTACTGCCTCATTTATATCTAGTGGTATATATATTCAAGTTCTCATCTTTTGTTATAAGAGAAGATATACAGAAATAATACATTAATAACCTGCTGTGTTATTGATGATTGGGCTTTCATGTATAGTATTATATTGTTTTATAATAAAACTTATATGTTAATTTACTTATGGTAGTCACTATTAAAGTCTGTAGTTGTGATTGTATAAATCAAAACTGGTTTCACACTCAATTGCCAATGATTAACAAATGGTGTGTAAGTATTTAGTGGAAAAGGAGTATTCAAGTGCATTTCTTCCAAATGCTTCCTCTCAAACTACTTAAATTGTTCATGTCTCTGTCTTTATCATCCATGAAAACTTTTATTGTCAATGTGAACAGAAATAGGGAAAATGTACTGCTGTTAAAGCTTCCTCACCAGTAGGAGAAGATATATATTTTGAGACACCACATGGTAGAAGACACGATGTCACATCTTCTAAAACAAATGTTAATACTATGTAATAAAAGAACAGAGAATATTACGTGCTTGGAAACAAATTTTCAAGAATCTGATTACTTATTAATTATGTAATAGTAATCAAATTGAGAAAAACAATTGACATAACTCATTTAGCTAGGTGCGGGAAGCGTAGGTTGTGTAATGTAAGTATGTTTATACATTTATGGGACAGTGCAAAATTTAGGCAGCGAGTTGCATTCCCCACCCCACCCCACCCAAACACTTCAACCAATTGCCGACAAGATTTGATGCTGTTTTCTCAATCTGATTAAAATACAGATCTATATTTCGGTTTGTTTTTTTTTTATCATATTTTCTCGATGTATTCAAAGGTTGTGTTAGGGCTTTTCACCCTACAATGTCTTACATTGATTAATCAAACAGCGTTTATGTTTCTAGTGGTTTAACCACAATTTCGTGCATGTCACACCAAGACGTTGCTATTCCCTTACTTCAATTTAACAACTCTTCCAGATCCTAGCGTAGTAAAGACACGTAAAGTGAAATTTTGAACTATAAAAAAAACAAAATAGGATCTGTGTTTTAATCAGATTGCTGTTTACTTTATTTTGTACAGTATATTGTAATAAATTCTATACTCCTCCTTGCCTTGGTATTGACTATTCTTAGGTGTCAAAGAAGAATGTTTTTGTAAATGCTGTGTATATTAGTAGGATTTTTGATTCAAATTACAAATAGTCCCTAATTTCTCTGTACCTGGTCTATTGCTAAAGATATTTAATATAGACTTAATCATCCTGGTATGTCATCACAGATAGATAAGTAAAAAAATAGAGTATGTCATCTATATAATTAGCTTATAAATTTCAATAAAGGAAAGTAATAAAGGTAATTTTCACATAACTTTATATGAGTTTTTAGTGTATAAAATTTAAGGCTTACATGTTGTTACACAAGTGACATTGCATATTTTGTTTACCGAATACTTAATGATAGAATGTAATTGTGACAATTAGCTTGTTTATGTATGTGTTCTGCTAACTGCCTTGTTACCGTAATGGTTGTTGTACATGTACAGAAATGTATTTATTAACTTATATTCAATTTGATGTAGATTTGTCTGTAAATGTGGATGTACTTGTATAATGGTTATCATTTGTAAAATAAACAAAGTCAAGAAAATAGAAATATTTAAAAAGAAAGTATTATTTTAGACAACTGTCAGTGAACCCATCTTATATCTCAGTTTCAGTCTTCAATCTAAGGTCCATCCAGTTGTATAATTTTCCTGTTCAATGTTTTACTATACGTTGCTGTTAGTAATGCAACCTCCATAGGCTTCACTATGCTAATGCTGGAGAAATAAATGGGATTTAACAACAACCCCAATGCAAGTATTTCAGTTTAAGTCAAGCATAATATTTATTATATTATTCATCCGAGCAGAAGGATCTTTTAACAGTTGGGGTAATGCTGACTACGGCTTTGTAAATAACAGCTGATGCCCCCACCACCAGCCATCCCATTAAAAAAAATTACAGTTTCCCTTTTGTAAAGCATTGAGTCAACAAACAACTTATCTATATTTACCAATATTATTATGTATTGAAACTTTACACCAAGTTTCACCATTGTTACGGTGCCCGTGTGCCAAATATTTTCCCTACTAAAAGTTGTACTAGACACGTTGAATGTTCACACTTCAGTGACTTATCTCAAACTGATTTTGCACTCTCATTGAGTCTATAAATAGCCATAGCACATGAAATTCTCAACACAATATCAACTATTAGAGGTAAAAAAATCTATTGTTGACGATTCTGGAATCAAAGCATTGCATCCCAAAGCAAAATTGCTTCTCTAAGCAAATATAAAGAATTACAGCATGAATTAACATGTCTAGAGTATAAATGGAATATAATTTACACAAGTCAATGTTAACATTTTTAATGACAACATGTTTAGAAAATTTACAATGATTGCAAAAACCTGTTTTACAAAAACTCCACATGATTAATTTCAACAAATGCAATGATTTTCTTGAAATGTCCTACAAAACCAGAATTATCCTCACTTCTTTGAGTTCAGTTTTAAATTGCATTGGAATGCAAGTTCCAAATGGATGACAAACAATATTCATAACTAGGAATTTTGATCATCTTATTTATGTGCCAGTTCTCATTGGTGGTGAAACTAAAATTACTCCATCCCCTCTAACAAATAACATGGGAATATTTCTCTTGGTTGACTGAAAAGAAAAAAAGAAAACCCAAAGAATAAGTTACATATCTGGTAAATAGACTATGCCATTTAGGTGCAAACACAGTAAATCTTATTTCAAGGTTGGGCATGCAAAAATGAAATGGGGTTCATTGTCCTACTTCTCTCGTCTGACTGAGCTACAGTAGACACACATATGCCATAGAGTAGTGTACTATGAGGACAATTTTGCCCAGACAGCAATGATACGGCCTACTCTTATATCGAATCCAACTGCCAAGGTATCTGTTACGTGTACACCAATGTGTACACTGGACCATAGATTATTGCCCCATCCAAACAACTAGAAAGCTGTCCTTGGCAGACGCTTCATCTGGCACCCCTGGCAAGGTGAAACCACGCTGAAAAATCCTGATGAAGTTTCTCGGCAACGCTGGAAGCGAATGTGTGAGCTAGCTTCTTACTCACATAGCCACCGTGGCTCCTGCTTCGACATGCGAATCCACTCCTTGTCACATAGAAGACTGGAATAAACCTTATGTTCTAAAGCACACGCCTTACACCCCTCAACCACAATATAACAGTGAAACAAATGAAAATTACATAATCCTGTTTAGAAATGTTAACAATCTCTGAATTGCTCAACAAAAAATGTATAGTCTATTTCTTTATTCGAATTTGCATACCTAAACTGATATATATGTATCTAAGAAAAATACCCTGGTGTACTTTTTGTATGTTCTCTTAATTACATATACAGAAAAAGATTTAAAATTAACACAAGTGTCAGTGTAAACTCTCAGTATAACTATTTATGACAATTGATAATAAAAGTTCAATGGTACATAATGATTAATCATATCCATCTTTAATAGTAATAACTATACTTAACCTTGTATATTTCTTCATAGGTTTCTTCATCTATCTCCACTGTAGTTACAGTTTCTTCTACATCACCAATTACAATGTTTAAATGCTGATCAAATGCCTAAAAATAACAGAAACAGTGTTTATATTAAAAATAATCATATATTCAAGCATCACTATATTATGAATGCAAACAATGTGTATAAATTTAAAGTCAATCAGATATTAACTTTAGCCTGTAGAGCATTCACAAGATTTTTTTAAAGGCCATAACTCTGGCACTATTTATCGGAAATCACTGAAAATCCATAGGCTTCTTTGTCTCATGACCTTAAACACTGTGTATAATTTTAAAGTCAATCGGATATTAACTTTCACCTCTAGAACGTTTTTTGAAGTGATCAAGGGCCATAACTCTGTATAAATCAAAAGTCAATCGGATATTAACTTTAGCCTCTAGAGTGTCCACAAGAAATTGTGGACGCCGGACCAACAGGCGGACAGACGGGGGTGATGACAATCTAATGTATGTAGCCTCAATATTTATATAAGAAAAAAAGGTTTTCAGCTTACATGAAGTCTTCCCCGGAGTTCCCTGTCATTTTTCATTTTAACATAAATTCGTTCATCCAAACTAAGTAGAATTAAATCTAAAGGTTCTTCAACTGTCTGTGCTGGAACTTGCTGAAATACAGTGTTAATAAAGAAATTAGAGAAAACAATAAAACATATCTTAGAAAAGAGAGATGGTAGATGGGCTTTAACATCCACTAATAATTAATGAATCTATAGAATGCATGCCACAAGCATGTAACATCAATATTGGTTGGTATGGGATAATAATTTTGAATTCTAATTCATCACATCATTGATCAATTCAATGAATGGATAATTACAAACGCTGCTTAGTCATTCCCTTTTTAATTCAATTTTCACTACATATGTACACTCGGCTAATCTCGACAGATTCCGTAAACTACGTAGACTACATCTAGTCTCGGATGTATGACAGTAAGTGATATGTACCTACGCCCATACATTTGCGATGCGGCTACCGGTTTACTTTAGCAGGAAAACTTGACGCTATTACACAAATTGGGAACCTATTTGGCTAGCGACCTATTCGACCGATCGAGCTGCAACCTGTTCATTGGAAACCTATTTAGAGTAAAGACAACAGTCTCTATTTATCAACCAATAAAATCCAACGTTATGTCTATCAAATGAAAGTAGAAAATATTATTTTTTATCCATTCCTTCAGCTCAGAATAGAAGTGTAATTTCGTCATTATCTTACAGCTGGATCGGTCGAATAGGTCGCTAGCCAAATAGGTCGCCAACTTGTGTTTGGAATGGGCGCAGCCATGTTTCATCCGGGACCTTTAAAGTAGTTCCAATATGGCGGAATTCATCATACAGCCGAGTTTAGATTCCGAAATCTTACGAGGTTTGCCGAGTGTACATATGTACTAACAAGGGATTATAGGCTGTGATTTAGCCACGAAAATCGTTTCATTTTGTCCCAGCAAATTCCAGGCGAAAATCTGACGCTTTGCTGCACAAGTAAACAAGTAAGTCGTCACTGTAGTACACATTTCTTTTGCGATGTTTTGTACAATCAGACCAACACTCGAATTACGCCTCGGACTATATTTGTCAAGTGTAGCCATAATGTGGTGAAGAAATCATATTCTAAGCCAATCAGAAACCATAAAAGCAATCAACGTCATTAGGTCAGGGGTCAATAGCCATAAATAGACCAGGGAATACCTTTTACGAGACAGAACACGTTGGCTTGTTTACATTTGTATGAGAGAATTTTTCTGCAAATATGCCTGAATAACGGGACAATAACATCAGATAAATGTTGTGCTGACACCGTGAACACGGCTAGCCCCTGATTTGCGGAAAAAATATGGTCAAAAGCGAAATTGTATCAATGAATGTGATATTTCCTGGAAAAAGTATTTTTTCCATTTTATTTCAATACAACAATATGCAAAAGAAATATAAATATAGTACATGTATACAGATGAAAACGTTTTTGGCATGATTGAAATACTGGTTCGGTATAATAATTATATATAATGTTGAGAAAAAAAACAAAAAAAATAATACTATCTGAGCCCACTGATACAACAGAATATTAATAATGATTCACCTAACAACCCTGAACATGCAATTATACTTGTTTTTAAATAAAAAACCAATAAAGACATATATTATAAGAGATGTCAAATAAGTATACATTTATTTTATAGAAAGAAATACAGTACCAAAATATAAGAAATGAATGCAATTTTATATACTTCCTCATACAGTATTCAACAACAACACTCGATGGCATGAGATTTCTCCGATATTAAATGCATGTAGATTAAAATGATTCAGCGTTACTTTGATTTAATCAAATATGGAGGACCGAGACTTAGCTTTGATTAAAGGTACAGTGGTTGAAATTGTTGAACATGTCTGTCAAACCTTCAAAGGCTAAAATCTTTGCTTGCAATAGAGTAATTTGAATGAAATTTTCAAATTATTCATCTACTTTTGATCTATTATAGCAAGAATGGCTAGTTCTTTATCTAAATCTTATATAATGTATCTTTAATGAAAAATGTATATAATAATAATAACATCATTTATATAAAAGCAGATTAGAAACCATTCTCCAGTATTAAAATACTGGAGAATGGTTTCTAATCTGCTTTTCAGATTTTTATATCCACAGAATCGGGCCCGTCGCCAGCTCATAAAATTGGGGGTGGGCGGTACAGAATTTTTTGGAGGGGCTGAGGATGTGGCCAGCTAAGAATACTCCTAAGAAATCATCAATTTTTTTTGGGGGGGGGGGGGGCTAAACCGCACAGACTACATGCATTTACACACAGATCAGGTCTTGTGTCCGTATACACTGTACAAAATTAAAAGATATATGCCAGTAAAGAAAAGTACATATAAGAGAAAAACAAACAGTTAACTAAATAAAATGGTTCCAGTAATATGAATAAGAAATGAAATGGAGTTAAACGCCGTCCTACTGTTCTGCTCTTATACATGTACTGGACTAATGAAGACGGGCATACGCTATACAGTGTACTACGAGGAAAATTTTGCCTGGGCACAGCACTATGGCCTACTCTTATATCGAATTCCAACTGCCAAGGGGTCTTTTTTACATGCACACCAATGTCCAAACCGCTTGCAAAAATACATATGTATTTATACAGGTGTAGGCCTATTCATAAAAAATCACATAATTTCATCAATATCATTTGACTGTCACTTTCATATTGGAACAATTTTCACAAATCCATACTAGAAAGCTTTCACTTGTAACAAATACAACTATCTGTAGCCTAATGCAGCCTGATTTGCATCCACAGAGAAAATATTGTTTGGTTCTTGATCTCTATAGTCAACCTAACCCTGTCATTTGTTACAGTAGAGTTTAACAAGAAGGGCATAAATTTCTGCAGATACAGTAAGGCAACTTTAAAGTAATGCACATGGTATTTCACCTCAATGGTGACACAGTCTTTACCATAGACTATAGTGGTCTTTTGTCTTGGTCTGAGTTGTCATACATTTAGGAATAGGAGAATATCTTCATCAACTTACATTTGCAATAAAATTGGAAAATGTTAAGATATGATCCTCTTAACAAATTAACCAGACCTATTATTCTTTTTCTTATTTCGCTGGTAAAATTTTAGCTGCTCTAAACATAGTTCTTTATTCATACACAGTTGTTGGGGGTTTTTTTTTACGTTGGTAATGGTAATGTATGTGAGAAGTCTGTATTGTTAGAAGGAGAGAGAGTTTTGTCTGCACAATTCTACAATTCTTTGTCCAACATATCAATATTTCCATCTAATTTGATCCACTGGTTAGCACATACCCTAAATTTTTCTCAGTTCCTCACAGTAAACGGTTTTACATCGGTGTTTTAAACAAAATCTACACGGAGTATACAGCTCTAGTTATTCTTCCGCTTGTTTACTATCAAAACGTAAACAAACCGGTGACTTTTCACTCTACACGACCCGTTGACCTTTCGTCGTGTGCGTCTGATTGGTGAGCTTTGTCACGTGATCTATTAAAACCAAATCACCGCGAAATTCAAATACCATCGCACATTGATAAGTAAGCCCATATTTATTTTACGTTTTCTGTCAAACGTCAAAGAATTGATAAAAGAAAAGTTGCGTGGAAATACAAAGTAATACTAGAAGAATTAGATTATGTAGATTGTTTTCCGCCTGAAAATCGTCGGGATGGAGCAACAGAAGCAAGCTCGCTAGATATTTCACATCACGGCCTATTAACAAGCTCTCAAATAATTTTAAGAGATTTAAATAAATGAAACTAATTAAGTCAATATTCAACAAGATGACATGCCTTATTTCGTTACGCTAATTTACTGAATACTGTACGTTGGAATTACGTTTGTTTATGTTTATAGAGTTTTACTTTTTTACTGAGTGAAGGGTAGGAAAATTGGTTTTGGAAGTTTGAAAATAAACACCATTTGTAAACTGGTTGTATCGAAAATATTACACATTTTCATATTATTAAAATAACTAAATACTGGCCACAATGCTGGATTACAGTTTTGCAATAACCATTCTGAGTGTAACTGTAACAAGCGTGTTTATAAATTTTAAATCACGCACCTGCTCTTGGTCGTCAGCCATTTTGAAAAGCTCAATATTGGAGTTATTTCCCGTTACAACCACTTCCGTTTCATGTTTTTCACGATTACCCAACATAATATTTGTTAGAAAAACAAAATGACTTGCTAATCAAGTTTATTGAATTTAGATGAAAAGACGAACGGCGGGAGACAGTCGACAAACTACCGATTTCGTAAAAAATTTCATAACCATTCATGATAGTGGAATAGTGGTATTTTGATAATTAAATCTGAGCTTAAATCGGGATCCACGACGTCTAGTTTACATTTTAAAAGGTATAAACACCAATAATAACATATTCCTGAAGCAATGGCCCGAGAAATCCCTCTACCTCTAATCAGACGCAACACTGCGCGGAGTATGCAATAATAATGGCTTCTCCAGTCACCATTCATTGGCTTCATCAAACTGACTAAACTTTAAAGGAGCTAAGTCTTTAACTCAATATCTTCCAAAATCTTCAACATAGAAAACACGAATTATTTGTCAATTTAAATCAAAATTGATGATGTGATTTTACCGGAAAAAGATGGGCTTCTGATATCCAATATTTAAGACAAAATAAATATTTTACCATTGGTACACGAATCGTGTACCATAATGCGTTTCAGCCCCAGTTCTAGCAAGAGACTCGAGGAACGAGGCTAAAAACATTGTACCAAATCAAACGACGCATGTAGACTGGAATAACTAGACGCTAAAAAAATGCCTCCGGTTGACACTTCTGGTTTATTTCGCCGAACATAACTGATTTGAAATTGGAGTAAAAACGGAAACGATTGAATGCAAATCAGTTTATATACATTCATATCACAGTATTATATGCATTGCGATCCACTTGAGTCAATTTCTAGGTCCCAAATGTTAGCGATTTAGCTCCTTTAAAGTACGGTCACGTAACGGTGGCGTAACAAAGTTGCATCTTTGCATGCCCGCAAATACAATAATACTGAGTGATAGCAGCCAAGCCCAAAGTAATGGCACAATGAGTAAGATTGAAGCTGGCTCACTAACCCAAAGGTCCAGTCCATGGTTTAAGGTTTTGTCTAGTTACTATAATGTAACGATAACTATAGCTGGTTATCGTTACAAGTGGTACAGTCTAAGACCGTTGACGCAAGTTCAAATAGGTTAAAACGCACAATTGTCATTACAGTTTGTATTAAAATAAGTAATCATATCATGCATAATGAAGTCTTAACGACTAAAAGAGTTACCGAACAGCTTTTCTTTGTGGTTATGCGTTTTACATTTTCTTAGCGGTGTTCTTGTAATGTGCAGGCAGCCATGACACAGGCCAGTTGAAATCTCGCCAAATACCGCGACGCCAACTCCGCCCATCTTTTTCCATATAAGGCAATGCCTACGATACGCTGACCCAGCACAGATACTATAAGAGAATCTAGGCTGAAATATCAAAGACGCCAATTACATCCTTTTTTTGAACAATAAAATCTATTATCAGATTTTGTCCAGGTTTGAGCGACAAATTTATGCCCAACCTCCCCAACACGCAGTCTATTATTGTTTCTGACATATTTTCCCACGCTAAGGTCATTAGCATATAATTACGGTCATATGCCATATATGGAAGGGGCGTATGATCACGTGAGTTGGATTGCGCATGCTCTATTTGACTGGGCGGCCATTATAATTTCAGAACTTGAGAATTTTCATGAAGGGATTTGATTTTATCAAATCATTTAATTATGCGGTAAGGCTTCACCTTTATTTCAATGGGGAATTGATTTATTATATGTTAAGCTATGTGCAGTACAGTTTTGGGTTAGTGTCTGTGTAAATTAAGGGAGCTATAGGCCAGTAAACTTTTTGTAGTCATTTGACTACAAAACTTGCGCAAAGGAACTCTGTAGGAAAAGCCACTACTGTGCCTGAAGTATGACGGAAGGCATCAGTAGTGGAACCATTTCTAGGTTTTGTCCAACTCCAAAGGTCCTTGAGATTTTCAAGTGGGGTTCCCCATCATAATTGCCACCAATCAATATATGTGGGAGACATGTTCTTATCAGACATAATGACTGCTGAAAGCAACCAGAAATTGGCATGATTGGCAATGATTGAATGAATGAACACGAGTATTAGTCATCAGGATGGGACAAAAAATAGGTCACACAATACTGTAAAAGTTGCAGTGTACGTAAAAATCCTTGGCACTGTGATTCAATAAAGAGTAGGTGGAAATGTTACTGTTCCTCAGGCAAAATTCCCTCACATAACACACTGCATGGCATATAAATCCATTTATTTGGAATTTATTTTATGTGTGCTCACTAAATTCAATTTGAAACCATCCCTAATCAACTAAGATGAATGCAGTTTAATCTTTGGGAGACTAGCAATGAGAAATAGGCTACTGATGTGTTTGTTTAAACATAATGAAATTTGTTATTGAAACTTTTATATGAATCTGTTACTTCTTTTACAGATCAGAGATCAAAAATAACTTGTTCACAATGACTACTATAAGTCCAAGGAAAAGTCCCATTATTGAATCAACATGGCAAATACGATATTCAACAAAAACTGCGAGAAGGGCTGTAATATCAACATGTTTGAGTCTACTTGTTATTTTTATTATTTATCTAGATATGTAAGTGTTACTCTCTCTTCTCAGTGCTATTTTAAATCCCAAATAATTAGTTCTAGACATAAACTGTACATTGTATGTCATAGAGTACCTGCTATGGCAATAACATTTCTCATATCTTCTCAATCCTCAAATGCCAAAATATTCTTTGGCAGCAAAATGTACTAAAAATGTTACTTAAAGATACATTATTGGAGATTAGATAAAGAGTTGTCAGTTCTCACTATAATAGTTAACAACTGAAAATTTCAGTAAAAATGGTCCACTATGATCTGAGATTTTAGTGACTGAAATTTCCGCTAAGCCTCGATCTAGATTATCCATTTTTATATGCCCACATTGAAATGTGGTCGTATATATTGTCATCGCCCCCGTCTGTCGGTCCGCCCGTCCGGCGTCCACAAGCAATCGTGGACGCTCCAGAGGCTAAAGTTAATATCCGATTGACTTTAAATTTATACACAGTGTTTAAGGTCATGAGAAGAAGAAGCCTATTGATTTTCATCGATTTCCGATAATAACTACCAGAGTTATGGCCCTTGTCACTTCAAAAACTCTTGTGGACGCTCTAGAGGCCAAAGTTAATATCCGATTGGCTTTAAATTTATACACAGTTTTTAAGGTCATAAGACGAAGAAGTCTATTGATTTTCAGCGATTTCTGATAATTAGTGCCAGAGTTATGGCCCTTGATCACTTAAAAAAATCTTGTGGACGCTCTAGAGGCCAAAGTTAATATCTGATTGGCTTTAAATTTATACACAGTGTTTAAGGTCATAAGACAAAGAAGTTTATCGATTTTCAGCGATTTCTGATAATTGGTGCCAGAGTTATGGCCCTTGATCACTTAAAAAAAATCTTGTGGACGCTCTAAAAGCCAAAGTTAATATCCGATTGAATTTAAATTTATACACAGTGTTTAAGGTCATAAGTCGAAGATGCCTATTGATTTTCAGCGATTTCCGATTATTAGTGCCAGAGTTATGGCCCTTGATCACTTCAAAAAAATCTTGTGGACGCTCTAGAAGCCAAAGTTAATATCCGATTGGCTTTAAATTTATTCACAGTGTTTAAGGTCATAAGACGAAGACAACTATCGCTTTTCAGCGATTTCTGATAATTAGTACCAGAGCTATGGCCCTTGATCACTTCAAAAAATCTTGTGGACGCTCTAAAAGCCAAAGTTAATATCCGATTGAATTTAAATTTATACACAGTGTTTAAGGTCATAAGTCGAAGATGCCTATTGATTTTCAGCGATTTCCGATTATTAGTGCCAGAGTTATGGCCCTTGATCACTTCAAAAAAATCTTGTGGACGCTCTAGAAGCCAAAGTTAATATCCGATTGGCTTTAAATTTATTCACAGTGTTTAAGGTCATAAGACGAAGAAGCCTACTGATTTTCAGTGATTTCAAATAATTATTTCCAGAGTTATCTCCCTTGATCACTTCAAAAAACCTTGTGACGCTATAGAGGCCAAACTTATCATCCGATTGACTTCAGATTGATACACAGAGTTTAAGGTGTTGAAACGAACAAGTATTTTGATTTTCAATGAATTTTGATGTTTGAACAGCTAAATCCATGATGTTAAATGTTTCCTATACTAATTGTTAGTGTGGGGCAAAACTTGATAAAAGCAAACAAATTCTAATGATTTTCAGATAATTACATAATGAGTTGTTACTCTTAATCCGATTTTAGTGTATTACAAATGTTTCATTACCAAAAAAAGTAAAAATATGTGACAACCCTTGTTGACTGCCCGTACGATTTAGCTGCTGTGGGCGTATGTTTCGTTGCCTGGCAACCTATCTTTTGAATTAATTATCAATGAGCGTTAAGCAGCATATATAGGATTTTAATCCAGTCAATACCAATGGCTAGCTTTGACATTAAGAGTTGATTAGGGTCTTGATAAGTTTATTAATTATAATTAAGATAAAATTTCAGGCCCCAAGAAAGACCTGCAATAGGCAGATTTAGCTCTTTCATAATGCATGTTAAAGAACACACTTTACTATCTAAATTTGTCGAATAGTTTTATTCGCTTGAATTATAAAACACTTTTCAACCCATATTAGTTTTAAATGTAAATAAGGGAAATTTACTAGCATTTTGCTGGGTCACAGCTTAAAAAATCTGTTTTGCACAAGTTTAATAGTATTATTATTTATTTTATTTTTTTAATCAAATTACAGATGTAATTCTTCATTTTTTCTGATATTTGATTCTCATCCTATTTTATGGTACTTAGGTGAGTAAACAAGTTTTCAAGATATTTTAATAGTTTTATTTAGTTGGGTGTATGTTTGGAGTAGGGTCAACTGCTTAACCATGTGTGTAATTTGTGGGTCTTTGGTTTCTTTCTACTTTTTAAAGTTAATTATTTAAATGCAAATATATAGCATATTTTTTACCTAAAGTACCCAGGTTTATGTTGAATTGACATTAATTAACATCTCTCTCTTATGATTTACCAACAGATTACCCTTGTCGTTGTTTATCCTAGAAAATATTCGTCATAATATATTTTGTATGGTTGTCGATTTGAAGTATGTAATGCTGACCCAGGCTGTTGAACCATGATATGCCATTTTGCATTTTCAGAAGCTGGAATTGTAATTGTAATATCAATTAGAATTCTTCAGAATATACTAGAACTCTTAAACTATCTCCATATAACACTGTTTGGAAAATATGTAGAGATTTCAAATGCCCAAAGACAGTTGTTGGGTGTGAAAGAAAATGGTAAGACTTTGTATTATTTTGCAGAAATTTCTTAAGAATACTTCCAAATTTGAACATAATATTTATTGGTATGTGTCCAAGAAACTGTTCAGCCTCTTTCTCTTGAAATTTCATACATTTCTACAATTGTATAGATAAATGACATTTAATTGAAATCATTTTTGAAATCGCACCCCCACCCATACGTTTGCAACAATTTTTTGTTAACACTTTACAGACTACATTAAATCCTATCTTTTTAAAATTTATATATCTTTGTTGACATTTCTGAGACAAAGATGATTATATCTCTTACTTTAAAATTTATATGTCCTTTAGAGTTATCTTTTTATAGACAACAATGTGGCATCCTTTATGGACTGCTCAGATAACTTAACTGCTGTGGGTGTACATGTATGTTTGGTTGCATAGCAACTTATCTTTTTAACAGGTGAAAATGCCTCCTTTTAGATACTGAAAAATATAAATGTTTTTGCGGGTTGTTTTTCAGAGAAAGGATTTTATACAACACCCATTAAACCAAGAACTGACACAAAACAAAGAAATTTAATCTTTTCATCAGGTTCTCCAAGCAAACATACAAGCAGCTTTACTAATGATGGTGCACCTTATAGTCCAACATATTTTGCAGCTGTTTCTCCAGGATCTTACATCAATAGTTTTAATAGTTCAATGTCAGCCCATTCTCCATATTCAAGTTATTCTAGTTCTACATCACCCAATACTTCATACGATAGGGTAAGATTTTAAAAATCATATCAAATGAAATAGATTTATCATCCTATTGATTTTCTCCCAACTGGGTTACTGAAAACAGGCACACACCATACAGTGTGCTGCGAGGGAAATGTTGCCCAGGCAGCGGTGCTACAATCTACGCTTATTTTGAATTTAAACTGCCAAGGGATCTTTTATGTGCATGCCAATATGTACACAGGACCTCTTTTCCTCTTTTTTTCTCATCAAAATGACTAGACAGCTGTCATTGTCAAGCCCTCCGTTTGCACCACTGACAAGGGGGAACCATGCCCGAAAATCTGAATAAACTTTCTTGATTAATGCAGGGATCGAACACCCGACCTCCAGACTAGCAAAGCCAGGCACTTACCCACTAAAACATTGTAGTCACTGAAAGTAGTATTATGACTTACAGTTCCTTACCCCGGTCTTAGGTCACAAAACATGTCCTGCATTAATGTTTATTTACACTCGCAGCGGTACGAAATAGTTGTTAAATAGACTAGAAATACATAAAGTGGCTAAACGGGACAGAAATAGATTTAGTTAGCTAACTGCTGTGTTATTTCTGTTCAGGTTGTACAGGTATTGTATAACTGTTATTTAGATAGTGTCTTTTACAAATGTGCAGGCCAAGGAAAAATTAAATTTAATGGATAATACATTGTATCCATTGTACATGATTTGATAAATCTTAAAATTTAAAGTTACAGTTGTAGTAAAAGAATTTTGTAAGGAATTTAAGTATAATTGAAAACTTATTAATTATTTCATTGATGTTCTTTTTTTTCTTCTAGATGAATTCTCTGAACCTGTCTTCTTATACTGCATCTCCATATGAAACGACAGAACCTAGTTCCTTAAGATCTAGACATTCTTATCCTTCATCCAGAAATTCACCAGGTAACCACTTACTATCTATTGAAAGCATTTGCCTAAAGCAAGACCTTTACCTCTGTTCCAGAAATATTCTTTGATCAAAACTTAATCATTAGGATGAAAACCTGATTTGGGGAAATTTGTCTATATTAATAACGTCAGGGGTTTACATTTTTCTAAACATGTAATGTTTTTCTTAAGGTGTACTTTTCGTTCTTAAGTTCAGGAAGAAATGCACAAAATAGGTAGAATAAATGAGTGTAGATAGGAACAAAATAAATACCATTGGCCTTCTTGATTGGTTTCAGAATTTAGTCGTCATGTATTTTTTTTCCTGGACCCATTCCAAAGGAGGGATATATACCCCTTATCAACCTCTTCTTCATTAGATAGTAAATACTTATCTACAGATGGGAGAGATTGCGAAGGACTAGGATAGGACAACTTTAGGTATCCCAAGACAAAAATTGAATTTAACATATGAACTTTTTAACCGATTTGTATATTAGTCAAGAAAGTTTTAATTATCTTTTAGTTTCACCATATGAGAGAATAACAAGTATTCATGGTTTAAACCAGTTTTTAAAAGAACAAGATGAAGAAGAGTATAGAAATTTACAAGGTTTGTAGAACAATTTTTGAAAATATTTTAGGAGACAAATCAAGCAGATTAACTTCTGCTTAGGTCATTAAAAATATTCTGGATTTTCCTCCCTTTTGCATGATGACTGTTGTTGACTTTTTGGTCTCCCATAGTAGAAAGGGCTTGAATTAAATTCCCGATACAGTACAAATAAACAGAAAAAAAATTATTCAACTATGTACAGTTGAAAATCCTTGAATATCCTTAAATTTAAAATTTCATTTTCAAGGTCTTGAATATCCTTGAATTTCGCGAAAATAGGAAAATATCCTTGAATTTCAGTTGAGATCCTTAATTTTGTTGGTAATACTGGTAAGTTGATCTAAAAAAAAAAACGTTTAGATTATAAGTAATGCTGGTTATACTAAACAATAACTCTGACGTATACCTGTCAATCAACTGATCTAAATAAACAGCTGTGTTTTGTCACGTAATAACAAGACAAGCCAATGACATTAACCGTTATGCAACCAAATACTCTCACGTGACCCCATTGTCCAATTAACATACTAGAAGCCACTACACTGACTAATCAAAATCGGTATTAGTAATTACATTAAACAATGCATAATAAAGAAAAGGGAAATAACTCTGTTTTAAAAATGGCGTGAGTTTTCCCCGGTGTGCCGAAAGTCGATCTGTAATAATAAAAAACAGTTTATGTCTTCAATTATAACGATAGTTGGTAATGTTTTGGTTGTTTTTAAGATGAAAAATTGTAACTTTAGGCTAAAAATGTCCTTGAAAATCCTGGAATTTGACGTATAATTATTCTTGAATATCCTTGAAAAAATATTTGACGAAGCCGCGGGAACCCTGTATGTATTGTGATGCTTTTGATAAAACATTTAGCCATATGATCCGTTGAGACAATAAAAAAAGAAAATGTACACCTTCCCCTTTTTTGAAGGATTTTCAAAGAACTAGAAGCTAAAAAGCAATCAATTTTAGTTATTTTTTGTTGGTTTCTGTTTCTGTTTATCTGGGTGGCTCTGTGAGTAAAATGTTGGCTAGCTAACCGGGAGATCCTGTGTTCAGTCCCTGTGTTTACAGAGAAAGTTAATCAACACTTTCTGGTGTGGTACCTCCTTGTCAGTGGTGCAGAATGGTGGACCTGGCAATGTATAGTCATCTGGATGGGACAGAAAACTGAGGCCCTGTGTACATATTGGTGTGCATATATAAGAATCTTTGACAGAATTCAAAATAAGAGTAGACCGTAGTGGCACTGTCCGCTCAAAATTTCCTTCATAGCCTTCTCTATGGTGTGTGTCCATCATCATAAGCCCAGTCGGTGCAGACTATTTCATTTTTTTTTTATCCTAATTTAATCTCTGGGTCATTGTTTATCATAGTTTCATCAGAAAATTTAGGTAACGGTGGATCATCATTTTGGAGTTATGGCAGCAGCGTGATGGATCAGTCTCATTTATTAAGTAAATATCAGTATCAAGTATCAACACGATCACCCCAGTCAGCTACAACCAAACATAGTCTAACAGATTTAACACACAGATCAGGTTATGAAGAGGTAAATTCATCAAATTAATTACGAATTTCATGAAGTCAAATAGCATAGTTCCTGTTTTGCTATTGTGCAGTAAGCCTTTAATATACTTAACGTGTAACAAAAAATTTAAAGCAGGGTGGAGTACCTGGTAAGAACAAAGCATTTAAGGCATATGTTGGTGTGCACATAAAAGGAGCCTTAACAGTAGGAATTTAAAAAAAAGAGTAGGCAAAAGCATGGCTGTTGAAGCAAAATTTCATTCAGAGCTCTCTGTATGGCATATGCTCATCTCCACTGAAAAGGTTTTCTACAATGTATAATACTTGTTTGGTAATATAATTTTCTACTCAACAGGTTTGGAGTCAGTTTGGCGTTACAGAAGATGAATTATATATATGGACAGAAAAACTCAGAAAGGTAATCCAATTGGATAAATCAAAAGAAATTTATTAGTATTACCATTAAATATTTAAATAGAAATGATTTAAATTGTTTCACACCTTGTCCTTGCTTCTTTGCTGTGAGGTTATGAAAGATATAATGGTAAAAAAAAATAGTCACTTTAATAACCTATTGTATTTAGATATCTACTATTAGATAATTCAAAATTTCTGCCGAACGAAAATACAATCTGATTTTTTAAGTAAAATAGAGTGGTAGTTTATTCATAATGTTCTGGGTGATACAACCCTTAAAGTCTGTTTCTGTCAGGCAGGAATTTTTGAATTATCTATTCTTTTCTACGCTCCCCGGTTGCATCAAACAGCTAAATAATTCTACCCAGTGTCCAACTTCTGCTACTCTGTTAATGGAGTGTTGGCAATTCCTCTTCTCCACTTGTATGTCTACTATATAGAACATATTATATTTTTAGTGGATAAGTTTAACAGTAATGACTAGATTATCAGATGAAATAAAAGAAATCAACAATGCTTTAAGAAGAATAGGATGTGAAGATACACAGATTGGAGGTAAACTTGAATTCTTGCTTGAATTTCAAACAGTTAAAATACTTATTTATAATACATAACTGGGAAAAATCTTTATTGTTTATAGATTTCGAAACTTTCAAAAAACTCTAAATTATTAAAGCCACTGATGATCATTTGAGGAATTCAGAATTCCTTTGCAAACTACAATATTGGATAAGTGTCATCTCTAAAAAGAGCATAAGATCAAAGCTGGCACATTTCCTTTCAGCACAAATGTTCAACATGTTGCATCCCCTGTTGCCTACTACAAATTGGATAATATGGTCAAAACAGTTGCAACCCAGTTTTTGTGCCTTTTTTGTTCACATTTCGGCTATATATTCTTCATGTTTAAAGATGTTATTATTAACCTTATTTCAGAAGTTGGGGTTTCAACATTAAAACAATTGGCACTAACTAAAAGTAATTTTATACCCGGTTTTAATTCTGTTGTACCATATCTAGATTTTTCTTCTAATCAAGAATATCTAACCAAGAGAATATTGGGTAAGTTGATAAAAGATTTCAAATTATTTATGAAATGTGTTTGCCAATTGTTGATTTTATATCTCTATCAACTGTATAGGACATTTCGAACATATAAATTAAGTCGCTTGTGCATACAGGTCTTTAGCAGTGTGAGGAAACCGCAGGACCTGTAGAAAACCCATGTTGTACCCATAGGATGTGAATCCCTTCTAAATGAAGACTTAAAGAAACTAAGCAACCGGTCGAAAAGTTGGAAAATTAACTTTAATCCGCAGAAAACAAAAACTATCACATTCTCGAGAAAACAAAACCCTACCCGTATTAATCTTTACTTTGATGGAACAGCACTAACTGATATCAAAGATCACAAGCATCTGGGAGTTTATTTAAGTAGTAACTGTAATTGGACTGCTCATATTAATTATATTGTGACAAAAGTTAGTAAATTTATAGATTGTTTCAGAAGTTTAAAATATCGTTTAAACAGAAGGTCTCTTGAGACAATATATAAAGCATTTATACTACCGTTATTCGATTACGGTGACGTAATCTGGAATAACTGTACTAAACATGAAAGTACTGTACTTGAAAACTTAAATCTTGATGCCCTTAGAACAATTACTGGATTAGTGAGAGGTACATCTCATAATCTATTGTATAAAGAATCTGGGTTCACTTCGCTTGAAACTAGACGATATCGTCATAAATTAATCTTGTTTTACAAAATGGTGAATAAAATAACTCCAGGTTACTTGTCTATTCTAGTTCCTCCCAAATCTTCGGATGTAAACCCTTACGAAACGCGGAATTCACAACTATATAGAAATATTCCTGCTAATACTACATTTTATAAAAATTCCTTTTTACCGTCCGTAATAAAAGACTGGAATAATTTACCTGAGCACATGAAATCATGCCCTAGTATAAAACTTTTTAAAGCACAGTTAACCAATGATGATAAATTAGTACCTAAATATTTTTACACCGGAAAGCGTTCTTCTCAAATAATCCATACAAAACTGCGTCACAACAAAAGTAACTTAAACTACCATAAATTCGTCATGCACTTAACGGACAACCCAGCATGTTCCTGTGGCCACTATAAAGAGGATACTGAACATTATTTATTATATTGTCCAAAATTTACCAATGTTAGATTCCAAACTATAAATACATTACCAAATATTTTTATTAACTTACAAACATTAACCAACGGTGATAGCAATAATACCTTACAAATAAATACGCACATTTTCAATACAGTCCACACATTTATATATTTATCTAAAAGACTACAATAACCATCGTAAAATACCATCTAAATTAATTATTTTTCGGTTAATATACATCTGACGTCCACAAAACATGATGCAAAGCAAGCGTATTATGAAATAGTAAGGCAATGTAAGTGACACTAACTGTTAAATTACTTGCATACAGGATTAGTGTGAATATTAAATATTGTGCTGTTAAACGTATTTTGTATAAGAAGTGTACATATCACAGTTGTATTTGTAATATACTCAATATATAAGGAGACGAATTAATATAAGCCTTTGGCTTGTTTTTGAATCCTTACCTTCAGAATTTTATATGTATACAACACCTATCTTATTTGAATAAAATATTGTTTAAATCATGAGGCTGGATAGGTAACCATGCTCCTGGTCACATTCAAGCAGGAAATCAAAAACATGCCACTTGACTCAATGACAAACTTTGTGATGTCATGCCCACAAGTTGAACCACAAGAGCACCCCCTCACCCTCCCACTTATCAGGTGTATATAATAAGGTAAATGATAGATACCGTTCAGTTTATCTATATATTGTGAGGCAACTTTCCACTGGTCTTTTTCATCCACTCTGTAAAGTATTTCCCACCATTTTTTCTTTGCTTGACATTCAACAGTAGAAATTACCCAATTGAATTAAATAAAAGTATTTGTTGTACTTTTGTATTGTGATGATAATGTGGTGGCAGTCTTCAATGATATGTTGTGGTGTATTTATAGGTTGTCATAGTTACTGTATGTATAATGTGTGTTACTATGTTGTATATTGTAGAATTAGGTAAAGATGGTTGTATGAGTGAGTTCTGTTGGAATGGTGGAGGACATTATGGGAAAGTTTGGGGTGAACATCTACCAACTGATTCAGCTGTAAGTTAATAGATTGATCTTATAGCCTTCATCGATCGGTATTTGGTCCTCAAATACTACTCATCTGGTTGGTCTTCTTGGGGTGGCCTTCATAAATAAAAGTCTAAGGCTTAGCCAATTCAAGTACAATCGACATCAAACTTGGTATGCCTGTTCCGTTAAAAAAACATGTAGATTGGCATAACGTACATTGTGTTTGATCAAAGTATAAGTTATTATTCCTCTAATTCCAGATTGTAATGCATGTATTATGTACCTATATGGATTCCAGACTTCCAGCTCAACCCAGATTTCCAGATGGCAAAACATTTACTAGTCAATATTTTATGAAAACACCAGATAAACCAAGTATGTTTTCAATGCTATTACAACTACAACTTTATTAAATTAAAGATTTAAAGATACATTATAGCAGATTAAATAAAGAGCTGGCAGTTCCCCCTATAATAGTTAAAAACCATATGAATGAAAGACCTGTTGCAATAGACAGATTTAGCTCTTGCATAAATGTATGTTTAATATGTTTTATGGATATAAATTTGAAACTATATTTATTTGGTATTAGAACAGGCCCCAAGTTCACAATGCATTCTCAGACTTAAGTTGAGAATTTACTCAACTTTCAATCACTGTTTATAAGAAATATCATTGATCCAGAAACACAAAACTTTGCACATAGTTTCCTATTGATGTATTTGATACATTAAAACAACAAAAGTCTTTTAAAGGACTATATATTAGTTAGAATAAGGCAAACAATTTTGAGTAAATTCTCAACTAAAGTCTGAGAATGCTTTGTGAACTGGGGGCCAGATCTATCTTCTTTATTTTTTCTTCATTGAACTTTATTTTATTGTTATCTTTCTATGGCTTTATTTGTGAAAACTTAAACTACAATTTATTGAGGATGTTTTGAGTGTTAAAATCCTAGTACAAATGTTAGCTCTCAGCCAATGAAAGGCAAAATTCTTCAAATATTTGAATTCAAGTTTACATGAATAAGAGCTCCGGTTCCTAACTAAAGGTTTACAGGCCTACAGGGATAACTGTGTTTGTAAAGATTGAATGTACAATGGTCTGTTATTGCATTTTAACCTGTGCAATATTTCCTGTATATTTATTATAGTATTTTTATTGTCAGATTTGCAGAAGAAGGATAATTTATTATTATATCAATCTAGTATAAATCCTCCTTTGTATCAAGTTATATTTGGTGGTAATACATATAATTTACCCAAGGTAGGTCATCACCAGAAGTTATTAAATAGACATTAATAACATATAAACAAAGAGCTGGCCATGCAAGTTCAAAAAAAAAAAAAAAAATTCTTGCCGAGTTATGAATGGTTGGAAAGAAACATCCTCTGCTGATGAACAGTTCATATTTTAGATTGTCAGGTACCATTGCCACTGTAACAAATGTCTCGATAAGCTCCATGATTGGAACTATATTATCGTTTAACACAGCTATGGGCTAATCCCCTCAATACATAAGCCATCTGATAGTCTGGAGAGTTGAATATAGGCTTGTCATGTGAATAAATTTCTAAATAATATTCCATATAACATTTGACGCCACAGTTTATCTCTTGCATAATGCATCAAGTATATTTTTATTGCTCATAGTAATCTTGGCACTAAACAAAAAGAACTTATCGTAGAATTAGCAGTGCATTCCTCATCCCTTTATTAAATTTGGTAAATGATGACTAATGGCATAAAAATAGACACCAAAGCTACCAATAACGAGTCAGGATATAAAATCATTTCTTATTATTTCAGGGTAGGAACAATATGTTTCAGGCATTGTTATTATTTTTATATCATGTTAAAACACATCAAGAGGGCATGTTAGGGTAAGTAGATGATTTTCACACTTTGTTATGTATGTAGTCAGAACTGATAAATTTGTTACTATTTAACATCATGGATATACTTGTATTTTATTATGTAGTCTAATGTAAGTTTGTTCCTTTTTATCATTATATGAACAATGGTTTTGTTCAATTAACATAAAGATTGTTATATATTATATTTATATTTTTTCTTAAGATTTATTTATTATGTGTATTTCTTGTTAAGAATGGTTAAAAGTTTTGATGATATTTTTTTTTTTTTTTCAGACGTGTAAACTTGGGATTATCTGGAATAAATATTCTGTGGATATTTGAGAACTAGGATATAACAATTGTCAGTGATAAACATATGTACAATATTTTATGTGTAATATTACAAACACAATATATCAAAAGGTGTCATTTGGCTGTTTTTTGATTGACTATGCCTTAAAGACTGAAAATATTTTTTGGGAAAAAGATTGTACTACTTTAATATGGAGTTACCGAATTGAGGAATATGATATTACTGTTTATATTGTATAAAATAACATTAAAATACAGTAAATTATCACAAATATTAGAGTCATTGTGTTAGAAATATATCGCAGGAATTTCAAATGTAATATTCTATCTACCATTAATGTGTATATTCACTGAAATTCTTTGATTAAAACAAGACTGAAACGGAGATCCCTTTGTTTAAATGATATGTTATTATTCCAGACCTATATTTAGTGTGTTTTTTTTAAATAAATATTATTATCACATAAATGACAATATCTCATTTGTTTAGAATGTCTAAAGTCAGATAGCCAGTAATGTGTTTGTTTGGAAATATTAAAGGATATTTAGCATATTATATAAGGGTATATTATCAAATAAACTAGAACTCCAAAGGAGTTTGGAGGGGTTTCGGTGTGTCACGTGTCGTCACATCAGGTCACACCATATCACATAAACAATCAAGTTACACCATGAATTATTGAGTATATAGAGAATCTCCTCTAGTCTTCTTCAAGTCTTTTTTATACGTCCACATTCATAATGTGAACGTATTATGCCGTCGCCCCTGTCTGTGTGTGTGTGTGTGTGTGTGTGTGTGTCTGTGGTTCGCCTACAGGGCGCAATTCTTCATGGATTTTCTTCAAACTTGGTATACTTATTCCTTATACCCCAAGGAAGATCCCTATTGTTTTTGGGGTATGCCCGACCCCCAGGGGCCGAGCCACGCCCATTTCTAGTATTTGTTTGTTTGTCGTCTACAGGCCACATTTCTTAACTTATAATCTTGAAAGTTTGCATACATATTCTTTGTACCCTAAGGAACATCACTGTCGTTTGGGGTGTATGCCCCACCCCCAGGGGCAGAGCCACGCCCATTTTTTTTTCGTGTGTCTTTGTGTCGCCTACAGGGCGCAATTCTTGCTGGATTTTCTTCAAACTTGGTACACGTATTCCTTATAGCCTAAGGAAGATCTCGATTGTTTTTGGTGCATGCCCGACCCCCAGGGACAGAGCCACGCCCATTTCTAGTATGTATTTGTTTGTCGTCTACAGGCCACATTTCTTAACTTATAATTTTGAAACTTAGCATACACATTCTTTGTACCCTAAGGAACATCCCTATCATTTGGGGTGCATGCCCAACCCCCTGGGGCAGAGCCACACCCATTTTCTTATCGTGTGTCTTTGTGTCGCCTACAGGCCGCAATTCTTATTGGATTTTCTTTAAAACTTTGTATACTTACTCTTTATACTCTAAGGATGATCCCTATCGTTTGGGGTGTATGCCCCACCCCCAGGGGCAGAGCCACGCCCATTTTCTTTTCATGAGTCTTTATGTCGCCTACAGGGCGCAATTCTTACTGGATTTTCTTCAAACTTGGTATACATATTCCTTATACCCTAAGGAAGATCTCTATTGTTTTTGGTGCATGCCCGACCCCCAGGGACAGAGCCACGCCCATTTCTAGTATGTATTTGTTTGTCGTCTACAGGCCACATTTCTTAACTTATAATTTTGAAACTTAGCATACACATTCTTTGTACCCTAAGGAACATCCCTATCATTTGGGATGCATGCCCAACCCCCTGGGGCAGAGCCACACCCATTTTCTTATCGTGTGTCTTTGTGTCGCCTACAGGCCGCAATTCTTATTGTATTTTCTTTAAAACTTTGTATACTTACTCTTTATACTCTAAGGATGATCCCTATTGTTTGGGGTGCATGCCCAACCCCCAGGGGCAGAGCCACGCCCATTTTCTTTTTGTGTGTCTCTGTGTCGTCTAGAAGCCGCAATTCTAACTGGATTTTCTTAAAATCAGTGTGGTACTTGGTTTATGTATTCCTTATAGCCTGAGGGCGTCCACTATTGATTTTGATGAATGTCCCGACCCCCAGGGGCAGAGCCACGCCCACTTTTTGCCTTTAGTGTTAGGAAGGCACAATTCTGAATGGATTATCTTGGTATAGTTATTCCTTATACTCTAAGGACGACAACTATTAATGTTGGTGCACGACCCTCAACGCTAAACAAACCAAACGCCTAGCCTTCTTGACAAAGTACCATATCAATCAAAGCAGGAATGTGGACGTATATTGTAGCGTTAGCGTTATGTTTCATGTTAAAAAACATCAACATAAGTCGATAATGTAAAGACTGATGAGTGTTCATTTTTTTTTACATCCAAAAAGACGAGTAGGAGATTTTATTTATCACCCATTCTTTTCTTATGCATAAAATAAATAAATATAATTCTTTGCTATACATTTCACTTTTACTGAATATGATTACATTGCAGCATAGTGATAAATTATTTTTAGACAGCCATTCGACCATTGCAAATTGCTTTATATTGACCCAGTGGTTCATTTTTAATAAAAAAAATAACTTTTTAACAAAAAAATGATCTGTTTTTTGAAAGTAAAAAAAGGTAGTTCCTGTAAAGCAATATCTCAGAAGGAGATATCACAGAAGATTATAAAATAAGTGATATCGACTGTAGAATGTATTATTGGGTGGTAAAGTAAAATCCAATACCTATTTAAGTAGAAAAAAAACCTGTCATTTTGAACTTCATGTCCAAACTTTTTTTTTGTATTGTTTGTTTGTAGACGTCACGGTCATCATACATACAAAGGTCAAGGATCATCGAAAGGTTAAATCATCATCTAGAAGGTGAAAAGTCGAACAAAATTCAAAGTTAAACCGGAGGTAAACAAAATCGAGATGCAAAATTCGACTCCCTAAGGCTTGTTGCCTTTTCGAGTGGACTCAATACAAAAGAAAGTATTCGAAAATGGCATCAGAATATCGATTTGAATGTTTTTGTAAAATCCAATATGGCGGCCGAGATGTTGATTATGTTATGGAATAAGGTCTTTGAAAATGAAAGATAATAATATATGGAGCTAACACCACCATGTCATTTTTATACGTCCACATTCATAATGTGAACGTATTATGCCGTCGCCCCTGTCTGTGTGTGTGTGTGTGGTTCGCCTACAGGGCGCAATTCTTCATGGATTTTCTTCAAACTTGGTATACTTATTCCTCATACTCCAAGGAAGATCCCCAATGTTTTTGGTGCATGCCCGACCCCCAGGGGCAGAGCCACGCCCATTTCTAGAATTTCTTTGTTTGTCATCTACAGGCCACATTTCTTAACTTATAAACTTGAAACTTTGCATACACATTCTTTGTACCCTAAGGAACATCCGTATCGTTTGGGGTGCATGCCCAACCCCCAGGGGCAGAGCCACGCCCATTTTCTTTTCGTGTGTCTTTGTGTCGCCTACAGGGCGCAATTCTTCATGGATTTTCTTCAAACTTGGTATACGTATTCCTTATACCCTAAGGAAGATCTCTATTGTTCTTGGTGCATGCCCGACCCCCAGGGCCTGAGCCCACCCATTTCTAGTATGTGTTTGTTTGTCGTCTACAGGTCACATTTCTTAACTTATAATTTTGAAACTTTGCATACACATTCTTTGTACCCTAAGGGACATCCCTATCTTTGGGGTGCATGCCCAATCCCCAGGGTCAGAGCCACGCCCATTTTCTTTTCGTGTGTCTTTGTGGCGCCTACAGAGCGCAATTCTTATTGGATTTTCTTCAAACTTTGTGTACTTACCCTTTTTACTTTAAGGATGATCCCTATCGTGTGGGGTGCATACCCAACCCCCAGGGGCAGAGCCACGCCCATTTTCTTTTTGTGTGTCGGTGTGTCGCCTACAGGCAGCAATTCTAACTGGATTTTCTTAAAACTTTGTATACTTACTCTTTACACCCTAAGGATGATCCGTATTGTTTTTTGGTGCATGCCCGACCCCCAATGGCAGAGCCACGCCCATTCCTTGTATTTATTTGTTTGTCGTCTACAAGCCACATTTCTTAACGTATCATCTTGAAACTTTGAAGGCTTATTCTTTGTACCCTAAGGAACATTGCTATCATTTGGGGTGCATGCCCAACCCCCAGGGGCAGAGTCACGCCCATTTTCTTTTAGTGTGTCGCCTACAGGCCACAATTCTTAATCGGTCATCTTGAAACTTAAAATACTTATTCCTTATACCCTAAGGATGATCCCTTTTGTTTTGGGTGCATGCCCGACCCCCGTGGGACAGCAACACCCATTTCTTCTATTTGTTTGTCTGTCGTCTACAGGCTGCATTTCTTAATGTATCATCTTGAAACGTTGAATACTTATTCTTGGTACCTTAAGGAAGATCCCTATTGTTTTTGGTGCATGCCCGACCCCAAGGGACAGTGCCACGCCCATTTTTTTTTTTGTCTGTCTGTGTGTCACCTACAGGCCACAATTCTTAATCGACCGTCTTGAAAACTTTTTTTTATACTTATTCCTTATACCCTAAGGCTGACCACTATTATTTTCGGTGCATGCCGAACCCCCTGGGACAGAGCCACGCCCAATGATTTTGTGTCTTGTGTTCGCCTACAGGATGCAATTCTTAACAGATCCTTTTAAAACTTTACAAACCTATTCCTTATACCCTAAAGATGACCCCTATTGTTTTTGGTGATTTCCTAACCCCCAGGGGCAGAGCCACGCCCACTTTTTGCCTTTAGCTTTAGGAAGGCACAATTCTGAATGGATTATCTTGGTATACTTATTCCTTATACTCTAAGGACGGCAACTATTGATGTTGGTGCACGACCCTCAACGCTAAACAAACCAAACGCCTAGCCTTCTTGACAAAGTACCATATCAATCAAAGCAGGAATGTGGACGTATATTGTAGCGTTAGCGTTATGTTTTTATACGTCCACATTCATAATGTGAACGTATTATGCCGTCGCCCCTGTCTCTCTCTGTGTGTGTGTGTATGTATGTGTGTATGGGTGTGTGTGTGTCTGTCTGTGGTTCGCCTACAGGGCGCAATTCTTCGTGGAATTTCTTCAAACTTGGTATACTTATTCCTTATACCCCAAGGAAGATCCCTATTGTTTTTGGGGCATGCCCGACCCCCAGGGGCCGAGCCAAGCCCATTTCTAGTATTTGTTTGTTTGTCGTCTACAGGCCACATTTCTTAACTTATAATCTTGAAACTTAGCAGACACATTCTTTGTACCCTAAGGAGCATCCCTATCATTTGGGGTGCATGCCCAACCCCCAGGGGTAGAGCCACGCCCATTTTCTTTTTGTGTGACTTTGTGTCGCCTACAGGGCGCAATTCTTACTGGATTTTCTTCAAACTTGGTATACTTATTCCTTATACCCCAAGGGAGATCCCTGTTGTTTTTGGTGCATGCCCGACCCCCAGGGGCAGAGCCACGTCCATTTCTAGTATTTGTTTGTTTTTCGTCTACAGGCCACATTTCTTAACTTATAATCTTGAAACTTTGCATACACATTCTTTGTACCCTAAGAAACATCCCTATCGTTTGGGGTGCATGCCCAACCCCCAGGGGCAGAGCCACACCCATTTTCTTTTCGTGTGTCTTTGTGTCGCCTACAGGGCGCAATTATTACTGGATTTTCTTCAAACTTTGTATACTTACTCTTTATACTCTAAGGATGGTCCCTATCGGGCAGAGCCACGCCCATTTGCTTTTTGTGTGTCGCCTACAGGCCGCAATTCTAATTGGATTTTCTTAAAACTTTGTATACTTACTCTTTACACCCTAAGGATGATCCGTATTGTTTTTTGGTGCATGCCCGACCCCTAATGGCAGAGCCACTCCCATTTCTTGTATTTATTTGTTTGTCGTCTACAAGCCACATTTCTTAACGTATCATCTTGATACTTTGAATGCTTATTCTTTGTACCCTAAGGAACATTCCTATCATTTGGGGTGCATGCTCAACCCCCAGGGGCAGAGCCACGCCCATTTTCTTTTTGTGTGTCGCCTACAGGCCACTATTCTGAATCGGTCATCTTGAAACTTAAAATACTTATTCCTTATACCCTAAGGATGATCCCTTTTGTTTTGGGTGCATGCCCGACCCCCGTGGGACAGCAACACCCATTTCTTGTATTTGTTTGTCTGTCGTCTACAGGCTGCATTTCTTAATGTATCATCTTGAAACTATGAATACTAATTCTTGGTACCTTAAGGAAGACCCCTATTGTTTTTGGTGCATGCCCGACCCTCAGGGACAGTGCCACGCCAATTTTCTTTTTGTCTGTTTGTGTGTCACCCACAGGCCACAATTCTTAATCGATCGTCTTGAAAACTGTTTTATACTTATTCCTTATACCCTAAGGCTGACCACTATTATTTTTGGTGCATGCCGGACCCCGTGGGACAAAGCCACGCCCATTGCTTTTGTGTCTTGTGTTCGCCTACAGGATGCAATTCTTAACAGATCCTTTTAAAACTTTACCCACCAAACTTATACCCTAAAGATGACCCGTATTGTTTTTGGTGATTTCCTAACCCCCAGGGGCAGAGCCATGCCCATTTTTACTTCGTGTCTGTGTGTGTTGTTTTTGGTGATTTCCTAACCCCCAGGGGCAGAGCCATGCCCATTTTTACTTCGTGTCTGTGTGTGTTGTCTATAGTCCACGATTCTTAATGGATCGTCTTTAAACTTGGGATATGTATTCCTTATAGCCTAAGGACGTCAACTGCATGTCCCGACTCCCACAGGCAAGACACGCCCAATTTTTGTTTTTGTCGTTTACAGGCCGCAATTCTGAATGAAGCAGCTTGGTACTTGGCTTATGTATTCCTTATAGCCTGAGGGCGTCCACTATTGATTTTGATGAATGTCCTGACCCCCACTTTTTACCTTTAGCGTTAGGAAGGCACAATTCTGAATAGATTATCTTGGTATACTTATTCTTTATACTCTAAGGACGGCAACTATTGATGTTGAGGCATGACCCTCAACGCTAAACAAACCAAACGCCTAGCCTTCTTGACAAAGTACCATATCAATCAAAGCAGGAATGTGGACGTATATTGTAGCGTTAGCGTTATGTTTTCTATTTTTAAAATGGAGATAACTGATCACGTTAGGGAAAAATTGGAAAGCCCCGGTAGTTTCCGGACGCCCTCACAAAATAGCTGAATATGCCAATTTGAAGGCATCGATGAGTTCTTATTTCAATACAAAGTTTTAAATTAATAATAATAGTGTGTATTTATAATGCGCACAGTCCATTCGTGTATGCCCTTTGACAATTGATACATAGAATAAATACGCCATCTTGAACGTCGAAAAAATTGATGAAGACAAGATTCGCAAATCTTTGATGCTAATATTAATCGAGTGAACTTCCGAATTCAAAAACCGCCAGCCAGTCCAAAGATGAAAATTGAGAAATAACCAAGATATAGGCAATCTGAGATTATTTTTGTCCCATCTGTATCACGGATCATTTTTGACACACTACATGTTCATTAAAATGATCCAATTTATATTTAATAAATGAATCCCACAGAAGCCAACCACATCCACGTTGGGAGAATGTTTGCACCATGCAAACTCTGACTAAATCCGGGAGTTCACGTGGGTAAGATGCCGGCCCGCTAGCCCGGAGGTCTGCTGTTCGATACCTGCATTGGTCGAGCAAGTTCATCCAGATTTTCCGGCGTCGTTTCTCCTTTTCAGTAAATGCAGGATGGATGGTCTGACAAGGTCCGCTGTCTAGTCATTCAAATGGGACGAGAAACCGAGGTCCCGTGTACACATTGGCGTGCACGTAACTATCCTTTGGCAGTTGTAATTAGCCCAGGTTAGGGGCAGAACAGCAGAAAGAAAGGAGAGAAAAGGAAGAAAGGCACAATGAAGAAAAGATAAGGAAGCTTTGGTCTGAAATGCTTGGAAAATGTGTGTTTGTCAATTTTCCAGCCCCACCCCCCTCGGACGCGCCTCCCTCGCGTGCTAGTGTGGGTCTTGGTCAATGACCGGCACTGACAGTAGGACGTTAAAACCCATTCCATTTCTGATTAAATACGCGTTTCGACAGAAGGTCCGAAACACACGTAATTATTGTGATGTGAGTTAACTAATGGAGATTTGGTTCCATTACAAACTTGCTTGGAAATCGAATTTTAGGCCTACCGCCAAAATTTTTAGCAACAAAATTCCGCTACAAAGTCCTCCCCTAATAAATAAACTATAACGGTTTGGAAAGCTTATAACACCAGGAACACAAGTTCAGAGAGTTCCAGGCAAAATGTCTGCAATAACTCGATTTTGGGTCAGATGAAAATTGTGATAATTGTCAAGTAAATTCTGTATTTATACAAACAATTGTTAAGTTGACATAAAATTTAATACATGTATTGGCCAAAACAACCACTGCTTTTGTCCTCGGCAAAGAATTAAATATGGTATTTGTTAAATTTTGTTATAACTAACCCTACATTAACTGTACTACAGGTAGCTGTATCGGGGGTGCAGGGGGTACATTGCACGACCCCAGAAACATAAGGCGACACCCGAGAAATGCCCCCCCCTCCCCCGATTTCCAAAAGAAAAAAATAATAATAATTTGACAATATTCCAATTATAAAATAATACACTTGATTATGATCACACAGTGATTATCTTAAGGCACTGATCAGTTGGTCGGCTTTAATGGCGCCCATGCGCCCGTGAGTTCGTTTGCCATGATCCAAACTTTCTTGTATCACTTACGTGGAGGCTATGGCGCCCCACCACCCTGCTGCACTCCCACTTTTAAAATCCTACATACGACCCTGAACTCTAGTTCAGTTATTTACACATTTAAACTAAAACCATATCTATAATTTTCTAACAAATATTGATGTAAGACAAAAAATAATTATTTATTAAATTAAAATTATGCAGTAACTCTTCAAAATGTCATCGAAATTATTCGTTATCATTATCGATGTTACTACATGTACATCAGGCGCGGATCCAGAGGGGGCGCACACGGCGCACGCCCCCTCTATTTTTTGAGGTGGCGAACAATTTTTAGCTCCATATTTTACAGAAGGCCTATAAGTATGAAATTAATCCTTATGAACATTTTTTCCACTCAAAAATCAATGTTCCTGGCTTCGCACTCCTAAGTGGGTGCAGCACGCCCCCACTTTCAATTTAAGCCTCAAATCCTATATTATAGGCCCTTGTCTGTAGTAAAATTCTATTCAGTTTATCGAATATTATATTCTTTAAACAAAATAAAGATAAAGGGAGATAACTACCTTTTACCATAAATGGATTTCCAAAATTCCGCATGTTCCCTTGTCCATTATGTTTTATGCATTTTGGTTTAAATCAAAATGTAACCAAATACCATATTCTTTGCCGAGGATGGAAGCAATAAGTCTTTTTGCAATAGGCCTATTTAATCTTACGTCAACTTTACAATTGTTAATATGAATATAGCCTAGACAATTTAACTGTCACAATTTCCCTTGGCCCTGGCTAATTAATCGAGTTATTGATATTGCAGACATTTTGTTTGGAACTCTGTGGATTTGTCTTCCAAGTTCCACATGTAATAGGCCTAAGCGTTATAAAAATGTATAGTTTGTTTATTAGGAAGGGCCTTGTTGTAATGGACCTTCACGGTAGAAATTTAGGCCGCAGTCTTATTCTGAGGGGCATTTTGACACAAACACGTTACGATGTAATTTAAAATGACGCTTTGGCGTAAAGAACGGTAGGCCTTATGAGTAATAGGCGCACGGGCTCGATCGATGACATTGACAGTTAAAAAGTTACGGGTGTAGATTCCGAAATAATTTTTGCTACCCCATCAGAAGAGCTCAGGCACGGTAAAGGGGCCTAGAGGTACTCATTGATTGGAATAGAATGACAAGTGGCAAAATTGTTACTAAGGGACATGTCTTTAGGCCAAGATGAAGTGGATTAAAAATCCGAAAAATAAAACAGACGAGGTCATCCTAATTCGAGATTTTGTGGTTGTGTAATTGAAGGTCTGGACAATCGGGGTTGCATAGAAACTTACCGGAAGTTTACACTCCAAACATCGAGATCGTTAAGACGTATTTTTAATATGAAAAGGTATACTGAGACTGGATAAGCGAGTATTTGATGGTTCCAAAGGAAAATATTTTATTTACCTTTCAGAGTAAATTTGAGCAGTTTGTCAATTCAAAACGACACACGCTGTTACACCGTATTACGATAATAGGCTATAGTCGTGTCGTAGACAAGGCTACAGGCAAAGGTTAATCAATAAGTGGAGCGACTATAAAGCTGTTCAAAAAAGTTAAACCCGGGAAGAGAAATTTACCGTTTTAAAATTAAAATGACCGAAGTTGAAACACCAAATGTGCGTGCACCGGAACCCGTTACTGTATCAGTTGTACGAATAAAACACTTACGAGGCCAAAAGGGAGATGCAGTGACTGTGGTTATTAAAGCAGAATTCGGAGATAAAGTTTTAGGCGAATCACAAAAAATTGACAGCACTGGCGAAACGTCAACAGACATTAACTTCAATCCTATTTTGAACTGTGCATATAATGATGGCCAGGCCCTGGATGAAATAGCCCACAAACCAGTAGTTTTAACATTAATCGAAGTATTGCCAAAAGAAAAACGTCAAAAAGAAGAAAAGACACATCTTTTAGGACAATGTACAGTTGATTTGCTTCCCCTAGTTCGCGGAGAAACAAAAGCCTGTTACACCTTGCCAATAAATCCAACACCCGGTTCCCCTTTAGAATCTTTACATGTAGATTGTCCTCGACCTGAAGTTGAGGTGAACATAACTGTGCAGGTACCTTTGCTAGTTGATAAAAATCTAAAAGATGGAAACTTAATGAAAATTACCATGGAGAACTTACTTAGTCCTCCTGAATCATGGACATTATCAGGAATTCAGTATTATTACGCTGCCGCTTTACCCATTCCGATTACAGAGGAAAGGGAAGTGCCCATTGTCTTTGCTAATGGTCAGTTGAAACCAGGATCGGATAAAGAATTGCCCAACAAACAGAAAAAATGGTGTAAACCAGGAAGTGCACAGGGTCTCTCTGTGTTTATTCCTGATAGTTTTGTAGTTAGTGAACCTATCGAAGACGAGGATGGGGATTACAGAAATAAAGAAGACAGAGAATTCAGACATTGTGCAGAAATGGAGAAGAATCATGTTTCTTGGATAACAGAGAGAAGATGCTTTTTAGACAGCTCTGCTGCAAAAAATTTCCAAGACGAAATAGCGAAAAATCGTCTGTGGCCAGTAGAAGTAATGAGATTACCTGTACAAGCATCAGGTGGAAAAGGAAAAAAAGAAGATGAAAATGGCATTTATTTTCATGGAATTGCATTTGTCAATTTAGCACCGCTGTTATATCCTGGTGTCAAGAAGATTAGAGGAGCCTATAAGGTTTGGCCATATTCTGATCATATTCTGTATGAAAAAACAAAGAGGAAAGGTGGCATGTCCGAAGAAGCTTCTAAAATAGCCATGAACATTTTACACCACAATTCTGCTTCCCCGGCTCCTAAGAAAAGTGGCAAAGAACCAGAAAAAAAAGATGTGAAGAAAGGTGCTTCACAGTTAGTTAAATCAGATACTGGTTCGGAACTAGATGGACAACCACCAGTAAATGTGGAAGGACAGATGTATGTTGAAGCCAAATCTTTTGTGATTTTGGAGATAGTTTTAGATCGCCCTCTCATACCAAAACGTCAACCCGAGGAATTAGCTAGAAAGGTCTCTGAGTATATCCCACCACGCCCTTTATTTCCAAAGAGAACAGATGGTGCAAAGCGAGCCGTAGAAAATTATCATGAACAAATATCTAATGTGGCCGATCTTATATTAGATGAATTCAGGGAACTGTTTGGCGATGATGCTGCGGGGGAGCTAACTAGTAAGGAAGCTATGGAAACTAACCGACAGAAGTTGATATACGAATTGAATTCATCTGGTAAATATTTTGCTTTTAAAGAGCAGTTGAAGCATTCAGTGGTAAAGATTGTTAGAGAGAAGTATTTGAAAACAACCATTTTTGATGACCGACAAGAACTACAAACCTTTCTAAGCGAGCTGTATGTATACCTAGTCGATCAAATGCATTTAGCATTGGGCAATGCCCTGGAAGTTGGTGACCAATCACCTGTACCAAAACCCGTCACTGAGTCCGCACAGCTGAAACATTTTGCCAGAGAGGCTGAAATGGGTGACAATTTCGAGTTAGCAGCAAGATATTATCAAGAAAGAATAGCAAAAGAAAAGAAAAACGCAGACAACTGGTACGACTATGGTGTCTTCAACCTCTACATTAATGAAGTTACCAAAGCCGAGGAATGTTTTAAAGAATGCATCTCCATCAAGCAGAATCATCTGAATGGTATATTAATGCACGGCGTCGTATGCTCCTTATTGGATCGCAAAGATGAAGCAGAAACATTTTTTGAAGCCGCTACAAACATTAATCCGAAGTGTATCAAATCTTGGACGATGTTGGGGTTGTTTTACGATTCTATTGGGAATGATATTAGGGCTGAAATGGCATACATGGAAGCAAACAAACTCAACCATTCAGAAGCAGCAGCAACAGCCAAAGCCCTTAAAGCAGAATCGAAAGAAACGCCCGAATTGGTGCCACAATTTCTTGAGGATAAAAAAATCCGCGATTCAGAGGCTTTGGATGACGGTGAAGTCTCATTTCCGAAAGAAGATCCCAAATCCCCCTCTCCTGACAGAACACCTTTAACATCTGCTAAATCTGAAAGAACTGCCGATAAACCCGAATCTGATGAAGTCAATTCTCTGGGTGCTAGCGTGTCAGTATCACGAACCCATAGCCAACAAAGGATAGGGAACCAGCAGGTTACACCACAAACCACACACAATATTAAAGCTATACCTTCCAGAGACCCAACTCCTTTACCAGCTTGTAGTATATACATGCACACGATTGAGTGGCTTCTTGAATCTAAAGCTGTTCAGTTTGCAGAAAGGGCACTCGCTCATGAAATACTTCTGCCCCGCACTGCTCATAGTACAACAGCTATAGAATATCAAATAGCATTAGCTAGATTGAACTTACAAAAACATAAGTTTAGAGAAGCTGAAGTGTGTCTGAAAAAGGCATTGGAGCTTGAACAACAAAATCCTGATGGTTGGTCATTAATGGGCCACCTTAAATATTTGACTGGCGATACAGAAGCGGCTAGAGAGTGCTTTGAACGAACGATTTCATTCATTGGTGAGGCATTGGATATGCATTCTATTTACATACGCTTGGCATCTATTTATCTTTCCGAACAAAAATTTCAAAATGCCAAAAATATCTTTTTGATGGCTTGTAGAAAATCTCCATCATGTGTTTCCTGGTTAGGTGTTGGAATAGCTTGCTATAGATTAAATGAGTTGACTGAAGCCGAAGATGCGTTATCGGAAGCCAATATTTTGAATAACAGTGACGCTGAAGTATGGGGTTATCTTTCTTTGGTTTGTTTAAAATCCGCAAGACACCTAGAGGCTGAACAAACCTATAAATACGCCATGAAACTGAATTTACAAGACACAGATTTACTGGCAGAAATTCATAAACTTCAAAAACAGGTTGGATTTGGAAATCCACAATTTTGAATAAAACATTATTCATTTCATTTACGTTGTCATTCATGATGAACTGGTCTACATATATTGTTAAGTTTGATATTTTTTGCATTTATGAATTGTTTATTTTTATTGAAAATAAATTTGATAAAAATCCCATTTGAATGTGTAATGAAAATATAAGGGCAAAACCACGATATTGAGATATCCATCTGCGATATAATATGGTTAGTCGTGGGGGATTGGAAATTTTCGGACGGGTGTTTGCATTCAGCGGGGGATTGAAAGTTGAAATCGAAAAGCGGGGGTTTGAAGTTGCAATAAATGTACCAAGAAGAAATAATACTCCTCATAAGTAGGATTTTGGAGAGATCAATACGGATGTTGTTGATACAATGTGGATTTAATGAGCTTAATATTATGTACTATTGATGTCAATAACTACGCCGAAAATATGGGTAAATCCCTATATAGGGTCAGCCTTATTTTAATGTAAACATCAAGTGGGGTGAAATAAATGATGAGCGGAGAGGGGTGCAAAGTTTTGCTAATGATGGTGTTGCTCTATTTTATTTTTTCAGAGTATGTGTAATAACCATGTTTACTCTGAAATAATCTAAACTTCGTTATCAAGAGGTCGTGCAATGAAGGACATGTATTTTCCTCTTTCGACACAATTTTTTTTTTGTGGCGACCACAATACCATTATAGGCTCAAATTCCCCCCCCCCACCGCCAATGAATTAATCAAGTTAATAAAAACAACGCGTGATCCACTGTGTCAACCGTTAATATTGTAGTGGGTGTAATAGAGATAATATGGGCACGATTTAACAACGCATGCCAAGATGTCATGTCTATCATGTTAAATTAGTTGTTCTTGATGTGTTAAGAAATTATGCCTTTGTTAACAAATGAAGTTTGAATATGTTTTCGTTTTTCAATGATGGTTAATGTATTTACGAACGTAACTGTTGAAAAAATAATGTTTCCAAAACTACAAGGCAGAAAATAGAAGGATTACGACTGCGTCATCAGGCATGTTATTTAATGGACACAGCTAAAAATAAGAAAGTCAAATGTAATACATGGTACTTATATACATGTGAAACTTTTGGGGCAGAATCCGTGTCAAGTGGACCAAATTTTGGAAAGCTGGGAACATGACCCCCTCCAAAAAATATATATGTTATTGTATAAGGTCTTAAACTTGTTGTGAAATTAGTATGCTGAAAGGGGTCATAATAGAGGTCCAATGGGCGATTTATACTTTTCGCTCCTGAAGGTTGCAAAATGTAGAACAAAAGGAACTATTCAGTCGCCCCCCCCCCACCACAAAAAAAAATTGATTTAGCCCCCCCAAATATTTCGCCAAAAATAGTGATTTCTTTGGGTGTTCTTAGCCGGCCACATCCTCAGTCCCTCCTAAACATTCTGTAGCCCCCCCCCCCAAAAAAAAACATTCCGTAGCCCCCCCACCACCAATTTTATGAGCTGGCTACGGGCCCATATTCACTATTTTTGCAATATTTCAACATCCCCTGGCAAAGTCACTATATATACTTATCAAAAAGTTAGAGTTGATGAGATATATTCTTTTTAAAAAAATATTCAGCTTAAGGGTAACATTTTGTGTAGATTACAATATGTAATCATTTTTGTCCCAGAGAGGTAACATTTTGGTTTTGTTAGTTTAATACCTTGTACAATAACATATATATTTTTTATTAGTTTTTGGAGAGGGGCGTGTTCCTACCTTTGGTCCAGTTGACATGGAGTAGGAGTGACCCTGGAGATACTTGTAAGTATAAAATGATCCCTCCAGAAGTATACTGCATTAATGAACCAATGTCCAATAGTGTGCTATCCACTATTTTTGGAGGGTAGGAGGGAAAAAAACTGAGCGGTAATACTTAAAAAGGAAACCAACCTACTGTTCGGGCGCTACATAACAAAAAGTAAACCTGATATCTTGGGTAGTGTTCAGTTATTTTATACAGTCCCCCATATTTCTAGCTACGTCCGGTCAGACTTGCCTCTACCTTTAACTCTAACGCACTTGTATTTAATACTAAATATTTATTTCCAATTGTAGTTTAAATAGTTTTTAGCGATTAGAACCTACCATCTTCTTCTACGAGGACTGACTGAAAACCTCTAAGCCCGAAAAGGATAGATCAATTGAGTTCAACCAGCAAGTACAATCATTGAATGCATCTGTAGTGTTATTATTGTCTTCGTACTATACCATCTTGTGGATCTGCTTATTGAAATCCATAGAAATGGACAACACTGGATATATGGTGGTCATCAAGTACCCGCAAAGGAAAGGGCTAACCCAAACACAGATACGTGTGGACATGGTATCCACTTAACGGGATGATGCCTCTTCCCTTGCTACAATAAAGAAGTGGTTTGTGGAATTTAAGCGTAGCAGGGACAGCCTTGAAGGTTAAACAGCAGCCATCCAAGAAAGCATTACCCGTGTACATGACATGATGATGGCTGATCGACTAGAAATATTGCCAGTGATGTAGGCATCTTGAGGACATGATCGCCAGCGAGTTAGGAATGAAAAGTGTCTGCAGGATGGGTGTCAAAGCACTTGGCTGCGGATCAGAAACATGTCAGATTCCTGACTTCCCGTGACAATCTGCTCTCTTTTGAAGCAGACCCTGGCCAGATTTGTAACCAAGGATGAGACCTCTTTCCAGAACTGAAAAAGGAACTAGCCGGTCGTCATTTTCCTGGTAATGACAACTTCGTGTCAGCTTCGGACGACTCCTTTAGAGTGGCGAAATACAATTTCGAACGGGAATATTTTGAAAAATAAATGGAAATCATCGACTTTGTTCAGGTCTTTCACAGATAGGATTAGAACTTTTCAGCCAGCCCCCATAATTATGTCCCACCCACGACAAAGAATAATTGTCTATAAGATATTATTGAAATTATTATTTCCATAGTCCTAATCAGGAGAACACCGTGTCTAATCCGGTCACTATAGCAACTGTTTTCATATCAGCTCGGTTTAATCTTAAACACATCCTCAACAGTAAAACCGGGATCCGGTGTGTCGTCATCATCTTTTGGGTCATTATATTCTTGCACCGACCTTATCGCGGACATAGCGGTATTAGACTCTAAATCATACAACGAGTTTCTATCAAAGTCTTTCTCCACACGCCGACCTTTTAAAAGTGGATTCACAAATTGTAAACGTTCTAAACTTTTCATATTACGAATAGGTCGATCGTGAATTATTGCTTCTGAACTTTTAACTCTCACTGCTTGAAATCGTTTGAATTTTTGGGTTCGGCTGGATGATGTATCGGATTCGCAAGGGTGCGATCTATCACTTCGTGGAGTGGTTCTACTATTCAAATTCACAACTAAACCTCTGTCAATCGCTAAGGGTTCAACGCAATAGCTGTCGGTGTTCGATGGTTTTCTTAAAATTTTTGAATGAATCGGTGGAACGTGGCCGTGTCGTAAATAAACTGATTGAGAATACGATTTCTTTTGTTTTCGTGGTGATGCTATTTTTTGTTCTTCAGGAAAATAAAATTTTTGTTTCGATGGACTCCTGCAATAAAATAATAGTTGTTTAGAATTGAATCAGGGTATTTCATTCTTCACAAAAACATAATATACAATTCAATTGATGATGAAAAATATTCAATGTAGCACAATTGTTTCTGGATTTGACACATCGATCGTAAATAATTCCTCGGAAATCAGAGCTTAAAAAATTGCTTAAAATTATCTCTGATTACTCTCTGCGCTTGAGTCAATAACATTTTTTTTTTAAATCGATGCTCAACATCCGGAATTGTGGGCAAAGACTGCAGGTCCTTCAACAGCAAGAGTCCGTTTGTTGTTTTTTTTTTATTGGTCTGCCTTAGGACTTTAAAAACAATATTATGCAAATAACGGTCTGTGTAATAACCAACCTCTTATATTTCTTGTCTATTAAAACCGGTCTAGTTAAATTGAACACCATTTCGAGAAATGTACCATACACCACAGGGTGAGACCCATCCATTGTACGTATCTAATGCACTACATATGTTTACATAGAAACTACTATTCTCACATGAAGCATAACCGCAATAGACCATGTCGAAACGATTAAATTGCCATTAATCAAAATAATGTCAGTTAATCGAATCCATTATGACACATTCCTATATATATATTTGGTAATCCGGACAAGTTATGCCTATATCGCATGCTACATTACACAGGTATACCTAATTATATACACGCACGTGTTTTATATTAACACTAATCTACTTATCGGTAAAATTAAGACAAGTCGGTGATCTCACTTGAATTGCACATCAAATAAAACAGAAATGAGTTGCATACATTGGAACTAATACTATACATTGCAGACATGGCTTGTACTTGGTTTACCCCCATCCCCACTAAATCAGCCACAGATACAGAATAGAGTTCTTTGATACTTAACATTGTTGGAAGAGTACAAATTTCGGCTGTATGTACATCATTCTATAGCCAAATGTAGCGATTTAATATTTACCTTAGTTGTCTTGGAATACTTTCCAGCGATTTAAGATGAAATTCACTATCTCTTTCACGATCTTTCTGCAGTTTTTCTATAAAATTTGTTGATGTACCAAGAAAGCTTCTATTGTTGAAGGATCTATATGGCCTAAAGCTTCCACGACTAGTTATAACACTTGATGGGTGGAAATCTAGACTGTCCCTTGTTGTAAATACATCCGTAATCCACCGAAAATTTGTCATATTTTTCGTTAAAATAACTGCACCATTAATAGAACATTTTTCTGAATCCACCAATATTACTATCTTAAATGGTATCTGTTTTTAAAGCTGGGGCTGACATTAATACCTTATAACTGAATCTGAAAATCTACGTTTTGCCAGGAATTAATTAATCCATCGCACAAATCGATAAAAAAAATAATCCCGCTTTGAGTTAGCAATACGTACAGAATAAATTGGTTGCATTATCCTATACCTAAAAGGGTACTATTCCCTAAAAGTCAACCACAGTCAGTTTCTCAAAATCACTTGATGAATGGCACTTTCAGTCCAATAAATAATATATGTCTATACACAAACATATAAGAGTATTCATTTACTGGATGTAAAAACATAAACACCCGATAAAATCCAAGATCATATACAGAATTTACTAATCTCAAAATGTTATTCATAAACAACTCAACACATCCAAACTTTATGACTAAATATTATTATAGTAACGGTAATGAAATATACTCTAGTCGGTATAAATGTAACTGAAGTGTAGAGTGCTAGTATAATAATCCATATAATAAACTTATGTATGAGGTCGCAGAGATTAAACCTGACCTATCATAATTCACTTATAGCTATATACTACACGACTCTTTCTTCTAACTTCACAATGTCACTCGTCCATTTTTTAAGTGACCACAGTTACAGTAGGCTACACGTATATTGACCCCTATTTATGATCCTATTTGTGAGAAGCTTTTCAAATATGGAGACTTAATACATGCCTAACACTTTTCATAGAAAAGAAGAACGCGACTGAACAACCTGAAACGTTGACGACCAAGCTCTACAGTTGGTGCAAAGAGACAGAAAGTTGATCCACTATTTGTGTCTGTACGAGTTGTCTAGATATCAATATCAAGACAAATAAATGAGGCACTTTAACTACAATGCTTTATCATTTATGCTTCATATGTTTTATTACATTCGATTTAAAAATGGGCTAGTATTCATAAAATTGTTTTTATTTAATCTTAATCCTCAAAACCAACACGGTATGGATTTTCAATTTATTTTATCTTGCATGATATGGTAGTGTGTAGTAATAGTTTAACTAATTAAAGGAAATAGAGATCCCATACTATTAATTTTACGGCTTGACTCGAGTAGGCAACTAATAAAGTTTAGTTAATTGCCGTTCAGTTTGCCTTAGCCGGTTACTTTAAAGATGCAATCGAAGGTTTCGAAAATGGTAGCGGTCAAACAAGGAGAATACACTATTTAAATATATAAAGAGCGGGAACTGAAATGAATTTCGTTTTCAGAAACTCTTTTTTTCGGGAATTTTGGCAAAGCCAAGGGTAATAATTGACAAATCGCATTCTTATTCTAGCTCATCTGATCGATATACAGCAAGGAACATTTAATATCGCTACAAGTTTAGTTGCACAGGTTGCAATATCATCTATGATACACTTATTTTATCTTGAGAGTTCACATGGTTTTAATTCCCAAATTGACGTCCTAAATGTAATTTTGTGTAGTGAGCTGATTTTATTGAAAACTATTTATGAGTGGTTGTTTACCTGGACTTGGTTGTCCGGGATAAAAAAAAATAAATTGCCTTGCCCATGTTTTTCCTTGTATATTGTTTGTAGTCTTCAATAAAATCAACCAGGTCCTTTCAAAAAAATGTATTTTTTTAAAAAGTGTATTGATGATGGCTATGCCAAAGATAAGCATGTGATTTACAAAGCCTTCAAAATGCAAAAAAATTATTGAATGCCAAATAAGGTCATCAGGTGGCGTGAACGTAGATATAATCATAGGCGTACGTGGTCGATGACAGTTAGGGGGGGGGCAGAACCTGGATTGCCCGAAAAATTTTCCTGTTTACAGATGACGCATCAAGACAATTTTGGAATATTCAACGGCTGCAAACACTTCTTCCTGCTATTTCAACCCCTGAACAAAGCAACTTCAAAGTGGTCTAATATAGCTTAAAGTGGCTGACTCGAAATTCAATGCACGAACAAAGGAAAATTTAACTGAGGCAAACGCGTCTCTTCCTGTTATTCCAGCCTGTGAATACATCAACTTCAATTTGGTCCAATACAGCCTACCTGCTGACCCAAATACCAAACAATGTGGGGCCTCACTCTCCCGGAAAAAAAATGGAAAATTTAACCATTGCAAATGCACTTTCTGCTATTCTAGCCTGTGTAACTCCAAAAGTATCCAATAGTTTTGTAACCGAAACCCCAGTCCCATTTCCAACCATCCAATCAGCTGCATGGGTCGGATCTAGGTATTTTGAAAAGGGGGGGGGGCAAAATGAGGGCACTTACAGCGGAGACGGGGCAAGTGGCTGCGAGGGGGTTGAGGGGTCCCCCAAGACAATTATCCGTCATTTCCTTGCATCTGTAGACATTCCAAGATATAAATGTCTTATATTTTCGTATGAAAAAAGTTACTTTCAGCAGTAAAAAAATGGCACTGTCGAAAATTTGGGGGGGGGGGGGGAGAGGCGTGCACCCCCCACTGGATCCGCCTCTGGCTGCATTCACAAATACTAAAATGTCGCACAAAGTAGAGTGGCTCTATAGACAACTCAGTACAAATTCGGGGTATTCAATTAAAAGAAAAGTAAAATTAGTGTTTTATTATTAGGGCTCAAGGACAGTTAGGGAAGCAAAACTAGAAATGCCCGAAAAAATTTCAGGTTTACAGACAGCGGGGCTGACCTTGTATAGACATCCCTAGAAAATTTTGGAATATTTGATGGCCGCAAATGCGTTTTACTGCTATTCCAGTCCGTAAAATTATTGTTTTATTAGATTTCGGGCACTTTATTTGGCCAAGTAGGTGAACTAATTTTTTTCTCACTTTACCTGTCTGCCCGAAAAGTCAGCATGATTTTGGTGCATATTTAAAGTAAAACACTGAAACTGAAATTTAACAACATAATATGACACATCACATACATGTACTACGTTTAAAGATACTTTATGGGAGATAAGACAAAGAGATGGCAGTTCTCACTATAATAGTTAAAAACTAGATAGTGTAAAGGTAATTTGCTGAAAATTTCAGTCAAATTGATCCACTATTAGCTGAGAACAAAGCGAGTGAAATATTCACATAGACTTGGTCATTATTACTAAAATCATTAATATAAACAGCATAGTCTCGATTATCCACTTGATTGATTTAATTATCAATGGCCGTTAAGTAGCATATAGGAATTTAATCCGCTCACATTGAAGGCTAGCCTTGATATCAAGATTTTATTATGGTCTGGTTACATTAATTAATGTCTAATTGATTATTTAGATAACATTTCAGGCCAAAAGAAAGACCTGTAGTAAGCAGATTTTGCACTTGCATAATGCTATTTTAAGTTTTATTGGTATAATTTTTAAGAAGTAAACAAACCGAAAAAAGCAAAAACTCTGACCAACAGACTCCAAAATATCAAATAGAAAGTGAGAGCCTCAAATGGCACGAGAATGCAACCTGCACAATGTTTTAATTCACCAATTTCAATAAGTGAATTAATAGCGTTCCTATTCATCCCTATATAACTGCAATATGAAAATATTCTAATCCTACGCATGCCGCTCGGTACCCACATTCAGGAAGTCGCCGATATTCTTCTTCTTTACGATCAAGTTTCAGTGAATTTTTTTATTAATCCAAACCAATAAAAAATATTACTCCGTATACCTTCGGATCCCTGGATAAGTATCCCAGCTGTCACGTTGCCCCAGCCCTTGTCGTTGAAATGGACATTACGTCACTAGCTCTTTGACTAATAATTAATGACACAATGAAATAAATTGAAAATTGGACATGGTTTGGACCAGAAATTGAAAATTGTTTGGCCAAGAAATGTTTGAGACTATAAAGTTCACTTGATAAATTAAACTGGCGTATCACTTCTTACTATAAAACTTTCTGATATTGTAAGCTAAGCTGACATTTATTAACAATAACTTCTGGAATTACATGTGATTTAATTTAATTAAAATCTGACAAATCAATTGTCATTTATATAAAACAGAATATAATTTCAAACTCTAAATGAATATATAGATAAAACATATATTGGTCTACTAATGACAAAATACTTTAATAAGTATCAACAATAATGTACACAAAATACAGATGATCTCTTGTCAGTCAAACCCCCACCAAAAGAGGAATTCACCAAATATTGGTGAATAAATCTCACGCAGTATCATAAAATTTCTGTGTAGGGAATCAAGTACACAAGCTTTAAAAGCTAAACTGAAAAATAACACAATTTATGATGATTGAAATATTCTGGATTTTTATAGGCTTCCTTTATTATTCCCTAATGAACAATCATACAAAGCTTTTGGAAATTAAATAGAGCTGACCTAGCACCATATATTCAAAATTGAATCATTACATTTTCAGCAATGTTAGAAACAAAAATATGTTTTTTGGAAGAGACATTATCTGTTACGATAGTGAAAACCTTTTTAAAACACAAACTGTTGAGGTTTCCATCATCTTATCAGGGTTTATTTTTTCTATATGAAATACCTTTCTATGACATATCACATCAAGTTCCAATTTAATTTCCAAATGCGGGGTGGGGTGACAATATATGTTATTTGAACTCCATCGCTTTTAAAAGTTACATGTAATTACAAATATATGGAGAATGCCTTACCAAAAGTAACAACCAATTAAGTAATCATCAGAAAATAGTTACAATTTGATTGGTTTATATAAATAGATAATCAGATGATAAATTTAACTGTTTAAGTTATTAGATATCAATAGATGTATGTACAAATTTCATTGAGAGAAAATCTGAATTCCAACATTACTTTGTTTCTGGACCTTAAAGTACCAAATAACTCCAATGCAAAAGGTGGAAAAGATAGACATCCAAAAGAACTACTATAAATTGACAGGAGACAACCTCAATAGTGTAAAATGCTAATCTTCTCATGAATTTAACATTAGCATCTTGTGCATCCAATTGTTTTTTTTTCTCTCAAAATAAACGCATTTATACTTTTTCCATATTTAATGAAGAAAACTGTTGAATTGGGCTGATTTTGAAGTGTTATTTGCAGTTGTGACGGGGCAAAATTTACAAGATCAAATTTTCATTTCAAAACATTAAGCCAAAGCCAGTTTATTTACAAATTCTAATTTCAATTTTGGCTTAACCTGTCAACATTGTAAAATAAAATCAACATTTGCTGGCTTTGACAGATGAACGTTAGCAAAATGAGCCGTTTATTTTTTACCGATATCAATTATAAAAAATTGTTGATGGTTATTATTTATGTGCACTCCATCAGAAAAATACCCTCATGTGCAAATCAAACTTAATTAAAAATGCACTCTCAAACCATACCCCCATTACGGCTAAAAAAATAACCCCTCACACTTCTTGCAAAGACCATATGATGATTGACTAGATTTGTACATGAAGTTAGGGCCAGTAGATTTATACCTATAATAAATACAACTTTGAGTCTTTCAGAAATTTAACATTTAATTTCTTGCATGTAATATTTTTATGTTTTGACACATTCTTTGTTTTCTGAAATCTCTTAAAACCATGTCTATTGTCTATATCTAAATCATAACAAAACCATGTCTATATCTAAATCATAACAATTATAAACATCTATAAAATGACCACTCTGCTGCTATAATGTCAATAATATAGAAACTAAATTAATGTCTTACTGTTGTTATACATTGTCATTGTTAACATGGTGACTTTTTGACTATAGTTGTTATATACAATGTTATTTATCAAGCCATTTTACTATAATTACAGATGCCCAAATTGGCAAACGTAGAAACATTTGACATTGTGCTATTCATGATCAACCAAACGCATAATATAAGCTATAGTCTGCAAAAACTACATGCTTAAGAATTAAATTGACATCCATATCAGTAACAAAACAAAATGAAATGGACAACGGATTGACCAAGACTATAGCGAATTAGTGAAATGAAATGAGGTTTAACACCCTACTTTTCTGCACACACTGGGCTAATGAAGAAGGGCATACATCATGAGGGGAAACTTCACCTGGAAAGGGCTGCTACAGCCTACTCTTATATATTTACGCCTTTACCAACCACAGCAGGTAACATAGATTTAAAAATCAGAAAAACTAATTGGCCTTGATTTGGAATTTTAAGTACATTTGTATCAGAGTGAAACAGCTCTATTAGTACCTTAAAAAATAAACTACAATTTAAAACCTAGAACACTGAAAATATCACATATTGATTTATTTTCAAAATTAGAAAAACAACAGGATAAACGGAAACTAGCCTACAATATGTATCTATTGAAAACGCATTATGCAAGAACTAAATTTGCCTTTTGCAGATCTTATTTTTTGATGTCAACATGACATGCCCATAAGCAACTCTCTGGCCAGTGGTAGGGGGCCAAATTAATAGTTTAATGATAAAACTGATTGTCTCGATTGTCAAGAACTGTTGCTATGATAACCTATCTTCACCATTAATAACTTTACACAAAATAATCCAATTTGACTGAAATATTTAATATATTCATTTTTCATTATTCATTTTTTTACTGTTATAGCAAAAACAGCCAGCTCTAATTCTTACTTAATGCATTTTGAAGAACAACAACTAATTTTTCTGACAACATTGTAATAATAGAGATTTCCACCAAACTGGAAAGGGACTTAAAAGTTGCCAAATGATATGAATAAACCTATTACTCAACAATTTAGAACAATATTTGATCTGTACAGACACTTTAAAAAATAGTTGCATGAAAATGACTTAATGACTAACAAAATAACATTCTATAATAACATTTATCTACAATATAATGTCTGGTATGAATTCAACAGAACATGCACATTATCAGCTAAGTCCTAATTGTTCATGATTTTCCCACAACCATTCGTGATATTCGTTTAACTTATGGTCATTTGGTTTCACCTGAAAAAATTCAACAAACATGTTACAATGTTAGTCCTGTTCCCCAAATTTTAAAAGATTAAAAAAGAAATGTAGGTCTGTGTGAGTCTATGGGGACAAATAATTTGGAACCAGACGAAAACTATCTGTCACATTAAGGCGTAGAATACAATATCTTTTGGTTTTACTAATGCCCCAATATCTTTTCAACAACCTATGGGAACCCATGGGAGTGTTACAATCCTACTCCAATGTTTGATATAATTATAATTTAGATGAATATAATTATTTTTCTAAACGACATATCAGGCCACTCAACATATTTAAAATCTGTTTGCAACATTATTACAGACTGACATCGAAATGTCTGTCACATTTAGATACAAAGGTTCCCCCCCCCACCAACATGGAAAACTAGTTATCGATGTGAATACCTCAAATGAGAGAGAAGATACATTCATTTTTTCAAAGATATAAAGAGACACTCAAGAATCATAACTGATACCATAGTTTGAATTTCAATTAGTATTTAGATACAAAGGCTCCCCTCCCCCCAGCCAACAAGGAAAACTAGTTATCTATGTGAATTCCTCAAATGAGAGAGATGATACATTCATTTTTTTCAAAGATATATATAGAGACACTCAAGAATCATAACTGATACCATAGTTTGAATTTGAATGAAGTAACGTTGATAATAACAAGTATAACAATACTGATAATAATTTCAGTGATATTCAAAATGGTCGGCATAAAGAAACGATTTACACTATCATATTCATAATCTAAAACTCACCTGTTTCCATTCATCAACACAGAATATCCTATAGGAGTCATTACCATATTTACCAATACCATGTAGTTCTTGTGGATAAAGCCAATCTTTACTAAGATATTCATCTAAAATATAATACAACAACAAATTCAATCTACATATACAGTGCAAGTACAAAAAGAAGGAAAAGTAGCCACAGGTTCCACAGTAGCTAGGTCATTTTATAGGTGACGAGAGTACTAACAAACAAATTAGAGGCAACAACTCATGAAATAATTATCAGAAATCATCAAAATTTGATAGGCTTTCCTAGCACAATCATAAACCAAATATGGTATGTCAACTTGCCGGTAATTGCAAGATAACTTTGGTGGATTACAGTCATCAGAAATTATTGAAAATCAATCAATGTGCATAAATTTCAAATCAACTGTTTCATAACTGTTGTCTAACTTGTCTCTGCACTATAAGATCAAAAAAATTATTCAAAAATATGAAGAGCAATAATTCTGAAAGATGTTGCAAATCAATAGGGCTTTGTCTCTAATATAAAAAGGTATAATTTCGAGCCATTACCCTGGCAATAATAATCGGAAATCCTTGAAATTTTGGTTATAAACACTGCTGGCATTTGGATCTCAGTGGTAACTTAAGCCGCTATGACTGATGTACACATGTAATTACATATGGTAATAAACATTCGTAATAGTACTGGTCCGGGATATGTTAGGTTATACCAAAATGACTCACCAGAAAATTTAATAATAGTTTCAGCTCTTTTATCTTGTAAACCAAGAGGTTGCATTAATTTAGCTATTTTTTCAGGATCAGCATCTTTAGCTGTAGCTGCTGTTGGCCAGCGGTTAAAAAACTTCCATAATAATGGTATTGCTGCTTTACCTAAATATACATCAACATGCTTATTAAAGGCAAATTACTACTATCTCCATGGAAATAAATCTGATAGATCTCTACTTGTACTATTCTTATCATCAGAATTCAACAACAACCCAATATAATTAAAGAACACAAAATTTTTCACCAGCATTCTGCACTGAACTCATTAAGAAGTGTACAAGACAAAGTTCAAGTTCAAAAAAAAAAAATTAACTGTGTAATGTCAGTGTTGACTTTACAAATTTGTCTCAAGATACTACATACCCGGTACATGTACATGTACATATCTTCACAAATCAAAAACATAGTTGATATAACTTATAAGTGTATGGTCAAACTGTCAAATCAAAAATATACCATATATTACGTAAGTGTGTATAGTCAACCTGTTTCAAAAATTCTTTTTTTTAGCAATCATAGAATACATGTACTTACAAAAGCACTTATAGTCAACCGGTTTCAAATAAAAAATTCAGGGATTTTTTAGCAATCAAAGAATACCTCCAAAAACACTAATACAGTATACTACAAGAAAGTAACCATCTATGGCAATCAAAGATTCAGTTGCAAACAGAACAGTCTCTGGTCAAAAAAAGTCCTCCCACATTAAATGAATGACTAATTCTTCTAATTATGCTTCTAAATATTGTTGAAGAACCCATTTTGTTGAACATATTAGCATTGTAAGAAGTCAAGGAAAGCAGTCCAAAATTGCATTAGAATGGGTGGTATAAAGCAATATTTTAATAAAGAGTCTTAATAAGGATGGACAGAATAGGAACAGTCAGTTGACTTTGTCTGTCTAGAGAAGTGTTTGAAAGGAACTAATGAAGATTTGACTCCCTGATACACAAATTTCTTAATTCAATACTCACCAGTTGTTCGGTTTAAAAATATGGTGGCCACCAAAAGTTTCCATGAATCATGAAATAAGCTTTCTTGTATAAGATTATAGGGAGATTTGGGTGGAGTCCACTTCACATCACGATGAAAATTAGGTGGAGGCATACGAGGAGATGAACCGTCTGTTTTGAAATATTTACTTGTGTTCACACTTTCACTAGAAATTGAATTTGTCACTTTTTCCTCAGAATTAAAGTCATTATTATTGTTATTTACACTATCTTCACTGCCATCAATGTTTTCTTTTTCTTTGAATTGAGTTTTTTTAACTGTTTTATTTACAACTGGCTTATTTTTAATAGTTTTACTCTTAATTGATTGTTCTTTTTTCGGTGTTTCTTTTTTCACTTTATCTTTTTGTGGAGTTTCCTTTCTCGCTTTATCTTTTTGTGGTGTTTTCTTTTTCACATTATCCTTATGTGGCGTTTCCTTGTTCACATTATCTTGCTGTGGTGTTTCCTTTTTCACGTTATCTTTTTGTGGCTTTTCTTTCTTTGGGTTGTTTTTTGTGTGTGTTTCCTTTTTTACAGTTACTTTGTTTTTGTCCTTTGACAACTGACCTTTATTATCTTGAATATTCTTTGGAGTTTCTTTCTTTTTTGTCTGTATTTTTGGCACCTCTTCTTCAAACTCCCCTTTACTTATTTTTTCCTTGCTCAAAAGACCAATATCAGACTGACTGATCTTTGGGTGATCTTTTTTCTGCGTTTCTTTCTTGGGTGTTTCTTTTTTCGATTTATCTTTATTTACTTTTTCTTTACTGAACAGATCTTTATTTGATTGATCAATACTTGATCGTTCTTTCTTCTCCCTTTTGGGTGTCTTTTTTTTCTGATTTTCTTTCTTAGACCTTTCTTCATTTGATGAACTGTCACCCTGTGAACTTCTGCGTTGTCTTTTAGAAAGTTCATAATCTTGGCCTTTAAACGATTTTGATCTTGATCGTTTGACACCAGCTGGTATAATGACAGGTTCTAATTGGTTAATAGAACCATTTGTTTCAATTTCTTCTGTAACTGACAGATCAGTAACTGATGATGCTGTCAAAACCGAATTATTAGCGTCCGTATCACTATCATTTATTTCATCATTAATATCAGTTTGATCACTTTCTAATCGCGATATAGCACTGTTGTAAACTTCAGAATCAGATATTGGATCTTCAATACTAGACACAGTTGCATTTCCAGAATTATTCAATGAATCTGTGGGTTCGTCCATATCTATATCAGAATAATCCAAATTGTTACTGATTGCAGTATCAACATATTCGTGAACAATGTCATCATGCTCATCCATACCACTCTGTAGTCCATCTGTTTCATCTAATTCCTCCTCATCACCCTTCGATATTTTTACGTCTGTACTTTCCATAGTTTCAACAGATTTCTTTCTTTTCTTTGATTTTCCGTATATTTGACTCTCTTGTTGTTTTCTTTTTTTGGTGACAATTTTTGTTGACGTTTTAGGCGGTCGACCGCGACCTATATGTGGAGTTGTTTTGATTGGTGTTGAAAACATCATTTTCACTACTAGCTTCTGATTCACTGGGGTCATTACTTTTTTGGGAGGTGATTTCTTTGGTTGACTTAGAACTCCATCTTTCTTCTTAGATTTGTCTTTATGTTTGGGTGTCATTTTCTTAACAATGGGTTTCACTGATCTAAAATTTGTCAGTCCCAATGATAACATTTCTTTATTCTTTATCTTACCGAAGTCAAAATCATCTAATGAAACATCAGAAATACCATTCTCCTCTAAAAACACTCCAATCTCTGTCTTCGATCGGAACTTTTTACCTTCGGGACTGAAATAGTAAACATCATTTACTATAGGGAAAAGATTTGCAGAAACGTGAAATTGTATACAAATTATCCAAACTATCAAATGTTTCAAACTGAAACTTAGTATCAAAGTATTTCTAGCTCAAAATATATTTATTTTTCAAAATATTTTTATTTTCCATGTATATATGTATACATAAAAAACATTATTGTGACAAAACATCACTTGATATGTATTCTCTTCAGTTTGGCATTTCACTTGTTTTTCATTTCTTGAAATAAAAGATAGGTTGCTAGGCAACAAAAAAATACAGCCACTGCAGCTAAGTTGTCTTGGCAGTCAACAAAAGTTATCAAACATTGAATACTTGTTCGTTTCAAGACCTTCAACTCTGTATATCAATCTAAAGTCAATCCAATGGATTTATATAGGTGTAAACAAAGTGTCACAGTGTATAATTACAAAATGATCTCTAAACATTTACAACATTTTTCAATGTGATCAATGGCCATAACTTCCGCAGTATCGGAAATCTTTGAAAATCAATAGGATTCTTTGTCTGAGTACATGAAACACTCCGTATAAATTTAAAGTCAATCGAACATAAACTTTAGGATGTAGAGCGACCACAAGATTTTTCAAAGTCATCAAGTACCATAACTCAAGCAGTAATTATCAGAAATAGTTGAAAATCAATAGGCTTCTTCATCTGATGAGCTTAGGCACTGTGTACAAATGTAAAGTCAATTAGATATAACTGTAGCCTGTACTGCATCCACAATATACTACTACATTTCAATGTGGGCGTATAAAAAAGGGTCAAATACCCCCTTCTCAAAAGTAGAGTATTCGAGATCCAGAATATTTTTTTCACATGATTAAAGATAATTTTATTGTCATGGCAGTGGGTTGGCATAGCAATCTATATTACCTGTAGACATAGACATCAAATTTCCCAATAGATTTTCCTCCCAATCTTTGAACAACCTTTTTCTTCCATCCTGGAGGTAATAATGTTTCATCCTCTGTGGCCCCAGCTGTACCATATGTATGATCTCCTCTACATAAGAATAAATAAATAATTTGCAAGTATTCTTAATACAATTAGATACTTGTAGACAATTTTCCTTGATACATTTGAACACATGTAAAAACAACAGTTTGAAAATACGTAATAACAACAACACTTTATCAAATAATTTGCAGAATACTGGAGCCATGAACATTTTTTTGTGTATCAGCACCTTTTAAGTTCATTTTATAGGTATAACATAGCTGAATATAAAACAATACATACCCAGGTCCTGCTGGGATAACTTTTATAACCGGTGGTTTGTTTGCTCTCTTTTTATGTTCAAGGGATTTTCTTCTTGGTTTGCGGATTTGACTGAAATAATAAAACATCAATGCCTTTTAAACTTTACCTTTTAAATGTCAAAGACAACAAAACATATACTCAATGCAGTTACATTGTCAAGGCAGTGGCCAAGACACTGATATAAATTTCATGAAGAGCATTCACAAGATTCAACAAAGTGAAACAAGGGTCATAAACAGAAATTGCTGAAATTTAATTGGCATCTTCATTTTACTAATCTTAATAATGCATATAAATTTCACACAGATCTGATGATAACTTTAGTTGTTATAGTGTTCACAAGGTTCAACAAACTGAAACAAGCACAGTAACTCTAGAAGTAATGAACAGAAATTTCTGAAATTCAATAGGATTCTTCGCTTTACTTATCTAAATAATGGATGTAAATTCAATACAGATCGGATGATAACTCTTGTTCACAAGAAATTATCAATGATGGAGGACCCAATGGAAGTGACAGCAACATACAACCATATTTCCATGAGGCAAATAAAAAAGAAAATCACTATCTTTCTTTTGACACTTGTCGGCGCCCCACTATTCACCCTACAGCAGTACAGACATCCATTTAAAATCTAAATTTGCTAACCACAAAGAGCTAGTTTTAACAAATCCATCTGTACTCAGCTTTAAAAGTAAAAATGTCAACAAAATATACATTTGTGAAAGGATCCTAATACTACATAAGAGAAAATACTATTTAAATGTACCTTGTGGTAGCTGTGCTAGTAGTAGCAGCTCCAGTATGTACTGAAATCCCTTTGGCAATTTCTTCTGTATTTCCTTCCAATGATTCTTCATCTTGTTGACTAGGTATTTCTCCTGCTTTAACATTAAATATACTTAAATCTACATCAATATCATGTTCATCACAATATGCTGCCAGTTCCATGCGTGTTCGAAACTTTCTTCCTTCTGGACTGAAAAATAAATATTTATAGATGTTACATTGAGAAGGACATTAACACCCAAAAGCCATGCCAAACTAATCAGAATGGCCGTGATGAGTTAATTAATAATTTAGATACATGTAACATTTTAAGCCTTAAGAGAGGTCTACAATAGGCAGATTTACATGTAGCATGCATAATGTTAGGGTGCCCCACGTGCCTACTGAAAAGTTGTTCTTGACACGTTGATCGTGCACGTTTTAGCTGAATGACTAACTACTAATTTCTGACAGTCTCGCACACTCGTTGAGGCTATAAATAGCAAAAGCATGCGGAAATGTTCAAAACACCAAACACTACTACAGTCGTCAAAAATCTATTGTTGACGATTCTGAATAGCAATAATATTTAACTTTTTGGTTATTACGGCATCTTTAGAAATTACGCTTGTTTTATTTTTTTAAATTGTCTTATAATTAACTGTACTATTAGAAGCTGCATATTTTGGTTTAGTACAAATAATATCTCTGACTCACATCCGTAAAGCAAGAATATGATACTAGCAGTAGTTTCATTTTACTTTTACAAGGTTCTTAAAAATATTGTTGAGTTGTCTGATGTGTGTGTTTCTAAATTCAATTTCTTGTTCCATGTTTCGTAAAAAAGTAGTCTTGATAAATCCTGACCTATCAATTAGACGTAGAATGACCGGTAGACTAGTTAAGCGAGACTGATTTCAAAACAAGGGCATGTAACCTATCTTTTACTCAAAAGTGTCTTGATGTTATGGGCGCCACTCCAAACCATTTTTCAGTATTATTTATGTATGGTTAAATGGTTATAGCTTATTAAGTACAACATGGTCATTTATTTAGTGACTATAAATGTGTGAAACAGATTTAAGGCTTTCTAAATATATTAGTATTATGGTGTAATTATCGAGATATTTGGAGATATTCATTTAGGGTGGGGCACCCTAATAATGTATGTTTAAGTAGGCCAGTGATTGGATTTTCAAAATAAGGCAATAAAGGAACAAATATCTGCTTTTGCATCACGTCAAAATAAAGCCTTTCAGTTGATCTGGTGTTATACTTGGCTTAGTGATGCAGTACCCTACTTTCGATTAGACTTGGTTGTACCAGTAGTCCTAAATTTCCAAATGTAGATAAACATTTAACCAAATAAATAAAATTTAGTCATTTTAGATGAGTCAAGTGTTATTTTAAACAAAAATAATTATATACTTGGCTTAGTGATGCAGTACCCTACTTTCGATTAGACTTGGTTGTACCAGTAGTCCTAAATTTCCAAATGTAGATAAACATTTAACCAAATAAATAAAATTTAGTCATTTTAGATGAGTCAAGTGTTATTTTAAACAAAAATAATTATATGTATTCTGTTGAATAAAGTAGCAATGCTTATTCCACTCAACTTGATAACTTTTAGCTTTGATAGCAATCATTTTTATCAGCTAGTCACCTAACCACCTTTTGTTTAAAACTGTCTAGAGGAAACAAAATACATGCTCACCTGAAGATGATAACATCATATTTTCCACTTGATTTGATACCAAATCTCTGTATCAAACGTTTTCTCCATCCATCCCCAAGATCTATTTCTTCAAATGTAGCACTACTATTATAGGTGTGATCGCTTCTGAAAATAAACATCTCTAAATTAAATAATAGCAACAGATACTCAGAAAGTATTCAAAAAAGCAATAGCTTTTCATCCATATTCCCAATCTGTTTCACAGTGGTAATGTGAACACTTTCCTTTTTAACTTTGCATAAGATGACTGGCCTTTAAATTCACATGCTGTAGGCTATAGTTATGTGTAATGCCACATCGTAAAATGTGCGCTGTTGACATCAAAGGTACTGTAGTAACACAAACTAGTCTGGAAGGATTTACTTCCTTTTAGATAAGCTGGCGATTTTATATACCCATACACACTGATTAGGGAATATTTTTTTATCCATCTGTACCAGTACATGCATACTTCCAACACCTTTATTCTTTTTTATTAATTTAATTAGGAGAAGAAAAAAAGGAAATATTGACACCTAATTAACCTGAATGAAACCATGATAATACATGTAGACGCCAAAAGTGAATATAGATACATTCTGGTCAACTATTGCAGATATGGGACGCAGTAAACATAAAGAACAGAATTAAGTACCTTATTCCAAGACCAACAACAGTTGGTACGGCCGTGGGAGAAGCCTCAATGGCTTCTAGATGATTATAATCGGTATTCTCCATAGTATTGTTGTCATTACCAAATGGATTATTCTCATTGGTTTCCTCTACATTTTTATTGTTTGTAGCTTCTAAATCTTTATCATTGGTTTCTTCTACTTTTTCATCGTTTGTTCTTTCTAAATCTTTATCATTGGTATCCTCTACATTTTTATCATGAATATCCTCAACATTTTTATCATGAATATCCTCAACATTTTTATCATTAGTATCCTCTACATTTTTAACATTAACATCTTCCACATTCTGCTCATTAGTAGAGTCATCCACAGTTATTGGCTCAAGAAGTGTGTCCGTGACACAGCTAGCTTGAATCTCCTCACTTACATGTACTTCCATTTCTTCTACTACTACTACACTTTCCACTCCTCTAAAAAAAAAAAGAATAAAATAGGGTCACTGAGTTGGAATGAATGAAAATTCATTGATGTGCAAATTTTATAGATGGAAGCTAGGCATAGTACTACATTTAGTTAAATCCTTACATACAGATTAAATTACACAGCATCATTGTGGTCAATATGAAACATCGCAAGATTTATGTGATTCTGTTTATATCTGCTTATCAGGGAAAGAAATTCCTAAACATTCCACATGGTACATGTAGCAGGTTTTTCTACTCCTGGATGTAGACTAAGTTAATATCTTTCCACACCTACATACATGTAGGTATAGATTCATTGGCCTTCAACACTGTATGTAAATTTAAAGTCAATCAGTAATTAACTTTAGCCTCTAGAGCGTCCAAAAGATTTTTCAAAGTGATCAAGGATCATACATGTAGCTCTGGCAGTAATTATCTGAAATTGATGACAATCTCATGACCTTAAATATTGACACTGTGTATAAATTCAAAGTCAATCGGATATTTTTTTTCATGTTTTGAATTGGCCTATTTATAATAAGTTATCAGCTACTTTTTTATATACCGTATAGAGATAGACATGTACCGGTATATAAAGAACATTGGAAATAGGTCAGGTCCATATATTGTATCCAAGACTCATTATTATTACTTATTATACATTGATTTAACAGTTGTATTCAATCTTTCCTTTCTTTTTATTCCCGAGTCTGAAACCTCACCTACCCGAGTACGAAATGTCTCTTGCCTGAACGAATCCATTTATTTTTGAGTCCGAAATGTTGCAATTGTCCGAAATGTTGCAATTGTATAATTGTCCGAAATGACGTGGGACCGGAATGACATACTTAATCCAGTATTCAATAACGATGTGCAAACTGTAATTCTGACTGACAATCATGCAATCATTTTGTGCCAGTCTGGCCTCTTGTTCACTTTTACTTAATCTTTATATCTTTTTTTTTTTTAAATACAGAACCTTGTTGCAGAGACTACTTAGTCTACTATAGCTAGTACAACTGACTAGTGCCTGAATCACTGACGGTTTTATTCAAACTAATAACATAACACGTCTTCAACATGCACATCCATGTAAACCTCTTACCCTTTCAATTCTAAACTTTCTGAATCTATGCTCGGCTCAAATGACATATTTACATCATCTTTATTCATAAATCAGCTCTAAAATCTTGAATCCAGAGTAATATTTCCATTTCAAATGCCAAAATAATTTTGATTTCCGTCGATGGTTATCCTTATGTTTTTACTGACACGTTTTAGATATAAAACGAAATATTAATAAAGAATTCAATGTGACATGTTGTATATCAATTATTTGAAATAGAAAAATGTATGTCAATTTTATAGCTTTACATTAAAGTATATATTGGTGAAATAATCATCTTATATTTGGTTGCTTTACTTTATAACCTACACTCGTTTTTTTTTCTTATTCCGGTCCCAAATATATTTACCCACTAGAGGGCGCCGTTTATAATTTCTACAATTTGAGGCTGGCGGGAGTTAAAAATGTTTGTAAACAAAGTCATACATTTTATCATAATTTTACCTCGCTGACCCATCTTTGACATGTTCCAAGACAACAGGGAACATATTTTCTTTGCTAGAAGGCGGTGCTTAATCTTCAAAAAATAAATAAGGCTTACCAGAGAGACTGACATGAGAGAGTGGCACCTATAGGGCTATCAAATCCGATTTGACAGGATCAGTACAGAAACAACAGACCAGCAGTCCTTACCGATTACTACATCAAGGGATTAGAAGCACTTAACTTAAGGCATTAAGACCCCCCCCCCCCCCAAAAAAAAACCCCTCATGAATAGAGGCGTATGTTATTAACAATGTCTGTATTAGTGTATTAATACAGTCACATCAATACAATGATATGATACGACAATAAAAAATATACAGACATGACGTTATATTTATAATAATAACTTATTTATATTATATTCATATTGGTTGATGTTTTAAGTTGTGATAAAAACATGCACAACCAGCTCTGATTTTAGTCACTGCTCCTCCGCTGCAGCTTTGCTTTATAGAATACAAATAGGTGTTTTTATCTTGATTTATCAAAATAACTGCTTTAAAAAATATCCCTTCCCATCAAACATTTTATTAAAAGTTCTTGTAAACTGTGTTCTCTTGTAAACTGTGTTCTTCCGTAGGAATTTGTAGTCAATGTAGATCTTGCAGTTTTGGTATCTATTATTTCAGCCTGAATTTCCCTGATTTTTTACCTCATTTTAATAGGGGGTTGCAGTATTTGAGATCAGTTCTGCTATGGTGGATCGGAAGTAGAAATAGGGACAATATTTGATAATATATAAAGAGTTTTCATCCATGTGGTGGAGACAGTAACTTTATCAAAATTGACCTGGCTCGGAATCATAGCAGATAGCTCTACTTTTAGTCACCACCTTTCCTCATTACAAAAGCATTAATTGTCATGACTTACAGTGATCTTCACTATGATCAACTGCACATGTGGACCAGTTTACTGTAGATGTATGTAATCATTATTAATAGATTTCTTGATAATTGTGTCTTTTTCTTCAGAAAATAAATGGTTGAATGATTAACCAATAAACATGTCTGTATTGAAGCTGGTTTCTGCAGGAGATGATGTGAAAATCTGGGATAGTAGAGGATTTGGTTTGGTGAAAACATTTGAACCCCATGATCAGAATGTTACAGCTGTATGCTGGAGTCACTGTGGTAAGCAGTTCATTAATTTGAATGAAAGCATTAATAAAACGAACCCTGAAAAGCATTTAAAAATAAATTTACATTAGGTTGCCGTCTCAGTTAGCCGATCGGTCAACCCACACTTTCTTGTCCTCTCTCTAGCGTCCACAGATTTTAATGAATCTCTTTTAAACTTCAGGATAGTGGTTCTTATTAGTATACGACAATTGGATCGATATATAGCTCAGTAGCTATTTTTGTTCTGGAGTTATGTCCCTTTAATTAGTGTAATTTTACTTGACATGTATCTAGACCAGAGGCTTCATGATTGAAATTGAGAGCAATAGCTTTTTTCGTTCTTTACTTCTTGATGAGTTTTATGTGTTGATAACAATTATGTTTGTCTGTTTTCTGGAGGCTACTGTTTTTTCTTTTGTATAAGTTTACTATAAGCTTGATTGTTGTGTATTGCTATCTTTTTTTTTCAAAACAATGCTGCTGTGTAAAGGGTTTTCTGCTTTAAATGTATGTAAAAATATGTTTACATGTATGTACATGTACAGTAATAAGTCTTTGTTTTTAGGTTTTCAGTATTTGTATTTGTTTACTTACTTCTTTAATTTGTAGGTAAATTTTTAACAAGTTGTTCAGAGAATGATGATAAAATACCAATAACTCATATACAGAATACCAGTAAACCGAGTGTAGAAATAGATGTAGAGGTCAGTTGTGAAACGTCTTTGAACAAAAAATTATTCTTTGCTTGTAGAGGAGGGGGTGGGGGAGTAGTCTAATATGATTTAAATCATAAGGTCTGTCATTGATCCCACTCTTGTATAACTATAAGACAAGTAATAGGGTTGCCTGAATTAAACACTATCCCCTTGATGGAGCGATAATATATATAATATAACATATATATAGAGAATACATAATTACTTATGGTCATTTCTCACTTTACAAGGTGAATTCTTTAACAGCAAAATATATTATCAAATCTACTGCGATTTACATTTGTTTCATCATTTGGATGGAGAGGTCTATAATATACACTTTCCTGAAAATGCTTAATAATTATTGTTAGTCTGTCTGTATTAAGAACCAAATGTAGCCTACAAATTATACTGTTAATTGCTAAATAAAAAATTTTTGTCTATATTTTCAGAAAGGAAACTTATGTGTAGATTTCAATTCTAACTCAAGATATTTACTGTATGGTGGAAATAACTGTATTGTTAATGTTTGGGATCTTAAATCAAAAAAGTTAAAAAAGTCTTTTAAGGTATGACATCGTTAACAAAATATGGTTGTAGTGAGTATTTTCCAGATCTAAGCATAACTGGAACAATTATACATGGAATTGTGCAAAACAGTAGATACTGATATATAACTTAATCTGTACATTCACCGACATTGATAAAGTTCTGATTGGTTACTTCTGTACCACAAATTAATGTTCGTTTTGATGTTTTATCAAATTTTCTGTTATTTTGTTGTGGTCCTGCTCTTCTGCATTTACTTCGCAACTATTCTGATATTCTGAATTTATTAATTTGTATTTTCATAGTTTGTTTTATAATGTTCAGGAACATAAATCTGCAATAACAAGTCTGGCATTTAACTGGAATGATGCTTACATTGCTTCCGGATCTAGATCAGGAGATATAATTCTACACAATCTACTGACAGGGCAGTCGGGATCTCCATTACGAGCACCAAAAGTTCAGGTTAGAGTAAAGCGTAATCTAAAAAAGAGAATTTGTTTCTCACGTTTTATATGAGATCACAAGATTCTTAGATTATAGTCAACACATCTATATTTATTCAAATACGCAGATGTAAAAAAAGAAATAGATGCCTGTTCAAACAGAAATATTCAATGTGCATAAATTAAGATCAGGCCACATTTGCATGAAATTTCTGATACATCATGCAAGAGCTAAATCTGCCTTTTGCAGGTCTTTCTTAAGGCCTGAAATGTTATCTAAATTATTAATTAGACATTTATTATCATGAAAAGACCATAATCGACTCTCAATGCCATTTACATTGCATTTGAATTCGATCTGTTGTACAACACCCATTGATGATTATCCTCAAAAAATGGAAAATTGAGACTATGTTCATTGTCAAATATCAGCGGTAACAATGACAATCAAGGCTACAACGTTTTGAAAATGAGGTTTTCTCGGCCCAAAATATAGTAATTTGACTGAAATTTTCTGCATATGCCCTTACATGATCTGTTTTTTTTTTACCTACTTGATCTTTATAAAACATTCTATATTGTGAAAGAGAGAGAGAAATGGGGTTTAATGTCCACTCGACACAAACTAGGTCATTTCGGGACTTAGAGAAAACCCACAAGGTTGAACAGGCGATCCTACTTCTTGCCACGTACAACCAGGGATTCGAAACCACGTCAGTTGACTCAATTAATGGCTTTTTATACGCCCACATTGAAATGTGGTCGTATATTGTCGTCGCCCCCGTTCGTCGGTCCGGCGTCCACAATTGCTTGTGGACGCTCTAGAGGCTAAAGTTAATATCCGATTGACTTTAAATTTATACACAGTGTTTAAGGTCGTGAGACGAAGAAGCCTATTGTTTTTCAGCGATTTCCGATAATAACTACCAGAGTTATGGCCCTTGATCACTTCAAAAAATCTTGTGGACGCTCTAGAGGCCAAAGTTAATACCTGATTGGCTTTAAATTTATACACAGTGTTTAAGGTCATAAGACGAAGAAGCCTATTGATTTTCAGCGATTTCTGATAATTAATGCCAGAGTTATGGCCCTTGATCACTTCAAAAAATCTTGTGGACGCTCTAAAAGCCAAAGTTAATATCCGATTGACTTTAAATTTATACACAGTGTTTAAGGTCATAAGACGAAGAAGCCTTTTGGTTTTCAGCGATTTCCGAGTTATGGCCCTTGATCACTTCAAAAAATCTTGTGGACGCTCTAAAAGCCAAAGTTAATTTCCGATTGACTTTGAATTTATACACAGTGTTTAAGGTCATAAGACAAAGAAGTCTATGGATTTTCAGTGATTTCCGATAATTAGTGCCAGAGTTATGGCCCTTGATCACTTCAAAAAATCTTGTGGACGCTCTAGAAGCCAAGGTTAATATCCGATTGACTTTAAATTTATACACAGTGTTTAAGGTCATAAGACGAATGAGCCTTTTGATTTTCAGCGATTTCCGATAATTAGTGCCAGAGTTATGGCCCTTGATCACTCCAAAAAATCTTGTGGACGCTTTAAAAGCCAAAGTTAATATCCGATTGACTTTAGATTCTTACACAATGTTTAAGGTCATAAGATGAAGAAGTCTATTGATTTTCAGCGATTTCCGATAATTAGTGCCAGAGTTATGGCACTTGATCACTTCAAAAAATCTTGCGGATGCTCTAGAGGCCAAAGTTGATATCCGATTGACTTCAAATTTATACACAGTGTTTAAGGTCATGAGACGAAGAAGCCTACTGATTTTCAGCGATTTCAAATAATTACTTCCAGAGTTATTTCCCTTGATCACTTCAAAAAACCTTGTGATGCTATAGATGCCAAAGTTAATATCCGATTGACTTTAAATACTTACACAGTGTTTAAGGTCATAAGATGAAGAATCCTATTGATTTTCAGCGATTTCCGATAATTAGTGCCAGAGTTATGGCCCATGATCACTTCAAAAAATCTTGTGGATGCTCTAGAGGCCAAAGTTGATATCCGATTGACTTCAAATTTATACACAGTGTTTAAGGTCATGAGACGAAGAAGCCTACTGATTTCAGCGATTTCAAATAATTACTTCCAGAGTTATCTCCCTTGATCACTTCAAAAAACCTTGTGATGCTATAGATGCCAAACTTATCATTCGATTGACTTCAGATTGATACACAGAGTTTAAGGTGTTGAAACGAACAAGTATTTTGATTTTCAATGAATTTTGATAACTGAACAGCTAAATCCATGATGTTAAATGTTTCCTATACTAATTGTTAGCGTGGGGCAAAACTTTATAAAAAACAAACAAATTCTAATGATTTCCAGATAACTACATAATGAGTTGTTACTCTTAATCAGATTTTAGTGTATTACAAATGTTTCATTACCAAAAAAAGTAAAAATATGCGACAACCCTTGTTGACTGCCCGGACGATTTAGCTGCTGTGGGCGTATGTTTCGTTGCCTGGCAACCTATCTTTGATACAGGGGGGGTTGGGATGGCCTAGTGGTCTAGTGCCGCACTGCGACCTCTAGCTGGCCGGTCACCTCTGACTTGCGGCTGTGGTTTCGATCCCTGGTGTGAGAGTATGTGGCATGGAGACAGGGTAGCCTTCTCAACCTCGCGGGTTTCGCCCCACTGCTAAAGACCCCTACGCGCCAGCGAATTATTGAAATAAAATTAAACCATATGTTAGTCCCGAAATGAACTAGTTGGTGTTGAGTTTACGTTAAACCCCTTCTTTCCCTCTCTTTTTATGATACAGCAAGCACATGCTAACCAACCATTCAGCCGCCCCCCCCCCCTTCCATAATGCATTTTTACTATTAAATTAATAGTCAACATTTATGGATGGTAAACTTAAGTTTAACTTTCTGTTTATTTTAGACAATAAAACAGATACAGTATCATTATTTTCGTAAGTCACTGTTTGCGTCAGCATCAGATGATGGAGCTATAAACCTGTGGGATGCTAATACAAGACAATTAAAACATTCTTTTAATGATATACATAAAGCACCAGCTACTGGTTTGGCCTTTTCTCCTATTAATGAGATGTTATTAATGAGTGTTGGATTAGATAAGAGAATAGCGCTATATGATGTTCAAGGAAAACGGTAAATTATATAATTATTGAAATGCACTATCATAAAATAGACTATTTGTATTATTATGCATATTGGAAATGTATAATAATGCTGTGTGTGTGATATATTGTTTTGCTTTATTGTATGTTGATTTATGAATAAGTATCAAATTTTCATATTACCGGTACATATGTTCAAATTGTAAAAATTTATCAATTTTACATAAATGTGTTCAAATTTAAGAAAATGTATCAATTCTACATATTATCATATGTAATATATCTTTACATTTAAAAGGTATGAATTTGACATAATATTTATATTTACATTATAAAGCCTTCAAATGCTCAAGTTATCAGGAAAGTATTGTCAAATATGTATCTAAATACTGTAAAGTTATGTAATGTAATTCTTCCTATATATTGCTAAAATCTATTCGTAAAATGAGTTTTATTTCAATCTATTATTATTCAATCTATTATATTGCTAAAATCTATTCGTAAAATGAGTATGATTTCACTTAGTTTTATTTCAATCTATTATTACAGCAATTTGAGGGTGTTAATGGCAGATAGCCCATTGACCACTATAGATGTTATGGCTGATGGCGCCACTATAGCAGTTGGAACATCCAGGGGTAAAATACTGGTGTATGATATCAGACAAGGCCCGAATCCTGTTCACATGGTTAATGCCCATAGTTGTGCTATATCTTCATTGTCTTTTCATCCAAAGGTAAGTATATTCAAGATGTTTACTGTACAGCCATATTCTACACACACCATGTTCTGTTCAAAATCGACAGAACATTGGCCAATGTTCAGCAGAGTACCACATCCCAAAAATTATTTTATCTAATAGTTAGTGCAAACCACAAAGCACTGTAGCATGAGGTTCCCCTTTATAAATTTACATAATTTCCCGAATACGTTTCACATGCAAGGTTATGTATGAAATATTGAATAATATTTACTTTACACTAGATAGTTTGCTGATCATTCCATAAGTCTTTAATGACATCAACATTGATAATTTTATATTTTTGTTGAAAACAATGATTGTATGTTACATTTTATTGTATAGTCTGAAATGAACAGTGCAGATGGTAATAGTTCAGAATCTAAGAAGAGAGATTTACCTAAAGCTCCTCAAACAAAACCAGTCAACACAACTAATGATAAAAGTTAGTTTCTTATATAGAATAACCATTTAACCCTTAGAACCCGAAATGCCGCAAAACCAGCTTGACGTTGTATCGCATATACCCGAAATGTCGGTTTTGCGGCTTGGGGCGTGTTCAAGCTCCAATTACATTGACGTCATAATTAATATGACATCCTGTAAATCCAGGGAGGATGTTAGATCATATGGTCTGTCATGACAATAATTAGGGTTGCCTGTTCCACCTCATTGGTTGCCTCCCACAGCTAAAGATCCCCCACACATGTGAATTATTGAAGTAAAAGTGGATGTTAAACCCAATTTCTATTTATCTCACTGTTCAATGAATTATATTAATTTAATTATATTAATTTAACTGTTATGAAACGAAATATAGCTCTGTATTTTAATCAGAGTTTTTAATTGTGTATATTTATACATGTGTTATTGATATAGATAGTAATGTGATAGCAGCACAAACAGCTGTAGAAAGGGCTCAACATAAACAACACCAGAATCAAGTAAGAGACGATGTCTTCTCACCAGTTAGAGAAAATATAGGTTACTATTTATTTCTTTTATACATAAAATTCAGAAAATTTATATCATCTGGATAAACAAACGTATATTTTAATAAACAAAAAGAAGGTAAATACTAAATCTGGAAATGATCTATATTCAGATTTTTCGCAGCTGAAATGTTTATTTATCTGTATTTTGATTCTGTATATTAGTTGAAATGTGATTATAGAGTTATTTGTATTAAAGGTTATGGTTCAGCGTCATTTACTGATGATACTTGTCATCAACAATCAGCTACAACTGTTAATACAAGTGATAATAGTTCTACAGGTCAGTAAAATTAAATTTCATTACATATTAAAAGGACTAACTACTGTTTATCATTCACATCTCGCTTTAAGTGGTGTTGTTTTGGGGTGGGGGACTGGGGATCTATGTTTTTAATGAACGAGACTGTAAATTTTAAATGGATTCTTCCAGGTGATCCCATTTGTAGCACTAAACTAAATTGCTTTAGATGATTTAGATTTATTTTATTTCATATAGTTTTACATATTTGATTTGTCTTCCTTTCTGATATTTCTCTGTCCTATATTTGAGTCATGTTGGCAAATTATCAAGAAGTGGGGCCCAAGCAGCACCAAACTTCGACATTTCACAGTTCACTCATCATTTTACTACTTCTATTATTATTATCAGGTGTGTGTGGCGTATTTTCACCTCTACAAGGTCACCAGTCTAGTTTATCTGGAAAATTTAGTCTAGGTAACAGTCCATTAATAAATAACAGTTATTCTAGTTCTCAGGTAAATATATTCCTTACTTTACAATGTATTCCTTATATAACCTGGCTATTACAACAATGGCATGGTATCCTCTCCTCTTATCAGAATTTATGAGAAACACTGACAGGATGAGACCAGTAAATCATCGCTGTGTACAACCATGTGTGGTTTAATGGTCGAGAGCAAGACATTAAGTAATATATTGAAACTTCACAAGGGGTCTTTAGCTCGAGATCATTAAACAGCTTAAAATACAGACACTATCCTGCACGTGCTCTCAATGAAATGCGCCACGCGAGTCCAATATTTCATCCCGTATGTACGATTGGCAAGTTGGAAATAATGGTACGCCAACATCAAAGGATGAAGTCACATGTATTTTAAGAGAAGGTATTCGATACCTTGATTGGACAAAGTGTTTCAGTATATTATAGAAGAAGGTAATGGTTATAATAACACATGTAGATACATTTTATTTAGAGAGAAATGTCTTACTGCTGATGAGGTTGATAAGATAATTTGATAGATATTGATGATATATTTCAGGGAGCTAGTTCAGCTGTAGTTTCACCAACAAATAATTCATCTCATATTTTACCTTCAGGTGTTAATGGTCATTCAGGTACATTCTTAACTTTCAATATTAATCTATTAACACTTAGTTTAGATAAAGGTTAGATGTAGTCAGTACAGACCAATAGTTGGGGTATTCCATTAGAATCGTGGTACCATACCCATCTAGCTACATTTGCCCACTTGTGAACATGTGCATTTACTCTGTTTCGTCAGATTTGCCACATAGGCTCACTCAATATAATTTAGGGCATGTGTGATCAAATTTCACAAAAAGTATTGATAAGCCCTAACATGGGCATGCTGAAAATGTTGAAATGTATCGGAAGAATTAATTGATGCAGACAGGAGACTTTTGTCCTGTCTCTTGGGCAGTAATCAGGCGCGGATCCAGAGGGGGGGTTTGGGGGGTCCAACCCCCCCCCTGCTCAGCTACATAAAAAAAAATAATGCCTTGCATCAATGAAATTACATCACAAAGTGATCCTACATCAGTATAAAAATGATTACTCTGTTTAAAAAGCTCAATTTGTATGTATCCTATGTAATTTAGAGACGATGATGGAAGATTTCTGTAACAGAAACATGGCAAACCCCCTCCTGCAAAAATTCCTGGATCCGCACCTGGTAATATCCTGGGATACAAGTATATTTTATTCAACCCAAGTAAATCTGGTCCAAGACTGTGAAATGACCAGTATGAACATGTAATATTTATTAACTTATATTTGTAGCTGTTAGTAAGATTGTACAGAAAGGTGTCAGTGCTTCTCCAAGTTTACATCAGATAACAGGTTCTAGTCATGATGTAAATACAGGAGATAGTATTAATTCTGGTGCTAGTAATGGTAAGAAGGTTATGTTTACTGATGGTGGTAGTCCACCAGATGCAGCAGCTGTTCGACATATGTTATCTACAGCTATAGATAACTGTAGGCAAGATTTACGACAAGAAATACAGGGCGCTTGGCAAGAATCTTGTTCTCCACAGGTAGATAAATATAAGTTCTTTTTAATTTCACTGATTTAAAGCGTAAAATCAAGTTACGAAGTTACAGTATACCTATACTAGTAGGGTATACCACACTTATCTACAAGGTGGGTGTCTGTACAACTACCAGCAAAGCTATTGATGTCCTTGGCTTGTGTATGAGATATTAGGATCTCACAATATGTAGATGTAGTCAATGACCCCAACTTATCTGAAAAAGCTTCAGATAAGTTGGGTACGATTCTATTTGAACATATAATATACTTTGACAGTTTATCACTGGCCAATTCTTATTGTATGCAATATTTACTTCATTCAGAAACCAAAAGCAGAAGTGTCAGGAGCAGCTGATCCAAATCTATTTCAGACTGAATTTACAAGAAATTTAATACGAGAAGCTCTAGAAGATTTTCGTGAAGAAATTCATCGTGATTTAACTAGTTTACATGTGGAAATGTTAAGACAATTTCAAATACAACAGGTTTGTATTACATAATATGATTTTGTCATTCATGACTAGTTCAGTTTAGCATATAGTTCATATATCAGATTATTTATATTATAAAATAAACATGACAGGTATTTTCTGTAAATATTTTCCTGCTGCTTAGAGAACAGGATCTCTTTCTTTGAGAAAAGCTTAAATCTGATAATACTTGTTAATATATTGTGTATTTAGGAGAGTTGTTTTAGATTCAGCCAAAGAGAAATTGTGGAATTGGAAAAACATTATTTTTACAATGCTTTCTGAAGTTGTAATGTTTAGTCCATTCTGTGATATTCAGCTTTTGTGTATGATCTTACCCAAATCTTTAGAGATCAAAATTGTTATGTTTTTTGACAGACGTTTTTATTACATCATTTGTGTTGCCAAGCAGGAAATTTGTTTTTAATTCAGAAAAATGTTAATTATTTTGTTTTTGATTACAGAATGAAGTTACTGCAATGTTACAACATCTATCAGTAAATAAAGATCTGTTAGCGGAAGTTGAAGAACTACGTCAAGAAAATAAGCGTTTGAAAAAAACCTTTTGATTAAAAAGATGTTGAGCAAGTCTAGTACCACTTTTGAAATGTACTTATAACACTGCTATTCTTCCACCTGGTATGATCTTGTAAAACTAATGCTTGAGGTAGACACTATCATATAGTCAACTGTGTATTTATTGCTTTGAATCATGACCCTGTCACATCCAGTTTTTGCCATTGTGGTGTTTTTATCAAACAGATATTACCAGAAAAAGGTGACATGGAATCATATCTTTGGCTAATTGTGCATTTATTAAAATGATAATACAGTGCTACCATTGTCTGTACATTTCTCTGCATTATGTTTTCCCAAGTTTTCCCTTCTGTGCCTTGAGTGGATGAACAGAATCTTGTTATGTAGGTGCATTTTGGGTAATAACAGAACAAGTTTAAGTTGTGATCCTTGGCATTATCAAAACTGTTGAGATATCAGTTTCCCTGACTTCCTTTCATTGTGCTTTGGAATATCTAACTGAAACTTGATGTGGAAACATAGATTTGGTAATAATGTGTACGTATTGTAGTTACAGGTCAAGCTGTGGTCTTGTCACGTTTAAGTAGAGGCATTTTCTTCATGAAAATTGGAGCACACATAATTATAAATAATCATCATGATGCCTATAAAATCATACATTTATTATCACATGCATCATTAGTGCCTCAAATTAAAGGATATATTTTTTGCTATTTGTAACCAATATTTTAATTATAACAAATATATTTTTCATTTTCATCATGATGAAAAGACAGGAACTAATATAGATAAAAAAACTAATTAAACCAACTTTTGTTAAAGATACATGACCTCTTTGATTAAGATCAAAATAAAAATGGTGAATAAGTTTAATTTAATGACAGTCATGTTCTACTTAAAATTAGGAATAGTCTGTACGATTATTAAGTGGTTTTCATTTTAATTTAGATGGATATAAATCTAGCAAACAAAATCAACAATTTTAAATGAAATTGGATTTTTATGTCATTTAAATTTTAAATTGCTTGGCCTAGACTACATGAGAATTAATTCTCTAATTTTTGCCACTGTGATTTGTTAAAATAATTTTTTCCCACTCTAAAACACATGTTCATAAATTAGGCCAATGGTCAAATCTTGTCCATTAAAGGGACAATAACATTCTTGCTGGCTTGGTAGCTCCAGAAAATAAATAATACCCTTATTCTAAGTACTAGATGTTTAAATGTCCAACCTGTTGTGTAAATTATCCATTACAACCTATTTTATTTGTCCAGAGGGTTCGAAAATATTTTAAAATCCAAGTCATATTTGAAAAGGTTTACGTTAGACTTTTCAAATCAATTGGTTGAATTTTTCCAATTTTTTAAATTAGGTGTGTTAAGATGAAATTTATATCATCATTTAATTGGAATATTCTAAAATAGTACGATTTGTTGACCAGAATTGGGACATATTTTTCAGTTACAACAAGAGTGTTATTGGGGCTTTAAAGACAAAGGTCGTAAAATATTGACCATATTGTAGTGCATAGATAACAAAACCCAGTAAAACATCAAAGAAACAAAAGCTTCATTATTTTTTTTTACATTATTCAAAGAGTTTGTGCCCTTAAAGAGATACATTTCTTAACATATTATATATTACTGTAGAAAGCATAGTGTGATAACTGTTGACTTAATTATAATTTATTGTATGTTGTATAATTTTCTGAATACAAAAATTCTTATTTTGAGTAACTGGAACAAAGTTTTCCTTTTTTTTTTGTTTTTGAGTTATTAAATATTGGCTACAAAATTTACAGCAAATTAATGTTTGTTCTTGTACGCTTATGCAAAAATAACTTTTGTTAGACTGTAGTCTTATCCTTTTTAACAGAACAAACACATTTACTCCCCAGAATTATATTGTATATACATTGTACATGTAAATGTTCATTATCATATTGTTAATAAATGGGATCATGTATCATATTATATATATTGTTAAATATCAATATTGTTAATAAACCTTAAAACATGATATTATCTTATTGCAAGTGTTTGATTTGATTTTGGCTCAGTGAGTAAGGTCCCTGGCTCACAAACCAGGAGGTTTCCGTGGTTTATACTGATTATGGCCGAGATAGTTCTTCAGGCTTTTTCAGTGTGTTTCACCTTTCAGTCTGTGGCTTTGAATCTAGAGTCCCTGAGTTGTCATTTCCTGGATTTTGCAGAATTCTTGTGGCCAGAAAACACTTGTAACATTAGTAAAATAGGGTATCACACATGGGAATTCACATTATTTTTAAGAATTTTACAAGAGCGTACTAAGTACTGTGGATCTGTTACAACTTATCAAAGTGAAAATAATTACATAAATTAGCAAAGATATGACTATGTCCTCATATTTTCATCAGGCGTCTGCGCTTAGTCAAGATTGACTACTGATATCAGCCGTTTTGTTAAGATCACACCCAAGAGTCAATAGTTCATTGAGGCGTTCCTGTTTCATTATTGAATGCATAACAGTCACACATTGTTTGTTTACGTCATTAATTCATTTAGTCGCTGATGTATAATTTTGAGACAGACTGCAGTGACTGTTCTTATTTTGAGACTGACTATTTATCTTTTCACACCCCACATCCTTCCACATTTACGCCCCTGGTCGTTCAGATAGAATGGATAAGTGAGGCTGGTGCGCATATAACAGATCCCTTGACAGTTCAAATTTGATGAAGATAATTGGAAAATTTACCTTTTTACTTCATTCGTGCACAGAGAATAACTGGAAAATTTAACAAATTATAGGGAGCCACAGTGGCTCAGCAGCTGAGACGCTGGTTTGTTAACTGGAGGTCTGGTGTTTGATCCCTGAATTACCAAGAAAGTTCATCAGGATTTTCTGTCATGGTTCCCCCCTGTCTGTGGTGCAGGATAGAGAATCGAGCAAGGGACAATGTATAGTCGTTCCGATGGAATGATAAACAAAGGTGCTGCGTATTGGAATTCAATATAAGAGTAGGCTGTAGTGCTGCTGTCGAGGGTAAATTTCCCTCAGAACACATTATGGTGTATGCCTACCGGTACTAATTACGCCTCAAAATCTTGAATATTCACCAAAACTTAACTGGAAATCTAAAATTAGCACTCTAGACTGTAGAGCAAAAGTTGAGAGAAATGAGTCTATATATAGTCATAGCCTACTACTTTTGATTGTAGAGCAAGAAAAAAGAATTTACCAGAAATGTGTGCCATGTTGAGGTGAATATATATAAAATTAGTCAGAATAACCATGAGATACAAACAGACGTGTAATTTAGAAATAATAAATAAGGGATTCTTATGGTTGCATTAGCTATAGGACATTGACCTTTGGACTACAATGTTCCTGGTTGGAATTCAGAGTGTCACAGGTAGACCTGTGCTTGCAGTGGAGCTTGCTGAGAAGTAGGCCTACTGTGTGCCTAGTCAATCGGATAGGACAAAAAAACAAAGCCTGCTGTGTACACATTGACGTGCACATAAAAGAACCGATGGCAGCTGGAAATCGAAGAATAGGCATAAATTTCGCTGTCGGGGCAAAATTATCCTGCTTGCATTGCAGTGGCACGTATTGAACGCTTAATGAAGTCAATAGGCCTAAAGCAAATATAATTATTGGTCTGATTCCAGAAAGAACACGCAAGGTGAAGATAACTCTCACTGTTCTGTTCGATGGAAAAATAAAAACATGTCAAAGCCCAAGGACGAAAACAGTGCACGTGGGTATGATTATGAGAATGAAAATAATAACACAAAGTCTAGCACTGGCATAGATACTAAAGATGAAGACTACGGGTATTATTTCTACCCTGAAAGAGAGGGTGCAAAGCCAAAAACTTTTTATGACCGACTATGGTCAACCGATTCTTCAAGAGATTGGAAGTGTGAATCAAATGTTTTGTGGTGTATAAGAAGAAGTAAGTGAATATCGTGCCCAGTAAAACAAATGATTTATAATATTAATAAGACCTGTGTAGTTTGAAAGCTGTTTTATTGCTTTTCACTGCGTTTTTGAGACTAGCTGTGTAAATCAAGGGAAAGGGGTCATAGGAAGATTGCATCAGGCCTCACATTTTCCACAATAAATATTCAAGAATATTTACGAAAATATGTAAGACTTTGGTCTTAGGTCTTTAAGACCATATTGTGTCTTTGGAAAATTATTAAATTTTCTGTCTATAAAATTAAAATCCCACGTACCTAGTAAACGTGAAATAAAAACTATACATAATAAGTCAGTGATGTTTTGGTAAAATCATAACCTATGACAAAACTGTCCATCACGTTCTTCTTGTTATTGGACCTATGGTTAGTAGACATAATATGGTATCAGCACCTGCTTTATTTGTGTGAAATTGAGTAGGTTATTATGCATTTGGAATGGAAATTAACGTCAGGGCTATATCTTGGACGTGCAGGGATGGGGGTATAAATTGGAGTGTAGATCAAGCCCCATCAGATACTCTCCGAGATATTCAAGCAGCCATTATTTGTTGAGAACAAGGGACCTGCGAAATCATCCAGCTTGGCAATAAAGTTCTTATAGCTGAAATACTGTGGTATTGTTTTACGATCACAAGACACAACAAGAAGAAGTCCTAAAAATACCAGTAGTACTACAAATAGAGATTTAGGTTTATAAGTAATTTGAAGAGAATGTTTGTTTGGTTTTTTTTGATTAAGTTTTTTTTCTGTGAAAATTTGAGACCAGAGTGTGCTTGTTACCATTATATTATGAAACTGAGAACTTTTTCTAATTATATAACTATTGTATTTGTTTTAGATCCAATGGTAAAACTGTTGATGAGAGCAATGAAGAGTCATGGTTGGTAAGGTTTTAACTTTGTATAATTTATTCTTACCATCTAATTTTGATCAAAGACTCTAATATCATTAAAAAGTGGTTGTATAAGATGTTATTGTCAGCCTCGATTCAGATTTAATTGAAATTTATATAGGCCTACAGAGTGTTACATATTTATGTTCTTAGATAAGTTAAGAGAATAAGAAGTTTATTGCATCAAAACATCCATTTTGAACAGCATGCATACATATATACGTTTATACATAGCCATATACATGTAATAATACATCTACATACATAATAATACATTCATACAAACAATATACTACATATACATGTATCTAAGGGGTTTCAGTTAGATGAAGTTGCCACCAAGTTTGATTTCGCTCTCGTATCAAAAGCTAAAAACATATATAAAGCCACTGCCTTGACAATAAATTTTGGTGGGTTAAACATACTTGCTACAGTGTAACAAAAAATGTAGTTCAGCTTTGAACATCGGTCTCATTACACTCACCCTGAACGTTCAGGGACTGACCCATTCAATCGATGTCGAAAATAATTTGACCCCCAATTTTACTGGGCAACTTTTCACTGCTAAACGATGGGTGTCACTCCGTGTGGACGCGTGTACAGTGTAAAGGAACATCTCAGTGAGAAAATAAGACCTTGCTCATTTCGCTAGAGTCAGTATGAGCATCACAACACGCTGTGTCATGAGGGCGAAAGGATACTTTGATAGGAGGGGAGGTATTGTAAACAGCGTATTGTTTCGGTCATACTGAGTCTAGCGAGGTAAGCAAGGTCTTATTTTGTCACTAAGATGTTCCTTTACATTGTACAGACGTCCACACGGATTGACACTCCGATGTTTCGCAGTGAAAAGTTGCCCAGTAAAATTGACTGGGGTTCAAATTATTTTCGACATTGATTGAATAGGCCAGTCCCTGAACGGTCAGGGTGAGTGTAATGAGACCGACGTTCAGAGCTGAACTACAAAAAATGTTGTTCGTTTTCAATTGAGTTTAAATTGTAAAATTTGCATAGATGCTGATCAACAGGAATTTTTTTGTATTGGCCCCCTCTATTTCTAAGTGATGTGTACTGAGTCTAAGTGTAGCTTTCTTATGGTCACTATTTTTAACCGAATATAGTCTGGAGAGTTCGTAACAGTAGGTTTTGAAATGAAATATGTACATAATTTGCTGCTATTAGAGGATATGTGGTAGAAGGAGTTAAATTTTGATTCAAGGGATTACCATATATTCTCTTTTTTTTAGCAAATGGTCATGATTTATTTGGAGTATGTATGTTAAACTATTGATTATGACAAAGAATTAGCTTATTGAATTTCAGTGATTTACTTTTAGAGTTATCTTGATTATTTAGAAATATTGACATTATTGTTGATGTGACTATTCAAGATATCCTACACCCCAAACATAAATTAATCTTTTTTAAAAGGCATTAGGTCAGTCTTTTGGATGCCGTAGTCTAGGACTTAAAGTTATCAGCAACTACATTCTACATCCTCAAATTTCTCTTGAAAATGTACTGGTGTAGAGTTTATGGGTCAAATTTAGACCTAATGCACACAGGCCTCGATCAGGTTTAAAGGAGTTGACATTATTACTTTGATCATTTTCTATTTACAGTGAGATTAATCTAAGACGACATATTTCTTGTGAAGATTGTTTAGAAAGAGTTAATGGTGGCTTTGATCCTGTAAAGAATCAGGTACCAATAGTGAAGCTGTATGAATAAAATGTTTTTTCTGATCATGTATAGCTCTAAATATTTAACTGATTACGCATCTTTCATAAAAATTTCATCAGGTTGAGTGCCAATTGGGTGAGGCTGCTCATATGACCCGAGTTTTTGTGGCCTTTAGTTTTTTTTGTCAAATTGCTGAAGTCAAATCAGTATATTTTCTAGCTCATATATTATGATCACACAGATCATGTGTCTTAAATACATTTCAGGCAATTCCAATGGCTATGTTATTATTTCACAGAAAATACAGTATGATGGAAAGTTATGAACTACATGTATTTTATTTTTTTACAGGTTGTTATATGTCAGAATAACACTGGCAAAAGAAGTATATGTTGTAATGTCTTAGCTCATGAATTTACTCATATGTTTGATTACTGTAGAGCAAAGGTAGATTTTAAAAATATAGAACATTTAGCCTGTACAGAGGTAAGTTTAACATTGGTAATAATTCCTACTTCACATAGAGAATTTTACAAAGTCAATAGAGTTTGTCGTTACCCTGATCTTTCTTGTCCTGGTCCTTCACGACATCCTGGACAGCAAATGAATTCCAACTGTCAAGCATTCTTTCTTATACATCATGGCAATGTACGTGTACATGTTACTTTGTTTTTTGTCCATACCAAACGACTAGACACAGTTCCTTGTCCAGGCCGTCCTGATTCATCACTGACAAGGGGATACCATGTTTGAAAATCAAATGTAACATTCTTGGCCAACACTGTGATCGAACTCTGGACCTCTTTGTTAGTAATTAAACCAGCACATATTCACTGAGCCACCATGGCTCTCATCTCATCATTCAGATATTTCTGATTTTTGTATCTTGGCTGTAGACTAAGACAATGAAACTTGCAGGGATGTATTGATACATATGTGATTCATGCAGTTCTGCTGCACTGCTTCGGTAGATCAATACAGTGTTTATTCCTGTAATGTAACCTAAATATTTTTACACTCATCTTCCAAAAGTTGTTATGTGGTAACTTGCGTATACATATTACATAATCTATTGTAGAACTAAAGAAATATTTTTTCATTTTCCAGATACGTGCTGCCAATTTGATGCATTGTTCTTTTGCAGCAGCTTTTGCTTCTGGCGACGCCACACCATTTAATTATAAGCAACAACATGCTGTAAGTATATAATTATAAACAACATGATTTAAAGGAGCTTAGTCTCTAACTCAATATCATCCAAAATCTTCAACTTTCAAGAACACGAATTATTTGTCAATTTAAATCAACATTGATGCTGTGATCTTACCGGAAAAAGATGGGTTTCTGATCTCCAATATTTAAGACAAAATAAACATTTTACCATGGGTACACGAATTGTGTACCATAATGCGTTTCAGCCCCAGTTCTAGCAAGAGACTCAGGGAACAAGGCTAGGCACATTGCACCAAATCAAATGGCATATGTAGACTGGAATAACCAGGCGCTAGAAATTTGCATTCGATTTAGACTGCTGACTTATTTCGCAGAACATAACTGATTTGAAATTAGAGTAAAAACGGAAACCATTGAATAGGTTATATACATTCATATTACAGTATATGCATTGTGACCCACTTCTGTCAATTTCTAGGTCCCAAATGTTAGCGATTTAATTCCTTTAAGTATGTAATTGAAACCACGCCAGTTGACTCAATGACAGCGCACATGCTAATCATTCAGCCATCCAACCCACCTTTTAATGAGAAACCTATTTGTTATTTTTTTTTTTCTACAGAAGTTTGAACCTATATATACGTATATGTACTTGTGGTGAAGTTACTATTTAATAGGGAGCCTACAAAGTTTATTGTGTGGTTTTCCGTGTCAGTGGTATCGGATAGAGGGCTTGGCGAGGGACAATGTATGAAAATGAGAGGTCCTTTGTGAACATTGGCATGTACATAAAAGATCCAATGGTAGTGGGAAGCCGATATAATAGTAGGCCATTGCGCTGCTGTCAGGGCAAAATGTGCCTCATAGCTCATTGTCTGGCATATGTACGTCTTCATTAGTCTATTGGAGCAGAACAGTAGGATGTTAAATCCCATTTCATATCATTTTCACTTATTTTTCAGACATGTGTCAAAGCGAAAGCTCTTCATTCAATACTAATGGTTCGTAATGTTACACCAGAAGAAGGAATAGAAGCAGTGAATAAAGTATTTGATAAATGTTATAAAGACTTAGAACCTGTTGGTAGACGATCTAGAAGAAACTCTCGTGACCCTGACTGTGCACTAGTTGAAGGAACATTTTATGGATATATCTGATGTTAATCAGCATCAGACATTTTATGAATTAAAACTCAAAAAGTGCCATATCTCAAAAACAGCTTTCAGAATTCAAAAGTGTCACATTCAACATTTTATGATTTATCATTAGCACAATTTTGAACATTTTAAGTGCTATTATATTAAAGACAATTTTTAAAATTAACAGTGCTACATTTGATGACATGTTATTCGCTTAATTATAAACACTGAATTATGTCTAACACTTAGATATTTAAGATAAGATGTTATGATAAATTCTTGTGAGAAAAATAAGCTTAATGTGTGTTTCATTTTAAGGTAGACCAGTTAAAACAGGAATTGTGTCTGTTTTGATTGGTGTGCCTTAAATTAAACTGACATTTGGTAATTTGAGAGAGTTCAAAGTTGTTTTTATCTTATTTGAATTTGATACATAAATTAAAAGAAAAGTTTGTTTTATTTCAATATCTAATATTGAAATGCAGAACCACAAATCCAAATCATTTTACCTCTAATTAACAAATTAAGAATTTGGCTGTAGTGTTATTGGTGTAATAGTGTGCATGTTTTAATGACTAAGAATATTTGTAAACAGGTTACTAGAAGTGAACACATGTTTTCTGTCAGTCAGCATATCCTCATAATTCTTACAGAGCCCAGTTTTGTTAAAAATTTCATGTGAAGCATTGAGATGCGAGGATGGGCCCTATCCATCTCTCTCTTGAAAAATTTAGATGCATATTGCATGGCAATCGTTTGTTCAAATTTTGGCAAATTACAGTTATGCAAGAGGTTGGTAAGAATTTTGAGACGAACAAGATTTGGAAGTTGTAGTGTATTTGAATATCTTTGTTATGAATAATGATATGTGCAAGTGAATAGAAATACATTTTCCTAAAAACCACAAAATTTGAAGAATATGATGGAATGGTTACAGTATGTTTGTTGTGTTTTACTTTGTTTGCACAGAAATGACTTCAAATTTCTATCTTATTATATTCTAAAACAGCAAATCAGATCATCTTTATATTTATCTTCATAATTAGAAGCCAACAATAAAAATGTTACCGATTCTTATTTTCATGTAAGATTTTTTTATCTCATTTTCCCAAGTAACTTTATATGCAAGTGTAGAATTTAGAGAAATTTTAATATATTGGATAAGAAGTCAGTAAAAGATCTTCTTATTCATTTTGCAGTTCAAGGTGTATTGAACCTTTGTGTGAGCACACAAATTTGACCAAATGTCTTCTCACACTGTTAGCAGTGCTAGTGAAGAGTAAAATATTTATTACTAAGTATTAAGAATATTCAGTTATTTTTACTTAATACTGTATTATATAGATAGGAATATTTTATTAATAAAAGGAAAATAATGTACTACAGAAATGTTTCATATAATGTTTTCAAAGGAATCAAATCCACTTTTATGTCATATAAAAGGTTCTAACGAACAAAAGCGGACCATATAAATTTCGGGAGAAATGGTATTGCTCTTTCTCAAAGCCATAGCACATGTAATATTAGATACCTTTTTATTGTATGCCTGCATCGAAATGGGGTTTAATGTTGTCGTCACCCCTGTGAATTAGTGACCTTGATCAATCCGTCATCCAACTTTTTATGGCCTCTGTTCACTCAGGGGACTAACAATGTGAGCAAGAGGAGTGACTGTTTACAAACTGAAATACTTTTTCTATTGGAAAATCAAAGTAAAGTGGCTGCAATACCCAGAAAACCTGCTGTCTGTAATATCACATCTTCATCTGATTTAATCTGCGAATTTTACAAGTCTAGGTGTCGCTTTTGGGATTATTGTGCTTGTCAACCTTTGTCACAAAAGATTGGAATTTCTTCATTTTACTTTCATGCTGGCTAGATGGGCCCGAAATTCATTTAGGTTGTCCAGATTGGAGGATTGAAGAAGCCTATGATTTTATTACTTCGAGCTATGGCCGTTGTATTCAGTAGATGTATTCATATACATCACCAAAAAGACATAAGGCTTACATGGCAATCAAATAAAAGGTGAATTTTGAGTAATCTGTAGTGGCTCATTAAGACATTGGCTTGTTTAACAGAAGGCGTCAGGTTTTCTTCTGCTTTTGATCCAGAAAGTTCTGGGTGCAGGACAGAGGGCCTAGCCAGGACAGTGTGCAAACTGAGGTCCTGTGTATACATTGGCGTGCAATTAAAATAGCCCTCAACTGTTAAAATTTGATTTAAGTATGGGGGTGCCCATCTTCGTTAGCTCAGTTGGTGCAGTTAAAAGTATGATGTTAAACCCTAAATCTTTTCTAAATAAATGTTGATTTAACAAGATACCACCATTCAACTGGAAATGAATTTATGCCAGAATGAATCATGCCAACGTATGGTGTCTCTTTTTAAAATTAACAAGCTAACAGTGAGACTGATGTCCCCCGCCGAAATCCCCAAATAAATAGATGACACATTAATTAATCGCACATTTATTTTTATACGCCCACATTTTCATGTGGACGTATTATGTCGTCGCCCCTGTCCGTCCGGACGTCCGTCCACAATTTGTTTGTGGACTCTCTGCAGGTCACAATTCTTATCCGATTTTGACGAAACTTGAAATATAGGTTTATCCCCATAAGATCTCGGTTCCTTTCGATATTGGCATGTATCGGATAAGAACTTCATGGATTATGGCCCCTGATTGTACGAAATATCATGTTTTTATACGCCCACATTTTCATGTGGACGTATTATGTCGTCGCCCCTGTCCGTCCGGACGTCCGTCCACAATTGTTTGTGGACTCTCTACAGGTCACAATTCTTACCCGAATTTGACGAAACTTGAAATATAGGTTTATCCCCAAAAGATCTCGGCTGCTTTCGATATTGGCATGTATCGGATCAAAACTTCATGGATTATGGCCCCTGATTGTACGAAAAATCACGTTTTTAGCTTGTGGACCCTATAGAGGTCACAATTTTGAACCGATTTTGATGAAACTTGACATGCATGTTTGTAACCCAAAGATCTTGGTTCCTTTCGATATTTGCGGCTATCGGAATGTAATTTCCTGAATTATGGCCCCTGATTGTCCGAAAAATCACCCTTTTTAGCTTGTGGTCCCTCTGGAGGTCACAATTATTATTCGATTTAAAAAACCGTTTGATTATATCACCGTTACACCCTAAGGAAGGTTGAGTTCGAATTTCGGGAAAATCGGACAAACATTGCCATACAAAATGGCCGCCGTTTGTACGCGAATACTGTTAAAAAATGGTATATCCATGTTGTGGACCCTGTGGAGGTCACAATTTTGATTCGATTTTGATGAAACTTGAAATTCATGGTTATAACCAAAAGATCTTGCTTCCTTTCGATATTTGCGCATATCGGATCGTAACTTCCTGAATTATGGCCCCTGATTATACTCAAAATCGCCTTTTTTTTAGCTTGGAGGTCACAATTATTATTCGATTTAAAAAAACGTTTGATTATATCACCGTTACACCCTATGGAAGGTTGAGATCGAATTACGGGAAAATCGGACGAAAATTGCCATACAAAATGGCCGCCGTTTGTATGCGAATACTGTTAAAAAATGGTATATCAAGGTTGTGGACCCTGTGGAGGTCACAATTTTAATTCGACTTTGATGAAACTTGAAATTCATGGTTATAACCCAAAGATCTTGGTTCCTTTCGATATTTGCGCATATCGGATCGTAACTTCCTGAATTATGGCCCCTGATTATACGCAAAATCGCCTTTTTTTTTTAGCTTGGAGGTCACAATTATTATCCGATTTAAAAAAACGTTTGATTATATTACCGTTACACCCTAAGGAAGGTTGAGATCGAATTTCGGGAAAATCAGACCAAAATTGCTATACCCAAATGGCCGCCGTTTGTACGCGAATACTGTTAAAAAATGGTATATCAAGGTTGTGGACCCTGTAAAGGTCACAATTTTAATTCGATTTTCATGAAACTTGAAATTCATGGTTATAACCCAAAGATCTTGGTTCTTTTCGATATTTGCGCATATCGGATTGTAACGTCCTGAATTATGGCCCCTGGTTATACGCAAAATCCCCCTTTCTTTAGCTTGTGGTCCCTCTGGAGGTCACAATTATTATCCCATTTAAAAAAACGTTTGATTATATCACCGTTACACTGTAAGGAAGGTTGAGTTTGAATTTCGGGAAAATCGGACCAAAATTGACAGACAAAATGGCCGCCGTTTGTACGCGAATACTGTTAAAAAAATGATATATCATGGTTGTGGACCCTGTATAGGTCACAATTTTAATTCGATTTTGATGAGGAAGGTTGAGTTCTAATTTCGTGAAAATCGTACCAAAATTGACGGACGAAATGGTCGCCGTTTGTACGCGAATAGTGTAAAAATATGGTATATCATGGTTGTGGACTCTCTACAGGTCACAATTCTTATCCGATTTTGACGAAAAGTCACATTTCTAGGTTGTGTACCGTCACACCATAATCATTGTCGGTTTCGAATTTCATTAATATCAGACTGAAACTGACCAACTAAATGGCTGCTCCCAATACAGTATGAAATACAGGACTTAAAGATGTAGGAAAAATCACTTTCGGTATTGCTTGTTCTCTGTCCATCTCTCGAAAATGTGGGCGTATCCTGCCTGGCAGTGCCAGCCTATCTTTAGCTTGTGGACCCTATAGAGGTCACAATTTTGAACCGATTGTGATGAAACTTGACATGCATGTTTATAACCCCAAAATCTTGGTTCCTTTCGATATTTGCGCCCATCGGATCGTAACTTCCTGAATTATGGCCACTGATTGTCCGAAAAATCGCCCTTTTTAGCTTGTGGTCCCTCTGGAGGTCAAAATTATTATCCGATTTAAAAAACCGTTTGATTATATCACCGTTACATGGTAATGAGGGTTGAGTTCAAATTTCGTGAAAATCGGACCAAAATTGACAAACAAAATGGCCGCCGTTAGTACGCGAATAGTGTGAAAATATGTTATATCAAGGTTGTGGACCCTATAGAGGTCACAATTTTGAACCGATTATGATGAAACTTGACATTCATGTTTATAACCCGAAGATCTTGGTTCCTTTCGATATTTGCGCTCATTGATTCGTAACTTCCTGAATTATGGCCCCTGATTGTACGAAAAATCACCCTTTTTAGCTTGTGGTCCCACTGGAGGTCAAAATTATTATCCGATTTAAAAAAACGTTTGATTATATCACTGTTACATGGTAATGAAGATTGAGGTAAAATTTCGTGGAAATCGGACCAAAATTGACAGACAAAATGGCCGCAGTTTGTACGCGAATAGTGTGAAAATATGTTATGTCAAGGTTGTGGACCCTATGGAGGTCACAATTTTGAACCGATTTTGATGAAACTTGACATGCATGTTTATAACCCGAAGATCTTGGTTCCTTTCGATATTTGCCCTCATTGATTCGTAACTTCCTGAATTATGGCCCCTGATTATACGAAAAATCACCCTTTCGATATTTGCGCTCATTGATTCGTAACTTCCTGAATTATGGCCCCTGATTATACGAAAAATCACCCTTTTTAGCTTGTGGTCCCACTGGAGGTCAAAATTATTATCCGATTTAAAAAACCGTTTGATTATATCACTGTTACATGGTAATGAAGATTGAGGTAAAATTTCGTGAAAATCGGACCAAAATTGACAGACAAAATGGCCGACGTTTGTACGCGATTAGTGTGAAAGTATGTTATGTCAAGGTTGTGGACCCTATAGAGGTCACAATTTTGAACCGATTTTGATGAAACATGACATGCATGTTTATAACCCAAAGATCTTGGTTCTTTTTGATATTTGCGCCCATTGGATCGTAACTTCCTGAATTATGGTCCCTGATTGTACGAAAAATGACCTTTTTTTTAGCTTGTGGTCCCTCTGGGGTCAGAATTATTATCCCATTTAAAAAAACGTTTGATTATATCACCGTTACGTCGTAATGAAGGTTGAGGTCCAATTTCGTGAAAATCGGACTAAAATTGACAGCTGTTCTTGTCGGGCCATCCATCCTTCATCACGAACAAGGGGAAACCACGCTAGAAAATCTAGATGAACTTTGTCACCCAATGCAGGGATCAAACACCGAACCTCAAGGCAACCAAGCCAGCAACATGATCCCCAGTCGAATTTGAAGCCTACTGAAATGAACCTTTATAACCCAAATATCTTAATTCATTTCAATATTTGCACATATCAAATTCTAACTTAATGATGTAGGAAAAATCACTTTTGGTATTGCTTGTTCTCTATCCATCTCTCGAAAATGTGGGCGTATCCTGTCTGGCAGTGCCAGCCTATCTTTTTCAAACGTATGGAACAATCAAACTGTACAAGAAGTGTCATCCAAAAGTGTTTTATAAAAAAAATGCTAAAACCGACGAGAAAAATGAAAATGTACCCTAGTTAGGGTGACCCTAAAGGCAGACAAAAGGGCCCCCACCCTAGACAAAAGTGCCCCTCTGGCCAAGGGAGAGGGCCCTCGTGTCCGAGTCAATCGTTTCTATACACTGTTACTGTTGAATCCATTACTGAATGAGAATGCAGTCATTGTATTGGCATAAAAATCATCAATCAAGATGAACCTAAGTTATCTTGTCCCAAAGTATCAACCAATCAAATTGCTTATCTCTGCCTACCCTAAGCAGAAAATGCTCATCTTAGATCTCCATCAAGGCATTGACCTAAATAAGCATACACACCAATTTTGAACATTTTAACTCAATTAGGAGAGTTATTGTGTTCCAAAGTCTCGGAAAATCAAATTGTTTATCGCTCTGCTTACCGTGAGCAGAAAATGCTCATTATCGATCTTAGTCAAGGCATTACTGTAATGAAACTATACACCAAGTTTCATCACTCTCACTTAATGAGAACTAAAGTTATCGTTTCCTGAAGCATCAACCAATCAAATTGCTTATCTCTGCTTATCCTAAGCGGAAAATGCTCATCTTCAAACTGCATCAAGGCATTCACCTAATAAGCATATACACCAAGTTTGAACATTTTAACTCAATTAGGAGAGTTATTGTGTTCCAAAGTCTCGACCAATCAAATTGTGTATTGCTAACCCTGAGCAGAAAATGCTCATTATCGAACTTAGTCAAGGTATTACTGTAATGAAACTATACACCAAGTTTCATCACTCACTTAATGAGAACTAAAGTTATCGTGTCCCAAAGCATCAACCAATCAAATTGCTTATCTCTGCTTACCCTAAGCGGAAAATCTAATCTTCGAACTCCATCAAGGCATTCACCTAATAAGCATATACACCAAGTTTGAACATTTTAACTCAATTAGAAGGAGAGTTATTGTGTTCCAAAGTCTCGACCAATCAAATCGTGTATCGCTCTGCTTACCCTGAGCAGAAAATGCTCATTATCGAACTTAGTCAAGGTATTACTGTAATGAAACTATTTACCAAGTTTCATCACTCTCACTTAATGAGAACTAAAGTTATCGTGTCCCAAAGCATCAACCAATCAAATTGTTCATCTCTGCTTACCCTAAGCGGAAAATGCTCATCTTTGAACTCCATCAAGGCATTGACCTAATAAACACATACACCAAGTTTGAACATTCTAGCTCAATTAGGAAGAGAGTTATTGTGTCTCAAAAAGTGTGACAGACAGACGGACGAACCCATTTTAATAGTCCCCCAACTTTCTTTGAAAGGCGGGGGACAAAAAATAAAAACAATTTATTAAGTTAGAATGCTTGATTATATTTTATTTCGTACCCAAGTTATCCAATCTGACCCAGCAGATAACAGTAATATAAATTATATGAAACATTAACACTGTACATACTGCATAGAAATTTATAACTTCAAATCAGATATACAATAATAGTGGACTGACAAATATGTACGCAATACAGCTATGTCATATACTGATGGTAATAGATTTAATTAAGTAGTATCATACAAGCAATTTTACACAGCTATACAGAGATTTACCACAGATGAACTTGAATTGATCAATTATAACACAAACAAATCAATCGAAACAAATCCGTCCTGCAAAATAATTTAAATTCTCGACAAAAAGCAGGTCCATCAATTCACAATATGTCAATGTTGACTCCTTAATGATGATGAACTATTTTGAATTAAATGTTCAAATAATTAACAGTTTTGTTTTGAGCCCCCAAAATGTACCAATTGGAAAATCTCTGTACGACATAACAAGAAATAGAATAAATCAACTAAAAGTCGGTTTTAGAGTGAAAACATCAATTACACTAAAACTGGCCCAATCAACTACCAAATATTTGCAAAATGTCCCTGTAACTACATATATTAAGCGTGCAATACTAAGGTTTGTTTGTGATAACATGAACAAATATATTATGCAAAAAAGAAAAAAAACAACATAAGGTTTTTATAAACCAGCACCACATGGTAACAAAAAAATATATTTAGAGAGTATTTACAGACCAATATATATATACAGTGTATATAGGGATATTTTATTTATTATAATTTCAGATAATTAAATAGAAAAATATTTGTGACTTGTATACTGTACTGTGCAATCACTAATTGGACGGTTTCAAAATTTTGATCAAATTATGTAGCTAAAAAATTGAACACATGCACTGGATTAAACATATTTTTGTCATGTTACAGGGGCAGTCCAGCTGCTAAGGACACTTTATTTTTTAAAATTAAATATTAACTTGAATCAGTGGATAATTTAACAGAAGAAAACAAGCTAGAACAAAAGATGTTCTGGACAATAAAAATTAAACCAATCAAATTCTAACATCTTTTTTGTTCCTGGAATTCAGACTTTCAAATTGGAATGTAGAAATCATTGAAAACAATAAATAACAATCAAAGAAACAAAAACATGTTGAGCAATCAAGCATTCATTGTCGTATTATTCAGAAACAAATTCACTAAAATCACCACCTCAGTAAAAGACTTTATTGAACGATAATGGTTGCCTTTTGACTGCGGTTGGTGAAATTGTTGTTACGTGTACACATGTAATGGTAAGTGCCTTTCTTAAATTTCAGGACTGCTCCCTCATAGGATGCTGGTGCATTGTTTAATTGATTCTGCATCTTTTCTTTGGTTTCGACTAAGAAATCGGCAAAGTCTGGATTTGGACATTCAGTAGCAGAAATACACCTGCAAAACAAATACATTTTATGTAGGATTAAATATGTATCGGAGAGAATACCGGTACATAGGCAGCCCTACTTTCAAGTGTGACTTATACTTCATTGACAATTTTGACTTACATTTAAATGGATCATTACAGGAGTTTTTGAGGCTTTTCAATGATATTTTATTTTTTATCATTATGCAAAATGACAAAGTTATCAAAACAAATCACAAACTTCAATTTTGGTAGTATACTTATGTTGTCGAGTCTCAGGAAGGGAATTTGGCTTTAATCAGCCCAAAAAATGAGGTTACAGTCTATGTACTTTGTCATTAGTATTTTAATTTGTACATTAATCTTCACATTATTCACAAACTGGGGTACTACTACTACTTCATAGAAGTATTTTAAGTCAAATATGAGAAAGCCTATAAGCAAAACTTACCGATAATAACCAGATGAAGCCATATTAATAGCTAAACTTTTCTTAGATATACTTGTTAAACCATGATAGATCCATTTAACTTCAGCGTTATCCCACATGGTAGATTTTTCAAATGGTACTGGGTAGTTTTCATTTCTGTCAGCCATCTGAGCAATGTTGTGTCTGTCAGAACCTTTGTAAAAAAAAAAAAAAACCAAAACCCAATAAGATGAAATTTGTATGATTTAATAAATAGCAAAATTGAATTAAGATAGCATTTTGAAATGAAATTCCAAATTTTTTACCAAAGTATTATTTTTTTTTTTATTTATACCGGTACTTTAAGTCAATTCATTTGGTTTAAAGTTTATTTAACACAAGAGCAGTTTTGAGAATCATCTGGTATTTTCGGCGACAATACAAGTTATGTTGGACATAAGCCCCATTTACACTTGGCCTTGATAAGCATTCCGTTCTGGGTACTGTACCAGGCCACGATAAATTTCAAGAAATTGCCCTGTTTACTTTATTATTTAGTTTGAGCAGCCATTTTGACAGGATGGATGACAGAACTGTCAAAAGTTTGTGGGGGAAAAAAGGTCAAGGTTTGTTTTGCACATGCACAGTAATCCTGACTCCGACCAGTTGCAGTTAGCGTTTACACTACGAAAATTGAAAGTGAACTGTTCCTGGTACTGTTTCAATACCATCTAACTCCAGATTGGCTTAAGTTTGACTCGTTAACACTACAAAAAACGAAGTACGCCATACCTGGAACCGTTCTCAGTACCGGTACGCTTAAAATTTGTAATGTATGCAGGGTTATAGTAAAAACAGTACAGTTTCTTTGTACTTTGTATTCCACTATCTATTGGCACAAAGCAAAGGTTAGTCATTATCACCAAAATTGTTGATTTATAAAAACAAATCACATTCGTACTACAATACACGAGTTATAAGGGACTATATTATTGCCTTCTAACAACTTACCAGATTTGCCTTCTCCAGCCTCACCAGTTTGTCCATCACCACCTGGACGTCCATTTTTGTGAGTATTAGAGCCTGTAAATAACATATTATATTCATTAATCATGAAATAACTGTAGATTGATTAGATTAAGCTTTTACAAAATTTTAATATAGAAATACCCCCTATCATGTTCTATAGGTTAAATGTAAAAATATGACTGGAAACATTGACAAGTTTCTAAATTTAAGACACAAAATTATTAAAAATTTGTGAATTTTATGCCAAAGCAGGATCGGCAAGCTTTCATTCAATGTTTTACGAAAATGCTTATGAATATGAAAATAGTGAGGTTCACCTATTTTTATTACTATTGTTGACATGTGATTTTTAATTGTGGTATGAATTTGTCTGCTTAAATAACGATAAAGTTACGACCCTTTATTTTTGCTAAAATGTCTCGACAAGAAATTTTTTTTAATCCCATCACTGGTGAGTGCACAAAATTTGTAAATACCTTTCACCCACAGATGGTTCATTAGAAATTGTGGGTGGATAATATACATCCACATTAATTATACATGCATAAAAAAACAAAAGTTTAATAGGCAGGATAGCAAGTTAGATATTAAGGTAAATGGTGGTTTATCTAAAATGTAGGTTAATATCTCATAGTAATTAAATGGGGTTTTAACATTCTTTTCTGCACCGACTGGGGCGAATGAAGACAGCTTACACCATATAAAGCGTGCTATCAGTTGAAATTTTGTTTACGATCTACTCTTATTTCAAATTCGAACTGTCAAGGATTCCTCGACAGACAAACCAATGTCCAAACGACTAGACTATCCTTGCTAGGTGCTCCCCGTCCTTCACCACCGACATTGAGGAAATGTCCTGGGCACCACAGGGGAGTGAACTGCGGTTCCTGATATTTTCAAAAAGACAACTGGTACATGAATAGTAATGGGGATTCTATCTGACTGGATCAAGGATTATAAGTATAATCTGTTAAACAATTCCTACCTTCCCATTGGATGTGAACTAAATCACTTTCTGTCAATTCCAAATTAGTTGGAACAAAATCATATTCTACACTTGGATAAACTTGGACAATGTTTCCTCGCTTTCCTCGTACATTTAGATTTAATATCCTCTCATTCTGTAATTCAGCAGGACGGGGTCGTAAAAGAAAGGCGTGGGTTCTATCTTGGAAGACTCGGCCAAACTGAGCAGTATTAATAGCTAGTCGTAGAGGTGTTCTTCCAACACCAATGTCTACAAATGGATTATTGGTTACTGGTGAAGGTTTACCACTGAAAATAAAACATAATACTGAGAATTTCATTTGTCAGTCTCCCTCTATATGCCCAGCAACAGCTACATCTTTTGTTTTAAGTCAGTGAAAGTATGGTAGAGTTTTTTCTAATGCTGCAATGTGCAATCTAACCAAGGTCCAATTATGATGAACTCCATTCCAGGTTTAGAAACAAAAGACCAATTTTACTGACAAATAATTGAAAATATTTTGTTGTTACAAATAGACAGAAGTAAAAATATTTATACTTACGGCTGGTTGTTGGATGAAGAGTCAGTATTAAATGGGTCATAGTCATCAGTACTGATATTGTATCTGAATAAAAAATGAGATTCAAAACTTTACTACATCATCTACTCCTATTCCCTTAAAATGAAATGGGTTTAACGTCCTACTCTTTTGCAACTAACCTGGGAGACGGGCATACGCCATACAGTGTGCTATGAGGGACATTTTGCCCAGGCAGCAGCGCTACGGCCTACCCGTTTATCAAATTCCAACTGCCAAGGGATCTTTTACGTGGACCCCAATATGTACATGTGACCTCGGTTTTTCGTACCATCCGTCCTGCATCACTGACAAGGGGAAACCCCGCCGGAAAATCGAGATGAACTTTCTTGGCCAATGCAGGGATCTAACACCCGATCTCCAGACTAGCGAGCCAGCGCCTTACCCACTTAGCCACGTGATCCCCACTTATTACCATGTGATAATGAACATTTTGAAGAGTATTCTCCAAATGTTTAGTGAATACAACAAATGTGGCCTAAATATATTAGCTGTTTTCAGTTATTATGTGTTATAGATTTTATTACTCTATGCAGTTACGGATGCAAAATGGATATTTTTGTAGATATGTTACTTTAAAAAGGTGTATCATATATTCTAACAATTATATTTTATTTTGGTGCAGTGTCACACAAGACAGACTATTAGTAAATAAATAAAATGTAGTGAAAAAATGTAAAATATTCTTACCTCATCCGTAAAATACATCTTTTCTCTTTCAGGGATGGGAAATGTGGAATAGTCCATTGTACAGTGTTGGGTTCACCACCTATTCCATTACCTAAATGATTTGATCTGTAAAACAATGAACACTGAATGAAACCTTTTTTTTATAAATTTACTGGCTTGGACCAAGGAAAAGTCGCACTGAGATATCGATATAATGAAGCAATGACCTGATGATCTACTCCCAGCAGAGGAAGATATATCTCTTAATATACTTCAAGAAGGTGTGATAACTCTCTAATAAACTCCAAATGAAATATCTCTTTTATGAACTCCCAGTACATGTGATACCTCCCCAAAATAATCCCAACAGATAAAGAGAATGTAACAAGTGTGATGTTGATGGGTGTGGGGGGTGCTTATCTCCAGAAAATAATAAAACCTTTTTCACAGATTCTCGAGTCAACCAACAACAATCTGTACCTAGATGGCATAGAGCAAAAAAAAAAAAAAAAAAAAAAAAAATGAGATGGTAAGTTACCTTGACCAAGGGGCTTCTTGACAAGCTGGTTTACTCAGTTTAACCAGACATTCTTTAGTCGATCCATCTACAGAATCATAAGGTATGGCCCAGATACGGTTTATACTAGCTGTACATGCAGCTTCATTATCAATGGCTATAAATAAAATAATGTTATTTTAATGCAACATAAAGACTAGATGCTTATACTGCATAATGATAATCATTTCGTGTTTAACTTAATAGACATCAAGTTAAAGGGGTATTATTGTAGATTAGATATAGAGTGGACAGTTCCCTATACAATAGTTAAAAAATAGATATTGTAAATAGAATATGTAGAAAATTTCAGTAAAATTGCTCCACTCTCAAATGAGATATTAGCTTTTCAATTTTAGCGTAGCCTCGTTCACCATTGCTAAAATCAGTACGATAGTCTTGATTATCCATATTTACACGATTATTTTTCAAAAATGTATTCCAATCTGCTAAATATCACAGGCTAGCAATGCGCCGAGAGTTTATTATAGTCTGAATATGTTGATGTCTTATTAATAATTTAGGCAGTTTTTCAGGCCTAAAGAAAGACCTGCAATACCCAGTTTTAGCGCTTGCATAATGTATGTTTAATAGGTACAGTTTTAACCTACACCCAGGTTTCAGCTGTGATCTGTAACCTGGACATTCTTTGTTGATTGTTCTGTCTTACCTATAGACTTCTGCTTCCAGGAAATCTGAGATGATGTTTTTATTATGATTTAACTTTCCAAAAGTGCCATATTGTAACAAAAATAGATAAATACTCTAAATACTGTAGCTTTGAATTCGCAGAGTATGGAAGTGCATTCAATTTTCTGACCAGAATATGCAACATTCAACTAAGACAAAAATATCAACTTACATGCTTTTTCTAAGTAATTATGTAATTCTGTCCAAACTCCACCTCCTTCTGCACATGATGCAGGAGTATTGAATTTTGAGTCCTTTCGGTTTCCTGAGTCATATTTTTCAATGCAAAGTCCATATGGTTGAACATTAAAACTTTGAGCAGTGTAAGAGCTGAAGAAAACAAAAACAAGCAAAATAAATCACTTTTTTCAAAAATTATATTAGTAATATTATTTTCAGAGTTTTAAAGGATGTAACTAATAGAAAGTCAAGAAGAACCGCACAACATGCAAAGAGAGCAAAGACATTGCAAAGTGTTATACACTAGACAGGGTAAGCCATTCAGAATACCGGTACCAATTCTCAATTATTTGGGACGATCACACAGATAATCATTTATGTTGTACAGGTACGAGACAATTCGTCCCCGGACACCTCGTTCATGGACAATTTGCCCCCAGACTATTCATCCCCTAGGACTATTCACTCTACATGTTTTTGAAGGCCAAATGATGGAGAATTAGTTGCCCCGCAAGTCTTAAGACTACTTTTTATGGCCAAATTCTGCAACCCCTTGGGCAGAGGGATCATTCCAATCCTTTCAATTTCCAATCATAAATCAATTAAATTTATAGTTGGAAACCATTTAAACATGATCCCTTTCATAGAACTGTATATTTGGGAAAAGCTTCCCACTAGAAGTTTAAATAAAAAAAAAATTGGGGGTGAAGTGGTGAAATGGTTAGCATGTGTGTAGTACGTGGTACCTTTTTGTTTATTTATATGTTCAACAAAGAATCTCATTTTCACTTACTCGCATAAAGATGCATTTTCAGCCAAAACAGCTATATCTGTCCATGGGGTGGGATGCCAGTAGGGATAGTAGTCTCTTTCTTCAGGACACTCATAACCTCGTCTGTTACCATTAGCATTTTGCCTGGTGAAGATGGCACTTTGACCTTTGAGTTTTTGATCCGCCAGAAACAGACCTATATAAATATATGAAATGTAATGGGGCTTAACATTCTATGGTTCTGCACCAACTAGGCTATTGAATACAGGCCTATATAAATAATAAATGTAACAATTAAGAAAATTGAGAGAATATAATTCTATATAAATACTGTATTCTGAATGAATTCACTCTCTGATTCAATCTAAATTCTGTTTAGTGAAAATCCCAAGTTTGTCTGGTTGTCTGGATTCTTGGGATTTTAAAAGCTGTTCGTTCATAAAACTACAAAAGAATGTCTCATCTTCTGCCAAATAGATATACATCCAGACTTGAAAAATTGTACATTTGATTTGGATTGGATAATTTCAACAATAAAGCTCTCCAAGTTATATGTTGCAGATAACAATATCATTACTTCAGAAGATAAATATTGTACCAGAACATTTTACAAACTAGTTGATAGGTTTATTAGGTACTCTCTTACCATTATTTCTGTTTCGAACGACACACTGCTCATACCAATTCCATGTTTCATGTAAACCTTTATTCTGCTGTACATTGGCAGCTTTCCTAGCTGCAACCTTTGCTTCGGTTTCTGTCCTGGAGGGTTTAGTGTAGGCTTGTGTAGCTGTACTCACACCATTACGAATTGTATCAGGGCCACCTACATAATACAAAGTTAAACAGTGTAATAAATAACAACTCTTGCTTGACAGTCAGTCACAATTCTAAATTGAAAAATGATAAAAACTTGATGGAAAAATAAATAAATATTTTCATTTCCTTGACAGTCACCATCCTAAATACATAGCCATTGGGTAAAAATAATATCAAAACCAGATGGAAAAATATATGTTATAAAATAATGTACAAATAATATTTTTCCAGATACTTCAAGGGAAATGTTTTTGAAAGTCCAGAAATTTAAACTCTGTCACCATTTTCTATTACACTTGTAAGAATCTAATTTACCTATTAGGTAATTTGAACCAATTATCTATGCTTCAGGAACTATGTCTTCAAAGCATGAGAAGAATCGATGTGCCAAACAGCAGCAAAGTTGTCCACCCAAGCTAAACCTAATATCATGGTCAAGAAATTCTTCAGCACCAGTTCTATAAATCAACGTTGAACTTAGCTTTAGAAGCAAAATGCGAATGGGAAAAGCACTCTACAAAAGTTTTTGATATTCAAATATTTGAGACGGTTCTGTTCTTTTGCAGCAATGAGCAATCCTTTCAAACTCGCCAAAAACAATCAGAAAAGAACAAAGATTTCAATGCATGATGAACATAGGAGTTGACAATGTAATATATAAACATTCAATCGACCTCAGTTCTTTAAATGAACATCATAATAGCTAATAAATGGTTATTTATTTTTTTATTTACAGAGAGAGAGAGTGTGTGTTCAGAGTGTGTTTGAATTCGAAAATCCTACCTGTTGGTTCATCAACATCGTCTTGACACATGTACTGTAAGACCTATTGAATTAATACAACATTATTTTAAAACATTGGCAATTCTATAAACAATGAAATTGGTTAGTTTTACATGCAGAGAATTTCCATATTTAAAGACGTTAAAGCCCTTTGAATAAGGTCAAATTAAAGTGTTGATCTGCGATCAGTAACAAGACGGGGTCAACATAATTAAATTTCTGTTTAGAATTACAAAGTGAAATTATCCTGCTAGCTAATTTTAGCATGATTTTGGGTTTACTATGTACACTTCAGAATACAATCGGTAATATCTCCACACTGGCTTTGTCTAGAGACGTAAAATTTGCAACAAAAATAGATTTTCATCCCACAAAAATTAAAAATCCAAAGTAATTAACCATTTTCTTGTTGGACACAAACCAAAGAGGTCTAACCATGGTGTCGAATAAAATAGCAAAAAAGATTCTGGATGACACTCGCGGCCGACAAACATCAATAACTAGTTGAGATTTGTAGTATGTGTAGTAGTATTTAATTTATTTACCAATTTACAGTTTAGTTTTTGTGGATTATCATCTTCATTTCCTCCACAACCATGTTGATTTGTCCATTCTATGGTCAGTTGAGTCTTTCCTGTAGTTGGACCACTTTGGAAATATTTCTGTAATTTTAATCAAATCAGTCTTAAAAGTATGTCATATATTTTTTTCGTTCATAACTCATAAAAATCTTTATGACACCCAAATTTCGTGATAATTGTATCGTAGCACCCAAATCGTAATAAGTATCAAATTATGACTGCAGTGGCAATACCAGCACTTATATAAGTGAAGTTCTTGAAAACATTGATAAATATACATGTACATAATCATAAACTGTATAGTCTATACAATATAATAGCTTTGGTAAACAGTATTTGCAATAACAATCTTTAGAGCACTAAAAAGAAATAAAATATTTGTAGCAGTTTTTGTATTTAAAAAAAAAAATGAATTTAAATATTTCAGCAATTTTGATAAATTTTTATATTAAAAGGGAGCATGACTCTGTCGAAAATTTGGCTAAAAGCACATATTGAATGTATATAAAGTCATTTATATTCAATTTTCAATATTTTAATTGTAATTAGAGTAATAAGAACAATGGTCTTTAATGTTGAAATGATTACAGCATATAAAAAGATAATGATAGATTTCCCTGTTCCACATTACTTAAACTAACGATATATAATTTTATAATAATAAACATATATTGATGATTCATAATATTTAGATTATTTGAAATACTTTGAAGTGTAGTAGTGTATCCTGTTCTGATACAAATGGCCGACTGAGTGCCAGGCAGTACCCACTCCCGATTTTTTGTATACAAAGCCAACTAACACACAGATCTAATTTTAAAATCTAATGAGTAAATTATGTTATATAGATTTATTACGTAGCAGATATGGCATTACGCTATCTACAGTCTTTTCATTATCAAAACTGTTTTATTATAATTTCTTTTTGGTTTTAATAAAGCTTTGAAGGGAAATAGCCTCTTGACTAGCTTGAATCGGCTGGTCACTTCATTAAGTAAGGATGTACTTCTTCTACCCAATATATTAAAAACAGACAAAATGAAATCAAAATTATCATCTACACTCCTTGAGTCATATCCCCCAGTAGTTGATCTATTTTGTCTTCAAACATTTCTAAGAAAGCAGGGGACTATGAAGTAGGTCTGTCGATTACACTTGATGGGACACAATAACCCTATTACGGCAGTCACGATAAGATACGTCCTAAGATAGGATAAATGAAAAATTGATAATTTGATGTCGAAGAAATAAAACTTTTATATCAAGATATTAATGTGGATCAAAATAAAGACCCAAGACAATTTAATAGTTTTTGTGTAGGCCTACCTATGGAAAATGTATGACATGGATAATTAAAATAAAAAAAAGTAACCTGTCCTGATTCAATATGCAAATCATGAGAAAGCGAATTGGGATACATTGATTCAACGATATTTCGTGCCAGCAGTAATTTCTATAAACACTGTTTATAACAATTTAGAAAAAAAAGATTATGTGTACCGTAATGTATGGACTAAAGATTATTACATGTGTTATCAAAGTTGTAGAATTATTCATATCATCCTGACTAATGCTTTTGAATGCTCTAAGGTAGTGATGTGCGGTTTTTCGGTTTAACCGTACGGTATCGGTTTTTACAAATAAACCGAAAACCGAACCGTTAAAAAAAGAATAACCGTGCGTTTCGGTTTTTTTCCAAATTCCTAATTTTTATGTAGCCGTATTTCGTTTACTTAATAATTCCAAAATTTTAATGAAGCCACCAATTCCGTTTTTATTTTCGATCAACCAGAGCCCGTATGTATAGAATAATAGAGTGTTTAATCAGTCTGGTTGGCCTAGACTATTTATTTTCTCAATTCGGTTCGGTTTACAATCCAAACTTTTATGCAACCCGAAGCCGGTTGTCAATATCGAACGATGGCTTCATCTAAAAAATAAAATGCCTCCATGGCTTGCTCAATAACTATGAAAGATTAGATGACACAAAATGTAGATTTAATCTTTGTAAAAAATCTATTTCTGCTGTATAAATTATAAGAATATAATTTAACAATTTTGAGTCAGGTTTAGAACAACATTTGAACAACACCCCAAAACGGCAATTGCGTAAGTTTTGTTTTTAAGTTTATAATTTATAAACGAGAAATAAAAGACCACATGTTTCGATTTGTTGGATTGGTATTATTTTGTTATGCAAATTTATTTTGGTATTTTTTGTTTTACAGTAGAATCTAACTTTATTGTTACTGATATTATGTCGTTATATTAATTTATTATTATGCCTATGGCGTTGTGTCAGATCTTTTTTTTACAGTAACTTTGATATTTTTTCTGACTTTCAAGTATTCCTATAAAATAACCATAAATCAGTACATACATTACACAGTGTTTAAATGAATAAAAAAAACGAAAACCGAAACCGAGGTTTTTTGCCTCAGAAAAAACGAAAACCGATAGAAAATTTAAAAACCGCACATCACTACTCTAAGGATTTTATCAAGGATATACATAAAATATTTTATATTATTTTATAAGCTGTAAAGATTATTGTTAAAAGATTATTATTAATGTAAACATGTTATGGAGTTTTTGATATATAAAAATGTATCTTTACCATTCTATATTGTTTGCCTTCATCAGCACCAGCTGCTACATCTGTAGCATCTCCTACATTATAACCACCTCGATTGTTATTCTATAAGACAGAAGAAAAAAAATCAAAATTATAAAGACAAAGACAGTACAAAACTTTAGTCTTACTAGGTACAGTAGATAACACAAAACACTGATCAATCATCCTTGGTCGTATTCCGTTCAACTGAACTATAGATACGTATTCAAATCATCTACACTTGATGATTGTACTATTTTTTTGTCAACCAATACGCTTGATAGCATATCAACTTGGCACTGTTTGTTTAGACTGAAATGAAACATCTTTCCCATCAAGGAAAGACCAAGGGCAGAAGATTTGAATATGTGAATACCCCATGGATGAACACAGGGGATGATCAGTGGGACAAAATGAGACCAGTGGGGACATGAGGAAGACTCATCAGTATACATTGTTACAACCAACCAGATAGCCAATAAATTAGTAGATTTTACATATTTCAACACAAACATATTTTGACACTATTTAACTTAAATACTTGATTTAACTCTCTAGAATATTTAAGATCTGATTATCAGATTCCAGTTACAAAAAGAACATGTGCGCATTAAAATTTTAATTATTGTCTATTTCATCCATTATTGAAGTAGCTCTGTTTCACAAAAAAAAAAAAATATAAAAAATCTGTGTCATTAATGTTGATGCACTTGCTTTAAAATAATTAGTGTCAGATATCAAAACTAATTACACCACAGATAAAAATCGTAATTTGAAACATACGAAAAATGTTAATCCAATCACCCAGATTACAGTTTTATTTTATGTAGAGCAGGGCTTACACTTCAAAATATTGCCAGTCAAAATATTGTTTTAAGGTATTTTGTCTATTAGCAAGATATTTTCTCAACTATATTTATGAAACATATGATTTGAAGTTAAATTCTTTGAGATTCTAAGTTTACTGCATGTAAATTGACTAACAGTTACGTTCTCAAGCTGGTTATCTACACAACTGGCAAATACACCGGAAATGACAGCCCTGATACACAATGTATGGCTTTTGAATAAAGATAGTTTGCCAGGCAACGAAGCATACGCTCACAACAGCTATGTCGTCCGGGCAGTCAACAAGGATTGTCGCATAGTGTTTCTTTTGTCATTAAGAAGAACATTTACAACAAATGATAATCTTATTACGGGTAATAGCCCATTAAATAATTATCAGAAATGATTAGAATAGTTTTGATGGTTTGTCTCGAGGCCTTCGTCCACAAGATATTTCAAAGTGATTAAGTGCCATAACTCTGGCAGAAATTATCAGATATCACCGAAAATCAAATAGGATTCTTTGTCTCATGACCCTAAACACCGTGTACAAATCTAAAGTGAATCGGATATTAACTTTAGCCTTTAGAGCGTTCACAGGGTTTTTCAAAGTGATCTGGTAGTAATTATCGGATATCGCTGAAAAAAATAGTTTTTTTTGTATCATGACCGTAAACTGTGTGTATAAATTTAAAGTCAATCAGATATTAACTTTAGATTTCTCAAAGTGATCAAGGGCCATAACTCTGGCAGTAGTTATCAGATATTGCTGAAAATCAACAGGCTTCTTTGTATCATGACCTTAAACACTGTATATATTTAAAGTCAATCGGATATTAATTTTAGCCTCTACAGCGTTCACAAGATTTTTCAAAGTGATCAAGGGTCATAACTCTGGCAGTAATTATCGGATATTGCTGAAAATCAATACGGTTCTTCGTATCATGACCTTAAACACCTTGTATAAATTTAAAGTCAATCGGATATTAACTTTAGCCTCTTGAGAGTTCACAAGATTTTTCAAAGTGATCAAGGCTCATAACTCTGGCAGTAATTATCTGATATTGCTGAAAATCAATAGGCTTCTTTGTATCATGACCTTAAACAATGTGTATAAATTTAAAATCAATCGGATATTAAGTTTAGCCTCTAGAACTTTCACAAGATTTTTCAAAGTGATCAAAGGTCATAACTCTGGTAGTAATTATCGGATATCGGTGAAAATAAATAGGCTTCTTCATCTCATGACTTTAAACACCGTGTATAAATTTAAAGTCAATCGGATATTAACTTTAGCCTCTAGAGCGTTCACAAGATTTTTCAAAGTGATCAAGGGTCATAACTCTGGTAGTAATTATCCGATATTGCTGAAATTCAATAGGCTTCTTCGTCTCATGAGCTTAAACACCGTGTATAAATTTAAAGTAAATCGGATATTAACTTTAGCCTCTAGAGAATTCACAAGATTTTTCAAAGTGATCAAGGGTCATAACTCTGGTAGTGATTATCAGATATCGCTGAAAAGGCTTCTTCGTCTCATGACCGTAAACACCATGTATAAATTTAATTCAATCAGATATTAACTTTAGCCGCTAGAGCGTTCACAAGAAATTCTGGACGATGGACGGACGGAGGCAACAGCATTATACGACCACATTTCCATGTGGGCGTATAAAAATGGACAGATTCTTATATTACTCCTCATGTCTTTAAATGTTAAAGCTGTAAAACATTTACTAATCATTGAAATCAAAACTGCTTTTAAAAATTGTAAAAACAATTTTTTTTTTTTTTAAGTATTTCGTGAGTTGTCTTAATTTCATGAAAAGCGCTTGTAGGCAGGGATTACAAAACAAAATCTATAAATCTGGACCATTTTTCGATTTGCCTGCAGTAAAGAATACTAATTTGAATAATTCAATTGTCCTGGGGATACATTATTTCCCAACACTAGAAATGTAGGTCAATTGATGCATTGAAATAATTTAAGACAGACATTCAAATACACAGTTGTGTAAGAAGATTACCAAATACTGGAACCAGCTTACAAAAAATGTTGCATTATTTTATTTAATGAATCTATAAACATTGAACTTATACACATATTTAATAAAGCAGTGTTTCACACAGACTTTCAACTAAACGTCAGGGTAAAAAAAATTCTAACAATTATCGGTATTATTTGTTCTGTCAACATTGGCACTATAAAATGTTGATTGAGTTTTAGTTAGTCATGTCACAGTTTCCTGGGAATTTGGACAGATATATATGAACTCAGGAAAATAAAAAATTAACGCATAATTTATTAATTTTGAAGCATTATATTAGAGTATGCTTAGGAAATTAAATTGAACAAGCTTAAAACTACACTAAAATTAATTAAAAGGATACTAACAATTAATATGAATGCATTCTTTCAAATATGTCACATTTAACAATAAAGTATTATTTATTGACCCAGGAAACTATAAGTCATAGTTCCAAGTTTTACCAAGTGTTATGTGCTGGTTATAAATTTTAATTTCTTGACCAATAATTGACTAGCAATAATAAAAGTAGTTCCCAAATCTTGTGCCAACATGTTCCATTCCCTACATGGTCAAACATGACCAAATGTAATTAAGCAGAAACAAATGTGTTACGCATATTAGAGAATGCATCATAAATTTGTTAAATTTTGGAGTATTACATGTAAGGCACTGAAGCAAAACAAAAGAGAAATAATCAGATTAATTTCAGCTTCATGGTTATTTTTATCTGCAATAAATGGATATAAATGATTCACACCCCATTAATCAAAAAACTCTGAAACAAACATTTGAAAAATACCCCCCACCCCCTAAGTTTTCTTCTAACAAGTTTGTTCATGATTCATGGTAATGGTGTTTGCATGGTGAAAAGGAAAAACAACTTACATATTACTATTAGTCAAGCTAAATAGGTTTAACGTCAGCAGGACCCAGAAATATCCGTCATATACATACATGTATATCATGTTCATTCATTCATTACATTAAGAAAGTTTCACTTTTTGCGATCTTAATTCTTAACCCTTGGTAAATTTTGAATTAATATCTTATTATTATATTACTGATCATGATAAACCACCATACTAAACTATTTAAAACCTTACTCTAGTACTTTTGATCCGAGATGAACCTAATTGATATTTACCCTGGGTAGGCTTCGTAAGCAGACCATGTGGGGTAGGGTGTGGTGGGGGATGGCCGGATGGGATATAGTGACATGATATTTCGTATTCAAATCAAACTGGTAATGTCAATTGTTGAAGACAACATGACCATAATCCAATTTTATCTAAAATTGGCATTTCCATATTTGCTCTATTCAAGAAAGGTTTGTGTTCTTTTAACTCGATTGTTATTATCAATACACTAAAAATTGGACATCAATTTACGTTCTATTTTGTATTTGATATACATGTACTTATCTCGTATACATGTATATCCTTTCAAGCAGAAAAATTAGATCGTGTGAAATTATAACAATTAACTCAACTGCGATATAAAATTTGTTAGATCACTTTGGTAACAATCTATTCTAAAAATGAAAAAAAAAGAAAAATAAACCACACAAAATTGTGTGCTTTAAATAAGCTGGGATTACTTTTTTCAAGATATAATCAGAATCTAGATATTAGGATAATAATTTACCTGAGAATCAAACAGACGATTGGCATTTTTTCTTTGAGCAGAAGCTTCATTCAGACGATCATTGCTTCCTCTTGGATTATGCATGTAGATATCACCAATTGCTTGACTACACAGAGCAGCCAACACCACAAAAACTTTCTGCATACTGGTTTTCCTTTCTCTTGCTGAAAAAACATAAAAAAGGATATCCATAGTTTCCAAAGTTGTTTTACATAATATAGAGTGAAATAAACCGATTAACATACAAGCAATACTAAGATATGTTATATTTTTTGTGGGGACTTAAAGAAGTTAAAACCCTAATACTCAGGATTCCCATATCAAAGCAACATTTTTGACCAACTATAGTTTGTTTTATTTCAATATTTCCAAAGACATACATGTATCAACATAAAACACAAATTACATTGTTAGGGCATATAGTACACTATTACACATACTTTAATGGTCTAAGTTTACATATATAACACTCACAATATACATATTATGTACATAGTTTAAAAAGTCAAGTACATGTACTTCACTTAAAGTATATCCCAAGTCTTGGTGATGTATTATTTGAATACTGAACATGAATTTGATATGGACTGATTTTAATCAGTATTAAAATTAAAGCCCAATTTAAATTAACATGCAGCTACAATCAAAACCGGCATTTCTTGGGACACTGATTAAGACCAGCATACACATAGCAATGAGCTATGAGGTAAATTCTACCTGAACAGAAATTTAATTTTTCTATGCATGCAAGGGTGTACACAGGATCTCAGTTTTACTTCCCATCCAAAAAACTAGATCAAAGTAATCAACAGCCATAACCAGTCTTGGAATAAGTGTAAGGAATATAATTAGAATGGAACACACACACAATTCTCTAAAAACAGACATCTCAGGGTGATTTGAATGAATTGAACATCAATAATCAAATTATACCCAGGTGCATATTTTAGACTAAGTTTAAATTTAAAATTACGGAGTTCAATACTAATTCTAAAATCCAAGCTACTAATTAATCATAGTAGAAAGTATCAAAATCTTCGTAATTCATGCTTTTGAAATTTGACTTGAAACGCCCCTACCCTTAAGTAGTAGCGAAGTAAGTTTGCTCTTTATTCAAGGGAACGTAAATATGAACGTGACCGAAAATAGTCTATGTTATAAACACACTTTCCACGATGATAGGCCTATATCAATAAACAAATTGTCAATATCGATATTATCATGTAATATATGATGAGAGAGGAAACTTAAAATCATACGTACCAGACGATGGTTACCTTGAAAAATTCAATTTTGACAAAGACTCCAAGTAATGGCCCCTATTTATTGAATCACACACCTTTCATGATTCGTCATGTGTAATGAATTGTACACTTTGTTTGTGGACTGATCACTCGATAAATCTCGATATATCCTTACGCCTTAATCGGATAAGACCACAAAATTTTGTTCGTGACAGTCAATAATTTACGCAGCAAAAACAAAGTAATTGTATTTACGGTGAATTAAACATTCTAATATCACGATCAACCTTGCCAGGGGGGTAACTGTTGATTTCATAACATCGGACTACATCATTGGTATGCAGATTTTGTACGTAATTTGGCCATTTATTCAGTCGCATGAAGATCGTGTTATTCACGAACTTCCCATGAATATCGTAACAAAAATAACCGTTAGGGGAATCAATAAGTGGAACTAATATTTATTACCCTGTCTATCAGTTATAAATTTGAAATCAAAACTTTTATTTAGACTTTGTCAAGATGTTGAAGGCTGTGGTTTTCGGGTTTTTGTCGTTTGTTTTTATTCAGCCGTCGTCTGCTGATATATATTTTCATAATCCAAGGTACGGTATTTTTTTTATTTATGCATTGCTTGGTCTAGTAATATCATAATCTTGTTTATATAACCATATATTTTAGACGGAATGTTAAAACCAGACATATGTTGAGTTGAATATTCAAGAAATAGCAACTTTCTTTAATTACAAAAGTTATATTTTTTAGTACATGAATCGTTCTATCAACTGATATCATTGAACTTATAATATGGATTCCATCTGTATACACATACATGTATCCATGTACTATAGTATGTCACAATAACTGGTTGTTAATTATATACTATTGTATTGATATGTGAATCTACAAGTATAATAGTATTATTTAGTCATAAGATGTGATATACCAATTGGTAACTATTACAATATAGACAACTTACTTTGTAAGTAATTAACAGAAGATATGTTTATCAGGGTATCAGTTAATTAACTATCTGCATTGGTGGTATTTGGCCTCTGCCGTAATTAACACTTGTTAAACACATTGTTAAACACATTGATAAAGGAGCCAAGTCTTTATCTCAATTTCATCCACAGTCTTCGACATTGCAAACACGACTTATTAGCCATTTTAATGTGGGTATCTTACCGTGAAAAGTTGGGCTTCTGATGTCCAATATTTAAGACAAAATGAAAATTTTAAAACTGGCATTTGAATTATGTGCCGAAATACCTTCATACACCAGTTGTATAAAACAACTTGATAAACAAGGCTAGAAATATCCCATGCAGGAGAATACTATCAGTACAGACTGGAATAACTAGATAACAAAGACTGCCATTCAACTCTTCGCATATTTTGCCAAACATTATTGATTGAAAATTACAGTAAAATCAGAAACGATTGAATTTAAATCAGTTTATATACATTCATATTACATAATTGTCCCCCGCCTTTCGAAGAAAGTTGGGGGACTATTAAAATGGGCTCGTCCGTCCGTCCGTCTGTCTGTCTGTCTGTCTGTCCGTCTGTCCGTCACACTTTTTGGGACAAAATAACTCTCTTCCTAATTGAGCTAGAATGTTCAAACTTGATGTATGTGTTTATTAGGTCAATGCCTTGATTGAGTTCGAAGATAAGCATTTTCCGCTTAGGGTAAGCAGAGATAAGCAATTTGATTGGTTGATGCTTTGGGACACAATAACTTTAGTTCTAATTAAGTGAGAGTGATGAAACTTGGTTTATAGTTTCATTACAATAATACCTTGACTAAGTTCGATAATGAGCATTTTCTGCTCAGGGTAAGCAGAGCAATTTGATTGGTCGAGACTTTGGAACACAATAACTCTCCTTCTAATTGAGTTAAAATGTTCAAACTTGGGGTATATGCTTATTAGGTCAATGCCTTGATGGAGTTCGAAGATGAGCATTTTCCGCTTAGGGTAAGCAGAGATAAGCAATTTGATTGGTTGATGCTTTGGGACATGATAACTTTAGTTCTAATTAAGTGAGAGTGATGAAACTTGGTGTATAGTTTCATTACAATAATACCTTGACTAAGTTCGATAATGAGCATTTTTCTGCTCAGGGCAAGCAGATCGATACGCAATTTGATTGGTCGAGACTTTGGAACACAATAACTCTCCTTCTAATTGAGCTAAAATGTTCAAACTTGGTGTATATATGCTTATTAGGTCAATGCCTTGATGGAGTTCGAAGATGAGCATTTTCCGCTTAGGGTAAGCAGAGATAAGCAATTTGATTGGTTGATGCTTTGGGACACGATAACTTTAGTTCTAATTAACTGAGAGTGATGAAACTTGGTGTATAGTTTCATTATAGTAATACCTTGACTAAGTTCGATAATGAGCATTTTCTGCTCAGGGTAAGCAGAGCGATACGCAATTTGATTGGTCGAGAGTAGTCGAAACTTTGAAACACAATAACTCTCCTTCTAATTGAGTTAAAATGTTCAAACTTAGTGTATATGCTTATTGGGTCAATGCCTTGATGGAGTTCGAAGATGAGCATTTTCCGCTTAGGGTAAGCAGAGATAAGTAATTTGATTGGTTGATACTTTGGGACGAGATAAATTAGGTTCATCTTGATTGATGATTTTTATGCCAAAACAATGACTGCATTCTCATTTAGTAATGGATTCGACAGTAAAAGTGTATAGAAACGATTGACTTGGACACGAGGGCCCTTTTGTCTGCCTGTAGGGTCCTCCTAACTAGGGTACATTTTCATTTTTCTCGTCAGTTTTAGCATTTTTCTTTATAAAACACTTTTGGATGACACTTCGTGTACAGTTTGATTGCTCGATACATTGAAAAAAATAAATGTGCGATTAATTAATATGTCGGTTAGTGCCCCAAAAAGGTAGTTAGTTTCTTTGTACATGTATGTTAGTCGTAGCTTACTTTACTCCAAACAATAGAGGGTCTAAGTCTTAAGATTTCTATTTAATTGCCTAACTATAGACACTCTGAATTTAAATTTGCTGTTAAATTGGACAGATTCAAGAACCAGGGAATATTTTAACCGGGTTCGTATCGAACGTCCGATTTTGCGAATCAAATTCATATTTGATTAGCATTATTAGCTTAAAACCCTGCTTCAGCGCGAATCAAAGTTTTGAAAATTAATTTTAACTTTAAAACCATTCAGTATCGTAAAACACATCAAAACAAATCTGAAATCTCGCAATTTTATTGTCTATATCATCAAGACTCTTTACGTGCCTCTGCAACGGTCCAGTGGAACGAGAGCAGTACATGTTGACGTCTGCTATTTATAGACGTAAAAAGTTTTGATGACAGAGATGACAACACTACATACTTTCTTTCTATATCTGTTGTAGTCACATTCGTCAAGACAGACATTCAAAACACTACAAGATAAAATTACCGGATGATCGAGGGTACGTCGCGAAATTCAAACACATGATATTATGTTCTGTCTTCAAATTGGACATTAAAATTAGCAACAGTTCAAGATTGGATGAGGAAATATGACGCAGAAAAGATCTGACTAGAGTATGAAGTAAATAAAGAATGTCCAGGTTTCGTACAAAGAATAACATGTGGTCACATACTTTTATTTTTATTTTATATATGAATATAAACAACCGTTTGGTAATACAAATAATGTGGGTATTGTTATTGTCACATATAGGCCTTATTATGTGAAATAAGAATTCTATTACATACCAAAAAACTGCTAATCAATTGGTAAATTTTGCTACTCCATTATACAATTGATTAGCATTCTTACACAATTTTTCTGGAAACTGCTAATCAAATGTAAAAAAGTAAAATATTCCCTGTCAAGAACACAATATTTTTTTTATACAAATTTGACAAAGTACAATTATGTGCTCAAATTTTCCCAGTATTTGGTGCCCAAAATGGGGGAGGGGGAGTAGAGCCGCCCCCACCCCCCAGCTCATACGGCTATTCATGCGGGTGTATATGATGCATTGCTTATTCCTTTTAGAGTAAAATACACTGTCAAAATCACATTAAAAGGTTATACTTTTCGTACAAGTACATGTAAACAACTTAAAATAGCATTATGCAAGAGCAAAATCTGCTAATTACAGGTCTGTCTTTAGGCATGAAATGTTATCTAAATAATCAATAAGACATTAATTAACATATCCAGATCATAATAAACTCTTGATGTCAAGGCTAGCCTTGGATGTTGGTGGATTTAATTCCTATATGCTGCTTAATGACCATTGATGATTAAATCAATCAAGTGGATAATCGAGACTATGCTGTTTAACTTAATGATTTTAGTAATGATGACCAAGGCTATGTGAATATTTCTCTCGCTTTGTTCTCGGCTAATAGTGGATCAATTTGACTGAAATTTTCAACAAATTACCTTCACACTATCTAGTTTTTAACTATTAATAATAGTGAGAACTGCCATCTCTTTATCTAATCTCCCATAATGTATCTTTAAATGATTTCTATGACACTATCTAAAGAATTGTTCAAAAGATATTGTTTTAATCTAAAATATTAGTCAATAAATATTTGCCTCCGGGGTTAAAGGAAGGGTTAGGCCTTTGGTAATTAAAGAGTTTACCTTGCATTTCTGTGACTGCCTTTTAAAGTACATGTTATTGTCAAGCAACTGTTTTTTATTTTTATTTGTTTATGAGCTACTGTATTTTAATGACCGATTATTTGATCAGATAAGAAGAAATCGTGAGGTTAATTACCACAATTGTTTATTGACGCACTTTAATTTAGTGATACTGTTATCGATAACAGTTATTGTATCTAATATTCGTGACTTTAAAAAACTTGCTTTATTAGATAAGATCAACAAAACATTTTCAGGCTAAGTTTATTTATTTACTAATTTTATAGGTACACATTTATAAGTTATAGCCCTTGGTGGAAGATAATGAGTCATATTGTTGTGAATGTGTGTTTAAGACAATCCTTATATGAAAATGTAACTGACAAGCCATGAAGCAACACATTGTAACACAAGTTATTACTGTATTGTAATACAAGTATAAGGAAGAAATAAAATGTTCTAACAGAAACAGAGAGAGAGAGAGATTGAGTTTAACATCCACTCGACACAAACTAGTTCATTTCGGGACCAACACATGGTTTAATTTTATTTCAATAATTCGCTTGCGGGTAGGGGTCTTTAGTAGTGGAAGGAAACTGGAGTACCTGGAGAAAACAGGCGACCCTACTCCTTGCCACGTACAACCAGGGATTCGAAACCACGTCATTTGACTCAATGGCAAGCCGCATGATACAGCGCGCATGCTAACCATTCGGCCATCAACCCCCCCTCTAACAGGAACAAAGTAACTTGAATCTGAATGTGTTCAAATTACTTCAATTACTTAAACTCTCCTACTAATGTGTTCAAAAGTACTGCACTAGTGCAACTTACATGTATATATTGTGTATAGAATAATTGATTATTATCATAAAATATCAAATTAAATCCCAATACTAATACTGTAATGAATGTCTGAAAGCACCAATATTTTGGAAAAATCTTTAAACTACCATTGATTTCATGTACAATATTTGAAAAGTTAAGTGAAAATATTAATGTCACATTTTGCACTGTGGTATGTATTATTAAAATATAACAATGTCATTTATTGTTGGATAAAAACAGGCAGATTTCTTTGAAACTACCAAAGACAATGTTAATGCTGAAATTATACATTTTTGATTTCTTACAAAAAAAAAGTTTAGAATAATGTATGTCTGATGATCTTTGTCTCATTTTAAACAAGGCTTGTTAATTTAGATTTCTATTAGAACATTCTTTAAAGATTTAGCATACAGACAGGCCAAGTACAAACGGAATTCACAGTTTTTCAAATAAACAAGAATGAATAATTTTGAAAAGATTTTTATTTTTAGAATAATTTGGGCGTAAGTTTTTTTTTTCTGGGTAATTAGGCTGTTGAATACAACAAGGTCTGATTTTAACATAGAGGTTAAACTTCTAGAAAATAGATTTTCAGAAGAAAACCCTGTTATGCTCTGTGCAGATCCCTTGGTAAAGAGACTCCCAATTGCAAGAGTCATGATCAGTTAACTGAACAATTTATCTTTATTTCAACCCAATCTCAGTTCCATTGTTTCTATGACGACTGTAGGTAATTTAAAAAACGACGGGATAGAGTGTTTCCTCAAAATCTTTCCCTGTGTCCCATCCCATATCCATTAAATAATTCACTGCTATCAGTTATGACCAGTTAAAACAAGCAGTTGCCATGAAAAATACATCCAAATTTTTCAAGAAATGTATGGGGAAAAGATAAAATCAGTAGGGCCACCCATCCTCTCATTCAAGATCTTTTGATCCTTAACAGATTTGTGAAGTTATACATCAGAATTGAACAACAATTGTAGCCCCTTTGGAGCCCCTTAAATTTCATACATATTTCACATACCGTGTTTGCATGAATGGTAAGGGATTTAGAAAAATTAAATATCACTTCATTGCTGAGTAATTTCATTAGCCAGATAGCGTCTCTGACAATCTAGTTCCCCAGGAGCTACAGAGGTCTAGGTTTCCTCTTTACCCTTGCCTAAAGACCTAGGATGGTAGTTCGCCACCCCACCCCCCCTCTTCCCTTAAGAATTGCTTCCGCCAGCCCTGTTTTATATCAAATTTCCACACAAAATCCAAATGCTATTTCACTTTTTAAACATCATATCAATGATATAGTCCATTACTCTTCAAGTTATACAGCATATTAATTGAAACACTTGGTTATTGAAATGATTAAATTATACACTAAATCTAGTCAATAATACGACAGCTGTCCCACCTGTTGATCATCAAACCATATTGGATATCATTTACTGCTAGTAAATATAGATCTTTTGTAAACAATTTTGATCCTTTATGGGAATGTTTTGATACAGGTAAATTAGTGAAGCAAAGCAAATCTATTCAATCAAGCAAAATGTCTGAAAATATCTGTTCAGATGTGTTTTTGATTTGTACATGTAGGCCTAGTATTTATTAATGTGTCTTTAGTGTGACAATTCCTTTGTCAGGTTCACGTTTAGTTGAAATTGTATTGATGAAATTTTAGTTGGTGACTCATGAATATAAATAACTTCCCATTGCCCTATATAAATACCAAAAAAAAACCCCAGACAAGATGTTGTCGATACACATCACAACAACATGAATCTCTTCTTTATTTTATAACTAAAAAGTCACAATGTCCCAAATACACTCGTAGGAGTTGGGCTGTACAGAGGAAGCACATAAAGAGTACTTAAGCTACTAATTCGACTACAGTTTATATTGCAACTGATCTGATTGACCATTTCAGTTCATTTTAATTTTTTTGTTTTTATTCCATACTTAAAGATCTGATTCTGCCCCTTTTGGTTCAGACTATTGTAAAAAATGAAAAACAATAAAAAGAGTTTATTATTGCGAGATTGTTTACTTAGTATTTTTCATAGAATTGAGGCCTGTGTTAATTGCAAACAATCATAATTATGTGAGTTGGTATATTTTGTAATCAAACCTATAACTTCTTAAAAATATCAAAGAATTAAATCGATGTTATCAAATGTTAATCATTGTTTCTTGAAAAACATATAATGATGACGCATTGAGCCTTGTATTGTAGTCCAAACTTATGATACATTTTATTTTTAGGGGGTCCAAACCCCCTAAAAATAAAATGTATCATAAGTTTGTGTGCTTATCCCAATATACATGTATGAATATATATATATATATATATATATATATATATATATATATATATATATATATATATATATAGTGTTATATAAATTGTTTTTCTTTTACAGAGGTAGCAATAACAGATTAGATGAAACTTCTAGAGATAGAAATAATGCAAACAGGTATGGATGAGATTTGTTTTATTTTAGACAGTGAAATATGTTATTTTAACATCTGTAATGTTGTTGGCCCAGTTTCTTCTATGCAGTAACTGCAGGCATCTGAAATCCAAGTACAAACCATTACTCTAGTTACTTACCTTATAGAGCACCATAGAACTAGTTCTCATATTTGTTGTACTATTGTAATGGGACCTTAGTAGGGTAATAAGATGCCATTTTCACATATTTGATAAAAGCCTTTTTTTAGTATTAATTATAATAAATTTTCATTACTTAATTGTCGCTTTTTTCAGTAAAGTATATAATTTTGTTTTTCTTTATTTCAGATTATTTGATTCTCAGAACAATGCTCGGGGTGGTTACAATGTCGGTAATTTATTTTATTATGCTGGTTCAAAGTTACAAATAGAATGGTAAGTTGGAAAAACCTGAATAAGATAATTTTAGACTCGGTGGTTGTCGCTCTTTAATAATTAGCTTTATTTATTTTAGTCTTTACAAATATCATACTTTTAGATGAAATATGTTTGGGTGTCAAAATAAGTTTAGATATAACCGGATCATATGTAACAAACGCTTATATTAAAAGAAAAGTCATTGGAAATGCCAGGTCCATATGAAAGGAATGTGATCAGCTTAATTTGACTGAAATTGAAGTCATTTTATGCAAGAGTTAAACCCCTTTTAAGTCGAAAGTACTGGATCAAGTTTCAAACAGCTCATTAATAATTTTTATATAGCCTAAAGCAACTGACATGATAAGGATACTTGAGCAAATAGGGCTTGAGTTCTACTGAATAGATAAAAATCCATCAAATAAACTATGATTATTTTTATTTTTACAGGACAAATCAACATTCGTGCGGAGCTCAAAATGCTAATTGTGAAATAGTTCTTCAGTATATGTGTGGTGACAATGTTCGGGATGGTGCAATTAGAAAGTAGGTATTTTGCAGGCCTTCAGATTTCTTCATTGTCATACTTCTTGAATACAGATCCCAGGAGATTTTATGTATAAAGAGGAATTATTGAATAAAGTGGAATGATGATTGCTATGCAGATACTATCCCTTTTTCTTCCTTATAAAAAATATCAGTCATATCATTAATACTTTGTAATGTTACCAATAACACATATATCTTCCTGATTAATATATATTGCTCATTCACCCCACTGCGAGACTAGAGTCAAGTACAGGAGCTTTGGGATTCAAAGGGTTGATAAAACATAAAAGAAACCAGAAGAAAATCACCAAACTGATTATGCCCTTATGTTTAATGTTAATTAATCAAAATGTATTGAGCATAGTTTTCAGTATTCCATGTATTTTGAATTTATAAATAATGGTTTATTTATTTCAGTACCATACCTGAGAATTTAATACAATGTTTAGATTATAACTGTGATAATGATATAAAGTTTGGTATGCACGAAGGTTATGCTTATTGGCTACAGAATAGTTTAAGAGAAAGAAATAGAGGTCTCTTTACAGCTGATCAGGTAATACATTTTATAAGGCTACTTCAAACAGAAAATTATACATTTTTTTAGTTATCTTTTTTGACATTAAAAAGTATACATGGATTTCTGATAAATGATTCAGTGTGAAGATTTTATTTATTACTGTAGAATCTAAATGGTGGACGAAAAAGAGCCAGAAACACTCGTCAAAATCCAAATGGTAAACGACGTGGTTATGAATGTGCTGAAGAACGAGACTACTATCCTTACTGGCATCCCAGTCCATGGAAGGTAATTTGTAGCTAAAGACTGGATTCTCTAAATATGATTGTTGTTAGAAATGTCATATGGTCATTAATTGTTGTTAGTTATGTTATTTGGTCATTGATTATTGTTAGCAATGTCATAATATGGTCATTGATTAATTGTTGTTAACGATGTCATAATAATATGGTCATTGATTATTGTTAGCAATGTCATATGGTCATTAATTGTTGTTAGTGATGTCATATGGTCATTGATTGTTATTAGTGATGTCATATGGTCATTGATTGTTGTTAGCTATGTCATATGGTCATTGATGGCCATTGATAGTTGTTAGTGATGTCATATGGTCATTGATTTATCAATCCCTTGAAGGATATTCAAGAAAATAGGAGAATTCTGGAAACAAATCAACTGGATGATAATTCTAGCTGAAATGTTTGTTCGCATCATGATTCTTCTGACACAACATCTGTTTTCATGATTGTCAGGACTCAATTCTGTGTCACTTGATTACTATTCTATCCTTTTTGGAGCATCCCAGAGTGACAATCGAGCACCCAGTTAGTCTCATAATAGAACAAAGTTAAAGATAGAAGGATATTTCATTTCTTTCCTTGAATATCAAGGTCTAAGCCCTTAGAAATATGTTGGGAAAAATATTTTTGGCCTTGTAGAAACTTGTGGCTTTGAAGAAATAAATGGTGCAAAAATTAATCTTTTGATTAGAATATATAACATATATTAACTATTGTAATAAGGGCATTTGTCTTTTTCTTAGGATATTGCTGTGATGACCAATGATGTCTCTAGATGTGATTATTATAAAGCCGAGAGTGAGAATGTAAAAGGTCGCTGGTACTGTGATATAGATTTAACTGTTCTTGAATTAAACAAGAGAAAGGGTCTTGTGGTTCCAAATAACAAGGAAGATTGTGATGTAAGACTTTTACAGATATAGAAAATTTGTTTACCATAGATATTAGTCCATTTTATTTGAAAATCAGATGTTAATGCATAGTTGAGAAATAATATAGGTTTTAATCAGTGTAATGTAAAATCTCAAATTTGCTTGCTGAAATGCCTGTGGTTTTAAATATTCTTATAGAGCAGGAATATCTGGAAAAACAAATGATTTCTTATACTGCCATTAAACTGGGTACTGGTATGTGGCCATACCCACCAATTCCAAAATATATTTAATAATTAAAAAAGCATCCTCCCACAGTACCTCCATTGTCCATAGTATACTCACATATATTGTGCTAAAGGTCAGCCCCTTCATTTTTAATCTACTATAAATTTAGAAGAGCTATAATGTGAATTAAGAATGATTAAATTTTTTGTAAAGGCATTTGTATGGCCAAGACGTTCAGTTGATGGAGCTAAAGGTGTTTGGAAACAAGCACCTTCTCATGGGTTACCTGCCCCTGTTTGTCAAGAGACAGAATACAGTCGAGATAATCACAATGGTAATGGGCTACACGGAACACCAAATCTCTTTAACTGGACTCTACCTAACATTGAAGCCGAAAGATGTGTGTTGCGATTCAGGTATGTTTAATTTCAGTCGTAGTTTCGGGAAGCACGTGGTTTTTTGCTCTCCCAATAATCATGTTTTAAAATATTTTAAAACTACAAGAAATTTACGTAAATGGTTTTGTCTTAAAAAAGGTTTCAATTCTCATCAATTACTTTCACAATTAAATAAAATTCTGAATCAACCTTGTAGATCTATATCTAAATTGATTGTATTGATGCTTATGGAATGTGTGGACTACATTTATTGGCTGATCATTGATGTGGGGTGTAGGGTGATTTTCATAGTTGTTATGTTTCATTTCAGTATGTATATTTCTTTATCATATCGCTGTCATTAGATTTCATGTTTTATTTTTATATTGTATTATTTGAATTAATAGGTACAACATTTCTACAAATGATTATGATAGTTGGACTACCACAGCAGAACAGAATGCTGATCCTGGAAATCTTGGGGCTGGAACGAAGGTCAATATAAATGAGAAATATGGATTTGCAACTAAAGAGGCAGCAGATGCACGCGGCTACACTTTTAAAAATGATCCAATTGTAAAAATATTTCCTGACCTTGACATTGATTTGGCTTTACCTATTAATACAGCTCAATATGGCAGGACGTTTCAAGACAGGTATGCAAAGCTTATAAAATCATTGTATCAAATCAATATTAATTTAATTACTAGACAAATGATTTCAGTTAATTTCATTATTAGATTTAATGTCGGTTAGTTGTGGTCTTGTGGACAAAACGGGTCAATCGAAAACACAGCTTTGTCAAATAAAACATATTTGGTCAACCAAACTAAGTGATTAATGGACAAAACATAGTGAAGGGTGAATCAAGCATAATGATTTTTGAACTAACCATAGTGATTGGTGAACCAAACATAGTGATACGTCAACCAAACAAAATGATTGGTGAACTAAACATAGTGATTGGTGAACCAAACATAGCCATGGGCCAGCCAAACATAGTGGCAGGTCAACCAAGCTTAGTGATTGGTCAACCAAACATAGTGATGGGTCAAGCAAACATAATTATTGACCAACCAATGTTATGGGCCACCCCAACATAGTGATGGGTCAAGCAAACATAGTGATGAGTCAACCAAGCATAAAGATTGGTCAACCAAACATGATGATTGGTCAACCAAACATATTGATTGGTCTACCAAACTTATAGATTGGCCAACCATAGAGATAGGAAATAAAGGTGAACCAATAGCACTTGATCAGCCTAGAGATAAAGGTCAACCTAACATGCAGCTTGGTAGTCTAAAAATAGAGATTAATCAACCAAGCCTAGTGATTAGAAACAAGTTTAATATTTTTCAATTTATCAACAAAACATAAAAATTTAGTGGTTGATATGTTTTAAAATAATATTTCAATCCAGAATTTTTTTTTCTATCATAGAACCTTTACTTTCGATATTGTAAAACGGCCTGCTGATATACCCGACACAGCTACCATTCACAATCTGAATGTACGAGGCAAGAGAGGAAACATTGTAGAAAATTACCCAGCAGTGGAATATGACTTTGTACCAACTGATCTTCATGTTTCAACTGAAGACTATGTTCATATACAGTAAGTTATTTGTTTTGTCTATTATAGACATCTTATGCTTAAGGGCTAAATAACATTAAAATTTGCATATTATATCTAAAGATCTGGTGCTTGGGGAGATAAACAATATTAAAGTTTGTATATTATATTCAAAGATCATTAAACATTGGATCTTGTGGTTGGGGGATAAATAACATTATAGTTTGTATATTATGTTCAAAGATTATTAGAGTTAGATCTTGTGCTTGGGGGATAAACAGTATTTAAGTATGTATGTTATCTGTTTGATTATTTCCATATAATTGAGGCACCCCATACTATATGCTACACTTTAAACCCTATATTAAATAATCAAACTGAAATTACGAAAAAAAATAAAAATGTTCTTTGTTTGGGATACATTTATGAAAGATTTGAAATATTTTGAATATTTTTGTTTGATATGGACGTAACACTTTTATTTACAATGTCCTTTGAAATCTGTTACTGTTATTAACAATGTCTTTTGAAATCTGTTATTGTGTTTAACAACGTCCTATGAAATCTGTTACTGCTATTTACAATGTCGTATAAAAACTTATGATACTGTATTTATGATGTCCTATGAAATCTGATATGATCCGAGATTTACGAAGTCCTATGAAATCTGATACGATATTTACGATTAGATGTTCTATGAAATCTGTTACTGCTCCCTTAAGATTAATTTATCTATATTTTTGATATTTAAAAGGTGGACTGGTTCCAATACTAATAATAATGGCAATGATGGACAAGGTCGAGCTGGTACAGATCGTAATAATTTGGTTTTGATGAGAAATCAGGTTTATCCTGAAGGTAATGGTATTTATAATGGACCTGGAAAAGAGTTTGGACATTTTGGTGTTAACTATCCTCAGCATACCAGTAATTCAACTCTACCTCTTGACATCTTGACACAATTGGCCTTTTTACAGCCAGGTAACTTTGATCTTTTACTTTACTGAAAGTTATTGAAGTGTAAGAATGTGTACATTTGAGTTTAAAATTGAAACCGAAATACCAACAATTTTTATAACATCTGAAAATAAACTGATAGATCTTTCATGGAAAAGTCATCTCTGGTCAATATTAAACATACCTGTTAATAACTATTTATAATTTGTGGTTTAAGGTCAGTATGGTGGTGAGATGTCAGAATTAGATGATGCTGGAACCTATTTTAATCTTGGTGCTATCAAGGCACCAGCATCAGGAACCTACCACTATATGTGCACCAGGAATAATAACTTTAGTAACAGGGATCAAAAAGGCAGATTAATTGTTAGTCCTTTTCCCGTTAATGAAGCTAGTATTGGACAAATGGGTGGAACTTTACTATCAAAGTAAGTGAGAATCTAATGAACTTTCAATAAGGAGGGAAAGGAGTGGTATATATTATGTATATGGATTAGTCAATATACTTTGCAGCTTTTATTTTCTAGATTATTTCCTTTAAATGCTATTTGTGTATGTAAATGTTTCTGTTCTTGTTTTCTAACATATAAAATCTTCAAGTTAATTTCCACATGAACCAAGAAGCTTTAATAAAGTCAATTGAAAGTTATGAATTTTATTACTGTTCATTTTTTTTTATTTAATGTTTATAATGTAATTCATTGTCTGTCAAAACCGGTATGTATAAAAGTTTGTAATTTATACTGCACTAAATTACTATAGGTTTATTGTAATGTTTTTCATTTCATCAGGAAATCTAAAATATCAGTAGAAAAGAGAGTGTTTGATTTATTGCATCTATTAAGAGCAGAAGAATGGCCTGTAGAAGAGGGTACTAGACAAATAAGCTCCAAAGAAAAGGAACTTAATGTAAGTAAATTATCTTTTATTAATATTAAACCTAATCATATTTAATAATAGAATTAATTATTAAGTCTATATAATTTTAGGATGTGTTTTTATTTGCATTTATGAGTATATTATTTTTTGTTAAATAAATTTTGCTAGTGTTTTGCTTTTTAGAAGAAAAAGGTAAAGTATAATTCTACAAAAAATATATAGTGTAGGATTATTAGATGATCAGCCCAAGTATAGAGAAATGAAAAGAGTTGTCCTGGCTTACAGCACACAGTTTGTTTTATACGGTCATAGAAGATGCCATTGTAATGGGTTATTAATTAAAGTAAACATAATAAACAGAATTAGAATATTGCTGTTAAGTCTAAATTAAAAACTAACAATTGTACTGAGGGAAAGTAGAAATATATCAAATATCCCATGAATAAACTTTGTGTGAACTGATAAGGAATGTTGGATAGTGAGTCCTTCAGTGGCAATTAGTAGAAACAGATTAATTATGTTTGTTGCTATTTCTTGGTAAAACGGGTGTTTATTTTATTATGTATTATTTTTGATAGGTGGGTGATGAGTTTGCTAGTGACTTCCTAGTGATTTATCCACAAGAAAAGATTACTAAACCCGATAAAACTTTCACAGTACAGATGGAAGTAGATGACTCCAAAAATGAAGTTCAGATTTATAGGTCTAATTCAGATAATTTTGCAGCATGGACAAAGGTTCCTGCCGAAATAAAAGATGGAAAAGCAGTATTCAGTGTTCAAGAGGGAGGAGTTTACGTTGCTAGAAGCAATCGTAATGTGGGGTTAATCGTGGGTTTGACAATATTTTCTATTGTACTTGTGATCATAATTGTAGGTGCCATTGTTTATTTCAGGAAACACCCGCAAAAATGGCAGACAATAATATCTAATATTCATAAAACTGAGCGCTCAATGAAAAGTAAAGTTTAAATGGTAAATTCTCAAATTCTTGATCATTCTTGTTTCAAAACCCGGTGTTCGGTACTTCATGGAATTGTTCAGATTAAAGGTCCAATCTATTTCAAAACTTTCAAAAATGCTCTATTTTTATTAACATATGTGGGAAATATGAGATTATTCTGATGTTGTTTATTAACATATCCTGTCAATATTTGCTATTTATTAACTAACATTAGTTCGCTCAAATTATTAATTACTTGTTTTGTTGTCTTATTGTCCTTCTGTGTTATTGAATTTTATGGTATCTGTTTCTTTATTAACAATATAAGAATCCTGCTACATGTGTCAATAGATGGTTAATAGGTAATGTATGTACATGTATTTCAGGTTTCCATAGATTTCTGTTTGTATTTTCATCTGTTTTAGATACCAAATAGAATAAAATAGTATTCACAATAATTTAGTGCCAAATATAATTATTTTGAGGATTGTTTCATTTTAATTTGTACATATAGCTTAGATTTGTCAAATATAACGTAATTGTGTTTAAAGCTGTGATATAATATGGCAGGTCTTACACATACAAATAGGATGAAAACATCAATTAGTCAATATTCAAATCTATTAAATACCAAAATACATCAAAGTTTATGTTCAAATACGCATTACGGAAGTTCTGTTTAAATCATGGGTTTCAGGTAAGTTGTAGATGTCAGTCATGATAGCCAAGAAATGTCGCTGGACCCATCAGCCAATATGCATGCTGTAAAACTAGCATATTTACCAAAACCCCATTTTCAAGCAAGGTTACAATCGACCCCTGCCTTGTAACTATAAAATTTTATGGCCCATACAGAATATTGCACAGTTAAGGTTATGGTTTAAAAATTAACCATGTGTGTGTATAATATTATTATGAAAAATCCAAATCAACTCCAATACTACATCAAATGTAATTTACAGATAATGTTACCAATTATCAATATTACTACTTACAAAATAGTATGAAAAAAACAATAGAATACATGTTTGTCATGGAATTTATAATATAAAATTCCTCTTTTAATATTCAGATAATTTGTCATGTTTAATTTTCCATTTGAAAACATATCAGCATAATATTGTTCTTCTTGTATTTTTTGTATTGTTCAGTTTGTCCCTTTTTATGTGTATTCTTAAGTTTCTTACACGTTTATTGTACACTTTAATATACATGTTATTCTATCTTTAATGTTTACCAGATTTGTTTACGTTAATATGTTTCTGTTTTCTCTTTGGAATTGTTTACAAAACAATAATGTTTTGTAAATATCAGTGAACACATCTGTATTGTTAATAATCTAACGAATTTTGCTATGAACTTGCGTCCATCGAAGATGTGAACAAAATACTATTTCATTAGGTTTAAAATTCTACTATATCTAAATGAAACATTTTTCGAAATTCAGATTTAAACCAGCTGATGTGTTCACTACTGATGTTTTTAATAAGTTAATGTTTTATATGTGTTATAATTATGTGGACTTAAGGTGATTGTGTTCTTCTTGGTTAATTCTTGGGTAAACGCTTTTTATAGAATTGTAAAATAAATATGATAATTTGATTGCAAGTACGGGCGGTATCATTATACACCCAGGCTTATTTATCAATTTTATATTTTTATAGAACAGCCAGCTGGTCTGGAGACAGTTTTAGTTGAAAAAAAAATTCATAAAACTGCATTATTCTTGCTTTTTAATTAAAACTAAGTGCCTTGAAGAATTTGATCGTTAGTTTGTCGATATTATTTTTACCAATATTTTATAATAATATAGGTAATCAAATTTGTATTTCATAAATTGAATGGACTGAAATAGTGCATATTCATTATCAGCTTTCATGATACTGTTCACTCAACCGGGGCTTAAATTATGTTGTGGATAAACTAAATATTTACTAGAAAGATATAATAATATGTACATTGATAGTGTACTAAAAATAATAGATTTAATTACCACTATTCATTAAATTATATTTGGTATTTGAATGAACAATTACTCAGGTAAGGGGTATAAGCACCTAAACTAATTTTAGTTTCACAAAAGATTTGTTCTATTTTAGCCAACAGAACTAAAGTTGCACCATTCATTAAAAGGCATTAAAATTGTGCCAGTCTTTGTTGGTTTCAAAAAATAACATTCCATTTGATATAATTTGATTATTCAGTTATATCGAGCATGTTGTCTGCTGGCTTATGTTCAGTAAGACGCTTTATATTTCGTGTTATGACTCCCACTACAAACTATGTGGCCATACTCTTTAATTGGGTAGAGCTTGGATTTATTTTCTCTGTTGAGAATAACACCTGTTTAAGATACTTGACATTCTTATTCTCCAAACATTGCAAAAATATATTATGCATACTTCATTCTATTTTTTCACCTTATAATAAATAATGTTTTACATTTTATTATTTGTCTGAACAGATTTGCAGATGTCATCACTATTCAAGATGGATTCGCAGTATACTGAAAAATATTTGTATAAGGTGTATTGCAATAAATTTCAATATATTCATTGTTTAAAGAGATTTTGTTTAAACAATGTAGACATGATATAGTATTCTAAATAAAATATTTTCTTCTAAATTAACTGTACTATATTTTACACTGCTGGTCAGTATACACATTAATAAAATATATATATTAATAATACAAATGTTGTTAATTTGGTTATTTTGTTCAGGATTGGAGAAGAAAGTGTCAAAGTCCAGCCTCAAGTCAGAGGCGGACACTTAGTCACTATGAATAATAACCCGATTTTGGTTGACCTATAATTACCAGGGTCTAGACAAGAAAATTAGTAAGAGGACTACACGGATTTAAATGGCTGAAGGTGCAAATTTTCTATGGGGTACTGAAAAAATCCTACTGCATGTCAATTAGAACATTTTGGCTTCCTTTGGTGACCGATGGGCCCTTTTAATACTAAATTTTAGAGGAATGGATCTAGTGTTTCTAATTCTAATAAAAGGTTGTCAAACTCCCGACCGACAAGTTATTTTAGACGTATACTGTTGCATACAAATTAAAGAAACATAGAAACGATATTTACAAACGATATTAAATAGTTTTAACCCCTTTCCCTTTCTGTTATGTGTCTGTGAGTTGTGTTTGGTGGAATCAGGGATGGACTAATAAGGGCCCTGCGAGTATGTGGGGTCGAGCGCCCCGATAGAGGTTTATGTTCTCACGTCATCCTTCATATTCATTAAGCAACGTCCGCAAGTTTTACAAACATAAGATGTATGTAGTTAAGGCGAGCTCGAGCCTTCTATTGAAGATGGTCCCCCTTTGGCGTCACTCTTTAATTGAGGGAAAGAGGCTTTCTGGCCCTCAATTTACACTGCATTTAAAGAATTGGTAAGAATGTCACAAGCTATGAATTAACTTATAAGCGGGAAACATCAGGTGTACCCTAGCCATAGGCGTACGAGCTGGAGGGGGGCGGGGGAGCTGGCACACAATTGTAAAAGTTGTATAAAAAAATATTGTGTTCTTGAATGTGTGCAATTTAACAGCGAATTTAAATCCAGTGTCTATAGTTAGGCAATTAAATAGAAATCTTAAGACCCGAACCCTCTATTTGTTTGGAGTACAGTAAGCCACGAGTTACAGTTACATAAACATCTGTTTTAGTTTATTGATGATTTATAAATTAAGAACTTATTCATCGCAAAAGAGATATTGTAGAACCGGTCATGAGCCTTCAAATAATAATTGAGCTTTTTTTTATTTGGTACACACTAAGAACTTAACTACATTTTTTGGGCACTGCAACCACCAGGTGCCGCCCCCAGTCAAAAATTTCCCCGTACGCGTATGATCCTAGCGACACCCAAAACATTTCAACAATATTTAAGTGTCCATTGTTAAACGAGAAGAGAAATCAGTAAGTAACAGGACACGGTTGTGTTTAGTATTGTGGCTTTGTCATTCCATGTATTCAACAATAAGCGGATTCAACATATTATTCAATAAGATATGCAAATTATTCAATAAGATATGCACTGTCTTGTATTACATGCATTCTTTGCGTTTGTCAAAGTTCACTTCCCCATTCGAAGAGAACCTATTCCACAATATCTTATTACCTTAGGATTTCTTTCATCAATCAGGGGCGGATCCAGGAATTTTAGGCAGGAGGGGTTTGCCAGCAGGTTTCGGTTACAGAAATCTGCCATCATCGTCTCTAAATTACATTGGCACACATACAAATTGAGCTTTTTAAACAGATAAATCGTTTTTATACTGATGTAGGATCACTTTGTGATGTAATTTCATTGAAGCAAGTAAATGCATGACCGAAGCACCACTGTCATATTGAAATCTATTTTAAAAAAAAATCTTTTTTCTTCGATCGACTGCTTCCCTTGTTTCAAGTAAAATGATTGGAAAGAACATAATATTGAGTAAATGTACATTATCACTGATACGGATTCAATATGTATTATTTCTCATTACCACCCTATATGTTGTTTAATTAATTTTATACATATTTTTTTTTCCAGTCGTATCAAACGTCACCGATACCATTTAAGTAATTCTGAATTTATTTGTTAAACAAAATATCATTTTTACCATTTTACTGATTCTGAAATTATTTGTAAAACAAAATAAGAGACTTTTATAGTGTGTTCATAGTTGAAGATATTACTGAGCCTATTTTTCCTCATCTAGACCCCAATCCTTTTAGTGATGTCAAACTGATGTAGGGCTATATGCGGTAAAGTCAATAACGGCTGCGAATTGTTTTCTCCACCTCATAAAAAAAACCTGCAACTACTGGGGTGACGTGCTGTACTAAAGCAATGATTGTAAAGAAAATGGCCCGATTTGATTTTTCCTACAAACCCCTTCCCACCCTGTAATAAAACAAAAGTCTTCTGAAATCCCTTCTAAACTATATTGCTCCAGTCATCTATAAATATTGGTTGGTGTCGTAAACGAAGCAATGAATGCTTACTTGTTCGATACCAGCACCACTTTTTATTCAAGGAATTAACTTAGCTAACTCACTTTGGTCCTGATGTTGTAATTCTAGATTTGTTTAATATAATACCAAATATAATTCACTTGTAGGCACAAAATGTTTCATTATTTTGAGAAAACAAATAATTAATCAACGTTTTCCTATTCTCTCTTTTATATTCATCTAATCTGCTACTTATATATGATGTAATGAGTGGATGGACAATGGGTCGACATCTAGACGTTACGATAGGGCGCCCCTATCTCCATGCCACATACGCTCACACCAGGGCTCGAAACCACAGCCGTAAGCCAGACGTGACCGGCCGGCTAGAGGTCGAAGCGCGGCACTCTAGTGCACTAGCCCCCCCCCCCAGCCTACAATGATGATTGTAAATCCAAATTTGATAGATATTTTTTATAACTGATTAAAACCGTTACCAAATTTAACACGATAAAGTTGCATTATGTACGAGCTAAATCTTCCTGTTACAGTTCTTTATTTTGGCTTCAAATGCCACATAAAATATTTTTTAGACTTTTAGTCACATGACAAGCTAATAACCAACTCGGTAGATCAGCAAATGACCTAGAATGAAGTGGATTTGAACACACGAGAGATTAAAAATATTATCGATCAAATGTATAATTTTGACTTAATCGCCGTAGCTTCAAGTCGTCAAAAATACAGAAACCCACAACTTCGCTTAGAATAAAGTAATTGGATGAAATTTTCAATATGTTCCTTTTTTTTTTGCCCTTTTTTTTATTGTAATAAAGACCAGCTCCATATTTAATTATTTCATAATGTATCTTTAAAGTCTTGGCTTATTCATAAATACCATGTATTCTATATTTCAGTGTTGGTCTCCTCATCGGTTTGATAATGGGGACGGTCACCGTTGCCGTTGTTCCTGTGATCGTTTCAATTATTTGTTACAGTAAGTACAAAGAGAAAAAGGCCGATGCCCTGGCTTTCAAGGCTACTACCAATGGTTACAATCCACAATTGAATAGATATTCAACTAGTACGTATTTGTTTCATTTATTACCATCACTACTTTAAGGCTTTGCTCTGTATTAATTCATAAATTGAACCGAATAGTGTAGAATGTTATATCGTTGGTAAATAGGTAAATTTATGCTAAAGATGTCTTCCTGCGTACACACCGCATGGTATGATGATGTATTTGGACTAAAACTTATTCTAACTAGTTTGCTACAAATTCCTCTCAAAACAATCTATTTTTTTACCATCCTCGATTGTCCTCTGGCAACTTTTTTTCCAGTTTCATCACATGGTTTACTGGACGTTTAATACTGTCAATGTTCTCACACCCGTTACCCATTAGATTAACACATTATAAGTAATACACACACCGCGCAGCGTTTCGTTTGATTAGAGATAATCCCACTACACACTGCTATTATGAGTGGATATTGTTGTTTTAAATTTTGATTGGTCAGTAGTCCGGCTACCAAGCAATCACTAGCTTCCTTACAAAAGCTTTACATTTAAAACGAGTGCCAATATTGGACCAAAAAATATGTTTACATAACGCTACGTCATGTCTCACGATTTTATTATACCTAATTAACCCGTGCATAGCAGAATACTGCAGTAAAACTAATTGCGTGACAATGGAGGCTATCAAGTCGAATGGAATGTAAACAATACTGTTTGGAAACGAACATACTTTCATCGTTTTTAATACCTTAAATCACTGTACAAAGTGTTAGGGAAGACCCAGATTAAACGAAGGACTGTCATGTTGCTGTACTTAAGTGGTAGCTTTCATTGAACGGAAAGAATGGACACACTCCCGCATAAGTTCAAGAAACAGACGCTATTCCAGCAATGGCCAGAGAGGGATTTCTCGGGCCATTGCTTCAGGAATATGTAAGTAATAGTGCTTATTAGGTCACCCGAGGAAACAGGCTGCTTTTTAGACATATCCATGATCGTTTTTCAGCATTTCTCTAGTAAGAATGCATGTCTACTTTCCAAATGGTTAATGTGATGTATAATTCATCTTTTTATATGTTGTTAGGAACTATATTTCTTTAATAGTAGAGTGTATTCAACAAGAATAATATATTATAATACGTACATTTAATGTTTCACTTCTTTTATATTTCAGGATCACCAAGTATATCGTACATGACCAATACCAAGTAACAGTTTCCTACTCTAACAGTTCTGGTTTATATCCCAATTCTGACTTCTCCCAAAACTCGACCGTCCCAAACGTCCCCACGTCCTCCCAATAGTTCAGCTTTCTATATCATTTATTTTTTTTCGTTTTTGGTGCATTTTCAGATTAGAATATAAATATTTGAATTCAATACCGGCTTCTCTATAGCATCTGTTTGTTCAATATTAGACATTTTATAATTGTTCGGGGGCACAAAGCAGACCCAATTCCATTTATTTCGATTAATAGCGAATAACGAAATTTAAAAATCATCCCGAATCTGAATATTTCTACCAGCAATACTAAAATTACGATAATTTAAAGGGAATCCAATATTTCCCTTTAGTAAGAGAAAACATGGGACAACCCCTTCCTACTAATTAAAGTTAGCAATTCCGCGATGTTTCCATAGTATTTGATTAGTCATTGTATATTTTTATTCTAGTTATATTATTGGAATTTTATTTTTTACAATACATTTCTGTGTATTTCTAGATGTATTATATTTTACTACAGTGACACGTAGTAGTTGATTCTATATGATTGTCAAGTTCTTATCCGATTCTTTTTTTTTTACTGTTTTCCACCTTAGGCACGTGTTAATTTACATGATCGCCATTAACAGTCTTTATCAAAGTAGGACACGAGTATCTTTCCAATAAGATGACTATAATGTTATCGGATGATTTTTTTTTATATAGAAATTGTTGTTTTTTATGTATGACAGAAATGTTTTTTTGTACATTAAAACTAACCAAAACAAAATACTTTGTTATTTAGTTCTTCACATTGAATTGGTATTTTAAAAAGATTTAAAGAGTTTTGGGTATATTTGGCATACGATTTAAAAATTTTATTTAGTGACTGGCTGTGGGTGCGTTGATATTCTGTATTCCCAACTGACTTTGGTTGAGTTGATAATCTGTATTCACAATCACAACTGACTGTGGGTGAGCTGATAACGTGTATTCAACCGACTGTGTGTGCATAGGTTGATAATCTGTATTCTCAACTGACTGTGGGTGATTTGATAATCAGTATTCACTGGTTGGGTTGAATATCGGTATATACAACTGACAATGGGTCTCCATTTTAATTAGAGTGGTTGATATGCAGTGATCGATGAATGGGTTAAGCCTACACGTGAAAATCCTCACGTCAATATCAACCATATTATTAAAAATATATTTTGTTGAAACGGGATATTCGGGAGTCCTAGAGTTAACAGGTAGTCCATAATACATCCTTACACACATTATTCTAGTCTGTGGGGTTTTATAAATTGTTTAAAGCTACAATTTCATATTTTTAAGTTATATTTTTAAAAAATATTAAAATAAAACCCCGGGCCCGTAGCCAGCTCATAAAATTTGTGTGTGTTGGGGGTGGGGAGACTACGGAACTTTTTGGATGGGCTAAGGATGTGGCCGGCTAAGAACACTACTTAGAAAGTATTGTTGTTGGCGAAATATTGGGAGGGGGGGGGGGGGCTAATTCGATTTTAGGGCCCGTAAAGCCCTAAAATAGATGCTATCTATATATAAACAGTCCTACCCTGTAAAAAAATAATCCTGTTAATTCTATAATTCGCTAATTGCCAGTTGAGAAATGGGCAAAAATATCATTTTCAACTTCAAATTCAAACGTTTGAAGATAGCTATTGCATTAGGGGAATAGAAAACAGGGGAGATAATTTTGTTATTATTTTCGGTGAGAACGATTTTAAGTGTGGGAAATAATGCATATGATCGAATATATAGTGAGTTGATAACCTATTGAGCAAAAGGCATACCGGTAGAAATAATTATGTTTTGACTTTCTTGGAAAATATGATATTCTAGCTTTAAGCTACTACGAGAATAAATCACTGCCTAATTGACAGCCCTATCCAAATATTATAAGTATTAGTATTCCCACAGAAAATAACTAAACATTTTATCAAACGGAAGCGGAGTAAATAACTTTTCTAAATTCTCGAAGTATACTCTGTGTAGCCTACTTTGTGTATTCGACTAAAATTGTCGATTTTTCAAATAAAATGTCGTTCAACTAGCTTAGTGTCTTTTCCCAACCCTCATCGTCGGAGCAGAACAGTAGCGCGACACTCTAGACCACTGGGCCATCCCAACCCCCGCAAAAGAGGAAGAGTTGGACAGTCTACTCTATTCTAAAATCAATATCAATGACGTTCAAGCCACTATTTATTCTTTAGCCATACAACAAGAGATATTAAAAACTGGCAACGCGCCATTATTTTGTCTTAATAAATGGAATGCCTTCTACTACGAGTCCGTTGGTACGGATATTAAAAACTGGCAACGCGCCCTAATTTGGTCTTAAAAATGGAATGCCTTCTACTACGGGTCCGTACCCCCCCCCCCCCTCCACCGAATATTTCGGCAACAATAATGATTTCTTAGGAGTGCTCTTAGCCGACCACATCTTCAGCCCCTCCAAAAAGTTTAGTAAGCCCCCCCCCCCCAAAAAAAAAAAATTATGTTCCTCTATACTTAGTAGATAGGCGTGTTATTTATTGTGTTTATTCAATGTCTATGCTCTGCTCTTTTCAAAGTCTACACCAGGAACGTCACTTCCCAAACAAATCGGCATACAATATCTTATTGACGTAGAATTTATCTTTTGTTCAGTTGTATTATATATACAGAGATTCGGTATAGGTCCTATACTTACTTAGTAGACATAGTACAACATTTAATATGTTTTACATATACATGTATACTCTAATATTATCTTATTGTCATTACAGGTAAGGTTTGTTCAATTTTATTATATCAATGTAGAATATCATCGACAGTTTATAGAGACATTAGGTTTTCGACTGTTGTAATTAAGTATACTACACTCAAAGCCAAATTCAAAGTTTATTTACTGCAACAACTTTTAACAAATACACATAACAATTGACAAAATCGAGATAACAAGCATCAGAGGATAACTTCATAAAAGAATTCACTGCAAATGCACAAAACCGAAACGTCAGAGAACCAAGAAACAAGGCAGGGGTCAGCTGAAGTCAATATCGGGTATATCCACTCTGGGGGTATATCCACTGAGCTCTTTGATTTTGTCTTACACATGCTAAAAGTCGCCCTGGCGTGGACTGACACAGATATCTCACTGCACGCTCTGGGATTGTTTGCCATTGATTTTTGAGTGCCAGCACCAACTCTGCAACAGTTCGTGGGGGCTCGGTTTGAGTTCGAACCCGTCGAGTAAGTTCATCCCAATGATGATTGTTCAGAAAATCTCTTGTCATCCTGGCAGTGTGGGTCGGGCGTTTTAAAGAAACATCTGTCATGTCAACGTCAGGAGATACGATGATGTCCATCAAGAAACTAAGGTTGAATTGGGATTCATCCTAGAAGATGTCATTTCGCCATGGCGTGTTGTGCAGATACCCCTGATTTGCGGTCCAATGCTGTCTGCTTAATTAAAAAGTATATACTGAAAATTTCATTCAAATTATTTTATTTTGAGCGAAGTTATGACTTTTTGAAGATGTAGCACCAATCGTTTATTATCGTAGCAACGGTTCTTGAGAATCGGGACTAACGATAATTTTATCGTTAAATCTTTTAAATATCACGGTTCTTGAGAATCGGGATTAACGACAATTTTATCGTTAAATCTTTAAATCGCACTACGAAGTCTCGATAATCTCGGTTTGTTTGTAGGCTTGTCATTTGAATAAAAATCTAAATAATGGTTAACATAACATTTGAAGCCAAACGAAAGCCCTGCAATAGGAAAATTTACCTTAAAGATTTGCTATGAAATCTGGCCTCTAATAATGGAACATTTAAATTCCTGGTCTGGTTCTGGGGATTTGGTCATTCAGTTTAGGTGACAGCAAGTTGTTTTTTACCCTAGCCGGTATATTGGGCCTCCCAAACACATAATCATAGCGATATAAACCTCATTCAATATACGCTTTTTTAAAGGTTGCTATGGTAGTTTTTGTTATAAAGGCAATCCTGAGAGTGTTGCAGAATCATGTCTTGCCACATGCTGTGGTCCTGTAGATGACCAACATTGCTGTATTAGGTATAAAACAAATTGATTATCATAGTATACAATTGTATACCCATGTACCAGGACTAAAAACTTCTATAGAAATTATACATCTGTTTCTTTTACTCATATAAACGCCCAGTTCTACTAATAAGGAGAGCAGATTTTGTATTAAACTTCGAGATATTAGGTCGAGTGCTCGAGATAGCTAAGTCGAGCGTTCGAGATAGTTAAGTCGAGCGCTCGAGATAGTTAAGTAAAGCGCTCGAGATAATTAAGTCGAGCGCTCGAGATAATTAAGTTGAGCGCTTGAGATAATACAACCGCGCACGTCTCTACCGATATGGAAGCGTATTTGTATGGAAGCGTATTTGGGTCACGACTTATTGAGATAATATCCCAACATATCGACTAAAAATATGTCAACTTTATGAGTTATATTACAAGAAATCGCCTTAATAAAGTTGACTTGACGAATTAAATTCACCCTATGCCGACATGAACTATGTCGATATGTTTACATCATGCCAATAGTCGATTTGACTCTAAATCGATATGTCAGGTTTAATTGCATAATATATAGACTTAATAATATGGCCACAGACCACTAATGTTTTACCCATTAACTTTTATGTTAATTCTCGTCTCTTAGACCGGCTCTAACTTTTCCCAAAATTTTTTTTGGGTAGAACGCTTTCTGCCACAGATAAAGCAAAATATGTGGCAAACTCTTGTCCAAAAGTATGTATGAGGTTCACCATGAAAAATTTGAGATACACAAGCTGGAAGTAGAGACAAGTAAACATGAAATTTTCGGTCCTACGTTTCAACGTAACCAACCTCTCTTGTATCCTTCCGCCTCAAAATGTATTTTCAAACGCTTTTCTTTGATTTTAAAACAAAAAAAGCAAAAAGGGGTAAAGTTAAAGGGAGAGAAAGGCTAAAAATAACTATCGTCCTACGGCTTGAAAATATTTGGTTAGATGTGTAGTATATAGGGGTAAAACTTCAGGTATCACCAACAGGCCTTTGTTATATGCTCTCCATATGTTCTGAAAACATACCGGTGAAAGAAAAAGAAAAAATCAAAGAATAATTGCAAAAATGATGACCCTTTAAGTACACATGTTGCTTTATGTACATCGGTGCATCTCAGGTCCATGGGTCCTTTGGGCTAAAATCTTCCTTGTTAAAGGCAGTATTTGAGTTCTGTGAAAAAATGGGACAGGATATAAACAAATTACACAGAAAACACTTATAATAACACTATTCAATAAGCTCCGATACGATATGCACGAATATCGACAGGACAAAGATCTTTGGGGTATAAAGATATACTTCAAGTTTCATCAAAATCGATTAAAATTGTGACTTTTAGATGGCCCACAACCTTGATATACTTGAAGTTTCACCCTTATATACTGCACAGCTCACCAAATATTTCTACTACGCCGTCATCTACGAATGTGAGGCGAAAGATATTTTTAGTTTTTTTTCTCTCCGTTTCCCTTTTCCCTCTTTTGCATACATTTTCTGCCAGGTTATAGTAAATATACATGATTTTGAGGCGGAGGGATACAATTTTTAGGGTTGAGAAGTTGGTTACGTTGAAATGTAGGGCCGAAAATTGCGTGTTTTCTTGTCTCTACTTCCAGCTTGTGCATCTCAGGATTTTCATGGTGAACCTCGCACATGCTTGGTGGATCACGTGGCTAACTGGGTAAGGCGCTGGTTCGCTAGTCTGGAGGTCGGGTGTTCGATCCCTGCATTGGTCGAGAAAGTTCATCTCGATTTTCCGGCGTGGTTACCCCTTGTCTGTGATGCAGAACGGAGGGCCTAACAAGAACATCTGTCTAGTCGTTAGTAGAGGTCCCGTGCACACATCGGCGTGCACATAAAAGATCCTTTGGCAGTTGGAATTCGATGTAAGAGTAGGCTGTAGCGCCGTCTGTGGCCATATCATTATATCATGCAATAAAACATGAAATATCGATTTTGAGTCAAATAGACCATTGACATGATGTAAACATATCGACATTGTTCATGTCGACATAGGGTGAATTTAATTCGTCAAGTCAACTTTATTAAGTCGATTTCTTGTAATATAACTCATAAAGTTGACATATTTTTAGTCGATATGTTTGGATATTATCTCAATAAGTAGTGACCCAAATACGCTTCCATAATACCGATATTTTAGGCTACATGATTTGTGCATTGTATTCAATGATAAACTTGCAGAATAAAGATTCATTTGTTTATTTTTACAGCCCATCCAAAGCTACAGTGACAGAGCGGATACCTCACCCCACCCCCCCACACACATACACACACTCCACCCCATGCGCATTTCCTCCACTAAATATTTCCCGTTATATTTACCCCCTTCCAAGTGTGGAGTATACCGCATGTTATTATACAAATTAATAATTGTATATATATATATCGATGTTACAGAGTTTTGCTATAAGAGACTGACATTTCCTCTTATCTAGAACAGGACGGAGGGCTTGACAAAGACAGTTGTCTAGTCGTTCCGATCGGACGAAAAACCGAGGTCCTGCGTACACGTAAAAGATCCCTTGGCAGTTGGAATTCGATATAAGAGTAGGCCGTAGCGCCGCTGCCGGGGCACAATTTCCCTCATAGCGCACTGTATGGCGTATGTCCGTCTTCAATAGCCCAGTTTAGTAGCAGAACGGTAGGACGTTAAACCCCATTTCATTTCATTTCTTAGGTCGGATCCAGGATTATTTATTTCACATGTAGGAACTGATAAATGTCTCTCGGACCTCGGTTCGAAGATGACTTTTAAAATAATTCGACACGCTGAATTCATTTGGATTGGGTATTCTTCCTAAATGTGATGGCTAATTCCGCTAGGGGGGGCAAATTCAAAATGGTGGCATATTTTTGCAGGAAACATTTAACGTTCCCCCAAAAGTTTGTATTTTTTTGAAATATAGGGTTGGGGTGTATCATATTATCTTCAATATGTGTAGTTTCACAATCCGGATGATGTTACCCTGGATTATGAGTAGTTACACAATCCTTGGAGAAATTAAAATATTCAAGATTATTGTTATGCACATTTTCTAGTTACTTACTTTAATTTAGTTCCGTAAAATTTGGGACAAATTCTCTTAGACCTCGGTATGAAGGTGATTTCTATCAGAATTTGACACGGCGTATGAGGGAATGAGCCGCCATAGTGAATTTCGCCTCCTGGCGCATAAGTCGTCACTCTTAGGAAGAATCTCCAACTTCCAAGCTCATTAGATTTAGCGAGTCAAATCTTTACAGAAACCACCTTCATACCGAGGTACGAGTGAATTTGTCCTGAATTATACCCCATTAAATTAAAGTAAATAACCAGAAAATGCCTGAGGATGGTTTTCTTCAATATCTTAATTTCCCCACGGATGCCAAGGGGTATCATCCGGATTCAAAAACTACACATATTGAAGATATGTAAAAGACCGAAAACCTATTTCAATATATAATCTTTTATAAATTTCCTGTCAAAATAAGCCACCATTTTGAATTTGGCCCAATGGAAACAGCATGTTGAATTATTATAGAAACTATCTTCAAACCGAAGTCCGAAAGAATCTGTCACATATATTTTTACCCCACTAAATAACCAGAAAATGACTAATGACGGTCATCTTGAATATCTAAATTTCTCCAAGGGTTCCAGGGTAGCATCAACTGGATTCTAAATCCACATGCTTAAGAAATTTAATTCATCAAAAAATTTGGGTTGACTGTATTCTCACACTTGTCGATTTGCCGCCGGACTTGATCGATGCGTTACGACACGATTGCCCCCATTGAGCTACTGAGTCTACGATCTGCTACATGGGTAATGCTGTTGGATGCATTCCGATACGATAAACACGATTGTTACGACTGACCTCAATATATGATAGGATCACCACGATTACTCTGCGATTAAAACCACGATTTCTATCGTGGTAGTGGAAACCTGGCATTACTAAAAACAGTACTTTGTATTGCATATCAATTTCAGCAATAGTTTATTCATGGCATTTATGATGATGTTGCCCCCCTTATGTTTTGGTCTTTGTATTTATTGTTGGTGTTGTTTTCTACAAAACCATAATCCACCACTCTCTAACATCGCTGATGACAATGGGCATGAACCAGAATTTAGTGAAAACGCCTCGGGTATGTTTTGTTCATGTGGTAACATCACTACTTTTTATGTAATGTTAGTGATCTATGGTTTATTGTTTATATTATGTTAATGATCTATGGTTTAATTTTATGTTATGTAAGTGATCTATGGTTTATATTTTACGTGCTTTATGGTTGACGAGAGAATACGTTAGTGATCTATGGTTTATTTTTTATGTTATGTTAGTGATCTATGGTTTATTTTTTATGTAATGTTATGATCTAAGAGTTATTTTGTATGTTATCTTAGTGATCTATGGATTATTTTTTATGTTATCTTAGTGATCTATGGTTTATTTTTTATGTAATGTTATGATCTAAGAGTTATTTTGTATGTTATCTTAGTGATCTATGGATTATTTTTTATGTTATCTTAGTGATCTATGGTTTATTTTTTTTTATGTGCTTTATGGTTGACGAGAGAAGATGTTCTACATTTATAGGACCTTATTTTTCATATTTCAGCTCCACCAACTGTATCGTATATGAATAATCCGGATGGAATATCTTCCTACTCTCACAGTTCTGGTTTACATCCGAATTCTAATTTCTCTCCCGACTCAGCTACTTCCTATCCTCCAACGTTCACTAACGATTACCATACACAATTTGGTACACCATCTGGAAATGAAGGGGGAGGGGTTTCTTGTGGTGGTGATATGTGAGCGCCAATCACACATCTTCATCACGTCACAATGATTTGTGAAAGATGTCTATAGTATTACCACCGGCATATATCTGCGGAAAATAGCGCCCGTAACAAGCACTGGAATTATCCTTCTCTCTAAACATTTGAAAAAAAAACCCAACTTAACCATCAAATCAGCTAAAATGCATTTTGGCACTACGTGAAAATTAAAATGGCGCCGTGCTCGTCTTCATTGATGTAACTTGGTTTATGAGGTGATCAAAATCATTTATTTTAGTTTCAGCCCCGTCTACTTATGCAGGTGTATGGTCTTTTGTGAATAGCTCTAAGCGACGCGCCCCTCAAGTGTTGTCCCGGGAATATTTGCTATACTGTAGATACTCCACTGGATACCGTAATATAGTGATTAGTTAACCAATTACTGACCTTTCATCATAATAATCTGGCATGCCAACATGAAACAGACTATAGAGCATCAACATGGTTCAGATTTTCAATTTTCAACATTTAAGTAATTTTTCACGCAAACGTCGATGACGTCAGAAAATAATTTTTTTTATATACTTGAGAACCAAAATTACTGTAACTTCCATGCTTGTTCTGGTTTGAAAACTGGAACTGGAAATTACATTGATTGTTGCAGATCCCTCTCAACTCCGTTTATTCGGCGTTTTATCTCTCCGACAAACAGTCAATTTATTGTCTTCTGAAACTTGGGGTATAGAGGCAGATCGAGCCAGTGGGTGCACGACAAAGCCTGGTGGCGTTGATCTGTTACTTCCGCAAATGTTACATGTGGGGTATACATTAATAACGATCTTTGTACCAGATGTATATTACTGTTATTATAAAACTGACAATCTGATTAAAACACAGATCCAATTTCGTTTCGTTTTTTATAGTTCAAAATTTCATTTTTACTTGTCTTTACTACTCTTGGATCTGGAGGACTTGTTATTTAATTCGTGTTCTGGCTGAAATGAGGGGTCAGCCAATCAAATGGTCTGTCAAATCGACCGTTTGACCTTTTCATGCGTGGAACTGTGGGTAGATATTACCAGCCAATGACGTCTATGATACTATAAACACCAGCGGATAGAAATCATAACAAAACAAAAGTAGATTTTGAAAAGCATGGCGGTCACTAATTGGTTAATCGAATGACTGACGTTATCGGGTCAAATGTCCCGTGCTTGATACCTGACGTCATAGAACGTGAGGTTCCACTATAACTAGTTAAGTTAGATCTACATGAGTGCAGGCCATCGAACGTATAAAAAACGAAACGAAATATAGATCTATATTTTAATTAGATTGTAAAACTGCAAACCCGTTTTTGTACGTGTTATCAACAAATTGGCTTACAAAACGAACAAATAGTGGGAAAATTGGAAAAATATCTACTGATTAAAGATCGTGGCATACATGCCTACATTAGTAGGCCTATAAACCAGCCTCTAGCATATAAATAATTATTAAGTTATTGTATCTTATTGGGATTTGAAAATCCAAGTAAACCAATCAAATAGCATTGTTTTTGTGTACAAGATTGGGGATAGTGTTTCCTCTACACACTCCACAATCTTTTAGTGACATTATCTGGACGTTCCGACACACGTGTGCATTTTTCGGAATTTGCACACGGCTTAATACAATTCTAGAGCAATACTCGGCTTGCATTCAATCTTCCGAATGGAACTGAACGGGACTTACACTGTAGTTTGCTCAAATTTCGCAACATTAACCTATTAAGTCCTCACATTGTAAACGTAGACGGGGCGGCTGGAGGGGGGGGGAGGTAAGTCCGCAATTTGAATCAAATTACCGACCACGAAAACACAAGTCCTTCATTATGTCCCGCAAAATAAACTCCACGACGGTATTTTTTATTTGAAATACTCTACTATATCCAATTCGCGCGATTTCTTACGTATAGGAACGGTCATGTTAATATATGGCTAACGGAGGCTTATTTACGAGGTAAGTTTTGCCTACTCTTACTATCAAATTCAAACTGCCAGTGGATCTTTTCTGTAGAGCAGGTTAATGTACACATGAGATCTCGGTTTTTAGTCCCATCCGGATGACTACATAACTGGTAAAGGGAACCTACGCCGAATAGCAAGAAGACTACAACGAGATCTAGCCATGGACTTCGAGGTTAGCGGAAAGCGCTTTAATTACTGAGTCACCCGGAATTCCCATAACGATAAGAACATCCCGAAGAATTGAAGTTTCACGTCTCGTCAAAACAATATTATACTTCGAATATTTTGAGACTTAAGTCTGCGTCTTACTTTCCATAGACATTTTTAGAGAGAGAGAGAATGAGAGAGAGAGAGAGAGAGGGTGTGTTAACGTCCACTCGACACAAACTAGGTCATTTTTGGACTAACATATGGTTTAATTTTATGGACATTTTTATATGTCTCCCCTACAATAAGAAAGTCTCTCGGCAATCGGCATTATATTGTCCTCTCCATATTTATCACTGGTAGCAATAACTCTATTCCTCATTTATTTACGGTCTCTTTGCAGAGTTTTCGGATCGATGTAAAAAACAAATCGGTTTGAAGGCTTTTAAGTAAACCTATTGGGGCGATCATTTGGAACTAAAATGTAATTTTTATTGGAGAAAATTGCTACCTCTCGAAGCCCGGCTAATCATTTATACGTACAAACATAAAACGCCTCCAGTAAAGTTTGGTTGCCTTTAGTTTTGCTCCACAAAACATATGGGATTTTCTTTTATGACTAACAATATGTAAAATTTTATAAAGCCTAGGGCGGTACAGTCGGCAAATCAACGTGAACATATTATATTATTATTAAGCTTTAAAAGCTACATAAATTTACCTTCGATAATAAACCACATACGCCACTGGCACCAACGTATAATACTAAATAAGAATTTTAATGAAAACGGAACAAATTGCATATTTAGTCAACACCGTCGTCTTATTGTTGTTTCGCTACGGTCGCGTCACCAACACCCCCTCCGTATAGTTTGTTGAATAAATCCTGTATCAGCCCCATAACACAAGAGCTGCAACTGATAACATTGATCCCGAGGTTCCGTAATTAGATGAGAATGCATCTGAATATCTTATGCACCCTACCATTCTGCCCGACTGGGCTAATGAAGACAGGCATTTCACGAGGGAAATTTTCCCCGGACATCGGTGCCACGGATTACTTTTATTCAATTCCAGTTCTTTTTTTACGGACAGGCCAATGTGTATACGGGACCTCGGGGTGTTCGTCACACCAGATTAATTAATTGTCGACCCTTGCTAGGCCCTCTGTCCTGTACGACTGAACTTCCTGGGCCAACACCGGGAGCGAACCCGCGACCTCCAGACTTGCTAACTCGAAACAAAGTATTTATAATATTAAAAGCGACCTCTTGGCGGGTGAGACAACGTTTTAGTCACTTGGACACCTAGTTCAGCTCTGAACGTCGGTCTCATTACACTCACCCTGAGCGTTCAGAAACTGTTCCATTCAATCAATGTCGAATGAAAATTGGCGCCCCAGTCAATTTTACTGGGCAACTTTTCACTGCTAAACGATGGGATGGCAATCCGTGTGGACGCATGTACAAAGTAAACGAACATGTTAGTGAGAAAATAAGACCTTGCTTACTTCGCTAAAGTCAGTATGAGCCACACAACACGCTGTTAAAAATACGTCCCCTCCTATCAAATTACAATTTCGCAACTGTAGGTCAACGTCCATATTCAGAAATTTCTGTCATACAAGAAGAATCGAAATGTACAGGCTTTACAAGCTTTCACCTGGATTGATACCAGGCGCGGATCCCCCCCTGCTCAGGCTTGAAAAATTTTTATGCGATTTTATTGGCGATTTTAGACCTGTAATTTTGGAATTTACCTTCCGGAAATACTTCAGAATGCACCAAATTGAATCTAATTTACCAAATTTTTCTGGGGGAGGCCCTCCAAAACCCCCGATAGTTGGTCGAGCGGCTTCGGCGCTGGCGGCGGTGGAAATTATCAAACCTGCCCCCCCCCTGCAAAAAATCCTGGATCCGCGCCTGGACACCCCGTCGTTTAGAAGTGAAATGTTGTCCAGTAAAATTGACGGTTCTCCAATTTTTCTTCGACATTGATTCAATGGGACAGCCCCTGGACTATTATTGGACACCGGGGTCGATCACAGGCCTCAAGTCAACATCTTACTGAGCCAAATCAAATTAAGTTCGAAGTCGTCGTATAAATGACATGAACTTCTTGACTAATCAAATTGTCTGTATTGATACGATGCTGTATTGTGTTGAATTATGGGGGAAGCGTACACGGGATTGAGTTTTGGGAAGTGAAGTAAAATTGGATAGAACATGACGTTACAGTATTGTTTAGGTCTAGCTAATAAAAGCGGTCGTTTTCCATGTAGTGTGCTATGTGGGACATTTACCCGGACAACGGCATTTTGTCCACTCTTTATCAAAATGACAACTGTCAAGGGTTATCAAAATACAGATAAACGTGCGACAAGCCGCCGTTCCTTGCCAAGTCCCGCGGGACTGTATCACCGACAAGATGATATCAAGCTGAAAAAAATCCGAATCTAATAGTAATATATAAGGCTGCGCCACTGACAAAGGGAAACCACCCTGGAAAACTGCGATGCACATGTAATTGTTGCTAACCATTTGCAATAATTTAAACAGAACTGGTCCTAGCACAGTTTCAAAGTCTGTTAGATAACATTCTATGAGAAAAAACTGAAACTATATTTTAATCAAATTGATTTTATTATCTTAAAATTTATTGGAATAGAATTTATTCATCACTAGCATTAAACATATTGTACGCGCAGTGGATAAAAGCTGTAGTTCAGACAAGGTTATAATTTAGAAAAGTAATTCGAGGATGTATTCTGAAATAGCCCCCCCCCCCACTGGAGTTCGGCACCAAACTTAAATTATTATAGAAATCTCACAGTTTCTATTAAAGTTAGTTAAGTTGACGTTTGCATTTTGACGTTTCACCCACAGACCTATCCAGATTTTATCGTCTGTAGGGAATGCCGAAGGTTGTGAAGATATTCAATTCATCATCTTTGTAAATAATAAACGGAACCATTAAAATTTGTGGATTGACATTTCTTTCAGATATTCTGTTTTCATTGTATCGTAGTTTATAAGGGTATTAACAACCCCTTCAGAGACATGAAATGAAATGGAGGTTTAACGTCCTAATAAAGACGGGTATACGCCATAAATTTTGCAACAACTGCGGCCTACTCTTATACCGGATTCCAGTTGCCAAGGTACCTTTTACGTGCACTTCGATGTGTACCGGTAAAAGGGACCCCGGGTTTTTGTCCCACCCCAACGACAAGACAGCTGTCTTTGTCAGAAACTCCGTCTTGCACCATTGGTAAGGGGAAACCACGCCGGGAAATCCCGATGAACTTTCTCAGCAAACCCCTCAAAAGACGCCCAGAGATTAATGCTCGACAAACGATGTCTATGTTCACTAAAGACCTTGAAATAACCTTGAAAATAATGCCATCATAGATGATATAAGCTAGCGTCAATGATTAATTATAAATGAATGAAAACGTCAAACAAATACGATTACACCGTCAAAATGTTTATTGACTTTAAAAGGAACCGTTTCCCCATGAATGACTCTGAAGGACATTTCATTGACCATAAACAAAATCCTATTTACTATTTACTTCAAGTACTTACCCATGACGTCATTGATAAGCCCAAATTCCGATAAGAAAACACATGCCTACAGGGAATCAAATTATTATTTATTTCTCGAAATCACGAATGCCACCGGCAAAAATTGTTTTGATAGTTTTGATAGTTTTAAAGTTTAACATGATTTTAAAAAATCAGGATTATCTGATATGAAAATATATTATTTCCATCATTGTTTAGAAGATTATAGTTTCACGGGGATTATAAGGCATTCAATTGATTTAATGATAAACATTGAATTTGATGTCACGCATATCCTTGGGCGAAAGTAGTACGGACAACTCGTGGAAATTGCGATCGTGTCTAATGATTGGCTGAAATCACGAGATTTTCTGGAGTGATAATTTATAAAGGCAAGATCTTCTCGAATGATAATAAAGTTGACTTGACGTCTTATTCAGCGAGAATGTCGCCGCTTTCATGCTTGTTGATATGCTCAATATTTCTGCATGATGCATTAGCCAGTATTCATTTACAAAATCCAAGGTAGGCAATAACAAATCACAGTAAACCATATTGTAATATAATTGTCGGCTCGACTTGTGTTTGTAAATCTGTGTTGTCCACGCTAGTTAATTTGCAAATAGAAATTTTGTCAGTGGTTCTTTTTTGCAAATCGGTATGTCTTTGTGTAACAGACACCGCATTTACAGTGTAGCTATATTCTTTTTGATCGAATAATTATAATTAACTTTGCGAAATACTACTGACAGTACCCGTTTTAAACACAAAGCTGAGAGGGGTTTGAGTTATGAGTATTTTTTAGCATGGCAATATAGGGACACCAGTATATTGCTTACACTGCACACCATGTTAAAAATGGTTTATATGTATTTTTAGAGGTAGTGGTAATCGTTTAGATGAACCCAACAGAGAAAGGCGAAACAGGAGAAGGTAGGTGGTTCAAAAATCCAAGTCTGCTTTTATTAATTTGTTTACATCAGAACTGAACTTTTATTCACTTCCTGTGAATTGCGGTGGATCAGTGAGTAATGTTCTCTCATATCATTATTCACTTTGAAGATGGGGTGTAGTTGTTAACCATAATTTACAAAAAGTCCCAGGAAGGAAAGGGAGATCAGAAGGGCATTTCCACTGATTTAAAGTTATCATGAAACAAAAAGTTAATTCAAATTAAATTCAGATTTATACCAGCCAAGCATATTCTCACCATGAACCAAATACATTCAAAATAAAACAAAACGTAATTATTCAATGTCTGTGAAAATTTGGTTATGGATTTGTCAGTCGAATAAATGTCAATATCTTATAAAGAGACACAATAGGCAGATGTAGTATTGACTTAATTAATCTTTAAAGAAATGTTCCAAAAAATTTTATCAAACGATTAATGTAATTTTAAAAATTCACCTTTTCATAACCGGATTTGTAACTGTGATTAATTTAAAAGTTATTGTTTATCCGTTTCAGTGATTGTAGTTATCGCTTCTTGATCTGTTAATCAAGCATGATTAATTTAAACCTATCCCAATCTTAAACCCGCCATGGGGCACTTTAACATTTTTATCTTAACGCATTTTACGCACTTTATTCTGAACCGGAAATGATTTGATTATTTAATTCGTATTAAAATCATTGCCAGTGAAAATCCCTGTTGAAACTTGATCTTTGTTTAAATTGTTTCAACACATACGTCTTTTGAAGCATACTCATACGCAATTATATAAGTAAACTTAGATGAAGCATAAAACTTATAAAAATCGTTTAAAGTTGTCACGATTTATGTACCATTTCATACCCGATTGAATTATTTTTATTAAGAAAAAGTCACAAATCCGGACCCAAAAGTTACTCAACCCCTAAATACTGTGTTGGCAGTGAAGGGTCCAATATTTTATAAAGGGATTGTTTCGTAATATATAGTTTGCAGAACTAAAAGACCCAAATGAAACCGGGAACTTCTCCCTCAAAGAAATAATCTACTGACTACATGTTTGTCTCATTGCCTTTTATATTATCAGGTTGTTTGATTCTCAGGCGAATGATAGACAAGGTTATAATGTAGGAAATCTATATTATTATCAGGGTTCCAAATTACAAGTTGAATGGTAAGTATACTGCTCTCTTTATTAGAACATTTTATTTGCAAAGGGTCAGCGAAATAAAAAGAATATTTACTGCATTTTGTCCTTGCCAATACATAATTGTAGGTTGTCCGTTAACGTTCGGCAGTAGCAGGCGCAAGTGTTAACTGACGAACATCACTTATGGTAAAGATATCCGAGAATGGAGCAAGGCGATTAACCCAGTACTCACCCGATACTCACTCGATACTCACTCGATACTCGCCCAATACTAATAAATACTACAACACCCTTCATCATTACTTAAAAAAAATGTACGGAAAATGTGTTGGTTTATGTCTTGTCATTCTATAGTTATCTCCCTTGATCCCCAATCCTACATTTTTGACCATACTTCCAAAAACCAACCCATTTTTGTAAAATATGCCTTATTTGAATAACAGAACGAGATTAGAAAAATGTAAAATGCCATAACACATCAAGCGGACTTAACGGAGAATTTCACCTCGCATTATCATTTATCTTTTAATATATAATCTTATCTTATTGTAATGAAATGTTATTGTAATAAATAAATGTACAACTTTCAGGACAAATCAACATTCATGTGGTGGTGATAATGCTAACTGTGAAATCATTCTCCAATACATGTGTAGTAATAATGTTAGAGATGGCGCTATTCTCACGTAATTATATTTGATTTAATATATTTGTGTAGTGATACTGTTATTATCACATAATGGTGTTATTATCACGTAATTACACTTTATACAAATTGATAAATATATAGGTATTCGATAGTCAAAGTGATTTGTAGATATTCGCATGTCGGGGTGGAGTTGAGGTATTTTTATACGCCCACATTTTCATGACGTTTTATGCCGTCGCCTACATTTTCATGTCGACGTATTATGCCCTCACCCCTGTTTGTCCGTCCGTCCGTCGACAATTTGTTTGTGGACACTCTACATGTCACAATTTCATGAAACGTAACATAGGTTTATCTCCCTAAGATCTCGGTTCCTTTCAATATTGGCACGAATCTGACCGTAACTTCATGGATTATGGCCGCTGATTGTACGAAAAATCGCGGTTTAAGATTGTGAACCCTATAGAGGTCACAATGTGTATCTGATTTTGTTGAAACCTTACATATAGGTTTATGATCGAAAGATCAGTTTCTGTCGAGAATCGCGCATATCGGACAGTAACGTTTCAATTATGACCCATGATTGTAGAAAAATTCCCATTTGTTTTTAGCTTGTCTTGCAAAATATGGATGGATGTATCCTGCCTGACGACCTCTTGTTCCATTTACTGTTTAAGTTCTACAGCATGATATTGTCGAGTCCTTCAAATGACATTATATGCAAAATTGGCTTGGTAGATTTGTGCATGTCTAATTTGAACACCCCGGTCTAACTGCATAGTCAAATCACGACCGACTTCTTGTCACGTACCAGCAGAAAATTGAAACCACGCCACTTGACTACCCCCCCCCCCCAAATCTCGATTAGGGCATTCAATTAAAAATATGAAAATGAAAGCTTTCGGCAATCTGTTATGACAAATTGAAAGCTGACATGACATAAGGTGTAGCAGTCAAGGAGACGAAATGAAAGGAGATGAGTATTTCTTCTGCCCCGACTGGGCGACTGTAGACCATCATACAGTGTGGTATGTGGGAAATTTTGATTTCCAACCGTCAAGCGTTTTTTTTTTACGCCGATTTGTACTTTTATCATACTCCTCGCAGTGTACCGTTTGATTATAGAGCTTATTCCACTACTCACTCCTGGAAAGAGTGAAAATTCGTGTTCTAAATTATGAAAGGTCAATAGTCCGATTAATTACCAATCGCTAACCTGAGTTACAAAGGCTTTACCCTTAAAGCAAAGCGTCAAATTTGACCAAATGTTTAGGCCTACGTAACGTTACGTCATGCCTCACGATTTCATTATGCCCAATTAACCAGTGCATAGCAGAAGATTGCAGTGTAAACAATACCGTATGGAGACGAACAGACTTTCACCATTTTTAATACATGTACCTTAAATCACTGTCCAAAGTTTTCAGAAAGACCCGAGATTAAACTAAGGGCTGTCATGTGTTACATTTGATTGAACGGGAAGAATATACACACTCCCTCAAAAGTTCAAGTATCAGAGGCCAATCCAGCAATGGCCATAGGGGGATTTCTCGGGCCATTGCTTCAGGAATATGACTTTTACTGGCATGCCGATGTCTACACGGTATTTCGATTTTTCGTTCCATCCGTACTTGCCATGTCCACCCCCGCCTTGCAGTTCTGCCGAGGAAATTTCTTTTCTCGGAAAACACCAGTAGCGAACTAGATACCTCCTGTCGGGATAATTTATAGATTAGACTAAGACCACATTGCTACCAAATTGTGACGATTATTCGAATTATTCTACATAGGTGTTCATATTCATGTATTTATTTCTGTAGAACTATACCAGATGTTCCATCCCGATGTGAAAATGGAAATTGTGATACCGATATCAAATTTGGTATGCATGAAGATTTCGAAAGTTACAAACGGTGCCGTTTAAGATCCAGAAATTTTGGTTTATTTGTTGGTGATATTGTAAGTACTTTTGCCATAGATGTTTACAAAATGTTAAACAACTTGAAATTTTAAAATGTACGGACTCAAACTGAGCAAAATTAGACTGGGAAATGCGTAGCTGTTCTTAATGTTATATGTCTTTAAAAACTACCACTATATTTAAACACGCACACAGTTAGAAATTCTGTTCACTTTTGTCCTTTATACAGTCCCCCCCCCCTTCTCTCGCGATCTCTTCCCCTCGCTCTCTTGCCATTTCTGGGCGTATCTATCTCTAGCCCTCACCTCTCCTCCCTCTCCCTTTCCGACGTGGTTTTCCCTTGTCAATGATGGAGGATGGAGGGCCAGACAAGGAAAGCTCTCTAGTCTTTCGGATAGGACCCAAAACCGAGGTCCCGTGTATACATTGGCGCACACTTTACAGATCCCTTGGCAGTTAGAATTCGATACAAGAGTAGATCATAGTGGTGAACAGTAGGACGTTAAACACCCTTCCATTTCTCCATCCCTTCTATTGTCAGTGATATCAGTCTGAATTCATACCCTGTAATCATAAATCCTATCACTATTTTTTAGAGGATGAATAGAGATGGTAGAGCCAGATTTACCAGACAGAATACACGAGGACTGAGATATGGTTATGAATGTCCTGAAGAAAGGGACTATTACCCCTACTGGCACCCTACTCCATGGAGGGTATGTGTCCTATATTGAAAATTTCATTTAAATTATTTCATTCTGAGCGAAGTTCTGCCTGAATTTTGAACGTATAGCGTTCATTATCGTAACAATGGTACTTTTATATATACTTTATCGCCTCATCGAACCGAAACTTCCCGTCAAAATGGCCGCCCCCTGTACGCAAATAGTGTAAAAGCATGTAATACTAAGACTGTGGACCCTCCAAAGGTGACAATTCGATGTTTGGCCATTTAGGAGCAGAACAATAGTAAGCTAAAGTCTTAATTTCATTTCATTCCTGTCGATTCTCCTGGGTCATGGACCCTGGTTGTATGTCTTGTTCTCTGCCCATCTCTTGCATGGCAACCACTTATTAAAAATCACGAGTGTTTAAATCCATTTAAATCTTTGCCATCTGAGCGTTTAGTGTTAATAATGTTAACATAATAATTTAAAGCCCAACAACGAAGGCCTACAATAGGCGGATTTAGCCCTTACTTTTCTGCATCTTTGATATGATTCTATACGAGATTGTTGTGTTCTCTCAGGATATTGCTGTGTTGACCAATGATGTCTCTAGATGTGATTATTATAAAGCACAGAGTGAGAATGTAAAGGGAAGGGGATATTGTTACATACCACTAGAACTTCTGGTAGCACAAGACCGTAGAATAAGAATCCCAAATAACAAGGCAGATTGTGACGTAAGTTATTTTATTATACCGCTTTTAGTTCCGATTAAGAGTTCTTCATTAAGTAATGCTCTCCAATTAAGAAGACCAGATACAGTGGACTCTGTCAAATCCGACATCGTACGGCATCGTTACAATATGTTGGATAACACAGTGTCAGAATACCCATTTTGCCCATTCGCATAAATTGTTTTGACTATATTACCCCTTTGTCAGTGATTCTATGGAATACAATTACTGCTTTTTACTGAGCGACGTTTCGACTAGGCTTAGCCATTATCAAGCAGTGATAAAATTTGAAAATATGACACGTCAATATATACATGTATCTAAAGAGAATCTAATTTAATTAAGGATTATAGGTAAAGGTAATAACATTCAATAGACAATTTAACTGAAAATAAAAACAAAGTGACTAATTGATTAATGGGTAAGTTGTTGTGGAGAGTATATACGATGATTAGTAGGTTTTAATAATGATAAATGTGGAAAGAAAATGAATTTTGATCAAATGTTATCAACTACCCCTTTCACTGAAATAAACACAAATGGGTTAATGAATAGATTTATCAATGTCATCTTGTAGAAATTTAGTTTCCCGGCTAATGACCCAAATGGTGTAAAGGGGGTTTGGAAGGTAGCCCCCTCTCACGGCATCGCTGCTCCAATATGTCAGGAAAATCAGTACAGTCGAGATAACCATAACGGTAACGGCATCAATGGACAAACCAACACCTTTAACTGGACTTTACCAAACATCGAGGAAGACAATTGCATATTCCGAATAAGGTATTTAGAAAACTAATCCGAGATTGGTCACATAGTTGCAGGGGCGGATCCAGGAATTTTTTGCAGGAGGGGGTTTGCCAGGTTTCTGTCACCAACACTACAATCATCGTCTCTAAATTACATAGGCATACATACAAATTGAGCTTTTTAAACAGAGAAATCATTTTTATACTGATCTAGGATCACTTTGTGATGTAATTTCATTGATGCAAGGCATTGTTTTTTTTATGTAGCTGAGCAGGTGGATCCGCCCTGAGTTGTCATAGACAGTAGATATTGTTTATGAATTTGAGACCAGTTTCTAAATAGGGGTTTCTGCCATATGCAAGTCTAATTTAATATGGATATGACAAAAGCCTGACCTAAAAAAACTGTTCGTTTGTGGGGATTTTTTGTTTTATGAAGACACCATGGAATGTTCCCAGAAGTTAGCCGCTCTGGTAAGGGACAGGCTGAGCGGACTGAGAGAGATAGAAAGTTGTTTTTGTTCATTTGACTTATGCTTAAATATTTCATCTTTTATGTCGTGGTATACTTAAAAATTGGTGTTGAAATAAACACAGCGTGAAATCGTAATAAAAGTTCGTAGTGGAATCCATATCGAGATCTGTAACAGGAAAGTACATCATTTGACGGACCACGGACATGATTTGATCGAGGTTACATTGATTTTGCTAATTAATTCATTTCGGTCCCGTGAATGTTTCGTATTTTCGAATTGGCGCTAATTTGTTACAGCCGGGTATGGTGGAGTTGGGGCACCATTGCAGCTTTATGGTTATGGGTTTCACCTGGGCACAGAACGATTCTACCAAACGCATAAATCCGCGATTGTTTCGCATGATATGGCTACAAATGTCCTTGCCCCGTCCTCTTATATCAACCCACCCAAACCAGGAGTCATCCCATTTAGCCAGTGGTGTAGCCACGACTTTGCTATATGGTGGTGCTCGTGGTTGAATGACCAAAGTTTATAGAACCATCCCAGGATCTGTAAGTCTGTATATATAATAGAATGATTGTTTAGTCTATCAATAAATGATACCACTTTGTCATCAGATATAACGTAACATCCAACGATTTTAACGGCTGGGAAACAACCTCCGAACAAAACGCAGACCCACTAAAAAGAGTAGATGGTGCCAAAGTACCCCTCTACAAGAATTTAGGTTTCGACAGCAGATGTGATGCCTCCGAGCGTGGGTTCCTTCTCAAGAACGACCCGGAGGTTAAAATATTTGATGGTTTAGACATTGGATTGAAATTAGCTGTGGATATTAGACAAGCAGGGCGCACATTCGAGGACAGGTAAGACTACCTTCATTGTTTTAGAAGTTGATAAAGTCATTTTTGATTTTATTTAAGTGATAGAACATACAATATTAAGGAAAATAACCCGAGTTCTATGATTAATTATGTAGTTATTTAAGAGTCCAGTGATATATATTTACTGTATAATATTCACCACATTATTGATGATTTTTGCCCTTTTGGTTTACGTCTATTTCAGCCCAATTTTTATCGTTTGTGCAATTTGTCGAATGTTGCGAAACCCAGTCCTTGGGGCGGGGGTCTAGTGATATAACGCGTGTGCATGAAATCACAAGGTCTGAGTCAAGTGGTGTGGTTTCCAGTTCCCACTACTAGAACGTGCCGAGGAGTAGGTCGCCTGTCCAACTTCGTGGGTTGCCTCCAGGTTCCCCAGTTTCCCCTCACTGCTAAAGACCCGTAGGCGCAAACGAATTATTTAAATATAATTGAACCATATGTTAGTCCAGATGTGGCCTAGTTTGTTTCTCTTTCTATCTCCAAGTCATCATAGGTATTGAAGCAATTTCATGAACTGTTAATCCCTTAAAACACACAAACATAATATGGAACACAATTGCTATTTGGATTAAAGTGACGGTACGTTGATGGTTCTCTCAACGTTATCAAGCTAATGATAATCCTTTCATAGAGATATAACCTCACACAATATAACTTCAATAAAATAAAATACAAAAATTGCAAGTTTGCATCTAAAACTAAATGTAGTAAATTAAGCCAGAGAGAATTTGACGGCCATAGTTCAATTGAAAACGTAACTGATTTTTTTTTTGGTAATTTTATATTTTAGGTCGTTTAGGTTTGAAGTACGCCCACGTCCAGCAGGTATACCAGCAGACGCTAATATTTATAATGTAAATGTACGTGGTAAAAGAGGTAATATTGTACAGACTTACCCGTCTACAGAATACGATTTTGTTCCAGCTGATTTACATGCTACACCTGATGATTATACACATCTGCAGTAAGTTTAAATAATGTGGTTATTTATACACATCTACAGTCAGTGTGTAATGTGGTTTATACACTATCTACAGTAAGTGTAGAATGTATTAATACACTAGTCAGTATGTAATGTGGTTATATCTGCAGTAAGTATAGAACGTATTTATACACACCAAATGTTAGATGTAATATATTTATACATTGTCTGCAGTAAGTATAGAACGTATTTATACACATCTGCGGTCAGTATGTAATGTAATTATACATTATCTGCAGTGAGTATAGAACGTATTTATACACATATATCATCAGTATATGTAATGTAATTATACATTATCTGCAGTAAGTATAGAACGTATTTAAACAGTATGTACTGTAATTATACACATTTACTAACTGTCAGTAAGAAAAGCTGTATATTGACCGACATACGATTGTAATTATTTTTGAAACTTTTATTGAGCTACAGTTTAATCAAAAAATAGAAAGCGTATAGCCGTCTGTCACTTACTACTCATTTTACATCCAGATTTACTCATACAACCGTAGAATAACCGTTTCAGGAGACAATAATTGAATTGCTTAAATTAAACAGGGATTTCTTTGGTTTTTAGATGGACTGGATCCAACACCAATAATAATGGTAATGCTGGTCAAGGACTTCGCGGTACAGATAGACATAACTATGTTTTATTACATGAGCAGATCTATCCAGAAGGAAGTGGTTATACTGGACCTGGTGTTAAAGTCGGCCATTTTGGTGTTAACTATCCAATGAACCTAACGGGCACATCTTTGCCGTTAGACATGTTAGAAAAACTAGCATATCTGAAACCAGGTAAGATTCGGGTGTGTGTTTGACCTAGCGTGCATTGCGGAAGACATTGAAATAATATTATATGTTCAATTAAATCTCATTTTCCAATAGTCGATTTAGGAATCGAGAATAAGGTAGTTTGGAGGATGGAAGAGTTTTCGGGTGGTTGTACCGGATCGGTATACTTGTACCAATCTCTCGACAGCCATTCAAAATGGCACTTACTATTTTCGGAATGACTGTTATAATGTATTGAAGACAGTTCACATTTCATTATTTTGTGATATAAATGATCGTACACATAATATTGTGCTGTTTTTATAAACTTTTCCAGCACAATTGGGTGGTGAAATGTCTGAATTAGATGATGCTGGACCGTATTTTGATGCTGGTTTGATGAAAGCACCTGGTCCAGGAACATATCACTATATGTGTAGCAGAAATAACGCATTTACGAATCGGGACCAAAAGGGTCGATTTATAATCCATCCAACATCTCCTCCAGCAAAGTAAGAATCATTGTGTAATGCATTTATTGAGCATAGAGTAATTAAGACGAGGGCCTAAATGTAGTTTCCTATATTGGCCCGTCGGCGTTAGTCACTTTTTGTCGGATCGTTGCTCCAAGCAATCTTAATAAAATACAGATCTATATTTCGATTCGTTTTTCGATGGCCTACGCTACATGCAGATCTGACAAGTTATAGTATGAGTTCACGTCAGAGGTCATGCGACATTTGATAAACCAATCAGCATTGATGCTACCGACAGTTCCGTGCAAAACAAGCCTAAAGCTCACCGTAACATACTCGTTTCATTGGCTAATACTTCAACACCATTCAGAACAAGTCAATGATAACAACTATCCCAGATCCTAGGGTAGTAAAGACAAGTAAAACGAAATTTTGAACTAGCATAGTTGTAAAGTATTTTGATGCCGCGCAATGCTACCCACCCCCTTCTTTTTCCAAAAAGGACACTTGGCATGATTTATGTACCGTTTTAGGGGATATTTCAGATTTGATCTTAATTCAGACCACCATAATTACATGTATTAATTTTGACATTGCTGGTAGAATTACCGCCTCCATTAGTCCTGTCGGGAACAAAACAGTAGGATGTTAAACCCCTTTTTATGCCATGGTTCTAAATATACCATTCTTCTTATGATTGGGTGGTTGAGTTGTCTTGTGGGCCAACGTGTACGCTTTAGATCATGAAATCTGTCATTGAGTTAAAAGGCGCTGTTTCATTCCCAACCTTCTGTTTGATGAGGATTAGTGTGCGTGCCCAACCGCGTGGGTTTTCTTCACCCACTGCAAGCAAATTATTATTGAAATAAATAAGTACCATGTTGGCTGTTGTCCAATGGAAGATAAGATCCATTTCCTCCCCCACACCCCCACACCCACACTGTTTTATGATCGTGTCATATTGTTTTTACTAAATCTATTTCAGGAGAAACCTGAACTCTGAACTAGAAGAATTACTTCAAATTTTGACATCGAAATCATAATGAGAACATAATGAGAATGTCTTTAAATGGGGATCTTCGTAGAACTCGACAATTGATTGCATTCCTCTTAAATAGTTTTATATAATTTATGAATTCCTTCCAGATAACTCCCTCCAACGTTAATCTTTTTATAACAGTATCCTTCGTACTCTTTGTTACAGTATAGTTATCTTTGTATACAATGTTTTGTTATGAAATTTTGTTATTGTTTTGGGAAGAATTATGTAATAATCAACGACATCTCTTTAAAAAGCTATATTGAGTGTAATAAATTGATCTACTAAAAGTACATGCCTTCTGTTAGCTTGCGGTGTTGGCCCAGAATGTTCCCGGAGTGGTTTCCCTTTGTCAGCATTGGACGAGAGATGGCCTGTATCTATTTGTTCGAAAGGGCGAAAAACCGAGTTGCTATGTACACACAGTGGCGGCGCCAGCCGTCGGTGGTTGGAGGGGCAAAGTCCAAGGTTAAGGGGGCAAAGCCACGAGCTTCAACTAGGGGTAGGGGGGGGGGGGGCTCCGACAGAAAATTTTGAATAACAGGTTACCGGAAATGCAGCCTGGCAGTATTTCAGGCAGTGATGAGGTAAAGTGTTGACGAACGGACTTGCAAACCTCGACGAATTCCACTCACGAGCGCCAAAGTAGGGAGTACTTATGGACAGTAAAACCGGACGTGTACAGCTGGCTGATATGCAACAAACTGGAAGTGAGATCGACTAACCTTTCCAGGTCATAATAAGCCTCAATGTCCGCCATATTTATTTCACATATTGGAAACAAGTATGACGGCTGGGGGCGTTAACCTTTTTTTATTTAACTATTTCGGTATTTTTGTAACCTTTTTATTTAACTATTTCGGTATTTTTGTAACCGGACTTCAGCTTAAAAATACGGCCCATACCGCTACGACTTTGTATGGACACTCACGCTACAGGAAAGTAAAATTTTAAACCCATTTCACTTAATTTAATTTCGTTTAAATGGTGGACACTGCCTACCGTGTTGACCATCTTATCAGGGATTGGGTTATGTGAATGCAGAGGATGGTAGGGATTGTATATGACAATAAACTGATCACGGATTGGGTAGATATGGTAGAAGATTAAAATGAATCCATAAACCAATTGGACGCGGATTGTAGATGACAAACTGATCATGGATTGGGTAGAGATTGTAGTTCTGACAATAATTATGAAATAAAAAGAAATATTTATCGACATTGTAACGTGCTTTTTTTTGTAGGATTTTAAAAGAAATGACTAAACACAGGGGTGTTATTGTCCAATAGACATGTCTAATTGACCAATCAAAACGCAAGATTTACCCTTAAGCATGTTACAATGGATCCATAAAGCAATTGGGCAGGGATTATAGACAATAAATTGATCACGGATTGGGTAGAGATTGTAGAAGACTATGACCAATGCATAACCCAAAACCTGACCGTAAAACAGGTTCCGCATAAGTTTTACTTTCCCACCTACGTCGACATAAGCGGAGATTGAACTGGAGTTGGTTTGAAACAATGTAGTACGTCTATCATAGATCCCCCTTCCCCCAACCGTTCGCTTTAAACTGTCTAATAAAAAACGAAAACATTTCTGCTCTCATTGAGCACGGACATATGCCCGCCCCCTTTAATGGGGATCTGTTTTGTTTGTATACTAAGCTTTATATAAACATATAAAAATAAGTTTGATCGATTCATCTTTTATTCAATACGAGTTCGATAATCCTTCAAGTAAAATAAATCACGCTATCGTTATAATTAATTTCTGTTCGATTATATCGAATTAATCTATTACATTCCTGGGTTTATACGAACTCTATATACAACCTTTTTACATATCCATATGGGGGCTTCTATAAAAAAAATGAAAATTAAAATAAGATGAAATTGCAAAATAAGATGAATAATACAACACTGAAGGAATAGTTTAACTAATACGTCGTTCCATTTGGAACCACGTGATAATTGTCTGTTCAAATGCTATTGGAATGCGCAGGAAATTCACCCGTTTCTCATCGAATTCCAGTTACTATGTCTGAAAGGTATAAAATAATGACAAAATATAGCTTATTATTTGTTAACCCCCTTTAGAAAATAAGGTGTGGAAATTAGACCACACGGTGCTGAAAAGTAACCCCATTTTATTTCAGTTTTAAAGATTAAAGTAATATTCAATTGGCTATTCTAAAATTCTAAACATAGTCCGTAATACAGATAACTCGGGCTATTACAAAACCGAACATTACAACACGTTGACGCTACATGTATATATGTATTTAGTTTGAAATTAAACAGTTGGACAAGCCGTCACTTTAAACTCAAGGTAGTTCAGTTCAGCTTGACACGTCGATATTGAAGGCTGGGTATTGTTGTCAAATAAAAGATCTGTCTCAAGCTTTTCTATTTGGTTCAGTGACAGTATAATATAGCGACAGTTAGTTTATAGCCATTGGGGGGTAGTTGCATATATAATTGTATGTAATATGTAGGTATAGATCTATCATACGAATATCAACTGTATTTATGACATTTGTGTAGTGTGTGAAATTACCGGAATTAGTGACCCATTATCATAAGTAAAGACTGGCCTACAGATGTAAGTATATAAACTTTAATTAACAGCAAGTACACGTGACTTAAAATCGATATAAACGTATAATGTTTGCTTTATCAAAGACATTCCTGTACAAAATTAAGTAAAGAAGCATGTCGTCGTAGTTAAGATATATTTTCCAATCGGAATTTTAACAGAAAAAACAGCAATAGACCGTTAACTGATTTAGTATTTGTTTGGTAAAAGCTTATTCAAACGTTCATGACATTTACTTTAAAGCGACTCTTGTTAGTCATTAATACGAAATTCAATGGGGTCTAAGTTTGTTCTGCTATACCCGGGCTAATAAAGATGGGTGTTGGTCTTTTTTAGATTTGAAGTTTGTCTCGATTCATAGCATTTATTAATGATCTTGTATTGCAACAATGCGTTCGTATGAGTGAACTCGGTGAACTCATAACAAAAAATACATGCGCTGCCGGAATTAAAGTATGTATACGTCACTGGAACATTTAGGGAGGGGATACATTATTCAACCAATGCAAAAGTACAATAAACGTTTGTTAACTGTGTAAACGCTTTATCGAAAAGTGCTATCCAGTATTTTAAACGGAGCAAACACACTATCGTAATCCAGACAGTATCTTGAACCTGGATTTCACATGCCGAAGCCATGGCCCCCAATTTTGCAATACTATTGATGGGATATTGCATTTCTATGTTACATACAATAATTTAGTTGCGTGCCTTAGAGTTAATAAAGGGATTTAGTTCTCAAAATTTAAAGGCGCTAAACCTCTGACATTGGAGTCAAAATAAAGGATGCATTTGGACCTATCTCGTGTATTATTTGGATTAGTGAGGAAGTACAATGTAAGGTCTATACCAGTATTTAGAAGAACTCGGCTTTACTGGGATTGTAGTCCAATTTTGGCTTACCGTGTCGACAGTTAAACACAAAATAGACGATGTCTCAACGCTGGCTTTATCTGTAGGCCTAGGTGTAAAAATTTGTCATCATACAAAACAAATTATAAAATCTACTGAAATCGATAAGTATATTTTTGATCCAAATCAAAGAAGTCTATCTTAGCATTGGTAAACATGGCAACGTCGCTACCTGAAACCTGAAAACAACTAGATACCTTATCACCGGGACTTGTAAATTATAATAATTAATTCATAAAATATTTTTGTCAATTTAAGTTTACACCCTATGTGTATCTACGTACAAAATGGGGTAAAGTGCAATTAGTTATACATAATATATAAATTTCAATTAACGCGTATGTTTAGCGAAATACATGCCGTATACATTCATAGTTTATTAATCACTCCTTTCTTTATGTATTTCTGTGCCATTGTGTCATTACTGTAATTAGTGGTTTCCGCTTTGAAAATAGAATCTGTGCACATTTAAAATCATTATAAACTTTGGGTAATCCCGATATTCACTGGTAACACGAGTTACACGACTGATCTGTGTGGTCGGCAGATTCTAAAGCTTATATTCACATTGGAATATGACTGAAGTATTTTTAAAGAAGGGGTCGTCCCAATATTAGCTATAAGTTCGTGTACGTATGAAACTGAAACGTCAAATGTCAAAACCGTTTATCTGGAGATTGTGGATCAATTATTTCGTTGGGTGAATTTATTGGGAACGTACGGAAGCCCATAAGGGTCAATCAAATGAAAAAAAAAAATATTCTGACTATCTTGTAATTACAAGATAGCTATCTTGTAGTTACAAGATAGCTATCTTGTAGTTACAAGATAGGCTATCTTGTAATTACAAGATAGGCTATCTTGTAATTACAAGATAGGCTATCTTGTAATTACAAGATAGCCAAATTAGTTTTCTTGTATTTCAAGGTCGTCCCACACTGATTTATCGGATAGTTATAAGCCAAAGTGTGTGTGTGTGTGGGAGAGAGAGAGATAGATAGAGAGAGAAAGAGAGAGAGAGAGAGAGAGAGAGAGAGGGAGGGAGGGAGGGAGAGGGGGAATGGGGTTTAACGTCTACTCGACACAAACTAGGTCATTTCGGGACTAACATGGTTTAATTTAATTCCAATAATTCGTTTGCGCGTAGGGGTCTTTAGTAGTGGGGTGGGGGTTGGATGGCGAATGGTTAGCACGTGCACGCAGTATCACAAAGCCTGTAATTGAGTCAACTGGCGTGGTTTCGAAACCCCTGTTGTACGTGACAAGGAGTAGGGTCGCCTGTCCAACATCGTGGGTTTTCTCCGGGTCCTCCTCTTTCCTCCCACTGCTAAAGACGCCTACGCGCAAGTGCATTATTGAAATAAAATTAAACCATATGTTAGTCCCGAAATGACCTAGTTTGTGTCGAGTGGACGTTAAACCACATCCCCCTCTCTGTTTAGCAGTTGGAGGAAACCGGAGGACTGACAACCTGATGATGCCGATCCCGTAACATACAATAATACTTCGTTGAGCTGGAGGGTTGGCAGGTCGATTTGTTAGCACATGCGCACTGTATCGTAAAGCCTGTCATTGAGTCAACTGGCGTGATTTCGAATCCCCCGTTGTACGCGACAAGGAGTAGTATCGCCTATCCAACATCGTGGGGTTTCTCCGGGTCCTCTGCTTTCCTCCCACTGCTAAAGATCCATACGTGCAAGCGATTATTGAAATTAAACTATATGTTAGTCGCGAAATGACCTAGTTTGTGTCGAGTGGACGTTACACCTCCCCTCAATCTCTTTAGCAGTTGGAGGTAACCGGTGGACAGGCGAGGATGGACAGGCGATCCTACTCCTTGTCACGTACAAATGGGGATTCGAAATGACCTAGTTTGTGTCGAGTGGACGTTAAACCATATACCCCTCTGTGTTTAGCAGTTGGAGGAACCCGGAGGACTGACAACCTGATGATGCCGATCCCGTAACATACAATAATACTTCGTTGAGCTGGAGGGTTGGCAGGTCGATTTGTTAGCACGTGCGTGTTTTATCTTAAAAGCCTGTCATTGAGTCAACTGACGTGGTTTCGAATCCCCCTTTTGTATGTCACGGGATCGGCATCACCAGGTTGTGCCCTCATTAAATACTATTCATACTCTCATTAACTTCATTCCCTCATTAATAGCATTTATGATACATTGATTTCATGTTCTCCTTAAAGATACCTTCCGCGCGTACAAACTGTGTGATTTGATGATATATTTGGGCTAAAAATATATTCAAGCTAATTAATCTATCAAACGTTTGCTTCAAATCCCTCTCAAAACATTGTATACATCAGGAGATACCGCACGCTATAAATAATCTGCTTTTAAACGCTATGTCAGTCAGCTCATTTCATTGATGGAGGGTCCGTTTTTCAGAATATCCCTTTCCTTACTTACTTTTCAAAAATCAAAATTTAAAGAAGTTTGAAAAATAGAAATAGCGTTATGTGGCTTCAGAGAGCGTATTAAAATTGATGAGTCATGATATAAATATGCAGTTGGTGGTTGTATGAAGGCAATGGTATTTATGGGAGCATGAAATCGGTGTATGGTGACCTTTAAATTGGCATCTCGGTATCTTGTAATTACAAGATAGTTATCTTGTAATAACAAGATAGTTTATCTTGTAATTACAAGATAGGTTATCTTAGGCTATCTTGTAATAACAAGATAGCTATCTTGTAATAACAAGATAGCCTATCTTGTAATTACAAGATAGTCAGGATTTTTTTTTTCATTTGATTGACCCTTATGGGCTTCCGTAGGAACGTTTATTATCCTGATTGGTGCAGAAAAATGGAACTTTAAACCCCATTCATTTTGCTATCCTTCTCAGCTGGACCTCTTTCATGTCCCCTTGAAGGTTTTTACTCCACCTAAGAAAATTAACTTTCAGGTACAGTGATTTATTTATGCTTAATACTATACAAGTCAGGTATGGACAGGATATCTAATAAAATATATGAATAGCATTAGTGTTTACTAAATTCGAAATTACTCAAGCGTATCCGGTGTATTATATACAAGTACGATTACGATTACATATTTGTCATTCTATTACGGCGCCCCATCACTGCTGTTCTCACTTGAAATAAATGGACACTAAAGACGAAAACCTTAGTCTCGGTCACCCAGAACCCCCTAGTCTTCAAGCACGGAGGGTCTGGGTCGGTTCTCAATTATTGACGAAAATTACTGGATAATCTACCACATAAAAAACCAAACTCCCGGTTACGCATGAGCAATGGAACCTTTTGGCTAAAGTCTCGGTATTACGAAGCCGGGACGATTTTGATAGATTCTATAAAGCGAGGATAAAATATATCCCACAATTCACTTGGCAAATCTATTATTAGAAAAAAAATAGTGACGATACAACAGCATGAATCGCGATTAAGGAGATTGTGAGAAGCCATACGTTTGATTCATGACGAGAGAAAATTACCATTTAAATTAAAACCTTTAAAACAAAATTTTAGAGAGTGTCATTGTTGACAAGCGAGATGTTTTGATAGATTCAGTACGTGGTAACTTAAAAGACTGGATAATTCAGACAATGACCGACTTTCTGTCAAATTTTGAGGACCCATCCAGACTAATATTCGTAGAATATTTGTTTGGATGATAAGAGACTACGAAAACCTGTGAAAATTGAACATACTTTTTGACTTCCAAGTTATGTGTAAGATAAAGCACGAGACTGAGGTTATGCTGGGGAAAGAAAGTCCGAAGAAAATAACCCGAAAAAGAAAGCCCGAGGTCGACAGGCCGAGTGTTAAACCTTGGAGAAACATATCTTTAATATTTATTTATAAATTTCTAATTTTGCAGATCTGATAAACTAAGATGGTTATAAAACTATTAACAACAGTAGGTTTACTGCAGCTTCTAGTCGGCCATAATGGTCAATTAATAACAATAGTTGAAAAAGAACCATTGACTGGTAAGTCAATAAAATTACGTGGATTCCATTTTATTTCTAAAAATGTAAAGAACCAAGTCACTTTGAATTATGGTTCGTTCCTCCTCGATGCCATGGGTTCTAGAGAATGTATTAATGCACTCAGCGCAATATTAAGTCTGAAATGAAATGGTGGTTTAGCGTCGTACTGTTCCGCTCCAAACTCGGCTAATCAAGACGGTCATGTGACATACAGTGTGATATAAGGGAAATTTTGCTCAGACAGCGGCACTACGGCCTACTCTTATATTGAATTTCAACTGTCAGGTGATCTTTTACGTGCACGCCAATGTGTACACGTTAATTCGGGTTTTCGTCCCATTTGAGCTACTATACAGCTGTTCCCCGTCCTGTATCACTAAAAAGTGGAAACAACGCCGGAAAATCTGCATGGATGAACATTCTCGGCCGAAGGTATAGAACACCAGACCTCAGGCTAACGAACCAGCGTCCTACCCACTTAGCCACTATCAAGTTCAAATCAGGGCCGTATCTAGCGGGGGTTCAGGGGGTACATCGCACCCCCAGAAAAATAAGGCGCCCGGGAAATGGCGCCCCCTTCCATAAAAAAAAATAATAATTTGACAATCTTTCAATTATAAAATAATGTATACACCTTTGATTATGACCACACAGTGATGCTCTTCAGGTACTGATCAGTCGGTCTGTTTTAAGGGTGCCATGTTCCAAACTTTCTTTTATCATTTACGTGGAGGCTATGGCGCCCCACCACTCTGCTGCACTCCCACTTTTAAAATCCTACACGATAACAAGGCAACAAGCCGCCAGTTCTGGGTATAGTAGTTTTCTTCTTCTAATTTTAATCTCTGTAAAAGTACTGCTAATGCACACTTTTTGATAATATTTATGCTATGCGGGTCTAATTATAATACTTTTCTATATTGTTTTAAGATAATGTGAGATTTACGAAAGAGCCCAAAGACACAGTGGTCCTTAGTCCGGTGGAAGAAATTAAACTGGATTGCTTAGCTAATTTTACAAATAAACCAATAACTTATAAATGGTACAAGATTGAAGTAGTGGGAAAAACTCAAATTATCGACGGCCAAGGTTTCACATTCGTAGAAGATGGAATTTTGTTTAATACGACTTTAAAAAATGGTGAACAAAGTGGCATCTATCAATGTGAAGCGAATGCGACTAATTATTCTATTTTGAGTCGCACTGCTCGAGTTACATTTGCAGGTAAGTACATCGTAATTTATTTATATTAAAGCGAGAATTTCCTATTTTCTAATAAAGTCAAAACAATTATTTCTAAGTCTTTTAGGTTATCAACTCACAATCATACGATCATAGGTATTATTTCCCAAACTTAAAAATCATTCACATGGGAAACAATAACACAATTACTTCCCACGTATTTCTATCCCCCCCCCCCATGCAATCGCTATCTCCAAACGTTTAAATTTGAAGTTGAAAATGACATTTTTGCCAATTTCTCAACTAAACTGGAAATAGTTAATTATAGGATTAATAGGTTTATTCTTTAACAAGGTACTGGGCTGTTTAAAGAGACCATCTATTTTAAGACTTTATTGTAATACATTTTGATAATATAATTTAAGAATATGAAATTCTCGCTTTAAAGCCGCATTATGTTAGATTTAGATAAAGAACTGATTATTCTTGTAATAATGGCTTAAATATACATGATGAAAAAGGAATATATGGTAAAAATTTCTGTCCAATTATTTCATTCTGAGCATAGTTATCACTGTTTGAAGAATATTCTAGTCTCGATTATCCATTAAATTATTACAACGCGACCGTGTCTCAATCCATTCAAAATCACAACATGCTATTGACTTATTGTCTAGGCGTTGATTAAAGGTTTGCCATGTGAATAAATGTCTACATCAATTAGCTCTTACATAATGCATCTTTAATATTTATAGATCTTTATTTCAAGAACCCCTGAGAGCAGAAGAAGTTACTTCCCGCTGTCCGCATAACGTGTGCCCGTCGCCATTAACGGTTGGTGCACAAAAGTACGACGTTCAAGCCCATTTCTTTTCGCGAGCACCAACTTCGATTAATAATACGGCATCTATTATTATTTTCAAATTTAGCCGGCGCAGTATGGACACAATAAAGCAGTAAACCTATGCCAAATCTGTATGCTTACTATAGAGCCCAGTGAGCGTGTTGAACCAACTATGTCACTTCCGGTTTTAATGAAAATTAATTTCTCGTGTACAAAAGCTTTTTTGCTTGTGTTACATGGGGGATTATTTTTGAATAGATATTTAAAATTTATGGAAACCGTGATGAAAATCGTTGATCTTCCCCTTTAACTTGAACTTTTATTTTAAGTCGCAGTTCCCACTGGATCAATACCACGTCAACCAATTAGAGGATTTCAGTACGCATCAATAGTTATATCTTCTGATATCCGAAGATTTTCTATTCAAGGTATTTTTTTTTTATCACAACAATGCTTTCAAGTGGAAATGGTAAAGCTAGAAATATCGATGATTTAGCAAATAATTCAAATTTGATTATTTTATTTGTAAAAATTAATGGTTATTCGTGTACACTTTCCTTTTGACAATTGCCGTAGTCAGTGAAAGCATTGACATTCAGTTTCGTCTTTATCAGCTAAGTCAGTACAGAAAAGTAGGAAGTCAGGCGTCTAGTCGTTCGGATGGGACTTAAATCCGAGATCCCGCGAACCCATTGGCGAGCACGTAAAAGATCCCTTGACAGTTGGAATTCGATATAAGAGTAGGTTGTAGTGTCGCTGTCCGGGCAAAATATTCCCTCATAGCACACGGCGTGGCGTATTCTCGTCTTCATTAGACCTGTTTGAAGCAGAACAGTAGGAAGTTAAACCCCATTCCATTACTGTCTCATTAAGTGTTGCCTTTGATTCTATTGTTAGAATACAGAAATATGTAGGTCAATATTCTTTAAGTAAGAGAAACCGTGTGTACTTAATCCAATCTAAAATCACGTTGTCTGCTCCCCGCTTGAGAACAGACACTAAACAAGCTGACGACTTTAGTCGAAAACACTAGGTATATTTTTAGAATTTTGAGATGTACATGTATTTAGCCGTCTTTCATTTAAAATTGAAAACGTCTTATTAGTCTATTTCACAAAATTTTAACTAAGATAAGATCTGAATTTAGTTATTTGATTAATATTAGATTGATTTTAGTTCTTAGCCAATCGAAATTGAAGTATCTACTAAAATTTGGATTTTATCTTTAGTTAAAATTTCGTGATACAGGGCCCAGATTTGAAGCAGAATGGGACCGTATTATAAAACAACATTCTAATTGTTGAATATGGTGGCCGTTTAGGACAGAGATGCATTTTTAAAGGAGAGTACACAATGTGTGCAGAATGTCTCGAAATATGTAGCTATGAGTTTGTAAGACTTCTGTTTTCATTACAGATCTCGAATACAAGTGGATGAAGGGTACCAATAGTACAAGTGCTATACCAATACCCTTGGATTCTCACAGAATCTTTACGTCGCATGATGGTATCTTATACTTTGGTGAACTCAAATTGGAAGATGCAGGCGAATACACTGCTCAAGCTACATTTAGAATTATAGAAGATAACAATACAATGTATCTTGGTGATCCCACGAAAAACCAACAAACATCTAAAACAGTTACCTTAACTGTTCAACCACAAGGTAAATCAATGAGCTTCTGTTATAAGAACGGAATGTGATTTAAAGGGACAATTTATCATACATGTCTAAAGTAGACCTATAAAGCCGGGCTTTTAATCTTTTTTTAGTCGTTCTCCCTTTTCAGCCTTGTTTTTAAACAACCCCCATCCCAAAACACACACACCTACAGCCACCCAACACTATGACCCACAAAATAATAACAAAATGTATCTCCATATACATTGACTTGCACTTATTAATCAGAGTTACTTGGTCCAGTACGTAATCTTCGAGTACATGCTAAGCGGCGAATGTCGATTGACAATCATTTTTTTGTAGTCTCGGTCACCCAGAACCCCCTAGTCTTCAAAGCACGGAGGGTCTGGGTCGGTTCTCAATTACACTCGGCAAACCTCGGAAGATTTCGGGAATCTAAACTCGGCTGTATGATGAATTCCGCCATATTGGAACTACTTTAAAGGTCCCGGATGAAACATGGCTGCGCCCATTCCAAACACAAGTTGGCGACCTATTTGGCTAGCGACCTATTCGACCGATCCAGCTGTAAGATAATGACGAAATTACACTTCTATTCTGAGCTGAAGGAATGGATAAAAAATAATATATTCTACTTTCATTTGATAGACATAACGTTGGATTTTATTGGTTGATAAATAGAGACTGTTGTCTTTACTCTAAATAGGTTTCCAACGAACAGGTTGCAGCTCGATCGGTCGAATAGGTCGCTAGCCGAATAGGTTCCCAATTTGTGTAATAGCGCCAAGTCTTCCTGTTAAAGTAAACCGGTAGCCGCATCGCAAATGTATGGGCGTAGGTACATATCACTTACTGTCATACATCCGAGACTAGATGTAGTTTACGTAGTTTACGGAATCTGTCGAGATTAGCCGAGTGTTCTCAATTATTGACGAAAATTACTGGATAATCTACCACATAAAAAACCAAACATTTGGTTACGCATGGGCAATGGAACCTTTTGGCTAAAGTCTCGGTAAGTGCTAGATCTTATGAAGCCGGGCCGATTTTGCTAGATTCTATAAAGCGTGGTCGAAATATATCCCACAATTAACTTGGCACATCTATTATTAGAAACAAAATAGAGACGAGGAATAAGCATGGATCGCGATGAAGAATTAAGAAGATTTTGAGAAGCCATACGTCTGATTCATGAGGAGAGAAAATTACCATTTCAAATGAAACCTTTACAAACAAAATTTTAAAGAGTGTCATCGTTGACAAGCGAGCTGTTTTGATAAATTCAGTACGTGGTTACTTAAAAGACTGGACAATCCAGACAATGACCTATTTTCCGTCAAATTTTGAGGACCCATATTTGTATGGATGATAGAGACTAATTTTTTGGATGCCCTCAGAGTGTGCTATATTTTTCTCGACCTAGTAGTCGAGTTGTAAAAAAATTAATACCCCAGACTTAATTTGTATCTTTGATTTATGCTTTTATCTTTTCGACAGCAAAACCCAGTGAAGAAGAACTCATCATAGGTGATCATTTTCCTCAGGCTTTCCCCCGTCAACCAACATTTGGACAAACTATTGATTTAGAATGCTTTGCTTTCGGGAGGTAAGTAGAAGCAGTCATCCAACTAACATAACCACATTATAGAATTTTCCATGGGGTATTTTTGGACTACAATATCATTTTCGTCTGTGCACTCTAAACTATTCTTCGGCATCAGCTACATTTTGCTGATTGCATATAACGTACATTAAAGATTAAAACATGAAAGGAACGTTAAAATAAAACCCCTAAACCAAAAAGGTTATTCTGGAGAAATACCACCTTTACCGTCTGATATCCTGACACATCAGTCCTCTCTAAACTTTAGTTTCCTCATTCTTAAATAAAAGTTTGATTTTTGTTTCAGTCCGTTGACATATTCTTGGACATTTAACGGCGAACCATTGAAAAATAAAACGAGATTATCAGACAACAACCGCAGGATGTCTATACCAGACGCTCAACTCGATGATGAAGGGAATTATACATGTACAGCTGCCAACAACAGTACAAATACATCCAGAAATTTGTTGTTACAAATCGAAGGTTGGTCGTGTATAGTAATTTCCCCTTAATTTAACAACTGCAGTAGTACTACTATTATAGACCAGAAAAAACCTTGAGGGGATCGCCGCCAATTTGGAATTGTAAGAAGAAGAACAACCTGATTAGTCGTTGAGAACCAGTTCCTGACCTCGCGAACAACCCGATCGGGTATATGGCATCATTTTATTTAACAAATAATTTTCCCGGTAATGATTAGGCCAAATATGCACTCAAAAAATCTAGTTAAATCTCAATTCAAGGGAGATAAATCACACATAGACCCGGACTTAAGATCGCCGTTTTGCATATTCTGTCATTCACTGCTGGAATATGGGATGGTGTTAGGGGTGTGCTTTATTTATATCTTACATGCTTTCATGTATGAATTATTATCATTAGTCATAGGGGGGCCTTAATATTAACGTAATTAATTCCATGTCTTTTATCTTCAGGTCGACCAATTTTTTCATTAGCATTATCTGATGGTGAGGTAAAGGAGAATGCGTTTCATAAACTAATCTGTTTATCTTATGGACCGGCGAAACCGGTCATAACGTGGTACCGAAATGGCGAACCCATTCGAAATATTACGGACAGATATTATGCAGACGGCAAATCTTTTATTATATTAAGCCCAAAGATTGGTCGAGATGATGGTATTTTTCAATGTGCTGCAAAAAATGCATATGGAACCATTTATTCCACAGCCAAGATAACTATAGGAGGTAAGGTTTTTCAAACAATTTATCCCATTTGGTTTGACAAGTGTCCCTTCACCTTGTTATGTAAAAACGTCGCATCAAACTCCCTATTTTGCACACAGAATTAAAACACTGTTTTGTAACGTTTTTTTCTGATCCATGTTTACATCTTCGATACACAAAGACTAAAAAAACCCAGTTAAATGGAAAAAGAATAAACACTTGTAAAAATTCTGGACGAAAACTAATGTGATTGTATCCCATAAAAACTGTGTTCTGTTAATGTGTTTTCCCGATCGCTAAATGCCACTTAAAGATTATCTATAGACTAGTCGGTCACTAAGCGCCACCTTCTCTAAATATGGAACAATTATAAGTATTATGTTTATATGTGCTAAAAAAAGCCATATTTTTCAGATCGATTTATACTAATTGTGAATTGTTTGGTTTTTTTTTTCTCACAGCTGTGCCACCTAAAGAAAACCATGGAATAACAACAAGTTCTTTTATCATCTTAAACATCATCCTACTCTTTGTACCATTTTTATGAGATATTATACATCTCTTTCATAACTCAAAGAATCACAGAAGATATGCAGTTCATCACTTATTCGCTGCTGGGTGTTCATATTTGTATACATAAATTAAAACTGACATATAATAATATTTAATCAAATCTGGACCGTCAACCTTTACGAAGCACTGTGTGCTAAAGAGGGGCGGGGTGTTACTGCTTTTCAGGTAAAAGTTGTGATTCTTGCATTTTTTGGTTGTCAGTTGTGTAGTCAACGTATTAGATATTCGACGATTCAAGCCAAGAAATGTTCTAGCGATACACGATACTACAGCCATGGTAGACTTGGTGACCAAGAATTCAATCTTAACAGTGAACTGAATAATTATAACAAAATAAACGATATATCTCATTACCTGTGGCAGTAAATAATATTACTTCTTTTAAAATTAATCAACAACAGAATTTACACTAATTGTACATATGTGAAAATAAATACTTGTGTGAAATTCAAAATCACAAATAAATATGAGAAAGGGCCACCTCGATTATTCCTGATAGGAATTATTCTTGAGACTGACTTTTCGATAGTAATAAGGACAAATAACAACTGAATGAAGATCAGTGGCGTACAGAGATAGGGGTCGGGTGGCGGTGGTTATGGTAACCAATTTAGGAGGGTATCCAATCAAAGAGTTGCATATTTTTTCTATTTCAAATAATCGTCGTTAACTTGGTGTACAGGCTTGCCTTACTTAATTTGTATACCAAGTTTAAATCATCTGTTTTAACAGATTTAAAACGTCTTCACGGGTCCTAAATGTTGAGAGCGGAGAAAACAATCAAGAAGTTGATCCGGGCATCACCAAAACTCTGTACCCCACTGATGGTGTCTGACCTTTTATATTATGGATTCTTTGCTAAGTAATCATTGTCTCTATGGTAATTCGTACATTAAACATATAGTGGAAAGATATGGAATATTCCCTTAACCTGGTTGCGGTTCGCTTATGCTATCAGAAATTGATCTAGTATAATTAGGGTTTCACACTGCGTAGCTTGTGTGAAACACTATTGTTTTTGTTAAAATTCTTCTTATTATTAGGGTTTCACACTGCGTAGCTTGTGTGAAACACTATTGTTTTTGTTAAAATTCTTCTTATTATTATTCTTATTATTATTATTTTTTTTTTTCCAATTTGCTTATATCTCAGGAACTACTTGTCGGATCGATGCAATGTCTTGAGTTTTACTGCGAAAGTGGGTGTGACTTAGAGATTAAAGCTATTTCCGGCATTCTGCGACAATGCGAAATGTCCGAAATCACCGAAGTTGTCGTTTTTTGAAATATTGCCGTAATATTAACAACAATTGTTGGATTTTATCGTTTGATAGTTTTTGACATAGCCAGAGACATGGCACATAGCTACGGGTCTTTAGAGTTTTAAATTTCCCCGAATCTTCGGAAAAATAAGGCGCCAAATTTTGAAAATTTAAATTTTGACCAAAATTTTTTTTATTAATGAATATTTTTTAATGACCTTTTACCAAGGGTTAAAGGGTCGTCTGATTTGGGCAAAAATGTGAACATTTTTTTTCTGGATAATTTTCCTTGGTCGCTATTGGCTAATTCAGTTTATCGGTTCTATATAAATTATTTATTGTCCGATTTGTATAAAACAAAGTTTATATGCTCCATGGTCCAAAATGTCATTTTTTTTGTTACCGGCAAAGTTTCCTGTCGGCACCGTAAGTGACGTAAATTTAGCAAAAACTACAATTTTAACAGTTCGGTACCACTTTTTGAAAGCAAAAATTATTTTTTTCAAATCTAATATGACCGAAAAGATGTGCCATATAAATGCGCACAAAACATCGCGCTCAGTTTTTTTAATTTCGATTTCGTTTTCGGGCAATTTGGATTAAAAGGTGAAAAAAGGTGTCAAAATAAGCTATTTACAACCCATCCAGCGTCTTCATATTAAAAAATATATCTCCGTAGCATTCATAATCTCGTAGCAATAAACCATACTAAGAGAATGTATGTGAAAATTAATTTGTAATATGCGCAGTTGCCGAGAAAAAGTCAATTTTTCATGAGTCACTTTTCACGTTATTTTGGCTGTATAAGAATCAATTATTATGTGATTTTCAATTTTCTTTCACCATTGGATGCCTAATGCCATAGTGGACAAGGTCAAACCATTCTATCTCATACGCTGCCACCGGAAATGACGTCATTTGGTCAAAACTTAATTTTTAGCATTAAAAAACAATATTTTATTCAAATGGGTCGTACCTGTTATTTTTTTCAAATTATGATATTTGATTCTATTCATCAAATAGAATGAACCCATGCGATCATACAGATATCACAAAACGGTTTCTAACTTGTACGGTTGCAGAGAAATGGGCGATTTTCCACAAGTCACTTTTCGAGGATTTTGGTCTATAAAAGTGTCAGTTGTTATTCGATTTTCATAAAATTTTCACCATATGATATCTTACGTCATTTATAATTTCATAGAACTAATTTAACATTTTCAGTATCACCGGAAGTAATTATATTTTGGCAAAAACTGTATTTTTAGCCTTCAAAACAGATATTTTTTTCAAATGAGTCTGATTTGTAATATATTTAAAATTATGATATTTAGTTCGCATCAACTAATAAAATGAACCCATGCGATCATTCAGATACCACAAAATGGTTTCTCACTTGTATGTTTGCAGAGAAATAGACGATTTCTTACAAGTCACTTTTCAAGGTTTGGGGTCTATAAAAGTGTCAATTCTTATTCGATTTACATAAAATTTTCACCATGTGATTATTATTTCTGATTTTAAGAAACTAATTTAATATTTTCATTATCGTTGGAAGTACTGTGATATGGTCAGGATCACTTACATGTAACACATGTATAACATGGATTGGTTCCTGTGGTAATTAGCACATATCGGATTGTAACTTCCCGAATTAAATATGATTGTATGAAAAATTGCTTTTTGTTTAGCTTGTTCACTATCCACCGCTCGCAAATTGTGTTTCTTAATTTGTTGGAAAGATTTATAAAAAAAACTCAGAACCATTTGTGGGCTATGATCTAGTATCTTAATGTTATTTAATACACGTCGGCGTCAGTGATTATGTACATGTCGTGTATCCCTTAGTACGTTTTTCACATTTGGCCAAAATGGGAGAAAGAATGAAAGAAGGGATATTATATTTGTTTCATGTATTAATCAATGCAGACTTTTGGAGGGTCAGATTAACGCGTTTGTCTTTATTCAAATGGTGAGCGTAGTTTGTTGATGCCGAGTCCACAATGTTATGGACACGGTGCGCTTTGGTCTTGTGCATCGATCTCCCAAGCAGAGTTGTCTTCGCTTGCAGTTCACATCTTGTCTCAATTGTCATTTTTTTTGTTACCAAATAGTTTTATCTGTCGGCACCGGAAATGGCATAAGTTTACCAAAAACTAACAAAATCTACAATTTTGACAGTTAGGTACCATTTTGCAAGAGATAATATTATTTTTTTAAAAACTTGATATAACAAAAAGAGTGCGCCCTTTCGACTTCATTTTCGAGCAACTTCGATTAAGAATTGAAAAAAGGTGTAAAATTGACCTTTTACAACCCATTCAGGCTTTTCAGATTTTAAAATATTTCTACGTAACTTTTATAAACTTGTAGCTTTGATCCATACGCAGAAAATGTATGTTAAAATTAGTTTCTAATATAAGCAGTTGCCGAGAAATGGGCAGTTTTGCATAAGTCACTGTTTTCGTAATTTTGCCTGTAAAATAGTCAAGTATTAATGGATATTCGCAAAAGTGACATCATTTGATTCAAAAAGCAAGTGTGCGTCATATCATGTTGATTACTATTTAAAATTAACACCGGAATTGACGTCATTTAGTCAAAAACTCCATTTTTAACTTTTAAAATCGATATTTTTCTAAACCAAGAATTATGTCATATGTAATAATAAAATTAACTTTTGGTTTAAATTCACAAATTAACAAAACTCATATGATCATACAGATATCATAAAATTGTTTCTAATTTGTTCGGTTGCCGAGATATAGGCGGTTTTCTACAAGTCACTTTTAAAGGTTTTTGGCCCGTAAATGTGTTAATTATTATTCGATTTTCATAAAAGTGTCATCATTTGATGCCTAATGTCAAAGACGATAGTATAAACTTAATTTAACATTTTAGTAACACCGGAAGTAATGTCATTTTGGCAAAAACTGTATTATTAGCCTTCAAAACAGATATTTTATTCAAATGAGTCAGTTTTGAAATCTTTTTCAAATTATGATATTTGATGCCAATCAACAAATAGAATGAACCCATACGATCATACAGATACCACAAAATAGTTTCTAACTTGTACGGTTGCAGAGAAATAGCCGATTTTCGACAAGTCACTTTTCAAGTTTTTTGGTCAATAAAAGTGGCAATTATTTTTCGATTTACATAAAATTTTCACTATATGATATCTTATGCCATTTCTGATTTCATGAAACTAATTGAACATTTTCATTATCACCGGAAGTACTGTAATTTTATCAGGATCAATTACATGTTACAAATGTATAAAATGAATTGATATTGCTGGATGTTTGTTGGTTCTGTTTCCCTTTTATTTGATGTATGCAATGTTTATGTGGAAATCTGTTTATCGGTGCCATTGGTTCAAGGGCAACATGGGAGCGAAAGTGACATAAGTTTAAAGTTAACGTGGCACCAGTGAAACCCGTCATTCCTGCATGCAGGTCTAGTTATTCTTATTATTATTATTTTTTTTTTCCAATTTGCTTATATCTCAGGATCTACTTGTCGGATCGATGCAATGTCCTGATTTTTACTGCGAAAGTAGGTGTGACTTAGAGATTAAAGCTATTTCCGGCATTCTGCGACAATGCGAAATGTCCGAAATAACCGAAGTTGTCGTTTTTTGAAATATTGCCGTAATATTAACAACAATTGTTGGATTTTATCGTTTGATAGTTTTTGACATAGCCAGAGACATGGCACATAGCTACGGTTCTTTAGAGTTTTAAATTTCGCCGAATCTTTGGAAAAATAAGGCGCCAAATTTTGAAAATTTAAATTTTGACAAAAAACTTTTTTATTAATGAATATTTTTTAATGGCTTTTTACCAAGGGTTAAAGGGTCGTCTGAATTGGGCAAAAAAGTGAACATTTTTTTTCTGGATAATTTTTCTTGGTCGCTATTGGCTAATTCAGTTTATCGGTTCTATATAAATTATTTATTGTCCCATTTGTATAAAACAAAGTTTATATGCTCCATGGTCCAAAATGTCATTTTTTTTGTTACCGGCAAAGTTTCCTGTCGGCACCGTAAGTGACGTAAATTTAGCAAAAACTACAATTTTAACAGTTCGGTACCACTTTTTGAAAGCAAAAATTATTTTTTTCAAATCTAATATGACTGAAAAGATGTGCCATATAAAGGCGCACAAAACATCGCGCTCAGTTTTTTTAATTTCGATTTCGTTTTCGGGCAATTTGGATTAAAGGGTGAAAAAAGGTGTCAAAATGAGCTATTTACAACCCATCCAGCGTCTTCATATTAAAAAATATATCTTCGTAACATTCATAATCTCGTAGCAATAACCCATACGAAGAGAATGTATGTGAAAATTAATTTGTAATATGCGCAGTTGCCGAGAAAAAGTCAATTTTGCATGAGCCACTTTTCACGTTATTTTGGCTGTATAAGAATCAATTATTATGTGATTTTCAATTTTCTTTCACCGTTGGATGCCTAATGCCATATTGGACAAGGTCAAACCATTCTACCTCATACGCTGCCACCGGAAATGACGTCATTTGCTCAAAACTTAATTTTTAGCATTAAAAAACAATATTTTATTCAAATGGGTAGTACTTGTTATTTTTTTCAAATTATGATATTTGATTCTATTCATCAAATAGAACGAACCCATGCGATCATACAGATATCACAAAACGGTTTCTAACTTGTACGATTGCAGAGAAATGGGCGATTTTCCACAAGTCACTTTTCGAGGATTTTGGTCTATAAAAGTGTCAGTTATTATTCGATTTTCATAAAATTTTCACCATATGATATCTTACGACATTTATGATTTCATAGAACTAATTTAACATTTTCAGTATCACCGAGAGTAATTATATTTTGGCAAAAACTGTATTTTTAGCCTTCAAAACAGATATTTTATTCAAATGAGTCTGTTTTGAAATCTTTTTCAAATTATGATATTTAATGCCAATCAACAAATAGAATGAACCCATACGATCATACAGATACCACAAAATGGTTTCTAACTTGTACGGTTGCAGAGAAATAGCCGATTTTCTACAAGTCACTTTTCAAGTTTTTTGGTCAATAAAAGTGGCAATTATTTTTCGATTTACATAAAATTTTCACTATATGATATCTTATGCCATTTCTGATTTCGTGAAACTAATTGAACATTTTCATTATCACCGGAAGTACTGTAATTTTATCAGGATCAATTACATGTTACAACTGTATAAAATGAATTGATATTGCTGGATTTTTGTTGATTCTGTTTCCATTTTATTTGATGTGTGCAATGTTTATGTGGAAATCTGTTTATCGTTGCCATTGGTTCAAGGGCAACATGGGAGCGAAAGTGACATAAGTTTAAAGTTAACGTGGCACCAGTGAAACCCGTCATTCCTGCATGCAGGTCTAGTTTTAATTGTCATTACTTTTACACCATACGCTATGTTTTGTACAGGATATGTTATGTTTTGTTTTGTACATGATATGTGTTTTTTGTACACGTTATGTGCTGTACTTGTTAACATTAGTATTAATTGCTAAAATCAATGCTCACTTCTCTCGGTTGTTAAAAAATTGTTTCATTATAATCCCATTATTTTTTTTATATATCGATTTTATAAATAAATATAAAACTATTGTTTCTATGGCTTCTATTGCATTCATTAGATCGTTGGGTAGCGTGTTTCTCCGTGTCGGTGGTGCGGGATGGAAGATCTTGTAAGTACAGCTTCTAGTCGTTCGGATGGGAACAAAAATAAACACCGGAAGTTGAAATTCGATATTAGAGTAGGTCATATCGCCACTGTCCGGACAAGTTTCCTGACACCACACACTGCATGGCATGTACCCGTCTTCTTTAGACCGGCTGGTGATGAAAAATAGGATGTTAAACCATATTTTATTTTCGCTGAGGGACTGCTTTTTTAAAGACAAAGGCTACTGGATACAAGATAGTCTTGGGGCAATGCAAGGAACCAACTGGTTCAATACAAAAAAGAGTAAGACACTGATTTTGCTTGACTAAAGTACAGTTTCGATGCAACAGGACTATTGGGTGTCGTCTTCGCATCGTGTATTTCTTTATCAGTTTATCAAAATGAAGGAATATTATCGCCGCGTTGAACCTATTCCCAAAAACTTTAAGGGTCCTAAAAGCTCTTCGTAAGTGGTTTACGTGTTATTGTTTGTAGTGGGAATGTGGGACTTAATGACCGTCGAAGGTATTGATCACCAGAAAATATCACAAATACTCCTTTATTATTTTCGAAAATTAGGGAGGGGGGGGCGCCCACTTTATGGCGCGGCCACTGATTTTATTCTCCCAATCTAGCTATGTATATATGCTCTCTTCCCAATAAAATAGTTATAGATCGATATCATTATATACGATATAAGTTTCACAATAAAGCTTTTAAATCTGTCATATGATCCCTACATATCTTTAATGACAATGGTCGATAACTTCATCAAAATATTTAGCCGATGTGGTTGGTTCGAGACAGTGGTTGGAGGCTTTGAATTATTTTGAACAACCAGTTTTCTCTCTCGTCTCAACCCACACCCCCAAAGGCGTTTTATAACGGCGGCGCTGGATGCGCCAGCCTCCTCGCGGCAAAAATCAAAGAAATTGGAAAAAATGCTAAAACCGATGAGAAAATGAAAATGTACCTTACAAGGGCCCCACTTCTGACAAAAGAGCCCCTCTGGCCAAGGGAAAGGGCCCCAAGTCCGAGTCAATCGTTTTCTACACACTGTGACTGTCGAATCCATTACAGAATGAGAATGCAGTCATTGCATTGGCATAAAAGTCACCAATTAAGACCCCCCCCCCCCGCGAAAGAGGGCCTTCAATATAGTATAGCCTTCGCCATGATAAACCTTAAAACGCCCAGACCAACGGTCCCTACTCTCTTTAACAGTTTCCGATGAAAGATAAAGTTGATTTTCGAACAGTGACCATGCTTGTGATTGGCAACCGTACGATACCTTCAATAACCACTATTCTCTAACTTGAATGTAGCACCTCAATACCTAGAAAATTAAATGGAAATAGTTTATCTATATCATACACAATCAACACATTATTACAGACCACTGAAAGAAATCCACACATAGCGTTTCCGGTGCTGTTTTTAGTTAATGAAAGGATTATGGATTGATATCCGGTACAAACGAGATAACCATGCGCATAGGTTAAGCTCTAAATGGATCTTGGTGAATATATTACTGGCTACAATAGCTTTACTGATTAAGAACTTTGTAAAATTGCTTATAACGAGCGACCATTACAACTTCGCCACAATAGGCATTGAATTCGCAATGGATTTCTCGTCATGCGAGATATAATTATATTAAAAGATGAATGTATACAGCACTATTTTGCTTCAAGTTTGTTTCAAACTGTGTCGAGAATGTGGAGGGCATCAACCTAAAGCAAATTCACCACTATGTACAATTGCTTTACTGAATATGTTCCAAAACAAATCATTTACAATTGAAGTAGGCCTATCAATAACATATTATAATCAGTGACGGACTGGTGGCCGAAGGACCACCTGTCATGTCGTTTACCAAGGCCCACAAGTACGTTCAGAAGGCGCGTCACGAGCGAACCAAGGGTCGCGAGCGTCCGAGGGGGGGGGGCAGGATGGGTTCACCCCACAGGAAAATTTTGAAAACTGACAACCGCAAACCCATTTTCCAACATTTCAAGCCAAAGCTTCCTATATTTTCTTTCTCCTGTCCTTTTCTTCCTTCTTTAACAAACAAACTACCAAACAGTTTATTTACAACTACATGTATAAGGCAACAGCCTACAGTACACATACAATAAATCTGAAAAACAATGCTCCTAATTGGTAATAAAATCATGCTATTCTTGAAGACTTACATCTCTAAGGCGTTGTTTAAAGCACAACATAAATTGTGCAATATTAGCAACACCGTGATTAAACCAAACATGACCAAATGCGTATTTTAACAAAATCAAAAGGAAAATGAAATGGGGTTTAACGTCCTACCTCGGTTTTTCGTCCCATCGGAACGACTGGACAGCTGTCCTTGTCAGGCCCTACGTTCTACATCAGTGACAAGAGGAAACCACGCCGGAAAATCTAGATAAACTTTCTCGGTCAATGCAAGGACCGAACACCGGTCCTCCAGGCCAGCGAGCAAGCGTCTTACCCACTTAGCCATGTGATCCCCCTTGAACAAAATCTAACGTACATTAGTTCACCAATTTATTTTATTATGTACATCCAGACCATAGAGCATTTTGTAACACAATTTCGGCAATCTGGAGTTATCCCATATTCCTGAAGCAATGGCCAGAGAAATCCCTCTCTACCCATTGCTGGATTGACTTCTGATACTTGAACTTTTGAGGGAGTGTTTCTATTCTTCCCGTTCAATCAACATGACAGTCCTACGTTTAATCTGGGTCTTCCCTAAAACTTTGGGCAGTGATTTAAGGTATTAAAAACGGTGAAAGTATGTTCGTTTCCAAACGGTATTGTTTACATTTCATACGGCTTAATAGCTTCGTTCGTCACGCAATGTGTTTTACTACAGCATTCTGCTATGTACGGGTTAATTGGGCATAACAAAATCGTGAGCCATGACGTAACGTTATGTAAATATATTAATTGGTCCAATATTGGCACTCGTTTTAAATGTAAAGCTTTTGTAAAGCAGCGAGTCATTGGTTGTTAGTCGGACTACTGACCAATCAAAAACTATATCCACTCATTACAGCAATGAGTAGTGAGATTACCTCTAATCAAACGGAACACTGCGAAGAGTATGGAGTTATCCATGCCCAATAATTTAAACCAATACTTAATGGGTTTACATACATAATTAGTGTATAATTTATAACTACCACATTCGGGTCATTCATTCGGCTTTTGCTAGAGCATTTGTTGTTTTAACACCAGTACAACATTCTATTCTTAATACAGTTCCGTTCCCCACACTTTGAATCAAATAGTTTGAATGCGATTTTAACATTTTTGTGATCTTGTTTGGAAATGCATAGTTTGATGACATTTAATGCTTTAGAAGCTTGTTGTGTTAATGTACAACACAGATTCCATTTGAGTCTACAACTCGTAAGCATTTATATTGATTTACGACCTCAATAGATTTTCCTTGATAATACCACTTCTCCCTCCTTGACAGAATACTCCTATTCTTAAAGACTACTATTTTGGATTTCTATAGATTAACTTCCATGTTCCATTTTGAACAATATCTATCAAGTATATCCAGCCTCTTCTGTAGATCTTCAGGCGTATCAGCAAGGAGGGAAAGGTCGTCAAAAAAAAAAAAAAAAAAAAAGACGAATACGTCATCCATACTATTATAGGATCAATGACGAATAAAAATTCAAAAGAACAAGGAAGGCACCATAAGCTAATTACTGACTGATTTTACACAATCAGACATATGCAATATATTATATATTCGACCCTTAAGACCATTTTTAAGGAGAATATATAATAATTTACTTCTTTATTTTCTTTCCCCCCTTCTCTTTTCTTTTTCTTTTTTTTTCCATTTTTTCTTTTTTCTTTATAGGTATAGGCTTAGCCCCCACCTTTAATGAGCTTAGGCCCTCCTGTCAGGTGGACAGGTGGGCCCAGTCCGGCTCTGATTTTGTTAAACATTATTTCCCCTTTTTTCCCCAATTTAGCACGGGTAAAATCAATGTGATTAAAATACAGATCAATATTTCGTTTTGTTTTTTTATTCATACAATGATCAGCAGTTTATATTCGCTAGACCGTTAGAAGACTTTCGTCATTCTCTGTGAAACAGATTGCAACAAGTAAAACGAAATTTTGAACTATAAAAAACGAAACGAAATAGGATCTGTATCAAATTGGCGTAAAATGTGCTCTGGACAATGTTTCCAAGGATAAACGAAACGAAAAAGTAAGGAAAATATTTGGGTAAGGATCGATGGCAGTAAATTTTTAAAGTCAAAGACTTTAAAGTAACCTCAGATGTGTTCAGTTGGTGACAGGACGACATTGGCAACGACATAAAACGATTTATTGATAAATTAATATTTCAGTGACTGAAACTGGTAATTGCTTGAAAATTACTCTTATAAAGTTCCCATACCGAGGTAAACTGTTTATATTTTGGCATTTGATTTGTATTGATTTGTATAACTAAACCTACCTTTATCAAAAGTAATCGTATGTAATCTGGGACTAAGATGTATTATTAGGCTTCAGCTTATTATCCAACTTTTGACTAAACGGTTATTAAATTAATTACTTTTATTTTTTTAAAAGATGCTTTATGTAAGAACTAAATACCTATAGCATGTATTTATTCTGTCTTCATATATTATACAAAGTATTAAGTAGACATTTAATCACATGCCAAAGCGCCTTTAATTAACTGGCTCGATAATCGGGTGTCTGAGATTTTAACGCCATTGCCCTTTTATTAAATTAATTTAAAAATGGAGAATCGAAGATTAGTCTCGATTAAAAAGCACCTTTTTACGATAAGAAACACCATCTTGCCAAAACTCCAAACAGTAATAACATCGCTCAGAATCAAGTAATTTGAATAAAATTTTCCGTAACATCCACTTAGCTTCTTTTTTAGTTGTAAACTATAATATCAAGAACGGTCAGCTCTTAATATAATGCACGTAAAATAGCCCAAAATTTTTTTCTATATTATTATGTCTAGTCCATGGTTATTTTATCCACTTTACGGCAAATTCACATCAAACCGACTAAAATTAATTCAGCTATCTTCACTCAAAGTCGAATCCCGTAAAAACGACTTTGCCAATATCGAACACACTCTTAATCCCCTCAGGCGCCAGTGACGTCACAGTGATCGAATGCATATTCGAAAATGTATCTCAAATCGATTGGACTGCACACGATGGCAAATTGTATTAAAATTGCTGCCGTGAGAAAACAGAACGACCGTACATAATGAAACAAATTCTAAATTAGAACCACAATACTCTTCTGAGAAAATGTATCCCGAATCGTTTGGACTGCACAGGATGGTAGAGGGTATTAAAATCGCTGCCGTGAGAAAACAGAACGACCGTACATTATGAAACAATTCTAAATTAGAACCACAATACTTTTCTGACAAAAATGTATCTCGAATGGTTTGGACTGCACACGATGGTAGAGTATTAAAATCGCTTCCGTGGGAAAACAGACCGACCGTACATTATGAAACAAATTTTAAATTGGATCTTGAGTTAAAACAAATTATTCCGCAAAGTGGATAAAATAACCATGGACTGCTCACATAGAAAATATTTCAGGGCCGTTTCATTTGCACTTTAAGCATTTTTTTATATTTACAGTGTAGAGACTAATGATCAATATTCTACTCTCTCCCTGGATTCTAATATTCCTTGTTTATTCCGCCAATACTTCAGTTGACGAACGACATGTTATCTATTCACAATGAACTCAATATCTGAAATCATTTTAACTGTAACAGTTTTGGCCGTATTTGGCATCGTCGTACAAGTGAAAGGAAATGTCTGCTTAAAACCAGATTTTTATCAAAATTTGACGATTCGTGAAAAGTTGATAGGAGAAGCAACAATATTTTATCAAGCTAGAGGACTTTTAGATTGTTATCGTCAATGTGGATTTTATTCTTTATGTCAGTCTGTTAATTACGATGTCAAAACCGGACAGTGTGAATTATTCGCTTCGAATGAAAGTCATACTGAATATGCCGTTAATGGTATCGTAATGAATGTTACAAATCGTTATGGTCAACTGCTCGGATCTTGTGAAAATCATGCCTGTTCTAATAACGAAGTTTGTCAAGTCGAGGGTAAGCAACATTCCTGTGTTGTTGTTGGTTGTCATGGTAATCCAGATATAACCAATATCAACATTACATCATTTGAAGCGAAATCTTTGTGGTATTTTGACGAGATTGTTTTATATGCTTGTGAGGCTGGCTACCATCCATCTATCAATGCTACGTGCTCTACAAATGGTACCTGGTCGCCGTTTAAATGTGTACCATTCGCTAGATGTAATCAAAGAAGTGTGTGTGAAAATAGTTCTGCAGAGGGGGAATACTGGTTTTACGTTCGCAGTTTAAAATCATGGATCAAAAGCTATTGCCGTTCAACTTTGTCTGGCGGTTTCATTACTTTGAATGAAATGAACACATTTTCAACCCCAGCTTACAAAAAGGACCCCGATACATGCATGCAGACCGACTTTGTCGCCCCGGATATTGGTTATACAGATTTTCAAAGGATTCGGGTAAATATGGTTGATAAACAACTGGCAGTCAACCTTTTTCTATTTTCAAATTCCACTTACAATAGGCAAACTTTTGGAAGAGCTGGAGATTGTGTTGATAATGATGTCAATGATACAGCCAGTGATTGTGAATTAACTGGACGATTTGTTATAAATACTAATGGTACTGGAATACGTATCAAATCATCTGTAACCTGGGAAACGTGGGGTGTAGGTGGGCGAGTGGGTAATATAACACGATCACAAGATGGGAATCTTATTGAAGGTTATTGTGGGTCAGTTGTAGGATGTGGTGGTTGTCAACCTACCGCATTATATTTCGAAGCTGATCCAAATTACACACCACCATCCGATTCAGCAACTTTTATTAAGTGTAAAGCCCTTCTGTGAGTCGTATTTGGAACTAATCCAAACTACACACAACCTATAATGTAAATCGTTGTGTCACGCCATCTAGATTAACCTCACTTCAGATAAAGCAATACACTATCCATCCCATCACACCATTTAATATTCTGAGGGAACCGTTATTAAAGCAAATGATGTATATAAGAAAACAGTGGCCGCTGTTCATCGGCAAATCATGTGAAATTATTAGAGATGGTATTACTATGACTCTTATTGATAGTTTATGTGAAAAAAAGATAATCTAAGATATTTATCATATCAAATAAATTTATTACGAATGATATGTTCATTATTTCAAAGGTCAATAATTCACTGGAGTGCTTAAAAAATTTAACATTGATTCAGAGATTCAGAGAGAGAGAGAGAGAAATGGGGTTTAACATTCACTAGGTCATTTTGGGACTAACACATGATTGAATTTTATTTCAATAATTCGCTTGCGCGTAGGGTCTTTAGCAGTGGGAGGAAACCGGGGAACCCTACTCCTTGCCACGTACAACCGGGGAATTGAAACCCCGCTAGTTGAATCCATGACAGGCCCTATGATACAGCGCACACGCTAACCATTCGACCACCCAACCCCCAAACATTGATTCAACTGTTGTTGATTTTAACAAGGGATAGCTTTTTATACTCTTCCGTTTCAATGTCCGTCAGTCAACAATTAACGATAGAGACTGGAGTTTTTGGCGGATTCTTTTCGAATTTAATGTGAAGCAACGTGGTCATGAGAGGACGAACCCTGTCGATATCCATACCAGACTTCCCAAAAACATGGGCAACGCGAAACAAGCTACAGTTTTCGACGAATTCTTTTCAAAATTGATGTGAAGCATAGTGATCAACGATTGTCTCCATTCTGTGACTATCCGCCTTTTCCCGAAAACCTTGTGACTGCGATAGAGTTATGCCCCTTTTCTCGAAAACTTTGCGATGGCAATTGCTTACCGCGGACCATCTGTCGATCAATAATCGGCGAATTATTTTACTTTGAATTTGCTTTGAAAACATTACTTATTGGTATTTCATTAACGAATTATAAGAGTTTTTGCTGTAATAGCATTAGGTATACGTGTAGAATTTATTTAATTGATTTGACAATGCAATAATAGCATTCCGTACCAAAACCAATGTATTGAAGGTTGATCAACTTTGTTGGATGACAGAACTTTCACCGCTCGACATTCAGCAATATGTTTCATCATTAGGAACTCGTGAATGGATCCAGGAATCTTTGCAGGAAGGGGTTTGACAATGCATGATGCCACCACCGTCGCTTAATTACGTAGGCGTACATACAACGCATATGTTGCAATTTTGCAACTATAAAGCGAGTAACATTCCTCCTTTCGGGCGAGTCTCCTAGTCTCAAGTTTCAGAAACCTTTACCAAGTTGGGGAAGATGTTGTTAACAAATAACCAGCGAAAACGCCCGACGAGAACAGTCAGTGGTATGATCAGTCGAACTGTAGATGATATCTTGAGCTTCATCCAAATGACCCAAGCCACAGTTTCCAAGAAGATGCTACAGGACACAACGCTTTAAGTCTAAAATCAAAATATATTACAAAACATATTATTCGATAGTTAATTGTTTTATTTGATTATAATAGGGGATTAAGGAATCGGTCAGGTGTTAATGAGTGCACATCCCTTTTGGTTTACGTAGACACCGAGTCGGGGGGTTGGGATGGCCTAGTGGTCTAGCTGGCCGGTCACCTCTCGCTTGCGGCTGTGGTTTCGAGCCCTGGTGTGATCGTATGTGGGCGCCTTCTCAACCTCGTGGGTTTCCTAGGGCACTCCGGTTTCCTCACACTGCTAAAGACCCCTACGCGCAAGCGAATTATTGAAATAAGATTAAACCATATGTTAGTCCCAAAATGACCTAGTTTGTGTCAAGTGGACGTTAAATCCCATTTCTCTCTCTGTCTAGACACTGAGTCTTAGCGGGGGTACTCGACGAAAATGTACCACCAAGCGCTGAAGGTCAAATAATAGAACTGATTTATATTTATCCACATTTAACTTGGTTACATATTGTCTTCATTCTGCCAGTCCATCCATAATTTATTATTAACATCTTACAGATCATTTGGTACGAATCCTATCGAAATTCATTATTATTACAAAGTTTTTATTGCAAGTTATCTCCCCATTTGCGCCCAGGCGTAGATAATCGCATTAACGCGCTACTAGGCCTCTTAATTTTCTAAACAGTCCAGATATAATTAATTTGATAAAAAGAAGCAAGAAAACAAAACCCCAAAAGAAATAGGTGGGAGAAAAAGAACCCTACCAGAAATACTACCAAGACATAAATCCGACAAAACCAGATGACTTCAACTGTCTTTAGCAAAGAAACAACAGTTCCATCGATTTAATTTTCCCGATTTAACGCTTTTTGACTGTTCATGACTATTGCTGATAAAAGAAAAAAAAAAAAAAAAAATAGATAATATATTTTTAAATGTCAAAGTCTTTTATTTTATTTTTGTGGTTGAACTGTTGCTCTTGGTGATAAGGGATTACTTTTGTTTATATTTACTGTCGCCTCAAATTAAGCACATGTTTACAGACATAGTTATAACGTCGTTCATAATATAACATATGAAATGAAATGAAATGAAATAAAATGAAATGGGGTTTAACGTACTACTTTCTATATAATATATAACATGTATACTTATAATGTAGTCTGGCTTTTGATAAAATGGTAGCACTGTTTACCATGGCAACCTGTCTGTGCAAACGGTGTGATGAAATCTATATTGTTTGATATATAAAAATGGCGGTTTAGAATTTGGCACGGTGGCTAAATACATAAACTAAATTGATTTGTTATAAGAAATGATGTTTTACATCTTCTCAAAGGTTATTCATACAAAAGAAATCAGCCAGTTATTAATAATGAATCCACAGCTTTTACAAATTTGTATTCTGTCGAACACAAGGGAATCGAATCGTACTTTAAAAAAAATGCAACATTTTTTTATGGTTATTACAAATGCTTGATCCAATTCAACTTAAACAAATCTATTAAAACACACAACCCAACTCTGCTTGTCGGATATCCCATTATTTGACGTAAATACTCAAACATTAATTAGGAGTTATATTAACAAAGGGTGTAAATATGACAACCATATGTAATACTACAGCAGTTTTTTTAGTTCTAAGAAAGGTTTTTCTGCTTGACGAAAACTAGGGTAATGAAGTAGCTCGCAATATTTTACTACTTTCTTAGACTAACTCACCAAAGTGAGGTATTTATTATAATACATGTATAGAGTCTATATACTGTAAAGGTTAAGTTCTGCAAGGTGCTCTGTATAATGTATTGAAGTTGTTCGCGAGTACCAGTAACAAGAACTAGGCTAACAAGAATATGCCAGGAAGTTTAAAATTGGACAGTCACATCATAGTCTGATAATCCAAATAATCCCATGCAATAGAAACGTGGTTAGCCACCCTCCTAGGCGCCCATATAAGTACACCGAGTTGAAATCTGTGCATTTGACTAATCCGATAAAGGAACTACATGGCCAATTTCCCGGTACTCAGTATTGACTCATGCACGTATCTTCTTTATATAAGAAAGGGTGAGTTTAATTTCACTCCAGATATCATGATGAGACCGTAGGACAAAAGCCATTCGGACATTATTTAGACACCACTTGGATTAGACCAGCGAGTTAAGTTGTAGGAGAGCCATATGATGTTGAGGGGTACTGTCAGTAAACGTTTCCTACGGAATGGTGGGGTAAAGCTAATGTTGTAAATCGTAATCTGGTAAATACAAGCTGGGGAAAGAGAAATTATATTAAGCTTATATTTAATACCATAGCTTTGTGTGTAGTTTCCTGTATTATGGATGTTATATAGATGTAAAAACATAGTTAACGTAAAAATTGTTCCAGAGTTAATTGATCACAGCGTGAAGTCTAAGAGAGGTCTAGACGATAGTGTCACCCTAGTATCACGGGCCGTAGTGTCACAGTTAAGTCTTTTTGGTACTGCGACACAGGATAGTGTCACATACGAAACACCCAAATATGCAATTGCTCCACTCTAATAGCTGAAGCATTTACAATTTCTATATAAGAAAGAACCTGATTAATTTCACTTCATACATTATAGAGCGGTCCTAGAAGGGGAACACCGTAGCTTAGAGGCTAGGGTGAAGACATCATCTGTGAGTTCCAAGGGGAACCTCATACTCACAGCCGTCTTGATGCTTAAGCCGTTAGGTTTGGGTTATAAAGGTTATTAAAAACAGGCCGTGGATATTTCAATAACCCCTAAAGTACTATCATAGCTATTATAGTTTCCTGTTTTTAAACTGTGCAGTTTGCTGTATTCAATATAAAACTATATCTTATCTCCTCATTCCTTGTCTATAATCTTTAAAAACAATGTCACCACGACTATATTGCTACAATAGCCTCGTTCTGGTTATACGGGCGGCCGTATTTGGATTTTTCGTTACACGGGCGGCAGTATTTGGATTTTTCGAATACGTTAAAAGTTGATGCAGGGATGCCAAACAGTAATTATAATGAATTCCAATAATCCAGTTGAGATGGGATCAGAGCGTTTGCAATGGTTTTAATTGTATCTGAATCAAGCTATTTACGAATTACAGTATGTTGATCCTGAAGAGTTGATAGGAGGACAATTTGCAGATTGAAGAAACATGTGGCGTGTCCAGAGTGCTGCTAAAAATTACACTAGAGTTTCTAGCGGAATCTGAAGATGTAAAATATTGGTTTAGATGTAAAATATTGTCTTGGTTTAGATTTAATGTTTTGTACACATACTACTGGATTATGGTCCGGTAGATATGACTGTATGAGGTTTACAGCCGGTTCTTACAGAAGCAGTCTGTATTTTAGACGATGCAGAAGGATGCTGTGTCAAACGCTGCAGACAAATTATGTTTCTTATCCATACTCTGCAAAACGTCATTGTTAATACAATTTTGGTACTATGTCCGTCGTAGACTGACTGAAATAGCCCAAGTAGGTTACAATGCGGTACATGTTCCTGAGTTGAACGGAGATCACCCTTTCCAGTAGTTTTGGAACCAAATACAAATTCGAAACAGGTCGATAATATTTGAAATAGTTGCGATTAAAAGATGGCTTCTTTATCAGGGGTTTAAAGGGACAATAACACTCTTGGTGGCTTGGCAGCTCGAGAAAATAAATAATAGCCTTATTCTAAGTACTAGATGCTTAAGCGTCCTGCCTGTTGTGTAAATTATCTATTACAACCTATTTTACTTGTCCAGAATGTTCGAAAATATTTTAAAATACAAGTCACATTTGAAAAGGTTTACGTTAGACTTTTCAAATCAATAAGTTGAATTTTTCCAATTTTTTAAATTAGGTGTGCTAAGATGAAATTTATATCATCAATTAATTGGAATATTTTAAAATAATACAATTTGTTGACCAGAATGAAGAATGGGACATATTATTCAGTTTCAACAAGAGTGGTATTGGGGCTTTAAGAAGTGCAGCTTTGAGACACAGATAAAGTGTTCCAGTGGTCAATATACGTTTTTATATTTTTTTATAAAAAGTTCAAGTTGTGACATTTTATTGCTCCTTAATTTATTTTCAGGCATCCTATTGATACGCTGTTTGAAAATATTGCAATAGATAATATTTTTCTTATCCGTGTAGCTGCTCTACCAATGAAAAAAAAAGACCGAAAGTTGAATTCTTTTTATTGTGATATGTTGGCAAGTATTCTAGCAGACAATCTTAGTTTGTACAATCCCTTAACAAAGCATTTGTTTCAAAATGTCTAATACAGCAATCTGAATCTTATTGATTTTGGTGTACAAAAACCACATTAATACGATCAACAATATTTATCCACGAATCGCTAATTGGGTTTAGACAATACATATTATGTCAGTATTAATATACGTATAAGTTTAGATAATACATGTTATGTCAGTATTAATATACGTATAAGTTTAGATAATACATGTTATGTCAGTATTAATATACCTATAAGTTAATAACAATTCATATGAAGGTTTGAGTTGTATTTCGCAATACTCGGTATCTATATATAAAAGATAAAGTATATATATATATCTATACAATCGTTTAGATTAGAGATAATTATGTTGATTCTCCCACGAGATATTTACATATATTATTATGCCAATGTAAATGGCTTAATGGATAAAGAGAAGTAACACAAAGGGATTTTCTTAATAGAACAAACAACATTTCTGTTCAGTATTTTTAAAGATGCATTACTCTAAAAACATAGACGTCCGTGTCAGTGGGGGCAGGGTGGGGGAACTTTCGGACATTCTGACATTTTTGGCACATCGGTTAAATGAAATACAGCACCACCGGTAAACTATGCAATTACAGCGTTCGATGACTACCAGCACCGCCGTCCGTAAACGGGAATTTTTTGTCGGGCCGTATTTTAGTATGCGAGGTTTAACGTACTGCACCAACTGGCATATTAATGAAGATAGGCATACACGATACAGTGTACTATGATGGAAAGTTTGCACAGACAGCCTCTTATTTCGAATACCAACTGTCTATGGTTCTTTTACGTGCACGTCAATATAATATGTACACGAGACCTTATTTTGTCGTCTCATCCGAACGACTATACGCTGTCCCTTGCCATTGTCTCCGTGCAACACCACTGATAAGGGGAACCCACACCGACAATGTTATGTGCCCGCCTTATGTTGTAATAAATATTCTACATTCAATCAATCAAATCAATTGATGTCGATTTTGTGTGAGAAAGTATGTGCAAGTATAATCTATAAACCAAACATATTTCAAATTGCCAAGTCGGTGGAGTGTATTTGTACATCGTCTACTGGTCCAAGATCAACAAATATTTTATTTATAAGGACAGTAATCGTTATTGATTTTGATTGATATGATATGATAAGCATTATCTGTGAACTATGCACGTGTAGTGTAGTTTTTATCCGTCTGTTGGCAAATATTGACCTTTCAAGGTTGTAAACACAATAACTGAATACAGCTCTAGCAGTCGGTATAAAACACCTTGAAAGCAATTACGTGTCTGAAACCAATCGGCAACGACAGTTTCCGGGATAAACTTGCCAGTCGATGTCAGCGTCTTTCCGTACAACCATACTTTCAGCTGTTTTCGTACCCTAAAGATAACGGTACCTTTTACTGAACTACTTATTGTGTCTAGCAGGGTGGTTAATATTTAAATATGGGCATTCATCTTCTAAAAAGAAAAACTGAACCAAATCTTTCCGGCGTTTTCTTTAGGGTAACCTAAATGACAAAACAATGGACGGTCATTTATTTTATTGTCCATCTTTATACATAATTCATAAATCGTAAATATTAGTATCTCCTGATTTTAATATTTTCCAAGGAATTTTGTTCCAGTTACTGTGAATTCACCAATCAAGACATTTGAGTTGGCCTTTCGTATCTGACCTGGTTGTTGACCACCGACAGACAAACGGTACCTTCCCGGATAAACTTGCCAACCGGTGTCGTCTTCTCTCCATACAGCCATACTTTCTGCTTTTACTGTGAAAAAGCAGTCTCTTGTCTCGTTCTTTGCAATAGAAGATATCCGATTAAAGTCCACCAGAGTTATCTTTGGTGTTACAACAGGGGAATTTAGCCAACTGATATAAACCTGCATCACTTCATCGCCGTAATAATGACCAGTATTTTGAAGCACGCATGTTCCATCCAAATCTGTTCCGGCTGATATTGTCTTAGGGTAATCTAATTTAGAATATGTGAACTTTGTGTAGGACAATCCGTATCCAAAGGGGTATAAAGGTTGGGTGTTGAGATATCTATAGGTTCGCCCATCCATGGAATAATTGGCTATCGGTTGTAAATCATCGTCTGATGAAGGCCAGGTAAAAGGAAGCCTCGCCGCTGGATTAGCCAGTCCGTAAGGTTTGCGATTAGTAATAACATGGTATAACGCATTACCCGTAGCTTGTGCTGGGTAAAAGGCTTCAATAATGCTCACAATCTTGTTTTCTTGGTCTGCCCATCTTAAATCCACTGGACCAGCATTGAATAAGATGAGAAGTATGGGGACATTTTCGGGGGTGTATCTGACGGCATCTTTTAAAAGTTGTAACTGACCCCTTGGTAGTGTAATACTTGTTCGGTCGCGAGCTTCCATTTCTATACGATTGCCCAGACCAAGACACACAACCACAAAGTCAGCAAAACGAACAGCGCTTATAATGCGTTCTTTATCATACGATAAACAAACAGTGCCATCATTACACCCGGCAGCATATTCAGCTTGATTTGCTAAACTACTTAGATTATCTAATGGGGTTGACGTATACCGTAGATCCACCAATGGAGAATAATTGGAAATTTGAGCACTAGGATTATCTGCTAAAGGACCCACGATTGCTATCCTCCAAAACTTAGTAGAATCATTTACAGGGAGAAAATTGTTATTATTTTTCAGTAAGACAAATGACTGCATGGCTGCTAATTCAGCTAAATCCCGATTCGATTCACTCTGCACAACCGAGATGGGAATTTGAGTGTAAGGATTCATCTCCGGAGGATCAAAGTCACCTAACCGCATTCTGGTGTACCAAAGAGGTTTACTCATCTCGCGTACTAGGGATTCTTGAAGTTTTCCTTGACGAACAGCTTCTACCATGGATTCATATACCAATGGTGGGTCGGAGGGTCCGAGTTCAAGATTACAACCAGCTTTGATACAAGCAGCAACCGTATCAACTGAGTTGTTTATGTATTTATGGCCAGATATGATATGCTCTATAGCCCCTGCATCACTTATAACATAGCCTTTAAACCCCCATTCGTTCCTCAATATATCAGTTATGAGTTCTTTATTTGCACAGGATGGAATTCCATTGATGCTATTGTAACTACACATAACGTTATAGGTTCCAGACTGAACGCACGTTTTGAAAGCTGGTAGGAAAGTGGTTCTTAAATCCCGTGTGCTTATCACAGCATCAAATGCTAAACGATTGGTTTCTGGTCCGGCATAAGCGTCAAAGCTCTTGCAACCCGAACTTGTTAGAAGATATCTTGGATGATCACCCTGTAGGCCAAGCACTACATGTTTTGATGAAATGCCACTGAGGTAAGGGTCTTCACCGAACGTTTCCTCGCATCTGCCCCATCTTGGGTCTCTCATGATGTTTAACATCGGACTTAAGCAGCTCAATCCTTGGTAAACTTTGTATTTCCCCTCTGAGCTGAATTTAGTATATTTAGCCCGAACTTCTATTCCGATAGCATGAGCCACAGCCCCTATTAAATCTGGGGCAAAAGTTGCGCCCATCCCTATTAAGGACGGGAACGCCGTTGCGTTGTTATTGACGTCCCCGTTGAGACATTCGGTCCACCATTCCCACGGTTCAATACCCAGTCTGGGGATAGCTGGGGCGCCACCTGTTCCTTTGGCCAATTGTTCCTGGATTTCTTCGAGTGTTAGTCGACTTACAAGGTCATCTACCCGCTCTTCCCAAGACAAAGAAACGTTTCGGAAAGGAAGGTCTGGTGCATCAATGTAGCCATTTATCCTAGCAACAAACACCACCAATAAAATGGCCTGTTTAAAAAACATCGCCATTTAGTTCGAACTTCGCGAATTACAATTGATTTAGATCTTTCAAATGAACATGTCTCAATTATCTAACAATATATAAAGAGGAATATCTGGGTGGCATTCGAACTTATGTTACTTCTTATCAGTAAGATAATATTGATACTGTAAAATTTAAATGGACTATCCCGTTTTAAACCGGGTCTCAAAAATTAAAGTCAGAATATGTATGGAATTTAAGCGCCAAAATATCGAAGAATGGTGTATTTACCTTGTCTCAAAATGTCAGCTCAAAATATTGAGTCGTTTGGGCGTGAACGTCAAAACCGCTTATCCGGACACGTAACCCTTTTTAAGAATTCGGATCTATTTTTTTGTTGATGACCTGATAATCGACTCACGTTTATTGAGAGGTCTGTATAGTGAATTACCCACGTACTGTACTTGATATTGAAAGGCAAATTTCACCTACACATTATTTTTTATAAAAGAAGTCTGGTTTTACGTAGACACCGCAGAATACAACTTGGGACAATGGTTTCCTTTCCAGGTGAAGATTGACGGGGTTAAATTGTTTGAAAACGTATCACAAATACTGAGGTAGTGTCTCTGCCCTTTGGTAGAAGATTTAAGCGATTTTAACACAAAATTAAGCAGTTTTATTCTCCTAAAAATTATCGGGATTAGCCCTTTAAGTCCCAACATGCCAGAAAAGGGTTAAATTAAGGGTACACTTTAATAAAGAAAAAAAAATATACAGTCAATAGTAATATTTTTGTAAAATGTTTTTTTTTTGCCAATTCTAACTATTTGCCTCTTATAAAAATAGGGAGTAGCGGTGGCTTAGTGAATGTGGTGCTGGCGTACTACCCTTGAGATCCCGGATTCCTCATAATTTCCGGACTAAATGGCTGCTCCTTGTACGCAAATAGTGTGAAAGTATGTAATACCAAGGTTGCGGGACCTCTATAAGAATATAAGTCGCGTCCTGGATTATGACCCCTGATTGTACGAAAGAAATCGCAAAACGTGAGCATATCTTGTATGGCAACCGTTGGTTTTAATACAGAGGGGTGCTTTATTACATAATAAAAATATCACATTAAAGCCTATAATAATATTTTCGACTTTTTGGGATACGTGTGAAAGTCAGACATAATTTCCGGACTAAATGGCTGCTCCTTGTACGCAAATAGTGTGAAAGTATGTAATACCAAGGTTGCGGGACCTCTATAAGAATATAAGTCGCGTCCTGGATTATGACCCCTGATTGTACGAAAGAAATCGCAAAACGTGAGCATATCTTGTATGGCAACCGTTGGTTTTAATACAGAGGGGTGCTTTATTACATAATAAAAATATCACATTAAAGCCTATAATAATATTTTCGACTTTTTGGGATACGTGTGAAAGTCAGACATACTGTGCCTTTAAAGCAATCCAACAGTTATGTGGTAGAAACAAATACGGGAAATTTGAAACCAATACAAATATATTATAACAAAAGAATAAACACTCAAAAAACGTTTATATGTACATAGATTGTAACTGACCTTTTAAACAACTATTACCTCATTGTTTTCCTTATTCCCGGGCCATTTTAGCACATGAAAGACCTACATATATAATGTAGGATGACACTGGCATGTACCTTCTATTGTGGAACACATTATCTGGTCCTTTGCTATGGAATAGACTACTACAGTCAATAAAACCGTCTGTGGACCCTTTCAAATCTCCACTTAAAAATTCTTATTTCAAAACCATGATCTGTAAATAATCAGTGAATATAAAAAGCAACAGCGCCTTACAAAACTGATTTCTTCGGTATTAACGCGCTTTATGGCGATATCTTTATTATTACTATATTATTTCTATTAGTATGTGCAGGAGGACCTGTCTACTTTTCTTCCTAACCGTCATTTTTTTTTTTTAACCCGAACTTTTAAGGTGTAACATACTTGCATGGCCGGTTGTAGAAAATTTTGGGCTTTATTTGGGATGTTCCGAGTTACAGGATATGAGTACATTTCAGCACATGAAAAACTTTAACTGGGCCTATATATATTCATGTAAGCCCCCTACCCCTAGTTGAAGCTCGTGCCTTTGCCTCCTTAAAATGGGACCTTTCCCAGCTTTGCCCCTCCAACCACCGACAGCTGGCGCATCCACTGTTTCTATAAGCCAGAATCCAACCATTGCAATAATTAACATCCACTCGACACAAACAAGCTATTTTGGGGGCTATCATTTTCTTCGATATTATTTCAACAATTCGCAAACGCGTGTGAGTCTTTTATGTAGGTGAGAAGAAAACGGATCGCCCGCAAAAAAACAACGACATGCCAACGAGGTTGGAAGGCGATCCTGCTCTTGTCACGTACAAATGGGGTATCGAAACCACGCCATGCACTTGACCCAATATGACAGACCTTATATTCCGCTGTGTAAGATTTTTGACTGTTAGATACAAACACAAAGTCTACGATATTTCCGTCGAGTTAACTGGCCCGAACTCGATTGAAATTTTTAATTTCACAACCAGCGCTCCATACAATTAAAGGGACATAACTCTAATGTTTATCAACAAAGTCAAAGGTCAAATTAGCACATGACAAAAATAGTTACTAGCCAAAAAATATTTGTTTCTGCATTAGTTTTATTTTATTAGGCGTAAACAGTTATGTGCATGACATCATGTACGAACTTTTTGACGTCGCCAAGTTATTGTCAGTAAGAAAGGATAATGTAACAAATAGTGAAACCAGTGACATTAATGTCGGCGACAGTAATAGTACTAATACTCCATCGCCTTCGCCGGAAAAAGTTTTCATCAAAAGATATGCATGGCGAGAGGAAGGTGAAAAGTGTCTGCTTGCCGTATATTGCTCAAATGGTGAGGAACATTTAGTATTCACACCGTATGGGCACAATTGATGTACTGGTAGAATCAATTAGCAGCTTTAATTAAACATATACACAACATGCAGAAAATCTGGATGCAGCACAGGAGTTTCAGGACCAGGATTAGGAGTAGTAGGAGAAGCAGGATCAAACTGCAAGACGGGATGGATTGGCGTACATACATACATGATGTGACGGCACAGCTCATAGAAATGTTTCCAGAACTGATGTCTTCGGTCTTACTCCAGCCACAGTATATAGTAGACTGTCCTAAGCCTTAGCCTAAGGTGTTCCACTGAGCCAGTGTTTTAGATGACTGCAAAAATTACTAGAACTCCTTTAATTTACAAATAGATAAACGGACCTCAAACTGGGGAGACTATATTTACTATGTTCATAAAACACTTTAAAGTTTATTAGAGCTGTCTTGTTTTAATAGCGGCCATGAATAAATTGCAATGAAAAGCTTTGGTTGAAAAACATTTGTCAATGTCATGTTTATTATTGCAGGGAAGAACGTTTGTAATGTAATGTTTGTAATTGCAGCATTAAAATCTAACATCCTCTTGTTTTCTTTTAATTTTCAGATTATCTGTTGCTTCGTTACAAACCTGCCAGTGATCTTCCTATTATAAAGCAAATACCATGGCCAAAAGTGAACACAATCGTTTCTCTTTGTTTTGATCCAACATTAGTATGGCTGCTTGTTTTAACAGAAAGCCCTGATATTTATATTATTCCAGCCTTATGTCTCTTGGTGAGTTTTAGAAGAAAATGTCTGATTTAAAACTAGGTGAAACAGTATATTTGAGTGAACCCTGTTGAGCTCCCTTCACGGAATGCTATTATCTGTCATTACAGAATTGGGAACAGATCTCAAAATGGGGGCCTTAAATCTATAGTAAGATTGAAAGTATCAGCTGTGATTGTCAGTGGGGGATCCAGGATTTTTTTGAGGGGGATGACAACCCCATGTTTTGTCTCACCGACCGCGGTTTACGGAGGTAATTTCTGCCGCTAGTAACATAGATGCTGATTGTGTGTCTGATAAGATGCGCACCGTGTGCTATATAAGCCTGGAATTACAAAATTACGGTGGAAGCTTGCAGGACTATACACCGGTGGGGAGGGGGTGACTAGTCGCCCTAGTCACCCGCCCCTGATTGTGTTGGAATTTTTGAAAAGAACAAGGGCTACATATATTTGATTATGAATAAGAGTATATCACTCACATGTTATGAATTAAGTATCATGTTTATTTTTGGTGCATTAAAATCTCAGCATCTTGTTTTTTCTCTCCATTCCAATACATGTACATTAACAAAGGATATTATTTCAATTATTTGTTTTCATATTTTCATTATTTTATTTGCTTTTATTTTAAGGAACCCAAAGCTAGAGTAAACCAACTATGGACAACAAATGATGCTACTTTGATTCCACTTTCCAAGCCTGCTGGTAAAATAATCTTACTTTTTTCCTAATCAGATTTATTGTAAACATCTATTGATCATATTATTTGTTTGTAGTCTCGGTCACCCAGAACCCTCTAGTCTTCAACGTACGGAGGGTCTGGGTCGGTTCTCAATTGTTGACGAAAATTACTGGATAATCAACCACATAAAATACCAAACTCCCGGTTACGCATGGGCAATGGAACCCTTTGGCTAAAGTCTCGGTAAGTGCTAGATCTTATGAAGCCGGGCCGATTTTGCTAGATTCTATAAAGCGAGTCTGAAATATATCCCACAATTCACTTGGTACATCTATTATTAGAAACAAAATAGATACGAGGAATAAAGCATGAATCGCTACGAAGAATTAAGAAGATTGTGATTATAGAGACTAATTTGTTTGCTGCTCTTATAACTTGCAATGTTTTTACAGGTGTTGTAACTAAAATTTGTTGGTGGCATACATGGGAAGATGATCAGATTGCTATATATGGCACCAAGGTAGGTTATTTGTTGTTTGCCTTTGAATGAATTAAAATAATCTGCAAGGAGGATTGACAGAGTTTCCAATTGTCAATGGTTCTTTTACATGCACACCACTGCATACACAGGACTGACCGATTTTATCATTGCCATGTTAGTCCAGCAGATAAGTTAAAAAATATTTCAGTTTGTGGAGAAATTATCAAACTTGGCACACTTATAGGGGACCCCTGTAGGATCATTTTTCGATTAGGAGCCAACCCTGAAACGCCCCGTGGTGGCCGCCATCTTTAATTTCAAGATGGCCACCATATTTGACATACTTTTGCCTATAACTTCGAAACTAAGGCACATAGAAATGTGATTTCAGTGTCTACCCCCACATTTTCGGAGTCAAGGAATCCAGTAAATTCATTAGTTGAACTTTCGATGTCGACCATATTGGATTCCAAGATGGCCACCATGCTTGACATACTTTTGCCTATAACTTTGAAACTAAGGCAGATAGAAATGTAATTTCAGTGGCTACCCCCACATTTTTAGGGTCAAGGAATCCAGTAAATTCATTAGTTTCAACTTTCGATGTCCGCCATATTTGATTCCAAGATGGCCACCATATTTGACATACTTTTGCCTATAACTTTGAAACTAAGGCAGATAGAAATGGAATTTCAGTGTCTACCCCCATATTTTCGGGGTCAAGGAATCCACTAAATTCATTAGTTTGAACTTTCGATGTCGGTCATATTGGATTCCAAGATGGCCGCCATATTTGACATACTTTTGCCTATAACTTTGAAACTAAGGCAGATAGAAATGTGATTTCAGTGTGTACCCCAACATGAGGGAGGAAAATTTTGAAACCTATTTATTCAATTCTGGTAACCCTAAGATGGAAAATTTTCGATTTTGACAATTTCTGCATGGAATGCTACTTCACACAACTTCAACTTTAAGACCAAAATTTTCCGATCTATCACCTGAAATATATCAGTTGAGCAAATTTGGTGAGTATGGGTGGCCTAGTGTAGCAGCGAAGTCAATAGGCACCAATGGTGGCCGTGTGTTATAGAGACACAGCAAAAATAAAAAAAAAATAATGTCTCTCGTGAAACGAGATTGGTAGAAAGTAAACAATTAATAGAAGTTAGAAGTAAATTACTAGTTTCTAACCTTAGCCGCAATAACCATAAAAGCAATACGAATGACTATCATTTTCCATAACACCGTCCATCGCAAGCACACAGTGAAGTACACTGCAGGTTTGCCCTGTGGCACTTGCAGTTTCCGTTGCACGTCTTCTCGCACTTGCAGCTAAGTAACTCGTAGCAAGCCTTAGCGGCCCCAGGAAGCGTGGTCCATACAATTGCCTATTGTCAATAGCACTTCTCCCAACCCCAATCACCTGGTGAGGGAACAAATGGCTTGGGTACTAAGCATTGATCCCAGATGTGGCTTGCTTGGAATGCAGCTCTCTTCGTATGTTGCAGTAGGGCTGCTGATGTCGGAGGTATATTTTCTATCTCCCTGGACTTCTTTGAGAAGAGATGGCGTCTTACAGCACCCACACCTTGAAGTTCGCTGGTGCGATTATACATCAGGACCACAAACCGTTCCAGGGTCTCCATCGTCACCTTCGATATGTCATGAGGTCTGGAACACGGTGCGTGGAAGACCTCTGTAGCATCCGGATATGCCTCCCAAGCGGACTTCTTTCCACGGTTTGAGAAGAATGACACTGTGTCGCAGCCTGTAAACGCATGGAAAAGTGACAGTGTTTGCGACTTCTCTGGCCCGATGCGGCTGACTATCTGGTGTATCCCAATGTGTCTGCAGTTCTTACCAGTGCCAAAGGCAATCCACAGCTCTCCCAGGCCAATCTGCAAGAACTTTGCAACTGTTATGACCACCACGTCAGTATCGACAGTGTGAATCATCATTTTTGTATGTCCTTGCTGAGCCATGTCCTTAACATTTCTGCGCAAGAAACCAAAACAACTCCTCTTTGTTTTCGATGTTCCGAAGAAAGGCTGGCCAGTTGCTGGGGATTCTTGTGGACGATGAAACCCGACGCCGAGTGCCACAGCCTCTCTTCTCTCTTGTTACGGTTTTCAAACTGTCAGACTTGTAAATATCCCATACAATATCGATTCGACTGACAGTACCCAGTTCCTTCACCACATCTTGTAGGAATACCTTGGCATACTCCTCAAAGGTACAGCAGGTTCCCGGACACAGAAAGTGAACTACAGCAGGTCCATCGAGAACTTTACAACCAACATCCAAGGAATTATTATGACTGTGTGTCAAGTTTTCTTCCAGGCAGTCCAAAAGGTTATGCGTGTCACCTTGGCGCATTTGACCACCAGTTGCTAGTGACGGTGGAGTTGACTGGTTCTCGTGCCGGAAGAATTCATCAACATCACCTTCTCTAGTTTGACTTGCAATGTACAATCTAGAAAAAAGAGCCCTGTCATTTTTCAGTTCAGGCAGCCTCCCTCCTTCCTTGGTCGTCTCCGTTCCAGGCTTGCTAAACATGACCAGTTTGTTGCGTGGAATGGTGTCTCCAATTGACTTCGAATTGGAGTTGAAACGCTCTTCCATAATTTGGTAGTATTTTTCCGTCCCCAGGGAATACATGTTCTTCAGGGCTTTTACGACCTTCTCTGGCATGACGACTTTGGAATTCAGATTCATGAACGGGTTTCCCATCTCTTCGATCGTGGTCATCAGTACATCATGAACGATGTCTGCTCATGGTGGCGCTCCCTACACGTGACGTTACAGGTAGTCCCATCTTCCTCGAAGCCGTCCTGCCACCATCCATCTCCGAAGTGCCACGGGGTTTTCAGTTAGTCAAACAGCTCCACCGTCGCCCTTAACCAGTGCATTAATCTGTCCATGTGGCTGGTCCAATGAAATGGCAGGGAAAGGCCGAACTGTCTTCTTGGCAGTGAATGCTCCACGTTTGAACTCACGAAAGACATCTGGACATCTGCCTTAGTTTCAAAGTTATAGGCAAAAGTATGTCAAATATGGCGGTCATCTTGAAATCCAATATGGCTGACATCGAAAGTTCAAACTAATAAATTTACTGAATTCCGTGACCCCGAAAATGTAGGAGTAGACACTGAAATTACATTTCTATCTGCCTTAGCTTCAAAGTTATAGGCAAAAGTATGTCAAATATGGCGGTCATCTTGAAATCCAATATGGCCGACATCGAAAGTTCAAACTAATGAATTTACTGGATTCCTTGACCCCAACAATGTGGGGGTAGACACTGAAATTACATTTCTATGTGCCTTAGTTGCAAAGTTATAGGCAAAAGTATGTCAAATATGTCGGCCATCTTGGAATCCAATATGGCCGACATCGAAAGTTCAAACTAATGAATTTACTGGATTCCTTGACCCCGAAAATGTGGGGGTAGACACTGAAATCATATTTCTATGTGCCTTAGTTTCGAAGTTATAGGTAAAAGTATGTCAAATATGGCGGCCATATTGAAATTCAAGATGGCGGCCACCAGGGGGCGTTTCAGAGTTGGGTCCTAATCGAAAAATGATCCTACAGGGGTCCCCTATAAGTGTGCCAAGTTTCATAATTTCTCCACAAACTGAAATATTCTGCCATATATTTGGACTTAGCCGCTGGACTATGTGGACTACTAGGTGCTGTCATTGCCAGATCCTCCATACTGCATCATGGACATGGGGAAACCACATTGGAACTTTCTCTGCTAACACCGGGATGGAACCACAGACTTGCCGTTTTGTGAACCACTGCCTACTCACTGCTTCAAAATCTGAATCACAAGTCAACAGACACTCACAATGGTCATTATAAGTTTTATTTAATTATAATGTTATTACAATCTTTTCTAAGGAAGGAGAAATTATATTTGTTGATTTGTTACGAAGAAAGATAGTTACAAGTAAATCTGTTAATGGCTGTGTAATAGATTTAGATATTGTACAAGATGATCAACAAATGACAACATCACTGTTGGTAAGACGATAATGATTTATATTTTTTATGAATTCTTATGTGAAATAAATATCAATCAAGTGTGTGTAAATATCCATCTATTATGTGTAAATATGCATATATTACGCATAAAAATCCACCTATTATGTATAAATACATGTACTGATTTATATTATGCAAGACCTAATTCTGCCTATTGTATGCCTTTTTATACGTCCACATTCATAATGTGAACGTATTATGCCGTCGCCCCTGTCTGTGTGTGTGTGTGTGTGTGTGTATGTATGTATGTGTGTGTGTGTGTGTGTCTGTGGTTCGCCTACAGGCCGCAATTCTTCATGGATTTTCTTCAAACTTGGTATACTTATTCCTTATACCCCAAGGAAGATCCCTATTGTTTTTGGGGCATGCTCGACCCCCAGGGGCCGAGCCACGCCCATTTCTAGTATTTGTTTGTTTGTCGTCTACAGGCCACATTTCTTAACTTATAATTTTGAAACTTAGCATACACATTCTTTGTACCCTAAGGAACATCCCTATCGTTTGGGGTGTATGCCCCACCCCCAGGGGCAGAGCCACGCCCATTTTCTTTTCGTGTGTCTTTGTGTCGCCTACAGGGCGCAATTCTTACTGGATTTTCTTCAAACTTGGTATACGTATTCCTTATACCCTAAGGAAGATCTCTATTGTTTTTGGTGCATGCCCGACCCCCAGGGACAGAGCCACGCCCATTTCTAGTATGTATTTGTTTGTCGTCTACAGGCCACATTTCTTAACTTATAATTTTGAAACTTAGCATACACATTCTTTGTACCCTAAGGAACATCTCTATCATTTGGGGTGCATGCCCAACCCCCTGGGACAGAGCCACACCCATTTTCTTATCGTGTGTCTTTGTGTCGCCTACAGGCCGCAATTCTTATTGGATTTTCTTTAAAACTTTGTATACTTACTCTTTATACTCTAAGGATGATCCCTATCGTTTGGGGTGCATGCCCAACCCCCCAGGGGCAGAGCCACGCCCATTTTCTTTTTGTGTGTCTCTGTGTCGCCTAGAAGCCGCAATTCTAACTGTATTTTCTTAAAACTTTGTATACTTACCCTAAGTATGATCCGTATTGTTTTTTGGTGCATGCCCGACCCCCAATGACAGAGCCACGCCCATTCCTTGTATTTATTTGTTTGTCGTCTACAAGCCACATTTCTTAACGTATCATCTTGAAACTTTGAATGATTATGCTTTGCACCCTAAGGAACATTTCTATCATTTGGGGTGCATGCCCAACCCCCAGGGGCAGAGTCACGCCCATTTTCTTTTTGTGTGTCGCCTACAGGCCACAATTCTTAATCGGTCATCTTGAAACTTAAAATACTTATTCCTTATACCCTAAGGATGACCCCTTTTGTTTTGGGTGCATGCCCGACCCCCATGGGACAGCAACACCCATTTGGTTTATGTATTCCTTATAGCCTGAGGGCGTCCACTATTGATTTTGATGAATGTCCCGACTCCAAGGGGCAGAGCCACGCCCACTTTTTGCCTTTAGTGTAAGGAAGGCACAATTCTGAATGGATTATCTTGGTATAGTTATTCCTTATACTCTAAGGACGGCAACTATTAATGTTGGTGCACGACCCTCAACGCTAAACAAACCAAACGCCTAGCCTTCTTGACAAAGTACCATATCAATCAAAGTAGGAATGTGGACGTATATTGTAGCGTTAGCGTTATGTTTTTAGGTCTGAAATGCTATATAAACTATTAATTAGACATTGATTAACTTATCCAGACCATTATCAACTCTCGATGTCAGAGGTAGTCTGCGATATTTGTTTATGATCTGATTTGTTGCATAACTTTCCTTCATGATTTAATGATTAAATGGATAATTGAGACTATGATTTTTGTCGTACCAATTTTAGTAATGATCGAGCCTAGGCGTAACTGTCAGTAGCTTAAATTCTTGTTTCATAGTTGATCAATTTGACTGAAATTTTCAGCATATTGCCTTTACATTATCCAGTTTTTCACTATTATAGTGAGAACTGCTAACTCGTTATCTAATCTCCCATATAATGTATCATTAATAAGCTCTAATCTATTCAAAGGAAAGATTTAGATAGACAGTTATACAGACACTTTATCCTGATAATTTGTATTCAATTCCCTTTTGCAGATCACAGGAAACTCTGGTAACCAATGGAAATTACTTCTTGAGAGTAGCTCGCCACAAAGATGGACACCATTAAATGATGTTAGTGCATTCGGAGCAGACAAAAGATTACCTATTGTTAAAAATATTTTAGTTAAATCAGGTAAAACAACTTTTAAACCTATTTATTCCCTCCTTTTTCAGCTGTTCCATTTCATATCTGAAAATAAATCATTCAGATTAGCAAAGTTCAGTTTGTTTAATTTCAGACTAACTAACAATAACACAGTTTGATTTAATTTAACAGGGTTGACTTTGTATTTCATTTTCCCTGAAGTAGATAAAGATGTCTTCTTTGTGTTCATGGTATTAAACAAGGTCAGGGTTTGTTGCCCCATTTTTAGGCTGTGTTTCTCACACATCATTTAAATATGAAATACAACCCAGTCTCTTAAGTTTTTGTAACAATTAGAAACATTTATACAGATCTTATCTAACTTAGAAAATATATATATTATTGCTGAATTATTTTAATTTGGACACTTTTGTTTCAGAGGAGGGTCGATCAATGTTTACACCTGTTAAATTTCAACAATTTGATCGTTCAGTGATACTGTATCCACAGAATGCTAAGGGACGCCATTTTATAACAGCACATTGTGATAAAACTTCAACATATCAGGTAAACGTTTTAGTACTGAATTCATGAAATTTTTTGAATTTTATACAACACTTTGTGCCTTCTCTTAAACAGAATAAAACCCTCCAAAACAGATTCAGAAATTTAAATCAAAAAATCACCAATGAAATAGACATTATCTCTCTCAAAGAAGAAAAATAAATGTTGTAGATTTTGATTAATATATGATTCAGAATAACCTTAGACGGTGCTTTGTTATTAAAAATCCAGACAATTTTTTAATTGGCATTAAGTGAACATTATAGCACCATAGCACCTAACTAAAGCCTCTTAAAGTGGATTTAAAGTACTTTTTTTGTGTAAGTTTTTCAAACAAATTTATTACCAAGAGTAGTGGATTTAATTTCAGTTTAAATGAATTGAAACTGAATAAATATCTCTTTTACATGGAGGCTTTTCCAAGGGCGGTGGGGGAAATTCCTGTATAAATGAATTGCAACTGAATAAAGGACTTTTAAATTAATGAATAAATATTTCTGTCTATTTCCAGGTATATGACAGCTGTGTAGAACATTCACCATTTTTTATCTATAAATTACCTATCGGTACATATGATGTGATATTAACTGATAGTATTATATTTGCTGTATCTAGTATACACGGACAGCGTCTGCTTGTTATATCCAATCAAAAAGCAGAAATCTCTTCAGAAGATCAACAGGTTAGTTGTTGTTTTTTATTAAATTTTCATTTACATTATGATTTGTATATTTTAACTATATTGCATAAATTACTGCCTTGTTATGTAAATTATTAAAATACCTTTATAGTATCTACAGAATTCTTTATTTATGATTTTCGAGAGTAAAAATAAACAAAATATTTTGAGAAATTTTAGGTATACCACTGGCATGTGAAGCGCCATGTTGTATTATTGTCCCCAGCCTTTCGAAGAAAGTTGGGGGACTATTAAAATGGGTTCGTCCGTCCGTCTGTCTGTCTGTCTGTCTGTCCGTCTGTCCGTCTGTCCGTCACACTTTTTGGGACACAATAACTCTCTTCCTAATTGAGCTAGAATGTTCAAACTTGGTGTATGTGTTTATTAGGTCAATGCCTTGATGGAGTTCAAAGATGAGCATTTTCCGCTTAGGGTAAGCAGAGATAAGCAATTTGATTGGTTGATGCTTTGGGACAAGATAACTTTAGTTCTAATTAAGTGAGAGTGATGAAACTTAGTGTATAGTTTCATTACAGTAATACCTTGACTAAGTTCGATAATGAGCATTTTCCGCTCAGGGTAAGCAGAGCAATTTGATTGGTCGAGACTTTGGAACACAATAACTCTCCTTCTAATTGAGTTAAAATGTTCAAACTTGGTGTATATGCTTATTAGGTCAATGCCTTGATGGAGTTCGGAGATGAGCATTTTCCGCTTAGGGTAAGCAGAGCGATACGCAATTTGATTGGTCGAGACTTTGGAACACAATAACTCTTCTTCTAATTCAGTAAAAATGTTCATATTGGTGTATATGCTTATAAGGTCAATGCCTTGATGGAGTTCGAAGATGAGCATTTTCCACTTAGGGTAAGCAGAGATGAGCAATTTGATTGGTTGATGCTTTGGGACACGATAACTTTAGTTCTAATTAAGTGATAGTGATGAAACTTGGTGTATAGTTTCATTACAGTAATATATTAGGTCAATGCCTTGATGGAGTTCGGAGATGAGCATTTTCCGCTTAGGGTAAGCAGAGCGATACGCAATTTGATTGGTCGAGACTTTGGAACACAATAACTCTTCTTCTAATTCAGTAAAAATGTTCATATTGGTGTATATGCTTATAAGGTCAATGCCTTGATGGAGTTCGAAGATGAGCATTTTCCACTTAGGGTAAGCAGAGATGAGCAATTTGATTGGTTGATGCTTTGGGACACGATAACTTTAGTTCTAATTAAGTGAGAGTGATGAAACTTGGTGTATAGTTTCATTACAGTAATACCTTGACTAAGTTCGATAATGAGCATTTTCTGCTCAAGGTAAGCTGAGCGATACGCAATTTGATTGGTCGAGAGTAGTCGAGACTTTGGAACACAATAACTCTCCTTCTAATTGAGTTAAAATGTTCAAACTTGGTGTATATGCTTATTAGGTCAATGCCTTGATGGAGTTCGAAGATGAGCATTTTCCGCTTAGGGTAAGCAGAGATAAGCATTTTGATTGGTTGATACTTTGGGACAAGATAACTTAGGTTCATCTTGATTGATGATTTTTATGCCAATACAATGACTGCATTCTCATTTAGTAATCGATTCGACAGTAACAGTGTATAGAAACGATTGACTTGGACACGAGGGCCCTTTCCCTTGGCCAGAGGGGCCAAGTCAATCTACGGTACATTTTCATATTTTCGTTGGTTTTAGCATTTTTCTTTATAAAAACACTTTGGGATGACACTTCGTGTACAGTTTCATTGCTCGATATGTTTGAAAAAAATAAATGTGCGATTAATTAATATGTGTCGTCTATTTATTTTGGGATTTCGGCGGGGGACATCAGCCTCACTGTTGGCTTGTTAATTTTAACATTAACAAAAATACTTTCTGTATAACCCTTTATACGTTTTCTATTTACTTCCAGGATTTCAATAAAGATGCTATTCTGCAAAAGTTTGAGATGCCACATGGAGAAAAAGTCTTGGGAACTGAGAAAAAGAGTTTTCCATTTTATTGGCATGAGAAAGCAGAAGCTGCCTCAAAGCAAGAAGGGGGTGATTCAAGTGTAAATCCATCTTTACAGTCAATACCTATTAGATCACATACTGTTTTAGATGGCTGCATAATAGTTACCAATTCTTCTGTCTTTGAATGTAGACCAAGGTAAAAATCTAAGCCCTACATACAATTTTATCTCAGGATGTTTTGTAGTTATGGTTTGTCCGAGGTGTCTAATGTATGTAATTTAAATCGTATGGTGTATTATCAATTTTTGGTTTAATATCCTATGCTGCTGTGTCAACATCCTCCGTTTTCCCAGTGGTCTCATTGATCGTAGCTTGATTCTACGAACCAATAAAATAACATTTGCAAACCAGTCTTAGACTCATTGCTTACATTCACTAGTTGCAACAAGATAAGAGTTACTTCCCTTCTCAAACTTCCTTTGTATTTAATGATTTTTTTGATTGGTCAATAAAAATAGCACAGTCATCAAGGGCATATAATTTGAATAGGTGTCTCCCCCATGGATGAACCCAGGGGATAGTGGAGTGGGGTGGAATGGATTCCAAGGATGCTGTATCACAAGAAACAGTGTTGTCTGCCTAACTAACTATGTCAGTTCTGTTTTCTTCCCATTTGTGAATTACTGAGGTGGAGATATCTGTCTTGAAATGACCTAATTGGTCTAAGTGGATGTAGCCAAGGAAAGACATGTCCATGATTTAACGTTGAGAGTGTGTGTTGGTATTTTTGAAATTATTTTGTAATTATTGAAAATAAATAATCAGATAGTTTGATTATGGTTTTATATTTTGTAGAACATCACCTGAAAGATTATTTATAAAATTAGCAGTAGAGAATAGCGATGCTGCTATAGCAGAATCTTTAGGTATCAGTATTGGGTTAAATCTATCCAATCTGTTTGAACTAGCTGCTGATTATCTTCTGGAAGTTAATCAAGCATCTCAAGCTCTCAATCTTTATCATATATCTAAAGTAAGTACTACCTACAGATTTTTTTCATTGACTAAGTGCTCTTGATTTGTGATTCCTCGAATTGATGGAATGGAGACTTTCATTGATATGTATATTGATTACTTTCTTCGTGACTTCTTGACGGGTCATGGAGGTAGAACAATAAAAGCATTGGATGTCCCAGGTTCAAATTCCAGAATAGGTCTAAAAGAATTACAGGAAATTTTAGGCAAGGTTCACAAGTAAACTGGTTTTTAGTTGTTCAATTTGAATGAAAAACTGAAAATGCTTCTGTCTGGACAAATTTTTCTTCCAAGCATTGCACATAAATAGATAAAGATAACAATGTTTTTAGATACAGTATGTTTGTTTTTGTGTATTATGAAGAATTTTTAATTTGTTTCAGTGTTCATACTTAAAAAGGGTAACCAGTTTATTAAAGCATAAGTATTATTCCGAAGCAATGACATTATTACAAAGAGTTCTGGGTAATAGTCATATTGAGTTAAATACAGCAGAAAGAAAACATATGTCGGATTTAGCACTGCGTTGTTATATACACCAAATTGGAAGTAGACAAAATGAAAGTACAGAATTTCTACAAGATTTCAGGTGAGTTTAATTTAATTTTTTAGAAATTAAAGTTTTATTAAATTCAGATACTGTAACTGACTTTGTTTATATTTTTCTTATTGTGGAAGAAGTGGAGAGCATCGTCGTCTCTAAAGCTGTATGCTACATATCATACGCTACGTTTCATGGGCTCGATCATAGACCATATAAAAGATGGACAGGCAGTCCTCATGATTTTGAGAATTTAATGCCATGGCAAAAGAAATCTGGATAATTATGACAACAATTTAATTGCATCCTCTCATGCACAATGCCTTTACTAACTTTGAAACAATAATCACAGTGGTACAGTCATCTTTTGTCAAGATACAGTATTTTAATGGCCTTGAGAGTGTTTTTGCTAACATGCTTGTTCTTTGATAAGTATTACATTGATTGGGGTCAATTGGTTATTTTATCAGATTATTTCAGTTCTATTTATTTAAAGGGTGGGTTGTTTTTCAGAACATTTCTACTGGGAAGTTTTTCTTTTGATGAAAAAATAGCCTTAGAACTTTTAGCTGAATATGGTTTTATCGAACAGATACTAGATTTTGCCAAGGTAATCAATCATTCATTGATTTAGGACTTGGGTATGTAGATATTTGATACCCAGTTCCTTGAAGAAAACTAGAGAAAAGTGATATGATAATACAAGTTCACCCCTGAAGTCCAGGGCGTCCACTTCAAAATTTTCACTGCCGGGCATTTATGATAATTGCACGAAAGGCCATATTTTGTTGCATATTATATTTCTTCTTAAAACCCCACCATATTAGAATGAGTGTTAAATATAAGACCATACACAATTAAAAGTATGTTCATTATAAAACATGTTTGTTTAAAAATTATTCAGTTTAAAGGGAGATGGTATAACTAAGTTTTTATTGTTTACTATTGATAGATGAATTTAGTAATAGTAATTTTGCTATCATTTTCATACAGGTCTTTTTGTAGTCTTATGTGCTTAATTAATAAGAATTATGCATATTCTTGACTTTTTAAATATATTTGGAAGTGTAGCTTGTGACATACCATGGTCATGATTTTATTTTTGTACTATCAGGCGAGAGGTCTTGTTATGGAAGCATTAGATTTATTACAGTGTAAAGGAAGGTATAATATACCGTTACATTTATTAGAAGATCTTATTTCTAGAGGTTTCCATGCACATTTATTGAAGGCAGGAGAAGGTAAGAAAATATATAAATTTACCCATTCTTTGCTCAACAGTAGTACAAACAGACTATGTATAGAGTGGTGGCTTGTTCATAATGTTTCGGGTAATACAGCTCTTGAAAATGAAAAAGGCTCATTTAGAATGGGCCTACATAATTATATACCTGTAACAACCATTTGTTGATTATCGTAAGAAAAACATTTAGGAATGTATTGCATTAATCAAACTTCAACAAGCTTAACTTCAGCTCCATCTATTTCAGTTGCTAATTCTTAATTTAATTCGAAACTTCATTCTTTATGTAACCACCTCAAACATTAGATTAGAAATAAGAAAACTAAAATTTAATAAAGTACCAAGATACTTTGATGATACTTTGTACTTGTTTTTCAGGAACATTTATCCAGTGTTTATGTAGTGAAGATCTAGTTAAATTGTTATTAGTTAAACCTCAGTTAGCTATAAAGAATATCCATCTACTGGAAAAGGAAATAACAAATTTAGATGAAGATTTATTATCTAGATTAGCAGAAGTGTTCGATCCTTCTAAACAAGTGATGCAAGGTTTTCTGAAAAGAAAGTCAAGATCTAGACAGAGGTTTGTTGCTTAAGTTCACAGTTATTAACACTTTAGCACCTGGGCCATGGGAAACCTCAGTCACTTAAATTGCTGTGAACTGTTTAAATGAAGTGAAATGGGAGTTTAACATCCTACTGTTCTGCTCCAATTGGACTAATGAAGATGGGAGAAGTTGTTTAAGTAATGTATACTGATTCTATGAATCCTGCAGTTTCAGTTTGGGGGCAGTAATTTGGGCGATTTCAAAAATAAACCACAAGGATTAGAGTCAAATATAACAAGGAACTGGGTAATCAATATTTACATCTACAAGTGCTTAATTAGGGTTAATTTTTGATGATAGAGATGATATACAACATGTGATCATCTCAACTAAAAGAGAAAGAACTGGTGTCAAGTGTTTACAGATCACTTTTCATCACTTGCACCTGAATGGATAAATTAATAGTTTGGAGATGTATTTTGGAAGGCGAATTCAACTTCATGCAACTATAATCATTTACCTTATTGCTTGTTTGTCCCCGCTTCCATTAATTAATTGAACAATATTTATGTCATTTATAGGACTACAAGTTTAAATTCTTTGACATCATTCATCGGAGAGCAATCAGAAATCATGATGGTAAGCAAAGCTTAATATTAAATTCATAATCAAGTCGACAAACAAACTTTTATGTTAATGTATGTAATGTGATGGGATGAGTTTTTCTTGGTGAGCAGCATTGCCAAGACAGATGCAAGAGGCATAGCAAGTGATGGTCCCAAGAAAATGGTTATTCAAATTTTAAATTTGTATCGTTTTCCTGTGAATAATTGATCTCAAATAATTGAATTCAAGTGTATAATTATGATATTTTTTTATTGATAGATCAATGATAATATTGATATTTATGAACTAGTGGAATTTTTTCTGCGAATAGTTCTTCTACTGAATAACAGACGACAATTAAACAGTACCAAACCTCTTGATATTCATCAACTTTTAACTAACTGGGATTTTGATTATACAGAACTAGTAAGTATATTTTATAGTTCTATTTTTTGAGAATGCTTTACTTTACCAAAGTCTGCTGTATTTTTGTTGAATAAGCATTATACTTAATAGTTGTTATGTCTTCAGATAAATAAACTTTGCTTGTATTGAAATTGGCCAAACAAACATTCTATAGAATCTTTTTTTGCAGACTGATTTAGATGAATAAGCGGCAAAAGGACTTGGGTGGGTTGCTTACTGAATGTTTAACGTGCGCGCGCTGTATCATACAGCCTGCCATTGAGTCAACTGGCGAGGTTTCGAATCCCTGGTTGTATGTGGCAAGGAGTAGGGTCGCCTGTCCAACGTCATGGGTTTTCTCCAGGTACTCCGGTTTCCTCCCAGTGCTAAAGACCCCAACATGCAAGCGAATTATTGAAATAGAATTAAACCAGATGTTAGTCCTGAAATGACCTAGTTTGTGTCGAATGGACGTTAAACACCATTTCTCTCTATCGCACCAAAAAGACTTAGATAATCGATTAGTGTCAACATTTTACTTTATTACAAAGGTTTACACTTTTCAAGTAAATCCATTTCATTTTACTTCCTAGACTATGATATTCCAGCAATTGTATTCAATTATGTAGTATGCGAATGACTTAAAATCATTTTACACCCATTGTTGATACAGGAAGTTTATGTCTTTTGCTTTAGTTAGCTTGAGTCATCTCATGAGATGATATAGTAGGAATCCTTAATTTTTTTTGTTTTTTTTTATAAATTGATTTATATATCAGTATGTATTTTAAGTTGATATGTATAAATTACAGAAAGAGAATATTTCTAGTCAGAAGAAACCTAAGTTAGCTTTACAGTGTAGTTTAATAGGTGGTGGACCAGATCATGGAGCTGCTGTTAGAAATGGTGATTTATATACCTGGGGACGGGCCAAAGATGGGAGGTACATGTAGAAACTTTTTGTTTCAAAATATATTCTGACAGGAAAATTATACATAAGCAGGAATTGTTATGGTCCGCATACCCCACTCTTACACACCTGATACGTGGGTAATACACTACCCTGGAGGTTGGGTTTTCGACCCCCTGCATTGGCTGAAAAAGTTCATTTAAATTTTCCAGCGTGGTTCCCCTTGTCAGTGATGCAGAATGGAGGTCCTGACAAGGACAGCAGTGTTGTTTGGGGGGGATAAAAAAACAAGGTCCTGTGTACACATTGGCGTGCACGTAAAAGATCCCTTGGCAGTTGGAATTAAATATAAGAGTAGGCCATAGTGCCGCTGCCCGAACAAAATTTCCCTCATAGCAGACTGTATGGCGTATGCCTGTCTCCCATTAGCCCAGGTTAGGTGCCGAAGAATAGGACGTTAAACCCCATTTCATTTCATTTCTTACACACCAGGTTCGTCGAAAAATATACCATATACCCTGGTATTAAATATATATTTGCCCAAAATGAACTAGTTGGGTGTCCCTTTACCCTGTCGGTGCTAAGAGTCAAAATGTTTCAATAACTCTTGTCCCTAAAGTTTTTGATATTTAGGTCAACCATATCATGTGTCTTGTCCTGTGTCAATAATCAATAATGAGGTGATGTAATTCAATTAGATTATATATGTCTTTCATTATATTGCATTACATTATTACATTACATTATTACATTACATCATTACATTACATTATTACAGTACATCAATACATTACATTTTATTATTACATCACACTACCTTATTACATTACATTATTACATTACATTATTACATTACATTATTACATTACATTATTTCTTTTTCAGATTAGGACATGGAGATTTAGTTTCGGATAGAGCTATTTGTACACCATGTCGTGTAGAAACATTACATATGTTACAAATTAAGGTCTCTTCTGTTTCCTGTGGTGAACAACATACCATGGCTATAACGCAACAAGGGGTATGTAATTAATGAACATTTTAATTTATACATTATATTATATATACATATTTACTGATAGTTTAATCAACCATGGCTATAATGCAACAAGGGATATGTAATTAATGAACATCTCAATTTATACATTATATAATATACATATTTACTGATAGTTTAATCAATTATTGATGTGAAAACACCAATCAAGGGAGTAGAGCTGAATTACTGTTATGTCCTATACAGTTACCATATTCTTTAATCTGATGATATTCAGCTTGAATTGAACAGTCTGACAAACTCACTTTCTCACTGATATTTTATTTGATGATCAGATGCATCATTTTTATTAGTCATTTTTGTGTTCTCATAGGAATGAAATATCTAAAACAATCATGACTTTCTGATAAAGCGGTGTACTTTCAATTTAGTGACATCCATAAAAGAATAGTTTAGGTAACCATAGGATACTAATTTAAAGAAGAGTGAATTGAATCCTATTTAATCAAAAGACAGTTTTGTTCAATGAAAGGTTGTCAAAACAATACAATATTTGTTTAATTATTCAAATTTAACTTTGTGGACATAAAACAACATTTCTGTATTTAAAAATTTAAATTTAATTAGATAACTTATGTTGACTCAAGTTTTTGTAATACCATGTGTCTTTATGCTTTTATTTTTAAGTGTATGGTTGGAGTAATTTTTGTGATAACAGATTTCTTTATATTTTTAAAGGTATATGGTTGGGGTAGTTCCATGTATGGTCAAGTTGGTGTTGGTACACGTCATACCTATACTCGACCTATGTTATTGGAGACATTTCTAGAACTAGGAGAAACTGTCGTTGCTATAGAATGTGGACAATATCATACATTAGCTCTTTTAGAAAATACTAAGTAATTTATCTACATAATCTTTTCAAGAATGTCAAATCGCTATACAGCCACATGGTCACCCTGTCTGTCGATCCACTCATCTGTTGTTGTTTATGTTGTTTAAATCAGTGAGATGAAAAATATTATTAAAGTTAAAAAATTTGTGTTAATCACTTCTAGAGTTGTGGCCTTTGTTTCACTTTGTAGAACCTTATGAACATTCTAACAACAAAAATTATCATCCAATCTGTAATACATGTACATTGATCTGCATTATTTGAATTAGTAAAAGAAAGAAGCCTTCTAGAGTTATTGCCCTTATTTCATGTTGTTGAACCTTGATGTGTTAGAATGTGCATTATTTACATTAGTAAAGCGAATTTCTATTAATTACTAATAGAGTTTTTTCGCTCTGTGGCATATTTTATATCAATGTCTTATAAATGCTTCCACTGCCCACAAAAGAATAAATATAAGACAACCCTTTTTGACTGCTCGAATAATTTAGTTGCTGTGGCCACTTGTTTCACTGCCTGTCAAGTGGACGATTGCTATGAATAGAAAGTATATTTCTCAGTCTTTATTCTCTGCAAATTGATTAGTACCTTGTAGGAAATCATGAGAATATGGCTATGTTATTTATGATCTACAATCTGCTCGACATTACTATTATCAAAATTGTTGCAGAAATCTAATTTTGATATTCTGGATCAAAAACATTCTTTAGTTCATTGATATATTTTGTTCACAGTATACAGTGTTAATGTATTACAATACTATATTGATGTTAATATTTCAGTGTTTATAGTTGGGGATGGGGTGTTCATGGTCAACTAGGCCATAATGATCCTGAAGATCAACTTGTACCAAAGAACATCAAGTCGCTGTGTGGTAAAGATATTATTAGAATTGGTGCAGGGTATTGTCATAGTTTATTTTTATCTGCTAATGTGAGTTCATGTTTTACCTCTTCTTATAAATATGATTACATTGTTTTAATTAATCAGTCTAACACACATGCTATTTAGATGTAACTTGTATAATCCTATGTTTTAAAGAGTGGTTTTACTTTCTTACCGGAAAGAATCTTTCAAAGACTGCTTTGATTGTCAAATTTTGATTTTCAATGATAATCTCAAAAATATAGATCTTTATCTTAGACGTGTAAAAATGGCAAACTCAATCTGCATCTTATACATGAGCGAGTGTAATATATGGGTGTGTATATACTATTGTATTTTGAAATAATAAACTCTGTTGTCTGGTTGCAAAAAAAATATTTTCTCTGTAGTTTTCGAAGAGTGTGGGTGTTTTTTTTTAAATTTGTTCTTTTAGACATTTACTTTGTTTTCAATAGAAATGATAATAATGATTGAGAATTTTGAAATTATTTCAGGGTGATATATATACATCTGGATGTGCGTATTTTGGTCAGTTGGGTATAGGTGATAATATTAAAAGAACAAAACCAGTTGTAATAGAAGGAATACCAGAAGGTGTTATAGCTATATCTACTAAATATTTTCACTCAGTAAGTTTCCTTGTCAATCAGTTCAAATTCAGATGAATATGTAGATATAAAATAATTCACAGAAGGAAACTAAACAAAATTGTTGAAGATAAGATATTTATTTCATTCTAGCACTTCATCAATTAAATGAATATTTTATCATGACTAAGATTTTTATTGTCATAAAATGGTTAAATGTTTTAAGATGAAAACATGTACATTCTGTGTTTTATTCATATACAATAAATAGTCTATTTAGATTTCATTGTATGATTATTTTTTTTTCAGGTAGCAATCACTGCAAATAATCATGTTTATTCTTGGGGATGTCACCCATATAGTCTTCGATTTTCAGCCCATTCTATGAAACGTTCTCGTCAACATGGTCAACCAATGATTGATCCTATACAAGGGTTTTTAAATCCTGTGTTGGTTGATACATCATTTGTAAATGGTAAACTTATACAGGTACGGATATAACTAGATATTACTGACATCATCTAAGTTATTCTGCCTTACAAGTTGATGTAAGTGTAGTATAAAGTTTACTTTTAGGAATGCAAGTTAGAATGCAATTAACCCTGCAAATAATAAAGTATGGAATATAGACTTTCTTCTGCATAAATATGAATGAAAATTGTTAAAAAACTAAACATATTTTAATCAAATTTATTATATTATGTACATATAGGTAGCCTGTGGCAGTTTTCATAATGTTGCCTTGACAACAGATGGAGATGTTTATGTATGGGGTAGAAATGTTGATGGTCAACTTGGAATTGGGCATAAGATAGAAGAGGTAACTTCTTTTTTGGGAGGTTTCTTATCAGCATAAAAAGCAAAACTAATATTTCTTAACATAATGACACTTAATCTTCTCTCAAAAAAAAATATAGTCATATCAACCGAATTAACACTATTTTGTGTATCATTCAAAGAATTCCTACTCTTACAATGTTGAGCTCTATAGAAATATTTATATTAAAAGTTGGAAATGAATTATCAGTGTGTTCAGAATTGATTCATGATACATACGTCAAAGTGGTATCAGGTGTTTTGAAAAGAGTAATCAATTATTACAGCACATTTATAGCAGATAGAATCATAAAAATAAAATTGACCATTTAATAAGCAATGATACAGACCTGCTGTCTGTATATATTAAACATAGTTAACTGAAGCCTTCTCATAATTGTTGTTTTGTTTTATTACTCATGTGACTTAAGAATTAGTTTGACCATAAGGAGTTGGCTACACATTATCTCTGGATAGTTTGTATAATGGAATGTATAGGTGTAGAGATTTACACACTTCCAATAAACATTTGATCTTTGACAACTATTTTCCTTCCTTATTTTAATATATATAAGTTTATAGACATGTTTTACAGTGCTAGTCAATAATTAACTATCAAATGTGGCCCCTTGTACCCTATACATATCCCAGGAAATTATATTTCTACTACATTTTATTATTTTTATAGAAAATACCTGTGATGTTGACTAAGATTAATGATACACAAATGTGGCCCCTTAATGTACCCTATACATATCCCAGGAAATTATATTTCTACTACATTTTATTATTTTTATAGAAAATACCTGTGATGTTGACTAAGATTAATGATACACAAATGTGGCCCCTTGTACCCTATACATATCCCAGGAAATTATATTTCTACTTCATTTTATTATTTTTATAGAAAATACCTGTGATGTTGACTAAGATTAATGATCATCAGTTTATTAGTGCTAAATCTGGTGGTGAATATACAATAGCTCTTGATAGTGATTATCAGGTGTGGGTCTGGGGCAAAAATGAAAGTGGACAGGTAGGTCATTTTAAGTTCCTCTGTATTTTGTCAGTACCGCAGCAGTGCAGGGTAGAGGGCTTGATAAGGACATGTCTTGTGATTTGTATGGAACACTAAATCAATGTCCCACTTACACATTAGTATGCATGTAAAAGAACTCTTGACAATTGGAAATCGATATAAGAATAAATTGCAGCGGTGCAGAGCAGAAGTACATTTAAACTGCCTTTCATATTTCTATCAAATCATTTTAATGCTATGAATTAAAAAAAATTTCTTGCCTAATATAATAATCTTGAATCACTAAATAATCGGTATGTAGGTTTGTAGTTGAAGATTTAGGCCCTTGAACAATATCAAATACTCTGGGCCTTACAGACATGCATTTCAGATATTTTAGATATGAGCTGACACCAACGAATTCATCAACAACATGGAGTTAGGAAAAATAACTTTAAATGAATTTGAAAATAGCATTTTACATGTAATCTACCAATTTATTTTATTCTTAAATTTTAGCTTGGTTTACCAATGGTTAAAAGTAAACCAATACAAAGTGTCAAACGTTCGTCTCCGAATTATAAACGACATGGGGCTGGTAGTACACAAGCTGTAGGTACACCTTCCATATTAACTAAACTTCCATCCCATGATACATTAGGACAGACATCATGGAAACAGGGATTATTTGCCTCATCAGACAATAGTGATTCAGATCTCTGGGTAAGTACATGTATTTGAGCATTATTTTGATTTCAAAGTTGGCAAGACAAAAAATATTTTTATACGCCTGCATTTTCATGTGGACGTATATTGTCGGCGCCCCTGTTCGTCCGTCCGTCCGTCCACAATTGTTTGTGAACAGTCTACAGGTCACAATTTTTATCCGATTTCAATGAAACTTGAAATATAGGTTTATCACCCTAAGATCTCGGTTCCTTTCGATATTGGCATGTATCGGACCGTAACTCCATGGGTTATGGCCCCTGATTGTACGAAAAATGACGTTTTTTAGCTTGTGAACAGTGTAGAGGTCACAATTTTGAACCGATTTGGATGAAACTTGAAATGCATGTTTATAAACCAAAGATCTTGGTTCCTTTCGATATTTGCGCCAATTGGATCGTAACTTCCTGAATTATGGCCCCTGATTGTCCGAAAAATTGCCCATTTTAGCTTGTGGTCCCTCTGGAGATCAAAATTGTTATCCGATTTAAAAAACCGTTTGATTATATCACCGTGCTATGGTTATGAAGGTTGAGTTCGAATTTCGTGAAAATCGGACCAAAATTGACGGACAAAATGGCCGCCATTTGTACGCGAATAGTGTGAAAATATGTTATATCAAGGTTGTGAACAGTGTAGAGGTCACAATTTTGAACCGATTTGGATGAAACTTGACATGCATGTTTATAACCCAAAGATCTTGGTTCCTTTCGATATTTGCGCCAATCAGATCGTAACTTCCTGAATTATGGCCCCTGATTGTCCGAAAAATCGCCCATTTTAGCTTGTGGTCCCTCTGGAGGTCAAAATTGTTATCTGATTTAAAAAACCGTTTGATTATATCACCGTGCCATGGTTATGAAGGTTGAATTTGAATTTCGTGAAAATCGGACCAAAATTGACGGACAAAATGGCCGCCATTTGTACGCGAATAGTGTGAAAATATGTTATATCAAGGTTGTGAACAGTGTAGAGGTCACAATTTTGAACCGATTTGGATGAAACTTGACATGCATGTTTATAACCCAAAGATCTTGGTTCCTTTCTATATTTGCGCATATCGGATCGTAACTTCCTGAATTATGGCCCCTGATTGTCCGAAAAATCGCCCTTTTTAGCTTGTGGTCCCTCTGGAGGTCAAAATTGTTATCCGATTTAAAAAAGCGTTTGATTATATCACCGTTTCATGGTTATGAAGGTTGAGTTCGAATTTCGTGAAAATCGGACCAAAATTGACGGACAAAATGGCCGCCATTTGTACGCGAATAGTGTGAAAATATGTTATATCAAGGTTGTGGACCTTATAGAGGTCACAATTTTGAACCGATTGTAACTTGTATGTTTATAACCGAAAGATCTTGGTTCCTTTCGATATTTGCGCCCATCGGATCGTAACTTCCTGAATTATGGCCCCTGATTGTCCGAAAAATTGCTTTTGTTCGCTTTCGGCCCCTCTGGAGGTCAAAATTATTATCCGATTTAAAAAAACGTTTGACTATATCACCGTCACATGGCAATGAAGAGAGAATTCGAATTACGTGAAAATCGGACTAGAATTGACGGACAAAATGGCCGCCGTTTGTACACGAATAGTGTGAAAATATGTTATATCAAGGTTGTGGACCCTATAAAGGTCACAATTTTGAATCGATTTTGATGAAACTTGACATGTATGTTTATAACCCGAAGATCTTGGTCCCTTTCGATATTTGCGCCCATCGGGTCATTACTTCCTGAATTATGTCCCCTGATTGTACGAAAAATCACCCTTTTTAGCTTGTTGTGCCTCTGGAGGTCACAATTATTATCTGATTTAAAAAAAAACAGGTTTGATTATAAAAACCAAACAAATTCTAATGATTTTCTGATAATTCCTTAATATGTGACAACTCTTGTTGACTGCCCGGACGATTTGGCTGCTGTGTGGGCGTATGTTTCGTTGCCTGGCAACCTATTTTTACATCTTATTAGGGTATTTCTATTTTTTTCTTTCCTATAAATTCCAGTAAGCAAAGAAAATAATTTTACAGTGAATATTTACATTCTATATACAACTAGAATATTTTTTTTAAAAATAAATATACATCTTTTTGTCCTGGAAATTTGTTCATTTTGTCTTTGAAAAATAAAACATAAAATAACATCAAGATGGAAGAATCTATAAGTTCTAAAAATCAAAGGTTCTTAATATTTTGATGTGGTTTATGTTGATATACTATAGGTGTCTGAATATTATGGAGAAGATTGTGAATTATACAGATTACCAGATCTTGGTACAATAGGAACTCAACCTTATTGTTCTAGAACCATTCCAGTAGTTCTAAAGGTAACTTATCTAATTTAATCAAATTATAGCCTTATTGGGGAGAGGGTGGGGTTGAGTGGTCAAACACATTCACTTTAGATCAGAAGGTCTGTCATTGAGTCAAGTGTCATTATTTCCTTCCAAATCTTTTACGTAACAAGGAGTAGGTTCGCTCATCCAACCCGATAGGTTTTCTTTCGGACTAACCGAAATGACCTAGTTTGTGACAAGTGGATGTTAACTCCCCATTTCGGTGTCTCTCTCTTTGGTTATTTTCCTGTTCTGTATATAGATATATTTATCTTAACTTTATTTCAGCATATGCCATCATATTGTAATAGTTTAACCACATTGCGTCTGGCTGTTGATATAGGTGATTGGCAGACGGCAGCAGATATTAATATACTCAATCATAATTATAGTCAGGTTAGTTACTGATACCTTGTCAAAAACAATAACTGCAGCTAATTATTTCTGCAGAAGTTCTAAGAATGTGGATCTTTTTGTTCAAAAGGGTGGAAATTAGTAGATACCTTATGCAAAGACAATGCTTTTAGGATTTTCCTTTTGAAATTACTGCACATCTTAACTTTCCTGCCCAAAAAGTACCTAGGTAAGGAACTGTGATGCATTTCTTTACGAGCTCTACTGGAATAATCAACCTTTTTACCCTTAGAACCCGAAATGCCGCAATACCGGCTTGACGTTGTATCGCATATACCCGAAATGTCGGTTTTGCGGCTTGGGGCGTGTCAAGCATCAATTACGTTGACGTCATAATTAGTATGACGTCCTGTAAATCCAGGGAGGGACGTGCAACACCCCATGTATAGGCAGTGTTCAAAGGGTTAACATCCTGATCATAAATTTAGGGCGATTACACTGGGGAAAATATGAATCGATTACCTTGTTTTGCTTATCTATAGTGAGATATAATTAAATGTTGAAATTATAAATAGAAATAAGTGATTGTTATTATTTCAGGCTTTGTCTTGTCATTTGTTATTATTAAGTAAAATAAAGGATATTAGTAAAGAAGAATTCTGTGATATAAGTGTTGATGTGATAGAAAAACATTTCAGGTAAATAAATAATCCTAATATTATTGTTACAACAAAGTTACTTTGTATTTGTCATCATATATTAAAAATTAGTTTTACACAATATACTTCAGCTGTAATATTGTATATTTTCATTGTATTAATCTGTTTAGATATGTAATATTATATATTTTCAGTGTATTAATCTGTGATAATATAAGAGATGATATAAAAGAAAGAGATATTCACTCTATGTGTATTGAGGTCAGTTTCTTTCTAGTGCTGTCATTTCTCTTAAGTAATTAAGTAGACATTACTGTGTACATACAATTTTATCTATAACTTTGTTAGTACAAACAATAAACTGGGAAAACGGGGTCGTAATATGTGTAAAAGCTTCCTTACTTATCCACCCCCTAAAACTAAAATGTAAGAACCTAGAGAAAGATGGACCATCTCCGTAAACATACACGAGGTAACAGCAAGATAGAATATATTGCTTTAAATCTTCATAATTCTACGGTTCATTTATTTTTAAGATCATACAGTATTGGGAGAAATGGGATTTGCCTGTGGTGAAGTTAGAAGAGATATTTATAAATCATATGTCATATTTATCATCGTCACTAAGTCAGATATTATTTCAGTAAGTATAACTATTGTTATTAGACCTCAGTATTATTCATACGGTGAATACTTTGTTTACTTCTACTTTCCAACCATATGTAATCTTCTTTGTCCTCTGATACTTTTTACATTATAAATGTACAAAAAGAGAGCAGCAGTCACTCAGTGTGCAAGATGTTGACTTGCGGTAGAAAAAGGTCTCAGGTTCTCTCTTGGTGATGGTTGGGGTAGATCCTCAGGATTTTTTGGTGTGGTTTTCATATTGTTACCATAAACTTTGACCAGTTTTTTCCCCCATACACATAGCTTGTTGGGCTAATCTCTGAGTTGGACACAGTCTTGTGGTTGGGTGCTATGTTGTAGTAAGCTTGCTAGGCTTTACCATTCTATCTATTGCAGGAATTCAGATGGTAAAAATGGACAAACTAAAGTGAAAAGTTCTTCAGCATCATTTAGTACAAAGTTTAATTTGCAAGTTTTAGACAGACTTTTACAGAACGATTCCACTTCAGGTGATACAGATGAGACATTAGCCAAATGGATTAGTTTAATTGGCCTTGATAATTTGGATGAAAGGGATCAAAGTGAAAATTATCCTGAGCTCCAACCTGCTCATAAACTTATTCCTTATGATCGACTTTGGACGGATATTATTCAGAACTTACAGAAGCATCTTGGTGATCGTTTATGTGTTTCAGTAACCAGAAGCGAGTTAGATTATTTAGATCAAACTATTGACTCTTCGGAAGAACAACATCAGTCAGCCTTTTTCTTTACTTGTGGTCACAATCATCCCAAACAGATATTTTATCAAGATGTTTTAAGTTATTTTGAACGAGAACTGAATTCTGGTGCTACCAAATTGCCTTATTCAGCTACCTTATTGTCACAGTATTATAAACGACAGGGGTGTTTACCTATGGCTTGTCCTAAATGTGTTTTGAATGCGATATGGACAATATCATAAGTTAAAATATCTAGGGCTGATCCAAGAGATACATCAAATGAGTCATGGAGTAGGGGGGCATCAGAAATGGAATTCATTACAGGAAGATCTATGGAAGTTTTTTTTATTGATTTCCAGAGTGCTGCAAGTCATGCAGTTGCTTTTTGTTAAATGTTTCTTTTCAAAATCTTGCAAATTTGGTAAGAAAAATGGTAAAAAGCATTATTGATATAGCTTCTTAAAGGTTCAGCATTGAACTACATTACTGAGTAGAGCTAGCCACATATCATGTACAGTATATCAACCATTGTAAGGAATGACAAAGGACAAAGATTGTGCATCTATATATGTATAACCTATATTTACAAAGTGCAGTTACCGGTAAATAAAATAAAGACAACATTTTGTATATTTAATATTTTATTTGGTTATTTACACAATTTACAACACTAAAAGTATTAAATAAAAACTTCCCTTGTAGCACTAAATCAGACTTTAAATTATATGTTTATTTACTACACAGGGTTCCTGCTACAAAAAATACTTTTAATAGCAACATATTTTTTTATTAAAGTCCTTTCACAAAAAAAAGCCTCTCTTGGTTTAACAAATATAGTAAAGTAGTTATTAAGAATTCACATAGCAACTGTTCATTCTGGGTAATATGGCAACTAACTGCTGTCATATAATTGACCAGATAAGAATATAGTTATAATGTGCCCAAATGATGATTCTTTTTGCATGGAAAACTTTGAGTGAAAGGACTATAAATTAAACTAGAAATCTATGAGTGACGGGCAGCCATCCCATATTTCTCTCATGAAACTATTAGTTTTGTTCGTTTGTGAACACTTAAATTAATCTTTTAACAAATGAAGAAAATATGCAGGTTAATCATTTTTCATATAATTTTTTCAAATGAAAATATAATCATATAATCATATTTACTTTCTTTTCTTCAAAATTTAATCAATTCTACATTTGATAACCTATATGATATTTGAATCTTCTTGTCAATTTAATTTGACATTGAAATATCAGGAACACTTTTTAAAGATGCATTATGTAAGATTAAGATAAAGAGCTGACAGTTCTGACTATAATCGTTAAAAATAGATAATGAAAAGGGAATATGTTGCAAATTTCAGTCCAATTGCTTCATTCTGAGCCAAGTTAGGGCTGTTTGGAGAATAAGTGGAGTCTCAATTGCCATTGTTACCATTGTTACGATAGTAAAAATGTCTTGATTGAAGTTTTTAAATTCGTTGAAAACCAAGAGCATTTGAGGGCCCATATATTCGATTATGGTCTTGTCGTGTTAATAAATGTCTAATTAATAATTTATGTAACAAGACCTCCAATAGGCAGATTTAGCCCTTGAATAATGCATCATTGTTGAATTATTAAATAGGTGGAAAAATAACTTTATAATTATATATAATTAATATCACAGGGAATCTATACATGTATCTCAGCTAACATTGATATATAAATCTAAGATTTGTAGATACTTTATAACATACTAAATTCATTTTGATTATGTTTTATGAATAGATATTTGGAATATATCTTATATTGTTATTATTGTTTTTATTTTTCTTGTTTTGTATTATTTTTACAATATTGGAAGTCCGTTGGCCAATTTCTCAGATATCATTCTACATAGAACATAATCAAAATAATTTGTTACACCTTACAAAGTAAAAAAAAATACCTAGTTGCTAGTTACAAGCAATATACTTACCCTAATAAAATAAACATTACAGCAAATTGGGTGTCAAGCCAAGCATAACACAATCTAACCTACTAAGCGTTGCTTAACTAGCATTTCTTACACTGAAAATGTCAGAAATATCTAGATGTAAAACTTATTTTACAGTTCTTTTGCGTGATAAACAAACAATTTTCAATTACAGTAACTTTATTCTAAAGTGAATTTAGTGACATTGTTATCCTTTTAAAAGAGTGTCAGTTGTAATATTAATAAAAACATTTTCAATTATAATATTGTAACAATATAAATGTTTCTAGTTGTAATACAATATAAACGTTTTTAGTTGTAATATAAAACTACATGTCAAAAAACAAAACTTTCATCAATTGAATTTACTTATATTTATGCAACAACGTAAAACCAAAACATAATCAATTTCTGTTATTGAATAACAAAGATCTTATAACCAAAATCTTATGAATTTCAAGATTTAATTCAAAACATTTATTGGTTGATTCTACAGATCTTAAAATTTATATTTAATAAATATAAAATATATAATTTGATTTATACAAATATTAAAATGTATTCCACACAAAGATCTGATTTATTCCACAAAAGATCTTATTTATTCCATAAAAAGATCTTATTTATTTCATACAAATAGCTAATAATTTAATTCATACAAAGATCTTATAATTTAATTCATACAAAGATCTTATATAACTCCTGACTCATACAAAGATTTAATAACTTATATTTATTACACAGCCATTATTTCACACACTACCACACTCATACCCCAGAAGTATAGATATGTATAAAATTTACATCTGAGAATTAATAACCTAGTTGACAATATATCCATATCACTTCATCTGGATTAAAACAAAAGTGATAAAATATCGAAAAAAAATTTGAGTGACTAATGGGTTAACACACAGTGCCAACAATCACAGCATATCATAGGTGTCATCCAAATTCACTATTGGGATTCTTAAGGGATGATCGAAAACTTGATTAACATATATTTGAAAGATATAATATGGGATTTCTTAATACATCCAGTACATACTAAACAGAAGTTGATGTATGCAACACCTCTTAACTTGATGACCAATCAAAGGGAATGTGATGTGACATGAATTTCCCAAAATCCAATCCTGAATTCATGTCTATTGCAGATGCAGCAAATTATTTGGAAGCTGATTTCCATGTTACTGCCATTTAAGAGACTAACAAGTCCATGCCTGCTAACCCAAAATATATTCGGTTTCTTTCTTTTGTCAAAGCCTTCAATGATAAAACATGAGTTTTTCTTACATCTGTAGTTTAAATTAACATTATATACACTGATCTTAGAAGACTTGATAAAGAAACATGCTCATGACTTGAGATTTTGGGCAATTGCATAGAAATGATGAGATAACAAGAACCAAATTTTAAACAAAAACCTCACTATTACTGTCCTACTTTTCTTTTCTTTATTTGTGCTTGAGCCTGTTGTTGTGCTTGTTTGATATTGACTTTCTGGACGGGAACTTTATTTAGTTTAACTTTATGTTGCTGCTGTACTACTTGCTGTTTAGGTTTAGCTTGTGCAGATTGTTGTTTTTTAATAGCAGCTGTTGGTTGTTTCACAGCTTTTTGCTTAACAGCTGCTTGTTGTTTACTTGTTTGGGGTTTAACAGTTTTTTGAGCAGGAGTAGGAGACTTTTTGATTATATTTTTAACAGGCACAACTGGCTTTTTAATAGCACTACTTGGAGGTTTCTTGTTTACCACAGGTTTTTGGACAGGCTTCCTTCCTGCTTGTTGACCAGGTTTTGCTGCTTGCACTGGCTTTGTTGCTTGTGGAATGGGTTTAATGGTCTTAGGGGCTATTTTCATTTTAATGTCTACTTTTTTCTGTTGAGTTTGGTGTACTACTGGTTGTTTTTGTTTTTGCTGGTTAGGAATTTGGGCTTTTTTTTTAGACTCGCTGTCATCATTTGTATCTGGGTTGTCATCACTATTGTCATCGTCACCATCCGTGTCTGCTTCAACACCGAAAAATGTTGTTTTCAGTAGGTTTACTAAATCGTACTCTTCCTTGTGGGCCTGTTGTTTTTTATGCACATCTTGGGTTTCCTCTTGGTATTTTTCACTAGGACTTTCTTCATCTTGTTCATCTTCATCAGTTTCAATAATCATTTTCTTCAGAACTTTAGCTACACGTGTAAATAGTGTAGTAGATCCACCATCTGAAATCTTCTTCTTTCTTCTCTTCACTGCAATTTTGCCACATCTCTTGTCTTTTGTACATCTTTCATCATCTTCCATGTTATCAGGGATTCCATCATTATCATCATCATCATCTAAATAATCAGGAATGCCATCACCATCTGAATCAACCTGCTTATCAGGAATGCCATCACCGTCTGCATCATCATCTAAATAATCAGGAATGCCATCACCATCCATGTCCTCTTCATCATCAGGAATACCATCACCATCATCATCAGTATCTAAATGATCCGGAATACCATCACCATCTGTATCAGGAAGCTTATCAGGAATTCCATCACCATCTGCATCAAGATCTAGATGATCTGGTATACCATCTCCATCCATATCTTCTTTATCATCAGGGATTCCATCACCATCATCATCATTATCTAATACATCTGGGATACCATCATTATCGTCATCATCGTCTAAGTAATCTGGAATTCCATCTCCATCAGTATCCTTTTCCATGAAATCTGGGATTCCATTACCATCTGCATCAGTGTCTTGAGAATCTGGTATTCCATCACCATCATCATCATCATCCAAGTAGTCAGGAATTCCATCACCATCAGTATCAATCTCTTGTTCATCAAGAATACCATCGCCATCTGCATCATCATCTTCATCATCAGGGATACCATCATTGTCATCGTCGTCATCAAGATAATCTGGAATTCCATCGCCATCTGAGTCGATTTCTTGTGCGTCTGGAATGCCATCCCCATCATCGTCGTCATCCAAATAATCAGGAATTCCATCTCCATCAGTATCCTTTTCCAGGTGATCAGGAATACCATCACCATCATCATCATCATCTAATTCATCAGGGATCCCATCATTGTCATCATCATCATCTAAGTAGTCCGGTATTCCATCACCATCTGTGTCAACTTCCTGGTAGTCTGGTATTCCATCTCCATCAGAATCTTCATCAAGGTGGTCGGGGATTCCATCATTGTCATCATCATCATCCAAATAGTCAGGGATACCATCCCCATCAGTATCAATTTCTTGTTCATCAGGAATGCCATCACCATCTGCATCATCATCTTCATCATCAGGAATTCCATCACCATCGTCATCATCATCAAGATAATCAGGAATGCCATCACCATCAGTGTCCTTTTCTAGATGGTCTGGAATACCGTTTCCATCGTCATCATCATCCTCATCATCTGGAATTCCATCATTATCATCATCATCATCAAGATAATCTGGAATTCCGTCACCATCAGAGTCTATTTCTTGATAGTCAGGAATACCATTACCATCGTCATCATCATCAAGAGCGTCTGGGATGCCATCTCCATCTGAGTCTTCCAAATGATCTGGAATTCCATCCCCATCATCATCTTTATCTAAATGGTCAGGGATTCCATCATTATCATCGTCATCATCAAGGTGATCAGGAATACCATCACCATCAGTATCAACCTCCTCGTCATCTGGGATTCCGTCACCATCATCATCATCATCCAAATGATCAGGAATGCCATCATTATCATCATCATCATCAATATAGTCAGGAATACCATCACCATCACTGTCAACTTGTTGATAATCTGGAATTCCATCACCATCATCATCATCATCAAGATGATCAGGGATTCCATCACCATCACTGTCCTCTTCATTATCTGGGATTCCATCACCATCATCATCATCATCTAAGTGATCAGGAATGCCATCATTGTCATCATCGTCATCTAGATAATCTGGAATTCCATCGCCATCACTGTCTACTTGTTGATCATCGGGGATACCATCTCCATCGTCATCATCATCTAAATGATCAGGTATGCCATCATTGTCATCATCATCATCAAGGTAGTCAGGAATACCATCACCATCAGTATCAATTTGTTGATTATCTGGAATACCATCGCCATCGTCATCATCATCTAAATGATCAGGTATACCATCATTGTCATCATCATCATCAAGATAGTCAGGAATACCATCACCATCAGTATCAATTTGTTGATAATCTGGAATACCATCACCATCATCATCATCATCATAAATATCTGGTATGCCATCACCATCTGAGTCTTCTTGGTCATCAGGTATACCGTCACCGTCGTCATCATCATCTAATTCATCTGGAATTCCATCATTGTCATCATCATCATCTAAATAATCTGGAATACCATCCCCATCTGTATCAACTTCTTGGTAGTCTGGTATTCCATCTCCATCAGAGTCTGCATCCAAATGATCAGGGATTCCATCATTATCATCATCATCATCCAGGTAATCGGGGATGCCGTCACCATCTGTATCAAGTTCTTCATCATCAGGTATACCATCACCATCATCATCATTATCAAGATGGTCAGGTATTCCATCATTATCATCATCATCATCAAGGTAGTCAGGAATACCATCACCATCTGTATCAACTTGTTGATCATCAGGAATGCCATCACCATCGTCGTCGTTGTCTAAATGATCTGGGATACCATCATTGTCATCATCATCATCTAAGTAATCGGGTATTCCATCGCCATCAGTGTCCTTAGTTTTATCAACTACTGGCTGTTTCACCGTTTTCTTAGGGACTGTCTTGGGTATGACTTTAGGCTTAACTACTTTAACTGCCTGCTTTACAGGTTTCTTTTGTGTTGTCGATACTGACATAATCTTTCGTCTGCAGAAGGTACATTCTTCCTGTAAAAGAAAAAAAAGAGATATATTTACATAATTTGGACCAGAAGTTTTATGAAATATAAACCATTAAAATTCTGAAATTTTAACAGAATGTTGTATAACAATTTTCTTGAGATACCATATCGGTGTCAATCTGAAACTAATTCCTGAATTACTCCTGCCTTTGCATGTGTTCCATATTGTCATATACCAAAGGCATTAAATTTGTAGAATGGTAAGTTATGCTGCTATTAATGGAAAGTTCTCCCCCATATTTGTACTTATAGAAAAATAAATTCCATTACTTTCCTTGTATGCAGTATTGATTATTGAATATAATAATTAGTGGGAATTCAAACTCAAATATTGCTTTCTCCAATGCTTTGTCAGTCTGTAACCATATGCAGTTAGAGATTCAGAATTTGATGATCAAATATAATAAACCTTTTAAATGTAATTTACCTTTAGTAATCCATGATGGCACACTATTCAATTCAAACACATGCATGCTAAAATTACATGCATTTTATTACCTACACTAAGATTCCTCCAGTTCCTTGGTAAATATGTTTGACTTCGCCAGTCTAGTAAGAATTCGCAATAATTACCAGACCCAGTAACATTAAAATGTGGGGTGCCCAAGGGACGTGTTTAAATTGTGTTTGTGCGGTATCATTCCCAAAAGTTCAAATTGTCGGTTCAAATTGGTGAATACATAGTTCTTATGGGAGAAAAACAAACAAGTCATTTTGGGACTGATGCAAAATTCTTTTTCAATCTTTGCTTTTTCACAAGGGTTTTAACGGAGTAGGGGCTAACTGGAGACAATCTAGATTTGGTAGCTAAGCCAAAAGGTACTCCTTTTCATGTACACCAACTAGACCGAACTCACGGTTGCACTAAAATAACGTCCAACCCCAATTTTTGTTGGGTCGGGAAATATAAGCTGAAGGGCAGTTCATGTACAATATCACCTGAAACTCCTGCTCTCAGGTTGTTGTCGAACCTTGAACTACCTATTCTACAGTCTAGTTACGGGATAACCAAGGCTACAAAGAGCTCTAGATAATAATAATAATCTATTTATAAAGCGCCGAATTTCCAACAAACTGGTTGCTCAAGAGCGCTATCTACATAAGATATCATTAAAAGATATCACACGATCAACATTAAACACATTGAAGGAATGAACAGAATAAATGTCCGAACCGGTAAAATTACCATAAACAAAATGGTTATTAAGACTAAGGGTAAACAGATTTAAGTTCAATCAAGAGATTTCTTAAAAGGTGTTATGTTTTTAGTCTTTAGTCTTGTTTGGTAGTCTATTCCATAATGTTGGATCACTATGGGCGAATGTTCTCTCGACTCACTACTTATAGTTCCAGGCGCGGATCCAGAGGGGGGGTCCAGGGGGCAGCCCCCCCCCCTGCTCAGGCTTAAAAATTTTTTTATGCAATTTTATTGGCGATTTAGACCCGTAATTTTGGAATTTACCTTCCGGAAATACGTCAGAATGAACCAAATTGAATCTAATTTACCAAATTAATCGGTTGAGCGCAATTAGTTAAGCAATTATCAAACCTAGACCCCCCCCTGCAAAAAATCCTGGATCCGCGCCTGAGTTCTCATTCTGTGAACGCGAGGGAGTGTAGACTGTAATAATTTCTTGTAGATATTTAGGAGAGTCAAGTCAATATTATTCAGTGTATTATTATGCAATAACATTTATCTTAAATATTATCAATTCATCTCCTAAAGATCTCGGTTCTTGCGATATTTACCGACATCGGACTGTAGCTTCCTGGATTTTGGTCCCTGGTTGTAGCTTACGGAAAATCACATCTTTAGCTAGCTTGTGGACATTCTAGAGGTCCCGAATGTTATACGATTTTGATGAAACGTGAAATGTGTGTTTTATAACCAAAAGATCCCGATTCTTTTCGATATTCGTGCATATTAAACCCTAACTTTCTGGATTATAGTCCATGATGGTACGAAAAATAACATTTTTAGCCCGTGGACATTCTAGGTGTCCTATTTTTATACGCCCACATTTTCATGTCGACGTTTATATTGCCGTCGCCCCTGTTCGTCCATCCGGACGTCCATTCGTCACAATTTTTATCCGATTTTAATGAAACTTGAAATATAGGTTTATTACCCTAAGATCTCATTTCTTTTCGATATTGGCATGTATCGGACCGTAACTTCATGGATTATTACCTTTTTAGCTTGTGAACACGGTAGAGTTCACGATTTTGAACCGTTTTTGATGAAACTTGAAATGCATGGTTATAACCCAAAGATCTTGGTTCCTTTCGATATCTGCGCGTATCGGATCGTAACTTTCTGAATTATGGTCCCTGATTGTACGAGAGGTCGCCTTTTTAGCTTGTGGTCCCTCTAAAGGTTACAATTATTATCCAATTTAAAATACCGTTTGGATATATAACCGTTACACTATAATGGAGGTTGAGGTTGAATTTCGTAAAAATGGCTGCCGCTTACACAAGTACGCAAATAGTGTAAAAATATGATATATCAAGGTTTTGGATCTTGTAGAGGTCACAATTTTAATCTGATTTTGATGACACTTGAAATGTATGTTTATAATACAGATATCATGGCACCTTTCGATATTTGTGCATATCGGATTGTTATTTCCTGAATTATGGCCCTTGATTGTTCGAACAATCGCTTTCTGTTTACTTTGATGAAACTTAAATATGTGTTTATATCCCAAAGATCTCTGTTCCTGTCGATATTCGCGCATATAGGGACGTACCTTCCTTTATAATGGCCCCAGGATGTATGAGAAAAAAAATCGTGATTTGATCTTTTCAATTTTTATCAGTTTAAAAGTCGTTTAAATATATGAACGTTACACCCTAATAGTGATTGAGCTCGACTTTCTCTTAGCTTGTTCTCTATCCATCACTTGCAAAATGTGGGCATATCTTGCCAGGCAACCGCTCGTTTAGAGTATGCAATACAAGAAACAGTACTTTGCCCAGATAGTGTGTGTATTGTTTCTCCTTCCATCAGAGGAGCTTTGGGGGAGGGGGGTGTCCAAATGGTCTAATTAGTGCGCTTTAGATCACAAGGTATGTCGTTAAGTCATGTGGCATGGTTTTAATTCCCAGGTGTATGATGGCCTTAACAAGTTCTTGATTTTCCTCCCACTACTAAAGACCCAGAACCCCTATGTCAGTCCAAAATGACCTAGTTTGTCATGTGAACATTAAACCCCATTTTTTTAATCTCTCCTTTGAATACCATGACAGGTATGGTGTCCAAAAAAGAATAAATTTCTATCCCATATCTGTACAAGAGGGCGGAGCCAATTCACCTGCTCAATATAGCTTTTATAAGTTTTTCTAGTTTTCAATTTCCTCCCACTAATAAAGAACTTACATGTATGCAAACTATTAAGATAGGTTAGTTCAAAATTGATAGTTGAGTTTTCTTTGAACATCTTTGGCGGAGCATATTTATTTAAATCAGTCCAAATCAGTATCAACCAGCTAATGAGGAAGATGGTGGCTGCATGGTCTAATGTGCCCTCGGCCTTATAGAGCGCTTCTATATATTGATCAAATATATAATAGTTGTGAGAACATTGAGGTAAATAAACATCCATTTTTGTCTGCGATTTAATGGGGGAAAGGGTTGGCAAGAATTAACTTTGGCTTTGATATTTATGGTGTTGGGGCAGCTACTTCTGAGCGGGATTAGAAGCAAACTGATAGATAAATAAGTTACAATGTTTATTTATTCCAAATATATGATTAAGTCCCTTATCTTCTTCCTATTCACCTAAACAAAATATTAAAAGTGATCTTTAACAACATAGCAAAATTGACAATATTTTAGAATATTATCTGCAAATGAACCATGGTTCATAGTAAATCTTGGTTACTTTTCAAAGTAATAGTAACAGACATGAAAAGGGGCGAAAAAAAAAAATGTTATTAGGATAACTTTTTATTTCAACAAAATATTACACAAAGGCACAAATAAAAAATTCAGCCTCATAATTCATGATATGATGCAGTCATACAAACAGTAAAAACATTCAAAAACTAGCATTCAAATAGAGGTTTTAATAGGTGTACATGTATCGCATCTCCGTAGACCAAAATAATATTTTCATTTTAAATAAAATACTAATTGACAGTCTTGATAAGCTCCAGTGTACTTTTTAAAAAATGAAATGAAATCAAAAAACTTCGAACAACGAATTTTAACATTTGACCTTGATAAGTCATTAAAAACTTTCATGGGATGTTTGCTATTTAACAAAGTAAAGGAAAAAGTTTCATTTTTCTTTCATGATCATGATCCTACATGTATGGTGTAACCAAAATTGTAAATATAAATCATGAAATTAGCTCCCTTGACCGTACAATAACATCCATTTAAAATGATTCTTTCAATTAACATAACAATTATAACATCAAACCCTGACTCACATCATATATAAATATACACTAACATATAATACCATGATTCTCTTATCTTATGCTTTATATTAATCACTGTTTGGACTGCGATGAAAATCCTGTTGTCACACGAGAAAGTTTATAATGATGTGATTCTGATGTCTCCAGTTGCACCAGTTAAGAAAATGAAATGAACTTTGTTGCATCAAATAGAGACAGCAAACAATACTGACCAAGAATATCAGTTACCCATACAGAAATGGAACAGAATTTGATTGTGGAATCTTTACTGGGCTTAGTAAATTTTAAAACACATAATATTCACAACTTTAGACATGTTATAAAGCCCTATTAGATGGTACATGGAATTTAAACTTCTAAAAAAATGTTTGCTGTCCACTTTGTAACCTTTGAACGATTAATTTAATTAACCATATAAACCCTCGCGCTATCAATCTTCTAGTGCCTTAGAAATAAATAATAATAGCAGTATTTATAGGAGGGTTGGTGATCAAATGATAAGTTAAAGGGTTAAAGAAAGGTGATGATGTATATGGCGTGATCTACTGTATTCTTCATTATAATTCATCATGATCTTCTTCTGGTTTCTGTAAAACAAGGAATGATGAGAGACATTAGAATCTAATATTCTAAAGACTCTCCCATATTTCCTTGCTAACTAGCCTGTGTGTGTGTTCTAATTTCTATTCAGATCTTTCCATTATTTAATGTTTGTTAGTTATACTCGCAATGATTCTGCAGGAATAAGCTCTAAATTTCATCCATTTTCACAGAGTGCAGATATTCATGCTTTTCAGTCATATCTGATTTTGTCCTTCGTATATAATCAGTGATATATGTACATGTATGATTTAAATGGATGAATCATTCTTCAAATCAATTCACACCTAACTAAAATTCTCATTCTGGGTCAAAGGTTAGTCTTACACGACGTGCATAATTATCTTAACATGCAATTACTAACTCAAATGTTTAGAAATTGGAGTTTAACTTAAAATACCTCCATTTATGAACCTTTTTAAATTTGAGCAGGCGAAATTTTAACCTCTATATACAGGCTACAGAAAAGACTGCTTAAAAATTAAAAACCTTTTTATGCTTCCTTAAATAAAAGGAGTTTGATAAACCATGATATGTATTCCATTAATTCTTTAGTTGCGAAATCTCACAAAAAATGCAAGAAATACAAGTTGAATAATGAATATTTTATTTACTTGACCCAAAATGTAATATTTGTCCATTTCTTTTGGTGCAATTAAACTGGTTAACACACACAGGCATAGTAACATGGAATTATGGGATATGAGTAATATCACAACACAAAAATACAACACCATGCACAATAATCCTCATTAAATATTTAGGGTTGATATCTCAAAATCACTGGGCAACACTTTACGAAAATCACAAGTAACTAAGCACAGAGTTACAATTTATTTTCTCAAGACCCAAGATGAACCAATAGTAGGTTGTAGATACTTGGGTATTTAATTTTAGTCCAATTTCTGAACACAAGAACTATTTTGTGATATCAACCCCACTAGACATTTCAATTAACTACCAGGACTCAATTAAAGAAATGTTTATAACTTACTTTTTCTTCTTCTTCAGCATCTGCATCAACCTCCTCTTCTTGTTCTGCTTCATCAGCTTCATCTTCTGGTTCTTCCTCAATCTACAAACATAATTAAAATATTTTACCACTTTAAATTTAACTGTCACTTTCATGTGCATTGTCAAAATAGAAAAGATCTGGCGTTGTCTTCCTATCTAAACAACACGTTTGCCACTGACTGACTCTTCTTGGACTGAATTCTCATTATTCCTGTTAATCATGCTGAATGAAAATAATATCTCTACCCAAAATATTTGTTTTGTATAACATCATAGCACTACCCACAACATTGGAATGACAAAACTTCCAGGGCACTTAACAAAAGTTTGATCGAATCAGTGTCTGCAACTCCCGATCAAATACTGAATTCACATTGTTCCATATCTGGTCCTGATTTTTGAGTTGTGAATGCATTTCTTTGACCTCGCAGATATCATGACCATCAGGGGCCCAAATTCTTACCTTGGCATCAAGAGGAACATCTAAACTCAATCTTAACATATTTTCAACCCGCTGAGCAAATCCCATGGTGTCCGAGATTCTATATCCTGATCTTACTGTAGCGGTTTCAAACATAACCACAGCTAAATCTTTAGCAGTTTCATCTTCTTTGTTAGCCTAGAAAAGCATACCAGTATAATAATAACTTATTTGGATGATATAGAAAGAATTCATTGAATCACACATGTATCACTTTGTGGCTATATTCTAAAATCAATACATGGTCATATTGCACAACCAGACAGTTATGTTTTTCATTCACAGTTTCATATTCTTAACCCATACTGGGTTAAGTTCTTCAACCAGACCGGGCTATATTCCACAACCAGACAGGGTTATGCTCTTCAACTTGATGGGATTAGAAAATTACCCTCCATCAAAACCTCAATACCCCATGACAAGTATATTTGAACAGTAACAAAACATTGGCCAAACAAACATTTTATAATAGTTGACATAAATGATATAAATTGATTTTCCTTACCTCAACTCGTTTCTTCAATTCTTTAATTAAAGGATGACGAGGATTAATTTCTAGAGTTTTCTTTTGGTTTGCATAAAAACTGAAAGAAATTATGAAATCTGTTGTCATATTTATAACAAAATAATACTAGCAGAAAGAACGAATTACCAGTATTCTACTCTATATTAAAGATCCTGTAGATCTAGGTGTAAAAGCAAATATAAATTGATAAATTGAAAGTGCTTTAAACAGATGTTTCATATTGTTTGTTCTTAGGAGGCAATTCACTTGTTCATAGTTGATTATTCTCTTATAACACCAGGTATTATGGCAACAGCCGCCTTTAAAATGTCGGCCCATACTGATACTATGTAAACAACTTACTCTTGTGATGGATCTTTAGCCTTGGCGTATGCTTGAGCTTGCATAATTCTTTCCATATTACCAGACCAGCCATACTGACTAGCAACAAGAGCACATGGTGAAGATGACAGACGCTCAGAAATAGTGGCTTTTTCAATCTGAAATTAATATTGAAATTAGAATTGAAATTGGAACAAAAAAACTATAAACGACTGAAGATTGTGAAGTGTTGAGAAATTTCTAAAGTTATGTAAAATTTTAAAAGTTGGTATCCAAGTGTCACAGTATTGAATGATCGAGTGACATAAAGTTGTTATCTACATGTATGCAAGTCATGAGTTTGATCCCATGCTTGTATGTGACAAGTAAGGTTGGCACCTAACCTGGGTGCCCCTCACTTCTGACTAAGGATGCCTGGCTTAGATTTTAAGCTCATAATTTTTTAAAACATCATTCTATATATATATATTCACTGAGAGAAAGTGGTCTTAATTAAGAGCCTGCTCTCAATGGTGATAGGATATCAATTTTTTGTAGCTGTTCTTTATGAAAATAAAATATCTTTACCTGATCTTTTAAAGCAGAATCTTTTAACCATGTAATTAAAGGTTCATATTCTTTTTCTGTAGCTTCTTTCCTTTCTTTAGATTTTTCTGAATCATCTAATTTTAAGCCTTCTTTAGCAACATTTTGGAATTTTTTGCCTTCAAATTCAGGTAAGGATTGGATACAGTATTCATCAACTGGTTCAGTTAAATATAATACTTCATAACCTTTCTTTAATAATCTTTCTACAAATGGTGATTTAGATACCTGTAAATAAAATTTAATAACATTATAATACAAATGTCTTTTACCAGTTTTTGGCACCAATTAGCTCTTATCTAACCTTCATTACAATATGGATCTCTTGAATGTCTAGATACTAGATATGTGCTTGAGTGGCTAACAAATAGTTGTCGCAAGATCCATAATGTATTTTCATAAGGCAATCTATGAAAAATTAGATAAATTTTAAGAGATTTTAAATGTGATATATCAGTCCTCCAATTCAGAGACTGTGTCCTTTTTAATGTCTAAAAATTTTGGGTGTATGAGAATCTTCAGAAATTTCTAAGTTTGTTGAAACTATTAACCAAAAGATAAAACTTACTTCATCTCGTCCTGTTCCAGCAACAAAGTAGATGGATTCTTGTTTTTCTTTCATTCTTTCTAAATATTCAGCTAAACTGGTTAATTCGGTGTCAGAGTTGGAGGAAGCAAATCGTAATAATTTGGCTAATCGAGTTCTGTTTGTGCTATCTTCAATTACACCCAACTTAATGCTACAAAAGAAACCAAATAAAAACACTCAGATATCTCAAGCTTTTTCTATTTAAGGACTTCCATCTAACTAACTCTGATAACTAATTCAAATTTGATGGGAAAGATTTCAAAATTATATAGGTATTGAAAATTTTGGTCAATTTTAAAGTCTTCACTGACTGGTAGTAAAAATGATCTGGAGAATTAAACTTTCATCAGTAAATTTACATGCCATAATATTTTTTGAAAACAATTTCGTGGCAATACTAAATGAACAAATTATGTTGAAGTTCCAATGACATCGTCACTTACTTTGTACTGAATTCTTTCCAGAATTTCTGATATTCGTCTTTATCAATCTTTTTAATCATATCCAAGGTTTTTCGTACTAATTTTTTCTTGATGACTTTGAGTAATTTATGTTGTTGAAGAGTTTCACGAGATACATTGAGAGGTAAATCATCTGAATCGACCTAAGAAAAAAACAACAATAAGAATAACTGGAAGCAAAAATACTGCAATCTATTTTAACAAAACACCAAGGTTCAACATAATCTAAATCTTAACTCGGCAGTTTGTAATCTAGATAATATGAATGAGGTATAAAGGATGAAATTTTCTTTTGAAAAGGCCGCAATTTGGATTTCTGTTGGTCTATAATAATTCATACTTCAATAGAGAGAGTGATATAGGATTCAACTAGGTCATTTTGTTACTGACATGGTATATTAATATAATCCAATACAAAGAAATAAAACTTGAAGAACACCCACAATGTCAAGCATTTGACAAAAGCCCTTCCCAAAGTCCCTCCACCCCAAAGCTTTAATAGAAGATCTATTTTACTAGAGTACTAAATATATATACTTACAACACCACGAATAAATGAGAGGTATTTTGGCATCATGTCTTCAAAATCATCAGTTATAAATACTCTTCTTACATACATCTGTTCAAATAAAATTGTTTAAAATATTTAATACCACAGCAAAATATAACACTCAGCTGTTAGTGGGCAAATTAACTTTCTGAGTTAGAGTCCTAGTCACCGTCCAGTTAAAATTGGTATCTAACTATTGCAATAAATGTTCAACAAAAGATCTCAAAAAGTTCTCGTGTTCCACTGCAACATGCATTAAATCATTGAGATGTGTCATGCATTATTTCAAGTGTGCTTTGTGATACATGACATCATTATAAAACTTTGAGAATAATAATTACTAATACTAACCTTAATCTGTTCATTCTTTTTACCATAATTTTGGAAAGTATCAGATGGGGCAGTAGTTGGTACATATAAGATTGATTTAAATGTAACTTCTCCTTCGGCAGTAAAATGGATTTTTGTCATGGGTTTATCATAATCACTACTGATAGATTTATAGAAATCATTATATTCCTCATCTGTAATCTCTGCAGCTCTGAAATAAACAATGTTCTTTAAATCATTAAATCTCAACAAATATTAAGCAATGACCACACAAATGATCATGCCATGTAAATTCTTATGGGTAAGCCAAATATATGGTACTATGTATCACATCTTTTTGAAATTAAAAATCACATTTTACTATCCATATTTGACTGAAAAACTAAAGACAGATAATCAAAATTACTGAAGTATAACTTGGGCCAAACTAGAAGTCTTCAACAAGATACAAATATAAATTCATGGCTTCAAAACGAATCTAACTTACTTTCTGGTCCAGATAGGTTTTACATTGTTAACAAGGTCCCAGTCCCAGACGGTTTTAGAAACTTTCTTGGTTTTAGGTTTTTCCTCTTCTTTTTCTTCTTCAACAGCAGCATCTTCATCTTCCTCTTTTTTCTCTTCATCTTTCTTTTCTTCTTCATCTTCTTCAATAGGTTCTTCAACTTCTTCGGTCTACAAATACAGTCAAATGTATGACAATATTTATATACATGTATCAATTTAAATATTAAAAATATTTAAATATCGATTATAATTAATTAAATCGGGTGTGTTCAAAAATGGCTCCACTCCTTATGAAAATATCTAAACCTTGCACAATTTTCTTGAAATACGACATGTAAAAAGTAATGGGATTTGTTGCCCTATCAACACCTTATGGTCAGGTCAAATTTTTAAGGCCAAATGTGAAATACCAGGTGGAGAATAGCATTATTTCAGCCCAATCTTCTTCCATTTCCAACAGTAAAAGATTATGTAATGATTTTTTTTGTACCATACTATTAACTTGGTTGCCATAGATGTTAAAAATCTGGAATGTTCTTTTCAACCAACAGCATAATCCAAAGATTTTGGTTGCATCCTAACCTTGAAACCCTGACATTTTATTTTGCATATCTAAAATTCTAACTTACCTTACTAGCCCATAGATAAATATCAAAGTTGATAAATTGACTGTATTTTTTCACCAAGTTACGAAGAGTAGTTTCTTCCAAAAAGTCATGGGCTTCTTCTTTCAAGTGTAAGCTGAAAAGGAAATCAAACAGCAATTGAAATACAAATAAAAATTGAAATTGTCAAAAATTCTGAAAATTTCCTACGGCTCTGAACAATCCCACCAATTCTGAGAAAGGTTATCTGTTTTGTGTATATAGAAATTTACAAGAAGTCCGGACCCACGCCAGTGATGAAAATATTAAATGTGGACATACCTGACTGTTGTTCCTCGTCCAAGTGTGTTACCACGAGGATCTTTAACAACAGAGAAAGATGAGGAGTCAGATTCCCATACATACTGATCATCATCATTATGTTTAGATGTGACAACAATTCTATCAGCAACTGTAAAACAAATGAAAGTCATCAATATAAATCTAAATAGCACATTATGCTCTTTTAATTAAACAGCAATTTATCTGCAACCAATCAACACTGAATTTGTAAAGCAAACAATATTTCAAATAAAGTCCATTATGTGCATTTTAAGTTTATGTGGGCTCTTATTACATGTTCTTGTCGAACAGATGTCTCTTTAATCGTGACTTGAAAATGCTACTAGAGTATTTGATTCCTTCGATGTGTAATTTTACATAATTCCAGAGAAAAAAAGAGCTGAAAAGTCGAAAGATTGTTGTCAGTGTTTACAGTGTGGGCATACATGTATTAAGGTCTAACAACTGATTATAGGTCCATAATTTTGATGAAATTCATGAAAATCATTTTTGTGTACACTTTAAATTGAGAACAGGACTTATCATGATCTGTATACATAAGCGGCTGTAATTAATTACATTATCAAGTAATCAGATCTGTAATCTATCTAATTAAGTAATTTAATCAATAACATTGAAATTGTTGTTTTTATCTCAATATCAGAGCAACCTATGGTGTAAGCAATTAATAGAATTAGTTAATTACTTACCTAAGAAAGATGAGTAGAAACCAACACCAAATTGGCCAATCAAATCACTAAGATGTCCTTGTTCTTTAGCTTCGCCTAGTTTGGTGAGGAAATCACTTGTACCCGATTTAGCAATTGTACCTAGATTTTTGACGAGATCTTCCTTAGTCATACCAATACCAGTATCAGTTACATGTACCACATGATTTTCACGATCAGCCTGTAAAAACAAATTAAAATGAAATCAACTTTCTAATTTAGCAAAATTTATGAATCCTAGTCAAGAATCAGATATAAGAACTACAGTATATATACAACTGTTCAACTAGACTTTTATCAGAGCTATATTACTTTTCAAGCCCCTGTTTTATCAAATAATCTAAATTTTTGTATAAGATCTTGTATATAATTACAGTCTTAAGAAACAACTAAAAGAGCCATTGATTTAAACACAGTGTTAACTGACTCCGTATACTTGTATATCATTTTGGTTTTTTTATTTTATTGTCTAATTGATGGTTATATTGTCAGTTTGTAAATGCCCCTGAACATGTGCAGAGTGCACTATAAATAATCAATTTGAGTACCGGGTATTATTAGTCATAAGAACATTAATATATCTACTTTAAGAGATATAATACATTTCATCACACAGGTGTTTCTAATATTATATGCATACATTTAGCTAATCATATAGATTATTATATTATCGTAAATTTGTACATAAATATAAGTACTTATAATGAAGAGACATTAAATTTCTCAGCTGTATATAATCTGTTAGATACAACGAATGATAAGAGGATATTTATTACTGGTACATATATTGCTGAATGTTAGCTGTCTGTTTTGGAACATTCACTATTATTAGAAGAATGACTACTAGAAACGACCTTGGAAGTACTGACATAAAAATATATTATGTGCTTGCTGTTCACAACATACCATCTACTGTCAAATATCCCATTAATATAGAAACATTGTTATCTATTAATGAATTAAATACTTGAATTTAATCTTTGCCTGCAGTCCTGTAGTAATAGTACAGCCTTTTAGTTAACAATTTCTTAAAGACCGCATGTTATTCGAATACCACATTTTCAATTAATAATATATACTTAGTAAATACTGAAGGCATTTAACCATTTTGGACGGATATTCCTTTTAGAGAATCAACTTGCACAATATTGTAGTTTGCACTGTATTACATTTCTCTGACAACCCAAATTAACATTTAACCTAGGGAACATCAAGAAATACAAGTTACAGGAGTTACATTAGTTTAAAGAGTTAGAATTTGAAAGTTAATATGATGTATGCTTATATCTGTAAGGGATGATTATTGACCATAAACTGTTCCATTGTGACTAAGATTTCAAACATTCAATTTTCAGTTAATGAAGCTACTGGCGAGTACTTGAGTCTAATGCTTTCTATTATTGGAATTAAATAAATCTATAAATTGCATTTTTTCTGATTTTATTAGCATCGTATATAATATCTTCTTGTCAGAAAATACTATTTACCTGTTTGTGCACTGTTATAATCAATTACTTATTAAATCACTTTTTTTCCAAAAGTAAATCATTATGCAGTAACAATTATTAAATCATTTTTTTTTGTACAAGTCGCATAAATTGTAATTTTTTTTTTGTTTACACAATAATATATTAAGATAAGTTACACATGTAAATTCTAAATAATACACCTGTCTTTTATAAAGCCTACATAAAGTAAACAGGTAATCATATCGTCTTGTATTCTAACTTAATATACAAACCATATGCACTTTAAGTACTTACATTATATACATGTAGGAATGTGCTGAATGGTGAGTTTCAGTATTAATTATTTACCTTGATTAACTTACAACCAAGTAATGACTGGTTGAATAACTAATTAACATTAATTACAACCAGTTATTCTATAATAAGTTCTAATCAAACATGCATTATGCAATACCAAAATCTGCGTAATGCATGTCTTTCTTTAAGCCTGAAATATTTTCTAAAGTATTAATTAGACATTAATTAGCTGATCCAGGTCTTAATCATCTCTCGATGGCATCAGATTTCTCCGATATTAAAGAGATTAGAATGGTTCAGTAACCCTTTGATTTAATCAAATATGGAGGACTCAGACATAGCTTAGATCAACCAGTACCGTGGTTGAAATTATTGCACACGTCTGTCAAACCTTCAAATTATTCATATTACATTATCTACTTCCGAACTACTATAGCAAGAAAGGCTAGTTCTTTATCTAAATCTTACATAATGTACATGTATCTTTAAGAAATACATTTATTGTATTAAATAAAGTACATGTATCAAATTTGCAACAGTCTTGTCAGTGGTGTGGTAACTTAATTAACATCACTTGTTAAATTGTTAAATCATGACTGTGTGGTAACTGGTAATCCTATTATGATCATGGTAAACTGATAAATAGTCAATCATGATTTTATTATATACTTATTACTGTAGCAGTATTACTCTGATCTAATAAACTGTTCCATATCTGGGAATCGTGCCTATTATTACATCAAACCATGTGTGCAAACAATGTTAGTCATCTTGGACGGTATTACCTATATCTTTAAATAAAGATCTACATATCTACTTAGAACTAACATATTATATTTATTCATTTTGTATTGGCAATATATTTTGGAAATAAATCTTTTTTAAATAATATTCAAAAACTTGTGGATAAGAATATTTGTAATATAGAAAATCTGTTTTAGGGGGTTAAGAAACCATGCTTAATGAAGGTCTCTTTGGCACCTACCAATCTTCTATAAGAGAATACTTGGATGAAAAAAGAATAGTCTATACAAACAGGTTATGATCAGTAATAATAGATAAGGTAAGAACAGGTGAACGATGTGAGACTTGTGAAAGGATCAAGTTTCTATGTTTAATATTTCTACCAGTCTACAAGGCCTGCTGATATGTTATTAAGGTGAAAGTAAATAAGTGAGGCTGAAATACATACCGAGTAGAGTATGTTAGTGTTAAGGAAAGGTACCACACACCTCTATATAAATCAACATTTCCTGACAAGTTATATGAAGTTTTACCTCATGTACAGGATATCTTATTAGTTTAATCATATTAGAAACTAATATCGAAGTTCAAATAAGATTCCTGCCTAGTGTACATTGTTTATACTGTACATTTCTTGATTTCGTATTCTTTCTCCAATAATTCTAGCACAAAGCAGACTCTTCTGAAACATGTCATACACAAGACAGGATATGCTACCGTAGTACTTTTTTTGAATTACCCGATACATGTAACCTATGTGAATATTGTCGTAGACTATGTTTAAGTTCATTTGTAACTAACTGTTTTGAATGAACTTTGACATTAAGAATTGGCACTTGTACATTATATTTTTAGTCTTTGTATAATTGTACTGTTATCAGGCTTTGTCAATGATATACACAAATCGATCTAGCACCTCAATAAATGAATATTCCTGTTTAGTCATACATGTATCTCTGAATTATATGTAACCTTACCCAAAAACTATTTTAGTTAAATGTTTGCATGATTTAACTTTAAAGTTTTTTTTTTATCTAAAAAGCAACTGACATTTGTAATTATTTTTCTCATCAGAAGGAACACATGGTAGATAAACAGTTATTTTATTGCCAACAAAATTACATCAAGTTAGAATGTTTTGCTCCTGACCCGACATGAAAATTCATGGATATGATGGCTATTTTGAATACCTAAGTTAGTAGTCTTATCAGTCAGCACGTTACCAGAGGAAATGGAAGAAAATATTCCTTTAGAAATGGTCTATAATATTGTATTAGAAGTTTACGTTAAAAAAATGATATGGTTAAACCACAAAATTTTAACAATACCATTCTCGTAATGGTTCAGAGACAACCTTACTTCTTCACCTCTCAAGATTTAGAATGGAATGATTACGTTTGTACGCTTTAAGCATTCCGTTCTGAACTGTGTATAGACAATGTATATCTATTAATTTCTAATTAAATGACTGTATGTAATCTACCTACTGTTTGTTTTCAAATAACCGGAAGGAATTGTGATCACATGACACAATCTTAACTTTTTTATAACTAAAACATTTTGTCATTTTATTGATTTAAGATTAATTTTAAGTGCTCAATTATAATCAATAATCTATATCAAATTTCCCCTATTTGACATTGGAATTAGAAGGAAATTATTATGCAAGAGTTTTCCACAGTTTATATGCTTCAGAAGCAACAGTACTTCAGTGAATTTATGTTACTGACAATTGATGCAAAATTATATACCAGTATTGTACCATATTAATATTATGTAATCATGCATATATTGATATAGTATCAATCAAATAATTGTATATTTTAAATAACTGACTACTAGTGTTAACACAGTTGTGTTACATTTTTCGTACTTTAAATAGTCCTACAAGGTTCCTGTTTACAAAAAAAAAAATACCCTTGGTTAAAGCGGTCGCTACAAAAAAATACAGCTCATTATCAGTATCACTCTAGGTTAAAGCAGACATTATCCTCCCTACTACTAATACTACTGCTGATACCTCATAATTAATAAGCTATTATGTATTATCCTCAACTGTTTTACATGTATAGTGAAACTATGGGTATTAGTACATCACTGTTATGCTAACTTGCAATTTTGGCAACCATTAACTAATCTGCAAAACCATTTATATATTTAGAGCATGCAAGGTATTTACTCTCTGAACAGTGATATGGATATGTACAATCAAAGAGTGTTAGAAACAACATGTGTTCACAAATAGCTAGCTAACAGTACCCCGGTTAAAATATTTCTTAATGAAATGCTTTTACCTAAATTTTCCACAAATAACACAATCATAGTGATTGATTGAAAATAATTGGCATCAAATTTCATATTAAATTTTAATATAACATTTTGTTTTGGGAACCTGTAATATATATATATATTAGGCGTATACTTCTATTATGTTATTTTGTTAACAAGAGTTTATTATTTCAGTTAAGTGTAGATACTATGACAGTTGAATCTGGTACAATACTATTGGTACTCCCACATTGTATAAAAATAACTCGGTTTTAGTTGTGTGTGTACAAGCATTACTATAATATGAAGAACTGCAGTCGTTAAAAATTGTTATTGATATTCCATACTTTTGAAACTTACAAGCTTAAAGTGTCAGTTTCTAAATGTACATTAATAAATATATATATGCATGGAATAATCAGGTGAGCCTTTTTGTTATGATTTTCAGTCATTCTATGTTAAAGTTGTTTGAGAAGAGTGCATGCCTAAGGCCAAGTCACAAATTATGAACTCAGACTATCCAAACTATATTAACACAACCAAACCAAATCATAATTCAAGATCATAAAACAAAATTGATGAATCGGTCATTGAAACTATGTAATAACATGAATAACTGAGCTAAGCTAAAACTAATTTTCACTATTACTCTCAAATCAGAATATATCATGCTTTCTTTTTACCTCATGTATTTTTGGGTGAATTTGAAATCTAGTATCAATGTTCTGTGCCAGTAGTACCAATAAATCTGGTACCAGTGCTAATTTTCACTATTACTCTCAAATCAGAATATATCATGCTTTCTTTTTACCACATGTATTTTGGGTGAATGTGAAATCTAGTATCATTGTTCAGTGCCAGTACCAATAAATCTGGTACCAGTGGTGTTATCATGCTACAACTACACAGCTTATCTACAAACTAATTAACAGCTTGGCATGCACTGATTGTTTGACTTACCTTAATTTTGATACTTAATTCCTCTGTAGCAGATAGAGCATTCTTATCAGTAAGAGATACAAATCGTATTTTATCCAAAGCATCAGACGCGTTAGATATCAATTCTCTCAAGAATATCTGTAAAAAAAAGAGAAAGATATATTTTTATTAGCAATTACATGTAATAGCAAAAATCAGGTGTATGCTGTTATACATATGCCGTATCAGATCTGCCAGAATGTACATGTAGTATAATATATAATATAGGAATTTATAGTAAACCTATTTAATATTTAAATGATAAGCTTTATTTATAATATTCTATAGCTTATTTATATGGAAGATGTCATTAATCATCAAAATAAATACATTTTAAAATCACAGTATATCATACATATTTGGAATATTTCTATCTAAATACATGTTGAATATAAAAATATGAAAACTCACTTCTTTGTTTTTATAGAGAGAATTAATAATAAGTTTCATCATACGATTTACTTCGGCCTCGAAAGCATATTTTTCGGCCTTGTCTCTAAGTTCTTTCATTTGAGCCACGTTCAGGCCATCAAGCTTTATAGCTTCTTCTTCCCTATAAACAAACAGTTTTTGTTGATGTGAAAGCAATTTAATTTTTCACAATAAAGGTAAATGTTAACCTTGGCAACATGTTTCTTGGATTACGGTACATACATTCATGTATATCAGAAAAGGTGTTTTAAAAAAAGACATTACTTCGGTCATTTTGAAACTAATAGTCAGACATTTTAAGAGCTAATCGGATACAGACAGGCAAATAGTGCCCAATCAGGAGGCCAGATTAAGATTCTGCTCGTTATCTAGATAACGAAGTCTTTAGAGAAATAGTTGGATCTATGACAAAAATAAAGCAATAAAAACTGAATGGTACATGTAAGTCATGAACATGTATCAGCAGTACATGTACTTATAAATATTTCAGAAATAGCGTTTTTATTAAAACATGGCATGGTTTTTATAACCACTAAAGACGTAAGTAATAGTCTAAGTATATATCATGAAGATTTGTATATTTACGTAACAAAAGATACATATAAATAAAACCTTCACGATTGCTTCTTGTTTATATTTCATTCACATTTAACGAATTTTAGAATAGACTGAGGCATGTGCAGCAATGATTCATAAATATTTAAAGAAAAGGTGAGCACTTTACACAATTCAGACAGAAGTGTGCAATTTTTTCATGTAAGAACAACTTTCAAAGATATCAATGAAACAGACATTATATAGAATTTTATTATCTCTACATTGTATCTCTTTATCTCTGCTGCTGTTGATTTGTTACAAAAGTCATAAATGTAACAGGTCTATTACAATTATACCTTACTTTAAATCTCACGGCTACTAATATATCAAAGTCATGTTACAGGTCTGTTATTACACATGGTATCATACCATTATACTACTTCGAATCTCATAAATAGTATCAACACAATACCAAGTCACCATATGAAGAATGCAAGTATGAACATCAACAAATGTTACAATAAGAGTAACGAGAAACAAATGACTGTGATAAGAAAGTGACATGTTTACAGAATTTACATCAGAGATTGGTTGTAACAAACTTTTGCTCAAATTGAGAGTCAAATAGTGAGTCATCTAATATCAGGGATTAATAATGACAATGTGCGGCAAATATACAAGGAACCAAATTATATTTTCTTTCCCATCCAAAGGACTAAGTAGTATCCCATCCAAAGGACTAAGTAGTTAAGATTCTTGAAGATACTTTGGAATCACTTCATTCATCTTTGTTTTAGCAAGACAAATCATTAATAGTTTGTAATATATATATATATATTAACTAACACCTGTACTGCTTCATGTTGTTTATCATAGATGCATGCAGTACAAATAAAACCGAGAGTATATGTATGCTGACATACACAAGACAGACTTCCATGTTACGTCATAACTAGATTTCTTTACACGCTTTTATAGTTACAAGTATAACACGTACAATGTATATATGTAACCAGTTTATTTCAGGAGTCTGAATACAGTCCCTGATTAAAGACAAGTTGGCAATAGAAATGTACTAGACAATATGAGTAAAGCGTGAGAGACTACACTGCTTGAAGTAGTAGCAGTGGTAGCCAAACTTGGTGAGAAGAATATTATACCTGGTACATACCAATATAATGTTGGTGGTAAACCATGTATAGCATGAACTGGACTAAAGATTACATGTATTAATTTCATGTTTTAACAAATCGATACTTTTAACTAGACAGTAATTTAGACTGATTTTTAGTACAATACATGTATGTCAGAAAGAGAAATAAATCTGCAAGCTCTTTACTAAAATACCTTGGATTCTACAGAGGGGAGGTCAATCAATCATTAGTAAAGTGAATTTCATTGGGGTTTTTTGACGGACAATGATGAACCAATACTATTATTGAATTAATTCAAGCATCAAGAGACACAGGTAATTACTAGGTAATTTTGGGACTAACATAAACATGTGGTACATTATTTCAATAATTTGATTGCGTATGTATATATTTGGCACTTTTAGGAAAACAAAGAACCCAGAAAAATCTGTGAGGTTGAAAATTTCACCTTATTCCTGGTCACATTCAAGTGTTGGATTGAAAAGTTCACCACTTGACTCAATGACAGACCTTATGATCCAAAGCAGAGGTTAAAGCTATAGTATAACAAAATAACAATTAATAGTTTTCAAGATATTTGTTCAGCATGGGAATCCTTACTCATAATCAATACAAAGTATGATGAATGTCTAATACCCTGATAAAGACTCTACAATGATCAATCTAATTAAAATATAGATCTATATTTCGTTTTGTTTTTTTATACTTTAGATGGCCAACACTCATGTAGATCTAACAAGTTATAGTGGGAGCTCACGTTCTATGACGTCAGGTATCAAGCACGGGACATTTGACCCGATAACGTCAGTCATTCGATTAACCAATTAGCGACCGCCATGCTTTTTAAAATCTACTTTTGTTTTGTTTTGATTTCTATCTGCTGGTAATATTTACCCACAGTTCCACGCATGAAAAGGTCAAACGGTCGATTCGACAGACCATTTGATTGGCTAACCCCTCATTTCAGACAAAACACGACTTAAATAACAAGTCTTCCAGATCCAAGAGTAGTGAAGACAAGTAAAAACGAAATTTTGAACTATAAAAAACGAATCAAAATTGGATCTGTGTTTTAATCAGATTGCTACAATGATCTGGAAACCACTTTTATATTTCTAGTATCCACTTTTAAATTTGTAGTATCATCAACCCTATAGTCTATAAAATCATCAATATATATTTTTCAAAACATTTAGCCAAACTGAAATTTATCAAATGATCATTATTTATACCTTGCAGATTTTGACAAAGAACTTTAAAGTTGTTTTCCCGGTTACAAACTGGGTGAATTGATGATATAGTAGGACTAAAACCATATTCAAACTAATTGATTTATCCTAATTTTGCTTCAAATCCTTCTCAAAACACTGAAACTGCCAAGTATACCCTGCTATGAAAATCGATCAAAAGAGGCCATGTTTGCGTCAGGGGATTATCCCTCTCTGTCCCTATGGCAACCGCAGTCTGAGACGGGGTGAGAATTCATTGCATACACAAGATCATGTTGTCTGTAATCGCTGACTATTTATTACAAATATCGAATCCTAATTAAATTCTCAGATTATCCACTGCCTGCGTCTTTTACCGTGATTCTTATCTCAGAAAGTGTTGTAGGTTTAACTCTTTATAGATCTAGAGTTATCAACATGTACACAAAGTGCTCAATGTACATGTACTCCTGCAGCCTTCGACGTCACGTGTAGGGATAGCCCTAATCGTCGGGCTGTTGATTAGGGGAACCCTTACATTTTTGTCCTGTTAACGCTCAAATGAGTGTTTTTCAGGGAATCAAGTATTTTTCTAGTAAGACTGGATATCTCTACTTTCTTTTACCAAAATTGCCATACTTTTATTGGCAATAACCACCCGATAAATACTTTGCTGGGAACCCATCTTTAAATCAGAAGAAATGGTCACTAATTTTTTCAAATAAGAGAGTAACAAAAAATTAATGTGTAATGATTTGTTGAAACTACTAAGCAGCAGGAGATGTATGGTAGGGCAAGGTTATGACCTTTATAACCCAGAGCCACACGACCCTGGCTTTAAATAAACTGGAATCATATTCAAAACATGTCTTCCAGGTGAGAAGATCTATTATAGAACATAATAAGAGGGGACTAGAATGCCATGAAAACAGTAACTATTCCTGCAATATGTCAGACCAGATGGGAGAATCACAACAGAGAGTTCTTTAACCTTATCTCTAAATAACCACAACTTACTTATATATACTTAAGATAAAACTAAGTGTTCCACTCTACATTTCAAACATAAAGATGATTTTACCAGTTTTTATGTGTAGATACTATAATAAATTTTCTAAACCTCACTAGTATCAAAAAGCTACATTTTAGTCCCCCCCCCCCCATGCAATATATAGTCAGATGAATACAAATGAGGGCAAGCTGGTTACAAAATAGTCAAATCATTTTTATTCTCTTCAAGTTATTGAGAACATAAACACAAGGAAATTAATATTTTACAAACTACTTTAAATGAGCTAGAAGTCTTCACTACATTCAAAGAAATCACACTACCAGAGCAGACAAAAGCAAATAGCTGTACGTGTCATTTATAGACAGCCAGCATTTGTCTGTGACATTCTCGTTTTGTTGGTCTATGTTCGAACTGCTCTTAAGAGTTACATAAACCATACTGAGTTACATAGACTATATTAGAACTTTGGACTGCATTGGTTTTAATAACATTTCATAAATTGGAAGAGTAGAGACAGGAACATTTTAAATCATGGCACCTTTAACTTCCAACTGTCCTTAATTACTATATATGTATATAAATGTCTACCTTTGTACAGTTTCATCATCAGTTCTTGAAGCATCTCTACTTTTTCCGATATCTTCTACGACTTCTGGTTCTTTTTCTTCATCTGCTGCTCTTACACCTTCAACATAATATATAAAACAACTTATTATAATGAGTTGGTATTTTTGTAACTCTGTTACTCTGGGAAAATAATTAAGTAGGTCTTTATTTTCAGTAAGGCAGTATTTGGTAACACATGCATAGGTAGGTTGTCAATAAATCGCATGCTACATGTTACATTACATGTATGTCACACAATAATGATATGTAGGTACATGTACCTTCAGGCTGTGTTGAATTGGAACTATGTTTCTTGTCGCCCGCGCGCTTAGGATCGGGGGGTCTATTTTCGGCCGCATAGCTTTTCAACACAAAAAAATTTTGAAGTTTTATTTGAATGTTTCCGACATTTTTAACAATTATTTGAATTATTTTAGAAATAAGTTACCCCGTAATGTCTCGTTTATCAATATTTACCTGCTAAACAAAAATAAGTGACATTATGTTGCGGTCTGTTGCCGTGTTTAATACAGAGCGATATAACAGTCAATTTCGTTAGCGGATAGCTGCAATTTACATAAATTTTATGCGCCCATGGCCACTTTGCTCTATTAGATTATTTCAACTAGTAAAACTTTTAATATAAATCTAAAAACAGGTATTCCACAAGCGAAATTCTCGGCTTTCGCTCGGTGCGGCCATGTTTTTGCATACATAATGAAGTTATTTTAAGAATAAGTTATTTGATTGGTCGGTCGCTAAGGTCAATGGTTGATGTGTCCAATCCAAAACAAGCAGGTCGGGTTATTAGGCATGCGCACTGAGCTGATGTCCTAGATATTCCCTCTCGTCGGTTTATCGCTAATATTCTTGATAAATACGTCACTGTTTGTAGATATTTTTGAAGACTTTCAAATAAAATGGCTTTAAATTTTTTGTAGATCACTCAATAAGTTTGACAGACACCCATAATTCAATAAAGAATAATAATACCATTACTAAGTTCTGTTGTTTTGAATAACATTTATGTCATTGTATGTCAAAGTTACATATGTGTCAAAGTTACACATGTAAATTATACACACAACAAGAAATAAAATAAGCCAATATTGAAATATTGTATAATTTATAAGAAATACATATATGAAAAGTCATTTTATTAAAGTAAAATAAATTAATGGAGCATATCTGCCTAACAGATCCCAAATCATTTTTTCTACAGTTAACAATTTTAGTCAAAATTATATCTCTGAAAGTTATGGTCAGATTTTATTGAACCTTGGAACCACTTCCTATACTGACTTTGTGCAATAGGAGAATTTTTTTTTTGATGTCTGCAAAATAGTTGCTGATGTATTGCACCAAGTAAAACATTTGGTGTTGAATATTGTTTGCCAATTGTTTGTTGAATCAAAAAGTTAATTTAAATGGGGATATTGGTCAAACCAACTTTTATTTGGTGATGGCATTCAAGTTTTAAAAAGTATTTCAGACAAATTTTGTATTTTACTTCATTATTTCATTCATTCAGTTTACTATATAGGTTAATACCTGGGAAAATGAATTAACTTTGAGCTTTTGGGGGAAGAATAAAATCAAAATGATGGTTTGTGTTGGTTTGTATACTTTGTGTTGAAAAATACACTTTGTGTTGTGTTTGCCTCACACCCTCATTGGATTGTCAGGAAGGTAGTGACAAGAAACATAGTTTCAATTCAACACAGCCTCATGGTGGTAGTCACATTTCAGTTGGACGAATTACGTTTCAGGGATCAAGTTTCATAATAAAAGATTTGTTTTTATAGGTTATTGATTTGAGCAAACAGATTTGATTAAATTCCTCATGAACTGCTTGTAAGAGACATTGATTTAATTTCAAACAAATTCTTTGCATACTAGTACATGTAATGGCTAATTCAAGAATTTTCCAGAAACTTAATTTGGTAGTAGTGTACAATGTACATGTAATATTAACAATTACAGATATTAGTGATATGTATTGGTTCATTTCAAATTTAAGGAATACTAATCCTGCCACTGGAGGATTTGGAGATTTGTTTATAATTACTACGTGTCATTTCTATTTCATGTGCATTTTGTCTTGGTTCAGTATTATCCGAATTATCATGACAAAAATATAGCCATTTACAGGGGATACTGGTACTTAAATCTTCAAACATATGTAAAAGAAACAAGAAATAAACAAAGTTTTAACACTGTAATAGAATGAAAGATCAGTAAACAATCTGTGTATAGAATAATGGGTAATTTGTGAGAAATGATCTAAGTTGGATAAGGTAAAGCAGTAATAAGATATTAGTTGTTGGGTACAACTACTGCCAGGTGTTAGAACTATCAGTCTCTACCTGATATTAATATCAGTCTACTACAAGTACTGGGGTAGGTGATCTTATGATACAACCTAACATTTAGTACCAATAACATTTGGTCCTTGTACTATACCAGTATACCTAAAATTACATGCACGTGTAGAGCACATAAAATTAACTAAAAAGGATTTGGATGTTTAAAGGGACAATATTTCAAATAGAAATGGCCATATCCTTACAACTATTTTGACTTAATGGCATTAGCACAAAAACAACTACAAATAGATCAATTAAGGCAAGTAGAGGCTGTTTGAAGATAGATTACATTAGTGTTTTGATTTAAAGATAACAACTGTATTTGTCCGAGGCAAAAAAATACTGATTCTATCAAAACCAAGCAAGTTTTTTCTGATATACCGATGTGGATAGTACAAGTACATGGAATTGAATTTTTCGTATTGTTTTTCGCATTGTTTATGAAATGACTTGTATGCACTGCCAAGCTTATCCAACATACATTTTTGTCACTTTCAAATAAACTTATTTATTTTGTAAAATAGACTCAACAAAGTCCATCACAAAGAAAAAGTTTGTTTATACAAATTGAAAAGAACAGCGCTAACCATAACTCAAAGGTCTAGTCCATAATCCTTGACAACAATTATGTGCCCTAAAATCTACAGGTGGCGTTAATATTTTGATCTGAACATCCATCATACTAAAAGTTATTGAAAATTAGGAAACCATGATTTTGATTAATAACAATTGTTTGACTTGTTAATGTTGCTACTTTTGAACTAATACTAAATAATGCTTTGTTGAGTCATGTCTTTCATGCAATATCATCCAGTCTTCAACATCGCAAATGCGACTTATTGGTCAATTTAAATGTCCACATTTATGTTAACTTGCTGTGAAAAGTTGGGCTTCTCTGATATATAACACACAAACAATCATATGAAAATATTCCACGTGAAAAAGGAGAATGCGAGGTCGTAGACTGGAATAACCAGACGCCAAAGACTATCATTCAATTCAGACTCTTTGCGTATTTTGCAAAACATAACTATTAAACTAAAACTGATTAGAAATGAGATAAAAAATAGAAATGATTGATTGTAAATCAGTTTATAGACATTGTTATTATGTTAGAAGTTAGAATATACTTTGCTGTTGGGACACATTTCAGCATTTGTGTTCATTTCTAGGTGCCAAAGAATAGAAATTTAGCTCCTTTAACTTGACATTTGAGATGATTATGTGCAAAATTTACCAGAAAACGAATCGAATTGGTGTCTCTTATATTAGTTGTCTTGTCATTTACCTGTATTTTTTATTATTCTATTAAATTAAATAAGTATCAGTATCAAATTGGCGGTAGCACGATTTACCCATTATTTCAACTGATATCACAATAATTTATATCGATAATTGACCATATACAGTTCTTTCTGTCAAATTGTCATTTTAAATTTAAAATCGTAGCGTTTTTGTGTCAGAATGTGATTCCACGTAACTTTGGAAGAACTACAAATTTAATGGTGGTCTGCATCCATGTGGGTATACACAAGTTATGTCCCGTACATACGACGACGAAACACGCATGAATTGTTGGATTTTAAGACAAGAAGACCATGATTTTAAAGTAATTATGGCATATTTAGCTAAACGAATGATAGAATATTAAAAGATAGGCTGGCACTGCCAGGCAGGATACGCCCACATTTTCGAGAGATGGATGGAGAACAAACAATACGGAAAGTGATTTTTCCTACATCATTAAGTCCTGTATTTCATACTGTATTGGGAGCAGCCATTTCGTTGGTCAGTTCCAGTCTGATATTCATGAAATTCGAAGTCGACAATGATTATGGTGTGACGGTACACAACCTAGAAATGTGACTTTTCGTCAAAATCGGATAAGAATTGTGACCTGTACAGAGTCAACAACCATGATATACCATATCTTTACACTATTCGCGTACAAACGGCGACCATTTCGTCCGGCAATTTTGGTACCATTTTCACGAAATTCGAATAATTCAGGAAGTTACGATCCGATATGCGCAAATACCGAAAGGAACCAAGATCTTTGGGTTATAACCATGCATTTCAAGTTTCATCAAAATCGAATTAAGATTGTGACCTTTACAGGGTCCACAACCTTGATATACCATTTTTTAACAGTATTCACGTACAAACGGTGGCCATTTTGTATGGCAATTTTGGTCTGATTTTCCCGAAATTCGAACTCAACCTTCCTTACGGTGTAACAGTAATATAATCAAACGTTTTTTTAAATCGGATAATAATTGTGACCTCCAAGCTAAAAAAAAAAAGGCGATTTTGCGTATAATCAGGGGCCATAATTCAGGAAGTTACGATCCGATATGCGCAAATATCGAAAAGAAGCAAGATCTTTGGGTTATAACCTTGAATTTCAAGTTTCATCACAATCGAATCAAAATTGTGACCTCCACAGGGTCCACAACCTTGATATACCATTTTTTAACAGTATTCGCGTACAAACGGCGGCCATTTTGTATGGCAATTTTCGTCCGATTTTCCCGAAATTCGAACTCAACCTTCCTTAGGGTGTAACGGTGATATAATCAAACGTTTTTTTAAATCGAATAATAATTGTGACCTCCAAGCTAAAAAAAAGGCGATTTTGCGTATAATCAGGGGCCATAATTCAGGAAGTTACGATCCGATATGCGCAAATATCGAAAGGAAGCAAGATCTTTGGGTTATAACCATGAATTTCAAGTTTCATCAAAATCGAATCAAAATTGTGACCTCCACAGGGTCCACAACCTTGATATACCATTTTTTAACAGTATTCGCGTACTAACGGCGGCCATTTTGTATGGCAATTTTCGGCCGATTTTCCCGAAATTCGAACTCAACCTTCATTAGGGTGTAACGGTGATATATTCAAACGGTTTTTTAAATCGAATAATAATTGTGACCTCCAGAGGGACCACAAGCTAAAAAGGGTGATTTTTCGGACAATCAGGGGCCATAATTCAGGAAATTACATTCCGATAGCCGCAAATATCGAAAGGAACCAAGATCTTTGGGTTACAAACATGCATGTCAAGTTTCATCAAAATCGGTTCAAAATTGTGACCTCTATAGGGTCCACAAGCTAAAAACGTGATTTTTCGTACAATCAGGGGCCATAATCCATGAAGTTTTGATCCGATACATGCCAATATCGAAAGGAACCGAGATCTTTTGGGGATAAACCTATATTTCAAGTTTCGTCAAAATCGGATAAGAATTGTGACCTGTAGAGAGTCCAAAAACAAATTGTGGACGGACGGACGTCCGGACGGACAGGGGCGACGACATAATACGTCCACATGAAAATGTTGGCGTATAAAAACGATAAACATAATTGTGATAAATATATGTGGAAACTGATATCACAATAATTTATATCAATAATTGACCATATACAGTTCTTTCTGTCAAATTGTCATTTTAAATTTAAAATCGTAGCGTTTTTGTGTCAGAATGTGATTTCCACGTAACTTTCGAAGAACTACAAATTTAATGGTGGTCTGCATCCATGTGGGTATACACAAGTTATGTCCCGTACATACGACGACGAAACACGCATGAATTGTTGGATTTTAAGACAAGAAGACCATGATTTTAAAGTAATTATGGCATATTTAGCTAAACGAATGATAGAATATTAAAAAACGATAAACATAATTGTGATAAATATATGTGGAAAAAACGCGGTTTTGGGTTGATTTGTGTATTACACCAGCTATTCCCTTGGTTACGACTTCCAAACTTGCTTGGAAATCGCATTTTGAGGGGCATTTTGACAATAAAAAGCTGCGATTTTAAATTAAAAATGTCAATTCCACATAAAGGACGGTATATTATCAAATACTGTATCAATATAAATTATTGTGGTATGAGTTGAAATAGTGGTGGATTTGGGTTGATTTTGGTATATTTGGGTAAATCGTGCTACCCTCAAATTGGACAACATAAAATTCTGGCGGAGGGGGGGGGGGAAGGTTTGAATTATTGCCACTGAGTGATTATACACATCTCTATTGTTCTAAAACACTATTGGCAAGTGGCAACTCATTTTTGAAGCAGCTTCCAACTTGGCAAGCAAAAATCCTGTGCATTATCATATTTGGTTTAGGGCTATACCGTTCATTTATAAATTATTTATTTCCATTCATTTCAATCATCAATTAATGTCAATGATTATTTTAATTTGTGACTCTCAGGGTGTTGTGTTATAAAGTCTACCTGTAGGCCTACATCTTTACTATTCTTAACAATAAAAATAACAACTTTCTGTACCATTCCTGCAACGAATGCATGGCAGGTTTTAGTTAGCACCAAGCTTCAAAAGAAACCCTACCGAATCGACATTTATGGTAATAGTGAATTCACGTGTTCAGTCCCGGGAAGCGAGAAGAGGGGTACACCGGTATCGTGTTTGCGCCACTTGGTTATTACATAAATAAGTACTTACCGGCTAATAATAAAAAGCCAAAAATTCCTAACAAAATACACCTTTTCATGGCGTGCTTCATGGAATGACTCCTGCTAAAGGAGAAGGAAGGGTGAAATATAATGACACTGACAGAAATTAGTTTGGGCTTTACTATCAAGTTCTAGGCCACCTAAGAACACGGGGAATCCCTTCCGCTGCACTAAAACAGCCAATCACGATTTCCCACGAACTCAAGATTACCCAATGAAATGGTACCAAGTAAGGAACCTTCTTTACGACCTGTCTTGCGCTGATTGGTTGAGTTTATTTTCGTCATTGATTATACCGATTCCCGGGGAAAATTTTTTAACATCCACGTTTACGGGCCCCCCCATAATGCAATAAAGGGAATTCCGGTTCATTGACAACATGTAAACAAATCAGACTGCTTATCTAAAGAAGTTAGTTTTGACAAGTTATGCCATATGTGGTGGTGAGCAATTCATTATACAAACAAAATTATTATTCTGTAATGCAATGCATTAGTCACTATCATTTCAATAAGTTTCCCTGCTCTCCAATAATTTCATATTTCCAGTCTGATTATACTTAGTTAGTATAGTTAGTAGAATGCCACCTTTGTCCTTTTCTTTCAATTGAGACAATTGCCTGATCATATTCATTATTTGCGGGCCATTCCAGAAAAAAATATATTATGATGTTGCTCAAAAACCCGTTTGTGTGGAGGGGGGGGGGCTGAAAATAGAAACGCCATTCGACCTAGAAAGCTGCGACAACAAATATAGTACTAAAAATGGGGTAGCACGATTTACCCAAATCCACAAAATCTACCCAAATCCACCCAAATCCACCACTATTTCAACTCATACCACAATAATTTATATTGATATTTGATAATATACCGTTCTTTATGTGGAATTGACATTTTTAATTTAAAATCGCAGCTTTTTACTGTCAAAATGCCCCTCATAATACGATTTCCAAGCAAGTTTGGAAGTCGTAACCAAGGGAATAGCTCGTGTAATACATAAATCTACCCAAAACCACGTTATTTCCACATATATCACAGTTATGTTTATCGTTTTTTAATATACTATCATTCGTTTAGCTAAATATGCCATAATTACTTTAAAATCATGGTCTTCTTGTCTTAAAATCCAACAATTCATGCGTGTTTCGTCGTCGTATGTAAGGGACATAACTCGTGTATATACCCACATGGATGCAGACCACCATTAAATTTGTAGTTCTTCCAAAGTTACGTGGAAATCACATTCTAACACAAAAACGCTACGATTTTAAATTTAAAATGACAATTTGACAGAAAGAACTGTATATGAAGCATTATCGATATAAATTATTGTGATATCAGCTGAAATAATGGTGGATTTGTGTGGATTTGGGTAGATTTGGGTGGATTTGGGTAAATCGTGCTACCGCTAAAAATGTAGTGATTACTTGTGATTTTCTCCTGACACATTTACTGAAGAATTAATCACTTTCGATGGACGTTATTATGTCCATGTTTTCATCCATTTTTTTGCCCATGTTTATAAGAGATCAGAATAAATTTCATTCAAGTCTGTTTCTCTAATTTAATTTCTAAACTTCATGTAAGTTTTAAACTTTACACAGAAATATTTAAGAGAGAATTTTCCTTTAATAGTAAGTGCAGGAGGGTTGCACCACACACAATTTTACACAAAAACAAATATATGGACAAGACATCATACTCAAAGACCACAAACATAAACAAATCAAAGAAAGTGAATGGATCCGGGGGCTAGTCGTAAGCGTCCACTGCGCTGTACAGTCCCGGGCCTGTGGTGACACAGACTTCACTCATATTTGAGGACAACTGGGAATGCAACCCAAAGTAATAATTATATAGTGTCAGCATGAGTCATGATCTATTATTAGATACTTTACACGCAAAACTTAAAGTAGCTAATACTAAGTCTCTTACTCAATATCATGATTCAAAATCTTTTACAATGAAAACACAAATTATTTGTCAATTTCTAAAAATCAACATTGATGTTGTGATCTTACCGGGAAAAGATGGGTTTCTGGTATCCAATATTTAAGAAAAAATTACCATTGGTACACGAATCGTGTACTATAATACGTTTCAGGCCCATTTTTAACAAGGGACTTGAAAAACGAGGAAAGACGGTGAGGCATATTCTTATATGGAGAGTATACGCTATAAATATTATGTAGACTGGAATAACCAGATGCTAGATATTGACATTCAATTGAGACTTCTGGCATATTTCGCAGAACATAACTCATTTCAAGTAAGAGTAAAGACGGAAATGATTGAATCTAAATCATATTACATTATTATATATACGTTGTGACCCATATTGTGTCAATTTCTAGATCCCAAATGTTAGCAATTTAGTTCCTTTAAGGTGTACGAGTGCTATGACACAGAATTCTGAGAAACACAATTTTAAGTTGTAGACATGGGCACTTGAAGGTATAAAAATAAAACCTCTTACTCTTACTACCTTAGCTTGATTGGTGAATAGTAAACTGAAAATTTATTTATATCCGAAATTGAAATTGACCTAGGAGGATCGCATAAATATATTTTAGTCTTGACATTTAATGGGTCAATTTTGTCACTAACCTTAGGACAATTACGTCTGGTCTTTCGTCTTTGTCATGGTGTGACCTTCCCTAAATTCTAAGATTTCTAGATGAAACCTGACAGGTGTATGTTATTTGAAAATGTATCACGTAAGGCGGCAGATTTTAATGGCTTTTCACACAAAATTAAGCAGTTTTATTCTCCAAAATATAATCGAGATTGGCCATTTAAGTAATGATATAGTTTAAGGAAGTTTTGTGCCAACTGAATATAAAGGGGGGCAATTTGGAGATTATGTGAGGGGTGGGAACAATCTGAAAATTATGTATTAAGAACATACTTTTAATTCTAAAGTACTGGTCATCAGAATTGATTAGGCTTTGAGTTGAGAATCAGTGATTAAGTTTAATAAGATACTTTTAATTAAAACCTATTTGGTTTATAATTTTTCAATCATCAATTGCATTATTTCCATTTAAATTTTAAGCATACAATTTTGTCTTGTTTCAGCACATTTCTTGGTTAGCGCTCTACAAAACTTTACACAAATTAGTTCATTATCGCATATTGTAGAAGTGCTTTATCCTAATTAGAAAAGCCTGTCAAATAATTTTTTGTTTCCATACAAACAAACGAATAGTTCTAATAAAGTTAAGTGGGGCTTTTATTAAAGTTTCTTAGTACACATCAAGTATACCTTGTGCATTTATATCAAAATGAAAATGAAAATTAATAATTATAATATTCATTTACATTACTAAGTAGATAATTTAAGGGAGCTCATAAGAATTGACCCATAATTTTTGATACTCATTTTCTGTAGCTTTGAACATTCAGGAGTTTGACTGCCATGTGCGACAAGTGTAAAACAGTATTAAAAAAAATCTGAATATCAAATGTTAACATAGTAACGTTCCATGACATGATAAGCTACATATATAGACATTTTATATATTCATTTTCCTGGGGCTAGATGCAACTTTATCTCTTAAGAACATGCAAATATTTTTTTTACAAAGGCCTTTAAGTAATATTGTGACAGATATATAACTGAAGTTTTATGTTTGCTCTCAGATAATATTTTAGTAGCTCTCAAATTATATCAATGGCCTGTATTTTGTTGTCAAGAAAACTCAATAGCTTTCTATGTACATTGACAACAGAACCCAAGTCTTTGTTTCTTTTTTTACTGTAGTCTACAAGTCTCACTTATTGTAGGTCCATAAATATACTGTTATGAAAGTATTAGGCCAAGTCAAAGTGGTTGAATTTGTCTACTGGGCTTGTTGAGGTTTTCACAGCATAATCTGTATAGTTTGAGTAGTTGTTGAATTGGGGAGATTTTATACAATGAATAGATTATGAGTAACATGTAGGTTTTAACTCTGTTAAACATGTAGAATAACACCTTGGTTACTAGTTTATGGCTTTATCTACCTACACAGGGTAAGACATTTAAGTTTATATTTTCATATATAATAATATTGTATGTTTTAAGTGATACCAGTTTTGTTTAATTAGGATACATCTCTGCTCGCTGTTTTGATTACTTTGAGTGTAAAATATGAGACACAAATTATACACATTGTGTCATTCTACTGACACATGCAGGTTTACCAGTGACAATTTTTAAACCAAAATAATGAAAAAAAAACATGGTTCTCACAGGAGTGAAATAAATGTATTAAATGTATCGAATTTGCAGTTTGCAAAATATCAAATATTAAATCCATCAAAACCAAAATATGAACAATGATGAAATCCTTGATCAGATTCAGGCAGATGGTAAAGAGGTCCGTCAACATATAGCCTACATTCCTCATAATCAGTACTAATAATAAGCATAACTTTAATTCATTTTTTTTAAAACTTTGTATCTTAACTTTATAGACATATGTATTAATATACTGTAGATGATTTTCACAACGAACATGCAACCCACCCCACCCCACAAACATGTCCATGCAATATTCCCAAGAGGCTGGCTCCACCCATAATAATACAGACATCATGCATGTAATTTTATTAAGGTATGAATTATGTTATCCTAGAACTGTCATCCTGTGACAGGTTATTTTTAAGAAACCTGTAGTAATGAGAAACATTTGCCACGTTGATTTTTTTACGTATGTGTTTCAATGTTATTGGTTGGAAGAAATATAGATCATGGGTTATTTTATTGTTTGTAGTATGCTTATCACTATCATAGTTATGATTTAGCGTCAGATAATGAAAATAATATTCAGTCTGGATGTTTTATTGTTTTTTTGATATATTGTAATTGATCGACCTAACATTGATTTTACTCTCAGTCAACACCTGTACATTATTCTCACACATCAATGCACAATTACTTAAAGGTACATTCATGCATACAAACTTTGTGATTTGTTCATGTATTTGGACTAAAAACATATTCAATCTAATTGATTTATCATAATGTAATTTTGCTTCTAATCCTTCTCAAAACATTGTAATTGCCAAGGAATGCCCTGCTATAAAAATCAGTCAAAGGAGATCATGTTTGTGTCAGATGACTTACCTCTCTGCGTACGTACCTATAACAATGGCTGCGAAGTCTGAGGAAAATTCATTGCAAGCACAAGACGATGTTGTCTGTAATCGCTGACTATTTATTACGAATATAAAATCCTAATTAAATTTTCAGATTATCCATTACCTGCGTCTTTCGATGTCACATGTACAGATATTCCTAATCGTCGGGCTGTCAAGTATTTTTCAGGGAATTCAGTATTTTTCTAGTCAGATTGGATATCTTTACTTTCCATAACTATCAAAATTGCCATACTTTTTTTTTGTGGGGGGGGGGGAACCACCCGATAAATACTATCTGGAAACCTATCTTTAGGCTTTTAGACATCTAAGCATTTTATTTAGTACACAAATTTTCTGATCATTGTATGAAGCAACCTAAAAGAAAAGTTACATCAGTAGGCTACCTATTGATTTTTTTTTTTTTTTTAATTCAAATTTACAAACCATGAAAATTTAAAAAAAGAATCAAATTATTTCAAATAAGACTGATAGACTAATGGGGTTTATGTTCAACTCACTTCAGATTTAACATAATATATCTTTTTTCTTCAATAATTCACTTGAACACACTGGTTAATTTTGTAAGCTCATCAAACAACTGTTGTCATCCCTTTCAGTAATTGATTTCACTACTGATCAGTGTGGCTACCAGTTAGTGACATCCTACTTACTTTTATAGGTGTTTTTCAGGGAATCCAGTATTTGCTAGTAAGATTGAGTGTGTCTACTATCCATACCAAATATGCCATACTTTTATTGGAAATAATTTCTCTGTCAATACTTTTGTGAGAATATATCTTTAATGTGTCTTGCTGAAAAAATGATTTTATATGCCCATCTTGTATTCAAAGGAAAAGTTTTATATATTAATGATGTCAGCTTTTTATCTATCATAAAAGAGTTAAATTCAACATTTTTATTGCCATTAGAGGCTTTTGGTATTTTATTCATCTTTAGTGATGTATTTTTTTATGTCTCCGCTTTAAATATTTATACATAAAATTTACTCATACACAAGTCTAAAGAAACTAATAAATCACAATTCCTGACAATCACTGTTAATTTACATGTTGTATACACTTAATATATGTATAACATCAGGTAAATCACACTTAATATATACATAACACACATAAATAACATTTAATATACATGTACATGTAGATAAATCTCACTTAAAGTGCCAATCCCGATAATATTTTGGAGAATAAAACTGCTTAATTTTGAAAAAAAAAAAAAACACAACACAATTTATATGGAAAACAATCACTGGTTTATACACATATAACACGTATAAACCAGTGATTGTTTTCCATATAAATTGTGTTGTGTTTTTTAATGTGCTCAATCACTAAATGCCACTCAAGGATTGCTTAATCTCTTGAAATCTTCTTTCTTAAGTTTGAGCAACTAATTAATATAAGTGATATATTTTCAAGCAAATTAAACCCGTCAGTTTTCATCTTGAAATGGAGACCAATGTCCCACATCGTATTATACAGTGTCAGGATAAAAACTGACTTTTATAATGATGTAGGAGGAATTTACCTTTTACTATTATGTAGAGCACGTGGGACATTCACTGTATAGACCTCTAAAGGAACGGAATCGATTATCAAGTCAGCCAATGAAAAAATTTACCTGAAATCTTAAAAGGGTTAATACATGTTCGGATAAGGAGTTTTGATTGTTCACGTCTAAATGCCTCAATATTTTGATATAAAATTTTGAGATGGGGTAAATACACTATTCATCTATATTTTGGCACTTAAATTTCATATGTACTCAGACTTTTTATTTTTGAGACTCTGTTCAAATTAATTAAATCGGGATATTCCCTTTAATACATAGCTTGAGGTAAATTACACTTAATATACATAAAGCTTGAGGTAAATCACACTTAATATACACACAACACATAACAGGTTGATACATGTAACATTACGTAAATCATAGATATGTATAACGTAATCATATACATCTTATACACAATATTCATGTACATATTACAATGTATACACAATATTCATGTACATATTCAGTCGTTGTTTTTTGTATTTCGGAGGAGAGCCAAAAAAAAAATCCCCTCAACAACAAATTGAGAAAAATGGCTCTCCTAAAAGGTTCTCCCTGTTTCGATAAGAGGAATGCGTTAGAAATTAAGGAGAGTGATTTAGAAATCAAGGAGAGTGATCTGATATTAAGGAGAGTGATTGGTAGATAAATGTTAATAAACCCCCAATGACTTTGTAAAGGAGAGTGATTTTCAATTTTAAGGGGAGGGAAAAAAACTTCCCTCGGTCGACATTCAGGTGAGCTGTAGGCGCTTGAGAGCGATCACTCGCCTTAAAAAACAATGACTGCATATTATACAGAAAATAAATTATAGGTACCCACAGAAGATATATTATACAAATGAAGAATGGTGTGGTTATAAGATGGAGAACCTTTGTCTTCATTTTTTTTGACTTCATTTATTCATCTTTTTATTCACTCATATTTCATTTTATGTTTTAGGCAGCAGAAGAATTGGTTATCAATGGATCTGAAGGCAGTTGACAGATAGAAAGTAAATCTATAACATCAAGATGACCACAGGAAAAGAGTTTGAATTGCGTAAAGCTGTGTCTCCATATGTTTGCTCTTCACCACAAGATTTTGAGGCAGAGAGACAATTTCTTTCGCAAGTTATTTTCCCCAAAGTAAATAACTTCTGCTCACAACGGGGAGCACACTTTTCGCCGTTTGACATATTGTGGTCAGAAAAGGATAATTATTTCAAAAATGGCCAGTTGCTACATTTTCTGTTGGACTTTGCCAAAAAATGTTCTCCATATCTGATTTGTTTGTTGGGAGACAGATATGGACCTTACAGACCAGAGAATGCTGCTCCCCTTCCACGGAACATCACATCCATTCCTAATGAACCTTTAGCTGATCCGTTAGATGAAAACTTTCGAGTGGCGGCCATGACAGGTCATTCTTGGATACTGGAACCATCACACCAGACGGCAAGTATTTTGGAGTTAGAAATTATACAAGCAGCATTCTTAGGAGAGACGGAACATTGTACTTTCTATTTCCGACAGAGTGAACACCTTGCAGAAAAATTAAATGTTGTTGAGTCAAGCGAACATGAAAGATGTAAATGTGATTATTTACCAGAAAATGAACATGCAGAGTTAAAAGTTAAAGACTTAAAACAAAGAATAATAAATAAAGGATTACCAGTGAAATATTTTAAAACTATAAATGAACTGGGTGATCTAGTATTAAAAGACTGGAAGACTATTATAGATATGATTTATCCTCCACTATACAATGATGGTGATTTTCTAGGTAAGTACGAATCCAATACAAAACCCATGGTTACTTACTTTCCTTGAATATGAAACCTTGTTAAAACTCCAGATTTAATTCCTTATGAAAGATAAATATGTGTGCAACCATTATAGTTTTCAGTACTATAATATTTAAGGAAATTTTATGCTTGTTTCGCAAAAAAACATCAAAGCTCTGTATAATATTTATAGCCAACTTTAAGTACATTGTATGACAGAAAGATTTTTTTAAAATTTCCAGACACAATTTATTTGGTCTATTTATCGCTCAAATGGACATGATATTTGTCTTTATCTTTTTTAGGTATCAAAAATTACATTGTAAATTACTCTGAAGACAAAAACATACACAATATTATATACAGCAAATTATTATTACATAATACATATGTAATTAATCTGTGATAATATATAGTTACATGTAACTTACACTATTAATAATAGCAGGATATTGAGGCATATTATATATCGTGTTTCATTTTTATACGCCCACATTGAAATGTGGTCGTATATTGTCATCGCCCCCGGCCGTCCGTCCGGCGTCCACAATTTCTTGTGGACGCTCTAGAGGCTAAAGTTAATATCCAATTGACTTTAAATGTATACACAGTGTTTAAGATCATGAGACGAAGAAGCCTATTGATTTTCAGTGATTTCCGATAATTGCTGTCAGAGTTATGGCCCTTGATCACTTCAAAAAATCTTGTTGACGCTCTAGAGGCTAAAGTTAATATCCAATTGACTTTAAATTTCTACACAGTGTTTAAGGTCAGAAGACCAAGAAGCTTATTGATTTTCAGCGATTTCCGATAATTAGTGCCAGAGTTATGGCCCTTGATCACTTCAAAAAGTCTTGTGAACACTGTAAAAGCAAAAGTTAATATCCGATTGACTTTAGATTTATACACAGTGTTTAAAGTCATGAGACGAAGAAGCCTATTGATTTTCAGAGATTTCCAATAATTAGTGCCAGAGCTGTGGCCCTTGATCCCTTCAAAAAATCTTGTGGATGCTCTAGAGAGACCAAAGTTAATATCTGATTGACTTTAAATTTATACACAGTGTTTAAGGTCATGAGACGAAGACGTCTATTGACTTTCAGTGATCTCTGATAATTATTGCCAGAGTTATGGCCCTTGATCACTTAAACAAATCTTGTGGATGCTCTAGAGGCCAAAGTTAATATCCGATTGACTTTAAATTTACACACACTGTTTAAGGTCATGAGACGAAGAACTGGACAGCTAAATCCATGATATTAAATGATTTGTATACTAATTGTTAGCGTGGGGCAAAACTTTTTAAAAAGCAAGCAAATTCTAATGATTTTCTGATAATTACATAATGAGTTGTTACTCGTAATCAGATTTTAGTGTATTACAAACATTTCATTCTCGAAAAAAGTAAAATTAAGTGAAAGCCCTTGTTGACTGCCCAGATGATTTAACTGCTGTGAGCGTATGTTTTGTTGCCTGGCAACCTATCTTTTATATATTTTTGGAAATTTGGTTGAATATTTATATATCACATTTGTTTCTCGTTTTCAATGAATATTGTAACTTAAAGAATTGATGGCCATTTTTTAATACAAAAAATAATAGGTGGTCTTTACAAAGGAAGAACCTTACTGTCATTCGAGGTTGAAAGTCACTAATTTGAAGACACAGTAATTGAATGGGAAGACACAGTTTGTTACTTCAGAAATATAGGGTTTGCATGGAGTCAAATAGCGTCCTTTTGTATGGGCCTTGTAAGGTATTGCCAAGCATGATTATTGTATTGAAGACATCACATTATGGCCTAAATATATATAGTTGATTTTCTGATAAACGTTGATATGAATACACAGTGGATATCATTACCACTATGAACTTTGATGCAAGCGGTACATAATATATTTAGTATTTAGATAAGATCTGCACTGATGCCAATTGAGTCTGTACTCCTACATATGCCATCCACATGATGAAAATCTAATGATCAACTAAAAATAGTCTTTTATCAATATTTACTGGGCTTACATTTATTTCACAGTGATTAAAATAGCAAGCGTTTGATCATTGTTGATTAGCCACACCCCAAAAGATATTTCAACCAGTCAGTCTGATCTAAGTCTCCAAATGAATTATGTTTTGAGAGTGGTGGGTACTAGTCAAGTCGTCAAGTGATTATAGAAGAATTTTTCTTAACTGAAACAGATATTATTGCTAGTAACTTTTAAATTACTGTTAAAAACAATTAAAATATTGTTAACAACCATTAAATTATTGTTACAACATAACATAAATGAAAAGACAGGGTATTTTAAAAGTGTGCCAAGTGGCAGATTTCCAAAATTCTATGGAGAATTAAAAAGAAGAGTTTGATATTTTTGAAAATGCATAAAATTAAATAGTAATTGATATTTTTTCATTAGTGTAAGTTGTAAGCACAGTCTTTCCTCCAAATTAATTCACTTCGGCAAAATAGTACAATTATCTGGTTTAAATTTATTCCAATCTACCTATATTGTCTCAGCTTCTTGAGCTTAAGTGAGTACGATGCTTGCTCACTAACCAGTAGATCCTGGGTTTGATCCTGGTATTGGCAGAGAAAGCTTCTCGGGATTTCCATCCGTATGTCTGCTTGCCAGTTACAGTTGTGCCTGATGGTTAGCTTGCAAAGGAAAAACTCTAAACTCTCAGATGGACCAAAAATACTAGATCCACATGTGTACTCTAGATGGTTTGAACTTAATGCACAGAAGATGGAAGGCAACACTGCTCAGGCCAAATTTTGAATGACATTTTGTTTCTACTTGGATTACGAAGGCTAGCACGATTTACCAAATCCACTCAAATCTACCTAAATTCACCATTATATCAACTTGAAAGACATTAATTTATATCAATATTTGATAATATACTGTTCTTTATGCTAAATTGTCATTTTTCTAATCTACAATCGTATATACCCCACAAAATATGATTTCCATGCAAGTTCGAAAGTTGTAACCAAATCCACCATTTTTTAACTCACATCACAATAATTCATATAGATATTTGATAATTGACATTGGTATATTGTTTTTATGTTAAATTGTCAAGTTTAATTAAAAATAAAAATTGTAGCATTTTTGTTTTGAAAATGACCCTCCAAATGTGATTAATGATTTCAAAGCAAGTTTGGAAGGTGTTGTAACTTGTGAATTGCACCTTGTGAATTGCACGAAATTGCTTAAAGCTGGGAAATTGTGTTTTGAGGGGCATTTTTGAAACAAAAACTTAACGATTTTGAATTAAAATGCTGATTTGGCACTAAGAACAGTACGGTATATCATTATATGAATTATTGTAAATTGAAATAATGGTTGATTTGTATAGATTTTAGTAAATCGTGCTACCAAACTACAAATAATGAATGTTCATAGCATGGAAAAAGTAATTCTAAATTTTAATACAGTGTCATCGGTCATACCAATTTGCATGCATGTATATCTTTTAATTGGTTAAGAGTATAAATGACCTTTACTGGGTACTTGTATTTGAAAAATACAGAATGCATACATGTATTATGTATATTCAGTTCCAGTAAATCATTACGTCAACCATATACACAAATATTCAAATGGCTAGCTACTAGATACCATTACATTACACAATGGCTGCTTTCTTGACTTGTACTCCAGTCCAGACTGATTATAGTCAAAGAAGAGACAGTGTAAATATAGGCTGGTTTGATCAAGACTGGTTCAGTTTGAATGATATCTATACAATTGAAATACATCATGTATGAACAAATCATCATTTTTACAATTCTCTATTGTACATGATTTATTCGTCATAAATAATTTAGATTTATTTGCAACATCTGTGACAAACCCCATTAAAGAATGATTATTCACATATGACAACCTTTTTATGTTATGATACTATAGCTGTAGGTGAAGTTATAGATATTACCGTAAAGTTATTGTATAGATGATAATACATAAATCCAGATTTATATTGCCTGTAGGCGAACAACAATCATGTCACATATCACAAAGAAAATGATTACCTTGACATGTTTTAGTAATTTTGCCTGCTTTTGTACAGTAATAATGTACAGTAAATTGTTTGGATATATTTCATTGTAAAACTCTAATAATTGATGGTTCCTCGATATAAATATTCTAATGCCATCATGTAATCCACATTTGATGAAATAGAATAGTGGTATATTCTTTCGACAATTTAGGATCAGATCATGTAATGTTTAATTGGAGAATTTATGGAACTACCAGGAAAACTATATTTCTTGATAAAAAAAAGTAAATAAATGAATATCTTCTGTCTCTGCAATACTACATCACTTATTGTTATATATACCGTAATATATCTATTACCAATGTATTTTATTGTACAGATGTATGTAAATGTGCCAAGTTCTAGTTGTAACTCTATGAGCTGAATACAGTCATCCTTGTCAGATATATTGGTAGCATGATAGGATACCTGGATTATTTTCTTATTCATTCTTTTCATTTCATATTACTGTTAATACTGGACATTGTATTAGCAACGTTCAATATGGTTGTATATATTACTGTCACTCTCGTGAGTCCATCTGTTGTTAACAGTTCTTGTTAGTATACCGAATCAATGTATCGCTATTCACCTTCCCACGATTCTTATATTGAATCAGGAGATGCTGAATCGATATATGGTGATTCTTTTTTTTATGTTCTTTTGTACCATCAGTAAGCAACCGGTCACTTTTAATTATCCATCCATGTCACACATTATCCATAGGTACACAAACACTCTTCAGTTGTTTTGGTTTTATTTTGAAACAATCTAGATATTGTGATATAGAACAGTTTTATTTCTTCGACATCAGCAGCACTAAAAAAATCAATTATTCAGTAATCTTATCGTTTTCTTGGAAAATATTGACCTGGTTATTAATCACGATAACATAACATAGCATGAATCGCAATATGTATCTTATCGTACTGACTGCAGTGGCAATACCCAGCGCTAGTATACTGTATACCAGTGACTGCATTAATCCAGATACTATAACCTGGTTTTCGATAATAACTTTCAGAGTTTGTCTCCTTTCTTGTAAGAGCCTTGCTTCAATTAAGTTGCTGTCTTGTTGGTGAGCTGCTGGTCGACATACGTTTCATTGCCTGGCAACCTATGTTTATCTATCTACAGAAACGGAGGAATACCGGGAATGGGTGTATCAACAGTGCTATGGTTTAAATCGTCTAGAAAACTATGTTGGTTCCGACATGGCAGAAGATATCATGAATCAATTGACAGATTTTGCATTAACCACAGAAATAGTAGCCTCAGCAGATGTGGATTCTAATAAATTGTCCAGATTCCAGTTGTCTGCATTAAGTAACTACCTGTTGAAAAGGTTTGTCTAAAGATAATGTCATGTAAAAAATCTGAAGTAGTACCAACATGATATATCTAAAACAAACGTTTCTATACGGTGCTATGATTATCCAAGGAATAAAAAAAACAAAACAAAAATTCTTGTACTATGTATTTGCTATTTTTGTTTCACATTTGATAGAATGAAATAAGCTTTATTAGCAAATGTCTGATATATATTGGTACAATAAGTTCTTAATATTGGTCATATTTCCCAGTTCCAGACAAGCTGGTGATGAAATTCAAACAGATGTGAATTGAAGTCCACCTTTTATTCAGTCAATTCACATGATCAACCGTCTTCTAATTTTCAAATGTTTGCAAATATCATGTTCTTGTGTTGTGGAAAACATGTCAAAACTACGGGGAAAATATTATTTACCGCAACACATCATATCTTTTAAGATTTCAGAAGCTACTTTTATGTATTGCAAGATGGTGAATGGACGGACGTGAAGTTTCTAAGCAATATATTAGTTGTTTATGCCAGACTCCATATTTTATTGTGGGCATCAATAGGCAATTTAACTCAATTTTTTGTTGTTGGATTAGCAGTACAAAAATCATATTTTCAGTTTAGTGAATTAACTCCAATTTCTGTTTTTCAGAAACCAAACTGTTGCCCAGTATGATTCGCTATTAGTTATGTCAGGTGATAAAGGCATTGGGAAATCATCTTTAATAGCAAAATGGCTGCAAGAGTTTCGTCAGGCCCATCCAGAAATGATGATAATTAGTCATTTTGTTGGATGTAGTCAGAATAGTACAGATATAGCTGTTATTTTACGGAGATGTGTTGCTGACATCAAAAAAACATTGAAAGGTATTGAATGTTGATAATAATAATAAGTTGTAGAAGTTATGAGTGCTTGTGCTTTAGTTCATGAGGTCATGTATTTGATTCAAGCAGCATTGTTTCAATCCCAAACTTGTATGTGACAATAAGTAGGGTTACCTGACCAACATTATGGATTTTCTCTGGGTCCTCAGGTTTCCTCTCACCGCTAAAGTTCCATTGTGACTTTGTGTCAAGTGCATGTTTAACCCTATTTCTCTCTGCGTTTCCATTTTATGATCGAAGTGAGACTCTTCCACATGATAATAAGGTCATTGTTATATATAAGCTTACCATTTATTCATTACCATCATATTCTTCTTGTCATTTAGCAGAATGTCAAATATTTACTGAATTCTTTATGCTTCTTTACTATTTTTATATTCAGAAAAATCCAAGCACGAATCATTTGCAGAATTAGATCAAACAAAGACATTTCAGGAACTATCAGAAGCATTTCTAGCAGCTGTTTCTTCTCTACCTTGTCTCTTGGTGATAGATGGGCTAGATGAACTCTCAGGTTCTTTAGGACAAACACCACAAGAAGTAAGTTCAAAATTCCTTTTTAGTTCATTATTATGCCATATGTCTTTTTATTCTGTATTCAAATACTATGAATCATGTGATTACTATTTTTAGCAAAAAAGGCAAAATAAAAAACTCGCAGCAATCCCATTTCCTAAATACCTTACTGAAGAGTCATATTATAGAGATAATTGACAAAGATATCATTTTAAGAATTTACTTCAATATTTTTCTATTTTTAGGTGAAGGATTTTAATTGGCTGCCATTTCCATTGCCACCACAGTGTAAATTAATAATGACTACTTCACGATCAGATCTGACTTGTCATTCGTTGTCCAAAAGAGCAGATGTGAAGATTGTGCATGTCAAAAAGCTTTTTGAATCACAGCAGAAACAACTGATCTTAATGGAAAATATGAAACACAATTACGAGAAATTGAGCAAACATAACTTAAAGCAAGTTTTAGACATTAAATTAACAGACAAACCGTTATTTCTCCGACTTTTGGCATCTGAGATGTCGTGTTTCAACGTCTTTACCGACCTCAGTGAATATCTGGATGATCATTATGAACTATGCAGTGTTCGTGAATTCTGGATTAAAAGTTATAAACGCTGGGTAGATGTATATAACTGGAGATTAGAGACAGTATTTGATGGAGATAGTTGTACAGAGGAAGAACGAGGTAAAATTATTTTACCGTAGTTCGTACTATAATCTAGACACTTCCGTAATCTCATCATATCTGTTTGTCATTGTGACAAGCACCATCCCAGAAGTGTATTGCTTCATTTGTAAACAGAAAAAAATGACATTAGTATTCCCCAATCATATTGTTTTTGGTCACAAATGGTAGGCAGAACTAATTGTTTCAGCTGCCAATTATCAATTTTTTGTCATTATTTATATCACTGAAGATTTTACAAGTATGATTATTTTGAAGTATGGGTCAGGTAAATAAAAATGTTTTACGAAAAATATAACTTCCTTTATTTTGAAATTTCAGAAACAATGGGGTGGGTACCAGATGTTTTACGACTTATTGTACTGTCTAGGAATGGTTTAACACAGAGGGAAATTCTGTCGTTATTATATCAGTTAGGATATAAAGGAAGAAGAACAGTGTCTATGTTAGATTGGTTAGCTTTACGAGAATGTTTAGGATCAAGTTTATGTGAAATAAATGGTTTACTCAAGTTTTCTCATCAACACCTCATAGAAGTAGCAGAATATAAACTTTTCAGTAAGAAAAACCTTTTAGATTGCTAATTATTTACATAAAATTGATTAAATCTTAGTAATATATTTTAGTTGGAAGCTCTGAATTCCTAGGCCACAGTTTATATCTTGTAGCACAAACAGAACTTTAGTCTGAGAGTTCAAACATCTGATTACACTTTCCTCAAAATCTTGTAATATGAAAATATTTACTGTCAAGTATTTGTTTGAATACATGTTTTTCTTGTATATCTAATTAGATTTTATTAGAAATTTTAATTTATCCATTAAAAAACAGATTTGAAAATTCAACATCTTTTGAAAATCTAATATTACATGTAATGTATACATATATATTTATTGATAATGATGTTTATTTTAGGAAGTGTAAAACAAGCTGCTAGTGAAATACGACCAACAGAAGATACAAATCAGAAGAGAATCCTTCATCAACATTTAGCCATGTATTTTATTGAACAGCCATTTTCACACAGACAATTAGAGGAGTTACCATGGCAACTAATGATGGCTGGCAACTTTGACAGTTTAATTCAAATTTTAACACATGACAGGTTGGGTTGTGGTATTCTTATTTTTTTATAATATATATTTCAGACATAGGGAAACAGACATACCTTGTTAAATACATTTTCCAATTAAGTGGCTTAGTGTCTAGTTATTTGGATGGGAAGAAAAACCAAAGGACTGTGTATTCATTGGCGTGCACTTAAAAAAGCCCTAAATGTTGGAATGTGAATCATGAAATGAAATGGGATTTGTCCTATTGTCCTGCTCCGAGTGGGCTAATGAATCAAGAGTAGGCTGTAGTTCTGCTGTCGGGACAAAAAAAAATGCACATAGCACATTGAGTGGCATACGCCCGACTTCATTAGCTCGGATGAAGCAGAAAAGTATGTCTATGATTTGTGGATTCATCGATCTGTCTAACATTGAATTTAGGTCGAGCAAGACAACAGGGATGGTCATCACATTACTATTTTGACCTCAGGTGGAGTGGTACAGCCCCCACAAATTTTGCGAAACTTTCAAATAATTTGTGTCCCCCTTATTTTGGTTGGATAAATTTAGCCGCTAAATTGTAATTACTTCTATGAGATATTAACATTTTTATTTCTTACAGATATTTACTCAGTCTGTTAGATGAATATATGAAGAATCCGTCTGATCGGTTAAATTTGATGTATTATTGGAAGGTATTGGTGAAAGGTGGCTATAGTCCTGTTTATATTTATACACAATATCTAGCATCTCTAGGATTAACTACTCTAGATATTGATCATCAGGTAGGAGGATATTTTATTGAAAAGTCATATAAGATTTTTTACACTTAAAATGATATTGAAAGCCATGAGATTACCTTCAATAACTTAGATGTTTTAAAACTTAGATGTTATATGTTTCCAATTTTAGAAATTGATGCAAATAAATTTAGAATTTCCATGCTTCTTTAATGCGAATTCAATTGTTTAATACAATAGATTTAGCAGGAAAGTTGCGCTGTCATTTTCAAGGTACATGTGACATAGTCAGAAATATAGGAGTTACCTCCCTTGACACATTATTTCTTTGACATGAAGACATTTGTACTCCTATCTTCTGAATGACAATTCAATCTTAATTGATTTTGAAAATTTTAAATCCTGTGACATTACACATACTTTTATCTTTGTCAAGAATGTTATTCTTCATTTTAGAAATTACAATTGCTAGAGTTATATATTTTTGCCAAATATGTTATAAATTTTGAAGCATTTTATCCCCACGCCCTTCTTTGTTATTTACTGAATATTTAAATAAAGTTTTGAAACAACATCTTAGTCATCAGAAACAGCCAACCAGCCAAGTTGGCTGAAAAAATTAAACAAATTCAAATTTCAACCAGTTATGTACAGCTAATTCTAGTTTATCAAAATGCGTAATCGCATACGCTCATATAGGTTATTTTCCATGCTTGATGAGGTGTGTTGTATGGTTGTCAGGACAACCATGAAGCAATGGTGAAGTCATAGAAATATATATGATCTTTATTTCAGTCAAATACTAATAATATCTCCTTTGATGAAGACAATGCTGACATCAAAGAAATAAATACTTATATCAGTAATAAAATAAAGACGTCATTGGGTGACCGGGAACTGTCGGTTATTGAAGAAAATGAAAATGAAGAAATTAAAAGTCAAACAGGCAAGGTAAAATTAGATGGCTACTCTAGCCATATTGTTTCCTCTCACATAGGGATTAAAAGCTTATAAAGCTTATACAGGCTTATAATGTTTGTGGAACAGTTGTGTATGGAACGGAAATCGAGTTATCTCTTAGTTAATGTTGTTTATGGTACAGAAATATAGTTATCTCTTAGGAAAATGAGAGCATTAATGTATCAACTGATTATACAAATGGAGCTAAAATAAACACATAAATCATTTAGGTATGATAATCTCCCTCGTTACTACAAAACACATTTTAAAATTGAGTTTAGAAATGAACACACAAATACTGGACCTACCGGACTGTTAAAATGGGATACAACCATGCAGGTTGCCATGTATGGGAAATTTTTCCTTGACAGCAATGTTATACTGACTACTGCTTATTTTAATTTTCAACTCCTGGGATATCTTTAATATGTTGCCAATTATTGTCATACCATCTGAATTACTCAACGCTGCGAAACCAGGTGGAATTATCGAACAACTTTGTCGTCCGTCTTATCTTTAAAGATTTATATTATAGTTGAAGACTACAAACAAAAATGTGTTTTGTACATTTTGTTGCCATGGACATAATATCTTTTATTCACAAAATATTACCATTTCAATACTGTATAAAAGTCTTTGACAAGTTCCTATCTCTGCTATTAAAGAAATATTTATAATTTATTTTAAGACATTGTCAAGCTGTAGTGGTAGAATAACGAATGATTCTTATGTTGCTGATGATGAAGAAGAGGATGATAAGAATGATGATGATGAAGATGAAAGTAAAGGTACTAACACCAACTAATTTTACTACTTTTAATATGCCCATATTTAATGTGGATGAATATTGTCATCACCACGATCTGTTAACAATTTCTTGAAAGTTTTTTGATTAGGGTATGATGAAGAACCCTATTGAATTTTTTTATATTCAAATTGTAAATTGTGAACCTTTTGGAAGAGAGATATCTGTGTGGTCATAATTTTATTTCTATAAGTAATTCTTTAGGGGGACAGTTCATCAAGGAATAATTTTGAACTCTATCAAAATAAGGAATATATCGACTGTTAATCGTGGAGTTATCAACCTGTAAGCTGCAAGAACATTATTGTGTGTGCAGAGTTGTCTTTCCATTCACATTTTTACTGTTATAGTTGTGAAAGTGACACAGGACTCACTCGGCTAATCTCGACAGATTCCGTAAACTACATCTAGTCTCGGATGTATGACAGTAAGTGATATGTACCTACGCCCATACATTTGCGATGCGGCTACCGGTTTACTTTAACAGGAAAACTTGACGCTATTACACAAATTGGGAACCTATTCGGCTAGCGACCTATTCGACCGATCGAGCTGCAACCTGTTCGTTGGAAACCTATTTAGAGTAAAGACAACAGTCTCTATTTATCAACCAATAAAATCCAACGTTATGTCTATCAAATTAAAGTAGAATATATTATTTTTTATCCATTCCTTCAGCTCAGAATAGACGTGTAATTTCGTCATTATCTTACAGCTGGATCGGTCGAATAGGTCGCTAGCCAAATAGGTTGCCAACTTGTGTTTGGAATGGGCGCAGCCATGTTTCATCCGGGACCTTTAAAGTAGTTCCAATATGGCGGAATTCGTCATACAGCCGAGTTTAGATTCCCGAATTCTTACGAGGTTTGCCGAGTGACACAGGACTAAGTTCCCTTTGAAGGTTTTAAGATAAAGTTGGATTGTTAAAACTTGCTCTGCAGGATTAGTTCACATTGACACTGATGGCTTTGCTACTGGTGGACATCTTTTAATTGTGTCGTAAAATCATCAACCATATAAAAAAATGTGTTTTATTATGTCATATATATTGATTTTCTTTAAGGTCTTGCTAGTCATGTTGAGTTAACTGGCGTGGTTTTGAATCCCCAGTTGTGTGTGACAAGGAGTGGAGTCACCTTCCAACCTTGTGGGTTTTTTCGGGGTCCTCCAGTATCCTCCCACTAATAAAGACCTCTATGCGCAAGCGATTTATTGAAATACAATTTAACACCCCTCCCCCCCCCCGCAAAAAAAACCCAAAACAGGTTAGTCCTGAAATGACCTAGTTTGTATCGAGTGGACAATAAACCCCATTTCTCTCTCTCTCTCTTTGCTAATTATGAATTATGTTATTTCTGTTTTCAGTTTCAAGAACACAAACAAAGCTTACATTATGTCAGTTAGTTTCATTAAGCTGGCATATATCACAGTTATTATTAGAACTAGGTTATCAAAATACTACTTTAAAAATATTAGTTGCTCTTGCAGATTATCTCCATAAGGTAAATTTCTTACTTTTTAATTTAGATTTTTAAGGATAGGTGGGTTAAGTGGTCTAATATTTTTGCTTTAGACCATTAGATCTCTCATTAATTCAGGTGGCATGGTTTTGATTCAAAGTTTGTAAAAGACAAGGGGTGGGGTCGCCTTTCCCAGAACTTCAGGTTTCCTCCCACTGCAAGAGACCCCTATAAGCAAATAATTGAAATAAATTTGTAACCTGCCTCTCTCACACCCATCAAACTTTTGTTTAGTTAATGGCTTTGACTCAAAAAACCTTGACACCCACACTTCAAAAACTTGCTGTTAGGAATATATTTGGTTGTATCATGTCGGAGCACTTTCATGTTTGAGCACTTTCCATGTTCTGTAATAAAAAGTAATAACTTATAATGATCTGTATTGAATATCTTAGAAAGGTATAAGTATTTAGGAATATATCACGATGTCTAATGAAAATTTATCAGTAATTTAATATTATTGTGGTGATAATAAACAGTTTTAAGTGAATAATGTTTGCTAATTGACAATTTGTTAATATCTGAATTTTTTTTTTGGTTTATTTTAGAATTATCCATTTGGATTATTTGAACAGTTAATCTATACCCGTAGTTTGGAATGTGTGGGTAATTTGTATCTTGTTAACGGTGATAATACAGAAAGTTATATATATTATAAAAAAGCTTTAAGAGCTGTGTTAGAATTAAGTGATGGCGATGATGAAAGATTATATGAAAGTGAGATACAAATGCTTAAAGGTATGTTAGAGCTTCTCTTTAAGTCTGGTTTGAGATGTTGCTTCAGTTAGTACATGAAATGAAGATCCTAGGATTTTCCATTGGGTTTAGCTTTTGTGAGTTGAACAGAACGAATGGTCTGGCATGGAACATCATCTAGTTGTTTGGATGGTTTGGCAAAACAAGGTCTTGTCCCTTGTAGTTCGAATAGGAGAGGAGAGTAGACCATAGCTTTGCTTTCCTGGTAAATTAACCTCAAAAGAGCAGTATGCTATTTTATAGATAATATGTTAAATCAGCTAGGTAAAATATATATTATTATATTATATAGGTAATATGTTAAATTAGCTAGGTAAAATATATATTTATTATGTTTTTATAGCTAATACATTAAATCACCTACATGTGGATATATTATGTTATATTATAGGTAATATGTTAAATCAGCTAGGTAAAATGAAAATGAAGGAAGGAAATTTCTACGAGGCTGATGGTTTATTTAAAGAGGCATTAGACTGTTTTCAGGATTTTCATGGTGACAAGTCAATGGCAGCCAACATTGAATATAATTTAGGAATTTTGAGGTAGAACACTTGTTTTACATGGATTTATGTCACCTAATTTGATTGAATTTTAAAATTGCATTTAGTTGATGTTGACAATACTGATAATCTGATATATTACTTTTCTATATACCATGCTTTACTTTTAAAATATCACATTGAACTAATGAAAGTAAACCATTAGGCAGTCAGTTATGACTTTCGGCGACAGCATTTTTCATCCTGACAAGCTATATGTTACTAATATTTATATTTCGATACAATTTGATAAAAACAAGAATATTTCTAAGGAGTTATTTTTATTATATTTACAGATTAGAAGAAGGAGATTATATAAATGGTGAGACGTGTTTACAAGAGTCATTAGCTATACGAGAACGACAGGGTGGTAAATCTAATATACTGGTTGCAGATAATCTCATAGCTTTAGCTCGACTCTTCTCCACGCCACTTAATATCAAAGGGTAAATATATTAGTCTGTTAGAGCTTGCGTATTGTATCATAAGGTCTGTCATTGAGTCAACTGGCGTGGTATGTAAAAAGGAGTAGAGGGCCGCCTGTCCAATCCCGTGGGTTTTCTCCCACTTCTAAAGACCCCTAGGCTCATGCAAATTATTAAAATATAGTTGAACCATGTGTTAGTCCCAAAATGATCGACCTTGTGTGGACGTTAAACCCCCATCTTTTTCTCTCTCCCTTCTGTCAGAAATTATTTTAACATTGATCCGAGGCTTTTTGGTTCAGTTAATCAGGTCATGAATAAATGTTTGTTGTTCAGCACTCTCATTTGACCTTTTCCCCAATAATATCATGCTGCCATTAAAAATGTCCAGATGTAAATTAATGTCATAACTGTAACACTTTTTAAGGGCAGCTCTGGTTGTTATATATTTATAGAGAGCTGTACGTGGCTCAGTAAGTAAGATGCTGATTCGTTAACCTGGAGGTCCCTGACTTGATTCCTGTACTGGCAGAGACAGTTTCTTTCCTGGCGTGTCCCTGTACATATTGACTGATGCCAGCTTCTTTAAATGTCATTATAATATGTAATACATGAAATCTATGATTTCTGTTTATTTTTCAAGGTATGATAGAATTCGTGCTGAATCATATTACAGAAAAGCATTGTCCATTAGAGAGAAATGTCTTGGTAGTGAAGGTTTATTAGTTGCTGAGGTTTTGTTTGAACTGGGTATGTAATGTTCTAAAGTAATACAAAAATGAGAGGTGGTAATGGGTGTTCTGCTTACAGCTATATCTAGAGCAATAATTTAATTACAGAAGCATAAGATTGTTGCGTTTAACATAACTTTAGGGGGGTCAAAGTTGAAAGGCCACCAGCAAAGTAATTTACACAACTCTCATCTCTACTTTGTATAGACCTGGTTTTCAGAAGCCAAAAGGTTAAAGGCAAAAGATGAAATGCAATTTGACATAAAGAGGTGAGAAGTTGATCAGGGGATGCGCAGTTGAAAATTCTGTTAAAATCATGACATTGATTTGGGCTGGGGATCTGAGTGGTCCAATTGTATCTTCTCTAGAATTGTTATTGACATAGGATCGATCCAAGGTTGAATGTGACACATAATAGGGTTGCCTGCCTATTCTTGTTTTGATGTTTTACTGGATTCATTACTATACTCCCACCACATGTGTACAAGCTAATTGTTGAAATCAAATCTACCATGTGTACCATTAACTTTAGTCCTGAAATGACCTGGTTTGTATTAAATGGTATATTTAACCCCCATTTCTCTATCTGTGGACAATATTCTAGTTTTATACAACATGGAATCCATTGAAGAATTTGTAATTATTTCATTTTTTGATCCAGGTCGATTGATTGGAGAAGATCCAAGTTATCTGGCTAAAGTGGAAGCTGTTAGTTTATTATCAAGATCGTTAGATATTAAAACTAAATACTTAGGTATGAAAAACAACACTATGCAAATCATAGTCACTCATGTTGTTTCAATATATTACGTAATGTCTTAAGCTTGAGACCATTAAACAACTTAAAATACAGACACTTTCACGTGCTTTGCAATGAAATACATCACACAGGTACAATATTGCAGCTAGTATAAATAATGTACGTTTGGCACATAATAATTGTATGCCAACATTAAAGGATGAGTCACATCTGTATTTTAGATAAATATAGGGCTATAATCATCAATATAATCTTCATTATATTTTTTTGCAGGTGGTGATCATGTTGAAACCAAAACTATTCAGAATGTATTAACAAGTATAGAAGTTGCCATTAAACTTGGAAAATATCAGTTTGGTTCTGCAAAGCCGGTGGACAAACGATCTAGAGAATTCCCGTACAGTAATTTGAGTTTCCGCGAAAAGGATTTAAATAAAGTTCAGACTCTCGAAAAAGACCGACAAAACCAACTATCCCTGACACGATCTTACAGCTGTGATAGCTTATATCGTGATCCATCGCGAGCTAGTGTCTACAGTTACATGAGCGCCTCAGAGAAAATCCTTTTGGAAAATGATCGTCCATCCTTAGTAAAAAGAGATATTAATACGCAGGGTAAATCATGTCCATCTCAAACAATGTATTCAAATTACATGACTCCAGTTACAGGATTACAAACACTAGCCAGGAGAGAGATAAATGCGGACATGTGTTTACAAGATATGAAAGTCAAACAGAAAAAAGATTCCCCTCCTCCTATCATATTGGAAGAGGTAATTGATAATTATGCTTCAGATGTTTATAGTAATCCCCCTTCTTCCCCACAGCTTTCTCCTACCAGTTCCAGCCATGCACCAGTTTCGAAGATCAAGATTATGAAACTTAAAGGCAGACCAAATAGTGCTCCACTCAGTATCTTTCAAAGATACAACTCATCAAACGACAAAAGATTACTTAATAGCAGAACTGGTTTAAAAAATAACAGACGTGTTAGCAGCGCCTTGAATCCTGCAACAACTAGCTGCCATCGACCAAACTCTGGTATAAGCTCCCACTCCTCATATTGTCATATTCCAGGACCACAGTCCATTCAATTAAGTGAAACTCAAACTGTATTGGGACCTCATAGTTCTCTGAAAAGCTTACTGGGTCCGCCACCAGCACCACGAGAAGTAACCAAACGTGTTCACCACAAGTCAGCTTGGTATCATATACCTGGTCGTTATTCAACATCACGTGAAGGGTTATCTAAGCGTCCTCAAGAAAGACCTGGATCAGCTTTCTGTATAGGCTACAAAAACCAGGATCAAATTTACACTATAGATAACTTAAGAAACCATCAAAAATCTAATTCTATGCATGAAATGTTTTATGATGTGAATGAGTATGGGGAGATTGTGCCATTACCTCATACTGTCTCTTTTACAGATGCCTTGAATATTGGTAAAATGAATATCTGCAGATAAATGTATTATTAAAACCAGATTATTGACATATACATATCTTGAAAGTCAAACAAATATATTAATATACATCGTAATTGTGTAATTAAGTACTTTTGAGTTGAAAAAAACCTTCATGGAGAATGGGTTGACTTATGCAAGAAAGATATAAGGATTATCATTACTTTAATTGCATAACACTCATAAAAATTGTGATGTAATTAAAGTGTAAGATTTGATTATAAATGAATAGAACCGTGTTACTAGTTAGTCATTTAGATTTAGCACTGCCTTTTTCAATTTCAAAACAGTTTCATTTTCAAACTGTTTCATTTTCAGACTTTTTCATTTTCCAACAGTTTCATTATCAGATTGTTATTTTAGTCATAGTTGTATAATGTAAACATTTTATATTTTTACTATACAATAATAATAATAATAAATACACAAGGAATAAATAAATGTGAATAACAGAAAATATTGGCTATATTATTCTACGAATTAAAGTAAGAGATGTGACATTTATATTTTTTGCTAAAATAACAGATTTCTCAGGGTTTAATCCACACTATATATATCTGGTGGGAGGCTTACTAAATAGCTAGCAGCATGATTCAGTGAAATTTCAATTCAAGACATCTTTGGAAATACTGAAGAGAATAGAATCATTTTTAAAATGATATTCCTATAAGAGATTCATAATTTGCAAGGGATTCCCCATTAGTAATACGCTAAAATAACGCAATGAGACTTTACATAATTGACATACATGAATTTACTGTGATGAGTTCGCCAGATCTATTTTTGATTTTTGAAACTTGACTCTAGTTATTGTTGTTATAGGCCTATTCCATTAAATGTCAACATATTTTTATGATATTATGTTAAATGTTGCCTATGCATATTTTAATGTTTATATAAATTATCCTGTTTATTTCTGTGATATTGTTCTAAAATAAAAACCACACCTGTGATACTTATAATTTAATATTTACCAAATAAAATTCTTAGTTTTACCTTTATATTGTCTTATTATTTTAATTTTTGGGGTCTGAGGCTCGGGGGGAGGGGGGGATGTGGTCAAAGTGATTTAAATGCATATCGTTTTTTAAATCTTTGAAGTAAAATATTTATAGATGTAAATGTTATATTATTGTCCGAGATCAAAGCAGAATTTAACCACTGGAGTTCTGCTGTGCCAAAACGAATAAGCGTGCACTATCTCATTAATGACACTCACCAGCTAACTGGAGTGATGTTTTGGGACAAATTATTGTTCGTCTATTTACAGCAGTTCTAGTTTCTCTCTGCCTCTTTTCTCCCGGTTTGCATGCCCATTTTTGTTGATTTTTTGGTCTAGAATAGACGAAGAGGGTTTGAATTAAAATTTTCTGCCAGGTTTTGGTAAATATTCATGATTTTGAGGCGGAAGGATAACGGCGTTATGAGGTTGGCTACGGTGATATGTACGGCAACCAGATACATGTTTTGAATATGCTTCTCCAATTTCGTTTATCTCAAAAATTTGGTGGTCAACCTCATACAAATTTTAGTGCAAAGACATGGCCATTTGTTTCTCTGTCTGTAGTGAAAAGCATTTCGTCCAACGAAAATTTGGTGAAAAGTTGGAGGTGGGCAAAGAGTTTAGAATTAACATTGCACTCGGCAAACCTCGTCAGATTTCGGGAATCTAAACTCGGCTGTATGATGAATTCTGCCATATTGGAACTACTTTAAAGGTCCCGGATGAAACATGGCTGCGCCCATTCCAAACACAAGTTGGCCACCTATTTGGCTAGCGACCTATTCGACCGATCCAGCTGTAAGATAATGACGAAATTACACGTCTCTTCTGAGCTGAAGGAATGGATAAAAAATAATATATTCTACTTTCATTTGATAGACATAACGTTGGATTTTATTGGTTGATAAATAGAGACTGTTGTCTTTACTCTAAATAGGTTTCCAACGAACGGGTTGCAGCTCGATCAGTCGAATAGGTCGCTAGCCGAATAGGTTCCCAATTTGTGTAATAGCGTCAAGTTTTCCTGTTAAAGTAAACCGGTAGCCGCATCGCAAATGTATGGGCGTAGGTACATATCACTTACTGTCATACATCCGAGACTAGATGTAGTTGACGTAGTTTACGGAATCTGTCGAGATTAGCCGAGTGTTAACATTGAAGTCAATGGGGAAATTAATGGTGGTCTGCATCCGTTTAAATAAAGAGTTACCCCCCTTGATCCAACAAGATTTGAAGTTCATGGATAAGATAAGAAGTTTATTGCATCAAAACGTCCATTAATCATTATGGACAGCATGCATACATATACATTTATACATACTACATAACCATACATTTAATAATACATGCACATACACAATACATTCATATAAACAAAATACTACATGTAAATCTAACTAAGGCGTTTCAGTTCGATGAAATTGCCACCAAATTTGATTTCGCTCTCGTATCAAAAGCTAAAAACACATATATTGCCTTGGCAATAAAGTTTGGTGAGTTAAACAGATTAAGGAAGTTGTAGGAAATCATAGGATTTGCTGAGAAGGCTGGGTATAAATGGGCTTGGTGTTTTTTTTTTTTCATACTTGCTATGTTCAGTGTAACAAAAAATGTTGCTCGTTTTCAATAAAATTAAAATCGCAAAATTTGCATAGACGCTGATCAACAGGAATTTTTTGGTATCAACCCTTTCTAAGTGATGTTTTCTGAGTGTGGTCATAGCTTTCTTATGGTCACTATTTTTAACGGAATATAGATAGTCTGGAGAGTTCGTAACAATAGGTTTTAAAGGCGGTTGGATTTAGGTTGTCTGGTGAGGGTGGGTAGCTGTGGCAAACGAATTCCAAATTAACACACACCTTAGAATAACGTGATATCATGCATTGTTAAGTGTAGATGATATAAATGAAAACCCTTGATCAAACGTTATTCCACAATAGTCAGGGAAATTGCCTTTATTAGTTTATATGAAAACTTTACAAACTGGCGTGAAATACAAATAAATACAATGTGCCTGTATCATGAATATATGTTAGTCCCAAATGACCTAACTAGGCTACATACAATGTCAACAAGACGCTAAACCATGTTACATTCCGTGAATTCAAAATAAAAAAAAAAATGTTTCAGGGGGAAAATATTTTGACAAATTTGACATTGCCATACAATATTGTCGACGTATTTGTCAAGGCTCAAATATTGAATACACACTAACCAAACGAATACAATTGACGTTTGAATAGTCAAAAATTTTAACAAAACATTTCTATGAGAATTGGGGGAAAATGTTGTTTTCTCACTTTTCGTTTAAATAACTGCCATTTTTGTAACGTTGTCTGGCAAAAATAAAAACATTTTGAAGAATATTCCTTACATTGAAATATTTTTTGAGGTTTTCTTCGGTTGAGAAAAAAAGAATTATCATCGATTTTGACATGATTTGACTGCACAGTTACATCGTTAAAATTAGATTGAATGCTAAAATTGAGACAAATCGGTCGAGCCATTGCTGGGATATAAACATTTTAAATGTCAATTTACAAGTCGTGCATTTTCAAAAATTGTTTTTCAAGGGGCTTAACAAACGCTGATACAAAAACCTTACACTAACGGTGGCACTTTTTACCTCCGACCACCGCCGACTAAATACTTTTTACCGTCGACCGCATTGTAATGACTTTCGACCGCAATATAATTACCGCCGACCAAATGCTTAAAGATTCCTTGTTACCGCTGACTACTAGTATTTTACGGTTGGGTTTTTTTTTTTCATAAAAAAGAATACAATAAGAACGTTATTTTTTATTTGAGGTGTGATCGCGTACAACTGTCGAAAAACATTCATATATATTTTAAAGAATATGGAAGGACAAAACTACAATTTAGATATTGAAGGGCAAATATATCAAGATTGTTTAGGCCTATCTTCTATTACACCTTTTGCTTTCTTTACTACACAAATTTTTTTGTTTGTTGAACAAATAATTTCTTCTTCGTCGCGCTTCCTTATCGAGTCTGTAAAAATATTTGCAAAACATTATAAACATTATTACAGTGCATCATTATAATTTGATACATATAAATAAAATAAAACCAAGTACGAACAATCCAAACCATTAGACAGAATTCGAAGTCCTAAAAACGTTATTAGGCAAAATAGTGTAATCAGCAAATGGACTGCTCCCCGTGTAGAAAATACACGACAAACAGTGGTAACAGGTGTCCAGAAGAGTAAGTTTACCCTGCCAGGCGCCACACCCGCCATACTATTAGACGAAATCTCAATAAAATACTATGTTTGGCCAATGAACTATCAGTATGCAAAATTAGGGAGATAGTAATAGTAAACGTGTCAATTAAATATATCTAGAAGAATAATAGCTGAGAGAGACACATTATATTTACCAATCAAGTCAATGTCTAAATCTACCGAACCGGGAAATAATTGTATATTGTTTGACTTCTATTCAAAGTATTATTTTATGGTTATGTACAATTAGAACAATTTGCTTATGATTTTTGACTTTATCTCAATTGGTATGCTGCTCTGATCATGTATAACTGCCCATCTGTAGAACCATGGACCGTGTATACGGCCCATGGTAGAACTAACGTACACGTAAACCTTACGTCCAAGTAAAACTAACGTACACGCAAATTTTTCGTAAAAGTAAAATTAACGTACACGTAAAACTTCGGTACATGTACATCTTACGCACATAGAAATAGGAAATTTTACCAAACAACCGACCCTTAATCCTGGGGCCGATGACGAAATGTACTTTGCCATTGTTGCAGGAGCTCGACAGCACTGGAAAGCCGAAACTAAACCTGACTTGAAACAAATATGCTGAAGATCGCAGTATCCGAAACGTATTTCTATTAAATCTACAAATATCATTCTTTTTATACGTCCACATTCATAATGTGAACGTATTATGCCGTCGCCCCTGTCTGTGTGTGTGTGTGTATGTGTGTGTGTGTGTGTGTGTGTGTGTGTGTGTGTCTGTGGTTCGCCTACAGGGCGCAATTCTTCATGGATTTTCTTCAAACTTGGTATACTTATTCCTTATACCCCAAGGAAGATCCCTATTGTTTTTGGGGCATGCCCGACCCCCAGGGGCCGAGCCACGCCCATTTCTAGTATTTGTTTGTTTGTCGTCTACAGGCCACATTTCTTAACTTATAATCTTGAAAGTTTGCATACATATTCTTTGTACCCTAAGGAACATCCCTATCGTTTGGGGTGTATGCCCCACCCCCAGGGGCAGAGCCACGCCCATTGTTTTTTTCGTGTGTCTTTGTGTCGCCTACAGGGCGCAATTCTTGCTGGATTTTCTTCAAACTTGGTACACGTATTCCTTATCTCCTAAGGAAGATATCTATTGTTTTTGGTGCATGTCCGACCCCCAGGGACAGAGCCACGCCCATTTCTAGTATGTATTTGTTTGTCGTCTACAGGCCACATTTCTTAACTTATAATTTTGAAACTTAGCATACACATTCTTTGTACCCTAAGGAACATCCCTATCATTTGGGGTGCATGCCCAACCCCCTGGGGCAGAGCCACACCCATTTTCTTATCGTGTGTCTTTGTGTCGCCTACAGGCCGCGATTCTTATTGGATTTTCTTTAAAACTTTGTATACTTACTCTTTATACTCTAAGGATGATCCCTATCGTTTGGGGTGTATGCCCCACCCCCAGGGGCAGAGCCACGCCCATTTTCTTTTCATGAGTCTTTATGTCCCATACAGGGCGCAATTCTTACTGGATTTTCTTCAAACTTGGTATACGTATTCCTTATACCCTAAGGAAGATCCCTATTGTTTTTGGTGCATGCCCGACCCCCAGGGACAGAGCCACGCCCATTTCTAGTATGTATTTGTTTGTCGTCTACAGGCCACATTTCTTAACTTATAATTTTGAAACTTAGCATACACATTCTTTGTACCCTAAGGAACATCCCTATCATTTGGGATGCATGCCCAACCCCCTGGGGCAGAGCCACACCCATTTTCTTATCGTGTGTCTTTGTGTCGCCTACAGGCCGCAATTCTTATTGTATTTTCTTTAAAACTTTGTATACTTACTCTTTATACTCTAAGGATGATCCCTATTGTTTGGGGTGCATGCCCAACCCCCAGGGGCAGAGCCACGCCCATTTTCTTTTTGTGTGTCTCTGTGTCGTCTAGAAGCCGCAATTCTAACTGGGTTTTCTTAAAATCAGCGTGGTACTTGGTTTATGTATTCCTTATAGCCTGAGGGCGTCCACTATTGATTTTGATGAATGTCCCGACCCCCAGGGGCAGAGCCACGCCCACTTTTTGCCTTTAGTGTTAGGAAGGCACAATTCTGAATGGATTATCTTGGTATAGTTATTCCTTATACTCTAAGGACGACAACTATTAATGTTGGTGCACGACCCTCAACGCTAAACAAACCAAACGCCTAGCCTTCTTGACAAAGTACCATATCAATCAAAGCAGGAATGTGGACGTATATTGTAGCGTTAGCGTTATGTTTTTTAACGAAAAAGATACATTTATTTTTTCATTAATTTGATTTTATGTTTATTGTGTGATCAGTAGAATATAACAAAATCAGAATTTATATGTTTGTATAATTTTCAGTTCAAATATATCAACGCTAGGAGTTCTTTACATGTATGTTGGTAAATAAACGTTGGCAACCACACAAACACTGGTGAACCCTATTCAAACTGATAGGACATATACCCCGTTTGAGTAACATTACCTTTTCACATGAATATTACGGCATTGATAAAATATTTTGGCACAAGTGATCGCACATATTTCATAATTTGTTCAAATAATCATAAATTTGAAATTTGTGTACTTTGAATAATTCAGTTCCGAGCATTGTATCCACGACAATCGAACCTGGTGATGAAACCGCTGCAGGGGTTAAGGACACTTTCTCTTAGTTTGCCTTCGACAGAGTACATAATACGCCACATTTCAAACTGTCACAATATTCCGTGATAGGCGGAATATTTGACCACAAGTCTATTGAAACTGAAGCTGATAGTTGTGATGTTGTTAATTTATGTCTCTGCTAATGATGGTGTGCGGATTTTATTTAAATCCCAGCTGATGGCGGGCGGTGATTTGGCTAAAGATGCCCCTCTCGTTGTGTTGAAACCAGGAGATAATCTGTTTAAATCTCTATTGATTATGGAGATCCAATTCGACAGTAAAATCTTATGTCGACGGGGATAATTAATGGTTATGAATAATATTTTATCATGGTAATCGAGAATGGAGGTGATGGTGCTAACTACGGTCTACTGACAGAGCTGGTGTCGTTAATAACGGTTGTATTATAAGTAGTAGCCTAATGTTCCTTAAGGGTTGCTTTCATAAAACAATATCGTAGACAATAAATGATGACTTATAGTGGTGATGTGCCTGTTCATATCTATGTATCGAACACGCCCTAACTTTAAATGACAAACAAAACTCACCATAAATTCAAATGTTTGAATTGAAGTGTTTTGTTTTAAGATTTTAACAGAAATTTTACCATCTGTTGTCCACACAATACAAACTGCTGTCGTCCAGTATGATCATGGAAAAACACATTAAGACCAAAACAAATGTTACTGTTTCCTCTCTAGGATAACGTTACATAAACCATGTACCTAACAATGTACATAGGACACGTTTCATAATCCAACAAATACAGATTTTTCTTTCTTCTGACTTACTATCCATTGTCCTTCATAAGCCTATAGATAAAGGCAGATTTGTATTGTTGACGTAACACCGCAATGTAGAAGCCATTTTATAATCGTACGCAGGTCAAGTTTGATCTAAGATACCATGGCGATATTTACTATTATATTGTATATATACATAGATTTATCAAAGTATCTTAAAAATTGAAAACGTGAGTTGCGGATTTTGTATACCATATACTTTTACATTGTTTACAACGGAACCTACGTCAGGGACAGGTCACCAGGACAAATATAGGCGAGGTATAGTACAAAGAAGTTATGTGTGTACTAAGTTAAAGTGCCAATCCCGATAACTTTTGTGGGAATAAAACTGCTTAATTTTGTGTAAAAATGCTTTAAAATCCATAACCTAAGGCCCATCTACTAACCCGATATTTGTGATACGCTTGTAAATAACTTAAACCTGACAGTCTTCATCTGGAAATGGAGAATGTTTTATTATACAGTATCTGAATAAAACCAGACTTTTTTCTATAAAAATAATATGTGGGTGAAATTTACCTTTTGTTATCAAGTACAGGGCATGGGTCACCCAATGAAAAAATTGACCCGAAATCTTAAAAGGGTTACGTGTCCGGATAAGCAGTGTTGACGTTCACGTCCAAACGACTCAATATTTTGAGCTGAAATTTTGAGACAAGGTAAATACACCATGCCACTATATTTTGGTCCATAAATTTCATAAATACTCGGACTTTAATTTTTGGGACTCTGTTCTTATCGGGATGTCCTGGAAAAACCGACACGGACCTGGTCTTCAGCTGGATGTGGCTAAGTGACAAATTTAAGTTCCATGTACAAAACTGAAAATACATTTGGAAATAGTTACGGTGATGAATTTGTAACATTAGTTACACCTTACTTATAAGTTGTCAAATATGTCATGGAAAAAGCAATAAAGAAATGAGCACAGACGGTTTAAGGTTTTCAAATACAGACAAAAAACGACCAAGACACCAGTGCTTGTTGTTCCGACAACATTGGTTAAGCTACCTAGCCGATAGACGAAATTAGTTAAATAAAATGTTGGTTTTGAGAATTGTTTTTTAAACTCTCTCACTTCTTATTCCTGTTTATGCAATATATACTCTACCTGTGTCAATCTTGCAAATTCCAAGCATAATAAAACTAAATAGATGAATACATGAATCAACATCAAACGATCGAGATACGTGAATATCAGTTCCAGCAAATTAAACACATCTGAACTGAAATTAAATAAACAGGTGTCTGAGATAAGAATATTCTACAAAATACAATTGTTCTTTATTTCTACAATCCATTACGTCAACATTTTCTGTCTGATTGTGTCACATTTTATAGATTGTTTGATTATTTGCCTTTTTATTGAGTTGAATTCTTTTTTTACATTAAAAATAAATAAACCTACAACAGAACCAACACTTGTTATTTCGCATATTCGCGCCGGGTATTTGTATTAACAGCTTTCAATAATATGCAAATTCAACGTCTAAACAACAAAGACTGTAAAGTTTAACGAAAAACGAAAAAAAAAAAAGAAAAAAAAAGAAACTGGAAAACAATATAACAACAGTATCGTGTCTGCTAAATTACACAAGTACATGTATGACTTTGTTGTTTCAATGTTAAGGAGGAAACAGTTGCAAGTCTCTGGGTTTTAATCCACAAAACCCACCCGTCAAATAATTGAACAGTATTGTTGACATCAAATAATTGCCTGGAATGTAACAACAAGCATTGTTTATCCAGTTATGGTTTCTCCGTGCCTAACGATTCTTTAATTAACATGACGCCATTTTTCTTGTTTGATCTTCATTGGGGGTGCGTTTAATAAAGAAATCTTTACTATATACATTTGCTTGAGGTAGCAGGTAGAATAGAGCTTGTTTATTCCATGTCAAGATTTCAACATTGACACGCAAAACGGTGCTTAGGTATTGGGCAGAATGTTGTTCCAGGATGACGTTTTTTTTAATATTTTCTTTCCATTTCCGTATTAACCAAACTAGAGAACGTAACAACAGAAAGAAAGATAATAGAATGACTGCGTAGCAACCTTGTCAGGATAAAGCTAAGTCAAACAGAATCTGAAAAATGTTTGTTCAGCGAATTCAATATTTTGGAAGACTAATAAAGATTAAAGATCGAATGTCAATGTTCCGTTTCGAACGAAGTAGTTTGAACCAATAAATTGTTCTCCCGTAGAGAAAAAGAAAATCAAACAAATATAAAAAACGAACGAAAGGAAAGTTTTGATGTAAATGAGTCAGAAGGACACAGAATAAATACTTCTGGGATATTAGGCATTTTCCACTCCGCGATGAATGACTTTTCAATCAAACAGCCAAGTACATTTAAAAAAAAAAGATATTTATTGCATTAAAAAAAAAAAAAAAAAAAAAAAATCGATTTATGCCCACACAGAAATCGTAAATGGTTCCTGGAATGTGTGTATGCTGGGCCGAACTTCAGCGCAATTACGATATGTTTGACACCGTGACAAAATTAGTTGAATGGTACTACATCAGTAATCTGAATGGTGCTTGGTGTCTACATGAGAATATCACTGTTTGGATCGGTTAACATATAATATGGGTCACATTTTTTGCTGTCTTCTAAATTCTGATATTATTCATCTCATTTTAAAGGTAGAAAAAAGGCAAAAGAAAAAGAAACGTCTGTGGCAGTTCCGTGCGATTGTGAAGAGGGTGGAATGCAAAGGAAGTGGAGAGCCCAAATCGATATCTGACGCCATTGGCCAAGAGCAATGGTCTTTGTCAGAGGCAATTTCTGTAAACTGCTTAAGGCGTTAACCTGTCGGCTGTTGATTTTCTCTTTGAAACAATTTGATCAATTTTTAAATCTCATGCTTTGAATCGCTGTTTCTAATTAACACCCTGTGCTACATATATGTATAATAGGGGGGTTTGCGACATAACCTCTGCTGCAACAAATCAATGACTGACGCAAGATAAGGTCATACGTATGGCCATTCGGAAATCCCGGTTTGACTGTTGTATTTTATTTGGCAGCATACAGACACGGCTATTCATTACACAGGATTTATATGTCGCTTTATGTCGCGAAAGTTTGTAAAGAATCTACTTCTATCAATTTGCAATCGTGTGAAAAAATGTGAAAAAAGAAGTGAACAGAATGCTTAGGGACTTCCATCATTGAAATCTGTTGGGAATCATTTATACCTCTTACATTATACATACATCAAACCCAGTGTTTGTTTAATTATAGATTACATGCAGAAAACCACATGATTTCTTTTCATATCGTTATTTGGTTTTATACTATTGTAAATATTTTGAACAGGTTGTTGTGTTATTTGATGGTATTATATGTATTTTTTCTGAGAAAGTATTGTCACACATGGCATCTCTAGGAGAATATTGTTTAAATAGAAGGTTGTTTTATGGTTTCTGAATAAAAAAAACCCCTGTTATTATTAACCTTTCAAATCGAACCAGCAGAACTGTTATTTTTGCGATGTTTTTGAAGGTTAAATGTTTTTCAGGGACTGGGAATCTCTTGATCTGTCTGTAAGGTTTGCCAGTGAAAACTCATCTTCGTTTTCTTATGTTAGGTCATCCTTGATAAGACGCATCATCACTAACTTGCAGCAACTTTCGGTAACTCGCCGGATGATTTACGAAGATGCTGTTGGAAATCCGTTTTGTTACTTGTCGCCATTGTAATGCCGTAATCTTGTATTTTTTTAACGCTTACGTTAGAAGTATTGATTTATGGATTATAAATAAGACAGTTGACATATATCTGTTTCCGAATTCATCTTTAATCGTTGTTCAAAACGTTTGACATCAAGAGTATTAAGCGCTAAAACTTCACAAAAAGAAAAAGAAAAAAAAAACGATGAACAAACACGACGCACACTCCACGATAGGTGCATAAATCACGTGATGAGAAACCAGGTATATTGTTGAAGTTATGACATCTTTAATTAATATTTCTTTATATCAAATATTAAATAGAATAGTAGGAAAACGTTTAAACACACAACAATTTATTAAGAAGGGGGTCTGTGCAAAAAATAGACAAGATAGCATTTTACAGATACATCATTGTGACGAGCAAAACATGCGGACGAGATGTATGTATAAACCCGAACACATAAACGTATAATTGTATATTGCACTGTCTTTAAAATAAAAACGTGGCGAGGAGTACAGGGGCGGCTTCAGGGGGGGGGGGGGTGACTAGGGTTACTAGTCACCCCCGTCCACACAGGTGTATAGGAATCCTCGGTCCTACAAGCTTCCACCGGGGCATGCACTCGCATGGTCGTATATAGATTACTAGTATATAGCTCATGGTGCGCATCTTATCAGACACACAATCAGCATCTATGTTACTAGCGGCAGAAATTAGCTCCGTAAACCGCGCCTGATCTCTTAGGACATTTGCAGGATGATCTCTTAGGACATTTGCAGGATGATCTCTTAGGACATTTGCAGGAAATTCATCGAAGCATTTCCACGCCGGATGAAGGCATCAACACTTTTGTCAGACTGATGCATAAATTATACATTATTTTACGATGGTATTGATAGGATTGATATCATTGGCGAAGAAAATTGACTGTACATTTGCAAATATTCGATAACATTCAAACAGTTTGTTCATTATTAGGTTCATGATCTGGATATATAACTTGCTGTTTTTTTATAAGAGACTTTGACAACTTTTCCGTGAATGTGGCAACTTCTTTCTACGTACAGTCCGCACTATCTTTGATATACATGTATGCAAAATTTCACAATGATCAACATATATAAATTTCGAAATTTATTCTTCAGATTTTGAAAATCGTCAACGAAATGAAACATTGTCGTCGAACAGAAATCATTGTTCGTTATGGCTCAGATGAGAGGAAATCGATGATAATTTTTTAAAGATTTTCTGGGGGGAGACTCCCCATACCCCCTCTACTGCTCGCGCCTACGGCACTCGGATGCGTGCCTGCGGCACCCATCACTCCGCGGTCGGTGAGACAAGACACGAGGTTGTCGCTCCTTCAAAACAGTCCTGGATCCGCCACTGGAGTAGGGTCGCCTGTCCAACCTCGTGGGTTTTCTCCGGTACTGTGGCGCTGATGTCCTCATACCGTTGAAACCTCTACTGATAACGATGATCTGCTGATGCTCTCGCCCAATTGATACACCTCTACCGATAACGATGATGCTGATGCTCTCACCCCGTTGATACCATTACTTATAACGACGATATGCTGATAAACCCGAATCCACACGCGTATTTTAATATGTATACAAGTTAGTATTTGATTGTTGAAACCGCTACTGATAACAGTAATGAGGTACTGATGCTCGCATCCTGTTGAAACCTCGACTTATAACGATGATATGCTGATGCTTTCACTCCGTTGATACCCCGACTGATAACGACGATGTGCTGGTGCTCTCACTCCGTTGATACCTCTGCTGATAACTATGATATGCTCTCACCCCGTTGGTACATCTACTGATAACGATGATACTGGTAATGCTGATGCTCGGATCCTGAAACCCCTACTGATAATGATATTGCTAATGGCGTTGCTGTTATTATGTTGAAACATTGACCGATAGTGGTGTTAGTGCTGATGAGGGTGTTCTGGGAGACATGATATGCATAAATTCAACACATAAAAAAACCTGAAAGGATTGCTAGTTATAATGTATCCCGAGACAAGAGCGAGTACTTTGAAGTCAGCGAATCTTCCCATTAACTAAATGCTAACATGCTCGAGTCCAAGAGCAGTCTTAAGTACATCTAGTCTTAAATTCACAAAACCAAAATTACCAGAAAGAGAAAAATTCTTTTCAAGCACGCGTGCCAAAGAGCAAAAAATACAATCATCTTTGTCAAATTTGTAAAGACATTTAAAGCCTGTCTTATGCAATTAAAACACATTTAATACGTCCGTGCCCAAACGAGACTGGGAACAAATAATAAAAGGATTTACAAAATTGAAGAGAGAAAATAATTTTTTTTTTTACAGCAGCTGAAATTATCGAAGTATTTAACGAATGTGTATAAATGGGTTAATATGTAAATAGAGAAAAAGTTGAAGAATAAAGCTAGAAATTTTGAATTTAAAAACCCCTTCTTTACCCCCAAATATGCCGAATTATTAATATGGATAATGTTGCTAACAAAATGTTTGCTTTACAAAAGTGAATACAAACAAATTTTATTGAAAGGTGTTTGTTTTTGGTCAGCAGGAAAGGGGATGTGTACTGTCCTTGTTTAAATAAAAGTTGTATACCCATGAGACTCTCGTTATTATTTGATAGGTTTTTCAAATAGTGATGTCTCGACAAGCAACTAATTTTTATGGCCTACATCAGAGGAGGTTTATGGTACTGATGTACCGGAGTCAGTTCAACCAACTGGACCGTTTGCGAAAATGGACGTTGCCGTAGTAAAATTTCAACTATGTGGGAAATACTGATATACAAAAATACTTAGTTCATCATTTTTTTCTCCTTTTTTAAAAAAAAGTTGCATTGATTGCGCTTTTTTGCCCATTTAATCCTTGATCCTGAAAGGTTAATGATAAACTAAGTCTCTCGTTCTGGAGGTGATCGGTCACTGCTATAATATAACCCACTAGGATTGCGACATCCCCCCAGCCTTCCCTCCCTTGTACTTTGTAGTGCACTCTTACGTTGTGGCCTCGGTTTAAACACAATGGAAATGCCCACTTGGTGCTCGTATGCAACGGAATTTTGATTTCCGTGGGTGCACGTATGCAACGGAATCTTGATTTCCGTAAACTTCTAAAATATAAATATGAAGTATTTGTTTATGGTTAGCCTAAATTATAACGCCATGGGAACTAAAAGTGAATAAATACCTCTTTTATTTACGTGCACAACATTTCCGATTGAACGAATAAAGAACGATTTGATAATATTTACATTGCTAATATCTTTATAAATCTACAAAATATGATAGATAAATTCTTCAAGAGAAGAAGAATAAAAGAGAAATCTGTTTAGATATAAATTTTTTACAAATTACATATAATTTCTGTTCATTCTCGAATTATCACTAGTCTTGTTATTTAATTTCTAAAATCAACCAAAAAGACCAGTTTATAATACTCCGAGACGGGATACGAGTTCACTTGACTATCTTCTGTTGTCAATGTTATCCACACTACAAAACATTTCAACGCAAGTCTAATGTTCAGGGGAGATTACTCAACATGTAGAAAACTCAATTCAAACTTGACAACATTGAACAGCGCTTCGGAAGCTGGGTTACATGGTGTATAATAATCACAGATTCGCGTGAACTGTTCAGTCCGAAGACGAGCGTTATAAATAGATAAGTATCGACGAAGTGTGCAAACCAAACTGTTTGTTTTTTGTGAAACGGCAAATTTGACATAAATGTATGTGAATGTCTGGGAACTCTTCGGAGATCCTAATTCTTGTTCAATCCGACTGATACTTCTGTAACTATGTTAAGGATCCAAATATATTGGACGACTTTGATTTTGGTGAACATCAGATCTCAACTTATTGACCACTGCCCTTAACGAACAATGTGAACTATGTACTAACAAAGTCTGTCGACCCTCTTTTTTGCCTGTTCTCCGTCCATCGTTTGAAAAATTTGGGCGTAATTTGCAACGGCTTGTAAACGGCCTAGTCGGGCGAAGCATACAAACCAATTTATTTAAATGATAGTTATATTTAAAAGTTTTAAATCATTTACCAACGCCCGGATCCTACATTATGGCACCCTCCCCCCTAAGCACATCGTTAATCCCGATCGATTTCTATGGTAGTAAAGTCATGTTGCTTTTTACAAGCGCCCCCCCCCCCCCAAAAAAAAGAAAATAAAGTAAAATAAAATAAAATAAAAAAAATAAAAAATAAAAAAATAAAATAAAAATAAAAAAATAAATAAAATATATGCAGGACGTTAAATCCCTGTTCATTTCATTTCATATTTTTAATAACCATTATTGTTAATAAAATGTCCAAACCTCGTAATGACCGTAAATGCATCATGAAAGGGCAGCAGCATTAAACGCAGATATTTTCACATGTTGCACAGCAATACCGGATAAAAACTGCTGTGAACAATAAATATGGTCGCCCTTATCCATTAAAATAATGAACGGGGTACGCTTATGAGGTGAGTTTATGGCACAACACAGAAATTACCCCAAAACGAAAGAAATAGACACAACAGTCAAATAGAAATAATTGACATTGTTCTACAAATTGTTTGTTATTTGTCTTCCGTCTTAAGTTGCAGCCATTGTTATAGATCCCTTTCATTCTTGATTGTTTTTCCTTTGAACATAACTCCCCGATCGTTACAAGTTTGGCTTTTATGGTGTGTTTTTGTATACTGCTTTCATTAACATGGCGAACTTACCAAAGACTGTTTTATTTCGAAAATGTCAAAAATGGTCTTTGTTGGTTCACACACTTACTGACAAGCTGGCAATCAAATTACTTCTTGTTGATACATCTGAATTTAATTTATTCTGTACTTCAATTACATTAAATATGAATCAAACATATTGCCGGTATAGTTCATTGACATGCACAGGTTTAGTGATACACAGGGACAACTCCCTGGTTGTATTCTCTAAAGACTCGGGGGGGGGGGGGGGGTAGATGCTGGCTCGCTAGTCTAGAGGTCAGGTGCTCTATCCATGCATTAGCCGAGGAAGATCATCCAGACTTCACAGCGCCATACCCCTTGTCAGTGATGTCGGGCGGGGGGGGGGGGGGGCTGGCAAGGACAGTTGTCTAGTCGTTCGAATGGGATGAAAAACCGGGGTCCCTTGTATAAATTGGCTTGTACGTAAAAGATCCTTGGCTGTTGGAATTCGATACGAGTGGTCATAGCACCGCTATCCGGGCAAAATGGTCCCCGTAGCACACGGTATTCGAACGACAATACGTTACGTTGTCCCGTGACAGACCCTCTATCGTACACCGCTGACAACGAGGAATCGATGAATTGTCTCGGCCCCCAACTGTTCAAGACTAGATGATATGTTCCATATTATATGTATATACATAGATATATGGTAATCCACTGTTAGTTAGCCAGACGTACAGACGTTTAAAGTCCAAATTTGAAATTTCGATCATTAATTGACTCTATATTTCTATGACATCACTCAGACTTAATTACACTTATTTGTGCCGTGAAAGTGATAATAACTCTAAAATCGATGCAAAATGTTATTATTGAAAGTGACTGCCGACAATAAACACCTGTTGTATTCAAAATAGTGGCCGGTAGGTTAACTAAATGTTACTTAGACAACATGACAGAAAGTCAATAAACTATTGTCATAAATAAAATATCCGCGGAACAGCGGACGTAACTAAAATGTGCACATTTCACAGGATTTAGAGTTTTAATGTTCATTTGCCACAAAATAGGACGTTTCGGGAATAACGTATTGTTCAATTTTATTTCGATGAAAATATGGGCTTGAAACCATTGGCAGACCTTATGACCCAATGCGCACCCGTTAGAGCATTCGTCTAAGAAACCCCACATAGACAGGGTCATTGTAAACTGAGAACGTATTCCAATCAACCGATGGGACGTTAAAGTTAAACCCATTTGTGCTCTTGAATATCAAGTTGAAATAACTACAGGATGTGCTAATCCTTTGGAGTAGCAAGCGAGATTGCTTTAAAAAGAATCGCGAACTGGAAGGCAAGTTAAAAGGCAGAAGAAGGAGAAAAAAGTGGGCGTCTAACTTGATGACACGCATCTCCTTCTACACTGATTATATAAGACAGCAGACCCTTGTCATAGTAAGCGGCAAGAAGCTCTTCTCTGTAACACCCCCGGCGTTTCACGGAAACTTAAAATAGAAGTTCGGGGATTTACGCTGAACACCGCGTCTTTGCCTTTGGATTTCTGATCGGGTCGTGGAGGAATTTTGACTGATATCTTGCCATAAGAATTGAAATAGAGGGTTTCTTTCTTATCACTTGTATGCATGTGAAGTAAAACTATATTGTATGTTTTGAACTGTTCTAGTCGGAAAGGTCAAGATAAACACCCCACCCCCAAAACTAAAACAAAAGTCGAAAAGAAAAAAGCCATCTGATTGAATATGGTAGGTATAATAACCACCGTTACGTGTTGTTTGTTAAATGGTCGTCTGCTACAAAATGTATGATTTTCAGATTCGAAAGCTGACAAAGAGAAATCAACGAAAGGGTGAACACTACCGCTATGTGTATTCAGTCCTGGCCAGAGAATTTGTTTTTCTTTGAAAACGAAAATAATCCTTTTAGATTAAAAGTGAGACTGGCGATAATTATAAAATTAATGTTCAATTCAGAATCAAATAATTGCAGCGATCCTAAAAATAGTTCCCAAGATTTATGCCAATATTTTACATTGAACAGTCCATTTCTTGGGACAACACCGTAATTCTTCAAATGCGTCTTTGGGTTTCACGATTTTTCGAATAAGGGCAGGATATACTTCTATCAGAGATTTAACTTTTTCTGGGACAGCTTCTGTTATTTCGTCTTCCGGTAGAAATGGCTGGAACGCTTTCATTTGTTCTCTACATCCTGATGATAGTGGTATGTTCCAGAGATCTGCTAATGGGGCTAGATTGTACTCAGCAAATTTTGTCATCGACTGGAACCAGCAGTCCACCTTATCCCCATCTGTTTTTAACTGAGCTGATCGGTCGTTATTTTCGTAATGTCTGAATGTTTTTTTAAAAACGGACCAACCAAACTGATGAATTATTTGTGCGTAAACAAACAGCCCTATACCAGGATCGGACTGCCATTTTGCATATTCACACGAATGTTTTATATAGTTTTGAGCTGTTTCGACTTTGGACTTCAACCATGGATGTAGCCATATCTGTCTTTTAGAAATGACATCCATAGCGTGCAGGGTGAATATATTACAAGTAACTTCTGTGGTTCCCGCGAATGTCCAAACAGGTCGCTGCATGTTGTGTCCTAGCTCATGAAACAGGCTCCAGTTACCCTTTTCAAGCAACTGTTCACTATTGAGTAAAAAGGCGGCGTTGTCCGGTTGTGCTAAATCTAAATGAGTAACAATAGGGTATCCAGAATGCATATGTCCGCCAGCCGGTTGAATATCTGTTACAATCCATTCTCTGTGTATTGTGTTCGGATCACTACCACGCAAGTGATGGTGTGCACGCACAACTAGGTCCAGTGTTTCCAATGCGGGACGTGGATCCTCGATATTCCGAATGCTGCTTGACGGCAAAGTGAACACAATATGTTGCCCGCAAATATCAGCCCACAGACCAGGTGCTTGTCTATTCTCGTGCCAATTATTGATTGTTTCTGGTCTTGTAAGGTCAAAATACGGCGCTTGCACGACATTCCTTACATGAAGAACTAATCGACCTTTATAACGCGGACTGCGGACATAGAGTAACCCTCCAAACGGGGTCCTTGTCTTGATTTGTCTGACCGTGATTTTAAATCTTTTGGCTATAATCGGCCAACGTTTCATGGATAACGAAGTATGAAGACGGTCAGTATGAGAACCTACTTGAATTTCCCAACCTGTATCAATTGACTGGTCGTTTAGAACTTCGATAGAAATTTCGTCTCCGGCACGTACATAAAAACCGGTAGGGTGACAGGCGTCAATCATAGATTCTATAATAATTTCCGTGCTAATTCTGGGCGGATCGAAAACAAAATCTCCTGGAAAGTTATCAACTCCCGGCATTTGTGACGGTCCATTTCCAGTTTTGGCGAGTGCTTCGTGCACGTAAATCGTGGACTTGCCCATTGTTGACGAAATCGGAGTTCGTTCAGACGGTATATTATCTTTGCCATTTTCAGCTATCATATCGCGCAACAGCTGACCAGATGTTGCTACTATATCATGCAAGGATTTCAATGGAACCTCATTTATCTGGGACAAAGTTCGGCAACACTTATCTAAATGCATATTCTCAAGAGCGTGCTTCATGTGGTAAGATTCCGAAGCCACACAAGATGCAATCAGCATCCCATTTTCTGGACAACGAAAGTACCCATCTGTATACAGAATGCCCACTTCTTCCAAAATACTATACAGGGGAACATCTTGAAGAGTCAGCTCAGGATGAACTTGCAACCACCCCCACGGACAAATAGAATGAAGCAAAGCACCACCACTTTCTACAAACTGATATATCATTTCGTCCGGTATATCCGGATTGTTATTCCCTGCCACTATAATTATCCGTGCACTGCTTAGTGTTTCAACCGTAAGACTTGTCAACAGTTTTATTTCGCTATTATCCACTGTTGCAAACTTAGTCAACCATAACTTTATATTCTCATGGTATTTGGCTATATCTTCGTGTTTGTTACTATTATTACTTTTAAGCTTACGAATGTAATGCGCATGACTTATTACGACTATTCGACCCTCTCCCAATTCTCCGGCAGCAACCCAAACGCTCTTTTGCTGTGGGTTCAGAAGGATGGGTCTAGCTAGTTCCCCAAACACGACCAGGGTACCAGGAACAGCTCCAATATTGGGTAGAGTTCTGACATCTTTCAATAAATCAGCACGCCACTGATCACCTATGGCATCTTTCACATCATCCATTCTAAAATTATACCAGTTTTCACAATTAATACACAAATTCAACCTTCGAGAAATAAATCAGCTGCGCTTCAAAACACAATGACGTAATATAATGTGGCTATATAAGTTAATACATCGTATTGAAATAACTGCAAATATCTTGTCAAATTCAAAATGTGCTTATTTCACAGTAAAGGTATGTGGATCGACTAAACTGATAGTAGAAGAAATACCCATTTGTAGGTGGTAGATAGATTAAATATACCATTGCAGCTGTTACTCTGTAACGCGTTTATTTTATTGACAATAATACAAAACACTTTCATATACTTGAATAAATAGACGATGTTCGATTCTCCTTTTCTTATGACGACAATATAGAATATTAGTTTTAAATATAATGCATTTGAAACACAATCAAGATAATTATAAAGCGGCATGGAATGGAATTAATGTTAACACCTGAAAGTTCTTTATATAAGTCAACGCCGATATGATTATTTTAAAATTGTTGATATTTAACTTCTCAGTTTTTCATAAAATTAAAGCCTCGACAGTTGATTTTTTTAGAAGAATATCAACTTCAGATGTGGCGGAGCTACAGCGAGTTCCGCCAGGGGCGGTTCTTAAATCTATCCGCCACCCCATCGACCCTCCCGCCAAACACAGAAATACGGTCATGACAGCATAACAAGTTTTTATTCAATGCTTTAGACCAAAAATGAGATTCGGGAGGGATACCCCGTCCCCTTGCTACGCGACTGTCATCAAGATTGGTACACTAATTGATACAGAATATACATGTACTGGATATCGACCCTTGCTTAACAGGTGTTTATAGTCTCAAAATTTTGTTGTCTGTTAGTTGTTAAACAGAATATTCGTCATTTTATTTCATTACACATTGGAAAATAAATACAATGGTTCATTTTTTTTAAAATCCTGGTACCCCCGAGGAGTACTTGCCGCATAGCTTCAATTTGTAGCCGTGATAATTCTTATTCACGGCTGCAATTGGGTTCAATTTCAAAGTTTTCAACACATATCATCACAGTTTGCATGGAAATTATTAATGATGTTACAAATATGAAGAGTGGAACACCGAAATCATAATCTTATCTTTCCAAATAGTTTTTCTGTATTTTCGAGTAACATAACACACGGGATTTTGGTTCGTTGGCCATTTTAAAGTGAACAGAAATTTCGCAAAGCAGTCGGGTGCGTCGCTGTTCGGGCACAATATCCTATATATCACACTGTATGGCGTATGTCTGTCTTTATTAGCCCAGCCAAGGGCTTTACTATTTGTTCCATTAAACACCTGGGGTCACGGGGTCTAAGTGGTTAAATCGGTGATTAGCAAGCTCGCTCGGGTTAACGTGTTCGATCCCGAAAATGTTTATCTGGGCTTTTCAACATGGTTTCCCCATGCCAGTGGTGCGGGACGGAGGGCTTGACAAGGACAGCTGCCTGGTCGATCAGATGGGACGAAAAGAAAAACAAGGTCGCGTTTATACATTGGCGTGCACGTAAAAGATCCCTTGGTAGTTGGAATTCGACAAAATTTACCCCATAGCACACTGAATGGATCAGCACAGAAGGACATTAAACCCCATTTCATTCCATTTCCATTACACTCTCATATACCCTAACTTTTAATATAAATTCATCACGTACTTCAGTGTGTGTACAAATTAAAGAGTGTAGAGTGACATTAAAGGTTACGGAAGATTAAATATGTATAACAACTACACTGTCACTCAAACATTTAAGATTATTTGTTCCATGGCTGGTTAGGGTTTGTAACAATTCTTGACTGTTTGCCATCAAATTTTGTAGATGATGACAGAAGTCTCCTACAAACACCGCGCGAATGAAACAAACAGTTTTGACCAGTCGGGGCAATGACAAGAGGTCACATGACCGAGAAACTGAGGTGTGATTGGAATGCTTGTTTACGTTTGGGCAACTTGGTTTATGGAAAGAAAAAGTAAAACTCTAGTGATTACTCTTGCAGTCACCATTGCCATTTTATTCTGAAGATATGAAACTTTGGTATGCTATAAAAGATAACACTTCTAATGGGAATCTAAGTTAATGTCATTGCACTTACAACGATGCCATCAATTCTGATTGGAATTAAAAAGAAGTGATTGCAATGTATGATACGTCCACATTTTGCAAGAGATGGACAGAGAGCAAGCTAAAAACGCTCGTACATATCGGCGGGCCATAATCCACGAAGTTACGGCCCGATATTCATGAATGTCAAAAGGAACCGAGGTCGTTGGAATATAAACATATATGTTAAGTTTTTAAAATCGGATAAAATGTGTGACCTCTGGGGGGTCCATAACCTTGATGTTACATATTTTTACACTACGAGGAGTGGTCATTTTGTCGGTCCGATTTTCACAAAATTGGAACTCAACCGTCGTTAGCGTGTAACAGTGATATTTAGAGCGTTTTTCAAAATCGGGTAACAAGTGTGACCTTTAAAGGGACCACAATCTAAAAACACGAATTTTCGTACACTTGAAGTTACGGTCCGATATGTGCGAAAGAAACCGATTTTAAGTTTCGTCAAAATCGGATGAAATGGTAACCTCTAGAGTGTCCACAAACTAAAAGCGTGATTTTTCGTACAATCAGGAACCGTAACCCATAGAGTAACGGTTCAATATCGCAAGGAACCAATACCTTTGGGATATAAACCTAAAGGTTCGTCAAAATCGGATAAAAATTGTCACCTGTAGAATGTTCACAAACATAATGTCAACGGACGTCCGGGCGGACAGGGGCGACGGCAGTGGACGTATAAATCAAATATAAAGTTTCAGATGATCTTGTCTTAATTTTAATAACTTATAGCCATGTTCAATATATATTATTACCCCTTTTGATTCTGGTTGGCGCGACAATGACAGCTCGCCTCTCAAGCTATGATGGAGTTGGATGGACGAATGGTTAGCACATGCACGCTGTATCATAAAGTCTGCCATTGAGTCAACTGGCGTGGTTTCGAATCCCCGGTTGTACTCGGCAAGGATTAGGGTCGCCTGTACAACCTCGTGGGTTTTCTCTTGGTACTCCGGTTTCCTCCCACTGCTTAACCTCCTACGCGCAAGCGAATTATGAAATAAAATTAAACCATGTGTTAGTCCCGATATGACCTAGTTTGTGTCGAGTGGACGTTAAACCCCATTTCTCTCTCTCTCTTTCTCTCTCTCTCTCTCTACCTCCCTCCCCCACTCTCTGAAGCTATGTTAATAGTTCAGACAAAACACAACTGTTTTATAGACCATCCTATCTTAAGACTTTTTGAATAATCTCTTATGATAGAACTCAATATTTGATTACAATATGTACGTGCAAAGGCACAACAAACATTTTTTTGCTATCCGAACTTGCCAAAATAAGAAATTATGTTACCCTTCAGCCAATCCTCTGTTGGAGTATTTATCGAGACACAGCATTCCAAAGGTAAGAAAAGATAGTCGTCATCGCCTGATGGTTAAATCGTCAATTGGTGTTAGGTTTTTCAATAGGCCAGAAAGATAGTATTTCGGAATTATGTGCGATTTTCGCAACTAAATATACCGGTACGATATTTTGATATTTTAGCACGATAGAGTGAATGACAGTTTTTAAAAAAACAGGGGCACCGTGACCAGAGTGGATAAAATTTATTAATCCAAAAACAGGGGTATCGTGGCAAGAGCTCCTAAAATAACCTAATAACTAAAATGGTTCGCCTTTACCATTGCGAAGCAAAACAACGATAACTAAAAATTGCATTATATTTCTTTTCGCCGTGGGACCCACCGGCGCTTTCGAAGACGTTGCTTACTTGTATAACACTGTGGATATTGGTTATGAACTAACCACGAAATGCTCTTTGAGCGGGGCTGTTTATATTCTCCTTTTCTAAGTCGCCCAAACCATCTCATTGCTCTTTCTGAGATAGTCATTGAGCAAGAAAAAGATGACGTACGTGTTTATGTCAAGGGGCGTGTTTACCAAATGTATTAGAGAACAGATTGACACTACGTCTATATTTAGTACCCGCCTCGATATCGAACCATGAGGCTGGATGGTTGCTGAAAATTCTTTTCTTGTCAATTGATGTCAAAGTCAGGAGAAATATAGTTGAACAGTGGACGAGAAAGAGCTCTGCATCAAAGTTTGTTGGATAACGTAATACGGGATTATTTTAACCAATGTTTTGAACAGATACTTGGATTTTGTATAGCTAATAATCAGCACGGATCGTTAAAGCACCATAAAATAGGTAAGCTGAAAGCGATGATGATTCCCCAGATTGGATACAATTCTGCAAGGTACCATTACCAACCAGTATTCCGTTATTCAAATTAAATTCACTTAATGAGTAGATATGTGTCTTAGCATTGGTAACTTGTGTCGATTGGTAATGCATTTTTGGCATTCCTCAAGATGAGTAAAAATAATAGTTCAAATTAAGGTTCAATGATGTTAGGTACAACTGACGATAGTACAAATTAAGGGTCTATTACGATTGGTAAAAATAATAATCGTTAAAATTAAAGTTCCGTTAAGAAGGATAAAACTAAGGTTCTATTAGAGATGGGTAAAGAAATGATCGTTGATAATTCATGGGCATTGTATATAAAATAAATAGCAGTAGTATTCTTGCTCTAACGATGCTCTGGTAATTGTGTAAGTGTAAATTATTCTGGTCTTGGGTTCTCGAGATCTACATTAACATCAAGTTCCTTTTAAGACTACGTTTAAATCGATGTTAATGAGATATTTCGACTACAAGATAAATTAACATCAGAGATTTAACTGGATCTTTCTGTTGCCAGAGTCTTTAATTAGATGAATATTTTAAGATCAATGAAATGTATCCGTGTATATATAATATATCGAAGTTAACTTTTCCACCCCTATTTTTAATTCGGGTCAAGAACACCTGCCAGGTAAGATATGTTAGGAAATGAGTATATTAAGATCAAGAAAGTGTATCCGTGTATATAATATGTCGAAGTTAACTTTTCCAGCCCTTTTTTTAAATTCTGGCCAATAACTCCTGTCAGGTAAGATGTTAATACCAGGAAAATGTTGAGAACCGTATGTTATGCTTGTCTCCATAGTTGAACCTAGACATGATCGTTATCCCATTTACTAATCGAGATATTCCCGTCGTTGTGTCCCATGGTGAGACATGGAGGTGACTTCTAATTGATTCTGTACATTTCTTCGCACTTTTTGACGCAAGCTTTGGCTCGCCTAACCATGTAACATGGGAGTATTACGTAAAACTAATGTTATTTTTAGAGTAGAAACCAATTGAAAAGTTACTATGTAAACCATCGACTCTCTCTAATATTTACCTAACTATCCAGTCGAACAACTAGTCTGTCGGACGATGCCCTACACTTTACTGGCAAAAAGCTCCTTCAAAACAAAACGAATGCCGTTGACTTAATTGACATTTGGTTTCACGTTATTTTCTGCACGCGACCCCAAGAAAATGAAGATGTATGTAGAATAGTTTTATCAAGGCATGTGACAAAAAATTGTTAAAGAAACTCGTTATTAAGGGAAAATGCCATTAACCTTCGATTTGTAAGAGAGTATGAACAACTAATCACCCAGTAATTATTTGTAAGTAGAAAGGGGTGGGGGCGAAAACTGGTAATGTATGGACGATAAGAATATTTGGTATGTCTGCTTTTCCAAGACCATCTTGTTTTACAAACTAACAGTGGCCAGTCGCATATTTGACACTACCCAACAAACAATATAAACAAGATGTTGTCTCAATACTGAACATCAAATTTGAAAACAAAAAACTCGTTAAAACTGTAACGGAGGGGTGGGGGTATATCTCTTGGACGGGTGGTTACGGGGCGCTGAATATCGATAAGGTTTGTCATCTCATCCCCCCCAAGGCTTCCCACTGAGATAAACCCCCTCATAAACTGTAGTATCGTTTTCACAGGATTTCCGGCAAAGAGAGGTAACCCAGGAATGGAATGTTGCGGAAAGCTAAATATCGATTGAGTTTTTATCAAAGAAATCTGTTAAAAACTAAAGTCTCTGTCGCGTTCACAAGGTTTTCGACTAAGGAGTACGACTCGAAAAGGCCCGACCGTAATGCTTCTAACCATATTGAATATTGATAGGGTTTGTCCGCCCGTGGCCCCAATTCTTCACACCAAATATGAAAAGGAATTCCGTTAAAAACTGTAGCCTCTATCGCGTTCACAAGTTTTCGACAAAGACAGGGGATCTTGGAAGTCTAAATATCGAAAGGGTTCGACCCTTTTAAACACAATTCTTCACGTAAAATTTGAAAAAAAAAAGATCTGGTCTCAATTGCTTTCGAAAAAGAAGAGGGTGTTGGAGTAATTGCTGATTGTCGATAGGGTTCGTTACTGACGAACGAACAATGAACAATGAGAATCGACAGCTTCCATTCTCGCACGTTCCTAATTCATCACACCAGAGAGACCACAAACTTTGTTATACATTTTGCGTAAGATGCAGGGGCGTAAGATGCGGTCGAATGCGCACCAAATTCTTTTGATCCTTGAGTTCAAGATAGAACCTATTTACCTTGTCTGAAAATTTCAGTCCAAAATATTGAGCCGTTTGGAAAATCAACATAACTCGGTACGTATAAGTCATATTTACATGATCATCTGGTCGTTCAACTGTCTTCCTTTCAAGTACATGTACAACCGTAGGTGTCTGAAATGAATTGTACCTAATTAGTACGCTTGTCGTCGACGTGTCTGTGGTCTGTCGCGGCTAATTCATCTGATTTGGGCGTCCCCACAATCCACACCACTAACCACCGACGTTGTGAATGGCGAGGAAGGCCAGTAAATTGAGTATAGCCCAAATTTTCAAAAACAAATTAGAATCTACTTATCAATACGATTCTAAATGAATGACAATAAGTATCATCGTCTTTACAATTTAATGTCTGACTGAAACAAGTTTCCTGGTTATATGTGAGCTGTGTAAAGAAACAGGAATGTTTTCATTCAAGAAACTGGACTATCTCTACGGTTGGCCCCCGGATCCATTCACTTTATTTGATATTTTCCGCAGGTTAATCTTATAGGTTTTTTGTTTTACGTGTAGTGCGGTCCTCCTGCACTTACTATTAGAGAGACCAGATCACACCAAGATTATCAACCACATCAGAAAGGTTTGGGCAACAATAGTGTCGTCTTTAAAACAAAGCGACAATATCTTATTTTCTACAACAGTACTTTGCTCGATTTGTTGGCTGATAAATACACATTTTTATACAAGTAGTTTGTAATGCAAAATACCCACAAATTTTGCAGTCCGATGGATTGATAAACATCTCCTTATCTCAATGCTTCACGCCATATTTGAAATGAATTCGTTAAGAACTCTAGCGTCTTTCGCATTCAGTAGATTGTCGGCGTAGGGGGGGGGGGGCGGGTAACACCGGAACGAAAGGTTCTGGAATAATGAATATCGATATGATTCGTCCTACACGTGGGCGTATACAAACCTAAATTATAATGTTTTATATCAGCAATCTGTTTTTTTTTTCAAGAATGAAAAATTTATTTTATTTTGACACGTCGCGACATACTCGCAATGTAAAACATAGACAGGTAGTTTTTATCGTACCGACTTATTCTTAAATCACTGTCACCAAATTTCCATAAAGAATGCTTTTCTGTCTTTAAACGTTAAATCGGAACGGGGAGATAACTTCGCAAACGCGTTCGAAACTAACTGGCGGAATATTAATGAAAAAACACCTCTGGAAGTTTAACATCCAAAGTGGTTCTTCCTTCGTGCCCTGATGAACAAGCTAACCAAATTATGTTCTGTATTCGTTCACGAACTTTTTGAGCTCAAGAGGTGTTCGAAATTAACAATTCGAACATTTTGAAATTCAATGGGGTTCCTTGTTGTGTCCTAAGCCACAATTGCGTTAAATCATCAAGGACTTTTCCGGCGTAGTTTCCCGTCGTCGGTG